>OY743097.1:5000-2405000 GCA_963555665.1 Dircenna loreta | reverse complement strand
AGGCAAAACTGTTAATGGGTTAATAATACTGTAACATCAATACATCTCATCTCCCGGTAGTCTGTTATTTTTATTATAAAAACATTTATGTAAATATTGCCATTGAGAACTAGGAATACAATTCCTAAATCCTATAAATACTTGTTTTTTTAAACAATTTTTGAAAATAAATAAGTAGAATGTAAAAGAGTTGATACTTTTACAACTATAAAGTATACCTTAATTGTACTTTAAAGTAACTGTGTATGTATCATACCATCAATATACCATACCTATGAGTGACGGTGTCTACAATACCGTATTCACCTCGAAGAGTGTATTGACATACCTGACGGCATTATATATACCGTCAGATATGTGAATACACTCTTTGAGGTTCCGTTTTAATGGTCCTAATTGAATGACCACGTTTTTTGGTTTTAGTTTAAATAAAAGAAATGCTGTAAATGTACATATAGGCAAATATAATTAAAACACTATACATTATTCAATAGTAAAGCTCAATAATTAGCTTGCTAAGCTCTCAGTAACAATATTGTTTATATTTCTGATACGGTAAATTCAGCCGGCGGCGTCTCTGTCTGTGCTGGAATAGATTTTGTGATGAAATTTAATTTTGGATATGACTTGTAATTGTCTTTTTAAAATACATATAGATTCTTATCTTCGCTGTGACATAAAATATACAAACAATCAAACGTACTTTCACATTTATACCAAAAGTACCTGGCACTCGAAACTAACTAACCTAGCTTACAAAAAGGAATACAGTAATCAAACTATTTACAGAAATATCGTCGACAAAGACTTATGTCTTTCAAGTGTTTTTGTACACAGTGAATATGAAAATATTTTCGGAATAATTAACAAACCAAACCACACTAGTATTTTAAAATTTAGTGTTATAATTTTAAGTTGTAAGATATAAGAAGTTTTTAAACAACGCCGGACCGCTTTTGTAGCCATTATTCATAATAAAGCCTACTTGCGCTGTTTAAATACAAAAGTTGAGTTTTGCTTACTGTTTATTTTTGTGTAATAGTTTACACTTTAGGGTAAGCTTGCTGGATTTAACTTAGTAAACTACCGACCACGTAGTTTTATAAGTGACTTGATTATGAAATTTAATAGTATAACTGTGGACTTTTTTTTAGTTAAATAATTACATTTTGTTTAATATGCATAAAAATACTTAATATATCTTAAAATGTTTATTTAAAAGCAACTCTGATCTAAATAATATTGAAATTTGATGAAACAGAATAAATATTATATATATATATATATATATATATATATATATATTATATAGTTATTCGTTTAAAATATTTATATTTTTTCCAGTATGAATATAAATTGTCGTATTATTTATAGTAATGTTTAAATTATTTCAGAGGCCGCAAGGTTTGTAACATAATAAATAACAAAATACAAAGGACCATACATTGTGGACATAAAGTTTCTTGTGAAACTTGAAATCCAAACAAGTCATTAAACTAGATGTACGTATGTCCACAGCTGTGGGCTTTATGTTTTTCAACGGAACGCCATTAAATCACTCTACTCTATCTACCATTGACCATGTACATCGTAAAAATGTTTTGATGGCGGAGCCCGTACATTCCACGGACGTTAATGTCACTCCATCCCTTGTGCTGTCAGGTTTTTTTTCTTTGACGAACGTAAAATGATCCCTTCTGAGTGATTCCTGGGAACATAAATAATTTGGTTCACCACGCTCGACTTCAAAAGAGATGTATTATTTAGCCCTACACATTTTAGTCAGACTCATTCTAATAACTATAGGTCTTTGATGGTGGACTGTTTGAAGATAATTTCATGTTACTTTGTATTCTTAACGGCTGATGAATAAACAATGTCGGCTCCTTTACAATGATTCATTGTCGACCGAATTGAGCCTTAGCTGTTTTCTTTTAATCATTGTTTTTTGGCTTTTGTTTTGACCTTCCCTCTGGAGTTCGAAGTTCTTGAAACTTGCTGGTTGTTATTAATTAGGAATATTTGTGTATTTTATTCTTAATTATTTGCTTGAGATAATCTTACCAAATAATAATTGTGCTTCATATAATTTGCAAAGTAATGACTTTTAAAGTCAATATTAATTCATTTGTTAACCATTGTATTTTTATGCAATATTCACTAAGAAAATAAATTGAATTAAAATGTACGTGTTTTGCAATTTTATCTAATTTCTAATTATAATAAAGTTTTAATAAATTAAGGAGATACTTCTGTGCAGGGTTTTATTTGAAAAATTAGAAGTAAATGTAAATATTTAATACATATTTTTATACTATTTATTTAATATATATTGTTCTTTGTTGTGCCTACTACTTCTGAACAACATAATATTATATGACTATATTTGAATATAACTTTGATTTAAACGATAGAAAAATATATTTCCAATAATATAAAATAATGTTATAATAAGTAAAATATATTTCCAATATAAAATAATGCATATGTTTAGTGGTTGATTTAATGAGCTAACATTTATAACCATTGTCAAGGTGAAACATAGTTCAAAAATGTATGTAGACTGTGCTTACGTGACGAAGATAAATGACGTGCTAACTATATCTTCATTTCGTTCAAGTTTGATTATTTTGTGACTCTCCCCCTTAAGTACGGGTGCCTGTGACCGCAACGAAACAGATGCTTCTTGTATGGCATAAGATTTAAATGTATTCTATGTTTGGAGCGGTATTTTTGAATGCTTTTGATTTTTTTTGTTGCGTGAAGCATTAAAAAAAGTTTTTAGTTGAGTTAAGAAATATATTAATAACGATGTCTGTTTAAAAAAGTTTTTAGTTGAATTTAGAAATATATTAATAATGGCGTCTGTTTTTAAAATGTGAATAAAATCACAATAGGGTTAACAGCTTATAATATTTTTACGTTTATTACTATAAGTCTTTAATTGTATTTAATATTAAATTATATCATTTTGACACCCCTGTATTGGAACTATCAAATCGCAATATCTCATTACTCAAGTCCCATATAAAAAGCACAGTATCTTGCCACGTGCGCTCTATTACGCCTCTCTTCGAGTATGAAATACGAGTATTTTTACTATTTATAGATATCCTTAATGACCCCTTGTCTAAATGAATCTCGAGAGTTCGAACAGTTGGTCGTTGTAAATATTTTTATCTTGGAACTTTTATTATCAACCGACACATGGTTGTGTGTGGTCGCGATTGATAAAGACAGTTTAAAAATTAGATAAAATAAAAACATAAATTTAGACACAAAGTCATATGTGAATGAATGAATGAAAATATGAATAAATACAAAATATTAAGTTACATTTACACTATCAGAAACATTATTTGTTAACAGGAGATGCTATTTATAAAATTGTGGTTCATAAAAGATATTCACTTCACTTTAATATAATAAATTATACATAATTTTAATATCATTCAGTAATATTTCCATATTATTGATACGCTTTGAACTCTTCACTGATGCGTCCCTATAGTCTTAATGAATACAACTGGTATTAATGTCAATATACTGTTAATAAATTTGGTAACATCACATTAATTACAATACAAAAATATATAAACTCACAAAGAATAAATACGTCCAGATAAATTTTAAGAATTGAAGGCTTTTAAAAAATGTTCAACAATAAGCCCAGCTTAAAAAAATAAAGGTAAGCCATTGATTCCCGGTATTACGAAATAATCATACCGATGCGAAGCCTCGGTCGTAAATTTCAAATGATCAATCGCAGGTCCGCAGTCTCCTCGGACTCGTAAATCAATAAAGAATAAAACGAATTGATTTCCGCATTCTCAAATTTCAAATAATTATAGAAGACGTAAAAAAGTAATTCGAATTAATGGTTTTGTGTAAATCGTAGAATAACTAAAGTATAAGATTATAAATTCTTTGAAAATTTGAAGTTAAATCAATAAGATAAGGAATAAATGAAGTATATAAATATCAGGTTATTTTGAATACAAATTACGTAATATGTCGGATTAAATTGATACCCTTCCAAAATTTCCAGCATGCGTGAATCTAGAAATAGGAATTTAAATTTCGAAATAATACAATTTAGTATTTCATATTAAATTTAGATTTGATATTTCAATTTATTTGTAATAATCATGATTGTAAATGTAATGGTCAAACGTTATTTGATTGACTTTAGGCGTGAACATTGTAATTGCAGTGCTATTACAATGTTCGATAATTTCGGCAAACTATCCCATGTCATACGTATATTTCACTTGTAGCTGAGAGAAAAATATATATATTTTTACTATCAAGTATATTTGATGCTACACATAAATAGTTAACAATAATATTGACTTAGCTGGCATCAAATACGTTGACTTACTTAAACATTATTTTAAATAACATTGTTGGCTCTAGCTACAGAATGATGGTTCAGAATAAAATTATCGCAAAAACTTATGTGAAAACTGAAAAATACGGCAGAATATAAAATAAATATTGTGTATTGTTATATTTTTATGGAAGTATTTTACCAACTGCCATAAAAAAGATAAGATAAATAGAAAAAAACAAACGATGAGAACTGTAAGGAATATATATGTCATATTTTAAATAACTAGTTATAATTTTACATTTACATTTTTTCAATAGAATTGCTGCTTGGGACACTTAGAACCCATC
The DNA here is from genome assembly GCA_963555665.1 of Dircenna loreta. NCBI lineage: Eukaryota > Metazoa > Arthropoda > Insecta > Lepidoptera > Nymphalidae > Dircenna > Dircenna loreta. The sequence goes on along the minus strand of OY743097.1, from coordinate 2,400,320 downwards.
AAAAGGCAGCGTGTGATGAAGAGATGGTGACTCTCATATGTCCTCGAGGGACAACAATCAGTATACAAGTGGCCCAGTATGGAGCGTCCGCTTCACAGAGCTCTTGTGCATCAGAATTAGCAGAATATCAACCCGTGGCTGTCGAAGTTGTTGGAGACACATCTTGTACTTGGCCAAGCGCTTTGCAGGTAAAATGAATTATTATTTATAAAGTTAAAACTATATTCTTTAACAAATAATTGATACTGGGAAACTTTTCTTTTATTATTTTTATATCCATGTTCAGAAAAGTTTGCTTCATTAAACAGCCTGCCTTGCAATTAAATAAAAACACTTATTTAAGTGTTTGAATGAGAAATAAAAATGAAAAATTGCCGTCGTTATTTATAAAGAATAATAAAAACATTTATGTTAAGAGTAAATTAATTAAAGTGAATAAAAATGTATATAAGAAAACAATTTGCTAGTAAACTGGAAGCTTAATTCTATTTGCTGAGCAAATTCTAATCCAATTATCCTATTGTCATAACCGAGGCTTAAAATAATTAACCGCTATTGTGCTAATAAGATAATATACACTACGTTTAGTTGCTGTTTATTTTAAGCTAATACTATTTGCAAGAAGTAGAACTTTCTATCATGCTTTTAAGTTTAATAAGGACACATTTACCTAACGAAGTATGGTTCCTTGAAAGTTATTCGTTCGTTTTCTTGTAGCTCGTACTGATTAATATTTATTTTAATTAACCTCTATAAGACAATATAATGAGAAATATTTTTTAAATGTAATAAATTAAATAATATTTTGCTATAGCTTTAAGTGTTAACTAACATTAGTTTTGATTTTTTAATTTAGACTATGGTATATAGTTTTCATTATTTAATAATATAATTATTTCTAATAATTATTCATAGTATATATTATTTCTAAGAATTATTTATTTTTTTATTCCACAGCATTTTAAACGTTAGCAACAGTGACAGATTCTATTATATCAATTCACTAAAATTCCCGTACCGTAAAAATAATTAAACTAAGTAAAGAAACGTTTGCGCTGGTAATTTTTCGGTTGACTACTCAGCAAATAACAGAAGCGGGGCATTCATAAAGGTTTAAGTGTCAATTGAGTGGTTTTTGGCATGTCGCTACCCCAGGACCATTTCGTTTTCCAAGGCTTTTATTACTAGCTCTGGCATGTTACAAAATATGTCACTTTTATGACTAGTGATGTTTTTTTATCGTTTGTTTTGTGTAGTGAAATTCATGAAAAATATAACTTAGTACTTTTTGAGACAATGGCATTCTATTCTTAGTTATTTTTTATTATTTATGTAGGTCACAACACTAGCTACAAGTTTTACCATTATATAAACCAGCCCCAGAATAAAAATAAAGAGCTAATGCCAAAGGGTAAAGTGGTTTTAATTAAAACGTGGCCGACCTTAGGTAGCCGGATGGCTTTTTTATATAGAAATTGTATTTTCTTAGTCTCTTAATTAACTTGTTCACATAGTAATAGGTTGGTGCATTGTTCATGAACGAGTATAATAGTATTTCAATCCCTAATTGTTTCTAAGAAAACTATGCTTTAATTAATATATAATAATTTATTATTGTAAAATGTAATAGAACCAGAGTCGGCATACTAACTAATATGCGTTAGTATTCCTTGTTGCAGACTGTGGTGGAAGCATGTCAGAAGAAACGACAGTGTAAGTTCCACACAAGCCCCAAGGCCTTTGGTGTTGACCCTTGTCCGGGGTCAAGAAGATTCGTGGAGGTAGCCTACAAGTGTCGACCATGTAAGATATTTTTCTTTTTCCCATAATAGTTTGGTTATCTTATATTGTAAACATAAGCTATAATACTTTTAATATTTTATTATGAATAAAAATTATATCCTGTTATAAGATTAAAATATAAAAAAAGTAATAATAAAACGGTGTGAGACTCAACAGAAAAACCTGTGCAATAGATAGAAAGTGATAATATAACCGCTGAGTACTGGCCACGTACTTGATGATACTCTAAGTTGGAATGAATCCTAGATTTCCATTATTACTGAACCGGTGAAAAATACATACATACATACATACATACATACATACATACATACATACATACATACATACATACATACATACATACATACATACATACATACATACATACATACATACTCTCCAAGCTCAATGACAGTTTCAACCCTCAATAGGAATATAATTGTCCGAATCACCTTCGTTATTTTGAAGAGTTTGGTAATTTCAATATGTATGATATATTTCAGGGTACATTTTCTAAAATATTTCTTATTAAAATATGCATTTATTTATAAGAAAGAAATAAATAATACAAACAACACTTAAAACAGAAATCCTTTCAATCTACAAAACTAAAAATATGTTTCCTCTCTGTAACCAAAGAAATCCGAAAAGCCGCCCACAAAAAGCGATGACGCCAGCGGAATTCTTTGATATTTGGGAAGTCCCTTTTTCTAGTGAAAACGTGATTGGCAAAATTCCCAGGTCACTTCCTTGATAGCGATTGTTTTGGTCCGTTAACCTCTTATTTTCACTTAAAAGCATATAAGAGTTTTCCTGTAAAAATACCTTTTGGTGTAACACTTTAAATGAATAATATTAACTCAATGGTTTCTTTTCAATGCAATACTCACTGAACTGTTATATGATTCTTGCAAGCTCTAGTCATGAAATACTTTTGGCAATTGACCATAAAATTGTATGCTTGTCAGGAAATTTAATAGCTTACGTATTTATATTTACTTAACTGAACTTTTTTAATACTAAGTAATCAAAAAAGTGTTTATTTTGAGATTAAAAAAACTAATAAATAATAATTCAAATGCATTGCTCTAAAATTATTTTTTGTGTTACGAAATAAAATTTTGCTAGTGAATCTGACAAAGAATACACATTGCAATTTCATTTATTGATATTAAACAATTTACAACCTTTTATTTTTTATTTATCTCGGTCGTGTACAAAACTTAAAAGATTACGTTACCCTTATAATTTGTTATTTTGTTGGCTCTATACAGAGATCCTATTTTTCGTCCAGAGTAATATAGCTAAGTGCTAACTTTTAATTCAAAACGTTGTTTCAAACGAAGAGAAAAGGCTTAGTCCCTGGTAGCTTTAAAAATAACTATCCGGGCCAACTCAATTTCAAACTTGATACAATGGTGTAAGATAACATTTTGTTTGTCAGATGAATTCAGGAGTAAAGTGGGCTGTGAGAACGACGTGCTTCATTTGAGCTGTAACCCGCACTCGAGGGTAGCAATATATTCGGCACAGTATGGGCGCACAGAGTACGACTCAATACAATGCCCTCAACCGCGGGGAATGAAAGAGGAAAGTGGGTATCACTCCAATTATTACTTACGGTATAAACAGAATAAGGTAAAATGTATACGGTAGTATCCGTGTACCTTTTACCGAGAACGTTTACAAATAATACGTTTTGCTCTTTATATCATGCTTTTCCTTAACAAATTTATAATAAATATTTTTATTACTCAAATTTCTTTAGTTACACAATGAAAGTTACTGTAATAAATAAGCAGTAAATCTATTTTCGATATATATTTTTTGTGTAACATTTGTGTTAAGTCACTAATATTTAATTGTTTTCTTAGCATGCTTAGAGCCATACGCAACGGAAACATCTATGAGGGAATGCCACGGTAAGCGACGGTGCGTGCTTTCAGCTGACAGCAAGATGTTTGGAAAGCCGTGTCGAACAGGCAGTAGAACTTATTTGAAAGTTGTATATACTTGTGGTAAGTTTTTCACTTATACGTGTACAAAAAAGCAAAGAAAAACATATAAAAAATATAGGTTTACAATAATAATTCGTTACTCCAAAGCTATTTAGTATAAATTGAGTAAAAACACTCCATTCTGAAACCAAATTACTTTTTCTATACTGAATCCAAATTAGATTCATATTTTTGTTTTCATAATTTTTTTATCTCAATACCTCTCCATTCATTTTTATACTTATTGCCAACAATCAATAATTAATATTGCTCAATATACTTGGACTTATATAAATGTTGAAGTTATTAATTTATTAAGTGATTAAGTATGTTTATCTCAAAAATGTTGTGATTATCTAGTAGAAATACAAGAAGTAGGAGGTCGGTAGGAGGTAGGTAGGAGGTAGGTAGGAGGAGGAGGGAGATAGTAGGGTAAATAGAAGAGCGAGGGAGATGTAAGTTTTCCGGCTCTCTCTTATCGAACGACTCGCATCTGTAATAACTTCTTCACGCAATCTTCTGTAAGGGAGTGATAACCCAGCCGAGCGAGCCTCATTTACAAACTATAACACATTGGCTACAATTAAGCCAAGGAATAGATAAGTACGCTTAATATGGCTTCCATGTTGAGAGATTTAATAAAAAAATAGGTCACAAATTCCGCATATAATTTTAATAATACTCATATTATATTATATTCTTAAAAAAGTGGTATTATTTTATTATATTTATTAATATTATTTTAAGAAGTGTAATGTAATTTAAATATTTTTTTTAAATATTTGCCGTAATTTGTAACTGTAATATAACGGAGAGTTTATATCCCATTATGTTGGAAGCGATACGATTCAAGTCTAATACTAATTTAGCTACGAAATATATGTAACTTAAGACTTAAAATATATATATTTCGTAACAGATATGGAAGCACGATATAAAAGCTAGGTAAAAATATAATATTTATTTTACTTTCAAAGTCATATGTCAAAGATTTTTATGTCTAAAAAGCATACACAGAATTTATGAAACGCAATACTTTACTTGAACTTATACAAAGAAATATCGACAGCTGATAATTAAAATAAAAAATAAAAAATATATTTCATTTTTAATCTGTTTAATTATATATATTTTCTATTGAAAGTTTAGATGAAGACATAAATCTGTGGAGCATTTATTGGTTCCTTTCACAAAGTTTTCCTTTTGTTGCTTTGATTGAAATGTTATATAAGAATTGATTACAAAGCAATCCATTCTTGTTTTGACATCGAAGGAGTATACATTTTTTCATTGTTTCAGTTTCTAGGGGTATTTGAGCCGATCAGTCAAAAAGTTTTACTTTGTTTTATTCTTTTCAATATTTCCTTCAAAGGCTTGAGTTCTTTGTTTCTACGGAACATAATTAAGATTCTCTTATGTTGGATCGAAGCTTATTAAAATTTCAAAATAATATTTTTTTCCGTATATTATAGAGATGGCCAGTTTAGGCTTTAAAATTGTATATATCTATCGGAAAGAAATATTTTTTTAAGCATTTGTACAAAACAATTTGACGAATTTAGTATCAGTTTTTATTATTAAATTAGATTTTTAAGAAAAATCTTTTAGATACATATAAATTGAACACTTCGCAAATAATAAGTTACTTTTGTTGGTCCTCGTATATAACGAATAATATACATATATATAATAATAATGTTTTTTTAAAATTAATTTATTTAATATTATTTGCTTGTTTTGCTTTTGTTTAAAACAATTTATATTTTTAGGCCTTTCATTTCATATAGTGGTGAATCTTATTACGTAATTCATCATTAAAATATATTAAAGTACCCAAATTTTGTCAGGCTAATGAACTAGAATATTAATAATAAGCTTAAATGAAATATGATATTACCATAATATGAAACCTGAGTAATATATTTTAAACTCTAAAGTTACAGTAAATATTTTAACTCAAATTAATGATCCTACATAAATGGTTAACCAATATTTCCAAAAGCAATAATAAACTCAATTAAAAATAATATAAGAACAGTTATGATGATAACGCTGACAAACAGACTGCATATTTAGTATTTGAAATTTAGCATTCAAGTAGTTTCTGAACTATCTCGGCAATTCCTATTTAAAAAAACTATTAAACTATGACTTTTATTACAAATAGGCGTTTTAATGTTAATAAATTAAATAAAATCAAATTGATATTATATTCAAATTATACAAATAAATAATAAAAACATCAAATTGCATCCGTTAAAATACGAAAATGTGATAGAAAAAAAGGCTATTAAATTTAGACGTATATGGAAATAATATTTCTACTTTCAATTATAAATGAAAGCAAATGCATAGTTTTCACGGAATTAAAACGAAGTTTAGTTTTTGTTGCGTGATTGTATTTTGTTTTTTTATCATTTTATTGTAGAATGATTGAAGTAATCTATTTATGAATTTGTTTGTTTCAATTTATATATTTATTTATAGTTGCTTACATTCAATTTATTTATAAAACTACACAATTTATTATTTATGTCTGAAACATTTTCTAAAAGTAGCAAACATTTTAAATGGAAATGTTTGAATAAAATATTATGTACTTTTAACAAGTACAATTTTTTAAATATTATGATTTTACATATATTAAAGAATATATATATTAAATAAAATAAAGCAATACAAATAGAATGATTTTATTAAATTAAAAAAATCGCATTGTCTTTCTTTATTTTCGAACGAATATACGAATAAATTGGATGGCTTCAACTTTAGATATTTGACTTGATTCGTAAATAAACAATTTCCAGTTTCCATATTAAATATTTCCAGACTGTCTGGCGTCTTCAAATATAAAAATTCGGGAGTTCTCACTAACGAATATACGGTTTTATGTTACATCAACGTTATTTGTCTGCATGTTATATATATAAATGTATATATAGATTTGAATTAATTATTGCTGCTATTTATATAAAGTCAAGTCATACCAACGTTTGAGAGATTGCAATAGTTGAGGTATTAACGTGCTCAAAATTCCTATACCGTGCTGGAAATTTGAATTCAATACCAATTCTCTGTTAAACGATACGATTGAGTGTGGGAAACGAAGCGTTAATGATCTGAAATGCCAGCAAAAACCTCAATAGGGGCCTTGGGTCAGGGATCTTGTTTGACAGAGACTGCACAAAAGCATCTGATTACTCTTTGGAAGCTGTGATCAATGGGTTATAGCTTGATACTATAATTAAAATTTAAGTGTTAATTTTTTACAATTTCTTAACAAATTTTAATTCAATGCAAAGTTTAATATAATGCAAATGTATTTAAATATTAAAATTATCTTGCCTTAATATTATACCGCAAGGCAGCTAAGCACGCGATCTCTGATGCTGTAATAAAACTTAAAATATACAAAAAGTGACAACAGCAAAAGTAAAAGGCACGTACGTTTTTATTTGTTCTCTACAAAAATAAAACGTTCTTATTTAAAAGCCCCTTCAAACTTAAACCACCCCAAAATCTAAAATTAACATTCCATTATACCTTGTCCGGATACTCAAGATTAGCTCTTAAGGGACTTATTATCTTAAGCCCATGTAGTAAAGTGGTAATTAACTTGCAGTGCCCCGGACAGTCTTGAAGGAGAGGTACGAAAGTGCCCCTGAAGAGGACGAAGTCGCTCACGATGTGTCGGATCTTGAACACGATGAAGTCGGTAAGTGTTTTATATTTAAACTTCAAATATACTGCTTAGTATATTTATAAATAATAATTATTAAATGGTATAACGTTATATTCTTTCATCAAATCATATTGTTTTAAAAATATTTAATAAAATGTTTCTTTGATTCTCGTAACGTAAACAAAATTTAAATAATTCCTCCATGACATTTTCATTCAGGCCTTTGTATGGGATATGTAATTACCCTAGCTTAGTATTATTCTCCCCGACAATGAACTCCATGAATGAGACATGAATGTATGATGTATTCGTGTGATAATTACATTTCTCTTATCCAATTATACTTCCTTAAATTTTAATTAAGTTTTGTGGAAACTGGTGCAGGATGACTAAACAAGTTATTTTTATGTATTTTTTTTTTTATTTATTTTATTTTAAAGGGAAACAAACAATTGAATAATACTTATAGATACAACAAATAATTTAACACAAAAATCAGTAAAATTACAATAAGGTACATATAAAAAAGAATATAATTTAAAATTCAATAGCTGATTAAAAACTAAATTTAGAAAATAAAAATTATTAATATTATAAAAAGAATATAAAAAAAATATCTTAAGAATAATATTTAAAGGTTTATAAATGACAATTATTAATAGTTTATAATACTAATACATATAAAACTTTCTCATACAAAACGAATATTCATACATCATTCTTTAAATGAAATGTGTTTGATTTGTATAATTACTATCTATTATTTAAATTGAATATTATATATAGCCTTTGTGTTACAGTATTTTTAATTTTCAATGGTAGTTCAAACAATAATATTTGTTATTACTTATAAGGTAACAACATAGAAGGATAACTCATAATTTAATTTATAAATGTAACATACTGACAGAAGATATATCACAGTATCGTTTTATTTATGAGAAATAACACCTGATAATAATATAATAAATATAAAAATATTATTATAATTATAACCGCTACCAATGTATTTTGTAAACAACATTTTACGATATTATTCTCAAAGTTACAATAATATTATTTAACATATTTAGAATTTTATTGTAATATTTGTTATATTTATTATAGATAAATGATGTCTAGACTATGTAAAATGAATGTAGATAATTCTAAATATAACGATAAAATGTACGTTTGATAGTTATAGTGTAAAAGCTAATTACATGATACGTATTAATATATTTTCATGTATGAAGATCTGTTTGTGTTAAGTTTTGAAATGGACGTTCTTTAACCTCGCCACGTCTGAACTCGTCCTAACTATGAGCAAAGTTATCATTATACCCACCTCTAAACTCTTCAGTTTAAGTTTGACAGTAAATAAAACTAAACGGGCGGGCTCATTACTTTTAATACCGATAAAGATAGTTAAGAGATATAAACTTAAAACTCATTAATCCTAATATAAAATGTGTTAAGTTTTATAAACTATAAAGTATGCTATAAAATATTAAAGAAGATCTTTTTATTTTTTATGCTTATGCATCGTTAATATTATTTTATAGTTTCAAATTAAAAATGAGAGTAATTGAAAATTCTTAATTAATTTTATGTCAAGCGCACACTAGACGCTTAGAGATTCGATCTTAAATTAAACTTCAAATATCAATCATGGTTTATCAATTACAATATATAAATGAGATTTAGACTACTGTAATTTTTAAAATTACACATAATACGTAAAAATGGTATCCTAGGATTAAATTTACGAGAAATACACTTAAAATTCGTCAGCGACAATATGATTAAGGTATAACACGGAGGAAGGGAAGCTTAATCCACTCTTAATTTGAACTGGTACAATTTACTGGGATTTGTTTGCAGATGTCGGTTTCTTTACCCAGTCGCTGTAAAAACGGATTACGAGCCCCTTTGAAGATGGGACGTGCTGTTTTAAATCTATTAGTCGGTTATTTTACGATAACTTAATCGCTCTAACTCGTAAAATAAATATTTTATATTTATAATATTATTTGATGAATATTGTTTGATATACAAAAGTAGTTATAATTGATTATTATAATGTTATTATAGTATTACATTAAGATGTCGTAAAAAATATTAATCTGAGCTTTAATTATCTTATCCCAATAAACTGTATACCATCTTAAATGGCTTAAGCTTAGCTTTATTTGGATTATCCATGAGTAATTATTTAATACACTTTAAAGCTAATGTAATAATTTTTTTTTTGTGTATTAACTCTCACATTAATGAACTGATAATAAATTAAATTTACATTAATATATGTCTTCTATCCTAGCTGGATAGTATATCAAAAATATAAATTCATAAAATTAAAATTATCCACCTTCTTATACCTTGTATATTATTAAAAAAATATGAGTTTTATTATATAAAACGTACTATTTTTATTTATTTTTTGTAGACGAATCTAATGATCGATGGTGGGGGGAGTCAGTCCCACCAGCGCCAGCAGTAGCTGCGGTACCACCACAGCGACCCTCGCTGTCCACCAACTCGAGCAGAGATGAACCATCAGCATCTCCGCCGAAGCAACACATGTCCAACGATGGTGAGATTCTGAAATAGCATTCAATATCAAAACTATTGTGAGCCAAAAATTTGTATCATTTATACTTAATATTGGATGCTAATACGATCTTAGTGACATTAAAGTTGGCATATATATCGTATAAAATTTATTGTCATGTTCTTGATTTACATTTGCTTCAATAATATCAAACTTAATATGAAAATAACTTATACTTTCATATTTAGTTTGTTTTTTGCGATTCTATAGTTTTTATGTTCAGCTATTTTGGCATAATTAAGTTTTTTTTTAATCTTAATAAAAATTATTGGGTATATCTTTATCGATAACTGACAATTAATTGGCACAGTGGTAGTTATTTCATCTATTGTGGTAGTTGTGGATTCAATCCCCACTCTTTGCATTCTTCTAGGGTGTTGTTTATTTGTATATATATGTATTTACAATAAAAACAGTTTATGTACTATTGCCCAGTCGTCTAGTAACCATAGTACAAGGTTGTTTAGTTTGGGGCTAGATTGTGCTGATGTGTCCGAATATCGATCTACCTTTCTATCTATATCTATCTATCTATATACATATCTGTATAATATATATAAGTATAAGTTCAAGTAGTATTTAATAGTATGCATCCCGATGACGACACTGCTAAATATGTCTTCATCTAGCAACGACAGCCTTAAGAGTTCTTTTTTCTTTTTTTTATTTACTTCATTGTACTTTTTGTTACTTTTACTTAAATTATAAATTTGCTCATATTATTTCATAGTATTTCTGCCCACTACTAAGACCTAGTATTCTCTTTTGAAATCAATGACATCTATGCCAATTTTATCAATTGGCATAGATGTCATTGAACAATCCAGTACTTCTTACTTATGTTTTTTCACCTCAAAGTTGTCTGCCTCAAAGTTGTCTGCTCACCTGTCTGTCCTTTCTGTTCACCTCAAAGTTGTCTGCTTTGTTTTGCTTTTAGTAATAAAACCACCTTTGTTTTCTTTGCATTGCTTTTAGTAATATTACCACCTTTGCTTTACTTTGCATTGCTTTTAGTAATAAGACCACCTTTGCTTTTTGAACTCCGCTTATATTTGTTTTTTCAATTATGTGTGCAATGAAAACTTATCTACCAATCTATTAAATATCTGCTCTTACATGTACCTGTAAAATTAAAAAACAAAGTTGTTGTTTGCGTTATGTAGGAAAAAATCTCGTATACTTTATGACGCAAATTTGTATGGCCACAATTTCCCTACACTTTCATCTGTTAATTATTATTTTCAACCAGTATCTTATTAAAATAAATTGAGATTTGCATTTGTCATATAAAATTTTATAAGATCAAATTTTATATGTCAAATGCAAATTTCAGTAATAAAATTTTGTAACTTTTGAAATTTTCAGCACTATATCAAAATAAAACAACTTCGTATATTCACGCTGTTCTACGCCTGGTTATCACAAACCACGACTCCACGTGGTTTTGTTTTATCCGCTCTACTTTCTTTATACACCACGACAGGAACGAAGAATTTGTAATTAATACTTAAAATCTTTCTTTAACAATAAATTTTTAGAATATTTTATGATAGTATATTTAAACTTATTATAAAATAATTATATTAAATATATTCTTGCAAAATTATTAAAATTTATATATTTTTTAGCCATAACAGTTATGGAAACAAGTACTAAGAGCTTAATTAATCAGATAGGAAAGAAATGGGAATAGTATCTATATATATATATATATATATATATATATATATATTTATTTTATTTATAAAGTATATATAAGAATTTTATTTATAAAATATATACAAGAATTTATTTTTTGTTTTAATAAGCACATTTAATGCCATTAAAAATTATGCGTTATTTTTTTTTTACAGAACAATTCGATATGATGTATGTCTACGTGATTGCTGCTACATCAGGGTTGTGTCTTCTATGCTTTATAATCGGTATTATACGATGTGTTAAGCTCAAAAACAATACCGACCAGGCAAAAGGACCAGATGTCTCCACCGCTACGGACATCCCTAACGGCTTTAATGACAGTATATCGGAAGTCGATAATGACATAAACATCACAAGTCTCTCAGGCCCGATGGACGCAGTGGACTCCAGTCTAAAACAAGACATGCAAATTACAAACATGGCAAACATGAGTCCAAAAATCAATCGATATGTCGGTAGACCAGTTCCTAATACGTATCCTCATGTGAGTACTAATATGTATGGACAGGTGGCGGAATTCCCCGTTGAAATGCCTTTACGAACTATGCCTCATGGCACATTAGGGCGTGGTATTGCAGTGAAAACTCTACCTAGACTTCAAATGCAGACAGAAATGGATCCAAGCAATAGGAGTTTGTATCGATATTCAAATGCACAATACTACTTTGGGTGACAACAGGATAAGGGTCAGTGTTCTGATGTATCAAGAACATACTGTTTCTAGTTGAACCGTGTAGTGAAAAGAACTTTATAACGCCCTACTTTTATATACAGAAACTGTGATATTAATTGAAATTTTCCTATTGTACTGTTTTCAAGCTATTGATACTGGAAGCGCTGTGTTTTGTTATGGATTTTTGTTTTTTGTACCTTATAAATAAACGCTACATAATACAGAAGTGCTTGATATTGAAAAGTTATTACAATATCAAGCACTTTTGTATTATTTGTTTAAGTACTGAATATATGGAAAATATATTCAATGTTGATATATCAATTTATTTTTTATGTGTGCATATCTAATATTAAAAAAATAATTACATCGTACCAAAGAAATCAAACATTTTAAGTTATTAATCGCAGGGAAATTGGTCACCCTAAAATATAACAAAATAAATTTAAAAAATATATTAAATACTACGATAGAAAACATAGAAACAGTGGTTTCTGCCTGACTCAATATTTAATTATATTTTTTTTCACATTTTCTTTTAATTATCTTTCGTTAATTGTTTACAAAATTTAATTACGTTTGATAATATTGTTCTGTCGGCTGATGTTTCAATTTTCTTACTTGACGTGCTATTGAAATGTTTGTTTTGAGTCTTAGAGAATTGATTAAATTTTCCTTTTGTGTCTCATAAATAAAGTAAAACAACGTTCTTAGCATTAAAAAAACACAGCGTCTTTCCAATAGTAGAAAGCCTTACAATGGCATTAATTAGAAAATAGGTATGAAATGTTACTATTTTTTTCATTGAATTTCCGTAGCCTACTTGCATTAATAAATATTTATTTTAATCAAGATATATTATATGAATAGATATAAAGTATAAATATTTGTTGATGTCAGTTTAGATTTTAATCATTATTTTTATTTTCAATATGTACTGGATGTACGAAAAAAAAATGTCTGAACTCGCATTTTATTTATTAAATGTTACGATCCATCTTGATTATTAAATAATCTATTGCTAATAAAAAATAAATAATGGCCGCTTTAAATTAATTGAAAAAACTTTTATCTTTCATAAAGTGCAAGCTCGTTAATAAAAAATTACGAACGAATTTATTTCTGAGCGCGTTACAGTATGAAAATTTGTTTATAAAATTAAATTAGCGCTTCTTAATTAGAAAGAGAATTTGTATTTTATTTCCTTTATTTAAAATAAATATACATAATTTTAAAGCTACTTCAAATATATCAAGATTATATAATATTAGTTTATTAAAATAAAATGACTGACCTCAAGAATTGGTTGTTAGTTTTAAGTAAAAGTGTACAGATAAATTTTTATGTCGTACATCGATTAAAATTAATGCACAATTTGTTATTTTCTTTTTTCCATTTCAACGTAATTCCTTGTTGCGGAACTTGAGCTTTAATCACCTACTCCATTGTACCGTAAAGTTTCAGTTTATGCACTGGTGAGTTTCAGTTAGGAGGGTTACTTATATAGAAAATTGTATCTCATTTCCACTGTTCATCAGAAATAACTTACTTAATCAAGTAAGCCTTTGTTTTTTTTAATATATTTTTATAATTAAATTACAATAGATTCCATTGAAAAACCTATACGTGAAGACAAATATCGAAGAATATATTTTTTTTAATGATATGATATATATTAACTTGTTGTCTAATTGAAAAGCAAATGAATGTTTAATATATAGCAACCAAAAGTTATCATTAAATCAATATTACTATATATACTTACATATGAAATAATTATATTCCTATATATACAGTGCGGTCCTGAAATCTAGAAAAAGGTGAAAGGTTAAAATATTTTTTTTAAATAGTTGTAAATGTTATTGGTATCCTGAGAACTTTTACACAAAATGTTACTATTTTTTTTTGTTGCATAATTTTTAATCCGTAAAATTGAAAACTATTTACAGGCTGGATACTTTAGAAAGCCGTCCCCGTCACCCGTCATTCTCCAAATCTAAAAGTTCAAATCGATCGATTTATTTCTAGATATAATTACTTTAAAATAAACTTAACCAAGCCAAAAATGTGTATCGATATTCAAAATCCTTAAATCTTCAATACCTTAATATTACCAAAATTTTAAACAACAACTAAAATAAAATTATTTACTTTAACAAAATTTGGTATACGTCCATTTCTCGGAATATGTGAAAGTTTTAAGTTACTCCACTGCAGTGAAATATTACAATACGACGCAATGCGACACACATCGTAATAAGCTTTGTAAGATGCCGTATGCGTAGATATGAGCTCAGACCTGAATAAATTATTTATAAAGTATGATTTTTAGACTGATCTTATTTGACAATAACTATACATATAAATAAACAAACATTTTTACAATAGAGATTGTCTGTGAAACATTTTAAGATGGATTTCCCGAGTCTTGGTAATCATAGGCTGTTTTGTACGTCCTACCAAGTTCAAAAAAAGAAACAAGTCACAGTCAAGTAGCAGTTCATTATTATCTTAAAATAGAGTTTATTCATAAAAGTATTTAAACAAAAAATATCTTGTCAACAGTAAAAAAGCCACATCCTAGTAATAAGAACTTTATTTCATTTTTACGACATGACACAATCACATCACATCACATCACATCAACATGTTTATATAAAATGGTGTTATAGGACTCTAGGAATTATATTTTGTTTATTTTAAATTAAAAAGTGAATATTTTAATGATAAATGGTCATAAATTAAAAGAAATAATAAAAAGAAAGATTATCAGAAAACGAGTAGGTACCATTACTTAACATTACCGGTTATGTTTTTTTTTTTGTCTTCTCATTGGGTTAAATACACGTATGGACACATAATCAGTGAAATCTAAACTAAATTATGTTAACGAAGAGAATTTTTGATGTAGTTTGCAAAAAGAATTATTTATTTTAAGAAATATTTAATATATATTGTTTCAAATGACGCGGAGCGTAGACAAGAGTTAAAGAATGGCCCCTATGATTGATATGAAAGAAAACAATTTTCAAAAAATCGTCCAAAAGATATAAAAGATATTTTATTAATTCATTAATGTAAGACAATTGACACAAAAAAAAAATCATAGATATTTATTTTATTTATATTATTATTTATGAAATATAACTTAAATACCAAAAGTATATAAATAAATATTATATAAATGGTGGGCGCTGTTTGATTTTCAGTTTATTCATGAGATAGTAAGTTACCTTAAATAAAATATAATTTGTATAATTTCAACGCATGTGTAAAATGAATAAGAGTTCGTCATCTTCCCCACTCTGACTAACTAAACTATAAAATCATTTATGGCGAAAACAGTATAGAGCAAGGTCAAATATACACCAAACATTATATATATCATCATTTATGAATTTGCAACATACAAAAATAAATAAAAATTTAGTTTATTTTTTCTGTTTACAACAAAGAATAATTGAGAAATCTTTTTTTTTAGTTATCTCAATTACAAGGAAAGTGTTTTTGCTGGCCTTTAGTCCAAAGAGTACCAGTACTCGGTTAATATACCGGCCACGGCAATGAGTTATTTCGTTAAACCAGACATATTATTAGAGTAACATTTTGGCAACTTCGGTACTCAGTACTTACACTGGTATAATAGGGTTCAGCTTCGTTACTCTGTGCTTTATTACGGCTGGATTTCGAAGGTGCAATGGATTTTTTCAGTACCATAATATGTTTTTTATTGCAATTTTAAAATAAAATGTTATATGTAATTAAAATGTTTATGTTTTTAAGAGTATTTCTAAATAATCAGAATGCTGGAACTTTTAATACTTACTGGATATTTGTACTTCATAAGTTTAATTGTTGGAGCTATCTTCAAAGTAACTTATCTGAATCTAAAAATGTCTTAACCATGTAGAAATAAATTTAAAGTTGGATCCATAATATTATAAAACTGAATAAATAATAGGGCTTTTCGTGGAGAGCAATTTAAATAATAAGCTCTGTATTCAGAGCAATTTTTAAAATGATCTGTGTTAAGTCCTCACGGACGAAGTCGCGGTCAACAGCTAGTGTTTAATATTTCGTACGGTTATAGATTTATGAAACACAAAGTCTGTTTTAAGTCTAACAAATAAAATAAAATATCAGATCATAATTTTCGTAGCTGTTAATTCCTTCAATAATAATAACTGAGGAATCGCTTATAATATTATAGTAGATAATTCTAGAATATAATAAAAATATAACATGAATAAAATATATTACAAAAGGAAATAAATAATATTTGTTTTAAAGAAACTATAAATTAGACGTAAATGAAATAATATATCACATTTACGAGGTATTTTCTCTTCGGAATCAAGGGTACAGTACTGTTTCTACGTTTTATTAGCTTCATAAAGGAAGCTGTAAATTTAATTCCTTAGGACTATTTTTCCTCTTAATTACATGTTGAAGAATTATTAGTACTCCCTTTGGACCATTTTACCCTCCCCCAAACGAAGGTCAGTCAGTTCTTAGATTTTTTTTTCTTATAGTATATGAAACTAACACTTATAATGTAAAAAAAATATATTGTTCTTAAAATAATATACAACATTTTAAAACCTATTTTTTTATATTAATATTAACATATCTAAAAAATAAAAAAAAAATTAAATAAGCAAACAAAACGTTTGAAATCTATTTTTTCCAAGGACTAAATTATTGATGACCCAAACATTTTTTAACAACACCCGATATACAGAGTCAGTTTCAACATTATTTTATGTAAATAAAGAGCCCCAGCACAGACGATGCTATCAAATAATAGTTACCCTGAAACGTTATGATAAATGACGTCATGGATATTTTAATAAAACATAAGACGAAAAATGTTTCTGGAATGAGTTATCATGTTTTCTAGCAATAGTTAAAAATGCATGTATTTTTTGTCTTCTTTGTCTATATATACTAACCACATACTGTTATAGCCCAAATAATTAATATGGTTCGTATTTCGGTAAATAATTTTCGCTGTGAGCATCAATATGAGTCAAATTTTGTATGGTTTTTTTTAATAAATGAGTCAATTTTCAAGACAAATACGGAACGTCCTAAATGACGCTCTGTTTCCTATTACTGAACGATATTTTTTAGAACACTGCAAAATTAACATTATTATATAATATTATCAGTATAATATATGAGATTTAAACAGATATGAAAATAATATTACTGTTACTTAGTTAATGGGATCTAAGTAATTAAAACAAAAAGTACAGAATCGAATATAGTAGGAGCATTGTCGGTAACGAGTGTAACTTTTACTGGATTACTCAATTTATTTTTATATTGAATTGTGTTATAAGGCATTTGTTTTTTTTTCACTGCAGCTTCCTTTTTTAAATATAACGCAAGTACAATACAATTAAGTTGCCAGTCACTTAGTTTGCTGAAAACCCTACCCTTCTAATTTTAAAAATCAGTGATCACATAAAATTTATAAAAATACTTACATTATATATTCAAAATCAACCCACGCATTATGCGTGGGTATATGTCAACATATGTTTTATTTGAATAGATAAAAAAGTTAGAGAGTGATTTATAAGAAATTTTATTGATTGAATACCTAAAAGGCTAGTTTAAATGAATATCCAGAACAAATAAATGGGTTTCATATAAAACATAGTCAAGATAAAATTACAAAATAAACACACATTACTCTGCTGTCAAGTCGGGTGAGAAAAGCTCGTTTGTTCTTTTGTAACAACTCAATACGACAAAAGAAATTGGGTATTTGTCACGGCTTTACGTCTTATTTTAAAACCCGCATGAGATAAGATAACCCAGTTCCCAAAATGTTGGCGTAAATATAAGTAAAATGACAGATCTTTCAGCGTGAGTGCTTAATTCAATTATAGAATTTAGGTAGTTTAGGAATTCAGCTGTATTTTATGTAATATTACCCACATTATATAATACTATTATATATATTATTAGTACTCAGACTTATAGTGATTAGTATTTTATAATCTATTTCTGAATTTAACGTTATTTTCACGAGATCTGATATTGTTTTCAAAGAACAAATAAATGAAAATAAACTTATTTTTTTTCGGAATCTTGAAAGTATAAATCTCTTAGTATATCACTTTTGTAGATAATATTAAAAATAGTATGAAAATCTCAACAATCTATACACTTAAAAGAAAGTCTTGTTAGTAAAATGATTTACAACTCAAGAACCAATTTGACTAGTTGTTTTTGTTGGTAGTGGAAATTCGTAGGGAGTTTAAAACCATAAGACGAACATAGGATTTTATTTATTGTGAAAGTAAACAATTAACTTATTCATTACAAATTTATAATATATTTTCAGATTTTAGCATTCCTTTAAATATAAACTTTAACTATGACAAATCTCATATTTTGATCTTAGTCTGCAGAGGTAAAGTTCGCATGTTTGTGGATTTACATTTACATATTTATCAGTTTATTTGTTAGAGGTAATACTCAAAGTAAATTATCCGAATATAAAAATATCTTAAACAAATTTTTGAATTAATTTTTGTGTTGGATCGAGGCTATATTATATCGTTCCCTTGAAACTATAGTAAAGCTCTTCGTGTAGAATAATTTTCCACACTCAGCAAAGCAAGCAACACGACGCGAGCTCGAGCGAATTAATTTCTTACAAGTCATGTATTCTGTGACTGTATTTCAAAGATACATTCTGGAAAGTAGAAGCCAAGGAAAAAGGGCTCCTTTTGGCGGTGAATAAATACGTCTGCGTTTTGGTGGTGATGAATTTAACAAGATTGACATTTCCCCAAACAGTCTCTGTTTGGGGCAATGCCTCCAGTTTGCCATTCAGACGCTACACCATGGCTTCTCTTTCAACCAGTACTTTATCGCTACTGTTCTGAGTACTCGGTAGGTATCTTTCCACAACTGTGCTGTCGTGCGCATACCCATAGATACCGGGTTTGAGAAGAAACGAACAAATGGTAAGGTTCTGGTTCGATGACTTGTGTTTTTAAAATTGCGAACTTAATAAAAAGCCCTGAGGAAAGGCAGATCTTAAAATCGTTATTTGTAAATGAACACTAATAACCCAATATATTTCCCCAACGTTTTTAATAATTATTATACAAAAAGCTACGTTTTGTAATAAAAGTTAAATTTGATATATTTATATATTTATTTTGTAATTAAGGCTATATAAAAATGATCACAAACACAATAAACACGAAATGTTATATCAAAACTTCCAAAATAAATACTTAATATGTGATTTTGAAACAACCAGACTAAATTTAAAACAATGTTATATCTTCAGAAGAGACTATATTGATTTGTTACTATTACAAAACTGATTTTTTGTATATTATACACTTGGGGACTAAAAACTATAAAGGTTTCTTTTAGATTGAAAATAATTTATTCATTACAAACAATGTCCTATGATATTTTTAGTTCGAAAGTTGCTCGTAGTTAAATGCGGCAACAGTAAATATAGACCAAATTTCAACTGCATTTTGAACTAATAGTATTTGCAAGTAATCCCGCATTCGACTGCTTGGCGCTTTATATTTAGACATTTATAAATAATAAACTTTTGTCCACGTCACCGCTCACGCTGGATTATTTTTGTTTGTTAAACAAAGCGTGATTTAATAGCTTTGGTGGCATATTTATCGCTTTACATTATTGTGAGACAACACCTTTATTTTGATCATTAATGCAATAGATGAAAAAATAGCAACCTTGAAATAACGACAAATAAAATTAGTTATAATCTTAAACACAATTAATTTAGTTATCAGATAAATTAAAAAATCATGATTTGAAACAGGTATTTTGATAAAATAATATTCAACTGACATTTCTACAAATCGAAACAATATAGCCAAATATAGCATTTATTTTATTTATTAAATAACTGTTTATCAATTTTGCTAATGATTTGAATTGGAATTTCATATTTGCAAGTCGATAAAATGATATAATAAGATAAGTTTCAAATTGGCAGACATTAATAGTTAGCTGTTCAGTTCCATTTCCCATATACGGCTTCATCGAGCAACATGCTGGAGGGAGAAAGAGCCGCTTTGCGGGATGACTATGACTATTTCCTCTTCTGACGTTTCTGCAAGTTTTGAGAGCACAGCTCCAGCCTTAGCGCAGGGAGGTTCCATCTCCTTATACTCGATTAGTACGATTTTATATATTTTTTTGTAATAACTGGCATTTGATGCTTGCCACTTAATTTAGGGCAGGCACTTCGTTAACTTTGCGCTGAATATCCTCTCTTGATGTGCTCTAAGTTATGAGTGGTTAGGAGAAATTGCTACTCTACAGTGACTATTTGGAACGCAAAACCTTAAACCTAGATTTTTTGGTTGTAATCCACCAAAAAGCCACCCCCAAAATCCGTCTGCTCAGACTACCTGTTTCACCATTAGATAACAGTCGATGAATTATTGTAGTGTTCAGGTCGAGAGTGGTCGGTGATACTGTTTATGTCTGGGTATTTGTTACAGTGAGTTAATGAGTTTGTTGGTGAAATGGTTTAATGGAAGGAATATTCTGTCTGATTGCGATTGGAAGACTTTAACGATCATTATATTTAATACATATAAGATATAAAGGAAAAAAGGTAAATACTTCAAAATTATAGCTCTTTTGGTCAATTGTGAATAAAAAAGTCGAGTTTCCGTATTTCAGATTTGTATTTTGTAGATATATGATAAAAACTATCATGCACTGCTATTCTTAAAATTTATAAAATAAGCCTTATAATAAAATTTAAAAAATAACATTTTAATATTAATTTCATGCAAAATAAATAACTCCTGATCTAGTAAAAATAAAATCGTTGGGGTGGTATTTTCTTTAATATAATTTATTTAGCTTTTGAAACGTTTAATATTGCCTTGCCATGCGGTTAAACTAAAATACAATAAATATCTATTACCATGATGGGTAGGTTTAAAAATTAGCTTGTTATATTCAGTGATACATTTATTTAGGTTTTTATAGCACACAAAAGCAGCAGTCCATTACGATATTAAAAAAAACTTCGAATAAGCTCACTCGAAAGATATGTGTATGTTTAATGAGTCTAAATAAAAAGTTAGTATTTTAGTTATGTGTTTTTTTGTTCCCTGTTGGTAAAATCATTAAATAATAATACCTCACTAATAGACATTTTAAAAACCCTAAAAAAAACTTTTATGAAAAATGTATTATTTTCCGCTACAATTTAATTCTAGAACAAAAATGTCTTTTTACTAAAATATTTGTAACCAATACACACAACAATTAGATGAGCTTTATAATCGTGAAATAATTATCACCTGCCGCAGCACCAGTAAGAAGTTATATCTATTTAAGCAACTTGAAAGTATAAATATATATATATATATAACAGCGGAAGATAGCGCTAACGTTTTATGTGAATAACGAATAATGTCGCTAATAGGTACCTTCAGGCATTGAAAAGAAAATCATTTGGAGCAATGCTTTGACCCTCCTAATGATGTCATTTGCGTCCATCATTCCCATTTGTATGGCATTATTGTTGTCTATTCCAATAATAACAGTGATATTGAATTCCATTGGAGTTAAGTAACCTTGCGTTATCGTAGCATTATTGTTATATGAATATAACTTGATAGAAGAATAGAATTTACGGTGTTTATGAAATTTAGTAAGCAACTTGTTAAATAACATTATTTGGATATATTATTTTAACAATAAAAATCTTCCTCCTTAATCTTATCCCGACATTTCTATAGTAGATTATAGTATTTTTTAATTAAAACAGTTTAATGTACGCGTAATTTTAGCTGTCAATTCTATCGATACCAATTCGATGTAAGCCATTATAATAGATTTGATAACACAACACAAATCTTCCAAGAAGGATTTTGAATATACTGAAATTTAATAATAACATTTTTTTTATTAATGGATATGATTGAAGATAACCTAATTCCTGGAACTTTTTCATAAGCAATATTATATCCAATGTCTGTGACCGCATTGTGAGGACTCAAGATATTGTAAATGCATTTGTGACCACTGAACCATATTTCCGGAATTATAAAAACTGTTCGAGATAGATTAACACTTAACTGACTGCCCTACATCTCGTTTACACGATTGCTGCAAAGCATTTTAAATAAAATTTAAAGATAAGCAGCAGTTAAATTTAAAGATAAGAAGATAAATCTAATATTATTTGTTAGTTTAATCCGTCAATATTTAAAATTATAACAAAAAATACATGTAAACATTTCCTGTTGCTCAAATTATTTAGAAATTATTTATTATTAGATATAATGGATAAAAAAATTTGTCACGGTTGAATAAACAATAATCATTTTAATAGAGGAGACTGAATTATATTGTTTTCTTAAACGTTTTCAATTTTCTTATGAGTTTCGGTACTATATTAATTATAGTATTATAATATAAGTGTCTGGTGTTTATAATAATGGTATGTTATGCTGTCATTTATTTTACATGCCAAATGACTTGTAAAGATTAAAATGCATTCGCATAAAAATAATTAATAAAATATTAAAATTCAATCTATCTAATTTAGTGCAAGAAATTAACACCACCATGTCCTAAATGTCATATTTAATTTTCTATCAGAATTACAATAATTTTACACAATTATTTCGTTATCAAAGCTCTTTGACTTTACTATTTCCACTTGAAACTTACGGGCACACAGTTTACAAACGGACTCAAATGCAGAATATTGGCGTATGGTAAGTATTATAAGATAAGTTTCGTACGTTGAGAGAAATGAGCTAGATTCGCGAAAGGTATATGTAGGCACATTTATGAACGTCCATAGATTATGGTAATACGTTATGGTTCGGTGAACTATCTGCTCGTGTCTATCCTAAAATACAAAATATAAAAAAAATACATACTAATCGTATGTAAAAGAAGAGGTATATATAATACAACATAGTGTCACTTACACTGTGTACAGTAACTAACCGGTAACAGTGTCACTTACACTGTGTACAGTAACTAACCGGTAACAGTGTCACTTACACTGTGTACAGTAACTAACCGGTAACAGTGTCACTTACACTGTGTACAGTAACTAATCGGTAACAGTGTCACTTACACCGTCACCGGTTTAGAGGAAAATATATTTTAGACAACGAATATTTTTTATTCTTTATTTATCTTATATTGAAATGTATTAAGTAATTTTGAAAACTGAACAGCTGGTTTTGAATCCTAATCCACCTTTGAGTATCTATTTCAAAGTACTTAAATAATTGTCGTTTAAAGTGTCGTGTGAAATACAATCAGTAAAACCACTATTATAAAAATACCTCAGATATTGTAACTGGACTATATTATACAAAACATGGTAAAACTTTTTTTTTACATACAGATTTTTTTCATATAATGTAATAGCCACGCTAATTCTTTTCATATAATCTAAAGAGCTCGCATAGAGTGAGTTATTTTTTTTAATAGTAATTAAAAAAGAAGAAAGTCGTATAAAAATATATTTATAGCTTTTTAAAGAAGATGGTCGTAAAACCTCAACCCTTATTTTTATAGACACTGTCTAGATATTGTTTTGTAATGTAATTACAAAACAATAAACTAAATTGTAATCCGTTATGAATACAATCTAATTTATTGATTTAATATAATTCAAACAACATGACAATTGAAGTCTTATATAATGATGAATGATATAATTTGAATTGATATCAAATAAAAAAAATATTATTTTTTTGCTGTAGAGGCTGTATAAGGCATTTTTACCAAATAACGTTTGTATTATAAATATATAAATTTATGAAATAATTATGTGTTCAGTTTTTATAGGGTAATTTTCCGCTCGCATGTTTTGATATCTGTTACGAAGAATCTGAATCTGGAAAGGGTCAGAATTTCTTTTATCAACCTTAAAAAAACAACGTTTTTAATGTTATAGCCCCGTACCGTGCCCATTTTTTAATTGCTTTTTTTAATATTGCCTTTAGATTCATAGTGTTAACATTTGACCATTTCTTATTAATGGTAAGTCCCTAACACATTAACGTTAAAGAAATTTAGTACACGGTATGGTTTGCTTTCTATTAAATATTTAATATATTTAAGTGGCTTGATTTTTTGTTCAGTTACGTTTGGGTTATCTCTTCACATTCTAATCGTAAATTTTCTATAATATAATAGCACATAAAAGTAAATTTTACAAAAAAAAAGTATTTTATATATAAATAACCGAAACAATGTAATTAAATTGTATTTTAGAAACATAAAAGAAATCGAAAAGGCGGATAACCCTGTCATCAGCATGAAACCAGTGTTAAATAAGTATCATACTCGCTAAGAATTTAAACTCCATTAGTGTCGAATTTCGAAATACCCTCAATTCAAGAACAAACGAGATCAGTTGCTCGAGGGTCTTTCACGAAGACAAAGTTAATCCGACTTTGATATCAATGACGGAATGACTGATCATTTCGTAAACACGGCTGGTGAAGCCTCAACAGCGAAAAGTAAAAAAAAATAACCTTTAATTTGTACCGCGAAAAAAACCCGTTAAATATTACAAATCGTAATTCTCATTTTTGACTGAAACTCAATCCGGTATCAATCAGTTCAAAGATAAATAAAAGGTATGTTCACTGATGACAACATCTTACATGCATTAAAATTTATAGTAAATTTTGATGGCGGGTAAAACGTGATCGTTATGAATCGTTATCGACGCTTGTGAGATAATTTGAAGCCAATTATTTTAATAATTATAATACTTAAACTGTCCTACAATGCTTTTCTTTTCGAATAAATAGTGTTTTTAGAATAAAGTAAACTGTATAGGCACATGAATGAATTATTGCCTATTTTTTTTATTTATGATTCATAATTATTATAATACTATTAGCTGTTTTTTTCACTTTACACTATAATGTATATTACTAACAAATAGCGTTTAATGATAAGCAGTTAAACCAAAAACTAGAAATAAAAACTAACTTTCCTTTTTAATGGAATAAGTCTTCTTATTTAGATTATTAAGTACATTTTAATTTAGTTAATATCAACTGATAGTAAAACTGAGATTAATGTTGTTTTTGGGAATTATAAAAACTTAATTTTTACCTAAAATTACATTTCATTTGAAGATGAAACATAAATTCGAGTTGTATATATCAAAAAAAAAAATTCGAAGAAAATACTATATTAAAAAAAAATCTAAATAATAAATACTACCAAATCATAATCGATATCAAAATTCGGATAAAGCTTTATACAATTATATAAACTTATATTAATTACATTGAAGATACATCGAAACCAAATTCACAGTTAATTTTCTAAAATGAAAGCATTTTAGAAAATTAACTTAATATTAGAACTTAATATTTATTTTGTGTATGTATCTTTCGTAGTTAATTAATATTCATACAATTATATATTTTTGTATATATATATATATATATATAACTCTTATCTTCTCTGTAATTTCCTTCTTTATTGTACCGCCTCTTAACTCTCTGCAACTCTTTAAACTTGACTATCAGAGAATGCTATTTAGTTATAAATAAATAAATAAATAAAAATAAAGACCATTCAAAACTAACTTTATAAAACAAAACTGAAGTAAATTGAGTTAATTGTAAATTGAATAAAAATAGAACCCAAAAGCGATCCGCGTCATGGTTTATGAATAGGCAGTATAAACAAAATAATGTATTTTCCTTTTCTGTTTCCAACAAAGTATAATTCAGGATTCCTTTCTTTTAGTTATCTCTATTATAAGCAAAGTGCTCTTGCTTGCCTTTAGTCCCAAAAGTACGAGTGCTCGGCTAATATACCGACGGCAGATAACGAGGTCTTTCGTTAACCCAGATATATTGTTAAAGTAACATTTTGGCAACTTTGGTACTCATTTTTTAATGATTAGGGTCAGTTTCGTTACTTGGTCCTTTATTAAGCTCTGCGTTTGAAGGTATTATGTTTTTTTCAATATTTTATGTTTTGTTCTCACTTAAGTTTAATAAATTAATGATTTTAAAAGTATTATTATAAAATAAGATTTTAAGTCTTTTCATATTCCCAATTGATAAATAAAATGTACATATGTGTACTCTTATTCTTTAAATAATAAACGATATTCTTTAACCTTAATATATGGAATTGAATATTTCTCAATACTATAAAATGAAATAAATAAACAAACTAATTTTAATGTTCCAAGGACTAAGAATAAAACCCGAGATATCAAGTGCGTTTTTACATATTTTCTATGTAAATAGGTAGCCGCAATACAGACGATGCTATCAAATAATAGTTACCCTGTAACGAAAAGGTAAATTACGTCATAGATATTATAATAAAATATAAAGAACAAGCAATATTTTTGTCATAAATTATTATGTTTAATGATGATAGTGACATTAGTAGTTGCAACAAAAAAAATCAGATATGTAATATACATGTATGTTCTAGGCATGAAGGATGTTCAACTAATGACATATTGCTATGTACTGCTGTTTCTGTTATAGGACAAAAACATTGGTATCCTGATGCATTTGCTTTCGGAATTGGCAGAGTGGAATTAGAAGCGTACAGATGTGGCCTAAGCGTCATCTTTAACGAAATCCAATTAAAACTCTTATATAAGCGAGTCCGACGGATTTATTGAGTTTACATGTACTCATCGAATATCCCAGCGGTTATATGAGAATTACCAATAATATTATTCACTTACATAACTGCAAAAATCTCTATTTAATTTTTTAAAGGTTGAATTTTACATTTCTTTCTTAACACGTATTCTTTAACTTGTAGTGAACAACTTAAATCCAATTTTTTAATTCTTAAACTTTAACGGCGTAGAACTTTCATTTAAAAGGTTTCCCCCCTTTCATCCTTTTCGCGATGGAATTTCCAAAAATCCTTTCTTAGTGCTCTCTTACACTCTCCAAGGCAAAATTGCCTTGTGTTCAGTAGTTTCGGCTGTGTATTGTCTGTCAGTCAGTCAGTAACAGAAGAGTGAAGTGAGATGGAATTAGAAAAATTTTTTTTAGGAACCTTTTTGTTTCTCAAATAGCTCTAGATTTTTTTGGTTTCATTGAATGTATATGTCAACACGTGTTTTATTTGAAAAGATTAAGAAAAATAGAGAGTAGTTTATGTGAAAATATATTAATTACTGTAATATATATCGATATAGTTATATCATCCTTTCTTCTCTTCTTCTTATATGCTAAATTATCCTTCTTATATACTAAATTATCTCGTCTTCTTATATGCTTAATTATAGGATAATTTAGCTACTGTGGATATGCACTTTAGTCAACTAAAAACAGGCAACTATGCCAGCGTGGTAGGTGACGTAGTAATTTTTTGTTTGTGAGTGTTTTATGTTAATTATAACCTTCATTTTAATAGGTTTTTATTGAAGTTTATGTTGAATTGTCAATGACAAATAACCTAGCTAGAATTAAGGCGTTTTAGGAAGAGTTTGATTCCGAAGACTAGAAGCAATTTTAGACGTGGATAGCGATGGCCAGTTATATAAATGCAGCAATAACCGGGAATGAAAACGAGAAGTTAATAATACGGGATAATATCGATTTTGCATCCCTACAACAGCAATTACGGCACCAATCTTACAAAGGAAAGCACCTGCACGAAAGAATGAACGTACCCGACGTAAAACGTGTAGCTCAAGGTGCCAAGACTGAGTTGAACTTATTCAACACTCATTATATACCACGAATATGAAAATTACATATACGTGACAAAAGAGCTTCGTGTCTGGATTTGAGTAAACATAAATATATTAGATTGAAATATGTGTATTGAAAGCTTAAATAGGACTTTTGTTTTTAGTTGGAAAAAGTAAATAAATATTTTCAAACAAATGGTACGGGAGTGGACATTTAGTTTGCCTCACTATATCACGTCAGAGATTTCATTATTTATAAGTACTGAAAAACAACAATTTGGCACCAATACGTTAAGTTTTCAGTAGTTCTATTGAGAAATGTTCTCTTCATTCCCATTTAGTAACAAGGCATTGGATATTATAAATCGCCTAGTGTTGCCAATTTCTAATACTCATTAAAAATCACTTTTGATAACTGGTTCACAAATTAAAAATTAGTGTCTCATTTCCTAAATGAACATAAACCAACTTTCTTGGCCACTTTACGCAGAAATAAGAAGTAAATTCTACGTCAATTCATTACAAAAAGTTGAAGAGTCTCTCAAGTTCTGCAAGTTTTGGTCATCAAAAAGATATTACTCCGGTTTCTCACATTCCGAAGAAAAACAAAGTTGTCCTTTTATGTCTTGTTTACATACATTATAATGTATATAATAATTACGTTGTTACAATGACAGTGAGCAGAAATTCAAAACGATGGCTACTGATGACTTCGTGCAAAATTGAATATATACGGCATAAATGGTAATTTATTATAATGCATCGGGCCAATAAGAACGATATACGTATTAAAAGGCATCATTTCCAAAAGAAGCTAAAACTCTGTATAATTCAAAATTAATTTTATAAACAAAGGTACGTGTAAATTTAGCTCATCGATTGCGCATTAGAATAGCAGTTTTTCTGACCCTAGTGAAAAGCTCCCCAAAAGTTTTAAGAATTCGCAAGAAATATAAGATGTTATTAAAAAAGTAAATAAAATGTTAATTTCTAAAATTAATTGTTATTTTTATTTTTGAACCTAAAAAAAAACGATTAATAATAAACAGTCATTAAAATTTCAAAAACATGATAAAGTTCTTGAAAAATTATCGATAAAATTCGCATCAACTTGACCCGGTCATATTAATTATTTTCGTGCCATTTGCGACGGGTTAAGTAAATACACAACATTAATGTAAAATTAAGTAAAAAGATAAATACATATTACTCAGCTGTCAAGTTGGGTGAAGAAAGCTCGTTTTTTATTTTGTAACAACTCAATACGACAAAAAAAATGGGGTATTTGTTACGGCTTTACGTCTTATTTTAAAACTTGCATGAGATAAGATAACCCAGTTCCCAAAATTTTGGCGTGAATAAAAGTAAAATGACAGATCTTTCAGCGCGAGGGATTAATTGATTATAGGATTACAGTTTTGGGTTTAGCTCTTTGTGTTTTATATAACATTATTGGTTGTGTGTGTAAAGACTTATTTTTATTAGTATTTAACTTTTTATTGCATTTAACATTATTGGGCCTTATTTCCAAGAGCTTTAAAGTTGTCTTCAACGAACAAATATATGAAAATATACTTTATTTCTTTCGAAAACTTGAAAGTACAAATCTCTTAGTAAATCTTATAGTTCTTTATACAATATAATATACATAATATTATAACATTTTTTGTTTCCATGTTATTTCATCATATTATATGAAAAGTATTATAATTAAAATCCCAAAGACAATATATCAAAATTTTCTTAATGTGCTTATAAACAATTCAAAATTTTTATTATAATTATTCCAATAAACCTCCAAACTGAAATGATGAACGTAAAAATAAAAGGTCAAACCAACGCTCCAAATTATATTTCTTCTAATATATTATTATTATACAACATACAATCTTATAATTTAAAAGAAAAGTCTTTTTTTAATAAAACAGCCTTACATAATTCATTCAAACCTAAATAAATATTGAAAATAATAGAGTCAAACAAATATGGGCTTTCCTATCTGAGCAATGTGTTACTTTTATTAATAATCTTAAAAGCTTCTCCAGAAATGATAGTTTTCCAAACAACAATGAAGAAGTATAAATCAAATGATAGATTGACTTCTCATAAACATCTTTTATATAACCCACACGATTTATAAGATTTTGATATATAATGTCTGCATTTACTTTGAGAACATGACTGTATTACTTACAGTTTTTACAGAAAACCCTGCCTACAAATTTGGTTATATTTTGATCACAGGAAAATTCCTGTTTCCAGAATTCCAAAATTCCATTCAATTAAACAAATGTTTAATTGAATGCATTCAAATAGAAATTCCCAAAATATTTTTTTTAGAAACGCATCTACTATTCGCATCGCTTCGCCTTGCATCTATTTTATTTTCTACCGTTTTTATTTTTATTAATATTGCTTTTTGGAGCTGATCAAATGGTATTGCTGTGATTCGATAGCTTATGTTCTACCGTATAGATTTACTAAATAGTTAGTAGCAAAAGGCACTACAAAACTTTAACTTATGGCACCAAATTTTGACTTAAATGGTTGTACCGAATTTGAAAATGATAAGTACGATGAAGGTACATCAGGACGACAACACATTTTTCTCCTTGACCTATGAATATATTTCGCAATACGTCCATTATAGATTATATTTCCATATAAATGTGACAAAATTCTCGACGTTAGAAACATTGGCATTGACAAAAGGAAATCTCTACGTGTATAAAGGAAGATGACTGACTTAGAAACAACGCACAGCTTAAACCACTGGTCGTATAAACTTAAAATTTGGAGAGCATATGTGTCTTAGTTTAGAGGTTTTTTTTTAAATTGTACTCGTACCTCTGAGAGGGTAGAAGGGGATAAACACGAATGTATGAAACTTTTTAGTTTTTTTAAGCTATTGTCGTGAAAATTGTTTAGGTAGACCTTTGTAAATTAAAAACACTATCATTATTTTCTATGGGTATGCCTTAGCAGCGTTAAACAAGGGATGAAACGAATATGTGAAACTTGTTATCGATAATCGGTATTTGAGAAGATCTTCGGATATAAAAATACTGTTAACATTTTTACAATGGGATTTATGAGGGTAATGGGGTTAGTATTCTTAATACTGCAAGTGCTAGAGCCTTCTAGTTATTTTACGGCATCTCGAGTCTCAAGAGGTACAGGGCTAGTACCATCCTTTACTTCCATAGAAAGTAACTATTATAGTTTCATTTCATAGGATGAGTAGCATTTTTTTTTCAGAATGTAAATTAAAAAAGAATGTTTTAATTGAAATAAAAAGTTCGTTAAAATCATTGGATGCTGGCAAAATCATCAGTCAGAAGTCATCACTGATAAATGATAACAAATGTGATGGTTTGAATGCATGTTAAGCGTTAAGGGTACCTTACAAAGTTTGGAATAACTCAATGGAAAAATAACAGTTATATGATGATCTCACATTTACAAAAGATTAAAGAGTTCTTGTTTGAAGCATTCAATATAATAGTTATTATATCATATATTAATTTCCAAGCTACTACAATACTTTATAATTAATCAAACAAATAAGAAATAAAATTTAACTAACGAGCATTTAGAAATATTATTTTTTAGATAAATTAACATTTATTTGCACTCGTAAATTCATGTTTGTTTACTTTATTTATACAAATAAATGACAAGTGACTATTTTTTTTTATATTTAAACTTTCGTGAACCATGACTATTATATTTATATTTACCCGGCTGTATTCACGTAGAAATTAAATCGGAATGTGCCCGACTAGTTTCGAACCCATTCGGGGTCCTTAATCATGAGCTCTGAGCGTGGCGAACTCGCCGCGAGTCCGCCACGCTAGACAAGTGACTATGTGATTTTAAAAATTATAATTTTACCAATATTAAAAACTATATATGTATGCTACTAAAGATCCACCAATCTTTATTTGATAACGATAGGACGTTGATTTGTGGTTATAATCAACAATAGAAAACATATAATTTTTTCACCTCAGTTTATAAACAGATGACAAAACAGTTCACGTCTTCAAGACGCAGTGGCTGATGGAGAAGAAGAGGGATAAATGCGTCACAAACCCAACGCTTAGGGTATTTGTAGGTCTCTATCTCTATCTCGTATTTTACTTTCTCGCTTGCACGCATGGTTCAACGGAACGCGACAATGAGTCATACTTTTTCATGCGTGCAGCTGGTGTTCATCGATTTATAAGACGTCACTTCATCAGAAAATAATTCACGTAACTACTTTTGGGTTCCTTTTAATTTATTTACTATTTATTTTGCATTGCATTTTTTGTTTGCTTTACAGTGAACATACTTTGCAAATATACCTTTAAAAAAGTACATCTCTACTTAATATGTATCCTTCAGACTTATGGTAAATATGTAATTACCGTACTGTTAAATATTATGCTAATATTTCATGAATATTCATAGCGACATCTGTTTTCCTTTGGAAATTGTAAAACAAATAAAATAATATTTCATCTATGAAACAACGAGGGCGGTAAAATAATTAAACTTTAACTACTAAATACATTGTTAGTTTAAAAACTAAAGCATTGTACATGATTTTTATTTAGATTGAACAAATTACCTTTTAGTCTATAATTATTAATTTTAATAAAAAAAATACGATGATAATTTTAAGACAAAGGCGAGACTTATTTTAGAACAATATTATATTTACAGAATAAATTCAGATCAGAGAAAATCTCGTAGTATGAAAGATTAAAAGTATGCCTTTTAATTTCATATTTCATTAACTGTTTCCAGAAAAATAATATATAAAACCTGTTATTACTGTTGTAACAATAACATTGTTATCAAAAACTTTATAAAATATGAGTTATAAGGTTATACAACAGGCAATTTCCGTATATTATACATTAGGGGAGTAAAAAGGTGACGAACACAAATTATTAAAAGTGACTATTATATTAAAATTACATTTCATTTATTATTTATAGATTATATTAAAATTATTATTTCATTTCATAATAATCTTTCTCATAAGCGATTTTCTAGCCATTCATATACAGCATTTTGTTTCTTTTTTGAATAACTGATTTCCAATTTCACTATTACATTTAATTTGAATTTGATGGTTGTAAGCCGATATTCTTTTAATTTAAATTTCATTTCGAATTTGCAAACATCGTTAGCCACCTATTTAATATGCATAATTAGGAATAAAAGCCGCATGATTTGTGAATGTGGCACTATTCTCTAATTATTTAATGATTTATTAATATAATATATCAATGTTTCGCACCAATAATTCATTTTCAATCCATTCATTCAGTTAAATTATAGCCGTTTAGGTTTCAAGCTACGAGTTCAATTTGTACCAATTACATAATTTTCAAACACATATTAATAACAACTCATTACTCTTTAATGTAACGGTTTGATATCATAATTTATAGTACGAATATTAATAGTATTTATAAAGTATGAATAATAATTGGTAATGTTGACTATTTTTAAATTAATGTTTCGCATCAGTAACAGTTTATTTCAATTCATTCAATTAGGTAAATCGTAATCATTTAAGTTTCTGCAAGCTACGAATTCATTTTGTATCATCTACATACATTTCATTATATAATTCATTACTACCCATTACTCTTTAACTAGATATTGTAAATGTTTTTTTTTTCTTTTTTACTTTTTTTTTATTTTATTTTTTGTTTTCTAATAAATTGTCTTAAACTTTACATATTTGTGGTGTGCAATTAATAATTTATAAGTCTTAATTGTTACAATAATTCATTTAAATAATATAAGCTAGTATGAGCAAATATTTAATGTTTACTAAGTGTAGTGTAGATTCAAGACCAGTCTTATAATTCTTATTTCTTATATGAATATAGCTAATATTCATTTTTATTACTTTGAGCATATCAATTATATTTTATTAACTTCGTCTTTACCACAACCTTACAAAAAGTTAAATAAAGTGAAAATGCTAGTCTAGTGAAATATAATTAGTAATAAATATTATTATTTACATGATAATAATTTTATTTAAAATACTAAAATACAAATGGGGTATTACTTCTAAAATGTTAAATTATAATAAAAGATTGTATATAATTCTAATTGATTAAAATTGTAATCTTTAATTTATCACTTTTGAAAGA
Source organism: Dircenna loreta (assembly GCA_963555665.1). Lineage (NCBI taxonomy): Eukaryota > Metazoa > Arthropoda > Insecta > Lepidoptera > Nymphalidae > Dircenna > Dircenna loreta. The sequence continues at coordinate 2,366,010 of OY743097.1, read as the reverse complement.
ATAGTACTAACCCTATTTTTATAATTTTATCTCCAACGGACTATATATTTTAATAATAAATACTTTTGGAACAGGTAAGAATGATAACAAAAAATATTAGAAAAATAATTTTATATAGTTATATACGGTAATATTTTATATTCGTATAAGTGGTTTGTTGACTGTACAATATGACCTATCACAATTCCAGAACGTAACACGGCAGTGAACAAACAAACAGAAAGTTTGTTTAGATATTGAATAATGAAACACTTTGTTATTTTAAAATCTGCCGTATTATTAAAACAGTAAAAGTCATTTTAAGTGGATGAGATATTTGTTTTAAAATAATACTGGTGTATATCATTTTAGAACTCAGATTAGTGGATACTGAAACCTGGACAGCGGTTGAGAACAAAGCGCAATAAGCTATTTTCAGTTATACAGTGTCACATGAGTTTAACAGGCTTAAACCACTATACATATTCATAAGGCGTTGCCCATAATTTAACGCTACGCTTAAATATTACATACTAACCAATTGGCATTTTAACCCGAACTTATGAAAACATAACACCTAATAATTTAGGTAGTGTTGAATTTATTTTGCTTGTGTTATTTTTTCTATGGCCCCCAGATAATTAGACAGATAACTTTAATTTTGCATATTAGCGACCCTGAACTGGTTTAAGCCAATCTTCATAGCCTCGAACATAGACGTAGAGTTGCCAGCCTCTCAAGGATACATTTTGGTGAGTGTGCGAAGGAATTACATGAACTAATTCCCCCATCCCCCTTCCATCACCGGACGTTCCGACGCACGGCTAGCATTCATCCTTTTGTAGTAGACGCGCTTGTCCGAACAAAGCACTTCATCATTTTTAAATCGGACAGCGAAGGAGTGGAATAGCTTGCCTGCGTCGGTATTTCCGTCCGAGTACAAAGTGGGTGTCTTCAAGGCAAGAGTGAATAGGCTTTTACTAAGTTGACGCGCTTTACCACCTACCACTACATTTCCACTTCCCATCAGGTGGAATGTAGTCAAGCGTCAACTTAATTTGAGTGAAAAAATAAAAAAGTAAATAATTATTTATTTAATATTATTGTGTTACTTAAAATATTGACAATTGATTAAATTACTCACTTTAATTGGTAAATTATATTATAGCAATGTTATAACACCTTTGTTCAATTAATAAAGTTATATTAAAAACCATTATATATATATATATATATAATAATTATAATAAGATTATTATTTGGTTCAATAATAAATTATATTTCAAATTAAGTTACGATGCTAGTTGTTTGAACCACGCTATTTATTTAACATTTAAAACAACGTCTCGTAGAATTATTTGCAATAAATACCACTATTTACTGAAATTTCTCATGTTCAATTTAAAATTGTGTTCATTTAATAATGTACCTTTCTAATTTTAAGTAACCAAAGAAATGAAATACAGAACAAAAATAGATAATATGATGTTATGGAAACTCATCATAAAAATACATCATTATAAAATTATTGATCCTTGTTAGAAACAAATTCAAAAACAGAATTAAATAGATTACTTAAAACAGAACGAATGATGAGAAAAAACTTCTTCCCTCATCCTATTCCCTCTCTTTCATACATTATTAAGCCTTTGTAATATTTGTTTTATATATAATACATAATATGTAAAGGGTGAAAGCACACAAAAATAAATTGATTGTCTACTAGCTCCCAGCATGTATCCTAACATTGTTTTCAAAACAACAAATTTTAATAATATCATCTTACTTATTATTTATTAAAAAGAAATCGATAAATTTACTATTCTCATATACCTGTTTTGTTAAAGTTTATTATTTTACAGTTTTTATTCCATTTCACAAGACACGAAAGTTATGGCAAAAATCTATTCTTTTATCTATTCTATACGACTAGAAACGACCGAAAAGTGTGTCATATTAATGGTAGCCTTCTCAAATCCCGCACCATATTGCGGTCCCTTTGTCCAGCGTGTTCTGTAAGTTAATGCTGTATACTGGTACAGGTGTGAACAAAAGATCATCAGCATATAAAAATCCACTAATAAAATTGTACCAATTTTATCAAATTATTTAATGCTCCAACTACGGCCTGTAATGAAATATTTTTTTTAATTATGGGTTGCCTGTAAGATCACTTTTGGTGATAAGGACGCCTTTGTACCAAATTTTATATATTATCTTTAATTTTATGTTCTTTTTTTTTATTTCATATATTGTGTGCAATAAAGTGTTATAAATCAATGTCCACTAAAATGTGATAAGTCGAAGAATATGTGATAGATATATTGAAGTCAAACTATGCAGAAATGTTTTCAAACACGAGCATCAAATGATTACAGAAATTGTTTCTTATGATACATTTTCAAAAATAAAAGTAAAGTTAAAATGTGAAGAAATCTCAAAGGTTCTCAAACTGAAATGAATTTAAACTTAAAACCTCAAGGATTGACAGTCCATTCGTATACATAAATTTTGTTTCGAGATTTCTTGGAAAAAAACGAAGCGATGGATTATTATTATATATATCCACAAACTTTCAAAATTGTTTTAGAATTATTTAACTAAAATCTAAATCTATATCTAATAAGTAGAAATAAATTTTATATCATATCACAAATATTTTTATAATGACATCTATAATATTCCAATTTACAAGTCGAATAAGTTTTCCGAAACCTTTTTAACGGTAGAGCAAACCATTCCAGGTAAAAAGCTACCCAACGTATTGGAATTGACAAAAGGAAATATTTATTTATAAATGTGGAACCAATATGTGAGTGATATGAGATCGGAGCTAAATACAGGTACATTACACCTTCACTTGCGAGAGTCCAAGTTGTTAAGTTATAAATAGCGAATATATTCTAAATATCGATATTCAATAACGGAATATTGATATTCAATACCTTTACTAGGTAGATAATTTTTGTTTTTAATACATTCTGTTTCAGTGCTTGAATCTATCAAGGCTGAATAATAATGATATTTATATTACAAGTGATAGAATCTTGCATCCCTAGGCTCTGAGGTACAGGGCTAGTGCCTTCTTTATCTTTTATAGTAAATTCGACTAAAATAGCCATTTTAGTTAAGATGCATAAAATGTTGTGTCTTTCTTTTAAATGTCCAATGGTGAATGGAAAAAACTCACTTGTAATTGTGAGTTCACTGTAAAGTCACATTTATAGAGTATTAACATTCAGCATTCCTATAATACCTACTTATTATATAATACCTTGCTTTGAAGTTATTATAATTTATTATTTATGAAACAATTAAAAAAAAACACGTAACCGCTTTTGGGTTCGTAACTTTTTATTTATTATTTACTGTTAACTTATTTTTTGTTAGCTCTGGAGTTAACATAGTTTTAAAAGTATATTTTCACAAACGTACACTACTACTTATTAATATAATTTTCTAACATAAGATAAATGTGTAATAACCGTACTGATAAAATATTATGCTAATATTTCATGAATATTCATACCAACATCTGTTCTTATTCGGAAATTATAAAACAAATAGAATAATATTTCATCGACGACATAACGGGGGCGGTTAAAGAATTATGAATATAAGCTTCTAACTAAATTGTTCGTTAAAAGACTAAAACATTACACACTATTCTTTTATGAATTAAATAAGTTACGTAAAAGAAGATTATTTTAAGCTGAAACACAATAACACGAAATATATATAAACATTTAAAAAAATATATTTCAGTAGATACTTTAACGAAAAGGTAGAATAATATTGTTGATACGATAAATAGACTTGATTTAAAACAATATTGTATTCATAGAACAGATTATATTTTGAGCACTGCAAGTTACTTTTTGAATTTGAATTTCATTTTGGTAAGCCAATTAAAAATTTAATCTAAATTTTATTTGAAATTAGCAGAGATCATTAGCCACCTATTTAATCTGCATAATTAGTAACAAAAGCCACATGATTTGTGAATGTGGCGCTATTATGCAATTGATTAAAGATTTATTGATATAATAAATCAATATTTCGCATCAGTAATTCAATTTCAATTCATTCATTCAGTTAAATTATAGTCGTTTAGGTTTCTGCAAGCTACGAGTTCAACCAATTACATAATTTACAAAAACATATTAATTACAACCCATTACTCTTTAATGCAACGGTTTTATATCATACTTTATAGTACGAATATTAATAGTATTTATAAAGTATGAATAATAATTGTTTACAAATTTTAGTACAGATTCAAAAACATTTATGTACACAATTCTCGATGATATAGATGATTTTATTCTGTTGATAACAAGCAATTTTTATGAACTCAGTCCCTTCGAAATGCAGTTCCAGTTGCATAATGGACTGAGAAACAATACTTTTTTATGCAATTTTTATGAACTCAGTCCCTTCGAAATGCAGTTCCAGTTGCATAATGGACTGAGAAACAATACTTTTTTATGCAATTTTTATGAACTCAGTCCCTTCGAAATGCAGTTCCAGTTGCATAATGGACTGAGAAACAATACTTTTTTATGCAATTTTTATGAACTCAGTCCCTTCGAAATGCAGTTCCAGTTGCATAATGGACTGAGAAACAATACTTTTTTATGCAATTTTTATGAACTCAGTCCCTTCGAAATGCAGTTCCAGTTGCATAATGGACTGAGAAACAATACTTTTTATGCAATTTTTATGAACTCAGTCCCTTCAAAATGCAGTTCCAGTTGCATAATGGACTGAGAAACAATACTTTTTTATTTTAATTTAAAATTCTAAAAGTAAAAGTATAGACCACCCCTTCGGTGTTTCTATCAGAACGTAACGTTACTGTCAAAGATTTTCCATCCTTAAAATCGATTTTGTATTTGATAAGTAAAACATATTTTAGTTATTTAAACTTTGAGCTATTATTAATAAAATACTATTTACCCTTCTAATAATTCAAACTCCAACGAAGTACATTTTTGGCGTTAAGCTATTTTGGAACAAATATTCACGGAAAACATATTTACTCGTAAATCACTTCATTATAAAGATTAAAGACCTTATTATAATTATTCCCTATTAAGACATTGTAAATAAAATAACATTTAGTATAATTAAATTATATATACGAGCTTGTATGAAGGAACCGTGTACGTTATTTATTGGAACATTACAAAAACACTGTTATAGTATATTTTTGTTTCTAAATCTATCAGATTGTTAGTACAAATGTATTTCTAGATAATCCAATCATGATATTGAATTTTAAAATATTTAAATCAAATAAAGGTGTCGTTTTTCTTTTTTTCAATCTACCGCGAACACTCTGTGAAACTCAGGTGCATGGACCACTCACACTGATACATTGTCAATACACATTCGGCTTTGTATATGGAATTGCATGTGAAATTTGGAATATAAAAGATAAAAAAAAACTTGTTATAAACAATACAATTGTTATCATATATATAATCAAATAAATGAAATCTTATAACTACCTAAAGAATTTAAAGTTAAAGCATTGTTTTAATTCAATTTATATGAATCACATAAACTCAAATAAAAGCCGTTGTTACAAAGAATGTTATGAATATTAAAGTTTTAAATAATACTGATGAGTTATTGGTTGACTGTAAAACGTAGCTGATAACAATTCTATACTATAATCACATACACATAAAATTTGTTAAAGTTAATAAATAATGAAATTCTCTGTTGTTTTAAAATCTGCCTTAATTTTAGTCTAATAAAACTCATTTTCAGTAAATTATGATAACTTTCAAACAATGCTGACGTATATGATCGTTCTACTTAGATAGGTGGACATTTAAACCCTGCATGCCGGACAGCGGTTGAGAACAAAACGCAATAAGCTACTTTAAGTTATACAGTGTAACATGAGTGTAACAGGTTTAAACCATTATATATATTCATATTGTATACTTACTTACTTAATAACTTACTTACTAATGACTAACATTTTGAACAAGAATAATAAGAACATAGTGCGGCTTAAGTAGTATTGAGATTTCGAAAATCCTAACCCATGTTTTTAATTTTGTAGTATAGATTAACATTCATGGAGACATATACACTCGCGTGCAATCAGCAACAAAATATATTAATAATTATTTTTTTAATTATAGTTATATATTTAACAATATATTACATACAGTACCCCACTTACAGTTAAATATATACATTTAACTATATGTGGTATATTTCCAAAAAATAAAATAATTTTGTATTATCTAAGATAAAAATTGGAACTATGTGTGTAGAACCTTTTCCTTGCATCGTTTTCCCAATGTTGGGGTTCATGACCTTGGTCAAGTAATGCCTTTCTCTAACAATGTTTCTCTAACTGGTTCCAATATCAGCGACGTGAACTGCATCGAAAACACTCATGACAATGAATTTATGGAGGTCGTCACTAGGTTTACCAGGTTTATGTTTCTGGATTTGGTTTTTGTATGAACTGATGTTGATAATAGTGGAAGCCAGGTAATTATATTTATATTTACCCGGCTGTATTCACGTAGAAATTAAATCGGAATGTGCCCGACTAGTTTCGAACCCGTTCGGGGTCCTTAATCATGAGCTCTGAGCGTGGCGGACTCGCGGCGAGAACTGAGGCCAGGGAAGAAGCCAGGTAAGTGTTGTTAGCTTAATCCAAAATATGTACCACACAGAGTACTAACTCAGACAAGCTATCCATAACCATGACTTTGTTTTTGAAGCAATTTGTCCCAAATCTCGGCTGATGCATTCCAAACAAACAAAGATCAGTCAGTTTCATTTGTTGCAAAAAGGGTGTTGTCATAGGCATAGCGAAGTTTTGACATTTAAGTGCCATTGATGTTTACGTCACCTTTCCAATCCTTGCAGGTGTGTCTTAATATATGCTGTCCATAAATATTAAATAGGATAGGGATAGAATGCATCCTGTTCGATTTTATTCCCAAAAGAAAAAGGTTTCGAGATTGCAGTCTTTTTCACCATTCCTCAGTTTTTGAGGCCTTGCAGCAGCTATATTAAGTACTTAGAAACTCCCGTAGTATTTTTCAGTTTCTATAGACGATTTCAGTTTACGCAATCTAAGGCCTTGCTGTAATCAATGAAGCACATCGTGTAGAGCATTTTGTATTCATTGGCTTTTTTGAACAACTGTATGAGCGTAATAGAACTTTCTTCCTAGGCTTTCACAAATAGTTTTTTCAAAGTAAAAATATTCCGAGTAATTTAATTTTGATTACTCGAAACAATATTACATTATCTTTTCTAATTGTAATAATTATATATCCAATATATACAAGCATAATATTACAAAACTAATCGTTACCCAAATTTCATATACATTCAAAGTACTTACAAGTACTATTCATGAAGCAATTATGATGTGATAACGTAAGGTAAATTAACTCGAATGGAATTCCATTTCAATGTTATTATGAGAATAGACAACAATAATGCCATACAGATTGAAATGATAGACGCAAATGACATCATTAGGAGGGTCAAAGCATTGCTCCAAATGATTTTCATTTTAAAGCTGAAGGTACTATAAGCGACATTATTCGGTATTCACGCTCATAAAACGTTAGCGCTATCATCCGCTGTTATATATATATTATAGTTCCGCTTTGCTTTAATAATTATGACTTCCGAGTGATGCGGTGGGAAATTATAATTATAAAACGTTTCAAGGTAACAAAATTCACCTTATTCTGATGAATATTTGTAACAAATATTTTAGTAATTCAAAATAATTGATTTAGAATCTATTCTTAGCGAGAGAACAAAACTTGCAAATATCGCAAAAAAATACGGTTTCTTCTAGAAATCTATGATCAAGATGTGTTAATATTAAGAAATATGAAAAAGTGATATCTCACTTTTTCATTATGAAATTATAATATCTTATAATTTCATGATTATACCAATAAAGTAGAATTAACCTAATCGTTAATTTGGTCTGTATTATGCAATTATTATGAGAGATTCTGATTCTTCTAATTACGTCATTTACGTGTAATTTAATAACGTAATTTTCGTGTAATTTTAATTAAACGAGTATTGTAAATACATCATTGTGATCCGTTCCAAAAGTGCTAAATGTGAAACTTTTTTATTAGTAATTTTTTTTTGAACTAAAATACTTAATCAAAAATGTTTTCCTTTTCAACCAACAAACTGATTGTTAGGATATAAAGTCTATGACGATACCATAAATTTTAAAAAAAGTTCCACGTTCAGTAAGTATTTTAAGTTAAATTAACGTCCTTTTAGAAATAGCTAATTCTCAAAATAAAATTGAAGAAACTTCATATTTTTGACTTTAATAATCTTTTTGTAAATTGGTGGAAGAGACGGGGTTTATAAAAAGTAGTTAAAATGGTCAAAATAATAAAAATTAATTTTTATCTTGCTAGCTAAGAACGTTTTGAATCTGTACTAAGCTTGGTAAATAGTGAATATTATTATTCGTCCTATATTATATTATTTTAATAAATTATTGAAATAATAAAAGTTGTATATACAATCTGTTCATTGAATTTCTAGCTTGCATAAATCCAATTTAATATCGCTTAAATGAATTAATAAATTGAAATAAAATATTTTTTTTTTTTTTTTTATGTGATAAGAGGGCAAACGAGCGTGCGGATCACAGGTGTGAAGTGATCACCGCCGCCCACGAACTCTTGCAACGTCCGAGGACTCACAAGAGCGTTGCCGGCCTTGGAGGTGGGTATAAACGCCTTTTTTGAAGGTACCCATGTCGTATCGATCTGGAAACACCGCCGAAGGAAGTCCATTCCACATCTTTGTGGTACGTGGAAAAAATGTTCTTGAAAACCGCACAGTAGAGGATCGCCACGCATCCAGGTGGTAAGGATGGTATTGCAGGCGATGTCGTGCTGTGCGGTGGTGAAATTTGGCGGCGGGCATCAGATCAAAAAGCTCTTCGGAGCACTCCCCGTTGTAAATGCGATAGAAAACGCACAAAGAAGCCACGTCTCTACGCAATGCCAAAGAGTCCAGCCGTTCACAGAGCACTGGGTCCCCGACAATCCGAACGGCTCTCCGCTGTACGCGGTCAAAAGGTAGAAGCTGGTATTGGGGTGAACCGGACCAGAGATGAGAGCAGTATTCCATATGTGGTCGGACCTGCGCCTTATAGAGCGCAAGTCTTTGGCCAGGATTGAAATACTGCCTCGCTCTATTGATTACACCCAATTTCATCGAGGCAAGTTTGGCCTTGCTCTCCAGATGACCACGAAACTGACAGTCGCTCGAAATGTCGAGGCCCAGTATACTGATACTTGGCGAGGCGTTGAGGGGTGTGCTTTCGAAGAGCGGCGATACGACAATTGGGGTTTTCTTAGTGGTAAACGCGCAAACCTGTGTCTTTTGGGGATTAAACTGAACGAGGTTCAGTTCACCCCACTCTGAGACCATCCCTAAGGATGTCTCTACAGAAGACACAAGTTTCTTTCGGCACTCGTCTACGTTTTCCCGAGAGAGACCTGCACGGCCGGAATATACCGCGTCCCCAGTGCTGTCATCCGCATAACAATGTAAGTTGGAAATATCCAACATATCATTGATATGCAAGAGGAACAGGGTTGGGGATAGCACGCAGCCTTGGGGTACACCTGCGTTCACGGGCTTGGGGTCCGAGCAAAAACCGTCGAGAACGACCTGTATGCTCCGCCCAGTGAGAAAGCTGGTAATCCACTTGCACAAACTCTCGGGAAGCCCATAGGAAGGAAGCTTCGAAAGAAGCCCCTTGTGCCATACACGATCAAAGGCTTTCGCTATATCCAGACTAACTGCCAGACCCTCTCCCTTGCTCTCAACAACCGCAGCCCAACGATGCGTAAGATATAAAAGAAGATCACCAGCCGATCGGCCATGGCGGAAGCCATATTGCCGGTCATTGATCAACTGGTGATCCTCGAGGTACGCCAGAAGCTGTCGGTTGATGATGTTCTCCATGACTTTGGAGAGTAGAGAGGTGATGGCGATAGGTCTGTAGTTAGCTGGGTCTGAGCTATCCCCTTTTTTAGGGATCGGATGGACAAAGGCGCTCTTCCATGAGACCGGGACTACGCCTTTTATATAGGAGTACCGAAATAGACGCGTTAGCACTGGAGTCAACTCAGGAGCACATGTTCGTAGCACCAATGGGGAAATCCCATCCGGCCCACTCGACTTATGAACATCCAAGGAAAACAGAGACTGTCGTATGTGTTTTTGCTTGAAAATTATTTCCGGCATGGAGCTCTGACACCGTTGGATGGTAGGCGGTGTCTTCCCTTGGTCGTTCAAAGTCGAGTTTGAAGCAAAAAGAGTGCCCAAGAGATCGGCTTTCTTTTTTGCCGTGTGGGCCAGACAGTCATTCCCCGTGCGCAATGGCGGTAGGGACGGCTGGCAAAAGTTGCCCAGACTGGCTTTGGATAGCGCCCAGAACTTGCGCGTGCCAGGTGGGTACTTTGCCAGCTATTCCCCGATTTTGACGACATGCTTGAACTTTGCTCTAGCTATTTGCCATTTGAAGAATCTGGAGGCACGATTATATTTCCTCTTCAGATCTCTAGAGTTCGGATCCTTGGTGACTAGCGCATTAGCCCAAGCACGATACGCCTGCCGTTTGCCGGCTGCTGCAGCCCTGACAGGCGCATCAAACCAAGGCCGCGATCTGCCACCAAGTCTGCTACCACAGAGCTTGGCACAAAAAGTTCCATGCCCTGTAGTATCACTTCAGCTACAGCCGCAGCGCAGTCACTGGGATCATTGGAAGGGAAACAAATCGGCCCCCATGGGTAGGACGCAAAAAAGGACCGCAGTCCATCCCAATCCGCTGACTTGTAGTGCCAAACGCGTCGGGCCGCGGGTCTTGTGCGAGCCGGACGTTGAATTGGCACCACACTCCGTACCAGGCAATGATCCGAGGACCCTAGAGGGGCCTCGACAATGACCTGGTACTTTCCGGGATGTGTAGTCAGCAGGAGATCCAACAAAGAGGGCATGTGGCTGTCCACGTCTGGTAGACGAGTGTGCGTCTGAACCAATTGGGACAGACCATTTGCCAGAGCAAAGTTAGTGCCGCGTAGTCAGTGGCACGTGACCCTAGCCAGTCGGTATTGTGCGCGTTGAAGTCCCCAAGGACTATGACTTCAGCGGAGGGAATCTGTGAAAGCAGGTCGTCAATCTTCGCCTGGACATGGCCCAAGAGTTGCTCCGTTTCTGCATTACCACTATGGGACCTGTAGAGGCACCCGTAGACTCTGACACGATCGTCCATGTCCACGCGCAGCCAAAGTAAAGACAGGTCCCGACCTTCAAAAAACTGAAGGCGACGGTAGCAGATATCCTCCCTTACGAACACAGATACCCCGGCGTGTGGTATAAAATGATGTTCAAGTTTATACCCGGGGTATGATAGGTACGCTGTGTCGCTAGGTTGAGATATCTGCGTCTTCGTCAAAAACAACAAGGCCGGCTGCGCCGTCTCAAGATGATAGTGGACGGCGTTTAAGTTGGAGTGAAGTCCACACTCAGGGTGGAACGGGGTGCCGCTGTGTTTGCTCGTCGTTTGCCCTCGTTGAACACGGAATGCAGTATTATGCCCGCCCCAGATACGACGGGCGGCCCGAGCAAAGCGAAGAATCATTTCCCCGATTTTGCCCGGGGAGGGATTGTCCGGCTTCATCGAAGCCGGTACCCTCCTGGGGTACAATTCCTTTTAACAATGCATTCATGTTCATATTTTGGCGCGGGGGGGGGGGGTGTGTTGGGCTTCCGGAATCTCTCACTCACCGACGGAACATAACCAAAGGAATTTGGTTACTGCACGTCGGTCTTCTGTGAGAGGGTGGTCCTTCCCCGGTCGAGCCAGCCCAATACGAACTGCAGTTCGAGGACTGCAGCTAGGCTCTATATTGGCATATTATATAAATTAATCTTTAGTTAATTAGAAAATACCGCCAAATTCACAAATTATGTGGCTATTTTCACTAATTATGCATATTAAATAGGTAACTAACCAGATCTGCCATATTAAAATTAATTTTATTATACATTTTAATTAACTAACATGAAATTCAAATTGTATGCTTTAGCAAAATTGTTTATAACTTAAAAAAAATAAAAAAAAATAGTGTTTATAACACTTAACAAAGAAATGTTATTCACTAATATCTAGCGGACGCGGACGGAGCCAAATGCAATTTTAAAAATTCTCCATACACTTGGTATTAGTGAAATGTTAATAGTGTTAGGTTTGTGTACCGGGCTATTAATAGGTACAATAAGACTTCCTCTGTTTATGACAGTAAAAGATCTGGCCGTCCACGTAGTATTCGTACGAAAAAGATGGTCAAAGCAGTAAGGGAAAGAATTCGAAGGAATCCTGTCCCAAAGCATTTTATCTCGGGAAATGAAGATAGCACATAGAACCATGTCGCGTATTTTAAAATATGACTTAGGACTTGCAGCCTATAAGACACGCACTGGTCATTTCTTAATGATAATTTAAAGAAGAATAGGGTGGTAAAATCGAAACAACTACTGAAGCGGTAAGCAAAGGGAGGTCACAGAAAAAAATTGTTTACGGATAAGAACATTTTTACAATTGAGCAACATTTTAACAAACAAAATGACCGTATTTATACTCAAAGCTTTAAACGAACTTCTCAATTAGTCGTCAGAGTGCAACGCGGACATTAGGACATTATCCGACTTCAGTGATGGTTTGGTGGGATATGAGCTATGAAGGAGTGATTGAGCCACATTTTTGTGAAAAAGGTATCAAAACATCGACACAAGTATATCAAGAAACCATTCTTGAGAAGGTAGTTAAGTCCCTCAACATCACCATGTTCAATAATCAAGTATGGTCCTTCCAGCAAGACTCGGCGTCGGGTCATAAAGCTCGTTTCAACGCAGTCTTGGTTGGAAGCGAACGTTTCGGACTTCTTCAGAGCTCAAGACTGGCCGTCGTCTAGTCCCGATTTTAATCCGCTGGATTATGATTTATGGACAATTTTAGAGAATACAGCTTGCTCTAAACGCAATGATAATTTGAAGTGCCTAAAACAATCTATACAATTAGCAGTGAAAAATTTTCCCATGGACAGAGTGCGTGCCTCTCTTGATAACTGGCCTCAATGTTTAAAGGACTGTATTGCAGCGAATGGCGACCATTTCGAATAAGCTTTATATATTTTTAATTGTTTTATATTTATCTAGGTACTAAACTAACATACTGTACAAGTAATAAATGTTATTTGCAATTATAATTTTTTTCTTCTGTATTACTATATTTATGGTGAGACTAGGTAATTACATAACGTAAAGTGGGTGAGATCGTTCCTTAAAAATATAACATTATTATGTCTTTTATTTTTTATAAGATATGTAACGGTTTTAAAAAAATAAGTAAAAGTTTGATTTTGGTGCAATTTTTGTTAAACAATATAGCGCACCAAAATCACAACCATCCCACAAAGTGAAAAAAATACAATATCGTTCAGTGTCAGTCCTGTACATAATTTAATCAGATTATTATTTTTGTATGAATGGAATATAAATTTCATATTTTTGCTTAGAAATCAAGTGTCTTTAGTCATAATCATTCATTATTTTTTATCCTATACTTTATTATGATAAAACTTTTAAATATACTGCATACTTGATAAATTGAAAAAATTAAGCATCTTGAGGTTGATAGTTTTTCATCAAGTTTGAATTCTGAGTCTTTATGAAACAAATTCCAATTTTTAAAATTCTTAAAATTCGCTCACTGCAGCTTAAACCATTGCACTATTAGTCAATATAAAGTATATACGTTGTATTGTTGTATGACTGAAAAACCATTAAAGCATATTTTGTTTGAAAAAAAAACAAACAAAACCAGCCACGGTGACGAGGACAAAAGATTTTATATTTTACATACATAAATGTCTGAATATGAAACGCCAAACAATCGAATTCGCGGTTATTTGGAAAACCCTTTTACTTGGAATCTATATTTCGTAAATTTTTGTCTATATTTACTGTTGCAGCATTGAAGTACGAATAATTTATAAACTTATCATATATCCATAGCACATATTTGTTTGGAACATGTTTTTTAAATTATATAGGTTTAGTAAAATTTCATATTAAAAAGTAAAGATTTTTTGGTTTTCAATCTGTATGATACATTTCTCTTTTCTAATTCCAAAATGAATATCAAACAAGACTTGTACATTATGTACAAATAATATAACTCATATTTTATTAAGTTTTTTACAAAAGTATTCTTTAAGCAAAAAAAATAACTAACAGCTTTAATTTATTCTTTTTTGGAAACGGAATAAAACATGAAATGAAAAGGCACAATTCTAATTTTGCTTTGTTCATCTTTTTCCTGTAACTCAAGTGAATGTTATATTGGGTTAAATGAAATAAAAACAGACATATTATATCATTTAATAATTGTTATTTATTGTGTTTGGACTAATCATGATATACTTTATTTATTCAGCTTGTATTAAAACACTGTCTTATAAATATCAAACACCCAATATTTACGAGTGATATTATAAAACTTAACTCATTTAATCCATATAAATATTATTTTTAATATTTTAGTGAGTAAGTTATTTACCCATCTTTTTTTCATTGATGTAATAATATTTTATATATCGTAAGATTTCCAAATTAAATCAGTTTTTGATATGAATATTCATGAAACATTAGCATTATATTTTATTTTTACAGTTATTAGACATTTAGCATGAGTTGAAAATTATGCTAATAAGTAGATAAGTAATTTGTATTATATTTTTATACAATATTTTCGGAATTTATTTTGAGCATTACATGGAACAAACTTCTTGAAATCATATCTCTAAAATGTTTAAATTGACTCCAGTTATATCCCACATATTAAGTGGAATAAGTTCAATAAAGTCTTTTGAACGATAAAACAAATCATGACTGCTGAAAAACTACCAAATTTTAGAAAAAAAAACAGAATTATTTTTTATATTCCGTGAACCATTTTTTATCGGGCTGTATCCACATTCCGATTTGATTGTACGTGAATACAGTCGGGTAAAAATAAATATAATGGTATTGGTAAAATAAAAAAAAATAGAGTTCTATGATGAATTTATGTTTACAAGAGCTCAAAGAGATAATAATGGTATAAAACCTTAATTCTTAACTTTAGTATTAAATCAAACAAATTAAGAATACATATAAAAATATAATCGCAACTACTTTTGAGATCTTATCAAATATTTCATAATTGTTATCGTATTATTTGCAGTGAACATACTTTTAAAAGTATAAATAAAAATAATAATATTTAAATAATGAATGAATAATGAATAATGAATGAATGAATAATTGTAACATTTCAGCCATGAAAAACATTTTCAGCATTGTTTTGACAGCTAGTTGCTAATACGTTTATCGTCTTCTTTTGTTTGTCTATTTTTTATTCTCACAACTTCTTCAATCTGTTATCACTAAATAGAAATAAATACTCTTAAAAAAGCAGAGTAATCATTTTAAATAATAAATAGTTTATTTTTATTCATTACAATGACACTTAGTTATTTTCTTTACTTGAAATGTTGCGAGTATTTTAATTCACTTGTATAAAAATAATCAGTGACAATATGTTAATTAAAGAGCAGGTTTCAATCCAACTTTCTTGGACTTTTAATATATACAATCCTTAGTTATCTTACGCTCAGTCCATTTACATAATATAATAGATTAAATATTTGTTTCATAATAGGAAAGAATCACAAGTTTATTTCTTTTCCATTGTTATCAATATTAATACAAATAATAGCTGTCATATTTGAATGGAAATGTCCGTGAAATAAAAAATCCAAGACTGTCATCAGTTACGAAAATGGTATTGATATCTTGAAATTATCAGCTATTGTTGTAACCGATTGATTTGACAGCATACCTATATTTCAATGTGTCAAACTGTCAAACGGTTCTTTATAGATTAAAAAAACTGTAGTCACAATGATTCTTGGTATCTAAAAGAAAACAAATATATTAATTTTAAGGTACAAAGAGATAAATTTAAAAATTACCTATCCTATAATTCACACTCATGATGAAAGAGTTATAATTTTTCTCTTGTAATTTGTATGTATGTGTCTTGTAATCTTGTAATTTCATTAAAGACGTAAAACCGTGACAAATAACCAATTTCTTTTGTCGTATTGAGTATTCACATAAGAACGAAACGAGTTTTTCATACTTTACTTGACAGAGTAATGTATGTTATCTATGAATTTTATCATGACTGTGTTTTATTTCATACCCTATTTTTTGTATTAGTTGTTCACTTAACTAGTGTTATAGGTAATCTTGACATACCAAAAAATTAAATCTATTTGAAAGCCAAAAATTTCTAAAGAAACATTTTTTTTTCCTCCCACCTAAGAAAAGAAAACATAAGATATTCGTAAATCCTTAAGATTAATTTCTAAGAAATATTAAAATATATCAGGTAACGTTTTTTCAAGTAAAATGTAACATGACATTCCTCTTTTAATTTTCTCAGTTATAATAATTGATTATATAAACTTAATCTATGAAATAATATTCTAAGATTTAAATCTAGTCGACTAGATGAAAAATACAATAGTATTTTTTAGAGTTTTGGAAATTCGTATAACGGCACTCCCCTCTTTTTATGAAAACAACACGTACATAAGGAGATTTCCCCCACCGATGAATATTAAAAAAAGGTAGCGAGTGGCGTGAGACGCGATCATTCTTTATCGGCAGTCGCGCGGTGCACATGTTGTACTGGTCTAAGTGTTATTATTATTGATATAAAGTAATTATAAAAGTGGATTGCAAGTCATCTAGATAAATTATAAAGAAATAACAATAAATTGATTGTTCAAGAAGAAAGTGTTTTTTTTTTAGAAAATGTTTGCCCCTGTTCATGTACATTTATCTTCGCATTTTAAATGAAGTAAAATTAGTTGACCATTATGTCATTATCATTCAACTTGAAGTCCCAATTTGTAAAAAAAAAAAATCAGTCTTTAAGTATTACATTTGTTTGTTGTATATTTTAATTCATGGCTTATTATCTTATATTATAATTAAGACAAAATATTATCTCATTTTAGGTAAAATTACAGAATTTATCGAATTAATACACGAAGTTATAAAATGTATTTATTTTTATGAATTTCATGGGAAGAGATGGCTTATTATTTAAGTAAGGATTAAGTAAGCATTTTAGCAAATGAAGTTACTGGTAAAGTAATTGTGTGTATATAGAATTAGAGACTGCGGTGAGCAAAAGCAAATCAACTATAATACAATTAAATACTAAGCAATGCAAATATTTTAATATAAAAACAATAAAGAATAATCTAGTAAATAAATCACCCACTTTCCACATTACCTAATATATTCAGTTCCATTCTTTCAAATTAATTTACTTAATTAGATTGAATTAATTTAGTGACAAATAAGATTTTTTTTAATAAATGAAAGACGTCATTAGTATATTTTTAATTAAAAATTTGTTGGTTATTATTGCCACCCTATTTTGCAGTTTTTTTTAATAAGGACTGTGATTTAGTATAAGTTATGGGTGTTTCGTATATATTTCTCTATATTGAACTATTTCTTAAAAGTTTAAATATATTAAGTTTGATTCATATTGGCGTTAACAACAAAAACGAAAATATAATTATTTTCCTTTTTTATTTGGTACATTATTTTTGTTGTTGCCCGTTACCTAAATATACAACAAAAAAATGTCTTATCCATGACATAATTTACCTTTTTGTTTTAGGGTAACTATTATTTGATAGCTCCGTCTTTACTGCGGCTCCTAATTTACATAAAAATTATGTAAAATCCCACTTGATATCTCGGGTTTTATTCAAAAAATGTTTGGGAGATCAATAATAGTCCTTGGAACATTAATATTTCAATGCTTTGTTGGTTTATTTATTTACTTTAAATTATTTAGAAATATTCATACCAATATCTATATTAATGTAAATTAAAAATAAAAATTATAAAATCTTGTGTATTATTTTCAATGGACTTCATAATCTGAAATGAAGAGGAAAGTCGTTTTTTTATTTCTTTGTTCCCGTGTTGCTTTTACTTTAATATATTTTTTTGTAAAATACATAAAATAAATAACAAAAGTATAAGAATTACTTTGTAGTGTCATGTATCATAGCACGTTAAAACAAAATTTTGAAATAATTTATCATAGTATGTACTTGACGTCTTTCGAAAAATACTATTTTTGGGAACAAAAAAATGTTTTCAAGGACAGTTTTATTGTTTATTTTTTTTTAAATTAAAATTACCTCACAACTGCCGATAGTTATAAAACCACGTCGATGTCAGCATTGTAAACATAAACTTAACAAATTAAGATAAATATTTAAAAAACAAAAATATTTTCATAAAATAAAATATAAAATTGTATGATAATTTATATTCATTGATAATAGCAATAAATATTTACATCAACCATTTATGAATACCTATTTAGTAGGCTTTATCAGTTCATTAATTCAAATGAAATGATACGCTTCAGTAGAACAGTAAAACCAACATTGGCTCTACTTCAACTAACGAGTTACCAAAGCCGTATAGTCTATAAAATTGTTATCATTATTGAAATATTATAAATAGTATTTTATTAAAATATTCTTAACAGATTAGGTTTGCGTATTTTTAGATTTATATTTTAAACTATTATTCTAACACGAAGTTTCTATTGATCTGCAACAATTGTGTTCACGGGAATACTAAATGTTTATGTCTGTCAATAAATCAGTTAAGTAGCAATCTACCTCCAACGGTTTTTATGGTTCCGGGTATACAGTTCAGGATGCACACAAAACACACTTACAATGTCTGATTTCTTACAATGCGGTTACAGATATTATTTTTTATATTGATAAACAGGTGTTAGATGGTCTCCAATCATCTTCTCTATTAAAAATATGTTTTTTTTGTTTTTATTTTAATATCCATAGCCTCTGAATCGTTCTTGGATAATTTGTGGTTTCTCGAATTGAGTATAGTGACTGAGCTTACAATAAATAAGATTGAATTGAATCATCATTAAAAAGAATAGGCGTACATCAAAACAGAAGTGTGTTCTTACTCATGAGCTCTAAGTGTCGCGGACTGACGGCGTGAACTTCAAATGAGTTCGAAACTAGTCGGGTACATTCTGATTTAATTCTACGTGAATACAGCCGGGTGAATATAAATATAATAGTCATGTTTCACGAAAGTTTAAATATACAAATTACATCTAAAACTTTTTTTCATCTATATTGTATATCTATCTTTAGATGAACAAAAGTTTTAGATGTAATTTGTTCAAAAAAATAAAAATGATGATTTGACATAAGCTAGATGAACTCCAATGGAGTTCAATATAACCCTTATTATGAGAATAGACAACAATAATGCCATACAGATTGAAATGATAGACGCAAATGACATCATTAGGAGGGTCAAAGCATTGCTCCAAATGATTTTCATTTCAAAGCTGAAGGTACTATTAGCGACATTATTCGGTATTCACGTTCATAAAACGTTAGCGCTATCATCCGCTGTTATATATATTTTAAACTTCCGCTTTGCTTTAATAATTATGACTTCCGAGTGATGCGGTGGAACATGATAATTATATTTAGTTCCACGGCAGGAAAGCTCACCTTCTATTAATTACAAGTATTTTAGTACATGTTTGTTTAGGAATTAAATCGTAGTGGGCTTTGCATTTCCTATATATTTAGGGCTTTGTAATAGAAAATAATAAATGTCACCACCGTCGCGATACAGGCGAATATGTATAGAATGCTCAATTCATCAAGTCTGGCAGCGATACAGAAGCTCAATTGGTAATGCGACGGTAAAGTTTCCCAGAGGTCGCGGTTTCAAATCCCTGTCCTGTCCAACTATTGATTTATTTTTCATTATTTATTAATTTAAATTAAAGAAAGCTTCACATGGCTTTTATATGATTTTAAATAGTTTTCAACATGGTATTGTTTACTTTTTTTATTATTCACAAATATGAATAATTTGTTACAAATGTTCTTTTAGTTTGTAACATTATTTTTGTTTCTGTAATGTCAACTACCTTTTATATTTAGTAAAAATATGTCACTTGTATAATATAGAACAATTTGAAACTATTCATTTTGTTAGAATGTATTAAGCCAAAAAAAAAATCAATTTCGTAATGTTGAACATTAACTGAACACTTTATTTTATTATTTAAATAGTATATTTTTTGTATTTAGGTTCTATATTTCGTTTCTTTGGTTAATTAAAATAAGATAGGTCAGAGTAAATAGACTCTGTTCCCAAAATAAATATCAGTCAGTAAATATTAGTATTTATTACAATAGTTCTACGAGTCGTCGTTTTAAATGTTAAATAAATAAACCTGTTCAAACAACTCGCATTTCAATGTTTTCAGTTCTATAGCATCACAATTTAATTTTAATTTTTTTTATCTTCCATTAATTATTGTAATTTTTGTAAATATAGTTGCTGATATATTAATAAAATGTAATTGAACCAAGGTGATTTGATCAATTGGAAACACGTAATGTAACATACAATTATATTTAGCACTTAATTAGATACGATTCATTAAGAAAAGTTTTCTTTAAAATTATTGATTAAAAATAACTAAATCAATCCAATTCTCAACACTACTTAATTCTTTATAATGTTCTTATTACTCTTGGTTAAGATGTCTGATACTAATCAAAATTTAAACGTAAAGTTAAATCATATTCAATACCTCATGAATATATATAATAGCTTAAGCCTGTTGAACTCACGTGACACTGTATAACTTAAAGTAGCTTATTGTGCTTTGTTCTCAACCGCTGTCCGGTATGCAGGGTTTAAATAGCCACTAATCTGAGTGATAAAATAACATACGCCAGCATTGTTTGAAAATAAGTATCGGAAAAAACTTAAAATCCATTTTATTGGTCTAATAATAAAACAGGTTTTGAAGTAACAAAGACTTTCATTATTTAATAACGAACAAATTTGATGTGTTTGTTTACTGCCGGTTTATGGTCTGATTTCGTGTAAAGGTTATATTAAACAGTCTATAAACAACTCATCAGTATTATTATCAATAAGCCTTCGTTATTCATATTATATTAGGTAACTAAATGTATTATTCTCGATCCATGAATTTCATATATATTTAAGTGAAAAACTAATCTTTAAGTCTATAGTCAGAATTAGATTTTATTAATTTAAATAATTCCTATCAACAATTGTGTTGTCTTTAACAAACCTTTTTGTTATTTATTCAATATGTCAAGTTCCAAATAAAACTCTGAACGTGTATTGACAATGTGTCGGTATGAATAACACGACCCGTTCATCTGACTTACACAAAGTTCGCGGTGGATTGAATTAGAAAAAAACGTATCCTTTATTTGATTTAAATATTTCTAAAAGCCCATACTCCTATCTCATGGGTGGATTATTTAGAAATAAAGTTTTACTGACAGTCTATCCAATTTAAAAACATAAATAAGCCGAAATAATGGTTATTGGGCTCTCCAATAAAAAAAAATGGCGGATGTTTCTTAAAATTTCAGTAAATAAAGTGTGATATGAAATTATGAAATAAGTGCCAAAGTTAAAGACTTATCGGAAGTAAGTAATGTTATGAAATATATAATAATGGTACAAATTGAATTAATTTACTGTAAAACCTTAAAAGAATATGACTTAGCTGAATTAATTAATAAAATAGAATATAACTACCTACTTTAAGTTACATTATTATTATTATTTTATATTATAATTATATATCTTAGATCCGAAAACAATATCTGCAACTTTTTTGCAGAATTCAATAAATTTTACTTGTCGTCAGAATTTATACGCATGTTTAAAAATAAAAATAGTTCTGGCTGTACTTTAATATCACAAAAGAAAAGTGTGGTATTGCAATTATATTTCATAATATGGGTGAGAATGTACGAATGTTAATGAGAAAATTAAATAAAACAATATATATTTACATAATATATCTCAAATGACATTTAGTGGCTTAAAACTATGAAAATTTGTTTCGTGTAACTGAAATTTAGTAAAACAAACTTTTTACACAAAACCGAAAAATTACAGTATCATTGTTTGTCAAGTCTCTGCATAGTTCAAAAACATTCTGTTGATCTACGTTATTATTGTATTTATATAATGAATTTGTTATCATAGTGAACCTCTTTTTTAAAACCTATACAGATTATAATAATGATAAACCAATCAAAAATATTACATTAATAAGAATATAATATCATATTTAAAGCTAACTTCGGCTAAATTAGCTTAATATACCGTCATTCTAATACTTTAAGTAAGGGTCTTTTCTCATGATATTTTAAAAACGCTAAATATGGAATTAAAAACCATTATACCTCATTTTGTTTGACAAATCAAAACTAAGCCGACCATGGTGACGCGGACAAAATATTATTTTTTTTATCTTTGTAATATTTTTTCATAAGTTTAAATGAAATTTGAAACACCAAACAGTGATTTTTTTAAATATTTGCAATTAGTTGGAAATCCAATCCTGTTAGGTTTTAATCTATATTTCCTGTTGAATTTCACTATGAACAAATTATGAACTAAAATACCATAACATGTCGTTGCTTGTAACATTTGTAAATTTTGTCGGTTCGGTAATTTAAGTATTTAAGTTTAAGTAAACATTTAATATGGAAAAATGATGGCAGTTGTGGAGTTCAATTTGTACGTATGTTTTCGACTCCCCAAGAGAACAATATACAACAATGGCCTGTTTTGAAAAAAATATTATAACTCTTATTTTGATTTTTTTTTTGTTTTAATGTATTCTTTTAACAACAGACAGAGCTAACAGGATTAATTTATAGAAATATTAAATGTAAATCCTTGTAATTATTTGTCAATGAAAGTAAATTGGCATAGGATAATGAATATGAAATGTTTTAGATTAGTTTCAGATTTCCAAAAACAAATATTCGGTGAAAATATAATAGGTATATTTTATAAAAATGAATTGTATTGTATTTTATAAAAAAAAACACGTAATAACCAGTACTGAAAAATGGTGTACACTAATTTTATAATTAGTATTGGGCTTAAATAATTATAAAATTACCTTTTAATATACCGGCATCAGTTTACAAGATTTTTCGTTATCCCCCTACATATATTTATAATAACATTTAGGCAACATTATACTTTAAATATAAGGTTTGGTTGTGTAAGTCAGGCCTTTATTAAAGCTCGCTTTTGAAGCTTAGGTGGTTATTGGTAGGACTTTCTTTATATATATAACCCATGAAAATAACATTTATTATTATAAAGGACTTTCATATTTTATAATAATTAATTCTACTTTTATTATTAAATTTGATGCATTCAGGGTTTCCATAAAATGCGTTAAATAATATGGAATAATATCCAAAAACATATAATAGGGTATCATATAAAACATAGTCAAGATAAAATTACGAAATAAACGCACATTACTCTGCTGTCAAGTCGGGTGAGAAAAGCTCGTTTGTTCTTTTGTAACAACTCAATACGACAAAAGAAATTGGGTATTTGTCACGGCTTTACGTCGTATTTTAAAACTCGCATGAAATAAGATAACCCAGTTCTAAAATGTTGGCGTAAATAAAAGTAAAATGACAAACTTTTAGCGTGAGTGCTTAATTGAATGAAAGGATAGGTAGTGTTGGGAGTTAGCTCTTTCTATTTCATATAACAGAAAGAACTAAATCTGAATTTTACTCATTTATCACACAGGAAATAAAACTCTGGAATGCATTACCTGCTTACATTAGAAAAGCTCCTTTTAGAAATATCTTTAAAAGTTAAATAAAAAAAAAATATCTATCCTAGTTTATTATACCATAAATCTTGCCCCAATCTGTTTTATTTATAACTGTTAATTATTTTTTATTTTACAAATTAAGTATATAATATCTAGTATATAATATCTTCCTTCATTTAAACCTATTGCCCCTATTTACAAGAGCTCCAAAGTTATCTCCAAAGAACAAGTAGATCAAAATGCATTTTTTTCAGATACAAGTTGTACCTAAGTACAAATCTCCTAGTAAATCAGTTTTGTGACATAATTTAAAATAACTAGTATTTGGGACTAGATATTTTTTTATATAAATTACGCATGTAAAGTTTTTTTATTATGTTCTAATAATTGTAATATGTATTTAATACGTTTTATAGTAAGCACGCAGTTGTTTTTTTCATTAAACGATGACATTTAAGTTATCTAAATAATTATCACACATTTAATTAGTCATTAATATGCAAAATGGATTTATGATGCTTCTGCATTTAATAAAGAATTACTTACTTAAAGAATAAATATTCACATAAAGTATGAAAATTATTCATTACCTATATTATAGACAAACAATGATCTAGTTATTAGTTCTAAGCAATAAATACATATAAATAGATAGTAACAAGAAAAATCTATACATTTTATACTTAAATATACATTTCATATTCATGTATATTTTTTATTTTCTTACACTGTATAAAATAATATTTGAACACATTTTAATTACGTCTCTAAGGATAATAGTTAATTACACCAGGTTTTTATTTAGTAGCTAAATATAAAGCTATTATTTGAAAATTTAAATATTATAATTAGAATAGACAAACAAACCGAACGACTGACCGACCGACAGTCAATAACAAAGAAAGAAAAGTCAATAACAAAGAAAGGTCCAAATAGTGCTCGAAACATTTATATTTCTGAAATATTATCAGAAACAGACGCATCAAAAATGAATATTAAATAATACAATTTTTATAATTGAAAACAAATAAAAGAACAAATTATAAATTATTATTTTGCACAAATAATTCAAACCTAAATAAATATATAAATACGTTATTAATTTGCAACTCTTATTAATTAATAATCTTTAGAAGTAATAGTTTGCCAAACAACAATAAAGTAATTACAGAAATCACGGCGAGCATTCATCCTTTTGTAGTAGACGCGCCGCATGTCCGAACGAAGCGCTACGCTTCATCTTTTTTAAATCGGACAGCGAAGGAGTGGAAAAGCTTGCCTGCGTCGGTATTTCCGTCCAAGTACAATGTGAGTGTCTTCAAGGCAAGAGTGAATAGGTTTTTACTAAGTTGATGCGCTTTACCACCTACGACTACATTTCCACTTCCCATCATGTGGAATGTAGTCAAGCGTCAACTTAGTTTAAATGTACAAAAAAAAATAGAAATCATATGATTGATAGACTTTCATAAAAATACGGTATACACCAAAAAGATTTAAAACGTATACCATATTATGTTACGTACAGTTTTTGTTAAAGGTATCAATCAAATTTATAATAATATTGAATCCATTCCTTTTATTTTGATTACTGGAATTAAAATTTTGGTAATATATTTCATGCATAAAGGAATCTTTAAAAATTCCACCTTTTTTTACTGCGGAGTATTTGTTCATAGCTATTGCTATTTATAAGTAAATGAAAGTCGAAAATATTGTATTATTTTCGTATACGAATTCTGTCATATCTCTAACGCTGTACAGACGGCAGGCAATCTCAATTTGATGTGCTTTGATTTGATATTGGAAGAGAACATATGGTGCCATTCTGGTCCTTGTGTTTGCTTGCTTGCAAAAAGAATCACTTTGAAAGAGCAAATCTCAAAATTGATTTTGGAAAATGGCCACATTTCTAACAATTTTTTCTCAAGCCTTCTGACTAATCAACAAAGTTATAAATCAAATCTTAACTTACGTCAATACGGAGAGATAAAGAAGCTTGAATTTGGGTATCGCATAAACTTATTATGTAATTAGTAACAAAAGACACTAAACACTTAAGACTTACCAAAGTATAACTTATAATGAAAATTATTCATAAAAGTTGTACTGAATTTGAAAATGTTCTAGTTACATAACAGGACGCCCAAAATTTTTCATTGACCCTTGAACATATTTTGGTATATTTCCATTATACGTAGATTTCAAAGCAAACGAATGTATCATACCAAATTGTATAATTTTAACTCAGTGTCACTAAATCCAATTTAAAGCATAAGATAACTGTTCTATGATGATCTCAAATTTACGAAAGCTTAAAAAATTCTTACTTTAAGCATTCAATATAATAGTTTTTACATAATGCAATATTTGTAAAATTTATTCTCTAATAAATTAAAAATATAAAAAAATATACACGTTCTTATCAATTCATTTATTTTAATCTGGATTTCTCGTGTGCTCTACAATTTTCATACTTTAAAAGTACACTTTAATAAAGGTACATTTCGAATTATTAACATAATTTCCTAATTTAAGATAAATGTGTAATAACCGTACTGATAAAATATTATGCTAATATTTCATAAATATTCATAGCACCATTTGTCTGAATTCTGGTTTATTTGCGCGATAAATAAAATAATATTACAGAGGTGCTCAAAAAAAAACCCAAACTACTTACTAAATTGTTAGTTAAAAACGAAAATATTACACATAGTATTTATATAGTTCAGGTTATTTTGTAATTAAAGGCAGTGTAATAATACAAGCAAAATAAATAAAAAGGACAATTATTAGAGCAAACACAATAAACACGAAATTCGTATTTTTACGGTCGTTTCTCTGTACATATTAAATAACATATTTTTTTATTTAAACTTTTGTGAATCATGACTATTATACAAGGTGTCCAGAAAGGGTATCGGGTATTTGTAAGTTCAATGAAACAAAAATTATTTGTACGCAATAAAAAAATTTATTGTTTATTATTAGCATATGAATTGGAGAATTATTTGGAAAAGATAATGTTATCCAAATGATGATACATTTTGCGTACGAGCGTATTATTGTAATGGTTATTCAATAGTGACTGCTCAACGTCTCTATCGTGTGGAATATTGTACACGCCACGCGCTAAGTGACGATAACATTAGGAAATGGATCAGGATGTTTGAGAATACGTGCGACAGTTAAAAATCAAAACTTTGGTCGTCCTCGTTCAGTTCGCGATAAAGAAACAATTGAAGAAATTGAGGCGTCAGTTCGTCAAAATCCGTCTTTATCCATGCAAAAGCGAAGCCAAGCGTTGAATCAAAAAATCGTCTTTACATTTTAAAGAAAGACTTAAATCTAAAAGCCTATAAAATTTAATTGGTTCAAGAATTGAAGGATACAGACTATGCTAATCGACTGAATTTTGCGAACAAAATGCTGCAGCGATTTAAAAACGTTAACAACATACTGTTCAGTGACGAAGCAAATTTTCACCTGAATGGTCATGTAAAAAAGCAGAATTGTCGATACTGTTCAGTAGAGAATCCGAGACAAAAGCATGAACGACCCCTGCATAGCCCAAAGGTCGTTGTTTGGACCGCTATGTCTGCTAAAGGCATAATCGGTCCTTATTTTCACGAAGATCAAAGAGGCCGAGCAATTAATGTGAATAGTGACCGTTATATATGTTGCGAAATTTTTTGGTCCTAGAGTTGCAGGAGTTTGCAGGTTTCAACTCAAGAACGTGGTTCCAGCAAGATGGGTCCACTTGCCATACCTCAAATGACTCAATGGAAGTTGTTAACGAAGTATTCTCTGATAAAGTCATTTCTCGAAGGGGTAACATCAACTGGCCTACCAGAAGCCTCGACCTTAGCCCGCTTGAGTATTTTGCATGGGGATACCTTAAAAGTAAGGTTTATCAAAACAATCCGACGAATCTAACCCAGTTAAAGGAAAACATCAAGTTAGAAATGGCAGCAATATCGATAGCTATGTGTCAACGTGTTATCGCCAATCTTCGTTTCCGTTTAGACGAGTGCCAGCAACGTAACGGTCATCATTTGGATAACATCATCTTTTTCAAATAATTCTCCAATTCATATGCTAATAATAAACAATAAACTTTTTTATTGCGTACAAATAATTTTTGTTTCATTGAAATTACAAATACCCGATACCCTTTCTGAACACCTTGTATTTATACTTACCCGGAATGTGCCCGACTAGTTTGAAACCCATTCGGGGTTCGAAACTAGTCGGGCACATTCCGATTTAATTTCTACGTGAATACAGCCGGGTAAATATAAATAAAATAACATATTATTTGTAAGTCTCTCAACACCGAAATTGCGGTTTCAAAAAGTTAAAAAACCTAAACGGGCTTGAGTACATATTTAATATGTTAAAGTTCCACAAGATATCTAAGACCTTCCATTTCTTACTTTTAAATGTAAAATTAAAACTATATCTTTAAATAAAGCTTAATATAGCATACAAGAACTTTTAATTGATCGTATTTCGATCATCTAAAACCTTAGGTTGTGGAGCTTTGGTTGTTGAATAATTTGCATTTTTGCTTTAGTTTAAACTAAGTTAACGCTTGGACTACATTCCAATTGATGGGAAGTGTAACGTAAATGTACTCGTAGGTGGTAAAGCGCATTAACTTAGTAAAAGCCTATTCACTCTTGCCTTGAAGACACCCACATTTCCTAATTTATACATCAAACATTGTTCAATTAAATTAGAGGGTAACTGTTGTGTCTCTGGCCAGCTCTTCTCAGCAGAGCAACATTCCAAGCTGGTGGTAGTTTACTCTCGGAATCATTACACTGACATTTTTATAATGTAATAATTGACTATTTAATAGTTCATGTAAATGCTGACTTGAATAAAGATAATTTGAATTTATCATATAAATTTCCCAAAAAGATATTTCAGTTTGTATTTTCATTAAAAACATAATAATATTATGGACACAATAACCAGACTTTATTAAAAATAATATTATATTCACAGAAGAGAAAATATTAAGATTACTGCAAAAAAGTGTAGCATGAAAAAATAAAAGCACGCTTTCTCATTTCATGTTTTATTCCATGTTTCCAAAATAAGAATAAATTACAAATGTCCGTTATTTCTTTTGTTAAAGGAATGCTTTTATAGAAAATTTTACAAAATAAGAAATGTTATGTTTATACACAACGGACAATACTTTTATACACATTTGGGAAATAGTAAAGAGAAAGGTAACGTAAATATTTAATATCAAATGTCTTTTCTAAAGATAAAACTTGTCCATGTTTGTCCACAATATGCTATGATATTTCGAGTTAATAAGTTGATCGTAATTAAATGCCGTAATATTAAATATAGTCCAAAATGTTTAAAAGATAATTAAAATTAATTTATTAAGCCAGTCCTGTTAAATTATGGACAGAGTTTTTTTAATGAATGCTAATTTAAATTAAAAACCAACACGTGGATGATGGATAATCAAAAAGTTATGTTATCGTCATAGACTTTATATCCATTCATTTTTGTCTTTGACAAGGACTGTTTTTGACTTATAATTGAAACTTGTAGATATTTTTTTACAAAAAATACCCTATCAAAATGTTGTCCTCAACGATTATACCTAAATGATGTAATTAGAAAGATCAAAGAATTCCACAAAATAAACTACTTTGAGGCATTTAAAATGAAATTAATTTTACTTATGTATTTTTTTTCATTTCGTACAATATATGGATTTGTAGCATTTTTTAAAGAACATGGCGGACATGAACTATACTTCATTAACTGTCCAGAACAAAGAACTTTGTTTTAGTTAGTTTATATTTCTAAGTATTTCAGATTGTCAGTACACCATTGTTTCTAAATACCATTCACTCATTATTCATTATACATACTCATGGGAATGCATAGGTTTTACAAATATTTAAATGTTGGAAACTTGAAATTTAAGGCTTATAATAAACAATAAAAATATAAATAAGCTCTAATTAAGTTAATAAAATCTAAAAGCTGTGTATGGAATTAAAAGTCTAAGCTTTTATTTATTAAAATTTATATGAAACTCATGAAAGAAGACCTATTTGTTTCCAAATAAAATATGAAAATCGAAGTTCTACATAATAGTGATGAGTTATTTGTTGACTGTACAATATAATATAACACGAATTCAGACCATAATTCGGCAGTAAACAGACACATAAAATTTGCTTATGTTATTAAATAATAAAAATCTTTGTTACTTCAAAATTAACTTTATTATTAGACCAATAAAACGCATTTTAAGTATTGCGATACTTATTTTTAAACAATACTGCAGTTAAACAAATAATATATCTATTTTAGGCTCAGATTAGTTGACATTTAAACCTTGTGGTTGAGAACAAAGGGCAATAAGCTATTTTAAGTTATACAGTTTCACATGAGTTTAACAGGTTCAAGCTACGTATTCATAAGACAGTGCACATGAATTAACTTTACCTTCGAATACTGGTCAGTAACCAACATTTTAACCAAGAAATATAGTGCGACTTAAGTAGTGTCGATATTTATGTAACTTTTGTTATTATATAATTAAGTATTTAATATTATTGAATAAGTATATAATTATATTGAATATGTCACAAAATACATTGACTATTTATTAAATAATTTATTCTACATGATAAATATGATTGCGGCAATGTTATGTCACTTTTGTTCAATTAAATTATATTAAAATACAAACAAATATATTTATAATATTTTTTGTAATTATCTGGTTCAAGAAAATTCCCGTTTTAAATTAAATTATGATGCTACGAAACTAGAAGATTCAAATACAAACTGTTGAAACAGCGTTATTTATTTTACATTTAAAGCGACGTCTCAGAGAATTATTGCAATAAATGGCACTATTTACAGAATTTACTCCTGTTTATTTCTAAAATAGGATTCATTTACTTTCATTTATCTAATTTTTATCAACCAACGAAACGAAATAAAGAACAATAATACAGAATACAACTCAGAATCAAAAACTTGATCACTAAAACTCTGCGTTTCTCAATTTCTTAATTTTTGGACGAATTAGCTTTGAGCCGAAAAACTTTCTACATATCCGTTCTTCTTTATATCTACTAAATTCTATCTATTTCTTGTTGTATTGCATAAAACATTTTAAGGGCGAAGGCACACATAAATTGTCTATCTAGTAGTTTGTCCTCTTGCTCTTCGTGATAAAAATAATTAAAGTTAGCGCATTTTCAACATACCAAACTCCAATATTATCTTGTTTAGGCTTTATACATTTTTATCACATTATAATAATTATTTTCATATACGTAATACAAAATAAATAATTGTTTGATAAAAAAAATCAAGACAATAAATATCATTCTTCCATATCTGTTTTGTAAAAGATGATTTTTTTACGGTTTATCCAAAAAACACGAATATAATGTCAAAAATCTAGTCCTATAACCAAAAGTGTGTCATATTAATGGTGGCCTTCTCAAATCCCGCACCATATTGCGGTCCCTTTGTCCAGCGTGTTCTGCAAGTTAATGCTGTATACTGGTACAGGTGTGAACAAAAGTTCATCCTTTTAAAATTTACCATTAATATAATAGTAACCACCTCAACTATAAAATATGTCTATTTAAATAATTTTGAGAGATAATGAGTATAAAATCGTTATATAGGTAAATTAATATTTATAATTATATTATAAAAAAAGAATTCGATTATTTACTATATAAAATATAAAGTCGAGCTTATGATAAAAAATCCAAATTACCATTTTATTCCTAATATATATACTAAAATGTTATATCCATAATTTCAGGAATATAGATTTTTATTGACAAGTAAGCAAAACTTTGTTGCCAGTTGTAACAAGTGATCCGCTAGTAAAGAAAATTTACCTGCCCGGAAAAGCGTATACAAAGACATACTTTTGCAGTTAGAAAGAAAAAAGACAATATGTTTGTAACGTTTATAAAAAAATATGAAATTAGGAAAACTAGCATCAGTCCTTATTGTGACTGTTGAAATCTTGTTCCTAGTCCAGTTTTATTACGAAAAAATCGTATTCATTACCATTAATTATAATAAGACATTATTAATGATAAATTCCTGGTGAAAATCAAAGAAGAAAAATATTTTACTATCATTATTTTAGATACGTATTTTTTGCGCATGTACTTTAACACTAAACTGTACTTTTAATCGGTAGATTCATATGTAAATTTGTATATAAAATATTTTTTTCTGTTTAGAATGTAATTAACGAGTTTCAAATTTTACATATAAGTAATAGTTTCATGCCAAATTAATAAATTTTAATCTTTTACAACTGGAATAGTCAATATATTTTACATTGCCTGTGGTCTCACACAACTGAGTTGCAAATGATACAAAAGCGCTCCAACGAGGTTTCACACAAGGCAAATAGAAGGGTTTCACTAATGTCTGCTCTAACACTCTCTAACCAACAGCGACCACCAGTACAGAAATACCCCCGTAAAGATCCGGAAGTGGCAGGACTGTTACTAAACTTCAAGCACAGGGGCTATCATAAAAGCATTCTGGCCAGATATATATTAAATCCTTAATAAGACATCATTTCTATGAGGTCTTATTAAGGATTTATTCTCTTCTGAGCGAAGACAAAAATGGACATAGTCAGTCCACCCTGTTTCCGTCTGGCGGAGAGACCACTCCATAGACGTGTTCCTTGAGTTTGTAGCTATAACAAAAGCGACGTAGCAGGCCAACATAAGAACTTTGAAGGTATATTTCAGGCCTTCAAAATCGGTAATCGCAAGTTCTTGGCGCTGAAATTCAAGGAGGCAGATGAAGCCTATACAACAACCAAACAGCCGAGATTATTTACAGGACAATGGTAGGTGGTTTTGTTATGTTGGACAAGGGGAAAATGAAGAGGACGGGCAAAGCCAAAAATATGATGTTACCGAATGACCCAATCGTAGTCGCAGTTCAATGCACGAAGAAAATGGTAGATTACATGATCCTAGATAAAGCTCACACTATCCAACTTCAAAGCTTAGAAATTGTCGATAATTGACTGGGTCAATGGGATTCCAGGATATGGTAAAACCACGTGAATAGTATTTCACTTCGACGTAGAGAAGGACGTAACTACCACGTCCGAATACTACCACCATCGAGGCAGCCAAAGATGTGAGAGAAAAAATATCACACCGCAAAGTCAATAAAGCCAATAGCCGAGTTCGCACGGATGGCATCCATGTTAGTAAATGAATTCAGAGGGTCAGAAAACTATCTCCGCTTGGTGGTGGACGGGGCTCTCATGAACCATTTTGGATCCATAGTAATGGCTACGCGGCTGTCCAGCGCCAACGAAATTCTTCTAATCAGTGACGTAAATCAATTACCTTATATTAATAGAGATAATCTATTTGGGATGAATAATTATCGTAGTCTGGTAACGTCCATCAATAAATACAATTTAGAGTACCACTATCACCATGGTGGGAATTTTAAATTTTGTTACGGAAACAACAAAAGACACAACAAAGTAAATTGCCGTTCGTAACACATTATTTACAATACAATCCCACCACATCAGTAGGAAGTTATATTAATTAAAGCTATGCGGAAATATAAAATATATATCTAAAACAGTGGATAGCCATAACGTTTAACCGGTGTGATTACTGAGTGGATGTAGCAAATAGTACCTTCAGGCTTTGAAAATAAAATCATTTGCAGCAATGCTTTGACCGGTCTAATGATGTTATTGCCATCTGTATGCCATTATTGTTGTCTATTCCCATAATAACGGTGAAATTGAATTCCATTGGAATTAATATACCTTTTGTTATCGTATAATACTTGTTTTGTGAATAGTACTGATAGATGAATAAAAATTGTGAATGTATTTGAAAATTGAATAACGACTTATCTTGCTTGTATATATGTAGTGGTTAAAATAAAAATTTACCTACATTGAAATGTTATCTTATTTTAAATAAATGGCAAAATCAAGTTACTTAAAAAAATAGTGTTTTCTTAAATTTTCACGAGTATTACATATTTATGGAAGTTCCAAGTTTTTTTTGAACAAAACTTGGTGTCAGGTTGGCGGTATTTGAGAACTTGACAAATTTTACCAAGGTAATTTTACCTATATTCTCTGTGTGTTTGTCACAAGGTGAGTGCAACCCATCGCTGCTGATGTCACGACGACCGGATGAACTAGGCCCATCCCGATATCACAACTTTAACCGAAGAAAAATGGGACAACCCTGATATCACCATATGGATGGCCCAAACAACTTGGATAAACTTTACAACATGGAGTATTTTGGTTTGGGTCATATTTATATTAATAATTTTTAAATGCTTTAATACTCAAAATGAAAAGAAACATAATTCAAACTTCTACCTTAAAACATATTGCTATCACAAAATACATAAAACATATTTTTGTTACATACAATATTTCATTGGTATAAAAACAATTTTGTAGTTGTCAGAATAAATCAAATCAAATTTAATTGTCAGTTATCAGAATTTAGCTTGATTTGTTTACTTTATGTTGACAATACTGATATTGACGTGACGAGATGACTATCGGCGGTTGTGAGGTAATTTGAGAAAGACATTTTAAATATTAAAACTGTGCTGGAATACTTTTGTTTTATAAATAGTATTTTTATAGTAATGTTTTTGTAACTTTCATATTATTATATTTAAGAAACATTTTTATCTAAATTAAAGACAATTATTAACAGTATGAGAGGTTCAAATGGAGCAAACAGTCAAGAACTGGTATCCCATATATAGAAAGTGAAATTTAAAAAGATAATACAAAAAGTGGGAAGAAGATATCAATGCAGTTGCGGGGACTATATGTTCGAGAATAGCTAGAGAAAAAAATATTGGAATAAGTTAGAAGAGACCTATGCCAACGAAGGGCAAACGGATACGGTGTTGATGATTTTGATTTTAGAGATAAGTTAGTTAAGCAAGAAAAATAATTGTAAGTGTCTGAAATAAAAGGTCTATCTTATTAGTGTTGCTAACAATATTAATAAAACATATTTAAAGATCAAAAGGTACCCCAAAAGCAAAATATGCCCATGTCATGGCTTACGAATAATCAGTATAAAAAAATAATTTCTATTTCATATTTTCTGTTTCAAACAAAATAACATTCATGACTCTATTTCTTTAGTAACTCGTATCTCCATTGCAAGCAAAGAAGAGAAATCATTTATAATATTTTAGTAGGTAATTTCAATATGGCAAATAATAAAAAATATAATATATATATATAAATAATATATTACACCAGGAAATTAATTTATATATATTTTAAAGTAGGAATTATATTTAAATGTATTATATATCATATTAAATTCATTCCCTTATCGAAATCATGGCACTGCTACTCTTTTTACGTTTTATTAGCTTCATAAGGAAGCTGTAAATTTTATTCCTTAGGACTATTTTTACTCTTAATTGCCTGTAAAGAATTATTAGTCACTCCCTTCGGACTACTTTACCTTCCATTAAGAGAAGGTCAGCCAGCTCTTATAATAAATAAAAAAAGATTTCATAGCTATCTTATATTAAAGAAAATTTACAGCTTATAACAGAATGGAAAAAGAGTATGCATGTATTCCATTCTTAAAATATTCTTTTTAATGTAATATGTGTATGAATATTTCTTCCACAATTAAAATGAAATAAATAAACAAATACAATATTGACATCTAAATATTACAAGGATTGGGATATTGATATCCCAAACATTTTTTGAATAACACCTCCGATATTATATACGTTTTAACATTATTTCTATGTAAATAGGTAGCCACGATACAGACGATGCTATCAAATAATAGTTACCCTGAAACGAAAAGGTAAATTACATCATAGATATTTTAATAAAACATAAGGAACAAGCATTAGTGTAACAATGAAAAAAAATTATTTATTTTATTTCGACACAAATTTATTTTGATAAAGTTTAAAAAAAATTGTTGATTTTAAAGAAAAATACAGAATATACATTTCTATTAGTGAATTAAAGGACTTATTAAAACTGCAAAATAATGTGATAAGAAACATCAACGAATTTTATTTAAAACAATTACATATTTTAAAATGATTATACTTTTTCTTTTATTTTCATTTAATAACATTTCTTATTCGTCATTTAATAGATAAGATTAAAGGTATTTAATTAGGAATATATGGAATCGAATATATCAAACACATTGTGGAAACTGAAATACCAAATACTGGAATACTCAATGCGGTTTCAACTTATTGACTTATTGACTCATACTTATCAACTTACTTACTTACTTACTCATGACTTATCAACTTATTGACTCATGAACTGTTTAGTGCGGCTTTGTATTAAAATATATTTTATTTAGCTCACCACAGCTTCTGATTCTATGGACATACAATAAAGACATACGGACATACAATAAAGCAGAAGCATTCGGCATATGTTACTTGGGCTGATGCTCGAGACTGCAAAGCTCCGGATGTAAGTTTCAAGAAGAGAGCCTTTAACCAAGCTGCTAAGTCCTACAAAAAGGCATTACGGAGGAATCGACTTGTCCGGATCGCTAAAATTGGCGAGAAGCTTTCAAGTAAGCCATCAGGCAGTCGAGCTTTCTGGTCCCTTGCCAAAGCGATTGAGTCGAATTTCTGCCGAACCTCACTGCCTCCTCTGCTGAAGCCAGATGGATCTCTGGCTCATGGAGCGAAAGAGAAAGCGAATCTATTTGCTTCTCTTTTTGCTGAAAATTCGCATCTAGACACTGGCAACACAACCCCAGCACATCTTCCTCACTGCGGGATTTCGATGCCTGAAATCCGCATCACAAACAAAGAGGTATGGAGAGCATTGTGTCGTCTAGATGTGAACAAAGCCAGTGGTCCTGATGGTATACCAGCTATTCTGCTCAAGATATGTGCAGCTGAGTTGTCTCCTATATTGACACGTCTGTATCGCCTCTCTTTCAAGACTGGAATAGTGCCGAAATCCTGGAAGCTTGCAAACGTGCAGCCAGTGCCCAAAAAGGGCAGTCGTGCCGATCCTGCAAATTATAGACCGATTTCAATCACCTCCATACTCTGCAAGATTATGGAGCGTGTATTGAACTCGCGCCTTCTAACATACCTAGAAGGTAACGATCTCCTCAGTGACCAACAGTATGGGTTTCGCCGAAATAGGTCCACTGGGGACCTTCTAGTGTATGCTACACATGTTTTAGGCGAAGCTATCGAGAGGAATGGAGAAGCGGTCGCCGTCTCTCTAGACGTCTCGAAGGCATTTGACAGGGTCTGGCATGCGGGCCTTTTAAGCAAGCTTTCAGCGTACGGTATATCTCCTGGTCTGATCGGCTGGGTAACGGACTTCCTGAATCTAAGAACTATCCGAGTGGTTGTTGACGGGTGCTCATCGGAGCCCTTAACAATAAATGCCGGAGTTCCTCAGGGGTCCGTTCTTTCTGCAACTCTCTTCCTGCTGCATATTAACGATCTGCTCAAACCCGGTATCTATGGGTATGCAGACGACAGCACAGTGGTGGAAAGATACCTGCCGAGTAATCGGGCCAGTAGAGATCAAGTACAGGCTGAAAGAGAAGCCATGGTGCAGCGTTTGAATGACAAGCTAGAGGCAGTCTCCCTATGGGGCAATGCCAACCTTGTTAAATTCAACGCCACCAAAACGCAGACGTGTTTATTCACTGCTAAAAGGAGCCCTTTCACCTTGGCTCCTACTTTCCGGAATGTATCTTTGGAATACAGTGACCGACTTCAGTTGCTAGGGATAGAGATTTCCTCGAACCTCAACTTTGGTCGGTTCATTGAGTCTAGAGCAAGAGCAGCCGCCAGCAAGCTTGGCGTTCTTGCGAGGGTCCGACAGTACTTCACACCGAGACAATTGCTAGTACTATATAAAGCACAAATCAGGTCGTGTGTGGAGTACTGTGGCCATATAGTGGCTGGTGCCGCAAAATGTCATCTTGCAGCTCTGGACTCAATTGAGAGGCGAGCTAAGAGGCTAATTGGTGACCCTGAGCTGGTTGACGCACAACTCCATAGTCTCGAACACAGACGTAGAGTCGCGAGCCTCTCAGTATTCTATAGGATACATTTTGGTGAGTGTGCGCTGGAATTGCATGATCTGATTCCCCCATCCCCCTTCCATCACCGGACGTTCCGACGCACGGCGAGCATCCATCCTTTCGTTGTGGATATTCCACCTATCCGTACGAAACGTTTTGCCTCGTCGTTTTTAATTCGTACAGCGAAGGACTGGAATAGCTTGCCTGCGTCGGTATTTCCGTCCGAGTACAATGTGGGTGTCTTCAAGCGAAGAGTGAATAGGCTGCTCCTAAGTTGATGCGCCTTACCACCTATGACTACATTTCACTTACCATCAGGTGGAGTGTAGTCAAGCAACAACTTAGTTCAATGTAAAAAAAAAAAAAAAAAAAAAAGACTCCAGTAACTCTGTCTGCAAAAACCTTTCTGACTCAAATAGTAAGCCTTATGTACGCAGCTTATTTAATAAGCTTATGGACTAAGTTTATGTATTTTTATTATACACTTAGCTAAGTTCATTAGCTAAGTATATAAGCTTATGTACTTAGCTAATGAACTATACTTATCTACTAAGCTTATGTTCTCAGCTTATGCTATGCTTACGTTTTATGCGTAGGTACGAAGCTTATTTGCTTAGGCAAACTAAGCTTATGTACTTAGTTTGGCCATAAATACTTGTTTACGGATGAGAATTTTTTTACGATTGAGCAACATTTTAACAAACAAAATGACTGTATTTATGCTCAAAGCTCTAAAGAAGCTTCCCAATTTTCCAATGGAAAGAGTGCGTGCTTCTATTGATCACTGGCCTCAACGTTTAAAGGACTGTATTGCAGCCAATGGGGACCACTTCGAATAAGCTTTATATATATATATTTATGTACTAAACTAACATACTGTAAAAGTAATAAATGTTATTTGCAGTTGAAAAAAAATATTTTTTAGTGTAACAGTATTTATGGCCAGACTAAGTATTTAGCTTATGAACTAAACTTATGTTCTTAGCTTATGTACTAAGATTATGTACTTTGCTTATTTACTAAGCTTTCGGATATCGGATATCGGAATATCAGATGGAAACTTTTCTTTTTATGTATGTGGTACGGCTTATACGAAATAATACTGGACAGGCACAAGCGTTGTGTTTATCAATGTCACTTTGCCATAACTAATATATCGGGTTTAGAGTTTGAAGCCAGCACCATATTATCTTAGTCATGACATTTGTGGGAGCTGATGAAGGTGCTATAAAAGTCCTATAAAAAACATCACGTCATATTACATCAAATTTATTAAAAATAACAATTAGTAAACATAAATATTATATTATCCAATGCAAAAAATAAAAAAGTGCTCCAATAATTTATACAATATTCAACATCTCCTTTAAGATTTACTTTTATTATAATGTACCTTTGTTTTTTTTAAATTCACATTTTTAGCATATGATGAAATAATAGTATAATCGCAATATATACAGATTTTGGTTGTACGTGTATCACTCACGACACTTTGAATATGGTCATATAACATTAAAAATAAATCACGACTGCTTCATCATTTATTCATTTCATTACGATCAACAGAGTAACAAATTGGGACGCGAGCAAAGAACCTTCATTGCTTTGACTTATTTGTCTCGAAATCATTTTCAGGGTAACATTTTATAGATTTAGCTTATATACTTAGCGATAAAAGTTTATACAAAGAATGATTATCACAAACATTGAAAGAGGATTGCCATTTCATTAATTAAAATATGTAACAAAATATAATTTTAATACTTTAAAAAAAAACGTCTAAAGGTCAATATGCTCGTATACCTTCATTTTTTTAAAAGTAATATCAAACGAGGTACTTTTCTTTAGGAATCTTCCAATCTCAAAAATTCAAAGATATTTTGGACTTTTATGCCAGTATACTTAACATTATATTTTTTTATTTTATGTTAAAAAAATATATTATTTTTTTCCTAGTTCGCTTAGTTCTTATAAAGTACGTACAGATAATAAATATATTATTTATAACTTTAGAATTTGTATATGTTTCAAACTATCCACATATTGTAATGTCGCGTCAGTTTATTTGAGATAGTGCTGAGATAATGCTGGGACGTGGACATAAAAGTGTTTGAGAATATACTTAGTATTCATCAGACAATTGAATGCATTATTCATTTTCAGGCATCAAATAGCTATTCAAAGTATTTCAGATAAATTGAAAGCTAAGAATTATTTAATCATTACTTCATATCTTTTAAATTACGTTTTCTCGAACAGCAGTTTGGTATAGAATTAAATATGTTTAAACATAATAAGTTTAATCAAATTTAACACTTTTCATGATCAACATATTTTAAAATTGTTATACAAAACCATTAATATAAAAGGTGATTAATAAAATAATCAGACGTTCTCTCAGCTTATACTTTAAACACATACATGAATACACGGTTGCTAGAGATGTTTGTTAGATTGTTTTTTAAGAATTGATTCATCCACATCAATTTAAATTAAAAAAAAAAACGAAAACTCGTTCATCATTCCTTAAATCCAAATGTAAAAATTTGTTTACATTTGTAAACAAAATCAATCAATTTAGGGATGTATATATATAAAGAATTTAGTATTTCTAATCTATCAAAACCAACGAGTTTTACTATTTTACTATATATAATTGAACATAAATTAAAATGAATTCAAGTATTTCTAATGTTCATGATAAATTAATATTTTTTTATTGTAATTTATCTTGTATAACAGAATTTACAACCTCAACAATTATAAAAGTGCTGGGTAGTATTCACGTTGAGAGATAAATGCGAGAGACTTGGAGATGCATCTTTAGATTCATTGATGACAGGGCATTTAGTATTTTGTGAAACCAAAAGGGCACAACTGTACAACAATATTTAACATACCTCTTTCGTTTGGATGGCTTAAAACAGGGATGAAGTAGTATCAAAATAAACAAACGTTCTTTAAATTAGATTGTCCTTATTGTCATACTGTATTACTGGAAGAGCAATAAATAAAATATAACTGAAATAACCCACCTGAATTATGATCTTTATATATTTGTTCCAATACAATTATGTCGCTGTGACCTCTCACTATAAACATTTTATCGCCACTAAGACCTTCATTCATTTGATTGTTGGTTTATGATAGAACTGTTTTATTTATTTGGAAATGGTATTAGCAAATAACATATTTTATTAGTGCTCTATCTCTTATGTGGCAGTTGTATTTTCCTTGTCGAACTAGAAATGATTTTATTTTATTTTTCAAGACTTAACGGAGAAGAAATTTTAAATTGTATATTAAATAATTTAAATGAACCTTTGAATGAATGAATGAATGAATTTTGACAACATCGTATTAAAATAATTGATTGTTAACATTTGATCATTTTAACCAAATTGCTCTTATTACTTTTGTACCTATAAATTCATTAAATTATATTAGAATTATAAAATATATCATATTTAACACAAAAAACTTAAAAGGGAATAATAAAAACATTGTTACTGTTTAATCTGAATAATCTGATTATAGTTGAATTACTTTAATACATATTTTTGTTTTTTACTGCTTTAATATCGATTTATTGTTAGAAATTATCCGATTATTTTATTATTAAGGTATGTTAGAATCAATCTTAAAGTTCAATAAGGACTCATAAATTAATTGAGTTATGATATAATTAAACTGCCATGAACAATATAAGTTATGTATAGTTATAGATTTGGGTTTCAAAGCCTTTATTCAAAAGGAAAACACGTTTTAATGACGTGAGAGAATACAAGGTTCCCATATCACATAGTCACTGAAGTCAATATTGGCTTTCCCTGTCTTTGTTTCTTTGGGTCTTTAATTAAAACTGAACACATTATAATTTTTTTCTATGTGTTCGTTATTATTATTAAATGTAAGTGATTAAGAGACCGTTAAGTGTTAATACGTTTTTATTATGGAAATATATATTTTTTCCGTTAGCTTCAATGCCTATAGTATTGCTTCAGGGTGCTATTTTATAATTTATTATTTTTATTTATTTTAAAATATCACCATTTTCGTGTATATAAAGGTTGAACTGCTATAAAAATAATACAAAAAATATTTTTATGTCAAAAATAAATATATTTTCAAGCAGAAATTTAAAGACAAGTTAAAAAATCCTCTACTAAAATATGATTCTAGTTGTAAATATTTTTAAGTTATTGTAAATTCTTTTATATTTTATAAAATCCAATATGTATGCAGTTCAAGCCGTTTCAATACAAACTCAAGTCTTCATAAACGCTTACATTGTTTGTGACACAAGCTTAGTAAGGCATCCTTCACTAAGCTGTGCTGCAAAATTCTCTCAAGCGTCAGTTATTCAGATGATGGATTCAAGAATTATTTCTGTAATCCCCCTGTAGTTTATATTCATAAATATATTATTTATAAAAATAAAAACACCTTTTATCACCTTTAAATTGCACCTTTTTTTTTTTTTTTTTTTTTTTTTCGGGGAGAGATTCGCCGACCGAACCATATCCGCCGCTAGCGAGGCGACGGACGTGTGTGGGGTTCACTCGGCGCCCTATATTGACACCGAGTGGGACCCACTAAAACTCCCCGGTTACCCCTTCATGCCCAACAGAGGTGACCCGGGGTCAGCCTTGCGGCTATTACCGGTCCACCTCTAGACCTTTAAATTGCACCTAATGTATGATAGAATATTGAATCCTCTTTTATTGGTAATTTATTTAAATAAACATATTTTGTACAAGATTAAAATAATACTACTTTTTTGTATTATGAAATATCATTTATTTGAGTAATGCATTGTTTATATTATGTTATGAAATTACAGAATTACAAATTAATAACAAGAATTAATATACTTACTGACTCCATTTTCATTCCATTTCATATTTCAGTCATAATTATAATTATTTATATTATACCTATTCATTGCGTTATTTCACAAAAGTAACTACAACAATAAATATAAAAAATCACACTCATAAAAGATTTTAGTGTCTTTAGTGTCTATGCTCCGGATGTAAAAGGAATATCGTAGTTTTTAAAATATCGTTTAACTGTACGGTCGCCCTTA
Source organism: Dircenna loreta (assembly GCA_963555665.1). Lineage (NCBI taxonomy): Eukaryota > Metazoa > Arthropoda > Insecta > Lepidoptera > Nymphalidae > Dircenna > Dircenna loreta. Next base: position 2,322,887 of record OY743097.1, on the reverse strand, counting down.
CACTGGTAGACTAAAATCTCTAAAGCCTTGATTTTCAGATCTGTGCTGTAACTGAAAACTTATTATAATAAAATATATGGAAAAAATAAAGGACGGTAATGAAAAACACATATTTATCAGACTAAACTCGCTTAGGTTATTCTCAAGGTTTGAAAGAAACCTAGAATATTATATTGAATAAAGTAAATATTATTTTATATACCTTATAGTTACAACATTCATTTGACTGAAAAATGGGCCGGTATTGTTAAAAATAGCTGTCACATATCCTTCCATTATAACCTGCAAAAACAAAGGGAGTACATTCATTTTAATTATGATTATGGAAAAATATTTTTAACGAAATTTAATAGTGTTTTAGCTTTATAAAAAATGATATACATTTAGAGCTGAAAGTTTAGCAAATATACATTTTTGTAAATCATTAAGTTGCTCTCTCATTTACATTCGCTCTCAGACTCTTTGTTCTAATGAAAGGTTTACTTTTATTTGTCGGCATAAAACATAAACTTCGTTTATTCATACAATAAACATTTAAAATATCCGCTTTAAAGAACAACACGATTAAGCTATTTTAAAAAATATTCTGCATGATAAAGGCGTTACCGTCAAAACGAAAGCCGAGATTTTCACGTGCTGAAGTAATTGTATTCTTTTCATTTCTGTTTTAGTTCGCTGCTTATACTTTTTTTATGTAACTTTTTATCGTTATTTTACGATTGTTTGGTTGAAAAGCCATAATATTTTATTGGATTACTCGATGGTATCACCAAATATTAGTCTAGATGTTTGTTAGGCACATTTGGGTTTATTGCCAACAGTCATATTATGTGAAGAATGTATTATTTATGTTTAGACATATAAGGTGATGTTTTGCTTGAAAAAAAACTTAACAGATTAACAGATTATAAAATAAAACGTGAAGAAAACTGTGTAGCAATCACAATAATACTACATCTTTATAAGGTTTTTATCTATTTCCAAATATAATTAATTATTGGTAATAATATATAGCTTTCAAAACGTGCTGATAGTTCGTTGATCTGACAGATTAAAGAAATTCTCCAATAGAAAATAATATAACCCTTATCATTATGATAATAAGAGTCAATTAAATACTGTATTTTGTAATACTTTTTATATATTTCTATTTAAAATATATACTCAGAAAACATTATACACTTACACGATTATAAACTGGAATATCTCTCTCCAGATCTCCTGCAGGTCTTTGTAGTGACAAAGACCTGCAGAAGATCTGGAGAGACTAGTGAGTCATTGTGATAGATTCTTCTTTTCTTTTCTTTTTGTGTAAACTACAGCTTTCTGTTTTTATGTATTCCATTTATCACAGCTTTCAGAGCTTTTGTTTTTATTTTGTTGAAGAAATAATAACGTAACGGCTATTAGTTACGACTTTTATACCAATGTAGTAAAAACTTCACAAACAAACAGCATACAAACGAACGAAGTCAAGCATTTTTTGTTTTTCTTTCAAAACGTGACCGTTTTAAAAGCTATACTTTACAAGTGACCTAGTACCGACAGAGAAAATTTTAAATACTCATGCAAAATCTTTACTTTTGACATGAGTTAAATTATGTAAATTTAAAAAAACTAGTACAACCTTTATTTCTGTATTTGTGATCAAGTTGTATAAATATATAAAAACAAATATTTTATGGATAGGTAAAACGAAAGATTTTAAATAAAAATAGTCACTTAATAAAAATATTTAAATTAAAAAAAAAAATGTTTCTTTTGTATTATTGTCCCGACTCTACCAAAACATGGACTTTTTAAAGTACTTAGCTCGTCAAAGGATATTGCTATTGCGAACGGTTTTAGTTCTTCGTAACTAGGTGGGTTATACCTATAGAATTTGAATTCATGATATCTGAAAACGATACTAGGTAAATGGGCACTGACCTAAACCTTACCTCGTTCTAGTATTTTGAAATTCACTGCAACGTGTTACATTTCTTTTGCTTAAGGAAATAGTTTTTCTTTCAAAAATGGTTTATAAGTATTGGAGTATAATAATTTTATTGTACATTTTCATTTGGCAAGGAATAAAAAAGGTTCACGCCTCAAAATACATATATTAAGTTTGAAAAAGGAAGAAATTGAAGATAGTAAAGCGAAAGGAAGAAAAGGAAGATGGTAAAGCGATACATATTTTTTGCAAAAAGGTCTTGAATTTTTGTCACTACAAAAAGGTTGGAAACTATTTTTTGACTATATATTATTTTATGTTCAAATAATTCCAACCAATGAAATGTGGAATTGTTTACAAAAATTTTAGTTTTCGTATCTTTACATACTTTGTTTATATATTGAATATCTTTTAATTATATATTAATCTAAAATCTCTATAAGCTTAACATGTGTTTGCCTGTTTTAAGAAGTTTTCAAACGGAGAAAAAGTAATATTTCTTATTATTAAATATCCTTTAAATGTATGCTCAAGGTCAGTGCAAACATCATTTCTTTTGCTAATGAGACTAAAGTAAATCTCTTTTCAATGGTAAATTAGAAATAAGAGTACGTCAATCATATTAAATCTCTTCACGAATCTGAATGCTTCAGTATTGAATCGAGATAAACGAGCAAACTCAACTCAATGAAGCAAAAAAGTACAGTTTATTGCAAAAGCGGTCAATATAAAATTTAAATACCATGTATGTGTGTTATTTCATACTATATTATATTTACCATACTATACTTTACTTGGATGCTTTTATTCTTAAATATTTATTTGTCACATATTATTTACAATTGACACTCAAGTTTTAGTTGATCGTATTTCGATCAAAAGGTTAGGTTGTGGAGCTTTGCTTGTTGACTCATTTGCGGGATATTCTAATGTATACATAAAACATTGTTAAATTGTTTTTAAAAGAGCAATTGTTGAGTTCCAGCTCTTCTCAGCAGAGTTGCATTCCGAGCTGGTAGTAGCTTTACCACGGACTGATATTCTATGCAGACATTTTTTAATGTAATGTAATGTAATTAATGTAATAGACGATTCAAGATGTGAGTGCATGTCATGCCGACTTGAATAAAAATATTTTTGAGTTTGAATTTGAATCATCAACATTTTGAATAATGTTCATTAATAATGAAGTTAGAAAGATGGTGTTTCTTTTCAGATTTTCTCCGGAATTATGCAACAAAATTCAGACGTTTCATAAGTTGCATGGAATAATTATAGAATGCATTGAAATAAAAATACACTTTCACCTAAATTCGAGTTTCGCAAATAACTACCTCAAATTTCGTTACATCTCATTTAAGCACAAAGAAATTCTTACTTCCGATTGCGACTTTTCGGAGAAATAAATTAAAGGTCTAATGCATTGTTTATCGAAGAGACGTCTTATTCAATAAATCCGTCGTGATTTTGTTACGTAAAAATGCTTTGCTGAAGTTTCATTTGTAAAAAATACAAAATGTAAATATATTGATAGCTACTGACCTTATATAACAAATATAATATACAACTTTTCATAATAGTATATTTAATTAAAGTAATACATTTGTTCATTAACCGATACTTGTTTTGTACTTCTTTCAAATAATTAAAAAAAAAACAAAATTTCTTTTATGTGAAAATAAGTTGTTTAGTGAATTATTATTATGTAACATCGCCTCGAACAATATACCATATTATATTAAAGAAGAGTAACCCCTTAATGAGAATTAGTATTGTTTTGTTTTTTATTTATATTTTTAATAAATTTTGTAACATATTATTTTCATCTACTGAAATATTTTATTTCAAAACATTATTAAAAATAGCTATTTCTTGGGTACTCATAAATTAAGTTGAGTTAAAATAGCGAAGCGTATTCTCATTATTTATTTAAAATAGCACAAGAGTATTTCTGAATAAAAAGCATTAACGTTTCAAAAGTTCTTGCATTTTATACGTTAGCCGGCCGCAGATATGCCGTCGGGAAATTAGGCTTCATTACTGTGAGATGAAGTCACTCACTAAAAATGTAATATCCGAGTTAGCACCCTTCTAACGAGAGTCCTTTGCTATCACGCAGAAAATAACGGTCTTTATTCAAGCATTATTATTATTTACAACGCGTTAAGGGAAAGCTCTCTTGGGCATATTTTGAGATTGAATTTAGAAACTTTGTACAAAAGAGTTTGTAATGGTTATAATTTTGTATTCTTAATTAATTTTAAAATTTGTATCTAATTTTATTTAATTTTGGAATATATTCAAACTAGCATCATTGTTAAAAAAAAAATAATGACTGATCTGTTGAAACCTAATCTAAACCGGTTTAGCTACTTTTAGCCACTTTTAATTCAAACGTTACATTTACGTAAACCTGTTGGCAGGTTATTTGGTACACTAATAGAAACAAAGGATTTTGAAATTTACACTCTCAAAGAGATGAATTAAAAAGAAATAAAAAATCATGAAATTTGTAACATATTCACGATTTTTTTTCATTAATATAAAAAAAAAACCGCAAATTTTACTACAACAAGATTGAGAAGAGTCGGTTATTAAATAACAAAATTGTAAAATTTTATGCATACTTCATTGAATCATATGAATATTTTAAATAATAGTCAATAATATAGTTACATTATAATATATAAATATTCTAAATATATCTTGAAACAGCCTGGCAGCGACCGCTTCATGCCCACAGTGCATCATCCTCTAAATATACGTTAGCTCATAAACGGTTCTTAGTTAAAAACTACTAACTGTAGTTAAGTATAAGTCTATTTTGCAGTTTAGACTAAGGTTTCTTATATTTGTTTACGTTCCTAAAACTCTTCTGTAGGTTTTTATTGTATTGAAAATTTGGTAATTGCTTTTCATTTTTTTTTCTAATACGCAATGAATATAGATTTCTCATTAAATATTTGAAAAGATCGGAAATCGTTATTTTTTTTTAAGTATTAATCATATGATTAAAAGATTTCTTGACCCAAAAACTTCCTAACCTGTTAATCTCATCTCAATCATACGAGAGTTTTTCACGAATCCAAATATATAATATATAATCAGATATAACTTGAAAAGAACATAAGCTTAGTTTAAAAGCTAGGATAAGTACCTACCTTAGCAAGCTTGTAATACTACTAAATTCTATGAGCAGGAGCCATTCTATTTTCGGACGTTAGCTGTTACACATTGAGGGTTATAAAGTTATATTTGTTTAAACACAAGTGCGGTGGGTATCTAATAAAATAACTTTGATTGCTTCAGTACAATCTGTATATCGTAATGCGTCTTAAATGTTTCACTGATAGTTTAGAACTATTACAATTTAACTGCTGCTATTAAAGGCGATCTTGGAGATTGACCTACTGGGATTTATTTGTAAAACTTATTTTCATCTTATACAATTTCTGTATATTCATTTTGAATTGTTTCATTTAATAATATACACGTATAAGAAAATTTATCTATGTCATATAAATTGATATATTATTCGGACTAAAATTAAGGACTTTTGTAAATAGTCTCCAGTCATGAGATCTGTTATATAGTTTTGGCAAAGTGCCGAGTCCTGGTTCTATAGCAGCTTCATAATATGATATTCATTAATCTTATGTCAATAGTTTATGACTCATAATAACTTAACGTTGGTCAGAATCGGATAGACGAATAATATTGCTTCGCTCGTTTTTATTTAACTGTCTTAAGATGTTATAATAAATAAGTAATTATTGTAAGTTTTCAATATAAATATAATGCAAGAACAAGGCATTTTTGTTATAAAAACGTATCTGTTGTAATTTTTATGTAAAATCAACTTTATATATATGGTACGTTCTAGAAATGAACTCATGATAGTTCTAGAGAGGCCAAAAGCCTAAGTAGGTTATAAAGAGATTTCGCTGTTATACCTCTCGCTCCCACTTCTACCGCGTACAAATTAACTATATACCTATTCCTAGTCAGTTAGTTGGTCACTATGTAATACTTGTTTACTTTAATTGTGTGATTCACGGAAAAGTAAGCTCCACAAGTATCACACGCTTTAACTGTCTAGAGCACAGGAATATGTCCGGTCTGGATGACGAGACAACAATATCCCCAGGCATTTTATACTTTTTCTCATAGTAATAACAAAAAATTCATGAAAGTTGAAACAGATTATAATTATTTCACTATTAGCTTCATAAATTAATCTGTTTTTTAAATTATTCGCGGTCTCGATTTTAATTACTTCCGACGTCGGTTGACATCGGATCCCCGACGGCAAGGTTTGAATAAACAAAACGTGTAAATAACCAGTGAATTGTCAAGGGAAATATGCTTAACCAACGTTTCAGAATACATTAGTACAACCGTTTTTGTGTATATTGTTGAAACGCTATTTAAATCTTGCATCTTAAAAATACACTTTTAAAAGAAAACCAAATAATTAATGTATTTTTTCCATTTTCACTTTTTGATGGTTATTCTAAAATTCTGTGTCATTTAAAATGATGGAATAAAATCTATTAGTTACGAGTCGGTCGTAAGCCCGCTAGGTAAGGCTTTGCTTGAGTATAAGAAATACTATTCTTTGATCGAAGCTTTATCAGATATCTGATTTATTTATTGCTGTCACGTAAAATACAGTTTTATTCACCTGCGGCCTCAAAGCGGATTACATCTCATCAAAGAGAACTTCATACTTTAATTTTTTTTTAGGCAGACGTGTACTTGAATCAGAGTACCTTTAAAATCAAATTTAAATTTTATATTCCACTAGCTGATGCCAACGACATCGTCAGCTCCCATAAATCTTATGACTGAAATAATATGGCGCTGGCTTTAAACTCTATACTTTTAATGACTTTTTGGCAAGTAGACATTGATAGACACAACGCTTGCGCCTGTCCAGTATTTCTTTCGTGGAAGCCGGACCACATACATTTAGACAAAAATTTCCATCTGCTAAAGTATATAAGCAGTATAATATAATACATAAACTAAGTATATAAGCTAAGTACATAATATAATACATAAGCTAAGTATATGAGCTAAGTACTTATGACCCCAGTCTTATGCCTGGGGTCGTATTGATAAAATTCAAGTTTATCAGGACTTTTTTTTCAATATTTTATCTATAGATTACACAGAAATGTAAGTTTTAGTTAGGCCAACTATTCTATAGTATACTTATATACTATTCTATAGATTCTAAAAGAATATTGGCTTCTTAATCTATAGTAGTAAATACGCAGAGTATTTTGTTTACTTTCTGCTTATTTGCGAATTTGTCTTGGACTTTACTAATTAAGAAAATACATTTAAATGTTTTATAAGATAGAAGAGGAGTAAAAAGAAAATTAAGTCAACACAAAGATGAATATATAGAAAAGATTTTGTATATCCGTAACTATATTTTTTCTAACAATAATTGTATTGTATTTCTTTTGCATGTTTTTCCCTTTTTAGGAAAATCATACGGTATGTGATGAATAAGGAGTAAAAATGTTTTCACGAATGTTTCACAAAAAAAAAATACTAAAATAAATTTGAGGGAACACAATATCATCAAAAAAAATATTCCAATAAAGTATTTTCATACGTATTTGTTACGTAGCCGTTTTGATATGAGAAAACGATATTTTATATTTCATGAGTAAATTCGAAATGAGCAGAGAATATGTCAATAACGATAGAAGGTATGTGATAGCAATAATAGCGTGCTGCTACTACCTCAATTTTACTCTAAATACAACAAAATGCAAAAGAAAATTAAATATTATAAAACATCATAATATTGAATTGTTGATTATATAATATTAATATATTTTTATCAATTGAAAAACTAAATTACTTGCGGGTTTGTGATTGTGAAGAATTACATGTGGTCTCTTTGGTTGGGTAGGTATTTGACATGAAAAGATTCATAACGGGACATATTTTTCTTCGGTAAGTTGCTCGTGGCTCGTTCGTGGTTTTAATTCAAGCCTTTTTGTATAGTCTCTATGGTCCTTGTATCTAAACTTTGTTTTGACAAATTAGCAATTGAGATAGTGTGGCAAGGCTATTACTTGTATCTTCTTTAGTTTTCCTGAATATTTTCATCATCAAGAATCCTGACGATACATATGGGAACACTGTTTATTAGAAAACCCACACATACAGATAGATAACTCAATGTTAAGTCCCACCACTAACCTAGCCAGCTAGTTAACCTAACCTAACCTAACCTAGCCAGCTAGTTACCGTTGGCAATTTGTTTTGGAAACCAAAACACATCTGCGACACTGCACACCTAGAAGGCGAGCTTCAGCATGTCAAGTATGCCTAATTGACTAACCTCCTGCTCGTACCTCACCAGTTTCGCAAACATCAAGTCACAAACAACCCAGCGAAAACTGAGCCTACTCCATACGTGGTAGAAGTTACTGACAGAATTGGCAACATCTTAAAAAGTTTCTATTTTAACTACTTCTAGTAAATTAAACCAATTCTGGAGACCACTTATACGTTATGTTCCTTTACAATATGCTGGAGTATACAAACTTCACTGTGGATAAGGTTTATCATACAAAGAAGAATATCGAACATTGAAGAAATAGAAATAAAAGGTGCACAAATAGCCAAAAATATTTATTATATTTTTGGTACAAAGAAATATTTGAATAGTAAATTAGATAGTTTTTTTCCTGATATTGTAGTACCTGAAGAACAGTATATAAAAAATATGGTTGAAATAATCCACCTGAAGGTATCTTCTTATATTTGTTCCAATAAAGTTATGCCGCTGTGACCACTCACTATAAACGTTTTATCGCCACTCAGACCTTCATTGGTTTGATTGTCGGTTTATGATGGAATTGTATTATTTATTTCAGAACAGTATTAGCAAATAACATATTTTATGAGTGCTCTAACATGATGTGGCCGTTGTATTTTCTTTGTCAAAATAAAAATTATTTTATTTACGTTGTACGAAATTTGATGGTGATATGTTATCAGCATATAATAAAATAGTGTGATGTTTTGATTACGTATGTACCATGTACCTAAATAATTCGTTAAATTAACGTTCGTTTAGTTTTTTATTTAACACAAAAAAATATATATATAATTGTAAAAGTTGACTATGAAAGTTAAATTTTTAAATCCTCAGATCCTTAACTATTTTCACAAAAAAATGTGTAGAGTAATGGTAAAAATATTTTATTTTATTCCCAATTTAAATACTATCTAAATATTTTTAGTTCGTACCTAAGAATTTAAAGTAACAGCTATTCTAGATCCATAAAGCCAAAAAGACTAAACTACGAAGGTTGAATAACGTAGAAAAAGACAAACACGATACTGAAAAAGGACAAGGTGTTAAAGAAAATACTTACCGTCTACTCAAACCCTGAAAGAAGTTAAAACTTTCCCTTTTACAATTATTTCGGCGGCTCATACCAATTGCCTTAAAGACAAATTTATCTCGAGGTTTAAATGGCTAAAAGTTAGATTATTTTTTTCCGGGAGATAAATTCATTTCTTATTTTTTTTTGATTATACAAAAATATATATCGAAAAAAAATCATATGAATTGTATTGAGTAATGCATTTGAAAATATTATAATTGATATTATACTCATAATTTTGAATTACACATTTATACAAAGCGGTTTTTGTATTTATATAGTTGTTGAAAAAATAATAGATTAACTTTTATAATATATTATGTACATGAATAAAGATTAAATTTAAAATAATTTATAAGATAATTAAATTTAATATATTATAATTAAATTTAATATAATTTATAACATATTAAATTTAACATTGAAAGCGTATAATAACAATAGTTTAACTAAAAATGAGAAAGTAAATACAATCAAAGCATATAATAAAGAAAATCTTTTACCACGTACATATTTTAAGAAAGTGTGAACTGAAATCTTTAAATATGTTTAAGCATTTTAAGCTTATTAAAAGAGATATATAATAAAAATACATGTATACGAGCAGCGCTAGAACCATCCTCTCGCCTTATCCATTGAGCTAATGTAATGTATGGGCGTCCATGAATTTAGAATTCTATATAAATTTGTCTTTATCGGGACGAACTGACATCTATTAGGCTTCTTAGGAAATCTTGCAGTATAGAATAAAACTTTACAGTATAAAATAACATTGCAAAGATAATACAGCCGAATAATGTTTGAAATTGTCTATAAATAAATAAAATATTATAAAATATTTTTGAGCCATGCTCTGCTTATTTCCATTTTTTATGATGAGAGATTGCTTACGAAGACACAGATTCTAGCCCATGTTGAAAAAATTCATAGAATATCTATTAAAAAAGTTTTGTTACCTAATGTGTATTTGGTAAGAACGATGTAATAATTAGCCATCAGCTATTCTATATATACTATTAAAAATCCTGTATTAGTGTTATAACAATCATGTTTTTTCTTAATATGTCTTATTAACAAGCACCCACCCACAAAAAAAGCTTCTTTTCTTCCCATTACAAATGTATCGGATTTCCTTATGTGATAATAGCCTTATATTTTTTTTAAGTTTCTTTTTTTTAAATTTTATAACTAAATCCAATATTATTGGGATCTATTTTTTTCATAAGCGTAGTATATAAGCGTAGTACATAAGCTTAGTAAATAAGGTGCGTTTATAAGCTTAGTACATAAGCTAAAAGCTAGATATTTACTGTCGAGGACTTTCTTTTAGAACTTTTAGAGAGCAAGAATTTTATAGCTGTTGATTTTTTGCGTAACTTTCACCGTTTACTCAGCGCACGCAAGGAAGGAAAGCTCTAAATTTTGCCGTTTTTGCAACATTTTTTATTGCTGCTCCTCTCCTATTTATCTTAGCATGATGTTATAGAGCCTATAGCACTCCTCGATAAATGCATTATCTTACACTTAAAGCTTTTTTCATATCGGTCCAGTAGTTCTTGAGATTAGCACGTTCAAACAAACAAACAAACTCTTCTGCTTTATATAAGTATATTAGTATAGATAAGACTACAATTAATAAACATTTTCATCATTTAAAATTCATACCACTAAATAATTAATATAAATACGACCTGCTTGCATCTTCCACACATTGTTGGGCAGGGGTTATTTAATATTAATTTAACTACGTGTATTAAAGTGATTCATTAATGTTGTACAATATTAATTTAAATACGTATAGCTTTCATTGCTTTAATTATGATATTACTTACTCTACCTTTTGCGGCGATAATTGTTTTTTATTTATTTATTTATTTTATTTATTTCATGTACCACAATAAGTTACACATAAATGAAAATGAACAAAGACGTATACATTGGACAAGCTTATCTCTACAGAGAGATCTCTTCCAGCTACCCACGAGTGTTGGATAGGTTTTGATGGCAGAGATAGGTACATAGATATTTAATACTTAATTGTAATACTAATAAATGATAATAAAAAAAAATAAAAAAAAAACATATACATATAAATGATAATAAAAAAAATACATATACATATAAATGATAATTAAATAAATACATATAATAACAATATATATAAAAATACACACATAATAATATATATAATTTATGATTGTGTTCAAAGTGCATTTATTTTTATTTAAATCTTTACTACTTTGAATCATTATCAGTGATCACTTGTGAACGTCAAAGAATGTTTACGGTAATACTATGATATTATATTTTTATGTTATTTTTCCCATCGCTGCAATATGAACCCCTAAAAAATTTAAGTCTCATATTAAAGAATGGAACACTTTTACATATCTTAGGATATTCATTGATTGATTGATTTTTTTAATTAATTTTAATTGTCCATTCTGAAGGGACCTAATATACCTATAACTTTATTGGCTACTTAAGATAAATATTATAATTATTTTTACCACATTATTTATCAACAATATTTGTGACTCAATTGGATCATATTCAAAAAGACAAGAGAAAATACTGAAAATCTTTTTAAGCTATTTTAATATATGTATACGTTTTATTAAAAAAAATACGTGTTTTTTTATATTGGTGTGCGTTAAAATAAAAACAAAAATTTATAATTTTTTCCTTTGCCTGAAACATTTTACAGTTGCTTCGTCTTTAATTCTGAGTTAAACCTATAAATAGACATGACTGGATGTTAAAACGCGTCCTCGTAAATATAATAATAGCTCTGTCAGGACGTTGAGACAAGAGACAGCGCAAGATTTATTCAGAGCTATTACAGTGAATCAGGGGTAATATTTAATGATCAACTTTTTTAGTAAGGAAAACATTCTTCAATTAAAAAGTATTTCATGTTAATAAAATTATTGAATTTTAATTAATTGGTATATTCAGAGATGAATTTAACCTTCACTTATGTATATTATTTAAGAAATATCCAAGTTTAAAAAAAAACCAAGAATACTCTCTTTATTTATGTAAACGAATCAAAATAAACATTATTTCCAAATAGTGATACGAGTCTGCCTTCACAAGTGCGGTCTTGTATGGGTTCAATTTACTTCCTAAAGCTAACTGTTCCTTCGTAAACAGGCTTTTGGTAGCAAATAATGCGGGTATATAATTAAATTATAACAAATATCCAAGCGGTTGTTTTCATACCACTCTGGCGTCAGAAATTGTAGTTTTTAATAGATTAGGTATTTCACTGTGGCTTTAATATCTTTTTTTAAGTAATATTTCTTCTGATTTCGTTATTTATTTCATGATTTGTGTTAATTTTAATATTGACCCAATTTAAAAAGTTTCATATTGAATATGGTAATAATACATTTATAGTCATATTAAATATAAACCTTCAACTTTTCCGACTTATAAACTGAACTACGAAGAACTGGCGAAGTAGTAGCTTATTTTTTTACATTACATAAACCCAGTATTTAAAATAAATTTATACATTCCTTGTATTTAACACAACCAATAACCAGTAATCAATAACCAGCTCACAACGCGAGTCATCCACGCTTAGATCTCATGATTAAGAACCCCGAATGGGTTAAGACAGGAACTCGGCAGTCGTGGAAGCCTTGCTCGAGATGAGTAAGAACATCAAATCAACAGTGGGTCGTTACAGCAGTGTATTGGGAGAAAAATAATAGTCTATAGTCTATATCAATGTAATGTTTAAATATAATAACTTAACCTAAATTTAACAAACCACATATTGAAATATATATAAATATACATACATACTAAAAAAAAAAAAAAAAAAAAACCTGTGCAAAGGACTAGTACTAACTTAGATTTTTAAGATTCCTACTAATAATCTCTTCCGTTATGCATGTTTTTAAAATCTCTATTCAAAAATTATATGTTAACTTCACAAAAAAAACCCCGAATGGGTTCGAAACTAGTCGGGCGCATTCCGATGTAATTCTACGTGAATACAGCCGGGTAAATATAAATATAATAGTCATGGTTCACGAAAGTTCAAATATAAAAATAACCAATAAAATATGAAATTTTAATAACGTGACATCATTAAAAATTTTTTGAAGCTTCGTCTCCAAACTTTTCACCGCGGTTTTTCAAGCTGGAATAATACAGTCCCATACTGTATTATCTTGTTTAAAAGTTTTTTTAAAAAATGCAACAAAAGACAAAATAATTTAAATGTCTATACTGCCAATATCTGCCAATATAATGTTATTAAGATGTGTTAGAAGCAATCTTAAGTTTTTGATTACACAAGTTTAATAAGATTTCATAAATTAATTCAGTTATTATATAATTAAACTGCCATTAACAAATTTAATTAATGTTTATTTATAGATTTGGGTTTTCATGTCGTCATTCAAGTGAAGTGAGAGAAGGTTGTTCTCTCATCCCAAAGTAACTGAAGTCAATATTGGCTTCCCTGTCTTTGTTTCTTTGGGTCTTTAATTAAACCTGGTCATATTATTATTTTGTTTATATGATTTGTTTTATTATTTTGAAAAAAGTTACTTTGTCCATACGCATTTGATATTAGAATAATAGTATTTTTTCCGTTGGCACCGATCCCGTTAGCACTATAATTCAGGGTAATTGCCACTTAATAACTTTTTCTTGTTTACTTTGAAAATATCGTTGTTTTAGTTTGTATATGGATTAGAGGGTTATAAATTGTTAATAATCTAACATTTTTTCATCTATAAAAATTATAAAAGAAAAAGAATTTTAAAATATTTGAAATTTCATTAAATGTTAACAGAATCATCTACTAAAATATTTGTAAGTTATTGTAAACTCCATTTTGTGTGAGTGTCATAAAACCCAACATCTATGCAGTTCAAAACGTTTCTATACAAACTCAAACCTACATAAACGCTCACTTTGTTTGTCACACAGGCTAAGTAAGGCATCCCTCGCTTAGCTTAACTGACTGACTAAATTTCAATTGCCCGTAATCCAAATAACATATGCCGAATAGATGACTAATTGCTGTAATTCCCCCATTACTTATACAATTTTAAGTATATAATAATATTTTAAACAACTCATAGTTATAGTGTTCATTTCACTGAGAATCGGTCTAGTATTGTTAAAAGCAACCGTCGCATATTCTTGTATATAACCTGCAAAAAATTTGAAGAACACATTTATTTTATTTATGATTACAAAAAATACATTCAACAATTTCCAATATATAAAAATAAAATACTTTTGGAACACCAGCTTAAAGTCTTTTAAAATATATATTTTTGTAAACCATTCGGATTGATCTTTAAATTTTCTCGCAGACTCGTTATTTTAATGAAAGGTTTACTTTCATTCGTCGACATAACATATATTTTTAAATTTAAGCTATTTTTAAAAATGTTCCACATGAAAAAGGCACTACCGTTAAAATAAAGCCGTAATTTTATTCTCTTCATTTCTATTTTGGTTGTCTGTTTACAGTTTTTTATGTAGCTTTTTATCGTTATTTTAAGATTGTTTGGTTGAAAAACCATAATATTTCATTGGATTACTCGATGGTATCACCAAATATTAGTCTAGATGTTTGTTAGACACATTTGGGTTTATTGCCAACAGTCATATTATGTAAAGAATATATTATTTATGTTAAGACATATAAGGTAATGTTTTTGCATGAAACTTTACCAATGGGTTTTTTAGCAAGTTATAGGATAAAACGTAAAAAAAAATTCGTAGCAATAAACAACATTACTACATCTGAAAAAAGTATTTATATATTTCAAACTGGAATCAATTATTAAAAAATAAATAATATTCAAACAAACAAAAAAAAAAAACAAAATTAAATAAGACTGTAAAATTATGTTCCTCGTATTAATTTGGACCACAGATTTTTTAAACATATTTTCAATGACCTTGAATGTCACCTGTATAAATTTGTCTTAAAAATGGATGATTTATATTTTTTATTGCAAAATATTGAATTTAATTTGTAATCTAGTGAAATATTATACATTATAGAGGTCAATGATCGGGTGAATATTAATGTATTTTGTATATTTCCTTCCTTTTGTACAAATAAAGTTTCCTGTTTTTGTGTATTCTATTTGTCATAGTGCTTTGAGCTTTTGTTGTAACTTTGTTGTAGAATTTACAACGGTCATGGCTATAAGCAACTATTCCTATACCACTGTAGTAGAAGAACTACAACCAAACAATGTATGAACGAATGAAGTCAAACTTCCTGGTTTAAAATTTCCTTGTTTTACTTTGAAAACGTGACCATTTTAAAAGCTTATTTCTACAAGTGACCTAGTAACGACGGAAAAAAAAATAACATTCTGAATAATATTATTATATAGAGAAATGTAATATTTCCTCTATTGACACACTATTAACAAAAAAAATTACTTTACTAGTGTAACGACGGAAAAAATCTCAACACTCTAAATAATATTTTTTCATTTTGAATATATAAAACCTTCTATTTGTGGTCATGTTTTATGGATATAAAATATAAATAATTTATAGGTAGGTATCATGAATGATTTTTGAAAAATACCCACTCCATAGGAATTTTCATACTCCTAGCTCCTTCCAAAAAATATGTGATGTCTATTGTTATACCGACTCTACCAAAGCACGGACTTCTTTGAAGTACTCGTCAAAGGGTATTGCGATTTTGAACGGTTTTAGTTTTTTGTTACCAGATCTGAAAACAAATGAATTGACAATATCTAAGCTATACTAAAAGGGCACTGACCTATAACTATACCCGTTCTAGTATTTTGAAATTCTTTGCAATCACTATCATTTTTTTTTAATTAGAAAATATATTTTTCGCAACAGATCTTTTACAAGTATTGGAGTGCAATATTTGTATTGTTTTAACAAAATACATGTTAACTTTTGTTCCATATATTCATAAGGTAAGTGATAATAAAGGATCAAGCCCCAAAATACACAATTAGAAAGGGCTACATATTTTCTTGCTTGAATTTCTTGACATTTCTAACAACAAATAAGTTTGAAACTCTATTCATGACTATGTCGTAGACAAATTTGATTTGTATTTGATTTCCGTATGCAATTGAATAACCAACCAAAAAAAATCATTAAAAAAAATCAAATAAATTAATTTACTAATAAATGTTACAAATTTGTTCAAAGGTAACCCCTCACTCTAAATTTAATTTTATAATAATTATAATAATGATTTATTCGATATTATGTTTGTTGAATTCTGAAATTATTTTTTTTTTGGTTTTCTATGTCCTTAACTGTTATTTTTGTTTGTAGTTTTTTATGTTTCAAATTTATGAAACACGTCACGTTAATCTGACATCCTAATTTTGCGAAAGAATAGGCCTGTCCCATAATAATAAAATTCGATGTGGGATTGGTCACACAAAATATATTGTTTCTATATTTATATCGATTAATCTTTATGTCTATGCATATTTATAAACATTTTCAAACAGACAGAAATATTTATTATTATAAGATATCACCATCATTTGTTTGTTAAATGAAACCGAAGTAAATGTATAATATTTAGGTAAGGTAGTGGTAATTAAAAAATACGAGCAGGTCAACGACCCAATGCAGATTCTTAAGTATTGGAAATGGATTGACTGACCTCACAAAAAAAAAATACAATAAATTATCAAAATCGATCACCAAACTTTAGCATAAAAAATGTAAAACTCAAAAATTAAGGACTATGTTGCCGATAAGAAGCCTGGCAGTAGTTGTTTTAACAAACAATTCTTCACATATTGTTTCGTAGAAACCACTTTCAAGGTATTTTATTCATTTTTATTATAGGTGCTTTAACAATCATAAATTTTAGTATGACGAGATTGAGACTAGTCAGCTATTCAATAATAAAATTGTCCATCTTTCAAAATCCATTATTTATTGTCAAAAAATCTATATCTTTTTAACATTGCTCTTAATGCCACAAATGGAAGACAGGCGCTGGGAACCTTTATCTCTAGAGACATTAGAGTGCTGTGAGTGAGGTTATATTGCAATTTTTTATAGTTTATTTCTATTTTTGTTACACTTATAAACCAAGTAAGAACTAGGTTTTATATTGCTTATCGGGAAGCTACTTTTTACAGCTGGTATTAAAAATATATAATAAAATTTGAATGAGTCCAGATAAAATTAATTAAATAATTTGAGATGAGTTTTTTTTTACTTATTTGATAGTTTCTTACAACCTGTAAAAAATAATTTCAGCAAAGTAATATAGTGCTGAAAAATATGCCGTATGCGGATAACGCTTCTTCTATCATATGTTTTATTCTATTATTATTATTATTATGTTTCAACATAATTATATTGTAGACTTTTGGATGGAAAAGTGAGCCAGAGTAAGTAAATTATTGTGTTGCAATTTGTATAAACTTACACTACATAATATAATATTGTTATTAATAAAGTGTTAAAATAAATGTATTCCTGTAATACTTATTTATAATTTTTTATACATTTATATTTAGATTAATTCGATTGCATCATATTTCGTGATATCGCCAAATTAAACAATAAAATATAGATTAATTGGTTACTATTTTACGTACAAATAGCAACAGAAAGCTGTCACATACCCCTGACTAAGCAATGTAATCGTGTCATGTATCGTGCACGTTGAGTCAAAATAGTGAATTCAAATAATAAAATATCTGGAACCCTGGTGATGATGAAATTGAATTGATTTATTATAAATTACCACTCTTGTTGTAGGTATAGCAAATAAGTGTAAGTTAGTTGTAACTTACTTTAATAGCTTAGAATAACTTATTTTATATTTTTGTGGTTTCTTCGGGTCCTCTGCTGACACTTATTATAATAAAGATTTCTAATCAATTCGAACTTAGCATTTTTTTTTCTTTTTTTGATAAACAATTAATAAAAATAGTTCTCTATATAATTATTTTTAAAAGTCAGGTATTCGTTACTTTCTTTAATTATTAATCATATGATAAATAAATATCTTGACCCAAAACCTACCTAACCTGTTAATCTCAAATCACAATCAAAAGAAGAGTTTCCACGAATCCAATTATATAATATGTAATCAAATCAGGCTCGTCTAATATCACTAGACAATGTCACTATCGGCCATTCTATTTTTGTACGTTAGCCGTCGATATATTGAAGGTTATAAAGTTAAATTTGTTTAAACACAAGTGTGGTGAGTCTAATAAAGTGAGTTTTGATTACTTCAGTATAAATCTATACAGTTATCTATACAGTACAGTTTTAGAACTGTTACAATTTAACTGCTGGTATAAACGCGATCTTGGAGGTTGACCTACTAGTAGAATTAAAATAGCATATGAATACATTATTTTGATTTATTTATAAAAAAATAATTTTGGCTTCCCGATGCGGTATCTGTTTATTCATTTTGAGTTATTTTACTTGAATCATTTGCATATATAAGCATATTTAACTGTATTATATAATTTTACATATTATTTAAAACTAAAACTTAAACTAGAACTAATACTATATTTGTGAATAGTTTCCAGTCATAATATCTGTTATAGAGTTTCGACAAAGTGCAAAGTCCTCCTTCAATAGCAGCTTCCTAATATGATCATTAATCATGTGTCAATAGTTCATGACTTATAAGCCCTTAATTTAGTGCAGAGTTAGTTAAATAAATAATGATGCTTTATTTAGTTATATTTCATAATCTTTCGGTTGTTATAATAAATAAATAAAGACCGTTTTAAACATACAAATAATATAGGATCAAAGATTTTTAATACAAATATCGTGTCTGTTGTATTTCAAACGTTAAATCAACTTCTCACTGTGGTATTTTATTTGTAAAACTAACACATAACCTCGTTGCAAAATGTTTAAATAAATTATAAGGTCCTGTTAAAAAAAATTGTCTTGAAATTATTAATTTTATAATTTTACTATTTTGCTTTTTAAATTTTAAGTTCGTGTTAAATAATTTGTATTGTTAATGGCTAAAACTATGTGAAAATGTAATGATAAAATATATTATATACTTATAATCGTTATTATTATTTGATTGAAAACACGGTCAATTTTGTTCAATGAACATTTATACAGATTACAATTATTCCAATATTCGACAATTCAATGCGCTATAAAATATAGAGTCCTTTAAAATGGGCCTCATAAAATTAATGGTCCCAAATACAAACGTGTAACAGCTGTTTTTTTATTTATTCGCGGTCTCGATTTTAATCACTTCCGACATCGGTTGACATCGGATCCCTGACGGCACGGTTCAAATAAACAAACGCAAAAGCAAACGCGTAAATTACCAGTGTATTGTCAAAGGAAATATGTTAAACCACCATTTCAGTATAAATAAGTACAACCACTTTTGTGTATATTGTTAAAAAGATATTTAAACCTTGCATCTTAAAAATACACTCTTAAAGTTGACAAATCATTAATATTTTTGCCTTTTTGATAGTAATGTTAAAACTATAGTGTCATTTAAAATTATGGGATAAAATCTATTAGTTACGAGTCGGTCGTAAGCCTGCTAGGTAAGATTTTGCTTGATCATAAGAAATACTATTCTTTGATTGAAGCTTTATCAGATATCCAATTTATTTATTGCTGTCACGTAAAATACGGTTTTATTCACCTGAGGCCTCAAAGCGGATTAAACTCACCATCTCTTCAGCACTTCATACTTTGCATTTTCATAAGCAGACATAAACTTGAAGCAATCTATAAAATCAAATTTAAATATTATTTATATAAACTTATTTTACTGAAATACAAAGCCTTTAAATTTTCAATTTACTTGAAATTTTTAAACTATTTTATAAATTTCGTAACCTTAAATAAAAAAATATATTGTTCTAGAAAAAATTACAAATTTGCATAAACATAATAGGGTAGAGCGAGGCTGAGGTTCGCCGCTATGAAGTTCCACCACAGGTATTTAAAAAAGTAGTGATGTATTGTTTTTTTTATTTTTAATGGAGAGAAGGGGGCCCGAGAGGCCTAACTAACAAGCCATCGCTGACATTCGAGTGACTGCGTAATGAAGAGATATACGACTTATCAACATTTTAAAGGAAGTATTTTTTTTTTCATTATTTTTTCTTTTTAGTTTCAAACAATGTAAATGAAATGTAAATACTGAAACGTTATGTTTTTAATTAGGCTACTTCTACTATCTACATATATTCTACCAGCTCTCGACTCGCGTCTTTGCCTGCGTTGAATTTGGTTATATCGCGCCTTTTAATGAACTTGACATCGCTTTTTCTTGGGATTTATTTTACAAATGCCATTTTATTCAGGCTAAAATTAAATATAGCATAAGTTACTCAGGGATATATTATATTATAATTAAATAAGGTATGTGATGCTCAGGGTTAATGTAGCTTTCTAATGGTGAAAAAAAAATATTTTCACGTTACATAAATATTTTATTTTAGTGTTGCCGTTAGAAGATAAACTTTACAATTTAAATCTATGACGCAGGTTGTTTAATTAAATTGGAAAATGAATTCCAGTATTTATAATGAATTGTCCTTATTGAAATCTATAAAAACATAATTAGAGATAATAATTTAAATTTGTGTTCTGTTTTATTGTATAAGCTAATTTAACTATAAAATAAGTTAACACATGTTAAAAAATATAGTCATCGAATCTAAAAGAAAATACACCTGTCCCAAGCAAGCTTGTATCATGAATAATATGTTTGAATCAGTCTTACATTGTGTTATATCCAAAGTGAAAGTTATTTCTAAATATTGGTTGAGATATTTTTAGATTCGGAGAAGTTACTTTGAAGATTACCTGTAACAAATAAATTAAAGTACAGATACCGATGTCTTTTTTCTTTTGTGTGAAAATATTACAAACACACCAAAATACAAAAAAAAAACATTGCAAGTAATGAAATAATTATTTTGGTACAGGGAAGTTCATGGTTTCTTACTTTTTAAGTTTAAAAGAATAATTTATATTTTCAAATGTAAATAGATATATAGACTAAAATAATAATAATTTAATTAAACACTGAAAGGTACAATGGGCTCTAAAAAATATATCTAGTGATACAACATTTGTGACTATTTTAAAGATTAACGTTGACAGCTTTAGTAGTGTGAGATGAGTCACGGCTGTCAAAAATATGACAGAAGTGATGGTTAATTCGATTCCTTTATAAACACCAAACAAAAAGTTACCCAAATAATTTATTTAAAAATAATTCTACAGGAATACAAAAAATACTACCAATTAACTGCTTATTGCAAAAACTGAAAGCCCAAGTTTTGGCTTGGATTCTAATTATTTGCCACAATTTGCAAGATTATTTGGAAAGATTTCGGTTATAGTCGATTAAATTAAGCTTTCATTTTGTTCAATTTACAGCAGTTCGTTATAATTATTATATAGTTTTGTTTTTACTATAATAAGACCGTCGCATAAATATCAAATATTTTCCGTCTGAAATCCCGCACCATATTGCGGTCCCTTTGGTCAAGCGTGTCCTGCGAGTTAATGATATTTGCCGGTACAGGTATGAACAAAAGTTTTGAATCTTTTGTCAAATCATTTAATTAGATAAAGATATATATATATATATATATTATTTTGTTCTCTTGTTGCTTTTATCATTAGTCGCAAAATATATCATTGGATTTATTTAAATCAGAAAAAGCATTCAATTTCAAAAGGCTAGGTGTTTTCTTTACGGTGAATATTTTTTATCATTATTTATATGTCTTGCTCTGTTTTTGAAATTTGAAAGACAAAATGTTCTACACAATAATAAATATTTTTATCAAATGTAATATAATCTGTACCTATTATTATCTCACCAGATTTATTCATATACACGGTTACAATAACTTCTAACTAAATATAACTTTTTTGCTCGTTGTACACTACTACCACACCGAGGCACGCACACACTCACTCTCGAAGGTAGACGAAAATTTACCTGATCGTATGAGTTCTGTTCCATTATTGAACTAGGCCAACATAATAGTACTGGTTTATATTGAAGGAGATTTCCATTAACCATGTAAATTTCAATATATTTTGCAGGAAACGTATTTTATTTGATTTATTTCTCCACGAGTAAACGAACCTCAAATTCAGTTTTTTATTTTTGCGGTAAATATTTTGTGGCTGTGTAAGTTATAATATGTATATTATAACTTTCACAGCCACATATTTATATGTAGCATCGTATCCTAATCGGACGAAACGACGGAGAATATTTATTCATATTATATTAAAAGTTATATAATTGAAACAGATTTTATAATTTTTCAGTTTTAACTGGCGTATATTTGTACTCGTTATTAAGTACCCTGAAAGCTGTTATTCAATTAGCTGGCTATATATCTGCAATTTGTCATAAAACTGCAATCAGTTCTTAATTTTTGGACACATATTTCAGTATGCACATGTTTGTATACTGTATAATAAGTTACGTAATTCGTCATTTAGCTCTAATGTTTTTTTACCACGGCAAGAGACTTTAGAATGCACTAATACTATCTTGAGCGAAAACTGTATACTCTTAGAAATTGTAATTTTTTTTTGCATCAGAGAGCCCGATGTTACAATAAGGTTGAAAACATATAATAATGATAAATAAAAAGTTTTCCATGATTGCCACCCTAATTTATCATTTTAGAAATATATTTGTTCATAAGCAAGAATATTGGGCTTATCCAATTCTATTTAATGTTGTGTGTTAAGTATTATATGCTGACATGATGACTTTGTCTTTTCCTGTTGTTTTCCGATATTTCAAAAACCACATAGGAAAGTGAGCCATCTCTTGAGACCAAACAGGATTATTTCTTTTTCTATTTTTTTAGAATATATAATATTTCTTTGAAATGTTATTACAATCATCAAAAAATAATATTACAATCAAAACAAGAAAACGAAATCAGAAAAATAAACTTTCACGAATTTATGAATATGTAAATTACAAAAGTTATTTGATAAATACTGTTGTATTCTCTATATATATAACAATGTTATATCTATTTATTGTCTGGATTTATTGTTTTTTATCAGATAACCACTTAATTGATTATATTAAACATATTTCAAAAGAGAACCAAAACACTTCCATATCGTAATATAAAAAATAACTTATAATTAAGAAACTATGTCGAATTAACCAAGTTTTTAAATTGTTGTTACATTTACAAAATTTGATTAAAAAATGTAAAAAACTTTTCAAAAACCTTTGCGATGGAATAATCTATAAAGTTTAATTGTTTAGGACTACTTTATGAACCATTATTTTTTTCTTTAACTAATTTGCCGTTATAATTAATTTATAATCAGAAAAAAGTCTGTTCTCTACAAAAGTAAGGGTTAAGGATTTTTCAACATTTTGTAACCTTTTTTCTGAAGCTGTAAATATATAATTTTTTCCTTTTGTTTGGTGTTTCATATTTAGAATTTTTAATTTAAAAAAAATAAACGTTTTTCCACGTTTGTTAACGTATCCGTTTAGTTTTATTTGTCAAACAAAGTGTAATTTAATGTTTTTGCGACGAGACCTTCATTTTAACAATGGTGTTTTAAGTTTTTTATAGCTGAACTGAGCGAATTATAAGTGGATTTATTTTTCATAAGTACCCACTTATCTTAAATTTGATAATAGGATGTCAATATTTACATTACGACAAATAAAATCTATTGATTTCTGCAATTTATTCATAAATACAAATAAATAAAGTTATCAAGTAAATAAAATAAATTTAAATAGTTCATTTTATTATAATGTAATGTTCAATTTTGATTTTTCTAATATATTTTATATCTCTCTTTGATAAGAAACTGTTTATCAACTTTGCTAATGCTTAAAATTTAAATTTCATGTTCAAAGTTGATAAAGATGTATGATAAAATCATATATCAAATCATACAGCTACATATTTGAAATGCTAATAAAATAATTTTAACTAAAGCCACATGAGTTGTCAACGTGGCGCCATTTTCTAATTAATTAAAGATTAATTGGTATTATATATCAACGTTTCGCATCATCAATAGCTTATAACCATTCATTCATTCTGTTAAGTCATATTTCTTAAGGGTTTTGCGGGCAATGAATTCAATTTACACCAGTTATATAAATATCATACAATTACTAATTAATACCCATCTCTAAAGAATAATTTAAAGAACACTTTTTGTTTTAAACTTTGTTTCTTCGATTTTTTGTTCAATATAATATATAACATAGGTTATTCTTAAAGTAGTTTCTTACGGTCGCAAAACCAGTCAAATATTTTTTTAACTTTGCTTTATAAATACTTAATTTTATTACTTGGATCATAAAGAGCAATTTTTTTGACCTTCATCTTTTTCACCAGTTTCAAAAAACTTCATCAAAGTAAAATAGTATAAGGTTTCTTAACAGCTTGGTTAAATGATTAATCAAGGGATGGAGGATGATCAAAAATATTATGTTTACATCATAAAGTTAATATTCTAGCATAAACTATATATAATACTACTAATAATTGAAACGTTAAGTTATTATATACTTTTAAAAATATATAACTTACCCTACTTGTAAACTTCTCTCTCAAATGGATATTTTTTATATATGAAGTACTTTTTAAACAGAACAATGGTATATTATAGAATTAATGGAAAGAAAAGTTACACGTTAATGACGTCATTATGAAGATCAAATAATTTCTCAGAACTATTATTACTTTAAGGCATTAAATATAAAATAAAGAGGTATATATCGGACCACACAGAATATACTGTTTTGATTTATTTGTGTTTCTAAAATCTGTTAGCTACAGACAGATAATATATCTAAATAATTTACTCATGGATTTAATCCATGTGGGAGCCAACTATATATAACAAAAAGATTTAAATCGTATTGCGGCGATGGGGTTTTTCCATTTCAATTTACCGCGAACACTTCGTATCTCAGGTGAACGTATCACTCGCACAGACACGTTGTCAATACACGTTTGGAGGTCTAGAATTGCATGTGGCATAAAAAAATTACAAAAAATTGTAAAAAACGTTGTAATCATTAAAAATATAATATATCTTTTTAGAGATAATTTTTAGCATTAAATGTCAACATGAGACGGTACATTAATAAACAAATATTTTATGGAAATCCTAGTTGATTGATAAATAATTAAAAGTATTATTATCGAAAGAATAAAGTCTAACCAACGATAAGAAAAAGCAATTCTTTTTTACTAATATCATTTACTGTATTTTGCCTACAACGCCCACTGGACAAAGGGCGTTTCTGTAACAGTTTCAAAAAAAAAAAATCTTGTTAATGAAAAAATTATTACAGTTCATGGAATAAGTAAAATAAGAACAATTCATAATTGTAATTTTTCAATATCAATTTATTAGAGTGCAATTTTTTTTGCAAAAAAAAAACAAATTTATTTCCAACATTTATAATTCATCTTATAAATATATTTACCAATGATTTTTTTTCACAGGTCGTCGTCGTCCATGCTCTTTCTAAAGTTTAATAGTGTTAGTATTATTTTAACATTAAAAAATTGAGATTAATAAATGCAAAACAAAGAACTTTTTATTAGCCATCTGAAATACTACGTCATCGAATTAATAACAAAGACTAAATATATTTTCCGTACAGCATTATTTGAAGAGATTGTAGGTATTAATTTTAAGGCGTACGATCGATATATAACCTTTTCTTGATTATAGATTTTATATCAAAACACCGTTTAAGTGGCCTACTGTAGTTTTTAATTTACTGATTTATATCGCTGGCTTTATGGCTTCTAGATCTTTGACTGCAATGGTATTGGTGGTAACGATGAAGCCGGAACCAGGTCGAAGAGTGATATTATCCACGTTATTTAACCATTTCCCGGAACCCCTTTTGACCCAGTTTATCCGTACACGTACGTACGTACAGTGGTGTTTGATGGCATTGAGATGACAAATTCTGTGTAATTCTTCAGACTTCTCAAACACCAGTATCATAGTATCTACGCTAATTGTTTGGGAAGTGATAGTTTTCTCTTCTGTCTGTTCTCCGAATTTCTAGAACTAGCTTAAGCATAGGGTGGCTTCACATCCAACCACTCCATTAATACGACAATTTTATTGACTTTTCGTAAAAATCGACATTCTATGCCGTCCAGTTGCAATAAAATTGTCATTCAGCTGTGACTATTTGAACTCAGAATATTGATTAAGATGGCTTAGTAAAAGTAATATTCTTTCTGGATGTGATTAGAAGACTCATTTTATTTGTAACATTCAAGATAAAAAAAAGAAGAAAAACACTTATGATGACCTGTAAAGAAAAAAAAATAGTTTCTATATTTCTGACTCGTATTTTGTTCATCTATGATGAAAGTTGTTTTACAAAATAAATATTCTGTATGAAAAGGGAGTTAGGAGTTAAAAGTTATCAAGTATCAAGATATCAACAAAACTCAAAAAAGTCTTTTGCGAAAAATTCTCGTTTCATTCTCAAACAAAATTGCATATTACTAAAATACTTGTAACTAATATAAGGTGTGTTATGCTGGCGTGGAACTAAATGTTATTATAATTTTCCACCGCATCACTCGGAAGTCATAATTATTAAAGCAAAGCGGAACTATAAAATATATATAACAGCGGATGATAGCGCTAACGTTTTATGAACGTGAATACCGAATAATGTCGCTAATAGGTACCTTCAGCTTTGAAATGAAAATCATTTGGAGCAATGCTTTGACCCTCCTAATGATGTCATTTGCGTCTATCATTTCAATCTGTACAGCATTATTGTTGTCTATTCCAATAATAACATTGAAATGGAATTCCAGTTAATTTACCTTGCATTATTACATCATAATTGTTTTATGAATAGTACCTTTTAATGAATAAAAATTGGGATAACGACTGATTTTATAAACCTTTCTTGCTTATACAATACAATTAAAATCAACCTGAAGATATTTAATAATAAATTACTTAACATATAATATTTTGTAATATTTTCACGAATTTCACACATTTAAACAAAACAATTTTTAGCTTAATTAGATTTATATTTTGATCATGTTCAAAAGAGGACGAGATATTTGTGTCTGTCAGTAAGTCAATTGATTAGTCATCTACCTCCAACGGAAATGTTTCATTTAATTTGAATTAACGAATTGAAATTTATACATTTATTCATAATCCTTTAATATGTACTCATAAATTTATGATGTAAATAAAGCGATTATCCAAATTTTAAGCTGCCATTGAGCTTAATCGTTAAAACCTTAAAATATTAAATATTTCAATTACATTTAATTATATATAATGGCCAATGTTTCATAATAAAATAATGTGATTAAAATTGTTTGTTTGTTTTAAATGTTATATTTAAATATTTAGAATGATTGTAACAAAAAATAATAATACTGCATAATTATGTTTAATTCAAAGATAAATTTAGAAAAGTTCATATTTTTACACCCTCGACTTCCTTAACTTACTTACTAACTGTAACAGTTTATTCTAAGATTCTGAAGTCAACTAGTACAAAAGTCCTAAAATACCAGAAAGAAAAATTGAAAGAAATAGAAAGCAAAATTGAAAGAAAAAAGTTGAATACAAAATAAATAACTTGAATTATTATGGCAATACTTCTTTTCATTTCAGAATACAAAATAAATAACTTTAATTATTATGGCAATACTACTTTTCATTTCAGAATACAAAATAAATAACTTTAATTATTATGGCAATACTTCTTTTCATTTCAGAATACAAAATAAATAACTTTAATTATTATGGCAATACTTCTTTTCATTTCAGAATACAAAATAAATAACTTTAATTATTATGGCAATGCTTCTTTTCATTTCAGAATACAAAATAAATAGCTTTAATTATTATGGCTATACTTCTGTTCATTTCAGGGTATATTATAATTATTTGAATGATATCGCAACTCATACAACCGTGCCTTCCCTGTTGAAAATAAACCACGTTTAAATCGCTAGCTAAGGAAATACAAAGCCGTATATCAATTGAAATGTTCACTTATTTCAGTTTAATCACATAGTGATTTGAAATGTTCACAAGAATCATATTTTTTTCAAACATTATTAAAAAAAAACTTAATAAAATATAAAACCACAAGCAATGTCTATTAATAAGTTTAAATAAATCTAAAAATAAAATGGTAAAATTAAATGTATAATAAGCAGTTAATTAAGTAAGTTTCAATTTGAAAGATTGTTGAAAGTAATTACTTTAAAATTATATTAGTAAAGTATTTTAATAACTTTGAAACTTGATTAATTCGACATGTTCATTTCACTCGTACTTTCTTAATTAAACATATTTTTTATATTACGACATATTTTTTATATTACGATATAGTATAGTATGTAATAGTGTTGGTTCTTTTTTGAAATATGTTTAATTTAATAAATTAAGTGGTTGCCTGATAAAAAACAACAAATGCAAATAAAAAATAAATATATCATTATTTGTTGTATATATAGAGAATGCTACAAAATTTAGCAAATAAATTTTGTAATTTACATATGTATATATATAT
Source organism: Dircenna loreta (assembly GCA_963555665.1). Taxonomy (NCBI): domain Eukaryota; kingdom Metazoa; phylum Arthropoda; class Insecta; order Lepidoptera; family Nymphalidae; genus Dircenna; species Dircenna loreta. The sequence goes on along the minus strand of OY743097.1, from coordinate 2,293,918 downwards.
TTTCGTGAAGGCTTAATTTCAAATTTGAAAGGTTAATTTTCGACCCGCGTATTTAGATCTTATCTAGAAAGCGGTAGCAATTTATTTTATTAAAATTTGAAAAAAATATTTTTTTAAGTAAAACCGTGTTGCGTTTATTCTTAGGCAAGTCGTTAAATCATTGTTTTTAGATACATACTTATATATTTAGTAAATAAGTACTAAATTTAAAATAAATAATTAATAGTGTATATATAATAAATCTGTGTATAACACATTGGAACAGGTACATTAAAAGGTAATTTAGTACACGATGTGGCCTGGGCATTATTAAATAATTGAAAAAAAATCCAAATAACACATTATCTGTTTAGGCTAACATGTTAGATTACATTTGCTATAAAATATATTAATGTTAAGAAAACTACATATAAAATAAGTCAAACAAAGTAATTTATGAGTATTGAGATACAAAAAAAACCGTACCAAATTAACCAAATTGTAACAAAAAAATCATTTACTTATTCTGATTGTAATATGATTTTTTAAGACCTCCAATTTGTATAATTCTGAAAATGTCAATGAAATGTTTTTTGAAAAAATACAATTTATCTTTATTGGTCTAAGAATTGACTCTTTTTCTTGTGTGCTATTTTAAAATGTCGGAAAACATTAGGAAATGACAAAGTCATCACGTCAGCATATTTTATTTATCATATACCCACAAAAGAAAAATCTAAACATTACATAGTATTGGATAAGCCCAATATTCTTGCTTATGAACAAATATATTATATTTCTATTACGACGAAACATTACTCAAAAAACATTTTATTAGTGGAGTAAATATTTTGAACCTAATTTGAACATGGTATAATTATGTTCAAAACATTTAAATAATCTCTATGCTAGAGAGTAAGTTTTCCATTTAAGGTAGTATTAATGCGTTCTATGTGCTGTCTAAAGTCTTATGCGTACTAAAAATCATTAGTGCTAAATGACAAATTAAGTAACTGGTCCCTCTACACACATGTGCATACTGAAATATGTGTCCAAAACCTCAAAAACTGGTGCCAGGTATATAACAAATTAGTAGACTAACTGAAAAACAGCTACGTCTGGACTTTCCGAGAACTTGATTACTGTTCATTTGAAATGCCACAAATAAACGCCAGATAAACCTGAGAAATAAATCTGTTTCAATTATGTAACTTTTAATATAACATGATTTAATATAAATAAATATTCTCAATCCAGTGTCGTCCGATTATGCGATATTACATACAAATACTATTAAATACAATGAATAAATATTATAACTTGCACAGCTACAAAATAATTACCTCAAAAATAAAACACTAAATTTGAGGTTCGTTTACTCATGGAGAAATAAATCAAATTAAATACGTTTCCTGCAAAATATATTGAAATTTACATGGTTAATGGAAATCTCCTTCAATATAAACCAGTACTATTTATGTTGGCCTAGTTCAATAATGGAACAGAACTCATACGATCAGGTAAATTTTCGTCTATCTTCGTGGGTGAGTGTGTGCGTGCCTCGGTGTGGTAGTAGTGTACAACGAGCAAAAAAATTATATTTAGTTAGAATTTTTTATAACCGTATATATCAACAAATCTGGTTAAATAATAATAGGCACAGGTTATACCTTTGACAAAAATATTTCTTTGTGAGTATTTCAAAGACATAAATAATAATAAAAATATTTACCGTTAAGAAAACAACTTTGCCTTTTGAGATAGATAACTTTTTCTGAATTAAACAAATTTAATGATGTATTTTGAGTTCAATGATAAAAACAACAAGAAAATAAAATAGAAGATTTATCTATGCTTTTAAGCCTAAAGAGTTGACTTTATACACACCACTTACAAACATACACACACAACACAATATTTTCCACACAATCATACATACTTACACACTTATCAACACACACATAAACACACACACTTTACTTTTAAAATGCCTGTTAATTTTCAATATTTAATTAATAATTTAATTTAATCTTATTATATTGTTATGGAAGATTCTGGCACAGCGATAACTTTACTTATCCTTAAACGAAGACTTCAACCTTTTTGTGAATGTGATTGTTTGAACTTGAAATAAATTTATTATTATTATTATCTAATTAAATGATTTAACAAAAAAAAATCAAAACTTTTGTTCATACATGTACCGGCAAATATCATTAACTCGCAGGACACGCTTGACCAAAGGGACCGCAATATGGTGCGGGATTTCAGACGGAAAATATTTGATATTTAAGCGACGGTCTTATTATAGTAAAAATAAAACTATATAATAATTATAACGAACTGCTGTAAATTGAACAAAATTAAAGAGATGCTTCAGTTAACCGACTATAACCGAAATCTTTCCAAATAGTCTTGCAAATTGTGCCAAATAATTAGATTCCAAGCCAAAACTTGGTCTTTCAGTTTTGCAATAAGCAGTAAATTGGGAGCTATTTTTTTATTAAATATTTTACTAGGATAAATTTTTCCCTTTTTTCAGAAAAAAAGTGGTTTATTTAAAATAATCGAATCAACCATCACTTCCTTGTCACATAGTCGGCGTATTCACTAAAATTATAGTCTTAAGCTAAATAACCAAACAGACCATGATATTACTGTACCAAAAAAAATATTATGTAATGTTTAACGCTGACAAAATATTAAAGCTTTATCTGTATTTACAAAAATAATGTACATGCAAAGAGGTCTTTAAAAAAATTGATTTAAAATCCTTCAATACCTTATATAAATATATATTTATCTTTTTGAGTTCATTATAATATATTTTTTAATAAATTATAAAAAAAAATAGTGCAATTCCTTATAATTCTGAATCATACAAAACTAGACACAGATACAAACAAAGGCGTGAATGCTTCAAAAATGAACAACACAATGTAAGACTGATTCAAACATATTATTCATGATACAAGCTTGCTTGAGAGACTTGTATTTTCTTTTAGATCGGATGACAACGTGTTGTTAAAATTCTTTTTTTACAGTTCAATATATTTGTAGAACAAAATAAAATACAGACTAAATGCATATCTCCAATTGTATTTTCATAGTTTTTCAATAATGACAATTTAGTGTAACTATTTTATTCCTTTCGCCAATTTCAATATTCTACCTGCGCTATTTAACTATGAAATTCGATGGACTGTATTCTAACGGAAACACTTCGCATGGACCACTACAAAAACACGTTACTGTTTATTCGTCAAATTTATTTTCAAAATTGGTCTCCACAAAAAAATATTTATTTATTTACCTGGATAATATTCAGCTTTGTTCACCCTCAAGGTTCATTTTAAATATTATCAAAATATTGTTTGAATTGGATGACTGGACTCGAAGACTACTTCCTGCATCAGAATTAAAAAAATATACCTTTTAACAACAGTTTATTTGTTTTAGAATAATTTAATGAATTGTTCTTAATCGATTTAAAACAAAAATAATAAGACGACTGGTTTCAATTTTTAAAAAATCTGTAATTAAGATAGTAAATGTTTAAAAAATATAATGAATCACGCTACTCTCACAAATTATTTAAGTTTTAAAACATATTATTATTACATAACTAAAAATTCAATTTAAACAATTCAATAAACATATTTCAGTTATTTTTTTATGTAAAGTAAAATTGGTAGGTAGCAACTCGCTACTATTGCTACTACAGTTTTATTATCTCCGCCATTTTGTTTATTAAATTTGACGTGTAAAATATTGTTTCTTCTTATTAAGACAGCTTAGCCAAAAATGGGTTTGAAAATATTTTATTTTAATGTAAATATATTGCAAGATATTTAAATCACTTTAATTTTTTTTTATAATATTTAGTACAATAATTTTAAGTTTAGTGATTGTGAAGCAATTGAAAGTACATGCTTATTACATATTTATTATGTTTTGCAAGATTTTCTTTAAATAAGTTCAAACATTCAAAAGAATAAAATACAAAAAAATATATTTACATAGTTTTAACTAGTAGTTTTTGAAAATAAAACACTTCTTATATATTTCTGCACGTTGATTAGCTTTACTGATATAATTTCCTTCTTAGACCTTATTTACCTTTAAAAATATTTTAGGAAATCGGTCAGTTTATTTTTTATTTAATTTTCTTAGATCTAAGGTTCAATAAAAATCTAAAATAAGCAGAAATATAAAAAGTAATTTTAGTATCTACTGGCATAGATTAGGAATCAACCATTCCTTCGAAAATTTTATTTTAATGATAAAAGCAACAAGAAAATAAAATAAAAAAAAATTCTTTATTTACATTACTCTGTGGTTTCTCGAATATTGAAAAAAAAATGGAGTGCACGCAAATCTCGACTTTTATGAAAACCAAAAACCAAACAACCTATCCTACTCTAAACTTTGTAAAAAACTCACAAAAAGTGTACAATTTCACTTTAACCCTTCCTTGTTATCACAATTCTTATACTTAAGAAAGATTAAATATTAATTACCAATTCCAGTATCATTGAAGTATAGATTATATTACAATTTTACAATAGATTATATTACAATTTCACAGGAGTTTTTTTTCAATGGATAGCTAATAAAAATATATTCCTTCTATTCTAATTACTTAAAATAAAAATGAGTAACGAAATATTATTATATATGTTCATAGAATTTTTTTTATACTTCTAAAATTTCACAGTAAAATTGATGAAATTACTAAAACAGTTTCAAAATCCAATTTCAAATGTAAACACAATTTCAAAGCTTTGTATTTGTTACAGAAAAATAGTTTTTTATATAAAGTTTGAATTAGTTTTTATAGATCGCTTTAAGTTTATGTCTCTTAAGAAAATGCAAAGTATGAACTTCTGACGAGATGGCAAGTTTAATCCGCTTTGAGGCCGCAGGTGAATAAAACTGTATATTACATTATAAAAATGTCAATGTAATCGGTCCGTGAGTAAGCTACCACCAGTTCAGAATACTGCTCTGCAGAGAAGAGTTGGCCTGAACCTCCAGAGTTGCTCTTTAAATTAATTTGACAATGTTTGATTTATATATTAAAATACCAAACGAGTCAACAACCAAAGCTCCTCAAAATAAGCTTTTAGTGGATCGAAATACTCCAATCAATTAAATACTCTTTTACGCTTTAATAAGCTTGTCTTAATAATATACTTTTGATTCAAAATTAAAAAAAGATGAAAAGGAAGGTCTCAGATACCTAGTGGAACTTTATTATATATGATTACACTCAAGTCCGTAAAGGATTTTTTAACTTTTTGATAACGAAATTACTGCGTTGAACGTTTATTATTCTAGTATTTATAGCTACTATTTGTTATATAAGTATCAAAATTGTGACGTATAAATATTTACAGTACATATTTATCTTTATGTACTGAGAAATGACCGTAAGAATACCAATTTCTTTAAAAACATCTCTCAGGGAAACTCTAGTTTTTAAGCTATAAACAACTAGCTCTTTTTTGTAAAAAAAAATATTTCTAGAATTAATTTCAGCATCACCCCATAGTAAAAAATAATAATAAAGGCTTCTCAAATAGCAAATTGTTTCTTTTAATACAGAGGCAGATATATACGGCCGAGGCAGATAAATATTGGATAAAAATATATCCCTTGACAATACACTGGTAATTTACACGTTTTGTTTATTTAAACTGTGTCAGGGATCCGATGTCGACCGACGTCGGAAGTGATTAAAGTCAAGACCGCGAATAAATAAAAAAACAGCTGTTGCACGTTTGTATTTCGGACCATTAATTTTATGAGGCATATTTACAATGTCTCTATAATTTATAGAGTTTTGAATGATCAAATATCAATATTCGATTATTTCAGATATTTGTAATCTGTGTAAAATTTAATTCAGTAAGACGGATTTTCCGCCCACTTTGTTGAAAATAAACGCTCAGCTTAATATTTTATTTTCACACGATTTCAACCATTAGCATTTCAAATGTATAAATAAAATAATAAATCTAATATAAGTTTTTGTCATTTTTTTTTATTAATTAGTAGTCGTGATTTAAAACCTTTGTTACCATTTGATCGCTGCTTCAAATATTTAATGTCGTCGTAGTCTGATAAATAAAATACCAAAATTATAAATATAATTTTACGTTCGAAATACAACAAATAATATAATTTATTGACAAACCTTGTTCTTATATGAGATGTATCTTGAAAACTTCGAACATTTACTTGATGAAGTGTCATTATTCATGTATCTAATTCTACACAAAGTTAAGTTCCTTTCTTTTTTAGTTTATAATATAATAAATGTTTATTTTTTTTTGGCAAAATTTTTAAAGTTTTTTATAAATATATTCTATTCTTAGTAGAGGATCTCCACGTCTCTGTACAATATATAAGAATAAATAATATCGAATGAAGCATCATTATTCATTTCTCTAATTCTGCATAAAGTAAAACTCTTATGAGTCATGAACTATTGACACAAGATTAATGAGATATTTTATGAAGCTGCTAAAAAAGCAGGACTCGGCACTTTGCCAAAACTCTATAACAGATCTCACAACTGGAAACTATTCAAAAATTTGCCTATTTTTGGTAATCGAAATAATATTTAAAATTATATTATATTTCTAAATATGCTTTTAAATATATATAATTGAAGTAAAACCACTCAAAATCAATATAGCGTACCGGAGAATCGTAAGTAAGTTTTCTAAATAAATCAAAATAATGTACTCATATGCTATTTTTATTCTACGAGGAGGTCAATCTCCAAGATCACGTTTAATACCAGCAGTTAAATTGTAACAGTTCTAAAATTATCAGTAAAACATTTAAGACGCAATACGATTTTTAGATTTATACTGAAGTAATCAAAACTCACTTTATTAGACTCACCACACTTGGTTTAAACAAATTTAACTTTATAACCTTCAATATATCGACGGTAATACGGAAGGTATAAAAATAGAATGGCCGATAGTGACATTGTCTAGTGATATTAGACGAGCGTGATTTGATTATATATTATATAATTGGATTCGTGGAAACCCCTCGTATGACAGCGATAGGATTTACAGGTTAGATAGTTTTTGGAGGAGTTGAATAAATATTTCAACAAGTTATTCGTAATATAACTCTATACCGTTGTGCGGGTTTATGTGCCATGGGTAAATGTGCCACAATTACACTAAATACTGCTGACTATTCCGTTTACGTGGACTCCATTGACAATTGTTCCGAACTACTGGAAACAAAAAAAACGTTATCCACATTCCGCATACTTTTGTAGTCGTGCACTCATTGTAATTTATTGTAATTTTAATACAGGTCCTAATAAAGTATAATTAAAAAATATATTTTATAATATATCGAAATTTATTAGCAATTACTTACATAAAAATATATAAAATCTACACTAACTGTACCTGGTCTAATTAATAATTTGATTGTATATATAACCAGCCATAATAAGTAGCTTTCTAAATAATATACAAATTAACAGTATAACCGCATCTCAGTACTTTGACGTCTTAAGAGATAATAAATCATAGAGCTTGCCTTCCATTAGTAGCTTTAACAGTTATGTGAAAAAGGTATACATTTTTTGACAATAAAGAATGCATTTTTAATAAAATTTCATTAAAATTGACAATTTCATTATTAAATAACTGACTTGTCTTAATCTTGTTGAATTAAGTAATACGGCTCTATTTGTGTTAATAAAAAATATCGTAAATCTGTTAGTATTTTCATAAAAAGCTCTAAGAAAAAACCTGTTCTCTATTTAAACTATGTAAATTCCAAAATCTTTTGGGATCAGTCAACCAAAACAAATTTTAACAATGCCACTAGTTTGGATAAATGTAAAAGCTAAAAGTAACTTCGTTATAAAATTCAACATAACGGTTACTTCGTATCAACCGTAACTCTTAGAAATTCTCAAACTTTTGTACAAAGTTTCTAAATTCAATCTCAAAATATGCCCAAGAGAGCTTCCCTTACGGCACTGTAAATAATAATAATAATGCTTAAATAAGGACCGTTATTTTCTGCGTGATAGCAAAGGACTCTCGTTAGAAGGGTGCTAATTCGGATATTACATTTTTAGTGAGTGACTTCATCTCACAGTAATGAAGCCTAATTTCCCGACGTCATATCTGCGGCCGGCTAACATATAAAATGCAAGAACTTTTGAAACGTTAATGCTTTATATTCAGATATACTCTTGCGCTATTTTAAATAAATAATGAGAATTTGTGATGAATAATGTAGCGACACTAGTATAACTCACCTTTATTTATAAGTACCCAAGAAGTATTTGTTTTTTGATGATATTTTGGAATCAATTATTCAGCACCTTATGATAAACGACGTTTCTTATTTTATAATCAAGTGCAAGAACAAACAGCGCAGACGGTCTTCCGAAACGTGCCAATTGAAGACTTTTAAACACAAATGGCATATCGGTTGGGATCATCGGGATCCTCAAAATGAGATCTTTTTTACCTTCGATTTATCCTTTGAATATCGTTGCGTAAATAACATTGTTCATCAATTTATTTATTTTATTCCGATTCGGACCCACGACCTCTGCTAAACCCTTCCGTACCCTACCCTCCCTACCCATTGAGCTACCAGACTCGGTAAATTAAGCATTCTAGACATATTCGTATTCATCAGGACGATGGTGATATTTATAAGGCTTCTTTCAAAAATCCTAACCTTGATTTATTTAAATTGAAGTAAGCTAATCATGGCTATACATTACTTATATACAAGTATTCAAAAATATCTAAAAACATGTTATCATTTGGGACAGAAAGGCTCTTTCTTTACACAAAAGCAATTATATTGGTAGCAGTAAATTTCAAAATACTAGAACGAGTAAAGCTCAGTGCCCATTTAGTATCGTTTTCAGATATCATGCTTTTAGACCTGGTAACGAAGAACTAAAACCGTTCAGAATACCGTTCGTCAATACCCTTTGACGAACTAAGTACTTTAAAAAAGTGTATGTTTAGTAGAGTCGGAATAACAATAGAAAACAAAATATTTCTTTGGAAGGTGATAGGAATAAAATCATTTTTATTAGGTGAATATTATTAAAAAATCATTCGTGATACCTACCCATAAAAATAACTGTTTTTATATACATAAAAGTTGACCACAAATAAAGGATTAAAAGATGTGCCGATTTTTTAGTCATTATATTATTTGTCATTATATTATTGTCGAAAGTAAAGATTTTGCGTTTTTTCTCTGTCGGTACTAGGTCACTACTAAAGTAAAGCTTTTAAAACAGTCACGTTTTGAAAGAAAAACAAGGAAAAGTTTGACTTCAATCGTTCGTATGTTGTTGTTTTTTTTACAGCTTTTACTACATTGGTATAGACCTCGTAATTTCTAGCCAAAAGCTTTATAATTTCTTCAACAAAATAACAAGAAAAGCTCCCAAAGCTATAGAATACACAAAAAACGGGAATCTTTAGTTTTAACATAAAGAACAGGAAAGAGGAATCTATTCCAACAACTAGTAACAAAGACCTGCAAGAGATCCGAAGACAGATATTCTGGTTTAGTTAATGAATACAACGTGAGTATTTAAACGAGCAATCACGAGCAATCAATCAGTATAATGTTTCTTATAGTGATAACTTTATACAAGAATACCTGGTACAAGAAAATAAAATATTAATTTGGCTTTTATTATCGCAATAATAAAGGTTAAATTTTTCTCAATGGTTAATTTCAGAGCTTTTTTTAATCTGTCAGATCAAAGTATAAAAACATTTAAGTAAGCTAAATATTTTCAATATATAATTAATTCTATATGTAAATAAATATATTTTTAAGATGTAGTGTTATAGCTGTTTTATTCTAAAGTTTTCTTTAGTTTTCATCCCTTAACCTGTTATCAAAACCTATTTTTTTTTCATACACAACATGCCCTTATAGACTGTATTTATATAAATAAAAACATGCTGTACATTGGCAATAAACCCAAATGTATCTAACAAACAATTTTTTTTTTCACACTTAAACTAAGTTGACGCTTGACTACATTCCACCTGATGGGAAGTGGAAATGTCGTAGGTGGTAAAGCGCATCAACTTAGTAAAAGCCTATTCACTCTTGCCTTAAAGACACCCATATTGTACTCGGAAAAGACACCCACATTGTACTTGACTTATAGTTGTTGATACCATCGAGAAATAAAATATTATGTCTTTTCAACTAAATAATCGTTAAATAACGATAAAAAGAGACGTAAAAAAATAAAATATTACATACGAAATTCCGTAAAAGGTGCTAGGGCTATTTTTACTATGACACTAACCGAAGAAAGCTTTGTTAATATCTGATTTTCATATTTATTTCTTACGATTTATTTTAACAATGTATTTTGTAAAAAAAACGTTTTAGTTACAAGCACAGATTGGAGAATTAAGGCTATAAAGCATTCAATCAGTGCAATTGCGACCGTATAGTGAAAGATATTTTAAAAACTATGATACGAAGTTAAGGGTATTTTACAACTTAAAAAAAAACCATGTCTTTAATGTTAATTCTTGTACAATTACTTAATTAGAATGAGAGTAATGCCTAGAATTAAAACTAAGATATGAAATGAAATTGAAATGGAATCAGTGAAAGACAGAGACGAGGCTCTTTAGCATTCCATGGAATCACGTTGCCGTGGTGCCGACCCCATCGCGTTGTAGAGAGAGGAGTGCAAACAGTTCCTGGAACTCGCTACCCAGGTGTAGGTTTAAGGAGCCTCTTTAAAATACGCATTAACGCCCACCTTCTCTGGTTATTAATTATTGTTTTTATTTTGAAAATAAATTAAGTCTTCTTAAAAATTAAATTGGGTCAGAAATATACAATGTTTTTTTATTTTTGAAAATATAATAATTCATATTTGTCATATTTAAAAAAAAATCATACTAAAATGGTCGTATTATTTTAATCTCTTATATACGATATTTTTCTTATCTATTACAAATAAAAAATAATTAAATATTCTTTTTTATGAAATTATATGGTGTTATTATTTTATCGCAGATGGTTATAATATAATTACTTAAAAAATATTATCAAAGACACAAACTAGAGAGGGTTTAGAGTAAAAAGTCATCCAACCGTCATCTGTTATCTGAATAACTGACAATTGAGAATTCTGCAATCGAGCTTAGTGGCGGATGCCATACTAAGCTTGTGATGACAAACAGAGTGCATTGTTATGAAGTATTGGGTCTGTATTTTGAACTGCATAGATATTGTATTTTATAAAACTCAATTTAAAAATAATTCATACAAACCTGCAAATATTTTTAGCTCTAACTAAATTTTAGAAGAGATTTACATTTTCAAAGAGAATTCTGTTACCGTGTATTTAAATTTTTGTACGAAAAATAAAAATACTTTTCAAATCAATGTATTTCTCTTTTTTATATATCGTAGTATTTTTTATCCAAATTCTGCTACAAACTAAAAGTAAATATTATTTTAAGCAAATTAGGAAAAGTTATCAAATAGCAATTGCAATTTTTCGGTGCAAGGGAATGAAAGCAATTTAATGAAGCAATTTAACGAAATCCGTGCCATTATATAAACATACGTATATATGTATATATACGTACGTATTCTAATTATATACGTTTATATAATTAGAATACGTACATATATATACAATCAAAGACCCAACGAAACAAAGACAAGGAAAGCCAATATTGACTGTAGTGACTTTGGGCGACGAGAACCTTTTCTTCTTTCACTACATTAAAAGCATAATTACCTGTAATAACGACGTGGAAACTATACATACATATTTATTTATTTAAAACTTTATTATTCCAACACAAAAAATGTTACAATGGGCAGACTTAATGCTAAATAGCATTCTCTGACAGTCAACCTTAGAGAGTTGCAGAGAGTTAAGAGGCGGTACAATAAAGAAGGAACTTACATAGAAGATGAGATATTTAATAGTAGTTTAACGATATTATAACTGAATTAATGTATGAAGTCTTATTAGTCTCGTATAATCACAGACTTAAGATTGCCTTTTATCTTAGTAACATAACAAACAGACGAATATTAGTAAAACAGACATTCGCATTTTCTAGTATTTGACACAATTTTCTTTCGAAAGATTTTAAACAAGATACAGTATCAAGAGTGTTATCGAAGCTTGAAAAATTCGGTGATATTTTCGAAGACAAAGCTCAATAGTTTCCTAATGACGTCATATTATATATCACAAAAATAAAATTTCATTATTAATTTATGTGTCAAATGCAAGGAATAACGCAATTTAATTTCAATTCTTAATCTAGGTTACGTTTAAAATTGAGTGACTTCTCTGTCAGTGAAATTCAGCTGACTTTAAAGATTTTTAAGGAAAAATAGGAGATTCAAATTTAATATTATCATATTTTGCTATTGCCATAGTGCACAACAGTTTAATATCTTATTTTTTTATAAATTTTACTTAAAAAAAGATATTAAAGCCACAGTGAAATACCTATTTCGTAAACCTAATCTAATATAAACTACAATTTCTGACGCCGAAGTGGTATGTAAACAACCGCTTTGACATTTGTCATAATTTAATTATATACCCGCATTATTTTGCAACTAAAAGCCTGTTTACGGAGGGACAGTGAGCTTCAGGAAGTAAATTGAACCCATACGAGACCGTGAAACGGACCGGAAATGATGTTTATTTTCATTCGTTTTCATAAATAAAGACAGTATTCTTTGTTTTTCCTAACTTGGATATTGCTAAAATAAAATGTTCATAAAATAATACATTAAACATACTAGATTATATATATAAATATATAGTATATATATAAATATAAATATATTATATGTAGTAGTAAGTAAAGGCTAATTTTTGATCTCCTTTAATAAAACAATTAATTATTAAAATAAAATACAATAAAAATATAGTACTTTTATTACCAATTTTAACTGAAGAATGTTTTTCTTGCTTAAAAAGTTGATCATTAATATTACCCCTGATTCACTGTAATAGCTCTGAATAAATCTTGCGCTGTCTCTTGTCTCAACGTCCTGACAGAGCTATTATTATATTTACGAGGACGCGTTTTAACATCCAGTCATGTCTATTTATAAGTTTAACTCAGAATTAAAGACGAACCAACTAAAAAATGTTTCAGGCAAAGGAAAAAAAAAAAATATTTTTTTATTATGATATATAAATGTGTCAATATTTTAGTAATATGCATATATATTTAAATAACTTAAAAAATATGTTTTGTATTTTTTTATTATCTTTCTGAATATTATCCAATTGAGTCACAGATATCGTTAATAAATTGAATAGTATGGTTAAAAAATATATAATACTTTTCTTAAGTAGTCAATTAACTTATATTAGATACCTTCAGGACGGATAATTAATATTTATTTTAAAAAATCAATCAATGAATATCACAATACACGTAAAAGTGTTCCATTCTTTAATAAGATACTTCTATTTTATAAGTGTCCAAAAATAAATTCATAAAATTATTTAATTGTCAATGCACTTAATTTAAATACACTAGTTTTACCGAAAAATAAAGTGTAAGGTAATACTATAATTTAAGCAATAAATGTATTATACAAAATTAATGCAGCACTTTAAAATACGTAGTTGAATTAATATTAAATAGCACCATGTGTGGAAGACGCGACCAGGTCGTAATTACATTATTTATTGAGTGTGTTGAATTTTTAATACTGAAAATATTTGTTTATTATGCTTTATTAAAAAAAATATATATATATAAACTCATGTTTTATTTAAGTTACTTCATTAGGCTACAACATTTCAATAATATCAGGTTCCTTGGTTATCTGTTAGCTTTGCATGGTTAGTTGTTTGAGTTTCAAATTTTGTTATAACCTGCTCCAGTTATTAATTCAGCACATCATGGAATAGAACGTGACGATAGAAAGTGGCTGAATACTTTGCTCCTCTTGCACCCCTTTTGGCCAAAGATCCGCTACGAGGGGTAAGACTTTTTGATCATATATTCGAATACTAAAACATTATGCTGAAGCAAATACCATCCTACTTAATATTAAATCTAGCACTCATACACAAGAAGCTTAACATATTAAAGTATTAACTTTATGAGTAAAGTATACATCTACAGATTAAATTTTGCCTCGCAATTAAATTGAAGTTGTATGTACTAAATAAATAGTTTACACGATCTAATGAGACATTGAATTAGTTGAGAATTTATCACAGCTTATTGCTGCTAAATATAATAGTTTATCTTATATTTGCATTTCTATAAAAGTTTTTTTTTTTTAATATAGATAGCATTTAGGCATAGCAACAACACCGTAAAAATAACCGCTTACTCGGCAATTGCCTTTGCCAACCAAAACTGTTTGACAAATCCCTGCTTGGTACAGTTAGTATCTTAATATTCACATATTTTATAAAATTGAATGTTATATGAAACTCGTCTCTAATATTTATACAATCGTATAAATATTAGAGACGAATCTAGTAATCGTAATCTTATTTAAACAAATTTTCGGAATAAAAACCTAAAAAAAATGGTTTTGAAGTACAAAAAAATTACAAGTTAAATAAATAGGAATAATTAATTATAATAAGAAAAAAATATATATTTAAAACACTGTGTTGTGAATTTTAATATTTTTTTTTTCTGTCGGTAAAAGTTCACTTGTTATATTTTTGGTAGGTATAGCATTTGTTAGTGACAGTTTTAAATGCAAAAGCGAAAACGAGATATTTTGAAACTATTTTTAGTTCAGGGGCGTAAAGTTCGTAACGCTCCGTATAAGTTGAATTTGCAATATCGACTCTTAACAACGAGATTGCAAGAATAAAGTAGAGCTTGTTGCTTATTGAACATTTCAAATTAAGAACAAGAGGGCTTCTATGTTAAAAGTATGCTTACGTATGCTTACGTCTATAATATTGTTATCGTAAAGAATGCTCGCTTCATTAAATGGTCGGTAATTATTATATTTACAAATATAATATAATGGTATAATCATACTTTCCATATTTAAATTTAGTAGACGTTGCTCTGTGAATCTTGAGTATCTTAAAATTTGGATATAGAAGTTAATCTATGAAAGTGCCATCAATTACAATTGGCACTGAAAACTAGTTGGCTCATATAAATACAAATATTTGCAGAATGTTATTTCTAGAATTATCATTTTTTTCCCCTGTAACAAAAAAAAATCTTTTTAGACAGTTTTTTGAGTTGACATTACCAAGTTCAAACCACCATGTCAATATATGTTAATACCATCAATTATTAGGACTTGCTATGGGAAAACAACCGGGCTAAGCTAGAGGTGGGTAACTTGTTACTACAGCTTGTCCTTGACTATA
Source organism: Dircenna loreta (assembly GCA_963555665.1). Taxonomy (NCBI): domain Eukaryota; kingdom Metazoa; phylum Arthropoda; class Insecta; order Lepidoptera; family Nymphalidae; genus Dircenna; species Dircenna loreta. The sequence goes on along the minus strand of OY743097.1, from coordinate 2,278,518 downwards.
CTGAAATTTACTATGCTGATACCAATGAAGTGGTTATAAATAAATTAGATCAGATACCTGACAGCTCTATCCTCTTTATTTTTGAATATACAAGGTCAAATCTTAAATTTTAATTTCAATCAACGAATTGTTTCTGCCTTGCTCGATTTTGTTTAATAATGATTCAAAATGCGTTACCTCCTTTTAGCAACTTGATGCTCCATTCACTCTTTCATCATCTTGTTTCTTGTCTGACTCATTAGCTTTAATTGGCGTCAGACTGTGGAACGAGTTACTGGCATGTGTAAGACAAGTTTCCAATCGAAAACAATTTAAACGCCAAATAAAGAAACTTTCTCTCAAAGAACAAAGTATATTTATCTGTGCTGTACATTAATTATTGTTAACGGTATATATATTTGAAATATTGTATTCTTTATACTATATTATGTTTGTGTATGTATTTTGACTATATAATGTTTATTTTGTAATAATATAATGTATATTTTGTCTATATAATATTTATTTTGTGACCTAAAGATAATAAATAAGTGATATAAAATATCTTAAATACTTATAACGCAATAAAATTATCAGAATTTAGAATTAAAAACTAAGAAATGACTGACGATTATTTATTATATTGACTTGTTCCAAATTATAAAAGAGGTAAGTTACTTATTGGTTTGATTATATCCCTTAACTAAAAGTAGCAAAATAAAGTAAATTATTTTTTGTTATATATATATATTGTATATACAAAATAAACATCTATGAAGCATTAGTCCCTTTATCATATAAGGATATATGATATATTACTAATGGAAGGAAGCAAGCTTTCTAAGTTGGGTCTCGCATATTTGTAAACAAAGAAATCCCATATTCGTTACAAGACAAATTTTATAAAAATATAAAAATATTTAAGAGCATTAAACAAATCTGATGGTTAAAATATTATTAGTTATAAAATAATTTTATTGATGCCACATAACTTGTCTCAAAACATCTCAATTATAATAATACAAATCTGTAACCATTTAAATAATCTTAAACATCAACATCCAAATACGTATATTATAATTTTAAACAATATTATATGTAGATATATATATATATATATATATATATATCCCGTTCCCCGTCCCACAGCATCCCGTTTATAGTAAATCAAAGACTAAACCTTAGCCTTTGATTTAGATGTCTATATTACAAGATGTTCAACTTTTACTATTATGCGGGGAGATAACTGGACCCAGCTTACAGGTTACAATCAAGTTTGGTTGATAGTAGAGAAAATCTATAAAGTTATAGACGTTCCTAATAAAATAATATTTACAAAAAATTAAATATAGAAAAAAAAAGCCGAAATAATTATCATTTTTTTTGGACTAATTAGTATTTGAAGTATTGTTTTGTGTAACTTGTAAATTTAATTAAAAAAAATGTTATTCTTATAAAAATCAAGTGTTTTACACTGCATCATAATGGAATCGCAAATTGTATTAAGATATTTTTACTGAGCCGAAACGTATAAATAATGTTCATACTATATATAGCTCATATGAATTGGTTTAAAAAAACCAATGAATTAATTTTCCGGAATTTGTCTCAGAAGCAATTGGTATAAAGAAAGTAATTGTAAGGGGGAAAGTTTTAAATTCTTTCAGGATCTGAGTAGACAACTAGCATTTTCTTCACCAATTTGTCCTTCTCGATTACATTATACAATCTTCGCATTTAGTCTATCTTTGTGTTTACGGAGAAAAGGTATCATTTTATATGTTAGGTGTGAATAATAATAAACTTATATTTTAATAGCGATTAATTTGACGTTTTGAATGTTCCTCTTAAAAATACGTTATTATGTGGAAATAGTTAAGAATCCAAGGATTTAAAAATTAATATGAAGGTTCTTAAAGTATACTTTGCAACAATTTATAAAATTAATCAAAAAATATATACAGAAGATAAAATTTGTATTTTGTGATCCTCTACTGTGCGGTTTTCAAGAACATTTTTTCCACGTACATTTTTTTCACAAAGACGTGGAATGGACTTACTTCGGCGGTGTTTTCAGATCGATACGACATGGGTGCCTTCAAAAAAGGCGTTTATAACCAACATCCAAGGCCGGCAACGCTCTTGTGAGTCCTCGGACGTTGCAAGAGTTCGTGGGCGGCGGTGATCACTTTACACCTGTGATCCGCACGCTCGTTTGCCCTCTTATACCATATATAAATATATATATATATATTATAAAAAAATATATATATTATTAAAAATTAAAGAATCAATTCTAATGTTCAAGTTTCCTTTTGTATATTATTGTATTTAAAGTAAAATTGGGTAGTAGCACTACGCTACTGTTGTGCTACTATCATAGATGCTATTTATTGACGATTTTCTGCTAATTTTGTTTTTACTCTTGAAATGTAAATTATTCTTTTTCGCTAAAAAAATGGCTATGTAATAAATTAGGTAAGAAAATACTTTATTGATATATTTTTCAATAATATTTTTCACACTTCAATTTATTTTAGGAAAAAAACATTTTTACTCCCTATTCATCACATACTGCAAAATTTGCCAGAAAAAAAGGTTCGAAATTCTAAACTTATACAATACAAATATTGTTGGTAAAAAAAATGCTTTGAATATAAAACCTCTTTTGTATATTTTTTAACTCAGTGAGCGGTGACGGACTGTGGTGTATTCATTTACTTTTTATTTCTCCTCTTCATTAAAAAACATGTAAAAAAATCAATCAGCTTATTTAAAATTTTCCTAATTAGTATAGTTCAGGAAAAATTAAAGATGCAAAAAAATAAAAAAAATACTCTTAGATAGATTAAGAAGCCAATATTCTTTGTAAATCTATAGAATAGTACATATACATATATACTATACAATAGTTGGCCTAACTAAAACTTTCATTTTTTGTGTAGAGTCTAGACGTAATATTTTTAAAAGTATAAAATCTCCTGAAAAATTAGAGTTTTATCAATACGACCCCAAATAACCAATTCTTTGTGAAAGGTTCTCTTAAAAAGAGTATTTTTTAATTTAGTTCTTAGAAACATTATTTTTATACTTAAATAGCCTTTTAGTGTAGAAAGATAATTAATTTGAAATGCCAATAACATCGAAATATAGGTTATGTAACCATTCCACGAGAGGTTATGTGCAACGGATAGCTAAAGAGAGCAATATTTCTATCTGAAATAAAAAAATACAGTAATATACACAAAAAATATCTTTATTTCAAAACAAACAATTCCAAAATCCAATTTTTGCTGTACATGAAATTTCAAAACATTGTATTTGTATCATGGAAAATATTTTTTTGTGTATAATTTTTTTTTTATTTTATAGATTGCTTCAAGTTTATGTCTGCTTATGAAAATGCAAAGTATGGAGTGCTAAAGAGATGGCGAGTTTAATCCGCTTTGAGGCCTCAGGTGAATAAAACCGTACTTTACGTGACAGCAATAAATAAATTGGATATCTGATAAAGCTTCGATCAAAGAATGGTATTTCTTATAATCAAGCAAAGACTTACCAAGCAGGCTTACGACCGACTCGTAACTAATAGATTTTATCCCATAATTTTAAATGACACTACAGTTTTAATATGACCATCAAAGAGGCAAAAATATTAATGATTTGTCAACTTTAAGAGTGTATTTTTAAGATGCAATGTTTAAATAGCGTTTCAACAATATACACAAAAATGGTTGTACTTATTTATACTGAAATGCTGGTTTAACATATTTCCTTTGACAATACACTGGTAATTTACGCGTTTGCTTTTGCGTTTGTTTATTTGAACCGTGTCGTCAGGGATCCGATGTCAACCGATGTCGGAAGTGATTAAAATCGAGACCGCGAATAAATAAAAAACATCTGTTACACGTTTGTATTTGGGACCATTAATTTTATGAGGCCCATTTTAAAGGACTCTATAATTTAAGGCGCATTGAATTGTCGAATATTGGAATAATTGTAATCTGTATAAATGTTCATTGAACAAAATTGATCATGTTTTCAAATCAAATAATAATAACGATTATTAGTTTATAATATATTATATGATTACATTTTCACACAGTTTTATCCATTAACAATACAAATTATTTAACACAAAACCAATAATTTAAAAGGCAAGGGCTTATAAGTCATGAACTATTGACACTTGATTAATGATCATATTAGGAAGCTGCTATTGAAGGAGGACTTTGCACTTTGTCAAAACTCTATAACAGATATTATGACTGAAAACTATTCACAAATATAGTATTAGTTCTAGTTTTAGTTTTAGTTTCAGTTATAAATGATATGTAAAATTATATAATACAGTTAAATATGCTTATATATGTAAATGATTCAAGTAAAATAACTCAAAATGAATAAACAGATACCGCATCGGGAAGCCAAAATTATTTTTTTACAAATAAATCAAAATAATGTAGTCATATGCTATTTTTATTCAACTAGTAGGTCAATCTCCAAGATCGCGTTTATACCAGCAGTTAAATTGTAACAGTTCTAAAACTGTCAGTAAAACATTTAAGACGCAATACGATTTATAGATTTATACTGAAGCAATCAAAACTCACTTTATTAGACTCACCACACTTGTGTTTAAACAAATTTAACTTTATAACTCTAAATATATCGACAGCTAACGTACTAAAATAGAATAGCTCATGCTGATATAATATGGTGATATTACACGAGTTATATTTGATTATATATTATATAATTGGATTCGTGGAAACCCTTTTGTTGATTGTGATTTGAGATTTACGGATTGGATATTTTTTGGGTCAAGAAATATATTTATCATATGATTATTAATTAAAAAAAGTAACGATTTCATGCTTTTTCAATTTATTTAGTGAAGTATATTCACTAATTTATTTATCTTATCTTATCTAGCTTATCACAAAAAGAATGAAAAAGAATGCAAAATTTCTAATTGAATAAAAATCTTCATTATCTATAGCTTCAATGGAGGATCGGAAGAAACGAAAAACATATAAGATATTTTATTCTAAGCTGCAAAATTCACTTGAAATTAACGATACATGTCCGATAAACAGGAGTGGAAATTGAAATCAAAAATGTAATAAATCGAATACATTATACAATAACCAGTGTTTCAGATATTCTAGTGTTTCTACGTTCATTCTACGTTTTTGTTGCAACGCGTACGATATATGGTACGGTTGCAGCGGATTATTCAGCAATGCTGGCTATGCAAAAGTGTGTAACATATTTTTTAATATTTGTACAGATTAGTATTTTTTTTTTGCTTTATTCGAATTTTTTTTTTTCATAAAATTTTTTAAATATATAAAAGTTTATAAAAACATTTCAACACTTTATTCATAACATTGCACTATATCGTTGTGTAGGGTTATTAAATGCGCCACAATAACACACTAAGTAGAGCTTTCTGCTCCGTTTACGTGAAATGTAAAAAAGAAAATATGATAAATCTCTTACTATTTTCATAAAAAGCTCTGTAAAAAACCCTCTTCATAGTATTAATTCAAAAAACCCTTCGTTACTGTTTGCCAATCTAACTGCCTCGTAATAAAAAAAAATAATTAAAAGTAGCTAACAAACCAGCTTAGATTGTATTTCAATAGATTAATTAAGCAAAACAAATTGTTAAGATATAACCAGATTGGATATATCCCAAAACTAAATAAACTAGATACAAAAGAAGAAAGAAAGATTACGTTACAAACTCAAATTTGTGTACAGTTTTTGAATCGATTAAAAATATGCCCAAGAGAGCTTTCCCTTAACGCGTTGTAAATAATAATAATGCTTGAATAAAGACCGTTATTTTCTGCGTGATAGCAAAGGACTCTCGTTAGAAGGGTGCTAACTCGGATATTACATTTTTAGTGAGTGACTTCATCTCACAGTAATGAAGCCTAATTTCCCGACGGCATAGCTGTGGCCGGCTAATGTATAAAATGCAAGAACTTTTGAAACGTTTACGCTTAATATTCGGATATAATCTTGCGCTATTTTAAATAAACAATCAGAATACGCTATTTTAACTCACCCCTATGTATAAATAACCAACAAAATATATTTTCTTAATAATTTTTTAAAATAAAATACTTTTACATGCAATGAATGTATGAACAAATATAAAACCACAGTTACTATAAATTATTCTACTTCCCTTTCTATTGAAGGAGCTACTTATTTTATAATAATAACAACGATATATTATTACTATTTACTATAGATATTATTTCACTTAAGAGAATAGTATTTGAAAGAAGTATAAGTAGAACTGCTGAACAAAAGCTTTAATTAATATTCTATTCGCATAAGTTGTATATTATATTTTTTATTCTTTATCAGAGTATATCGATAAACAATCATTCGGATCATTCTTTTTTATTTGATATATATAAACAAATTATTTCCCCAACGATTTATTAACAAGCTGTATTATGAAAGTTTTCTCATTGAAAATAGTATACCTATCTTTTACATTACAAATGAAAGTTCTGCGTACAAATGAAACGTTATTACATACCGACTGATTCTTTGAATTAGACGTCTCTTAAACAAACAATGCATTCGTTCTTTAATTTATTACTCCGGAATGTCGCAATCGGAAGTAAGAATTCCTTTGTGCTTAAATTTGACGTAGTTTATTGCGAAACTTGAATTTGTGTGAAAATGTAATATTTTTATTTCCATGCATTTTATACCTATACAATGCAATACTGAAACGTCTGAATAGTCCCGGAGAGTAGGTTTATGGAAAAAAACTAACAAGAAATTTTATGAATATTTATTTGGGTCCCTATCAACAAATTTGTAACATTTATTAGTAAAATAATATCCATAAAAATAATATTAAGATTTTTCTGTCGGAAACTTAGTTACTTTTTAAGTTGGGTTTAAAAAAAATAAAAAATAAAGAAGAATCTATAACAAGAAATAGTGGCACAAACCTGTACGAGATATGGAGGGAGAGATTCCGGTTAAAAAAATGTAAAAACAATCGTATAATTAGTAAAAGAGCAAACACGAAAGCTTCGATATAACGTTTTGATAGCTTAAATAAAAATATATAGTTTAAGCAAATATACTATTTAATTGACTCTTTACAGGGTTACATTATTATATATCTTACCATTTCTATAATCCGTCAGATCAAAGCATCAACACGTTCTAGTAAGCAATATATTTCCAATAATTAATTCAATTTTAAAATATATATATATATTTTAATATTATGTGTTTTGGATTAATACACAGTTTTCTTTACGATTAATCCCTTAAACTGTTAAAAACAAATTGTTCTTTTCATGCAAAACATGCTTCATATAATATCATGTTGAAACGGTTGGCAATAAACCCAAATGTGCCTAACAGACATCTAGACTAATAGTTGTTGATACCGTCGAGTAATCTAATAAAATATTATGGTTTTTCAACCAAACAATCGTTAAATAACTATAAAGATAAAAAGCTACATAAAAACTGTAAACAGCCAACCAAAATAGAAATGAAGAGAATACAATTACTTCAGCACGTGAAAATCTCGGCTTTCGTTGTAACGGTAATGCCATTTTCATGTGGAAAATGCTTTAATAGTAGTGTACTGCAAAACGGATATTTGAAATTTTTACTGTTATGAATAAACAAAGTTTATATATTACGTCGAAGAAAAGTAAACCTTTTTTTTATAACGAGTCTGAGAGCGAATGTAAAGGGGAGAGCTCGTTAATGGTTTATAAAAATGTATATTTGATAAACCTTCAGCTGCTGATAATATTAATTTTAAATAAATATGAAAATGGATCATGTTCAAAATTTTATTAAATATAGTATTTTACTAATTATAAACGAAGTTAATGTAACCCTACGTTTATTTACAGGTTATAATGCTATGATATCTTTTGTTTACTTTTAATATGACCGGACAATTTCTCAATCAGATGGGTATTATAATTGTTTATTTTATAAAACAGTATATTATTAATTCCTTATGTGTCAGGGTATTTCTAACCATAACAGGCACCTAAGCAAAGCATGCTTTTAAAAATGTGATTTACATATCCGTCATTCAATATTAATTTTAATATGTATTTTATAATTAAACGTTTTCAGTTACAGCACAGGTCAGAAAATCAAGGCGTTAGAGCATTTAGTCTACCAGTGTAAGGGCGACCGTACAGTTACGAAAAACGATATTTTAAAAACTACGATATTCCTTTTACTTCCGGAGCATAGACACTAATTTTTATTATGAGTAGTTCTTTGATAGTTATTATTGTAGTTACTTTTGTGCAATAACTCAAGGAATAGGTATGACCCACCTCTATCTCAATAAAGATGAATAGATATAGAATGCTTAATTCACCAAGTATTTCAATTGATACGGTAGCTTAAGCAACGGGTAGATCGATATGTTTCAAGTAAACTAGGACAAGTTATTAAATAGCAATTACCCTGAAGTAAAGGGATCAGTGCCAAGGGAAAAAATAATATTATTCTAAAAAATTCGAATTCAAAAATATCTTTATTCAAGTAGGCATTTACACGCACTTTTGAATCGTCAATTACATTAAAAAATGTCAGTACAATATATGAGTATGTCAGTCCGTAGTAAAGCTACCACCAGCTCGGAATGCTGCTCTGCTGAGAAGAGCTGACCAGAAAATTGCTCTTTAAAAAACAAATTGACAATGTTTGATGTATACATTAGAATATCTTGCAATGCTAATTTTATTGTTGATCGAAATACGATCAACTAAAAACTCTTGTATGCTTTAATAAGTTTTTTTTTAATAGTATAGGTACTTTTAATAATAAAAACGTAAAGACAAGTAAGAAATTTTAAAGATTAATAATAATGTGATAAGGTTTAATCAAAGACACAAAAAAACAAAGACAGCGAAAGCCAATATTGACTTTAGTGACTTTGGGAGAAGAAAGCCTTCTCTGCTCACAACATTGAAAGCGTGATTGCCTCTTGAATAACGACGTGGACGTGGATTTTCAACTAAACATTAATTTTATAAGTTAAATTATAGTTTAACATAACTGAATTAATTTAATGAGTTCATTAAACTAGTATGATCACAAAATTTTGATTGCGTCCAACATTAATTAATAATTCAATAAATAGGTGACTATAAATAATATAGCCATTCGCATTTTTGAGTCTTTTGCATCATTTATTTTCGGAAGTTTTTAAACGAGATGATATAGTATGGAATATTATTATTGAAGCTTGAAAAATACCATTGAAAAGTTTGAAGACAAAGCTTAAATAGTTCACTTACGACGTAAATATGGTATAAGAAGAATTACTACTTAGACACAGTCAAATACACTATTTCGTAAACCTTATTTAATATTAACTAGAATTTGGGACACCGTTAACAACTGCTTTGATATTTGTCATAATTAAATTATAAACCCGTATCATTTGCTACCAAAAGCCTGTTTACGAAGGGACAGTGAGCTTTAGGAAGTGAATTGAACCCATACAAGACCGCACTTGTGAAGGCAGACTCGTATCACTATTTGGAAATGATGTTTATTTTGATTCGTTTACATAAATGGAGACATAGTACTATTTGTCAACATTATTTCCCTTGTATATTACAAACATAATATATTAGAAAATATTCATTAGAAAAAATAATTTTAAACAAAGGTATGAAAATAAAGTTAAATTTTTCATCATTTATTAAACAATCACTTATATTAATACGAAAAAAAGGTATCCATAAAATCTGATATTGTAGCCATCTTTCTAAATATATAATAATGAGCATAAAAAACACCTTTTAACTGAAGAATGTGTAAAAGTGATTCACTGTAATAGCTCTGAATAAATCTTACGCTGTCTCTTGTCTCAACGTCCTGACAGAGCTATTATTATATTTACGAGGACGCGTTTTAGCATCCAGTCATGTCTTTTTATACTTACGTCAGAATTAAAGACAAAACAAATAAATAATGACTAAGGCTAATAGAAAATGTATAAGCTTTATTTTTAGCTATTAATGTACGCTTACCAATATAAAATATAAAAAATGTGTAGATATTTTATAAAAATGGTTCTCCATAAATTTGGTTTATAGACGACAATTATACGTGATAATGTTATATTGATGAAAAGTTGCATACTTTTATGAATTGAATAGAGTTTTTATCTCTGAATTAGAATTATTCATAAAATACAAACATTTAATTTATTTTTTTAATAAATTAACATTTATTTGCACTCGTTAATTAATTATCTTTTAGAATCATCATACAGATTAATAACTTATAAATATGTGCTATAAATAGTTTATTAATAACTTGTAAACAAGTTTGATATTTAAGATCATCTAATCTGCGTTATTCTGTTAAGAATAGGTCGATGTGCCCGACTAGTTTCGAACCCATTCGGGGTTCTTAGTCATGAGCTCGAAACTAGTCAGGCACATTCCGATATAATTCTACGTGAATACCAGGTAAATATAAATATAATAGTCATGGTTCACGAAAGTTTAGCTATAAAAATATAGGATATTGGTTTGTTGTTATAATATAGAATGGAAACCACATTAACTTTTCACCTTACCTTATAAGCAGGTAACAAAACAGTTGGCGTGTTCATCGACCGCAGCGGCTGATGGAATGAAAGAGATAACGTTACAAGGCCAAAGCTTAGACCGAACTTACCTCTCTATCGCTTAGTAAGCTCTTTCGCTTACGCGCTCGGTGAGGGCGGAACGTGACAATGAGTATAGTAACTTTTTGTGCGTGCAACCGGTGTTCATCGATTTACAAGACGTTATCACGTGTAAAAGCACAAATAGTATTATTGTTGTTGTATTAGTATTTAAATATCTAATACAACTTTTCATTCAATTTCAATTACCTCGTTGGCAAAAATAAAATTATTTATAAAATAATTATAACAAAAATCAGATAACAAAAAAATAAGAAAAATACTATGTTTTATTGTCACCAAGTCCCTTCAGTATGGATAGTAATATTAATCAATTCTTATCAATCAATGAGTATTCCAAAATATGTAAAAAATTTCCATGATACTTTCATTATATAGGTCCATATTGCAGCAAAGAGCAAAGGAAGATTTACAATTCTATTAGATTATTAAATCGTTAATGCACTTTATTTACATTTTACATATACTGGTCTTATGCTGTCATATTACATTATAATTTAAGCAATGAGATATACACTTTATCAATTAATATTATACCAAAGTAATTAATCGCTTTAATACACGTAGTTCAATTAATATTAAATAACACCAACCCAAAATTTTGTAAAGATGCAGGCAGGGCATATTTACATTAATTATTCAGTGCTATGAATTTTAAATAATGAAAACGGTTTACTTCAATATTAAAATAAAATGAAAATAATTATATATTCTTATGAAGAAATTATCTGCGTCGCCTAACTAGGCTAAAACTTGTCAATAATAGCCAAGGTCCTTGGTTATCTCAGGCTTGGATTACCTGGTTAGTTGTCCTTGTTTGAGTTACAGATTTATAAATAACTTGAAAACTTCGAGTTATTAAGCCCGCCACGAAGATTGTATCTTGCCTATCACATCATGGGACAGAACATGACGATAGAAAGTGGCTGCATAATTTGCACTTTTGGCTTTTTTAATAATGTATTCTAAAAAAGATACATATATGTATCTTAAATAATATCACCTTACTTAATATTAAATCTAGCATTCATACGTTAGAAGCTTAACAGATTTAAGTATCAATTTTATGAGCCACGTATTAATCTACTGATTAAAATGTTGCCTCGCAATTAAATTGAAATTTTATACATACTAAATATATAAACCTGTAGTTTACATGTAATGAGACCATTTTGATTTACTTTAGAATTTATCATAGTTTATTTTATTACTTCAAAAAGGGTGATTTTTTTTGTGTAAATAATAAAAGACATTACACCGCCCTGGGTTTAAAGTTCAGATATCATTACTTTTCGTCATTCTGAAAATGGGTTTTCACTTTTCATTATTTAAATAATATTAATTAGTAGTGTTTTTTGTTTAAAGCTAGTGCTTAAAGTTGTGAGGAATACTTTCAATTGAAATGACTACAATTTATACAGAGCTCCCAAACGGTTTCACCAATTTTTATTTGATATTTTGTTTTTGAGCTATAGCTAGAGTTGAGACAAATAAACCATTAAATGGTTTAATTACTGCAATCAATTCATGGATTTTTGTTTTTTCAGGACAGATTGTGTGCCAGACTCGCCAGTTATATATTTTTCTTCTCTCTGTAAGTTTTACTACTGAAATCTTCCTAAACAGCTGGATAGATTTTAATATTTCTTTATGTAAGTGGAGTCATGGATGGTTTAAATTCACTATTGGACTCGGTACATGGATCTGCTATTCGATTTTTTTTAGTGCAGCATGATGGCTATACTAAATAAACTACAAGTAACTAGTAGAATAAACTAAACTAAACTTTACTTTGATAGTTTACACGTTGTTGTAAAGTTATAAGTAAGCACTTGATAAATCAATACTAATTATAAAATAATTTAAAACAGCTAAAGAATTAGTGCCTTCATTTGAATTTGCCAAACTCCATAAGGTCGATTCTTGAAATAAAAACATTTTATAAACTTCTTACATATAACCATAAAACAACGTATATACTATCTTAATCTTTTTTTTAAGGCTGGTGTCGTTTTAAAGTTTTGACCAAAAATAAATACAAAAGAGTGTTATCATGATAAACCAGAACCTCTTTGGTGTCACTTTCGGATATTAATCACAGACTGAACTGCATTTTAAGCGTAGCAACGACACCGTGAAAGTAACCGTTTACTCTGCGATTGCCTTTGCCAAACAAAACTCTTTGACAAAAGCCCATGTTTGGTACAGTTAGCATCTCAATATTTCTATTTTTTATAAAATTAAATATGGTATGAAAACTGATCTCTCTCTCTGAATTTCTGAATAGTTATGAAAAAAGTTATGAAATTGTACAGATTTTTAGTGTAACAAAATTTTTTATTCACATAATTTAAACAAGATTTAACAATTTTAGTTATTGAAGTACGAAACTTTATTATATATATAGGAACATTAGTTTAAAATCGTGAGTTTAAAAATTACTATATTTATAAAACTATGGTTTGAATATAATAATATAATATATATATATGTTTAATACAAGGCATTTTTTTCAGTTGGTAAAAAGTTACTTGTAATATTTTTAGTAGGTATATAGCATTTGGTAGTGACACTTGTGAATGCAAAAGCGAAAACATGTTATTTTGGAACTATTTGTTGTCAACATTTTTAGTAGAGGTGTAAAGTTCAAACTGCTCCATATAGAATCGAGTAAAAGTCAGTGACTTGACCAAGTTGTAATATCGACTTTTGACAACAACGTTACAGAAGAAAAGTAGAGCAGGTTTCTTATTGAACATTTCAAATTAAAAACAAGAGGGTCTCTACGTTAAAATTAATACTCTACGCTTACGTCTATAATATTGTTATCGCAAAGAATACTCACTACCATTCTAAACGATTGAGATAATAAATAATACTATTAAAGTATAAATGGCCTTCATTTGTAATTTTATTTGGGACTACATTTGCCAGTGACTAATTTATAATAAAAATGTAATATATGTATATGTAATTTAGGCTGTACTAATAAAATTAATAGGAATAATTGTTACTTTATGAATTTATTTACATATTTCATTGGTTATTGCATTAATAAAACTTATTGTTCATTTGTATGTTTAAAGTTATATTTCTTTTAGCCCTTGTAAGAGCATCAAAGTAATAGGAGTGACGTGATTGGTTATTCCAATTTAATTTTTCGTAACACGCTTTATGACTGTGAATGCAATCGTTGATATTTATTAATAAATTAACTTAAATAGAATAAATTTTGATTAACCTATTGTATGATCAGCCGTTAATGCATTAAAATTATAAACGTATATATATTTTTAATTGTACTAGAGAATAATCCTTAATTAAATTAAAGCTTTCTTACACTTAAAGCTTCATTTTCTTAGGATATAATCTTATTTCAATAAGCCTATATAGTTTCAAAAAAATACAATTAGCTTCGCTGATTTATATAAAATCTGACAAACCAAAGGTTATCATTATATCCAAAAGGATATGTTTTTATCCTAGTAACCCCGTCAGTAAAATAAATATATTTTTTAGATATATCCAAAGTTCAATGTTGTATTTATTTTAGTGGATATTCTACTGGCATGTCAGTTTTATTTTTTTTATATGTACTGTAAATTTATGCTATTTGTTTACTCTAAAAATACCGGTGTTTTATATACCGGTATTTCCCCCAATTTTTTTTGTCTATAACAAACCTCCTGTAACCTTTATAGAGAAAACAATATATATATTTATGAATAGTATTTATGTCTCAGCAGATTATCCTTTCCATAATTATTTTCATTAATTATACACGAAATATTATTATGCAGTGGTAAATAAATATAATATTTGACAGTAGTTAACAAGTGTATATTCCGAATTCGAATAGTTTAATAGAGGTTGGAAGTCAGAAACATGATCGAATTTACGCAGTCCGTATATGAAACGAATACACAGATCTAGTTTATCTAGTAGCTCCCCTGTAGCATCTAAATAGCATATATCAACGTAGTCGAGATGAGGCAGTAATAAAGATTGAGCTAAGAGTATTTTTGTTTGGAAGGGGTGAAAGTTTTGCAAGCGCCTCAAAGATTGAATAGCCTTTTTTCTAGTTCCAAGTAAGTAGTATGAGCTTATAAGGAATTCAATTTTTATTTATGTTTTTATATGAAACATACGTTAAGTAAACAAAAACGGTTAAAACTGGTTTTGGGTGTTTGTTTTTTTTAATGTTATATCATGTAATAATATAAGTACTAAAAAAATTTTCATTCAAAATTTCAGATAATTGATGTAATATAAGATTAAGAAGCTATAAGTAAAATCTAAAAGAGGCATGTAAAATTAATTGATTTATGTGAATAAACTATACATTATCGTATCGTTCGTTAAAATTTAAGAAATATAACATGTTTTAAAATATATACATTTATAATATAATATGGTATTTCAGCCATACAATGCTTACGTGTAAAGTGTGCTGGTTGACTTTAGTAACGCATTCAGCGTTGTTGATCTTGACCTCTTACTTGCTTTGACGTACAGACAGAACATCTCAGCTTCTGGTTCTCGTCACATCTTTCATGGCACCACCAGGCCATTTGCACAAATAATCGAAATTCTAATTAGTGCTACATGTTTGCTGGGGTCCTCAAAGGCGGTTTTTTTTCTCCTTTATTATATTTGATTTATTTTATTAATCATCCATTACTTTTAATTAAAATTGTCACATTTAAGCTACTCACTTGAAGCTTTATATGTATAGAGGAGTTTATTAAATGAACAAGCAATTGACTCCTTAAAAGGTGTCCTTAAAAGGTAAAGTGAATATTGCATCTCTAAATATTTTGGTTTAGAAGTAAGCTCATGTAAAAGCCTTGCAATCACAATTAGCACTGAAAACCAATTGGCCCATTTTGACCCCAATTCCTTGCAGAATGTGATTTCTAACATTTGCATTTTTTCCTCTGTAACAAACAACACAAGCAGACAGTTACTTAAGTTGACATTACCAAGTTAAGACCACCACGTAAATTTCATGTGAATTTCTCCCATTAGTAAGAGTTATAATGGAGATGAACTATCAGGCTAACCTACAGATGGTTAACTTGTAACTAGGGCCTGTGTTACTATGTAATATGCTAACATCAATGAAGTACTTATACGTAAATAAGATTACCTAACTTAAATCTGTATCCCCTTTTTTTTTAGATTTCGTAAATGTGACTATAGTTCCGAATGTAGGTCTTATATTAAATGGTTGTCGTAATTTGAAAACGAAGAAATCTGCGAATTGTGTCTTCTTAAATCTATTTTTTTTGAATTCATTTTTAAAATGCCATTTCTCCGTTTTGCCATTTACTGTTCACCCCTTCACTGTACCTTTTTATTGTCTAATTCATTAGCTTTAATCGCTGTCAGACTGTGGAACAAGTTACTGGCATGTATAAGACAAGTTTTCACTCGAAAAAGTATATTTAAACGCCAAGTAAAGGAACGTTATCTAAAAGAACAAAGTATATATCTGTACACTAAATTAATTGCTTACGGTATTTATATATTTTTTATTTTTAATATATTGAATTTATTATACTATATTGTAATTGTGTATTTTTGAATTTGACCTTCTACTTAAATTAAAAATTTTGCCTAAATGATTCGTGACCTAAAGATGAATAATCAGCAAAATATCTTGAACGATTGTAATGAAATAACATTATCATAAGTTTGAATTAAAAACGAAGCAATGACTCACGATTATTTATTATATTGACTTGTTCCTAATTATAAAACAGGTATGTAACTTACTGGTTTTATTATAACTTAATAAATTAACTAAATGTAACAAAAGTAAACGATTATTTGTAATATAAATATTGTATATACAAAAGAAAAAGCTATAAAGCATTAGTGCTTTTATCATATAAGGATATATGATACATTACTAATGGAAGAAAACAAGCTTTCTTAGTTGGGTCTCACATATTTGTAAACAAAGAAGACCCATATTTGTTACAACACGGATTGTATAAAAATATAGAATCTTTAAAAGTATTCAAGAAAACTGATGGTTAAACTAATAAGATAAGTTTATTGATGTCGCAATCCCCACATTCTCCTAGACCACTTAGTTTAAATGACATTTTTTTTTCAAATGCATTGTTAGTACAATATATATCAATTTATTAAATATATATATATATATATATATGTTGTGTATACTATATTTTTTTTCTTCACGAAGATATAATCTAACTTTAGCCATTAAAATCCTCAAGATAAATTTGTCTCTGAAGCAATTGGTATAAGCTTGCCGAAATAATTATTAAGGGGAAAGTTTTAACTTAATTCGAAGTCTGAGGAGGCGATAAATTTTTTCTTCAGCACCTTGTCCTTCTCGATCGTCGTCTTTGTCTTTAACTTCATTATTCAACTTTCGCCACTTAGTCTTTAGAATCTATGGAATCTATCTTTGGCTTTACAGAAAGTAGTTATACTTTATATTATTAGGTGTGAATTACAAATACTTGATCAAATTTATGTTAGGTATAAAATATGATGTTTTGACTGATTTCCTAAAAAAATCTGACGTATTAGCAAAATTGGTTAGGATTTTCGAAAAAAGTCTAATACCTTCAGCTCTGGATCTCTATGGACTGCAGTATAAATGTTCTATATCCATTGAACTGTAAATAAGTATTACAGGATAGACTGATGCCGGTAATACCGGAATTCAATACAGAAAAATGTCCTACACTAATTGTTTTATACCATTAAGTTATATATTCAAGAAAACTGATTTTTCTTTTATATATTTTTATATCGGTAGATAATAAAATATACACTCTTGCAAAATAAAAAATACACTTGATATGTATAAAATATACTAATATTTTATTTGATAACCAACTCACGTATAAACGTGAGTTGTAAAAATAGCATAAAATCACGTCAGTCACAAGGGTTCGTTAGATATCTGAAAGGGTTGGATCATGAAAATTGTAAAGGAAATATCTTGAGATAAACAATGTGTATTCATGTTTCTGTCATGTCTTTTGAGATAAGAAATATAATATGATGATATTCAAGTATAATAATATATTCTAAGAATTTTAATAATATTCTAGTTACTATGAGAATTGGTCTTATTAAGGAAATATTATGATAATGTAACTATCAAAATATATTTCCAATGGTCTTTGAATAACAAATAAAAAAAATCAAAGTTCAGTTCGTGAAATATTTTTGTTTGTTTAAATATTTCATTACATTATTTTAGTTTTTTATTCATGTTTCCGTTAATTTATTTTAGTCTGTAACCATAAAAAAAGTGTAAAGAAAATTTTGAACTTCATTTTATAATTATATTTAAGACACTATTTCTAGCGAGTATACGATTTTAGTTTACTAACAGACTTCAGGTAAATATTTTAGTTTTATAAAATTTTTAGATAGTTATTGAGATTACAGCCTCTTCTTAGCAGAGCCGCATTCCGAGCTGGTGGTAGCTTACTCACGGACTGACATACTATACTGACATTATTTAATATAATATAATGTAATTGACGATTCAAAAGTGCATGTAAAAGCCAATGTGAATAAAGATATTTTTGAATTTGAATTTGATATTACGGATGAAGCTGTATAAAAGTATGAAAACAAGCATTTCGTTTTTTGTTTAGATAAATTAGTCACTAATATCTGTCATTTGCAAAGTTGGTTGGTTGGTTGGTTGGTATGGAAAGTTCCTGATTTTAATTAAATAACTGAGAGCAAACAACCGTTTGCGTACCATTGAGTGTAGATAGATATATTTATTATATATATATGGATGTAATGAAACTCTAACTCGATTGACATTTATATATAAATATATATTACGAATTATTTAATAAATGTCAATCGAGTTAAGAGTTTCATTACATCCAAGATATTTGGACCTTCATTAATATTGCAATGGGCCAGCAAAAATATGAAAATTAATGGTTATTAATTCATAAGCTACTTAAGAGAACTTCAAAGAACTTGAAATTTCATAAAGACCTTATTAAATTTTCTGAAATTAATGAATGAATGAAAATTATATTGGTTGTATCATTTATTAGTATATGATATATTTTATTTGTTAAACATAACTTAACAATTGTTGTTTTTACTAAAAATGAATAAATAATCAAAATACTGAATATTTAAACTTAGTGTTTTAGAAAATATATAAATACTCTATAGCACTTGATTTAGAGAAATTCAAACTGAGAAAGTGACAAATTTTGAACTGTAAAAAAAAATATAAGTGGACATAGTCGTTTCTTGATAATCAAGTGTCAAAAAAAAACTCCTCTTTCGAGACAATTTTTAGATATATTTTGCAATATATTTATTAACATCACGTAAAATGAAAAGTGATACAAATATACACACACACCCAAAACAACAATGACAGTATTATATTAAACTCCTTCTTAAAAAACTACTAGTTGATAAATATTAAGTAAATCTAAAGATAAAAACCTAGTTTTCAAGCATACATAATTTATAGCCATTTTTCTGAAGATATAGCTGCGGCTTACAGATTTCGAAACGACGCTTTAAAAGTAATATCTTTTCTCGTTCTACTTTTTAGCGAATACCATTGAAAGTTTAAAGTATTTTAAATGGTATGTCTTTTGCTGAAATATAGTTTCAAGAGTTAAATGGACTTTGTTTATTATTTTAATTCCATCTCAAATATGTTTCCGTATTTATCTATATTTGATAATTTATTGATAAATTTATTACGTATTATTTCATAATAAATGTTTAAAATTTTTTGATATAAATGATGCAAGTATTTTGAATGGTATATCTTTTGCTGAAAGATAGTTTCAAGACTTAAATGGACTTTGTTGATTTTTAAAATTCCATCTCAAAATGTTTCCGTATTTATCTAGATACATTTGATAATTTATTGATAAATTTATTACATATTATTTTAAAATAACTTTTTTGATAATTTTATAACAAATTCTGTGAGTATAGATTATATGATGACTTCAAAGCCCTGCATCAAACTTACATTGAAATTATTTAATAAAATAATTTTAGCTTACATATTTATCCAAAAATGTAATATAATAACATTGACAAAGACAAAGAAAGTACAACGGCTACAGAATGTTAAAGCACTAATAAAATATGTTATTTGCTAATATCATTTCCAAATAAATAAAACAGTTCTATCATAAACCAACAATCAAATGAATGAAGGTCTTAGTGGCGATAAAACGTTTATAGTGAGAGGTCACAGCGGCATAATTTTATTGGAACAAATATATAAAGATAATTCAGGTGGGTTATTTCAGTCATATTTTGTTTATTGCTCTTTCAATGCAATATGAGGATAAAAGACATTTTTAAAAGGATGTTTATAAATTCTGATAACTTTTTTACAGTTTTCTTAACTGATAGCCAATAACCGAAGATGTTTCTACAAATATGAAAAAGCATGGAATCCATTTGAGTTATTTTTATTTTCATTTCACTCCACATCATCCTATCAAAGATTAATATGAAAATACCTTTCCACGTCCCTTTCATTAATTATCTCTCAACATGAATATTCGGTAGCACTTTTGTAATTACTGAAGTGTTAGATTGGTTTGTAAAAAGTTTGTTAAGCTAAACAATTATTGCAAGATAATGCATTTCATTTTGTAATGAACATAACAAAGTTCATCAAATTATTTTAGTTTATCAAAAAATATATTTTTTTCTCAAAATTGTTTTACAGTTATTAGTTAAAAAAAAGTTAATATCGTTGGTTGTGTTGGATCAAAAATTCTAAATGAATTAAAAAACTTATATATCGTCCCTTAATTGATTGATTTATGTTTAAAAACGATTCATGAATTTAGATTTAAAGAGAGGTTTTAATTTAATTTCCAATTAAATTGATATGAATGAATTGAATCGATATTTAAAACAAATATTAATAAACTTTTCATATGTGTGATATAACGTGTAGTTGGTATTTCAAAAGGAAAGTAAGACTTGACGTTTCAATTACAAAGCATGTGTAAAAAATCTTAGGTAACTTTGTATTTATTTATTGTTGCTAAGGTTCAAGATACCTTCTTGACCGGGGGTATCCGTGAAGGATTTTTCCAACGGAAAAAAAAGGTTTAAGATACGAGAATGTCTGAACATTTTATTTATCGTTCTTTTCGGATTTTAAAAGTTTTTAGACAATTACTATAAAATACTTTGAGCATTATGAATATTCCATTTGCATGGACTTACTTATGAAGAATATAAAATCCCACATATTAACAAACTTAGATGAAGTGGATCCCATGCTTACGTAATAAATGATACGTATTTATTTTATAAAGTATATTGGAATATTTTTACATCGATCGAAGCTTTAGAACATTATGGGTTCAAGTTGCAGATACTCTAAAGACAAGATTGTTAGCCATGAAGTCGGTCAAATAAGAAAAAAAACCGTAAGCTATAAAATTTATATACGTAAGCTATAAATAATATTGAAATGGTATATTTACTTTACAATCATAAAGTATGTTATTAAATGTGTAGCTAAGGTAATAAATTTAATAAATAACAAGATCCAATTATTAAGAAATGATAAAAGACAACAGCCAATAAACATTATTTATGAACTATTAATATAACCCAATAATATCATAGTTTCATTTCTAACTTTGCCTTTTAATGCCACATAAAACAAAAAAAAAGCAAAACTGTGAGAATTTACAACTAACTTATGCATTATAATAATCTTAAACTAAAATCCTTTGTTATAAGAGTTTCACTCTCTTACACTCTTTATTAAATTATAAAAGAAATATATATATATTTTCATTATACAACCTGGATTATTAAATCTCCCACTCGTTTATTATTCTTAATATGCGATTATTAAAATTGTTCTGAAATATATTGAACCATATTAATAAAGTTCGAGAGAGTTTGAAGGTTTTAGCGTCAATTTGCGCGAGATGACATCAAATATTTTTATATATTTTCTTTTGAACAGGCGTTGTTCGCCTTTAGAATACTTAGCGGTGAAATAAAAACGAAAAAATGTAAAAAGTTTAATATTTCTTACTACCAGACACATTTTTATAAAATGTAATGAAAAATACTTGCATTATTATAAAGTTTAAAATGAGTTTCAAACATGTGAAAATTTACGTTAAATTAAAGCAAAACTTGTCATTTTTTGAGTGAATTTATTATGAAAAGTAAGTAAATAAATATTTTGGTTTTTATTTGCATACATACATCCGTAAACATCCATTTATCTTGAAAGCTTCTTTTCTTCGTTTAGTGTACTTACCTTTTACGTTTTATGTACCTAAGAGTAAAAGGTATCCTATATATTTAATCAGACAAGCTGAAACCAACCAAAATTTCATAAAAAACAAGTTGTTAATGTAATTTATAATTAATTATTTTAAAATCGAGAAAATCAAAATACGATATTTTCAAACATTACGTAAACCTTTTGTAAGCTATTTTTTGTACAAACAGTTAAAATTTATTCATTAAAAGTATTAAAATACATTTTCATACTTTGAAATAAGCATAAATTTAGATATTAAAACATTCTTTCATTCTATGTGAAAAAATGACGCTGGTAAGATCAATAAGACCTAACTGACCAACATGATAAAAAAAAATTTAAATTCAATAACAAAATATATATTTTTTTCTAATAATTATACACAGAAGTATAATATATAATAAGTAGTATATATTATACAGTAATTATTGTTTTTAATTTTGTTAATATCAACATCAATTTAAAGTCTAAACAAACTATGAGTATATTTGTTTGTCAGTTGTAAACGGTCTCGCTATCTCGGTATTAAGCTTGCGGTCAGTCCCAGACAATACAAGTTGTAAGTGGCGGTGGTTTGTTAGATCGTTGCAGATAATGCTTACTCAATTAGGGTAGAGTGCCGTTTTAGGCAATGCCAACTTTTAATAGCACGGCACGAAAGTATGAAAGTATGAAGGGTTTTTTAGTTTAACTGACAAAATACCAATATGAATAAACTTTATGACGCTGATGGAACTTATATGCAATATTAGAAAATTATTGACAGTTAATTTGTTTCTAAGTAAAACTTATAAACATCGTTTTACTTTTTCAAAAACATATTAAAACGAAGCTTAATGAAAGATTACATAATAAAAGTCATTTCGACAAATAATATTTACTAACTTATGAGATTCTGGTTAAAATCATATTTAAATAAAGATAATTCTATATAAGTTTTTATATAATACTTATTTATATTTGTGATTAACATGATTTTCGGACTAATTTATTTCTTAACATAGAATTGAAATTGAAATCAACCAAGTACTGCTATAAACGGTCGCTCAAATATAAACAAAGTAGAGTTCGTATAACTTTCTCATCCCAGCGGGATTGTTAACCTCATGGCGTAATCACGAAATCCATCGTAAAACCATTTAATGTGAGCCACTAACACATAAACGGTTTACTGCTAACAAAAAGGATAAATATTTTTTACGAAAATACTTTTTACAAATATTTTTTTTTACAAGAATACTTTTTACAAGCATTATTCATGTAAAAGTAATAATAAAGTTAATTATTGTGAGTAGTTTAATATTTAATAATGCTTAGTTATTATATAAATATGAATTTGCATTTAACTAAAATAGAAAACTGAGCGTATTGTGTAACCAAATCATATAAGCCATCCTTATGCGATAATCTCATATTACGTTTTCGAATAAATTAGTTAATATACAATATAAATAGAATATCAGGTTTAGTTTAGCTTATAATACAATTTAATATTTTTAGTTTATCTCCTTACTACTGTCATGGAACAAAACACAATTTATTTGGTTTAGTGGCGAAGCGTCAACCAATTATCGATTTATAATATATATATATAGTTGTATAGAATATACATTTAAATTTAAACTAAACTAAAAAAATAAACCATCAAGTTAGTAATTTTTTATTTTGTGATAAAAAAGAAATGCTTTTACCGAATTATTTGTAAAATGCTTTTATTTATTACAAAAAAGATATCACCTATTGCCAAATTGACTGAACTAAATCACGAATAGGGATTACCAAAATATAGAGCAAGGTTATAAATAATATAAATTTATTTTTTTATAATTTATAAGAAAGAAGATTTATTATAGATATCAAAAGAAATCCGAAGTTGTAAAACCATTGAACTCATTTATCACGAGAAAGCATTGTGAAGGGTGGATAGGACGGATTTGGCAGTTAGTAAAACGAACACCAATATATAAGCATTTAATAATTCTATCCCTATGATTATACATTTTTATCAGTCGTTATCAACAACTAAATTAAAATTAAGTAGAATGGAATTCTGAAGTTATGGAATTTTTTAGATCTATCCTTTTTTATTAAGATGGCTTTAGATATCTTTAGCTACTACTACTACCTACTACTAAGACTCGATTGTTAGAACTAATGACAGAAGAGCAAGATACATAGTCGGGGTCGGTTCTGTGAGTAATTTGCAATTCCTTCAAACTTCGTCATAAAAAATCAACTTTTATAAATTATTTATTGCAGAAAATATGCTACTGGAGAGATGACCTGCGACGTGTACGCATAAAGCTATTACATACAGCAGTATTTTGACAGTTGACAGTCAGACAGTTGACAGTCAGACAAGTGACAGCCAGACCGTTGACAGTCAGACAGTTGATAGACAGTTGTTTGTTAACATATCAGAGGAACAAGGAGATAATGTGCAAGAAAAACATATTCTTGATGAAATAAATAAATCACCGCCTGAAAGCAAGCAAAGCCAATCAGGAGCACGTAGTTCACATATCTTTGAGCCTTTAGAAAATAAGATTTTCACATTGAAACAATTTTCTTATTACTTTTGAACAAAGCCTACTTTAAATTAATATAAAATTACAAATAAAGTATTTTAATATGTGAAGCTACGTTAAAAAATGAAATAAATAATATAGTATAAATTATTTATTTCAATTTAAAAAACAAACGAAAAGCAATATATATTACAACGGGATAGGTTGATCAATAGTTGAAAAGTCTAAAAATCTTTGATTCCATCAGCAGAATGTTTCAGTGGTAGAGTCATTCGGTAGTATTTATTTTTATGAACTATGGACTGTCACTGAAGTAGATATAAGCCATATTAAAATATTTTGTAGCATTTTTGTTTCATACAACCAAAATAATTAAACGAGGATAAAAGCATCAAACGAATATGTAAAATATTTGAAGAAATATTTTTATATATTTTTTTATAAATATAAATTGTTAGAATATTCCAAGAATTGTCCTAAGTAATCGGATTTTGATTTCCTGTCTCTGGAAGCAGGATTTACCTCCGTGGAAGACACCCTCAGGCGGTAAAATGATAGGGTTATAGATGACCTCTTTTTCGCTGGAGAAGTAATGTGCTTTGGTATGACAGATAGGCTTTAAAGTAGGCAAAGTCTAAGCGTACTAAGTTACATAAAAATATAAAAAAATACACTAAATAACAGGTAAAATATAATACAATAACGTAGTTAAAATCGGCATCACACTATTAACTTATATTTTCAACTTCATTACCCATGTTTAATCTCAAAACAATATCGTAGTAAGAGATCCGTTGGAAAATATCTCGTTCAAAAAATGTGTAAATACCATTATATAATTTACCCGGCCAATGAAAGTAATATTTAATAATAATGTTTGTTTTACCTGGATGAGTGGAATTGTGCTGATTAAAACTTGACGATACATTGATGATCAGAGAAATCTCCAGTAGCAATAAAATAGAGTTACCATATTATAGAAATGTTAATTATTGGTGAAGGAAAACATTGTGAAGAAATTGACATGTCTTAGAAGTAAACATTTGAAGAAAATGTAGAGATCCACCAACTAGCACTAGGATAGCGTGTGTCAATTAAGGACTGCGCTTTCTTCACTTTTAAGGTAAGTAGGTTGAGAGAAGACCTGTTCCAGCAGTAGAACACTAATAGGTTGAAACAGATTATATAATGAAGGTCATAAAAAACTGATTGGACAAAGTCTTGACAGTGCGTTTCGAACTAAATTATTATTTCATTAAAATAGTAATCTTACATACGATTCCAAAGAACATCTTCGACAATTTTAATTCATTCGTAAAAAAAAGTTACTAACATATTAAGGAAAGGAACGCCTCTTAAAATGCCATTTCTTTCTTTAGCAACATGACGCCTTCACGATCATTCAAACACCAGCAGAAATAACGACGACACGCGTTCGTCCATCAAAGCGTTAGAAGACACCTTTAATAGGAGTTTACACAATATATATTTCAGAGTAGATACATTTCATTTAATAGCACAGTGTTCCTATGTTACGTTTTTTCAATTTCTCACGTTTCTCGTGGGTAGCAATTCATATGCTAACGCGGCAGATTTCACGGAGAACAGTGACCATTCATCATTGCGTAGACGGTCAGCTTGTTTGCCTTCATAAAGTAAGAAAAGTATATTGCATAATGCATAAGCATCATGTATGGAAACAATTAAATTCTACATTTATGTAAAATGTTAAGTTTTTATATCAGCTTTCATCTCTTTCATAAATTCTACTTTATAATGTTATAAATAATATAAATAGTTCTATTTTATCAAACGTTGAAAATCCTTTTAAATTCAGCTTTAGCTTCATTCATATTAAAAACTAAATTTCTAAGGCAAAGTAATATTGTCATAATATTTTGATAATTCATTTTACTTTAATAAGACAAAGGCATTTTCCTGAACTGTCACCTGGATCGAGGGTTTAAAATGGCTAAAAATGGCTGGAAAGCTGTCAACAGAAGTTGATTAATATTTGTCGGCGCTTTTGATTAAATAAGTCCTTAAAATTATTGTATATGATGGTTTTATATTTCTGTTATTTACCTTTTCATTACAGGTAGGGATTTCTTTCAGAAACACATTTATCAAGAGTCAATAATATTAGAATTAATGTAATTTAAAAAGAAAACCTCTTGATTTATATCTACTATGAAAAAAATAATTAATCTCTGTTTATACAGAGATTAATTATACAGAGATTAATTATTAACTTATTATTAAGTTGACCATACGATATTAGTTGTAAGCTAGGATTTTTTCTAAATATTAAAGACGACTGGATTATTCTCACAAACTTACTTATTATTGGTATAGAACTGAGATTGAGTTTGAATAGTATGTATCAAAACTATGTTACAGGACCTATTTAGACGACTTTGTAGTGACATATAGAAAAAAAACGCTTATTGTTTATATATATATATATAAATATATATAAATTTAACCGGCTGTATTCAGGTAAATTTATCGAGGAATATTCATGAGCTCGAAGTATGGCGGACTCGTGACATGAACTGATTTCGTGAAACTGGGTAGGCAAATTGCCGATTAAATAACTTGAACACAGCTGCATAAATATATATATAGGAGTCATCATGGTTCACGAAATTTTCAATCGAAGAAGTATTGCATTTACTTATAGACGAGTATTGTGATTCATTCAAAGAATTTAAATTTAAATTAAGTAATTAGGCATTGTACATCTATTAATAAAATAAACATAGCTTAAGGTAATAAGAAGTTATCGAGATCATTTTCATTGGTCGCTTTATTTTCAATTTTTTTTTTATGAAAAAAAAAATATTTAATTTAGTAAATTATTCTTTGTCTAGTACTAAATAACAAATGAAACTGAGAAATGATCCATAATAATAGCGAAAGAGCATAAACTTACTTACACAATTAATAGATGGCGCTCTGGGTCCCATTGATAGAATTCTGATTTTTGAGGTTCTATCTTCACTGTCTACTTAACATTATCTGAGCCGGAGACTGACGAGTGGTTTACTGTCACCTCAAGAACATACTGAGAATTTTGATAAAATAATTGAATTTGAACCCCTCATTTCATGATAATAAATATATTAAGTTATACAGAATTTAGGAAAAAATAAAGAGACTTGACGTTACTAAATAGTTAATCCATTTGCTGTAAAAACCAAATATCTAAGAATGCCTTAAAAAAAATTATATATGTTTACGTTGCTAGGTATTGCTGGTAATGGCCAGCCATGACTGCTTATGACTGCACCAGTTTGATAGTTTGCTGAAAAGTCTTCAATATCATTTACTATATAAGGCCACCAAAAAATCTGTCAAAAATAGTTTAAATTAAAAATGTTTTTTCTTGAAACAGTAGGTTTTATTCATATTTTCATTAAACGGCCTTCCTCGAATGATATTTCATGATTACAATTAAAGTAAAATTGATTATATTTATAACCCATTTTTACCCCCCAGCAAAAAAAAAATAACAAGCAAGGAACAAGCAAAGTATTTTTATTAATTCTATAATAAGCGGCTATTTAACTCACGCACTTAAGATTAGGATGCCAGATTTTATCTATAAAGTTTACTTACGTCCAGACAATATAGACAATATATATAAAAGTGTCATCTGATGCAACGTCCCGTTTCACAACATATTAACCTTATATATCTCACATGGAACTGAACTGCACTCGTTAAAATTTAAAACCGTTCGCAAATTATAAGCTGTTAGAAATAATGTGTGCTTTTGCAATCTGTTGACCGTCAATTCCGGGATCCCTTTATTTGAACGGATAAACGTAATCCTAATAATTATTGTTTTAATATGTACGCTCAGATTTATATGTTTAAAAATAAACATTTTTAAATATTTATTATGGATTAAATGACAGATAAAGAACATCGTATTTTTTTATGGAAGCTTATGTAGGACTTCTAACCCTTTTGATAAATACCAAAATCTATCTTATTACTTCATGAGAAAGTTTCACTCTTTCACAAAGGTTCACAGGTTTAACTCTCACAAAAATATGGAATTTTGGATAATTTCTCTGGAAACAAGGATAGTTCATTTTTATTATTCTTCTCAATATGTACGTTACGAAGAAATCTTGTTCTCATCCAATTAAAATGCATTAAATTTTCCTATGTGAGTATTAGCGATAATTTTTTCTCTCCATATAATTATTGACTTCTGTTACGCATTACTTAGTAACAATTGATCAGATTATTATTTTCATAGATTATTATCAATATTCTATGTTAATCTCTTACTAGTTCTTTTATTCTGTGTGTGTGTTAAACTGTAAATAAATTCTTGTTAATTATTTTTTTAGTTTCTTCTTGCTGTCAGAGCAAAACCCGACATATATATCAATATGAAGTAATTATTTTGTTAGACGGCGGCAACGCTCTTGTGAGTCCTCGGTCGATGCAAGAGTTCGTGGGCGGCGGTGATCACTTTACACCTATGATCCGCACGCTCGTTTGCCCTCTTATAACATAAAAAAAATTGAAATTGAATGTATATAACAGAGATTAGAACCCACGACCTCTGGGAAAACGTCAAAAGGGACGATTTCCGCCGGGGAGCTCGTTCGGTAGCGGATTTGAATCGCCTTTATCGGTTAATTTTTTATACTATTTTTATTACCATGACAGTACGCTTAACATGACTATACATGTTTATAGATATTTTCAAACATGTTAAAAGAATATACGATTTTTGTTTAACTGATTTTTTTTTTCATTCACAAACTATAATATGTATTTAAATTAAATATCTTAAGCACAGGACATAACAAACCGTTTATCATTTTGTTCCTCTGTTCCAACTCGGTTTTAGATAACTTTCATTAATTATAATCTAATTTAATACCTTTATTATAAATGAAGAATGCGAACTAATATTGGTTAATATATACAAGTTATTGTTTTGATGTTTCCGATTAACTCTTTTATATACTATGTTATTACATTTTAAAACGAAACATTTTTTTACTTACATCGAACCCGTAAATCATGTCACTATATAAATAGAGCTATAATGTCGCTACCAGCTTCTGTCAATTTAGTATCTGATTCAAATGAAGCAATCATATTTTTTTAATATTTTCGTACATGGAACGAATCATACAATTGCACCTAAAGTAAAATAAGTTTCATTTTTAAACAAAAGAAAAATACTTATAACAGGGAATAAGTTTGTAACGTATTTATTTAAACATAGGCTTCCAACCGCGGTTAACTGGTGAATGGTAGCACGAATGAAGACGAGAATTCATTCGGGATGGTGACGCAGCAGTTGGTTCCACGAGACCATAGCGATGTATCATACTGAGAGTTCGGTGGGATACGTCTGTTACAAAGGCTATATATTATGCCGCAACTAATTTATGTTCGTTGGAATTCGTTCGGTTTCAAATTTTATGACTTCATGTTAGTATAGGTATAATATTACAAAAATAATAAAAGTTTAGATTTATTATTTTATAAATATTTTACTTTAAAGTATATATTCGGGTATTTTTGCAAAATATTTTTGCATTTCTCTGTATAAATATTTTCTAGAGCTATAGTAGTTTTCAAATAGCTACTCGTATTATGAATATTTTTGATTTCATTTCTTAGTTACTTTTAAAAAAAAAAACAACTGTAACAATTGTCTTTATTTATAACAATAAAGATTTAACGGATGTCTAAGTATTTTCTATAAAGGCATACAACAATCATCGTTACAAATATTTTGTTAGTTTGGACTTTGCCTCCTTTGTCACATTTTGAAGTTGTATTGTAGCGAGCGATGGCAACACTTAAAGTCAACAAATAGAAAGCACCAGCTTTCTGTTTGTTTGAGAGTGTAATTAGTTTATTAAGTCTTTCGTCGAAGCACACCGAGTAATTGAACCATTGAAAACTTTTGGCATAAAGCTTGTTGATTTCTACATGATTCTAATTAAAAATGTTATAAGTATTTATACTCGTAGTTAATTATTGTAAAAATATTTGTGACATGTTGGATTTTTTCTGGTGTGTTGGTTGTATGTTAATATGACAAAAAACACATTCACCGCAAAAAACGCAATTTGCGTTGAAAATGTACGAGACCGACAGTGATCAATCTTTATCAACCTTCAGTACATAGCCCACTAACCTAGTTTGCATACGAGAAAAAAAACGATAACTTACTCTTTGAAATACTTCTTTAAGGTACTAATATAGAATACCTCTGCGCAATTTTCGTGTGGATATATTTGGCACAACTGTGGATGAATGCCTCTTTAATGGACTGAAGTAATGGGTTAAACTGCGCTGTGCTAAGTGCTGTGCAAGAGAAAAATCTAAATACTTACTTATAATACTTTACAGTCCACATGCACCTATACGCCCGGTTCGTGTGAAACATTTAACTGCATCTTGACTTACACCTGAAATTGAAACAATACAAGAGAAGTAGTAGGTAGCGAAATCAAAGATTTTTTTATTACTCTGAGACAGAGACGAAGCTTCTTAGCATTCCATGGATTCACCGTGCGGGTGCCGGGCCCATCGCGTTGCAGAGGAGTGCAAACAGCTCCTGGGACTTGCGACCCAAGTGTAGGTTCAAGGGGCCCCTTTAAAATGCGCATTCACGCTCACCATCAACTGGTTGCGCTCCTCTCCCTACCTAACCAAATTTGAAACGAAGCTACAAATGCCGCCTTTGAAGTACGTTCTATAAATCACTGATGAAGAATTAAGATGAGAATTAGGAGAGATATATTGTAATTCGAAATCGATTTAAAAAACTGGTAACAGATATACAAAGTCGCAATATTGATGAAGTTATAGAAGAAAAATATTTTCGTGTCGTATAATCCATCCTAACAAATTTTTCATCGATTCACTATTCATTTTTAAACAATAATCCAATAATATAGAATAGACTCAATAACCACATTATTTGTGAAGCATCACTGACAATTAAGGCCATTCTTTACGTTGTCGGTAATCTAATTCTGTGACGGATTACCTTTCTACATTTTCAATTAGACATTTTCTAGAAAATTCCCTTTACTATTATAGAAGTAGCAATATTTATAAAATTAATCTACAAAGAAAAAATCCTAAATTAAAAAAGCACATCATATTTTTGAAATTTTATATTTATGTAGAAATAATATTTGAGAATAAAACTTTTAAAAGTTAAAATTATTTCATATTATTAATAGAAAACACTGCATTTCATGGTAATATAAAATGATTCAGTAAACACAACCACAGGACCTGTAATTAGGTCTATTTCAAGATATATGGGTCTCTACGTCTTTGGAGTGAAAAATTTTCTTTATATGCTACACCCCCGAGCGGCAAAGGGCTAAAGTTTTGGATTGTATAATTAGTATGACATGTGATTTGAACCGACTGACACTGACGCCTTTATAGTAAGAAAAATAAAGGCCTGCTACTCTTTTAAAGATCAATGTGATACGAATAATATATCTTTATTATAATTAATAGGTATTATATTGAAGTATAATGTAGTTACCATCTAGCATCGCGTTGGTAACATATTTTTTCCTGCTTCATCATCCGTATTTACGTTTTCAAAATAATGTCTTAATAAGAGATTCTTGGAAAAATATCTTGTTATCTATAAAATGCTTAATACCATTATGTAATTTTCCCGTCCAATGAATGTAATAATTGAAAATGTTTATTTGTTCAGGCTGAGTGGAAACTGGTCTGATCGAAACGTGATCATGCTTTGCTCTGTCGGATCAAAAATATCACCAATATCCAGAAAATACTGTAAATAATTAACCCATATGGTAATTATAAAAAAATGCATTTATTTAAAATCGTATTCAACGAGATCTCGAAAATGCGTTAAGAATTAAATAAATGGTAATCTTATATATAATATTAATCAAAAACATATAATTCCATATAAAATATTTTATTTCGTTAAAAATGAACACAATGAACTACATAGTAAATATCGTAGCACTTATTACAATAGTGTAAATTATATTCTAAGTAACCGGAGCAGAAAGATGCTATCCAACAACCACAAAAAACGGAGGTCGTTCAAACAAAACAACTGGTGAGATAATGATGACAGAAACCGAGCGCTAGCAAAGCTTTTTCAGCATAGTCGCGTAGCGTAGCATAGCAGTGTAGCCACGTAGCGTAGCATAGTAGCGCAGCGTAGCGTAGCGTAGCGTAGCGTAGCGTAGCGTAGCGTAGCGTAGCGTAGCGTAGCGTAGCGTAGTGTAGCGTAGCGTAGCCTAGCGTAGTGTAGCGTAACGTAGCCTACACCATAACTAAAAGATTAAATAGCATATATTATACTGATAAATTTTCATATAAGTACAAAAGGGGTGCAGTTTTTAGCTGCATTGTGTTCCTAGATCTTACGTTTTTTTAATCACTCCCCATTGCTTTAGGGTGTTAATACAAATATTTTTTACACTTTAAAATCACGTAGAAAAAAGTGACCACTCATCATTATGTACATACATATACCGTCTGCCCGTTTTCCTACTTACAGTAAAAAATGTATGTTACATAATGCATATATACTATATATGGAAAGATTTATATAGATACGAATGTATCCCGTTATATCATTATAAATGTATCCTGTCCATATCAATTCAGCTGACTCATACTATTAATTTAAATATCTTCAAACTCTAAGAAATGTGAGGTAAATTTTAATATGGGTAGTATTTAAATATAATCGTGTTGTCTTCCACAGATTAACCTTTATGAAGCTAGCTTATGCGAAGGGTTATTGATAGCAATACCGTGGAACGTTCATTAGATTTTTATCTTTAATACTTGATATTATTAATATTTTAATACTCTCCAGTATTAAAACTGGTCATTATATAAATAGTAATAAAAACAATAGAACTTAGTACTTCAAATAGTTAATCAGTCTAATTAGTTCCCTCATTAATTTGTTCATTCGTTAACTTGCTTTTTTATTTGCAATCTAACAATTGAATAACAATGAACTATTCATAAAAATATAATACGTAATAGAATTTCATGTCTTTTATTTGTTCATATACTTTATCTTAAAATATCAATTGAAATTGGTTATCAAGAAAAATACTAAAATAAATACAGATGTCAGATTCAGTGAAATTGTTTCACTTACCGAAACTGAATTCTTCCAATGAAATCTCTATTTGCAATCTTCTTGTTTGAAAACTAATAACATTATTAAATTTAACCATCTCAAGGTTATTTTTTGTATTGTACAAGACATATTAATATTTAATAAAATGATTTTTTTTTATAAAATCAATAAAACATTTTTACATTACATTTTCATAAAATGATTTTTTTTTCTATAATCAATAAAACCAAGTAAAAACAAAATTCGCAAGGCAAAGTAATATTGTCATAATGTTAAAATAATTAATTTTTGTTTAAGAACGCTTT
This sequence comes from Dircenna loreta, assembly GCA_963555665.1. NCBI lineage: Eukaryota > Metazoa > Arthropoda > Insecta > Lepidoptera > Nymphalidae > Dircenna > Dircenna loreta. The sequence goes on along the minus strand of OY743097.1, from coordinate 2,244,491 downwards.
TTCAGTTTTGCCGAAAATCATCAACTTTTCGTTACATATGGCTACAAAAACAAACTTAATATAATAAAACCTTTACTAACAGCAGATATAATGTTTCTTAATTTTTAATTCCTTAAAAAAAATTCAATTATTATAGTTTTTTATATTAATAACACAATTTTCCATAATTTCTCCACACATATTCTACGATTTCAGGCGTAGTTTCGGTACATTTTCTTGTATTAGTTACCATATATTTGAGAATAAAAAAATACTTTGGAACTACTACTAAGAAAACATACTCAACTACAATCCAATCAAAAAACAATTATTAATACTTAACGAAATATTTAAAAAAGATATAATATTATTTCTATTTTTTTCACGTCTTTGTAGCTGACACATGAAACTTTATTTACTGTAATAAGGTTTATTTTACTCGATTTTTTTTTGATTCTTTAAAACAAATATTTCTTAAATTCAAACACCACCTCAGTAATACTCTGCGAGTCGGTCTAAGACCGTTGTCGTGAATGGTCCTGTCTTTCTTTTAGGCGAAATATCTGTTGATAAAGATTGCTGTACGAAAACAAAATACTTTATAAAACCTAGTATCAAGTTAGGTTTTATAAAGTATTTTGTTTTATGATGTACGAAGCTATATTTAAACGTATTTACAGCTTACACAATATTCTATTGAATACGTAAACGAAAAACATATTCGTTACATACAAGAATACGTTAACAAAAAAGTTTTCGTTTCGTATAGGAAAACTTATCATAACTAACAAAACAAGCCTAAACTCGGTGCACCAAATCTTATTCGTCTAGGTGATCCAATAGCATCCATGAAAAGATCTTTCAAAACCGACAAAACAAGCCTAAACACGGCTAACCTAACCATTTTTGTCTAGATCTAGTAGCAGCCTTCAACGGTCCAAAAGGTCCAAAACCTTCAGGTCACAAACAATACTATCAAAAAATATATAAAAATTCAAACTATCAAAATTGTTTTATGTAGCCATTATTTCGCGACTACGCATGCGTATGTGTGCGTAGTCAATATTTATTAATGTAGGTATGTGATTTGGTCCATTACTATTTCGTAAGCGCGTCCTTAAGAAGACAAAGGCCTTTTCTTGAACTGTCACGCGGATCGAGGGTTCAAAAATTGAAATGGCTGGAAAGCCGCCAACAGAAGTTGATTAATGGTCTTCGGCGCTTTTGATTAAAAAAGTCCTTAAGATTTTTTATATGATGGTTTTATATTTTTTATTACTGGTATAAGTTTAATTGAGTGTTATATAAGAGGAATAGAAAAACGTCCAAGAGAATAACAAGTTCATTTTTATCACGTATTGACGGCTGTGGCTATAATTGATGAATGAAACAAAATATTTTTTATTTATTTATTTATTTAATAATGAAAGTACAATAATTTTTACAGAGATATAGATATCGTAAATGACTACAAAAGTTAAAAAGTGAGTCGCAGCCGCCCGTACCGGAACTCGGTGCCAGTACGTTCCAAAACATTATATACTTTAAATTAATTACATAACAAATTATAAACACAGACATACTCAAAATTAGTAATAACTTAAACATTTAATTACAATAAGCATGCAATAAGGAGATAAATTAAATACAAATATTATAATTATTATATACAAAGAAGTCAACAAAACTTCGAGTAATAGCTTGAACATATAAAAGCATTACTCAATTTTTATTTTTATTACTATTTTATTAATGATATAAATATTTATTCAATTCAAATTATTGACAGAAACAATAAGACTGATATATAATTTGAGTTTGGTGTGTTTGCATAATTAATGAATATCTAATTACTATATGAGGAAATAACGAAAAAAAATACTAGTACTGAAAGTAATTATTAAAATAATATTTAATAATAATGCTTTAGGAAAATATAATTGGCACTCAGGCATTTGGAATTTATTGAGATCGTTCCCATTAGTCGCTCGAATCATTTAGCTAACACGTCACTATCAACTTTTGCTAGCATTTGAGATTTTTAGAATAAGCCTTTTATTTAAGTATTATTAATACATACTTACTATAAGTTTAAATATAGCTTCGTACATCATAAAATAAAATACTTTATTTACTTACTAAAATAATGGTTTTGTTATATTATGTAGTATTTACATATACGTTTTTTAAATACCTACTGTATTCATAGTAACCGTTACAAAACAACATATGAAAAAGCAAATTATTTACGAGGTATTGTTCCATATGACAAAATATCGACATAGAATTTCAAATTTCACGTTGTAATTAATGTTAACGAGTTCCCTTGAAGTGAAGAAAATGACTAAATTATACGTTAAGTTTGCGAAGATTTCAACGTGAGAGACTGTGGGTTTTGATGTTCAGGCTAATTTGTCAGTTAAAATACGTCTTTCTGATATATATTGAGAGTACCTTCTCCAAATAATTTATTTGTTTACTCGTGTAGAGTGTTTTTATTTCTTGTATATTTAAAATACTAATTTAGTTGAATTAACAGCTCAATACAAATAGGACAATATTTTTTTTTAATCTATGATATACTATTATCATATTTAAACATTTTTAAAAAGATGGAGCTTTTTTAATTTTAACAAATTAGGCCATTTATAAAATTAAGTATTTTTAATACATTATAACTTTGACATAATGTATTATCTCGGTAACGGTGAACATTACTATGAAATTTCCAAAAACTGCTTCGAACAATTAATAGATGGCGCTAATTTAACATTTTACGCAGAATACAATACGCCTCAAATTTAAAAGCTTGATCTTTGCTTTTGCAATATTTTTATAAAAATACATTCTGTCTGAATTAAATTGATCTTTTTGATAACCTATCTCTCAAACATTTTGGTTGTATCCAAGCTCTTGGTTTAACAGTTGATTTTCATTGTGTTTTAATAAAATGTTACAGAACTTCAATTTGAATGAATTTCTTTTAGAAAAATCTATGTTCAACAAAGAACTCGATTCCAAAAGTCTTGGTTCTATGATTTCCGAAAACCAATTGCCATTTTACTTTCAATGCAATAAAAAAATTCTTTTATATCTGCCACACTCTTTTGTATTTTTTACTTATCAACTTTTTAAAATAATGAAAATGCTTTTTTTTTTATTTAATTATATATTTTAGTTTTTGTTAAGTGTAATAGTTTTGAGTTTGATTTTGATGTTTTTTTGTCTTGGAATTGTTTTTTATCTGTATGTTAATTCAGTTAACTGGTAAAGAATGCTTAATCATTAAGTCAGCAAATGGTATAATTATTTTTATTTTACAACACATTTATATTTTCCGACATTGCTTTTTATAGATTTACATGGGTTGAGTGTAAACTGTAAGCTGGCGGCGCTGATCTCCTTGCTTAAGTAAAAGATACACATCAAGTGACGGAAGCTGTTTATACCTTGCTTTAAGACAAACTGTATGCTGTGATGTAATATTATTACATTATAATTTATTAATTATAATCATAGCATACTATAAATTATATACAAATATGTCCCTTTCATGAAACATTTACTGCCCTTGAGAGCCCAGTTTCTATTGGAAGGTCATTATTTATTTAAAAGCTTTTATCACTTCTGAGTCAATTTGCCGTAATCAAATCTATTCTAAACGTCTACTAAGAGAAGAAGCTAGTATCAAACCAAAATACTTTCTGGTCATTTCTATTTTAATATTCTATTTAAAACACGAACGATCAAACATTTAAAAAAATAAAAATAAAAAAAAATGTTTACGGGCTTTTTGAACTAGAAATTACTTCCTTAAAAATAAGAATAATCTCTAATGGACGTCTAAATTTAATATGAATCAATTGGCTGCAGTTAACTAACACGTATAATGTCAGATTCTATAGAACAATTAAGAAACCTTGCGATATATCTCAAGATTTATCTTATTCATTTGACCATAAGCAGGTTGAACTCTTTTAAAAATAATATCCGTTTATATAATTTGTGTTGAAAATATTTCATTTTGTTATTCTCTCTAAACACGTGGATGTTAAGGAGAAATCTCGTTTCCTTCCCATTACCAATGTATCGTATTTCCTTATATAAGTAATAGTGCTAATGCCTTAAAGATGTTCCATTGTTTATTTTCTCTTCATATAATTAATATCCAAATTAGATATTATATTAACAATGGAGCTATTTCCTTGTTTTTGTTATATTAAATTATGGAATATATTCCTTAATTTAATATAATAAAAACAAGTAAATAGGTCTGTATATAGCCTATAGATACGAGGTAAACTTATCAAGGAATAGTGGCTAATTTGTAGGTTATTATCTCTTATACATTATTATTATTTTGAGATATTATGTTATAAAAATACAAGATATTTTGTATTACTAATTTAATATAACACATTACTTTTTTATAGTGAATATTTTATAATAAATTCAACTTAAATAAAACACTAATTACAAACACAAAACATTACATTTAATAATTATTTTCAGTTGCTCATACTCAGTGTTGGGTAACTTGTATTGATTTAAACACCTTTATTATGTATGAAGAACGTTCGGAACTAATATTGTTGAAGTTTTAATAGGTAAAGGGTATTATTATGAAGTCTTTGATGAACGCTATTAGATACTACGTTATTACATTTCAATATTATAGAGAAAACCATTTTACTAACTTGGAGCCTGCCACTTCTGTGAAACCGTATCTTCTTGTTCAAATTAAGCAACCGTATCACCAAAATATATATCTTCTGAAGGTGCCATCTATTTGGCTTCTTCCGAAAAGTATCACCCATTATTTTCTCATTTTAAATATAAATATTTTTAAAGGATTATAAGTTTCAAGAAATAATTTCAATGTCAATCTTAATCTAAAATAATCCGGTGAAAAACATTAATACTTTTTGGCTCACAATTGTAATTTTTTTTTTTGTAAATATTACAGTATTTTAATTGTAACACATTGAACCCTTTTATCTACAATGCCTGTATTTTATTATATAGTCTTGCTTTACAAGTATTAGGTTATGAAAGACTCAAAAGGAAGTAAAGTCTTTATATTAAAAAAAAATCATGAACCTTTATTGGTATAAAATATATTTACGAGTCTCAGTCAGAAACCAAACCCGAACTAGAAGCAAGTTGAAACAAAATGTGTCTTCAATTTGTAGTTTGAAGGTATAACTATTATTTGGGTATTATTTACAATTCAATTGAAATTAGTAAAACCAAAAGCATCCAAGTTTTCTGTACCTCGGTTTTAGGTCAAGTATATTATGCTTATCATCTAAGAAGCTTTTTACAACATTTTGTTAATAAAGATTTAATGTAATAAAGAAAAATTAGGCTATTTATTTATTGAATAGGAAACCAACGTGACATAAATATTAACTTAAATATAAATACCTTAAAATTATACGTAAGTTTTAATATTATACATCGACACTTAAGGCTAACTCAACACAAGTAAGAATTTTTTTTTTAAATTACTAATTCTTTTGGCCCTGCGGCATTGACAGCTACACCGGAGGTGTAATGTAAGAAAAATACATAAAAATAAAACTATAAAACAAACATAACAAAGTCTAAATAACAATAATATTAAATATTGCATCTCAAATCCAGCATGTCCTTTTTTAAGTAAACTTAGTGATATAAAAGAAAAAAATAAGTCTTATAAAAAAGAGTTTCAACCAAAAAATAAAACAACCACTATATGTGAAAAAAAAACATTTTTTATGTTTATAAACATGTATTTATTCAAAAGAGTCGCTTGTTATATAAATGATATGAATTTTACTAAAATTTACTTTTGTTTTTAATAAAAGGCTAATATCAATTGACAAGACGGAATAATCGGTCATCTAAATCATAATAAATGTAGTCCAATAAAAGTCAGTTATGATATATTATTATAATTAGCCGAAGCTTGGGTCTGGATTGTTGATAAATTTTTAATTCTATATTTGTTCAAAGATCTCTAAAGTGAGTCATTTATAAATGGTTTTTATTCTATCAACTATACCAATATTAATATTATTGAAGCTTAGTGGAAACTGGTCTGCAGCGGCATGTACAAGCTGAATCGCTTGTAATAAAGATTATATTAACCTGTGGATGTGTTTGCCATGAAGAGAAAATAGTATATAATTAAATGGGTAAATAATAAGCCATAAAAATTGAATATTCATATATATGAAAAAAAATATCGACGATAAGCAGCCAAGATTTCACTATTTGAACAGTTTTTACACCATTCGTACCTTATTGAAAGACAAGTGAAAGTATGTAAATGAGCAGATTTTCACGTTTTGTTTTGGAGACTTATCTTTGTTTACTCTCCTGAACAAAATTCTGAAATATCAATAATCTATTTTCTATTCATTCAATTTTTTTACTGTCAAAAAGCTTAGCTATCTTGAACGAAAAAAGTTTCAACTGTCGGATAGTACAAGTTATCTTTGAGTACAAGTGTTACCAACAGAAGAAAAAAAGAAAAGAAATAATAAAAAGGAATAATTTTATTATAAGTAAATGTATATATAAGCCTACAATCAGGGTTTACTGGTGAATCGTAGCGCGATTGAAGTCGAGAATTCATCAAGCATGGTGACGCAGCGGTTGGTTTCACGAGACCGAAGCAATGTATCATGCTGAGAGTTTGGTGTGACATGTTAGTTTCAAAAGCAATATATTACGTCGCAGCTAATTTATGTTTGTTCGGGTAATGCAAAATACAATTTGCTTAATAAATTTAACTTCGAAAAACTTTTCTTTAATAATTATAATATGACTAAGTATATTAAAATTATTATACATTTTGGATTACCATTTGCTTTAAAATATATGAACGTATTTTTTTCATATGTAAAGTATTGTAATTTTGATAACTTAACATAAGAAAAAGCCAATTAAATGAAAATAAATGGTAATGCGGGTATATCTCGGCTTAACTTCGCGCTTTTTTCAAACTAACAGCTCTTTATTTAACCTTAGTTCTGATTCATTTGTTATTTCTTTTTTAAATGAAGATTAATATTTACATAACAAAAAGTTGCTTAAATTTGAATGCTAACTTTTATTAACTACCTTCAGGAAATAAAAGCATTAAGTAAGGCTATATGTAGTTTAGAAATGTTATGTCAAATATTTATTAAGACCTTAATTTTAATATATATTTTTATAGGTACAAGATAAAGAAAGAGTTTTCATTAATTTTCACCCCTGTTTAGATTTAAATCTATATCACTTATCGATTTGTTGGAAGACAGATGTTTGAAAAAAAACAGTAATTAATCGTAATAGCGTTGCAGGGAGAGGAGTGCAAACAGCTCCTGGGACTTGCGACCCAAGTGTAGGTTTCATGGGCCCCTTTAAAATGCGCATTAACGCTCACCTTTACTGGTTAAGCTCCACTTCCTACCCAACCTTTGAAGTACATTGTAAAATATATTCAAAGTAGTTTTTAAAAGATGTTGGACTTTCTGATTGAAAATATATTTTTATCAATGAACGATGATAACTAAATGCCTGAATATACACGTAAACTAAAATAAGCTGCTACCATCATAAGCTTTATCTTTTATCTTAAATCTATTGTTTGTTAAATAATATTGTAAGCCACAACCCAACAAAGTAGCAATTAACTGTTTTGATAGTATTACATTGCCAAACATTTACTTGATTGCTGAACTGAATTCCAAGTTGTATAAAGTTGTAAGCTGGCTGAACTAATCTGCGCAAATAATAGTAAAAGTTAGAAATCTCGTAACTGCTGCGGTTTAGTCCCTGATGATAGTTTCTATCGGGCTTGAGTCTATGTTAACTATAAATTAGGTTTACATGTATTTAAAATAATTTTCATCATCATATATTCAGTAATGCGTGATGATGAAAATACTTCATAAAATATGATTTATAATAGTCTCTTTATGTTTTTAAACAACATACAATATGGATTTATTACAAAAGATTGCCTGAATTAATAAGACATTTTTTTTATTTTGATTGAAACTAATAATATTTGAAGAAATTGGAAGTTGGATTCATTTGAAATAATAGCATAGCGTGGGTTTATTTAAATACATTTTCAGCATGAAAATTCAAGGTTATATTATATATATATATTAAATGACGAATATAATACATATTATTATTCGTATTTTAAAACTGAAACTATTCAATTCACTTTATTAAGAATAAAGTGAATTTAAAAGTTTTTTTAAAAGCTTTTAACGATCAACAAGAAAAGCTGAAAGTTCATTAAAAGTAGTGAGCTGTTGCTCTGAGACAAACGAGTTGAAATAGCTCTCAGCAATTGTGTTATTGGTACTTATTGTGTGAGAGCAATTTCTTTAAATGGGATTGTGTACATATTATTTTATTTGTTATTTTTTTCTACATATATCAAACGTTAAATAAACTCTTATATTTATAAATTACACCGTTTGTATATAGTCAAACGCTAAGCTGCGAAGGGCCATTTATAAAAGATTTATTTTTTTCCTCTTCTGGACATTGACTCTTTTAATGACTTTTTACGGAATTCCCAAAGTGTAATCGAATAGATAATATTATAATAAAAAGTTTTTTAGAATTTAGAAGAAATGTTTAATTCCTTTTTGATATAAAAATATATTCATCTACGTTCATGGTTTTAAAAGTTTGTAAAGAAAGATATTGCTGATTTTCAGGAAATTCAAAAAGAAAGAAACATGTTGTCTGTTCACTAACCTGACAAGCTTTTTGTCCAAACAAAGAGCTTTTGTATAAATATCCAATGAAGAAACATTTTTGTATGACATTATAAAAACTCTTGAGAATTTCATCATTGGTGCTTTCATCAGACCCAATATGATGATAAAAGACTGATGGACATCTAGCAGAAAATAATTTTCTTCACATTGTAAGTTTTTACTTCATTGAGATCCTTTATTTATAAATTTACATATATATTTATAATGCACCCTACTATAAACTCTTAATAAGTTATCTCTTAAAATAAAATTTGCAATATTCTAAGTTGAATATTTAAAAGAAAAACTTTAAAATATTGGATTTACAAAATCGTATGACATTGATACTATACAATAAATTTATATGTAATTTAAAGATTATTTTCTTAACATTTTTATAATATAACAGATATTATAAAAATATTATTATTTATATATACAATATATATATATATATATATATATATATATATATAACAATTGATATACAATATATATATATATATATATATATATATATATATATATATATATATATATATATATATTGTATATCAATTGTTATTGTTAAGTAATAATCTGACTCTGCCTTTTTGTCTTTATAATTCATGACACTTAATAACAGCTGGATTGTCTGTCCATCTGCGACATCTCTTTGTAAATAGAATAATGAACGTATTATTAAAACAGTAGAGTTTTCGGGTATTACGTAAAATACTTTTAAGGTCAACGATGTAATTCTGGAATATTTCTATAAAGGTAAATAATAGTGTTGTTACAAAACACTAATGAACTTCTATTGCAAATGTTTTTTATATGTTTTAAAATACATTTTTATTTAAAATAAATAGTTCATCCCACAGATGTATTATAAAATGCGTATTTTTATTTATTTGTTATCTTTAATTAGTTTAAATAAAGCCAGTATCTTAAGAATCAAAATATTGTGTGCTAAAATATACTGCTTACAGAAGTTATAGTTAGTTTCTGGGAGTAGAAAATGTTTGAAAATAAGGTGTGCATTCAAATAGAAAAGAACACGATAAATTGTACCAGAGTGGCTTAGATGTAATAACGCTGTTTAAACATTAGTGCTCTTTCGTATACCGCTTTCTCTATAGCTTATATAATTAAAAAAGTACCCATAACGTTCAAGTCAAAAACAAAACAAAAGCCTCACTCTATCTTGGAGGCGGCTCGCGATTGGACCATAATGATTGATACGTATGAGAAACAGTATAGAATTCCTGAGGATATTGTTGTCTCGTCATCCAGACCGGACATATTCCTGTACTCTAGACAGTTAAAGCGCGTGATACTTGTGCAGCTTACTGCTCCGTGGGAAACTAACATCCCCAAAGATCACACAATTAAATTAAACAAGTATTACGAACTGACCAACGAGCTGACCAGGAATAGGTATATAGTTAATTTGTACGCAGTAGAAGTGGGAGCGAGAGGTATAACAGCGAATTCTCTCTTTAACCTACTTAAAGATCTTGGCCTCTCTAGAACTATCATCAGTACATTTTTAGAACGTACTTCAAAGGTGGCATTGGTAGGTTCATTCTAAATTTGGTTAGGTAGGGAGAGGAGCGCAACCACTTGAGGTGAGCGTGAATGCCAATTGATTCATCGAGCCATCGTTAATTGGTATGAATGTTTTCTCATCATTTGTTATTGTTATAAAATACCGATTTACTTGAGATAAAGCAAAGTTTTAAATATGATTTTTCTTTAGATGCATTATGAGGCATAAGGAATTATATCTTAGGTCATTCTGAATTGAATTGACTTCAAGTTTAAGTAAACTGAAGCACCGCATGATCCTGACTATTCATCCTAAAATTACCAACTGTTTTGTTTGCTCTGGAAGTTTTAAATTAACGTAACTGTACGTTTCATTTTTCTTCATTATTCTATGGTGGTACTTCCTACATCTATTTTTTTTTATTATTTTACAAAAACTGTTTTCACTAGATATAAACAATTATTACAAAAACAATTAACAAAGGACATGGGTTAATAATATAAATTAAAAGTTAATATAACCTTCAAAATCTAATTATAATAAATTATTAATTATATAAATACAATATTATATATTGGCATAATATGTAAGATTCTTACACACTCTTCTAACAATCGTCATCTCAGTGCAGACTCTTAATTTTCACGTACTCAATCCATGGCATCTTCTTCATTTACATTAACAATTTAGACTATTGTATTTACAAGCTTTTCATCCTTCCGCATTCATAATACATCATTTTTTACATCCCTACAAATATCATTTTTTTTAACTATGGTTATTTTATTTTATTAAATATAAGGTAAGCTCGCGGACCTCTGCTATCATACTCACGGATCTTATACATTTTGACGTCTAAGAGGTTAATACATTCGTCATTGGCGTGAGAATTCTCCAGTGTTTTATTATTATTTCTTTTTAGTCTAGACTTCTGAAATTTATGCCTAGATTTCAAATATTTTTTCGGCTAGATGTTTATTCTTAACATAATTTTTATATTATTTTTTCTTAAATGTAAGACCAAAATACATAATCAATGGGAAAATCGTGCATAACAGCTAAATTATTAATCTCCTTTTAAAAGGCATTCCATTGCAACGAAGAAAATAAAAATTCTTTACAGCGCACCCTTACATAACTGGCTCCAGCGTGATGCATTCAAAAACAAATTAAAACAAGCGCCATTTTTACTACCAAAGAGATAGTGACGGGTATGCAATGCATATATGCATTGCATACCCGTCACTATCTTTTATTTTATATCGAGTATATTTATTATATAAATGTTTTACACGTGCTCTAATATTTTTTTTTTATTTTCAACAATAAAAAAATAGGTAACCTAAAATATTTAATTCTTTTATCTCTAAATAAAAAAAATACGGATAAATATTAACGTATATTTTTAATGAGTTGTTTTATAAATTTGTCTTATATTCAACAGACAAAATAAGGTTATAAATAAAAAAGATTGCAACTATTTCTTGAAGCCTTAGTTTGTAAAGGTCTCTATTACAAAACAACAAAATAACCTACATAGAACGTGAACCAGAGCGGGAATCGGTAGTCTGTTAAATACAGTAGTACTTGGCGCTCTAACATTTCAGATGTCTGTGGTTGTACTACGAGATTTGTTTTAGATCAATGGTTTCGAACTTTTATAATGTTTGTTAAAAAATCTTTTAAATTTATTACATATTATATATAGAAAATTTATTCTTAGCTTCGTATGTTAAAAAATAGAGGATTTTGTTTCACAGTTGATTGCATATTTTTGTTGAAAATTAGACCTAACGTGATATGAGGTCAGTCGCGAAAAATTTGATATCCAAGTTACTCTCGTCTCTTGACAGCTCTTTGAAAACAAATTTGGGCTATTATAAAACCTTTATTGTTCTCTACAACCCCTAAGAGATCTATTTCAGAACATTTTTAAATTGGGTTTTCTAAGTTTAGAAATAAATGAACAAATTATGACGTTTGTTCTTTTAAATTTATATGATCGAAAGTAAATTAAGTTTTTAATTTACCAATGTTTTCATTGATAAATTAAATGTCTTCCTTATTTTTAGTAAGTAGTAAGTACATTGATAAAAATAATAAAAAAGTAACGAGACATAATTAATATCAATCAATAACATGAGATTTTTGATAAAAATAATGTGTTAAATTTTTTTCAGTCAAATCAATATAGGATGTTGTCCTCTTGGGAAAAGGTAAAAACTTTTTCATGGGAAACCTTAAAAATTGGTTTGGGTTATAATTGTACTATATATATAATAATAATATAAAACATACAATTCATTAATTTTTTAGACTTTTTTTTTTATTTAAATCAATTTGTGTTGATTTTCATGATATAATAAAATTAATTGAAAAGGTATATTTAGTTGTTAAATAACAAAAATAAAATATTTGGTTTAAATAGTGACCTACATTTAAATATTTTTTGTTTTAGTTAATGAACTTATTTTAATTATCTGGACTAATTTATTAAAAAATGATAATTATTAATTAAAAAATGTAATACCATTTATATTGTATAATTATTTTAGCCGGACAAATTGAAGACTTAATTTAATTTGATAGTATTGAAAAACATTTTGAGAAACTTCTGTTTTAGCTTTATGTTTTATGTTTACTTTATTTAATCTTAAACTAATGTTCTCATTGTTGGCTTATTAATGCCAACAATGAAATCATTAGTTTAAGGTTTCACTTAAATCATTTATCGACGTTAATCTATCACATAAAGTAATAATATATTTATTACCTGACAACTATGCCATAAAACATCTCGATATACAAGTATTAAAAATTGGATGAAGCAAAATCAGAAAATTTCAAATCAACATTTCATTACAAATAGAGGAAAATGGTCAAGCAGTCTGAACCGAAAAAACATCTCGATTTCCGAGCGCTCGTCGCAGCGACTGGATTATTCCATCAAGATACAAATGTCGAAAAAGTGTCATGCTATATACAGACAGAGAAAGCTGTGCATATAATTAGCACGCGATCCTCAATCGCCACTAAAACTTTTAAGACTAAAATTATGCTTAACATTTTTATTATAAGATTAAGAGCGACAAAAAAACATCTTTTACTTAGATGATTTTTCAGTATGATTGACTGTCCTTGAGTTACATTTTTTTTTAAACTTTGAGTTTATCGATTGTTCCATGGGCTATATTATATCGCCTCAGTGCCAGCAATTATAGAAGACAAAGATGGAACGATATCTAAGTGTAAACATCTAATATATAGAAATTAAAAAACTTTTTAAATTAGCTTCGAAGCAATGAAACAAAAATATTATTATTATAGATTTTTTTTCTTTTGGGAGTTTTTTTATTATTTTTTGTTTAATAATGTTAATTTAACAGCAATACGAAATAGGGTTAATTAACCCGCTATGATTTCGGAGAGTAAATATTTTTAGTATGTAAATAATATTGCGTTTGATGTTGTGATAGTGATAGGAAAAAACATACATTCAATTATTTTTTTGCACAGAAATCAAATTCAGTTCATCGGTATTTGTTTTCAGTATCGTTCAATACAGTTATTTTTATTATTTTAAATGGTGAAAAATACTTAGTTTTACTTTTATATATAATTGTTAATTTACAATAGCAATGATATCCGAGATAAAGGGTGATTTTATACATTTACCTCTAGTTTCCCCACACACTCAGCTAATTACATAAGATATAAAATACTTAAAATGGGATTGTATTTTACATTATTTCTGTACTCATTTTGTTACACCATTCACCATCAAAAATACTAAAAATAAGATTGTATTTTACATAATTTTTGCAGCCATTATTGTTGTGATTCACCAAAGTATACGAGTTAAAAATTATTAAGAATCGATTGACAATGACTTGACCATGGTTGACTTGTTATTTTTTTTTTTATTTCAAAATAATATTTTGTATTTTTACGTTTTTTAAATAATTTCCTTAAAGCATCTTAATTAATAAATAAATGTTATTTGATTGACCGACCCTTATGAGCTTACTCGAAGTAGCTCGTGGTGTTAAAACCAATGCGTTATCTTTGAGAAATAAAAGTTCTTTTAAACAGTTTACTCTATATTTTTAAGCAATTATTTTTAAAAATCAATTACAGTATGTACGCCACACTCTATGACATATATATTTCATATATTACATAATATTCTAAGAATTTACTCTTCATAATTAATTATTTAAGCTCCTTATCAATGGAATGTCTTGTTATAATTTTTATTTTTGCTACGATAATATTGCAGCAAGGCTCTGCTCCATTTTAATATATTCCGCTTAATATTATTTCTCACCACTGTTTTTTTTTGCATAATGTAAACTGTATGTATTAATTTGGTGTATCATATATATATATATATATATATATATTATATTAAATATATGTATATAATATATTAAATTCACGCTTATATTTCATGTCGTTTACCTGAAAGAGAGTACTTTTCAGCAATAAGGTCGTCTATTGTAATTTTTTTTTAAATATTATTTTTAATATTTGCTTTTTGTAATAGTTTTGTATAAGAATAAAGAGCATCGTGTATCGTTTTATATTGTTATGTACAGCTTTTCAAGACATTGAAAAGTTACACATTTTATATTTTTTGTAGTAGTGGACTCCTACTGGGAACCTACGCTCGGGAAGCTACTAGAAAGACCCACAATATGCATACCTTAGATCCAATAATATTAGTCATTTCTGTGTTTTTAAAATAATCTAAAATTAAAAAAAAAAAATTAATTCATCTAAATCTTCCTGAAATAAAAGACAAAATACTACATAAATGAAAAATAAAAGAAAAATTTAATGTATTAAAAATTTAAAAAAGAGCTTGCCATTAAAACGATTATTAAACTTCCGATGTCCTTTATGAACCGCGCTTTGCGCTTTTAATGACTTTTATTTGTCTTAAACTCTTGAATCGAATAAAACTACTGCAAAACTGCTAACAATTTGTGGTCAAGAATTCTGAAGAAGTTTTATTGTTGTTACCAAAGAAGACGGTAACTGGACCGAGAATTGTAGATATATTAGACGTTGCTTATCGTAGCTGTGATAAATATTAAAATCCAAAACTTTAAAATAAATTGGCAATTGCAAAATGTATAATCATGCTCAGAAATAATATATCTTCCTATTACTAATATAGCCGTAAAAGTCATTTCTGCAGTTTCATCCTTACAATCGAACAAACGAATTTAACCTCTTTCTTTAATGTCGGTATAACTATGTTCGAACTTTAACATCTTGAATGACTGAACTACTATTACATTTTCATTGTTGGTATAGTTAGTTATAACAATCTACCGTTACCGAACGTTACTCGACGTCATGAATCCAGCATTATATATTCCTTTACTGTTATGTATGTATTTTACCAACTTTATAAAGAAATATATAAAATCACATTTTCTCATTCATATCCTTGATACAATACCATAAAGTAAAGATTTTATGAAGCATGAACCATCGACAAAAGATAAATGAACCAACACCACACTCGGCTCGTGTAATCGGAGGTCTCGGCACTTTGCCAGACATCAATAATGCAGAGATACTTGCAAATATCCATAACTAACGAGTATGACACCTTTTAACATGCAAAAGATATAATATTAGGCATTTTTAATCTTCATCATCATGATATAAATGGAGATCAAGTTTATAAAATTAAAAAAAAATGTTAGTGAAAAACTGTCAGTTTTAATAGGAGTATATCAAATTAAGTTTTATAAAACGTCAATAATGATGCAATTTGTAAAGTAAAAGAAAATAAAATATTTAGTTTTAATGACAATACTACAGTAATTCATTGAGGCATCATTAACATCAAAAATCAAAATCATCCAACCCATTAGTACCGAAATTATCGAAGTCATTTCTGAAATAACAAAACTTATTCCTAAGTCCTGGAAAATTTTGCATTCGTAAATCCATAATACACCTAATATAAAAATTACACAATTAACGCAATACAAGGAGACCGTTATTGACAAAAGGTTTCTGTATATAATTATATATATTTAATAAATAAAGAATGAAAAATAAACCAATAAGAACTTGAACCCGCGAAATCTGGGTCGTCCGATTGCTCTACCAGTTGAGCTACCATATCGTCGCCAGACTCGATGAATTTTGCACTGTGCATAGTGTTGAAATTTAAAATTGATTCAATTTATTTTTATCGAATGTTAAGAATGTCAGTTTTTTAACAGAAACAATAACCAAAACAAAATATTAGTTACAAAAAAAAAGACGATTAATGAATTAATTTTAAAATAAGAAAACTGAAATTAAAAAAGAAAATAATCACAAGTAATATCATGAATGAATTTATGAATAGGAAATATTTGAATACGTGGTTTCATTATCAAATTTAATTCAGTGTATACTTTTATAACGTAACTTATATATTTTTTTTGGTTATTTATTCGAAATTACTCATAGGATTGAGATATAAAGAAAAATCTAATGTGTGTAAATTTTTCTTTTTACAAACATATGATTAAAAATGTATAAATAATAAAATACTAAGGTCTAAAATAAAATTTGTGTCGGATTTAGAAATATTTAATTTTATGTTGATTATATCTTGAATATCGTCGTAAAAAAATCAGGTTCATACCTAAGTCTAAGAGATTTTGTATTCGGTATCTAAATTAAAATATATAATTAAAAAAAAATGTGATTAAATTGAGATAAATAAAATAGTGATTCTTGTCTTTTTATTAATAAGTGTAAAAAATAGTATGAGATAATAGTTACTGTTATTACTGGCCTTTATACTTTTGACAGAAAAATGTATAGGATGAGAGGACAGTCGTGTGAGTCATGCCATTTACCACTCAAACACTTTTGAAGTCACTTCAATGATACAGAGATGCCATTAGTGCACTAAATACACGGCCTAGTTGTACCTTTTACAACGACGAGTGAAGTGACTTCTGATTTTGATAAAGACTAGATGGCACCATTAACTGACACGGAAATAAAATATTTTGAGAAAAAATTCAATCAACAAATGTTCAATTCACAATTTTAATGGATTATTAAGGTCATTTATTTTTATAACACCAGACTCAAGTAGCAGTTTCAGTAAGTAAATGAGCCTAAAAGGTCTAAAAAAAATGAAAAGTGAAAATTGTATATATTTATTTATTTTATTTTATATTATAAATAAATAAGTTCAACATGGCTTACATGTTTAAAGATAATTCAAAACATTTAAAACTCAACTAACTATCGCTTAAATCGTTGTTTAAAAGCAAATTAGAAGTTTCAGGTTATATTAAAATATTTATATATAGTGCGTCATTTCAAAAAAAAATTGAAAGCTTATTTATGATAGTGTAATTCTGTAATAATTAAAATAGTTTAAATAAAACCAAACGAAACATTTTAAATTATTTATTAACACAAACACTTTTAGAAAACTAGATAGTGTCAAATAAATAAAAAGGATCAAAACCTTTTATTGAAATTCATACAATACTAATGATATTTTTTGATTACACCAGGCTATAATCGATAAAAAAATTGAAAAAAAATATTTTTTTTGTCTCTAGGATTGTACCCATTTATCGGCGAAGGTGTTTTTTGTTATTCGAAATGATAGTCGAAAATCACAAAAAAAAGTTATTTTTACAAAATCACTCAGTAAGATTCTTTATCGTAATGCTGCGACTATTTATACTCACTTGCGGATAATCGATAAAAATGTATGAATAATCGAAGTTTAATGTATATTTTTATTATATTTCGTATTTATCTCACGCTCTAGCCTTCTTTATTAATAATTATTTGGTGGTAACGGTTTATATATAATAATATATAATAAGAGTTTTATATGTAACAAATATTTCTGTATCGTAATGTGCTCATGATATACTTTATATTGACTTTGGCTTTATATTGGCGTTTTATTGATAAAATAAAAGAAAAAAAAAATGTGACTGAGATTTATTTTTAATTCCGAGTGATTGTGACAAACAGAGGAACATTTAAAAAGCTATTGTTCTCACAACAATTCAGTGCCATTTACTAAACATATAGAAATATATATATTTTTAATTTACAGCTTAGTATTTTTACAAATGTATTCTTGAATATGTCTATATCAACTTATTTATATACACAACTCTCTTTACTACGAAATAGATTAAGAAAGGACACATTTAATTGTAACATGTAAATATGTAAATTATAACGTATAGTCACGGCCGATGACACAAATTATTTTACAACTGTAACGACAAACACCCTTAGAGTTTACTGTCCATCCCTTTATTGTGATGACGTCAGTGTTACAAAAACAAGAGAGTCCTCATCTATTTATTTATCATTAAACACGTCATTTAATCGACCGAATACAATTTGAGCCAATTTAACTTACAATAAATTATCATTTTACGTAAAGCAAGAACTTTTTGTCCCTTTTTACGAAATATGAAAAAAAATACGGGGATGGAGTTTGAAATTAGGGAAAGATAAAGTTTATATTGAGTAGAAATGCAGAAAACTAATATTTCTATATAAACATGATCTTTTTATATATAAATAAATAAAAAAAATATTACTCACACTACAATGCAAAACATTACATGTGTGCAATGTTTACTACATTGTATCGTTGACACTGTCACTGAAGTATATATTAGTCAGATGTCAAATAATCACAAAGAGTCTATTGTTGCCTAATATAATAGAATTAAAAACAAACAGTGCGAACAAAGACAATTAAAACTTTAAATGGCGGTCGAATTTCGGTCATTAAGCGACCACTAGTTAAGATACAGTTAGAAAGATGTCACATTTAGTTAATAAAGGCAAAAGGTCAATCACATGTCAATACTGAATAAACTGAAGTAACTTAATTTGCCTATACCCACGTTAAAATGCAATCACTTTATACGATAAAGTAACAATACTTTTTACCTTATTGATCTGTCATTCATCTGAAAAGAGACTTGTTAGTTTTTTTTTTATATTGTCGGGCTTAAAGTACGATTACTGTTAATATAAGTGTATATAATTAGGTTAAATCAAATATTAATTTATTTATGAAATATACCTCATTTATTAAACTAGAAAATTTACAGTTAAGTCATCATACTTAGATTTTACCATATTTTCTCCATTCTTACATCTTTATTTTATTTATATTCGCTTATGAAATGGTCTAAGCTTATTTTGTAAGCATCTCAAATTTTTCAATGGAGACGTAATGTAAAAATAAATGGACTAGAGTAGTGGCAGTAGTTATAGGGTCAGAAAAACATCTTTGTAAATATGGCAAGGCCAATATTAGTTCGTTACATCAAAAGTAATCCAGCAGTATTTACTTAACAAGGATGTATTTTTTTTCCTTCTATACTTTATACCATTTTGAGCTTAGATCTTTAAATTTATTTTTATGTAGACATTTAATAAAATTAAAATTTATCATATGAATCTTTTAACTTTATCTATACATATTTAACAAAAATAAAAAGTTTGCTTATGTGTTTGAACGCACTACTTTCTGAAACTACCATACGGACTTGTAATAGATGAAAGAGCACGGGGCACGGAAATACCTAACAAATTCTAAATTTGTATACTATTTTGAACATAAATTTCATATGTGGTATCTTTTCAATGTATTATATACAGCAAAGTTAAAAACATTGGCTAAGATTTTTTAACGAAGCCTTAAAGATGTCGCCTCCGTAGAAAGCGGATTATTTATATAATGCTAAATTCATCAATACGTAAGCATAATTGGCAGAGCGACGGTTTTTCAAGGCCTCTGAAAAAAGTCCGAATCCTGCCCGTCTAGTTTTTTTTCACTGCATATACAATTTAGAGATAAGTTCATTGTACTTGTATATTTTCGAAAGCTTGTTAATTTGTATATTAAAGTTGATTATTTTGTAACAAAAAAAAACATCAAAAATAATATTTTATACATAATATATGAATTACGTATCATCAAAATAAAACTTTTTTTTTATTTTAAGAATCGTGTTTGATTTATTTGTTTTGTGATATAAATAGTTGGTATACAATTCTCTTTAAAAGTAAAGATATGCTACTATTATTTATTTATTTCTTATTATTTGTTTTTTAAAACTATTTAGTTTCTAATTCTTTAAATTCTTAAACTTTATGGAAAATTACATATTTTCCCAGTAATTCGAGATGATAAAAAAATATATTATTTTTTAAATATAAACCTATTTATTTATATATAAACAAAAAAAAACTACTTTTTTTTTCAAAGGCCATCGTCGTATCCGTTTTTATATTCAATACTAATATTACAAAGAGGTGATTTTTATTTGTGTTTTTGTATTTTTGTATTGTTTTCACACAAGTCGTACTATACTGATTTCAAAAAAAAATTCACCATTAGAAAGCTGCTTTCTCACTGAGTGCAATTATATTTTAAAAAAATAGATTTCCTTACTAAAATACAATAAAACAAGCAACAGGTGTGAAAAAACGGTCTTAAAAAAGTTGACATCGCGTGCGCTGTGGAAAAAATGGATGAAAAAAAAATTTTTTTTAATATTATACTACGTGTCATCATCTACTATAAAGTCCACAATACCATATGGCCAACTCCTGTGGTAACTCCCCTATAACTGCTTTTCGACAAGTTTAAAAGTTGTTAAAATTGCCGACAGTAACCATGACAATACCATTTTATCCATACCTCTGTATTAGCTCTTATCCTATAAAATATTAAGATATCATTTTACTAAAAACAGTTGCAATATCCGTAAAATACTTTTTAAATTATTAAAATCTGACATTAATTTTACTGAAATTAACATGTTAATCGAAAGAAAATAATCCAATAATATATCCAATAATATAAAGTTTATTTATATTATAAATGGAAATTAGAAGCATTAATTTAAAATAGTCATCACAAAACTTTTCAATAAATAAATTAAAAATCTAGTTAATATATAAAGAGCTGTTAACAATTCATACTATATTTTGAAAAGATATGAGGTAACAAAAATTTTAAGCTAGTTCGTAATTCGTATCTTCATTAATATTGTAAGGCAAAATGTAAGTAGCGGTAGTTTAAGCTAATTGCCAGCCATTATCATAAACATTTTAGTCCGTTTCTTTAAATTTTAAGAACAATATCTCAACCCATTCCACCGCTAATGTAGAGTTGAGAAGCAAGCTGTCTTAGAACCGTTTTATAATTACTTTTTTTCTTCTTGCTTTCCTTTTATACTTATACTTTAATCAATGTTTTATATAGCAATTAATTAATGGTTTACTTCAAATCTACATTTTATTTATTTATTTTATAAGAACAGTGGCAAATTAAAGCCAAACTGATTTATATATTTTAATAAATAATAATTTTGTGACTAATTCTTATCTTATTGTGTTTTATATATTTATATAGGTATATGTGTGTATTTATTATTTATTTTTTCTCTTACAAGTAAACCAGAAAGAAAAAAAGAGTAAAGACAAGTTAAGAGGAAAATAAGTAGATTGAAATCGTTCAAAGACTATCAAACAAGCAATGGGGGAATTGGATCGACGCATTCCATTTTTCAGTTGAAAAATTTAATTCTAATTGCCGTCTGCCAATGAGAACTGAAATCAGTTTTAAAATTTCAATGTTGATCCACAAATATCTGCAATCTGTTATGTCATTTTTAAGAGTATATATTTTCCACATTTCCGTACATAATTTTGTGCAAGCTACAAATACTGTTGAATTGATTAATTATTAAGTCTATATATATATAATTTTTTCATATACCGTGAGGTTTTGCGGCTGAATTAATACTTTTTATGTTGCAGACACGGCTCATAATAGGTTATATTGTAAAAATTCTGTTTCAGGCATGATCTAGAAACGCCAGCACTTATATTTATAACACTACGACTGATTTTGAAGATTACTTTACTGTATTAACATATTAAATATATTATAAAAAAGCACCACTAATATTCACACGAAATGTTTATAAAATTTGACTTGAAATATAATATGAGTTACTTCTAATGAGTTCAATTGAGTAGTTTACCGATCGACCTTGTTCGATTTATTTTCCATTGGTTCAACATGATTAGACATAAACATGACTAAATTTCAGATAAATGCAATCAACCCATAAACATATAAAAAAAATATACATAAAAACCCGCCAAAAAAAATAATCAAAAAAAAAAAATCCATGTCATAATTATAAAAAATATACTTCATTCAATAAAAACAGCTTTTGAAGAATTATGGTTTCTTTTACACGTCAAATGTATACTTTTCAAAACGCGATTTTATTCACCTGCGGCCCTTTAGCGGATTATTTTCGTTTTCTCTAAAGCCTTTTTGGTTCAGGGATGAAGCGCTCCTAAGCTGTGTATTCATTTAGATGTACGCCATTTCTAATATCGTGTTTTTAAAAATATTTATTTCACCATATCTTTTAGCATGACGTAGCTTTTTTCACTACAACATTTGATAAAGTATGTATATATTTCTCCGAAATAAATGTTCTATGAAAAAAAACACATAGAAGTTATCAATAATTGCAATATTAAAGAAATAAGTCAATGTGTTTCTATGAAGTGACTTGTAAAAATAAAAAGAAAAACTATAGAAATATATTGATTCAGATTCGTAATTTTGTAAGCCAGCCTTGCAAGTAACAAATTCTGCTATCAAGCTGGGGCTCAAATTTTGTATAAACATTCAAACCACTAGTTCACTCACAACAAATATTAACAGTCAGGAGTATAAATCTCTACACGTAGTCAATGCGCATTTCGTCAATTTTCTTTTGAACATGGTCCGGGAAATAATCTGCGTCTGTAAATCTCTCTGTCTCTACGTCTATGGGACCTCTAAACTCTTACTTGTTAGTCTATATCTTTGACCAGAGTATTGACAATTTCCATCTTTAAAAATTTGCCAAGACGGCAGAAGATATCGTTCATTACAAACACAAATACCCTGGCGTGAGTCGTCGAGGCGTGAGTATACCGGTTTAGTATAAGTATGTTGTGGCCAAAATAATGAAGACAATTTTAAACCATTAGCTCACGACTTACGATACGATATTCTTTGCTGTAAATTATAATAAAAGAAAAAGATAAAAACAATAACATATAAGATAAAAAGATAATTACTTCTACTTTGAGAATAATCAATGGTCGGTAATATGGTGTTTCGTCATGGTCAATCAGCTGGCCGTCTTCTAGTGTACTTAATACATTAACCAACCATATTTTTTTATACTGGAACATAAAACACGAAAAGAATATTTTGAACTCATTATTAATAAAACTCTATATATTATATCAGTCATATTGAGGATACATGGCAATAACCAACTCCACTCTATCTCGTCGTATAAAAATTACTACGCTCTAGCTCAGCTCTAGCTCAGCTCCTCTAGCTCAGCTGCTCTAGCTCACTATACTAAATTGTAAAATACAGCTAACCCTTAGTAAAATATACAAGATACCTTGGTTATTAATAAATTGGTTATTTAGATTCAAAAAGAATAATACAATTTAATAATCGGATTGTCTATAGCTACGATAGTTTCAATAGTCATAGTCACAGTAATATGTCACCTAGAGTAACAGATTATAAAAGAAAAAATATTAATATAAATATTTAAAGAAATAAACACCCGACAGCATACCCTAAATGGTGTATTAAAAACATTAATTAGTGATAAATAACCTCTTATCCATCTTGGGCATGCGATAGTAAAATATTTAGCCTTCGTTTACGGAATCCATGAACTAACAAATAACAAGAATTCATTAAGAATTTATTTCAAGCTAGTAAGGCATCTGACTCACCTGGTACATCCTTTGTATAGAATACACGTAGCTAGGTTTACAATATCTTCAAACTCATGAATAATAAAAGTGGATTTAACATATATGGTAAATGATACAAAAATATTATTTTTCTATTTACCCGGCTGTATTCACGTAGAATTAAATCGGAACGTGCCCTACTTCAAGCCCGAGTCCGCCACGCTTAGAGCTCATGAGTAAAAACCCCGAATGGGTTCGAAACTAGTCGGGCACATACCGATTTAATTGTACGTGAATACAACCGGGTAAATATAAATATAATAGAAAGTTGAGATAAAAATAGATAGAGAATATATATATTTTACTCTTTACTTTACAATATTTTGAAACAGGTAATTAATCCTTACTAATAATGTTTAAAATAAAATTTACTTTTAGTATATAAAGAATTAGATTTTTTTTTGGATTTCATAATATAACTCAGTTTGATATAATGTGGTATTTTGTAAGAAATGTCATTTTGTCAATTAGATTTGTAAGGCGTTAAGAAAATTACCTGTATCAGTCATATTTAAATAGTATAACCCCAAAGTCAAGACATGTTTGTCATGTTTTATAAGTTCAATAATATATCGCAAATAATATCTCAATTGAAAGTATAAGCAGTATATTCGTAAATGCTATTTTTTTTTATTTTTACCTCACTTGAAGTTCGTGAGTCCTAAGCTTTATCTTTTTATTCAACTACATGTCTATTTTTACTTTTATATAGGTATACAAAAGTAGTCCGTGAAGTTCGTTACCGAAAATTTTATAAGGTATTTAAGGTAAATTTTATAAGGTATTTAAGGTAGGTACCTTGAAGTCTAAGGCGTCAAACCGTAAATGCTAAGGCGTCAAAACGTAAAACAGTTTCAGTCATCCAAATATAATGAAATAAATATGGTCACTTTTAAATTTAAAACCTACTTATATATTTTTATATTTTTTGATAGTTTTATCACAAGTACAATTTTTATCTTAATTAATTCGTAAAGTAAGTAAATAATACTTATATGTATAAAACATTTGTCTTGAATTGGTACATTCCATCCAAACAATGCCAGCGTAACCTCGGTTGCTTATATTACACTGTCGTCATAATAATAAAAATTAATGATTACATACGCATAAAAATACAAGATATAAGTAAATTAATGCAAATATTTAATGAGAACATGAATTCAATTAATTGAGTTTTGTGGTACACGTGTGGCTTTTCCAATAACGCAACGCCAGCCACCGATAAAATTAATTAGCTGCTATGATCTGAAAAAGGAAAACTGTTTATTACATTTCTTTTAACATGATTAAAAAATAAATTATACATAATATTGTACCTATACATATGAAAACCATGTGTTGGTTTCCAAAAAAAAAAATTGAATAAACCAAATTTATCAGTCGAAAATTTCGAACAAGTTGTAGTAAATAAATTCAAAAGTTGAATAGTATTTTTTTAGCTAATTTCAAGGACCTTAAAAAATATATTATACCTTTAATAAATCCTCACTATTTCTTTTTCAAAATATAACTTTATATGACAACATATTTATTTTGTCTCATTCAAAAAGGAATGTGAAAATGTTTTCACGTCAAATAAATTAAAAGATTAACCTAATTATTTTCAACACTTTATAATGCTTAGAAAAATATTTTTATAATATTGAGATGCTGTTAACGTTGTTCTCTTTTGTTATCTTTCTATCTTTGCTAATATATTTTGTAAACAGTTTCGTGCAAAGGAGATTCAACATACCAGTTTTGTATATTCCTATATACTAAATATATGTGTGAGTAACATATAAGTGTTATTAATATTGCTTAATCATACATAATTAATATTTAGTATTGAAGAATTGTTTACGTTTTGAAATAATAACGTCAACGTCACTTTAACTGCTTATTCTAACATACCGTACCTATATTACAATTAATTTGTTACTTTAGTTGAATTATTATAGCTCTCTGTTTTGTCCCAGACTATAATTTTGGACCAAAACATATTTTCCTATACCATAAATTAAATACTGAACTTATACCTTTCTAGTTTATGTTTCACATTATCCACAGAAATATGGTAATGTGAAATAATTTAGTTATAGAATTTAATTTGTATTTTAAAACTGTTTGCAAATAAATTTTAAAAAATAGAGGGCACTTCAACTTGTTGGGAAACTAAATGCTAAAACGTTTATTATTTTTTTAAGTCTCATAAAAGTTTTGTATTCAAAAATGTCACGAGCCAAAAAAATTGTTTGAGTGAAGTGAATTCCTTTTAAATAAAAAAAATAATATAAGTAGAATCGTCGCTTAGTGTGTCATAATATAAGCGATTTATATTTTTTATCAAATTTATATTTACTTTGTAGATCTAGCACTAAAATTTAAACAAAATTTTAGTTCTAGGTGACAAAAATAGCGCAGGATTTAGTACCAGCAATTCTACGAGGTGCTACGCTTTCGATAGACTAGTGTAGACCCGCCCGGTGTAGACCTCGCCCCGCCAACCATATTTTTTTTTACTATTTGAATATGGTGAAGATTCGATTCACAGTGTAGTGATTTTTAATAAGAACATTAACACTAGGTGTGTGACACATTAATTATTCATTAAATTACTTTAAATTTAAACAATAATTCTTAAAAATATAAACAATACTGTCAGCTATTAAGATCAATTATATAACAAATCAGCTAAACTATTTGCTATAGAGCTAGTATTTAGGCGTGTTTGCACACACACGTTTTTATTTAGTGATTTCATATATAATCTTATATATTATTTAAAATAAAAAAGTTAATAAAAAAATATATACAACTAGTGAGTGTGTCACTTGTTTTATCTGTAAACGGCTTTCTCTTTTCTTTATATTCAGAATCTTCTTATTAAAATTGATTTAAAAATAATTATCAAAATATGTTACACTAAATCAAATTCAAAAGTTAAATAACTCAAACTATTTACTCTAGATCAGATGTATGAAATTCTAACAGTTACCGCCATAAGAGATATAGAATTGCGAGGCTTGACTACTGAGCGTCGGCTAACCGATATGCAAATTGCCGGCTCGTTAGCCTCGTTTTACTCTCACCTGCCTTCCGGCACTTATACTTGAATCTAATCTACCTATTTTTATGACCTAAGAATGACCTACAATCCAAAAGTTCTGTTAAACTGTAAATATAACAATTAGATTGTTTTCTAAAGTATTTTGGTTTTTTGGGGATTACAATTTTTATTATTAAGATTTAATTTAATTTAATGTTAAATATATAATCATGACTAACCAACTGCAATGATATAAGATACAACTTTATCATTTTCTTTGGTGTCATAAATAAGGTAAGTGTCGTAAAAACTATTTGAAATTTTAGACGATTAGACAAAGCTGTCATATTTTTATATTATATTTTTTTTTTTACATTTTTGTTTTTTTTTATCTTTTTAGGCATATCTAGGCAAAGTAAAAAATTTTCCAATAAGTTTCTCATGTAATTTTCTATTATTTAAAACCAACCAACCAACCATTCTTTGATATTTGTATAAAAAAGATTTCTGTCTCTAATTTTATAAAAAAGTTATCGCTCTCTATTATAAAATAGAATTTACAAGATGACGTAGTAAATTCTATTTTATAAAATTACAGAGTAATACTTTATTAGTGTTAAAACAAACATGTATCACATTGTTTGCCATAAGCAATACAAATATCCTTTATCGTAAGTGGCATGTGTTTGAACAATATTTTAAAACAGATGGCTAGCTGCTGTGCAACGGCTTGGAATAACAGACGAGTACGCGAACGTACATACGTAAATTACGTTCTCGTGTTATAAATGTGCTTAGAAAGTATCTTGCAATATCTTATATATATACGAGTATATAAATATATGATAATTTTGCTTACTTGTGATATAAAGGCTGCAAAGCTGTTGGTAAATGGGAATGAAACCATTATTTTTTTTTTTTTATTTTATTGGAAGTAATGACAAAAAACTCACAATGAAATATTTTTTCTTTTATTTTTATAAGATTTTTTTTTCTTAAGCTCAATTTCAGGTAATAATAATTCAGCCCAACTAAATTTCATAGGAATTCAATTAAAACGGATTACATATCAGGAACATTTCGTCTTTTTATTGAAAAGCTCTTCGAAAAAACTATAGTTTTGCGACAGTTTACACACCAAGGATACATGTGTCGACTTGTAAAGGTTCTGTGATCCTTCCTCTATTGTAAAATTTAGTAAGTCAGTACAAATTCAGAAGGCTTATTATTCACTAAAACTTCATCGCACAGTTTCGGAACGATATAAAGAAACAAATATTAAATTGTATTCATACTTTAGAACCGCGGACCAGAATGAAAATCATCTTTGTATCCCATTTAATTATTTTATCATCTGATGTTTTTATGAAAAGCTTATATGTAAGTATACTTCAATTAAATTTAATTAATTTGAAAACTAGAATTTAAATCTTTATATATATAAAAATAAATTGAAGCGTCCTTGGCTTAACAAAATTGTGTAGTGAAATTTAGTTTCAAGCTCTTTCTAAAAACGATATTTTTTTGTATTTAAAACAAACTTTTTATTAAAATAATTTATAAACAATAATTTAGTAATATTTTAAAAACACTAAGTTATTTTGCTTATGAAATTGAATAAATATAATTAATTTAAGTTGAAAGCATTTCAATTCATGACATGATAAAAATTAGCTTTGCCAGCAGTGTTTTAAACCTTAAACATGAATATTCGGTTACATTAGGTGACACCTATATCGTCACGGTAAGCACAAAAGCGATCCCGTGGCATTCCACAAAGGCGAAGGTAACCGTTGGATTTTTAGTGGGTAGCCTTACAAATGGCAACGTCTTCTGTGCTGCCGGGCTGTGCCGTGCTTCAGTCCCACACAACCACCCGGTCATCACCTTTTTCTTCTTGGTCTTCACTTATCCGTAACGGATGTTTCGAACGGAAAATATACCAACTAGGATATCAATATCTTGGAAGTTATTTGGGCTTCCGTCTTTCCACTCACAGTATGAAACGTAGATTTCAATGATGGTCAACGGGGTCTTTCATCTGATATTAAATTGCATATTCAGAACAATTATTGAAATAGTCAATACCATGTTTAATTATATTTTAATTAATGATTCAAAAGAGTATCCATGGAATTTCTTGCTGATTCTTCTCCATGGACCTATACCTTGGAACCGTCCATCTAGAGTTTGACGTTTCCTATATGCCTATTTGAAATAAAAAACAATCATTTTGACTTTGAATTTCAACTCTCAAGACATATTTATTTGTTTTAGACAGATTTTGATGAAGTTTTCTCAATTTAATTCAATCGGCTATAAAGTTATAAAAAGCCTTCATTCTACTTCTGTTGTGACATAATTTATGCCTAACGTATGACTTTCAAGTTCATTCATTAGATTTTTTCTTAACGTTGAAGGTTTTGAAGTAAGAAAGCAATTTCAAGCGATTCAAAATAATAGCTTGTTTTAGAATAAAAACAAAATGTAGTAAAGTAAAAAATAACATGGTTTTAATCTGAGTCATTTAACTATTTAAATGCTGTTTCTTAAAATATATAATAAGTCTATTGCAGATGAGCAGTTTCAAAAAGTCTTTTATGAAAATGTTTAAGAAAAACAAAATTGCTATTTTTGGTTTAATTCAATACAAATTGGTAATCATTTTGGCTCATTTTCTATTTTCATCTTTCAACTGATTTTTTAAATTAACGGAGCTTATGCAGACTTTTCAAAATGACTTTTTGTTATAGAAAAAAAATGTACATATTTAATTATCTATGTAGTTATGAAAATATATTACGTATATTCTTTACAAAGCGTAAGATTACAGATCTGTCATTACAATTATTGATCACTTGTAAGAGAAAATAACCAACATTATTTTCATAGCTCTTGGGAAATCAACGTGACTATATATAAGTAATATATATATATATATATATATATATATATATATATATATATTTTAATCATATAATGCTTTTTAATTATTAAGCTAAGTATATTGCAAATATCTGTGCGTGAAGTACGCGAACGGAAAGGGGTGCACTAGTTGACCTAAGGACTCCGATCTAATTTCCGCTATACGGACTCAAATAAACCAATGCTTTTATCCAGAGAGTCAATGCAATTAATTCTAACATAGTTGTTTGATTTTCTTTACTCTGGTATATTTTTTTAGAATGCTGTGAATTTTTTTTTTTACTTACCCCAGAAAAAACTCAGTTGACTTTTAGCGTCAGAATGTAGCTAAGCGCCAGTGATAGTAGAATAGCCTAAATTTACATATTCAGCATCCAAATACCTTTTAGAGACTAATTAAATTTAAATGTTAAAAGTCATATTTAACTAAAATAAATGTTATATCCCATTTATTTATTTATTTATGTGCCATCTTTGAAACTAAACTAAAAACATAAACATACAGTACACTGGATAACTTGTCTCTACAAAGAGGTCGCTTTCCACGCCACAATAATACGTATGAAAAGAACCCTTTTAAAAAAAAATATCGATGGATATATTTTTATAGGCCATACACAAATCAACAAAAATAAAGCAGATTATTCAATAAACAATATTACATATTGTAATAAATAGGTATAAGATAAAAATCTTTACACGTTTTCATATATAATATCCTTACAAAGAAATATATAACTTATTTTTCAAATATTAAAAAAGATATTAGAAAAACATACGGTAACGGTATACCGTTACCGTAGAAAAACATACGGTAACGGTATACCGTTACCGTATGTTTTTCTCAGTTTTACTCAATTAATTACTTTGCTGGATCTTCATTTATCAATTTAAGCAACACGATTGTGAGAATCACTCCCCTCTGAAATGTGTAAACGTTATAATGCTATTTTTTAAAAGTACAGACCAAAGAAAAACTATTTTTCACTTCTATATAATAACTTTATTTAGTTTTATTAATATTTGAAAAATAAGTTATATATTTCTTTGTAAGGGTATTATATATGAAAACGTGTAAAGATTTTTATCTTATACCTATTTATTACAATATGTAATATTGTTTATTGAATAATCTGCTTTATTTTTGTTGATTTGTGTATGGCCTATAAAAATATATCCATCGATATTTTTTTTTAAAAGGGTTCTTTTCATACGTATTATTGTGGCGTGGAAAGCGACCTCTTTGTAGAGACAAGTTATCCAGTGTACTGTATGTTTATGTTTTTAGTTTAGTTTCAAATTATTTTTAATAATTAGGTACAGAAACTGGTTTTAAAGTATCAGCCGCCAGCCTGGCGTCAAACGTCTTTGGGGATACGTTTTGAAGGCCAAGCATTCCAATATTATAATGGAGTTTGTTTACAAGTGGTGTGAGTGGGTTGGAATCTTCAAAATTATGCAAGGGATATTTATATTGGAATATAATAAATTATTTTCGTAGTTGTATAGATAAATACGTTATCAGCAACATGAAAATATTTTATAATTTAAAAGGTACTCTTAGTTGCCTATAATTTATTATTCAATCCAATATGAGATCGGATTATTAAAATATATATATATATATATATATTAGAAGTACCAACAAGCACTGATAATACTTTATAATGCAACTGGAAAGGATAGCTTTATTATGGGTGACATGAATTATGCAGCTACCTTTGGGAAAAATATATAGATTCCATGAGCGAAGACGTCTTATATTATACAAGGATGACGAATCTCAATATAGGTTTTTTTGTCTGAAATATATGACGAAGTCATCAGAAAAGAGAATATTTGGTATCTCATTTCGAATATGCCATTTTCTCACTTTGGTATACCATCATCTAACCGCCCAGCAATAGTCATCATTAACAGTGGCGTTCAAAGTGAATAACATTTCGATGTGACCTCAATGGCTTTCTTTGTTTCAAATAATAATCAACTGAATAAAAAACTCATATAAGCTTAAATTATAAATCGTTCACAAGGCAGATTTTATTTGACGTACCAGGTGGTCCTGACAAGACATTCCATATCTCACTAATGCACTCATTCAATATTAGAACCAAATAGCGCTGGCAGTTGTTAAATAAATCAATCGACTATTGTTTTCAAACAGAACTTTTCGCGATAAACAAGTTTCTGAATATCACAAAAGTCACTCAAATGAAGTGTAAGCGAAGTGAGAGTAAACAAAATAAGAGCGTTCGAAAATATTTTATTTATATTCCGTTATAACTTTAGCAATGATTATCAATATATTATTTCTCTTAGTAATTTACAATAAAACTGTAGAAGAGTTCAATTCTGTACATAGGACAAAAAAAAGAATACATCTAGGGGACTTTATATAAGTAACATAAGCCAAATATAAATATAATAAATATAAATATAACATAAGCCAAATATAATAAATTTTTGTCAAAAAATACTAGACCGATTTTGAAGAAACTTTATTTGTTATATAGCTATTAGTCCGCGGCAAGTATATCTACTACTAACTTTTTATATATATTTTTTCTGCAAGCTATCAACATGAAGTTTACAATATAGACTCTTTTTACATAATTGAAACATAGCATACAATAAAATATACTTACTCAGAATAAAATATTCTCTTCTGTTATGCATGTTTTTAAAATCTCTATTCAAAAATTATATGTTAACTTCACAATAATTGTAAAACGTCAAAAAAGAGCACGGATGACTTGTCCGTGGAAAAATAATAATTATAATTTAAAAAAAAATAAATGGTATATCTCATTTATAATATTATAAATTAAATCAACTCTTATTAACGATTAATATTAATATTTATACATTTATTAATGTTTAAACTATTAAAGTACGATAACAGTAGGTATTATAATATTTTTGCGTTTATACTTACATCATTAGTTACTATTGGTACGAAACAGTTTCAGTCCAGGGTACAATCCGATATGGTATTTTTTTTACATAGCACTTACTTTTGAGTGCGAACGGCTCATGAATTGTTTTTTTTTAAAAAGAACGTAATTAATTTTCTGCAGTATACCAATAAACAAATATTTTTTACGAAGTATGGTTTATTGCCTATATAGAACGTTAGAACAATTGAATTATTATCTTTGTAAACCACAATGGAAATTGTATTGCGACTATAATTTACGTCAACCACTAATGTTCGTAGCTCATTTATACTACGACTTAATGTAAGTATATGGAATTATTATTTATATTATTTACTTATAAAATAACGTTAAAATACAAGTATATTTTTTTGACAGTTTTATTAATTAATCTTTAATATATTTTTTATTATGAAATAAATAAAATCATGATTTTTATCTAAAAAAGGTACTTCAAGCCCATTGGAGTAGCCATATCCGCATCTTTTGTATACTCTTTAAAGCTGTTGCAAAAAAGCTTACAATTTAAAATAAACTGCTGTAATGTAATCTAAATTCGTATTCGAAAACTTACTCTAAATAAAATACAATTAATGGTAATTGTTTTTTTTAACTTTAAATTTACCTTAAGCGACTTAATACGCTTTGCTCTAAAATACATAATATATGCAATATAATAATACAGTAGTAGTTTATTAAACATATATTTTTAAATGTTTGAATTTTAAAAGAAATCTCAAATTCACTCCTAAAATAGAAATATGTATTTTACAGACGTATGTATTTTCGCAAACTAGTGGGTCATTCCATGTCGTCGCACAGCAGCTAGCCACCTGTTTTAAATTATAGCTTAAATATAGCTGTACAACTACTGCTTCTGTTTTAACAAGCTATTAAAAATATTAATATTAACTGTATACAAATCTTATTTTATTAATAAGAATATATGAAAAAATATAAGAAAACCACCAAGAAAATAGAAAAAAAGGGTATAAACAAAAACTGCATATACATTCCGAATACTACCAAAGCTGCCACTGCTTGGAAAAAGTTATTACCACAGAGCTTTTTAAAAAATCGGTTATTTATAATAAAAACTCTTTTTTTATTGTAAATACTCTACTATAAAATACTTTAATAGTGTGTCAGAAGTATTAATAAATAAAGTTTTAAAAAAAACAAAAGATAACATAATTGCTTTCAAATTATTCTGACAAAGATTAAATATTTTTTTACCAAATCCAAATGGGTTCCGTAGCAATTTAGGTTTTAATTATTGAAAACTCAAGAAACCCTTGAAAGAAACTTTTTGAATCTGTCTAAATATTGAACGAATCACGTGATAAATACTGTACATTGAATAGTTTTACTTAAAATTCAGGTTAATAAAAAGATAAAAACAAAATAGTAAAATATTATTAAGTTAACAATACGTTACCAATAAGTATAAAAATATTTACATTGTATAAAAAATAAAGTCTCAGCGACATAAAAATTCTCTTGAATGTATGGTCGTCTGCTCGATCTGTATTACGCAGCTCTTGGAAGCAAATGGTTTAGTGTCGTTGAATAAATTACACCTTTTCGCTTTGTTCTATATTTTTATATTTACATATTCTTCTTGTTTATTACGTGAAATATATAATTTTTAATTAATTTTTTTATTCCTAATTTATTGATAATTACGCATTTAGGGAGTTCATATAGCATTATTCGTTTACCTATCAACACAAGTAGTATGAAGCAAATGGCGAAGTAAGCACGTACTTGGCTCCCAACATTATGATGTTGGCAGCCAAGCCAATCGGTTATGACCAAAGCCAAGTATGCAATACGATATCAATAACGTAAGCGTGAATAAAACGCCAATACCCATATGACGTTCAAAAAATACTCAATACTAGAATATGACGCTAAAAAATATTGTTGTATAAAATATAGCAATAAAAATATCATTTATTGAATTATATTTCTAATTTTTTCAATTTCTAACGATAATATATTGGCGCTAAATGTCAAAGTGTAAAAGATTACATTTTTTTTTTTAAATTATGGCTTCATTCACCATGATGTGTGAATATTCTGCCAATTTCAAA
Organism: Dircenna loreta; assembly: GCA_963555665.1. NCBI lineage: Eukaryota > Metazoa > Arthropoda > Insecta > Lepidoptera > Nymphalidae > Dircenna > Dircenna loreta. The sequence continues at coordinate 2,209,350 of OY743097.1, read as the reverse complement.
AAAAGATTCTATAATGATCGTTAACTGCTCGACATGCAGATTAATTATTCTGCAGTCGATAATTATGGACTCGTTAGTCGCGTCTCACTTACACCTGCCTTATTCTAGACGCTAACGGACAAACTCATTTTTTGTGTAAAGTAAACAAAAAATAAGAAATTATTTTATACGATCAGTTTTGTTTAGCAATCTCGTGTGACTTCATGATAATTTTATTTTGAATAATGCTTACTGAATGTACAACTTTGACTAAAACTATTCAGACGTGGAAGGGACAACTAGCGGCTATTTTACCCCACATGATGCCATGTATGTATGTCAACATGAAATCTGATTAAGTCACTGGAGAAAAACGAACCAACAATTTACTTAGGTATAAAGTCACAAAAATTCAATAGATATAAATAAAATACCATTCTTAATAATAATAATTTTTCTTAAGCAAAATCAATTAAAAATTGAAAAACTCTCAATTTAATTCTTAAAATTTAAGGTTTGCAAATACATTGAAAACTTGTTTGAAACGTCATTGACTGTTAGAACGAAGCAAGTGAAGGCAATTGATTAGAAACTAGGCGAAAAAGTTTTTAAAATTTGTATATACTATATGTATACACTACTAGAGTGAAAATTGCATTTTCAATCAATTTTAACATCAATTTGGATTTTATCATCTCGGGCGGTGCTATGCTATTCAATATTATTCCAATTCAATCAACATCACCAAGCCATTTTCACTCGCATTAATAACACAGAGGAGACGAAAGCTTCTTATCATTCCATGGATTCATCGTGCGGGTTCCGGATCCATCACGTTGTAGGGAGAGGAGTGCAAACAGTTCCTGGGACTTGCGACCCAGGAGAAGGTTTACGTTAATTATTCATATATATATGAATAATTAACGTAAAATGCTAGATCGCAGTTTAATCAGCTAACAAGAATAGTGCGTATGATTTTTACGTATTTGCTAATAATTTATAAAATTTGAATTGAAATAATATCCTATCAAACGTTTGTTTAAATCTATCACGTTCTACTATTATAACACAAATATGTATTAATGTATAGTGCTTATCTAGATAGATAGAGCGTATGACATATTAATATGACTGCAGCTTATATTATGGACTGAATAGACAAGGATTGTACAATCTTATCACTGAAGAAGAATTTATAGCTACTTTTTGTACCGTAAGTTAGCAATTCCTGTTAACAAAGTATGTCCTCCTCCTCCGTTCCTTAATTTTACAGTAATTATAGATTTTACAGTTAGAGAATTTACAGTGCATATACATTTAGCTATAGTATGTAACTAGTTGAACCGTCTATTATTTTGCAACGCAATCCTGTGAAAAATTATATTCATACAAAGGCACTTAACGAATAAAGACAGATATTGACTATAATACCAACCTGCAGATATTTTATATTAATGTGTTTTTGAAAAAGATATCTCACATTTAAAAGAAGACAAGTATTTTTAGAGTAAGGAATAAAGGAACAAGATATTCAATTAAGAGTTGTGTCAGTGACCTTTTTACTTGTCAGTACTACAATTGTAATAGATATTCTGTAACATTGACTAATTAGAAGGTTATTTAGTCTCTGGTAACTTAATTCATCTTACAATTGAGAGGCGTATTTTTATTATTTATCTGCAACGTCTAATATGCAAAATAGTTATAATTCTCTAAAACACCAATATTGTTTTATAGGAGGTATTTTATTTACATTTTGAAACTGTTAATATTATTGTGGTTCTTACTTAGAAGTACTTACATTTAAGTACTTTTATCTACTCCGTTATTATGAATAGTTTTTGTCTACTAGCAACTTAAGCTGGCTTCACCGAGCTTTTCAAATATAATTATATACAAACACTTCAAGGTCCAAACCACAGACGTATAAAACAAATTGCAGGTATCGCAGTTAAGGTGAATAAAATACTATCTAAATATTTTACTTTATTTAATAATTTACTATATTTTAAAAGTAATTGGCTAATATTTATAATACTACTGCCTACCCAGAAAAGTTTTTTAAATTTCAAATTTTTATATATTCTTTATATTCTTTGTCTTTTGTCTTTGTTATTATGTAGCTTAATCCATCAAAAAGTGTCACGAAACTTTTACTGACCTAGATTTCATGTGAGACACGTGTTTATAAAAGGGTTACTGAAAATTGTGACATTGAATGTCTTTACTCGCTGTAAGGTATTTGGAATCCTATATGATGTAGGTACGATTTCTTTGAAATTTTAAAATAAAAATATTTATATCAATTTATGAGAATGTTTCATTTAGTAGCGGTCATTTTACTAGTTTACTCAACTCTGTTAAGCAGTCCCGAATTATTAAATTTATAAATAAACTTAAAATAAGTAAGCAGCTTTAAGTATTTGCTAATTTAAATTGAGATTTACTATAATATCATAAAAAAAAATTCATTTATTGTCAAGGTAAAATTGCATTCATAGATAATATTTCAAACTTTGAAATATAACCTTAAGCTAACTAATTAGGTTTCAAACAGTAATTAAACCTTTTTTAGTAAGAAGAATAAAAAAAACAATGCTATAAGTATGCTTTTTAAAAGTAACATTGAGATAAACGCTAAGAAATCGTGTTATAAATTTCATTCTTTCCTTCTTGGTTGGTAATGGCTAGCAATTAGTTTTAATGATGGCGGATGGCATGTGACGTTCCAATCTATTAATGGAGCTATAGATAACAGCATATTGGAAGCGAATCCTAATGATTCTTGTAGGATAATTTTGTTTAAAATGTTACCAAGAATATTAACACAATTTATTTTGTTTTTATTATTAATGACATATTTTGTTTTTTATGATTGGATTTCTTGCAAAGTTGAGATTTTAGTTAATAGCGAATAAAAGTTATGGTTATTTTGTCATAATATTGTCTTATCTACTCTTATATAAAATCTTAATGAGTCAGGGTTCAAATCAAGTCAAGGGTCGTAATATGCCCGACTAGTTTCGAACCCATTCGGGGTTCTTATTTATGCGTGTAAGCGTGGAGGATTTACGGCGTGAACTGAGTGCAGCAGATAGATGGTCACGACGAGAAAATGGCGGCGGCGGAGTGGGGGGGAGATGGAGTGTAGTGTAAATAAATGTAAAATATATCTTATGATTTATTTATATCCTTTTAAAGTCTTATTGAAAATTATGGCATACCTACATATTGTAACAGGTAAAAAAATAATCTGTATTTTTTTAATATACACCTTCCTAAGGATACATACATAAAACATATATATCAGTTAATATACACGTATAATACACATAAAGCTCAAATGTTATATACAATACTATGACAAATGCAATGTCAGCAATGTAGTTAATATAGGGTATGTTAAACAGTTAAGGTGGCAATACACATATATATAGGTACTCACGCATACTCACATACAAACACACACATACACACGGTATATAAAAATACAAGCGGCTTGTTTGTTGAATCCCCTTTAGAATCACGAAACTTATTACAAAAAACAAACGAATCCTCGAAAAACATAAGAAATATACAAAAAAATATATAATATAATAGGACATACGAATATTTATATATACAACCTGTATATACTTGTTATATATATATATATATAGCTTGTGTTTTTATTATGTAAGATTACCAGTACCAGCTGACCCAACAAACTCTCCTCTACAATCCTGTTTCAACATTGAATATTTATTTCGAATTAGTACAGCTATTAAAAAAAAGTGGTTTTTAGATTACTTTTTAAACTGTTTATTACAAACATTCTAAGGCTGTATGATTCAGAATACCATAAGATATATTTTTTGGCACGTAAACGAATAGTTATGTTGGTATTCCGATACACAAACACATAGATTTTTAAGATCTATGCTACAACACTCAGCAATTCCCTTACGATTTATTAATCGTCCACCCAAATACTAGCCGCTTTGGCAATTGTAACCGTTCAAAGTCGAATGCCATGTCGTTCGTAATCAAGGAAATCTATTCAATGAATACCATTTTATACTTTTCTTTCAAAATTACGGCTTCGATAGATTTATTTATTTTCTTTTTTTCCGAACGTAGGGTTTGCGTTGATAGTTTATATTGTGCTTTATAATTATTACCAATCCATTTTACTATTCCAGATTATGGGGTCATAATCCAGGTACTTCATCTATTTTGTTTTAAATTTGACAATTCATTTCGTTGACTTTTTTTTTGAACATAATGCATTCTAGTAACAAAATATGATTTTTGTATTTGTGATCTGTGTTTAAGACAAAAGTTTTTATGGGTTATGTTTTTAATTTACAAAAAATGCTAGGGATGTAGGTATTTACATGATGTCTCATAATTTTCATAATTTCACTCACAAATGTCATGTCAGGTTTTAAGGTTTCTGGCTGGCATAGACTGATAATGTTTGACGAAAATCACATGATAGAAAAAAAGTTGAAACGGTTTTGGTTCTTTCATTTATCATATAATGTGCGGTCTAATGCTTCCAAATTTTTGCCATGGTGTGTGCCTCATTTCATATTATTAACCTGCTTTGCTGCATTACTTTGGTTATCGCAGAATTTCGGAGAGGTTGAAATTTAGAGTTGTCATTTATTTAACGGCAATGTTTAACGGCAAGTTGAGTACAGAGTGAGCTTTCTCCATGCGTAGTGCATTCGTCGTTGTCATTCCAAATTGTACAAATTCAATGTTAGTTGGCATGAATTACATGTCTTCAATAAACATGAATGTTTCATTGCCATTTTTTAATAAAATTGTAAATTCGCTTTAAATTTTTAAGTCACTTACGATATTGTATGTTATCGGCCATGTCATCTTAATAAATATTAAGATGACATGGCCGTTTCGTTTATTTCGTTTATCTTTTCTCATGGTTTCGCGTTGCTTGTTACTTAAATTTGCTGTACTTGAATTTGTTCATTTTTACATTTTTTTTTATAACCATATATACTTTGTCAATGAAGTCTAAAAAAAACTTACTCCATATTCAATTCAACTTTTAATATTAGGCACGACAGCTCTGAACTAGCCGTATTAAACTAAAACTTCTCAAAAAACCTACAGTACAAATTTCTCCGAATGAACTGACTTCGAAGTTTACGGTAAGAAATAAAAACATATTATTTTATGAACATAATTCCAACCGATTCATCTGTTTTAGTCGAATATATGAAAACCTAAACCTACACCTGGGTCGCTAGTCCCAGTAGATTACACTGTATCCTCATATTGAATTTAAATAACCTATTTCTTAATAGCTGAAGCTTCTATTATTTACTGAAGGTGTCAGCTATAGTTTTCAATTTAGTATAGTAAGGTAGAGAGGCGTTAAGACCGTCGTTCAGCTTAACACGACACCTAAACGGATATATGTTCTTGGCAAGAAGCCAAACATGGGCACGTTGTGTAAAAAGTTTCATTAATATTGAGTTTAAAACTTAGGTTACCAAACTTTTCTCTGGCTGCTGTCTTTTTCAATAACATCTAAAATATATTACTAAATATTTAAAACTTATGAACTATATTTTACTTATAATTTTTGAAAATATATATTAACAAGTATAGAAAAAATAAAAAAGCTCAACACCTTGTTAAATTTTAAATAAATATAGAATAAAAAATAAACTGATACAGGCAGCGCATTCGGACCCGCGATTTCTGGAACTGATGTTCGAATTCTTTCCCGTATCGGTTCAATCTATATTTATTAAATATTTAAAACTACCAGCAACGGCTTTGCGCTGGTTTCTACGATGATTTCATTTTGAATCATTTTTACTTTAAAAAAAAAATGTAAACCAATAAAGAACCACTATTCAATGGTATAAACTACGATGTATATGTATATATATATAATGAATAAATAAATTATGAACATTTTTTAAAATATAGTGCTGTATAGAAAGCCATCTTTATTGTTATTAAACAGTTTTAATATTCTGTATGAATTATATCTGCTATATTAGAAGGGATTACAAAACATTTTTTTTATTATCGTGACAAAAAGAACTGTAAAGGGATGTCATGTAAATAAAATAAAAACACATTTTAATTATGAGGACCTATCAACAAATATTTAACTTAGCCTATTATATGAAACTAGTTGCTGACCGCGACTCCGTCCGCGAGAACTTCAGAATAATAGGCTCGTAAGAAACTCCTTCGCTTGAGCTTTTTTTGGTTATCATTATTTCAAAATTGTTTTACACGAAAAGCTCTATTATTATTGTAAGGGAATAATATAATGTAGCCTAGACCCAAAATGAAAGTTATTTCTAAATATTGGTTAAGTCATTTTTAGATTAGTATAGCTTACTTTGAAGATTATATCCAACAAATTAACTTATAAAGTATAAGAATACAAACTTTACCTCTTTATGATATTAGTATAATTTAAGATAAAAATAGGAGATCTTTCATGGTTAAAGATTATATTAAAATGAAGTGCTGAGAAAATCTGAAAATCTATTATAGATTCGTAACGAATAAGTTATTTGTTACCTTTCACATTTATCAACGCTAATTATATTATATCTAATGTCTAATGGTCGCTAAATACTCGTAGATTGTCACCTGGCACAATAGAATAAAAAATAATATATATATTGAATTTCACAGTATTGTATTTACTATAATACAAATTTAACTTATAATTTACCCCCAACCACACGTGGTCGGTTATCCTATTAAGTTTTAGCTTATATGAAACTTTAGTACTTTTTTAAATAATAGTTTTAAAAAATTAAAAAACACGCTTTTCATGCTACTCGAACTAAAAAGAAGAAAATAATTTTTAATAACAGAGAATTTGCATTACAGTAGTAGAAGGTTAAACCGTAATTAATCACCTTGAAATGAAATTATAAGAAAATTTAAGTTATTAACAGAATAATTCAATTCAGAGTAAAAAGCGTGGGCTTCATTTTACTACTGTTCGTTCGTTCGTAACTATCCTCTTATAGATAGTTGCCAATAGAATGATTGTAACATATAACATAATAAGCGTTTTTCCTGTTATTTTTTAATCCCAGCAGTCCTAATAAGGATAATGGGAAACTGTTAATTTCAAATCAACTACTGGACGTAGTTCCTGAGATTAGAGCATTCAAACAAACAAACAAACTCTTCTGCTTTTTATATTAGTATACATATTCCATTAGGTAAACGCTCTGCTTACAAAGGATTTAATAACAAACTCTAAGAGGCCACAGCCGTTCTAATCCTAGTAAGTTCTAACCCTTCCCGTACCTAATATGTAAGTATGCAATTTCCGTGCCTTCTCTAGACATGTTTATGCTTATAAATATTTAAATTTCAATAAAAAAAAAGTGACTACACTTATTCAACAGTTTTTAAAAAGTGTCGTATGGATAAATTACATTTTTAAATATATTTTATTTATTTTAATTTTTAAATCTACATAAATAAAAATCTAAGTCTCTCATTTTCTTTATGAATATTTACATTTGTTGTTGGATGTCGGACGTTTCTCTTCTTATTATCAGTAATTGGTTAATAATTATTCACAGCGTGTTTTTACTTACATTGCGTTCATAAATTTAATTGTATTAGTGTAGTTATTACCACGTTATTTCGAAAAGTGATTTTATAAAAAAACACCCTTATTCATCTCAAAAATTCAAATTCATTTTGTTAGCGCTATCTAGAAAAACCTATGAATAGTTTAATACCTACCGATAATCTACCTGACAGACTTTGTTTATTGCAAAGAAATAAAGATAATACAATTTTCTGGAATGTAATATAGCACAGGGCTAAAATGTTTCTAGAAAATAAAAACGGTTTTCAATTCTTGTTTTGAATTTCCACTGGCAAAATAAAATACGTCAATCCCTTGTTCCATTCACAGCATTTTTTTTTTAATATTTTAATCAACTTTTTTCTTCTTTGCTTGTTTTGAAAGAATAATTTTGAATATATTAATCAGCGGATCCTTCAAACTTAAGGACACGTTTCGTACAAGAATACGTATACGAAAAACGTTTCCGTTTCTTACAAGTATACGTCAACAAAAAGCGTAATAAGCGTATAAAACCATAAAAAATTTTATTATGTAATTTTTCACATTTTTATCAACTAATTTAAAATTTAATGTGAAATATTTTATAAACACATACCAGCGGCAGCCGTATTCTTATCAATAGTCTCAGGACACTCCCTCAATTCCGACGTCCAACATAACAAAACAAACCTTAACTCAGTGCACCTAGTCGAATCCGTCTATGAGATCCAATAGCATCCATCCATAAGTATACATTCAGTATACTCCATTAAGTCTGATGGAAAGATCTTACCAAAACTCAAAACAAATCTAAACTTGGCTAACCCAGCCTTTTTCGTCTAGGAGATCTAGTAGCATCCTTCAACGTTTGGACCTTCAGGTCACAAACAATACTAATATATAAAAATAAAATATATAGAAAAATAAAATAATTTTAATTATTAAAAGTATAATATTTGAAAAACCATAAATTCAAACTATCAAAATTGTTTCTTGTAGCCATTACTTCGCGACTATACATGCGTATGTGTGCGTGCGTAGTCAAGCTTTCGCAATGTAGTTAAGTGATTCGCTACCCATCTGTTTCGTAAATGCGTCCTAAAGAGATATATAAAGGATAATTTTATTTAAAAAAAATGGCCTTCGTTGTTTCAAAAAGACTAAAAAAATGTTTGGTTCTAAATTAAGAATAGTGACATGTGATAACAAAAAATAATAAAAGCCTGTTAAAAATCTAAAAAGCAAATAAGAAATTAAAATAATTATAAAACTATTCTATGGGTCCAACGTAGCGTTTCGATAAATTGAAAATTGTGCTTTAAATTTAAGAAATGAAGAATGTATGATGTTTATTTTATTGTTGACAACTAGCTTAATGTACGTATTTTGATGATGTCAGCAATAAAATAACACAAATCCAAAGTTTAATCAAAATTAGTTACATACAAACTCTACGCGAATAACACATAGTCATATATACATTGCAAAAACTTTTACTTCTAGATTTGAATAAATTGCTATATTATAAAAATGATGCAAAACGAAAAATATGTATGCATAATGTATTTATATGAAAACTTCAAATAACAGTCGAATAGTTTAAACTTCTTTTAACTAGAATTATTTTACAATTTTTTATTTCTTCCACAGCATTTAAGAATTATTTCTTGATACCTTATTTCTTTGAATTATATTTCTTATAGTTGGAAGGATGCACAAGTTTACTTAAATTAATATCATTAAAGGTGCTGAGCGCTTTCACGAGAAGCAGAGCACGGAAATTAAACGTGAGGAAATAGCATTCAACGTAATTATTTATTTTGGAGATGTTTATAATAATAAATTGTTTGTTAAATAAAAAAAATATTAAAAGTTAATAAGTAATTGTCATCTATATAAATTTTATTTTGAAAGTTCATAATTATAGTATAAATATATATATATATATATATATATTAAAAAAGAAGAAGAAAAAAAAGAAGAAAGTTTATTTATGTATTTAAATGTATCTTAATTTGAAATTGCCTGCTTTGTAATTTGCTTAGTGTTTGTACCGAGTCCCTTTGTCACGTGTACACGTGTCGAGAACGTGGTCCTCAGTCAACAAACTACAAGCTAATATAATATATAAGTTGTGTGACTTGTTAGCTCTCACTGCAGCGCTTCTTGGTGTTTTTGGTAAAATTAAACATTGTCAAAGTTCTATGAGTCTTAATTTATGTACATTTTATAAAATATTTTCTTTAACATTCATAATATTTTGAATTCTATTATCTACATCAAAATAATAGCTATTTTGTAACATTGTTCAAATATATTAAAAAGGTATAAGCTTTACCATTTTAAGATTAAAATAGAGGTACAAAGCCCAAAAAATATCTAAATTATGATGTACTCTTATATTACTTAATTAATATATCTTAATAAACTAAATTGAAATTACACTTTTATAACTCTACAGGTTAAATAACTTAATACGATCGTGCAGTTTAATTATAATTAAATGTTTAAATTTATTTAAACTGTGAAAAAAAAATACATACATATGTGTAATATAAATAATATTTAATAAAAAATACAAAATGGTGGCGTAAAATATAAAAGATGGTATGCAAAAAAAAAAAAACACAAAAAAAAACATTTAAGGTTTTATTCACTGAAAAACGATTCATTTAGAGATTTTAGAGTGGCAATGGAAACGCACCCAGACACGTTGTAAGATAAACGATGGACCAAAAGGAGTCTGGAAAGGATCAAAGCGTTAAAGAAACCAAGGATACCAATATTATAAATGCATGGAAATGGAAATGGGTAAAAATGGTGGAGGCTTTTATGCTACTTGGAGATTGTTACCAACTGTAGTCAAGATAAGAATTACGTAACTGGCCAAATAATTAGTATTTGGTTTATTTTATAATGTAATTTTATTTTATTATTACCTAATTACAATAAATATATTATTTTATCAACTTTAATTGTTGCAAACATATTTATTTAAAATTATATAGATAGTTTGAGGTCATTAGCCTCAACTTATATTAACAAAGGTGATGGTCAAAGGAAACCCACCAAATATGAGATTAGCTCCATTCATTCTTCTAATGACATAACATAAATAAAAAAAAAGACGTTTATCCCAAACTCGCTTTTATACTGAAGACGATTTTAAGCTAAACTCGTTAAATTTAAAAGGTATCAGGAAATTTAACATATTTTTTTCTACGTATAATAAATATATGAAAACTGTCTCTTTTTTCTCAGAATGATGGCATTATATCACTGGGTTGAGTAGTCAATTTTAAGGGCCATTTAATTATCTCATTGTGAAATATAACGTCATCTGGAATGATCGTAAAGAATATCTGAGAATTATATTGTTGTTCTACAAATAAACAGTCGTAGAACAATTACTTGAAAATAATTGTTCTTAGTCTTTGCAAAATCTAAATTTTAAAATACCTATATTATAAATAGACATTTGTTTATTTGAGTTATTTTCATATTATTATATTTGTAAAGTTACTCTTCTTGGAAAAATCATACACATTATATTGTAGCATTGAAATTTAATAGACGAAGTAAATTTGATACTTCATTGATAAGTAAACAGATGGCATGATTGGTTAATAAATAGATGGCTAGCATTAGCCAGACATATTTTCCTATGAAAATCAAATTAGTCAACGGAACTAATCGTATATTGGCAAAAGCATTACTATTATAATACACTATCAATTTGTGCAGGCGTCTAGTCGAGAAATATTTTGCGGTCTCAATAGTAGCAATTCTCTAAAACGTGGTACTGTAATTAACCCAGCATTATAAGCAAAATTTTTTGTACCATCAAGTATAAATTGACAACATAGAACGGAATCTAGCCCCAAACTAATCAAAGCTTGACTTATGGGTACTAACAATTGATTAACTTTTTTTCTTTGTAATTACATACACATGATATACTCGTATAATAACAATATGGACTACAGAGAAATAGAAGTTTTTATATCAAATATTTTTAGTGTCGGGATGGAACCCACCACCATCAGAACCATAGAAGATATATTAACCAATCAGATTACATTATTCATAACCTTTTACTCTAGAAATGTCCTAGAGCGAAGGCCTATTTGATGTAAGTGATACCAAGAATATTTAAGACATAAAACTTAAAATACGGTATCGGCTTTTAACATTGCTTATTATAATAGACATTTTTATAAAATCCCCAAAGATTACACCTTTAAGGTAAACAAATATAACGAACTGTACAGCGAACTGACCAGCAATAGGTATATAGTTAATTTATACGCTGTAGAAATGGGAGCGAGAGGTAGAACAGGGAAATCTCTCTATAACCTTTTTAGGATCTTGGCCTCTATAGAACTATCAGTTCATTTCTAACGTACACCTGGGTCGCAAGTCCCAGGAGCTATTTGCACTCGCCCTGCTACACGATAGATCCAGTCCACACGGTGAATCCATGAAATGCTAGGAAGCTTTATACGAAAAAAATTATGAACTAAGTGAAGCTTATTATTATAGTATTGCTATTTTATAAAAACATTTACAACTATTTGGATATTAGTAGATTATTATTTGAATGTGCACTTTTCATGAATAAATAGATGAGCTCCAATTTCTAGTCAATGGGTTTGATCGATGTACTGTTAAATATGAAAAAGCTGTAAGGCCACTGCTGAACTGAAACTAAGCCTCAACGAAGTCCAAGACTAAATTAAACTGAATTTATTATATATAACGGAAATTATTATTGAAGTGCATCAGAATATTTAATAAATAATGTGTGAAGAAATTGTAATTTAGATTTTTATGAAAATGTTTTCGGCCATTGGCATAAAAATCGTGAAATGTAATAGTTGAAAACACCACGTGGTTAATTCCTTCTACAGGGTGAAGGCTAATTACGACTAACTACAATTTAAGAAATATGAAGACACTGTTGGCCTCTCGGTCAAACAGACTTTTGAAATATACTTTAGATATTTATAAAAATAGCGCGTTTCAGTATTGTTCGTATATAAATAGAAAATATTTCATTAAAACTATCTATCTACGTTTGATAAAAATAGGTTAGTCTGTGGTAACTTCTTAATTACACTGCTTAATTCTGATCATTGTTAAAATCATCGATAGCAATTAATATAATTAATAACGAACTATTTTTGAAGTGAAAAAAAAACAAAAAAGATATTTCTATCTGGCTGTTTGTTACGACGCCTGGAAAGGGTTAAAATATATTTATTTAATAAAGCTGTAAAGGGTGTTCTTTGCAATAATATGATTAATTTTTCATCCTGATAAGTTCTGAATTCAAATTTGTATTCTCTTCTGTATTAACAATACATTCTTATGTATATAAAAAAGTGTATAAACCTCTACTCCCGTAAAATTCATGCTTTTGATCGCTAACTCGATGGAATTGCGAATGAATTTAGATATAGATATTTTGTTCACACACAAGGTCACTCCATGTCAGAAACTAATAATTCAATGAACATAATTAAAATTACCTCGAATATCATAAAAGTAATTTCAATTTCGCTATTCACATAGACCAGACAAAATGGTTCTAGTTTAATTTTAAACATAGAATCAAGCCTGATCTAATCTATCATCAGGGACTAAACCGCAGCGTTTACGAGATTTCTAACTTTTACTATTATGTGAGCTTAGTTCGGCCAGCTTACAACTTTACAAAAGTTTGAACTCAGTTCAGAGATCAAGTAAATGTTTGGCAATTTAATTCTATCAAAATAGTTAATGGCAAATTCGTTAGCGTACGGTTTACAATATAATTAAAAAAAAAACAATAAACCAACGTATTTTCTTTAAGAACATAAAATATTGAAGATGAAATATAAGCTGAAGCCTATTACGACTATATTTTTACTATGATAGATGACAAATGTTCTTGATTGTGTTACAATCTATCTCTAAACATTCATATTACTTATTTTCTTTTAAAAATCTGTTTGTATGGTTTCTTTCTTTTCAAAACCGCAATAAACAAAAAGCATTTGATAAGACTTATAAAATGTTAATAAATGAAGATCTCTTTTAGATTATATAGACATTTTTTTTTAATTTATTTTATTTTAAATGGAAACAAACAATTGAATTATACTTATAGATACAAAAAATAAGTCGGAACACAAAAATCAGTAAACTTTCCACTGACAATAAAGTACATATAATCTCTCTAATCCTCTAAGGATTCATATTCATTTTCTAGAAAACCTAAAACTGGACGACGTCTTAACTCAGACGAAGAAATGTATTAAATATTTATATTTATATTTACCCGGCTGTATTCACGTAGAATTATATCGGAGTGTGCCTGACTAGTTTCGAATCCATTCGTTAAGACCCCGGTCTTACTCATGAAATATAAACGTGGCGGACTCGTAAATATAAATATAATAGTCATGGTTCACGAAAGTTTAAGTATTTAACATTTAATAAATGCTATTTTTGATTCACTTAATTTATATATTTTTTTAATTAATATGAACCGCATGTATGAAAGTTATCATTATTTAAAATTCCAATAACGCAAGCATTCCAATTAGTATTTCAATTTAAATAAAAATTTGTTTAAGGAGGTTACACATAATGACGGAATTAATTCCTACATTCTCTGAGTATCCAAATGGAAGCAAAATTCTTTATATTTACTGCATTTTTACCTACGAGATTATTTTTGTTTTATAAATTATATGCGTTTTAATTTATTTTACATTGAATACATCCAACGCTGAAGAAAAAAGTTTAAACAATTTATCTCCGAGGTTAGACTTATTGAAAAAAACTTACTTAATGATAAGCATTTTATGTTTAAAAATGTTTTTGATAAAAAGGACTTCGTAAGTTGCGTTTTAATTGTATGTAAGTTCCTGCTGGAATCAGTCAGTCGCCGTAAAACAGCATGACTAGCATTTTAATTATTCAATAATATAACAAAATTCAAAACTAACAAACTACATTCCGATTGAATTCTACGTGAATATAGCCGGGAAATTTAAATATAATAATATTATAACCCTTCAGAGCTTGTAATATATTTCTACGTATTAATCTTCGGAATTGTCAGACAAATGAGTAAAAGTAAATGTAGGTTTATTAGGAGTTTAGCAGTATTTTTAAGGTTACAAGAGTTACGTGAGATTTAATTTCAAGATCAGATTGCTGTGAAAATAAAATTAATTGCAGTGCAAAAACTAGGTCGTATAGTGTTAAGTATTATGTTTATCTATTTTATTATGTAAATATATTGAAGGTTAGGCCAATTAAAGTTTCAAGTACGAAATTAATTCAATACAAACAGGCAAGTTAAACAGACAAATGAAGCACCTGAATAGGCTGTTTAATTATTTTACATCGTTGTTTATCTATTGACAAAGGCATTTAAAGCGAAGTGTACATTTCACAATCGTTGTTTTATTTATGTTTTACGTAAATATAAAATATAATACAAAATCGATTCGCTTTCTTTTCATGTACGTACAACAGAATATTTTTAGTTACAGACGTGTTTAAGTTACTAGGTTTAAGTTAGTGGTAGGTTAAAAGTTTCTAATCTGACTTATGGTGGTTCATTCAGATGCTTAGTGTAAAGCTTATAAGAAATGATATATACATATACATATATATGTATATATATATGTAATGATAAAATTAAATTCACACACATATCACATAAAAGTAATATTTTATTTATGGAATATTCTAAGAAAAAATACATTTAATCTTTTATGTTAATTTACTAGTATATTCTACTAAAAAGATATATTTAATGTCATATAAATTATATTTTGAGTCTTTTTAAAAAAGGAATGTTTATTTTATGATGGTTTATTCTAGCAACATCTTCTGAAATACAAAATACAAAAAGCCGTTCCATCTAACCATCTTTCAGTACAGCTTTAAAGCGTTTCATATAAACAATATATGGACACTTATTGGTGACGTTAACAGTTCGACAAGTGACATGCGCAAGCAATAAATTCCGACTTTTGCTTTGCACATTCGAAATGAAAGTGTATTTTATAAAGGTTGTAGACACCTTTAAACTTTACACTTAAAATATTGAGCGCCAACATTTAAATTATTAATTTAAATTATATATCAACTAGTATAGAATTTTGAGATTTGAGGGGAAGGGGATACATAAGTTAACTTACTACTAGAGGTTATAATAATAAATATACCTTATTGTACGCCCAGAAAATACATTAAAACAAACAAAAAATAAATAAAACAAACGTGGCGGTTTTATCCAACCATTTAAAGTAAAGAAGAGGTTCTTAGATATCAAAGTTTGAGCTTTCATTGAACGTTATATTATCTTATATATAGTAGTTATAAAAGATAATGAATTGTCAACAAAATCATAACATTTCTTTATACAAATGAATCATTATAACATGTTGTTTACATAAAGAGCAATTCTTATAATTTTATATACAACCTGTCAAATACAATGTTATATATAAATAAAATCCCAAATTGAAAATTACGTTCCGATTACACTTACGAAATTTCAAACAAATCAATCTTGCGTTAAGGAGTGTAATATGTTTCAAAGATATATTCAACCACATGCCATAGCTTAATTTGTCTGAGCCGCGATTTACGAAATTATAACCACGACCACAGCTTAAGCCCTTAAAATTAATAATAAAAAAATACAGACATGTTAATTTACTTCTTTAAAAAATAATAAGCCGAAACTATCTAAAAATATTATTTAATCAGGCATAACATTTAATTTTATTATTTAGTGCTTTTAGGTTTGATAACCATTCTTTATTTATTTTATTATGGAAAAATATTTTATAAGTAATAATATATATCATTGTTATATTTTATCTGCGTTTGAAACTAAATAATTTCAAATATACCCTGTTTATATGTGTAAAATGTGATGTATTTTATTGTTGTAGAGAGACGAACGAGCAGACGTCTGTCACCCGTCAACATCTGTAGTGTCATTTAGTCATAAATTTAAACGTAACCTTTAAGTGTCGGAAATAAATAAGTTAGAGTCAGACAAGGGAAAACAATAATTGTAATGGATATGAAAGGGATAGATAGTTTGGACCCCGAGATGTCTCACTGTCCAAAAAGTTATAATAATACACCTAAATCACGTTAGTCTTCTCTCAGATTTTGTTCCTGATGTGTCCGAGGTGTGTCCCGCAAGACGCGACCCTTTTATGGACCGCAGTCTTCGGGTCAGTTTCACCAAAAATTACACAATAATAGAAAAACACTTCCTTAATATATATATTATATATTTATTATATAGTATGAAAAAAAAAAATAACAATTATTTATATAGCAGTTAAAGAAGAATTTAAGCTATAACTCTTTTATCCTTATGCAAAAGTTTATCATAAGTATGAAATAATATGTAAATTACAATTTGATAAGCTTTGATGGAGCTCAATTTCTGTCGTTTTTATCTTTCTATTTTATTGACCAACGGTTTTTATGCTTAGTGGAGCGAATCGTGCGACTCAAATTAATTAGTATACCTTTTTTTTAACATTCTTTGATGAAAAAAAAATATATTTTTTTGTTATTCAATAACCAATATAAAACAATTACAGAACCTTATTGATATTCAAAATATCACTA
This sequence comes from Dircenna loreta, assembly GCA_963555665.1. Lineage (NCBI taxonomy): Eukaryota > Metazoa > Arthropoda > Insecta > Lepidoptera > Nymphalidae > Dircenna > Dircenna loreta. The sequence goes on along the minus strand of OY743097.1, from coordinate 2,192,132 downwards.
ATCCGACTGATCAAAGCTTTATCACGTTTCATCGGCTCAGTCTCCGCTCTGGCTGAGATATATAAACGTTATTTTCAAATATTACTGACATTGGTCGAGCAAATTACATAATGATTTTGACATATCTTCTATTTAACTAGAATATTTTAACGAGATTCCTCAATACGATACTGTTTTAAAACAACGGATCATGAAAAAGAAACAGTTATGTGAAATATAGAATTATATTACTCGTTATACATAAGAGTGTAATGGCAAATTAGTATATAAAATATCAGAACCAGTGCTTATATATTTACATAGTACCATATATGTATTTATAGCCCCAGGGGGCCTTGACTAAACTCTGAATTATCCAAACACGTATATAGGCATGGCCGTCGGAATCTGTCTCCTTAGTGAATTCTATAACTAGACGGGCACACTCCGATATGATTCCAGGAATATACACATGTAAATATAGTTATTTAATGTATATATATCTATATAAATTGTTTAGGTAATAAATTTATATATGCGTGTTTTAAAATAAAATAGAAATAGAGCTGGTAGATATATATTTTTAGAGATAAGCTAATTCAATGTATTTTTGCTTTCCTTTTGTATTTTTTCTTCTATCAAAATATATATATAATACTATAACGGATTATAAATTTATAAATAAGTGAAAAAAGTAACCATGGAACTTCCTGCTGATTCTTTTTTACGGATATACCCTTTAAAATGTACAAGAGTCTGACATTTCGTAAGTGAAAGAGGTATAAAAAATACGTTGTACCTTTAAGCGTTAATAAAATTACATTATTCATAAATTCGTTTATCGAGTTTAAAGTCTATTTTACAGAATTAGATTAATGTACTAAAGATTTTGAAATAACATCATAAAACAAATTAATATATTCAAATACAATTATCCCAAAACCGTGAAGTTATTGTGATTGTACTAGAGCTGCTTTATAATTAAATGAATACTCAAAATCAATACTCAACGAGACTGATTTAGCTTTTGTATTTTATTTAGGATTTTAATTCCTATGCATAAATAAATTCAACTATATTAATAATTTTAAATATGTCACCAATACAACGGTCTATAGTTTTAAATTTAAAATACTATCATTTAAATGTTAAAAGTAGAATAAATTTGAAAAGAAAAATCAACAATGAATACTAATGCTACTTTAATATTTGAAAGGTAACAAATTTATTGCCGGACAAAGAAATTTAAAATATTAATTCTCTGTTAATTAAAATATATATAATGTTAAGCCTTCAGTCAGAGAACATTCGCCATTATACGATGGTTTGTAAGCATTACCCAAAACTACCCAAAACTACCTAACAAACCACAACCACTTACAATTTGTATACCCTGGGATTGGCCGCAACCTCAATACTCCGGGACAACGAGTTCATTGATAGGTAGCTGGCAAACATATGTACTCATTTAAATAAATTGTTTTATATAATTTTATCAGTGAATTATGTTTTACTGTTTCTTACCAGCATTATCTCTTTATAGTATATATAAGTACATTTTTATTCAAATAAAAAAATAATTAATTTTAATTTATACATTTTTTTTATTAATATGAAGATTCAAATTAATCAACCAATACAATAAAAAGTATTATATTAAATAGTTGGATATGTAATTTTATGTTACGTTCTAACAATCCCTAGAATCTTCTTACAATTTTGAAATTATGGCCGTTTAATTTTACTATGGTGAAATTTTTAATTAATAAACATTCCGCCTTACTGACATATAAATTCGTTTAGTGAATAAACTGTAAAAAATATTCAGAATTTAGATTCCGTGTTATCAAACTAAAATTATATAAAATGAGAAATTTCCATACAAAAGGTATCCTAACTTATTACGAAAATAATATCAAAAATATTCTGAGAAATTATTCATAGCTACCGTACATACATTATTTATAACTTTATCTGCAAGACATTGCTGGAGCTTACAGATTTCGCTTTAAAACTTTTGGATGGAGGCTTTTTCCGTTCTACTTTTCAGCAATTGCAGTTGAATATAAAAAGTACTTTTAAAAGCGACGTCTCTTCTTCGTCTTCGACGCCCAAGTTACTTTTAAAGCTAAGAGGATTGGGAAGAACTTCAATGCTTACATACAAGTTAAAGGCACTTCACTAATCTCTCTTTAGTTGAAAAGTAAATTTAGTGTTAAATAAACTATTGCATTATATTATATACCAATTTTTTTATATAGTTTTCTATGCCACTTTATTACTTATATTAAAATATATATATAAATTGTAATAATATGAATCATATTCATAGGTAAGTGGAATAATTACATTTCATTGAAGATAACAGTTTTTACCGAATATCTTATTTCAAGCGTTGTATTTTAATTTTGCGATTTTTAGCTGATTTGAACCGCTTTATTTTTGAAATGAAGCGTTTTATTTTGATTCATGTTGATATTTGAGATTAAAAAAGAATTTCTTATAAGTAAAAAAATATATACTGTAAATATATGTCCCGAATTTTATAATGTATTCCAATTATCAAAGGATAGGTGACTTCGATTTTTTTTACTCATGTTAATTCTGGTACTTTTTAAATGTCTTAAATCATTTAAATGTTATAAAAAAGTTGATAAAGCTTCTCCATTTTTATAAATTACACCAAATAAGTAAAAAAACGTTTCGACAGGAAGGCAGAATGACTGACAAAAAAAATACAAATAAATTTTTATGTCAACGAGTCATGACATACAACAAAATTTTATAAAAAATATAAACGAAATGACAGACGAAAGTCTAATTATCTAGTAAGTAAATATCTAGAAACCTGTGAAGTTTTTTTATATTTTATTATCTTTCTTAAATAGTATTATTATATTGCTCAAATAAAATACTTTAATAGCCTGAAATGACGCTCCAGAGACACATTTAAACAGAAATATTAAACTTCTGTAAAATTTGCAACTGATAAATTTATTTACCGTAACAAACAAAAATAATTAAGAAAAAATAACAATATTTTTATATCTGAGTAAAATATTTTAAAGATATTTTAAAAGTAGCTTATAAGAATGTTCATAATAAAAAACAAGATCAGATTTTAAGAATTGCTTGTTATAAAAAAACCCCGATTCGTTGAATGGAGAGAAGATATTTCAATAAAAATTTAAAAATATCAAAATGCCTGCTTTATTATTTTATTACGGCAGATAGGAATTCAAAAGTGCAAGTTTAAATCTCAGTTTCTTAATATTTTTTAATTTTTTTATTTATTTGCTAAAAATAGTTTAAGAACGATAAAATATTCGTTCTCATTATTATAAGGTGCTATTGGAAGGTATATTTTTATTTGTTACACATCAATGAACTAAAATATATAAAAATAACACCAAACACCGAAAAAGCAAGTTACAATACAGCGTATTTAGTTTCTCTGTAGATTATATATAATATTTATGACGCTATATTTTTTTACTACGTATCTTTTCAAAACCTTTAAATACCCAGTAAGTAATGTACAGTTGTTTTTATTCATTGAATAATGTAGGTATTTGTTTATTCACGCTGCCGTTATTGATATCCTATTCAATACTTGGCTTTAGTTTTGATTTTAAGTGCCAAATAGCCAAATACGTGCTTACTTCGCCAAAAGCTTGAGATTATTTGGGTTGTTGGGTAAAAGAATAATGCTATTTTACTTTTCTCTAAGAGTCTAACGATCAAGTATCAAATACTTTTAATCCGGTATAGTTTAACGTCCTATTAACCATTGTTAATTTTATTGTCATTGTTTTTATTCATTTTAACTTAAAATGTTGATTTTATTTATTGTTATTATATATATTTTTTTCTTTTTTTTGGTTGATTTATGTAAAATTTAAAGTCTTAGTTCATATATTCAGTATGTAACTAAAATATATTACTATTGAATGAACCTGTTGTATTATTATTGTTAAAGAATATTGTTATTGGGAGCTAAGACCAATCTTTGATTACATAAAGAAAGACAGAAATAATGAAAAATGAATAAGAATGAATAAGAAATTCAAGATCAAATTAAACCATTATTAAATATATATAAAAAAACTCCATATATATATATATCCATATATATCTATAAGGACTGATCTCTACAATGATAAATAATAAAGTAACAACTCTGTACGATGACAATTGTACCAACAATTACCAGCCCATAGTTGTCCAATTTAGTTTTGAATAGTTTATCACGAACAAACAAGACAATCAGATATACATATGGCAGATTAATTTCAACCGTTTCATTAGGACTGTATATGTATGTACAGCTTTGTTTGTGCTTTAGTGTAGTCTAACAAAATTTATATTCATTTTAGACTCAGGCTTTGTTGCCATATCGTAAGAACATTAAAGATTGGCTTATTCTGATTAAGTTAGTTTTCCGGCCGTTTTCCGAAATTAAGCAGGTTCGCTTTTAAGGCGAGTACACGTCAGCCGTAACAATGTTTTGAGGGTCATCGCCTACAGTGAGGACTGTCCACTCGTCGAGCATATGTGTGAAATTACCAAGTCACTTTTAGTTATTAAATACTAACTCTAGATTGATTTTACTTACATTTATTGAGCTTTTGTTTTCCGAAAATAATCATTTTTATTATTAAATGTATAATTATATAATTTTACCGTAAAGTAAGGTTCCTTTGCCGGTTTTTTAGCAGCTCTGATGCAATTACATTAACAAATCGGTGGTAGCTTTAATAGAGATATGTTTGTTTATCAAAATTATGCTTACAATTAAAAAGGTTGGACCTATATTAAATCTTAAAATCTTGATATAAATAGATATTTTTAAATCTTATACGTTAATGAAAAAAAAATCAGTTACTCCCCTCATCTAATTATGAATCCTAAAAAAAAGTGAAGCGTAGTGCATTTTTCAATTCTCAAGCAGATTTCATACTTATACTTTTTGAATTATGTATTCCTATTGGTGCTAAATTTATTTTAATACTAGTTGTTTGAGTATTGACTAATTTGTTGTTATTGATAATTTATTAAATTTAATGAAGGATTATATTTTAGTTATAGTTGTTTCTATTTTTAAATTTCACTACATCCATATTTGTGGTAAATGCCAGTAGGGTTTAAATCACAGAAACATGATTCATGAATCGTATACTTTTGGCACGATTCCTAACGATTCATAGTTTTAGTAATGATAAGCATTTTATCATTAACAATAATAATGACGAATCGTTATCATGTTTTTTATTATCATAGGAAATAATATTTAAGTAGGTATCAATAAAAATGTTTAAAGAAGAGTAAAAGTTAAAATCTTGACTATTTTGGCTGTTTTCACGTTGAATTTTATCGGAATGTCCCCGACAAGTTTCGAACCCATTCGGGATTCTTATTCATGAGCTCTAAGCGTGGCGGACTCGCGGCGTGAACTGAATATAATAATCATGGTTCACGACAGTTTAAATATAAAAATGTTCTAAAATAACTTCGTTATTTTACATTTCCAGATAACAGACATCCATTTGTGACTATTTTGATTCATCGATCTATCGACGTACGAATAATAAATTTATAATATTCTGACACATCAATTATCGAATATGGTAAATTAAAAAAAACACATATATTTGTGCTTTGAAATTTAGAATAGACAAATATAAGTTATTGTACATTATTCTAAGTAGTAATAAAATAAAGCATAAAAAATTCAACAACACTAGAAAGACTCAATTTTATTGTATTGGTATTTTTTTTTACAAAATTTTTATTTGATATTTACTTTTTTCTACAATTTCTGATGACATTCCAAAAGAATATTTTTCATTTTTTATTTAATAAAGTGACAATTATCAGTTTTATTATACATATCTATTATCACAATTCTTAAAAAATAAATTGCGTTTATATTTTTTCCTTTGAAATTAAAAGTTAACAAGTAACGGTAATGTAACATTATTACAAGTATTACAAAAATAAAGAATTAACAACTCATAACCTAGCAGGACTGAATTATATTGAATTTGTAGAACTTTGACAAAATATTTATTTTATTTGAAGTAAGCACAATCCAGCTAGATACATAATTCAATGTAATTTTATGATTTCTGCTAACACTCCAAAAGAAAACAATATTCTTTAATTAAATAGAAAAACAATTATATTCTAGTTTTGTTACTTAGCAACCATAAATATCTAGCTTTACTTTTCGATGGTTACAGAAAATGGTTACGAAATTGTAAAAGTAGGCAGAGAATATCAAAATTAAATAACTTTTCAAACATGTTCCTTGAACCTTCTTAAAAGGTCATTTATACAATTTAAATTCGTTTAAATATAACATATAAAGTAAATTACATTTTCATACAAGAGAGTAAACAAACATTTTATTCCAAAATTTAATTTATGTAATTTAATCACATGAGAAAAGCCAAAACACTCAATTTATAATACGTTTAGGATGCAATAGAGTAATGTATGGGCAATATAATACGGGTTTGCTGGTAAATTAAATGTCCCCTTAACGAGCGCAATCTTTGGGGTGGTTAAGCAAATAAGATTTATTTTGATTGAATGCTGATTATATCGTGATAAACCAACTCCAATGACCATAGCAGAGGCCAGAATATATTGAGCTTCAGAACTATATTTAAAACTAGCTGTTGCTACTTCGTCAGCTCCCACCCAGAGACTCAAATAATATGACGCTGGCCTTAAACTCTGTCCCCGATATTTAAATTACTCTATGGCAAGGAGACATTGACAAACACTCAATGTTTGGTTTTCACCGAAGTTTCATAGCAAACATATGACCGGTTTAGGAAAGGTATAATTTAACAAACATTCACTTTTATATATAAATTAGAAAAGCGTACGAACGTTGTAATTATTTTTGAATCTCATTCAATTATTTTAGCATTTTCATGAAGTACTCAAACGAATTTCATTCAGTTGAGAACTAAATTATAAGAGCATTATTGTAATGAGATTTGTTATAAAAAATTGTTGTAAGCACTTTCTACTAATTTTTATTTTCAAATATATTTTATTCTCAGAAATAATATACTTTATTTTATTTATTAATTTTCAAAAGCATATTTATACTACAAAGTTTTGCTGCTTGTGAAATTTTATAAATTTATTGATATTAACTTAGAAGCATTTCAGGTATCAGATATTTTAGACATTTTTAACAACCAATATAACTCGAACAGGGGTAATAAGAGGAGACCAGATTAATATTAATGAATGTGTAGTGTGGGGTCAGGGTCAGGTCTGTTATATTGAAAAAAAGTGATAATATATTCTTAAAATGGCTATGTAGATTGTAGGTACAGGAATATGTAAATAACTAGCATATATTTATTAAATACTAGCTGACCCGACAGACTTCGTCCTGTCAAAAAGATTTGTAATGTGGCAGTTTTTTTGCCTACGTATTTAAAAAAAATCTCCTGAACAGAACCGTCACCCTGGTGATAGGGCGTTGTGAATAAAAAATAATTAAATAAAACATATACCTATAAGGATTTAAAAGTAAGTAATCGCTTTATTGTTAATCATGTGAATCATAATTATTATTATTATCATTGTAGTGCTTTGTGGTATACGATGTTTTTTGTTTGATTACCTGGCGCATAGATAAACAAATCTGATGGTTTTCCAATACGGGAACAGGCAACATACAATTGACCATGTGAGAAACATGGGTTTTCTAGATTAATACCACAAACACTTAATGATTGCCCCTGGGACTTGTTTATAGTCATAGCAAAAGCAAGCCGCACTGGAAACTGTAGTCGTTTAAACTCAAATGGCACATCAGTCGGAATCATTGGGATGCGTGGTATGAGAGCATCTTCTCCTTTATACTTTCCTTTAAGTATAGTTGCTTCTATCACATTGTTTAGTAATTTTTTTATCGCTAACCGTGTACCGTTGCAAAGACGCGGTTGGTTGATATTTCGCAACATTATAACTACCGATCCAACCTTTAATTGAAGATTGTGAGGTGGCAATCCTGGCAAATCCAGCGAGTTTAAAAATTCCGGTGGATAGTTGACTACATCATCTTGATTAGTAGCCGAATCAACTGATTTATATATCCTCAATTCGCCTGTAATTTGTTCTTGAATTTTGAAATTTAATTCATTTACATCTATGTTTTTTGCAGCCAGTATAGCTCGTTCGCTCAACCAATCATGGTTTCTGTAATTTTGAGAATGGTTCTTCTACCTAAATTGCTTCGTCTTATAGGAGGCATATCAAATATAAATTATTTTTTCACTAATCAAGAGCTAAACAAACACTAACTAAGTAAACACTCTGCACAAAACACGATATACGAATTTGTTTCGTGTATCAGTTGACAAAAGCAAACTCAGTAGATTAGGTCACAGACAACTTTTTTTTTTTTTAATTTGATATGACTTGAAGTTAAATCCTTTTAAGCCGTACGAATTGTTTTATTTATTTAAAATTTGGATATTAAAAATAATAAAACACTGTTGGTAACGCGATTTTTGTTTGACTGATGTAATGACGTGGAAACTGATGCATTTTATCTCGCGTGCCGAAACTTAATACAAAAGAAACGCGAGTTTCGGAACGCGACATTAAACTCCTCCAACTATGTATTCTGTGCTCCAACGCACACACGCACATTGTTTTGATAGATATGATCTTTGACGTTAGGAACACACCTACATTGCTTAGACAACAGTGAGTGCTTGTAATTTAATATGAACTTTATACCATAGCAATAAAGCTCAAATTGACTACGTTTTAGTTACAAATCATTTGTATGGGAAAAAGAAAAGGGCTATTTTTAGGGTTTTTCCAGCAATAATTCTAATTTTTCTCGCCGTAAAAACCATCCTTGAACTTCAACGAACATTTTAAAAAAAGATTTGGCCAAATTGGTCGAGGCGTTGTTGAGTTATGCGCTTACCAACACATTTTGCGATTCATTTTTATATTATAGATTAATGGCTTTGATAAGTGATTGTTTAAAAATATCTATAAACATATATAGCCCTATTAGCCTATTGAAATTTAAAAAAATATATAGATTAAAAAATAAACTAATTCGGACAGGATTTCGAACCCACGACCTCTGGGAAACCGTCCCGTCGCTCTACCAATTGAGCTACGGTATCATTGCCAGACTCGGTGAATTTAACGCTCTATACATATTCGTCTTATTGGGACGGTGGTGACATCTATACGGCTTCTTTCGAGAATCCTAACCGCTAAGCTATATAGCAGTATAGATTAACATTGAAAAGACGCCACAGCCAATATTAATGTTTGAATATATCTACAAAAATGTATACCTTTTAAATTTGAATAAGTATAGAATGAAAAAAAATACCGATACGGGTAGGGTTTTGTACTCGCGACTTCTCGTTAGAGCGATGATTTACCAGAGTTCACAGGTTCGAATCCCTGTCGGTAGCGCTTTATTTTTTTATTCTGTATTTATTTTAAATATAAGTGATTGTTAATTTAATATTCATTATTTCATAGCCAACGTATGCCACATCAGCATATATTTGATAAACCTATTGCATTGTAAATGTCTTTTATTTTGTAGCTTTGTGACATAGGTATTTTATAATTTAATTTAAACATTTTTCTATGGTTAACGCAGTATGCTTTACTCTTTTCTAATTATATAGACGACTTACGTACGATGTGCCTAAAACTGTATCAAATAAATTTCGATTTAATGAAACCCAATAATATTATATGAAACACGATATAAGGTAATATGAAGTACCTTATGAAACAAAGCTATATAGATGAAAGTCATAGACCTTTATAAACACGATAGTATATTAATAAAAGATTGGATTACGAAGATCTCACAAAGTTTGCGAAGCACTTCGTATTGGAAAATATGCTACAAATTGAAATACAGCCTGTATTTCAATTTGAATTTCGAACTGGTACTTTTATGTTGGCATCGTTCATTTATAAGGAATTTATTATTTGATTATTCCGTTACATTTTCAACGTAGCTGTGATTTTGATTTCAATGTTTGTTTAAAGCTTTGAAAGTTTACATGTCGGATTGACAGCAAAATGAAGTATTAGTATTAAAATTTTGTATAAATAATAAACCTTGAAAAAAATTTCACCGTCACTGCCTTTAATGAAAATAAAAATCATGCAGTGACAGCCACGGCTAACAGATTAAAAAATAATAAAAAAAATCTCAAACTGAGTTTATCATTGATGCATGCATATGGACGATAATAGCTTACAAATATTTATTGCTCATTTTACTTTCTTAGGGGTTATCCAGCCCTCAGAACGTACACGTTTGTCCTTTTATAAAAATAGCTAAATTTAATAGTTAAATAAAATAGATTTAGTCATTTAAAAAGAGTAGGTTTTTTAAAGTAAGCCCATACAACAATATGAAAAACGTTCACAATAATACGTTAGTTAAATTCGTCTTTTAGTGCTATTGTTAGTTAAACGAAATTCGTTAGTTTTTGGCGAAGGCGTCAAGGATGCCACGGAATTGGTAGAAATAAACTTATTTTGGTAAAATAATTAGTTATTATAAAAAAAAAAAATATGACTGACGTTGTCTCACATTCAAAATATCTTTAAGATTATTCCAATTATTAACAAAATATTAACCAAATTTTTAGAAGAATATCTAATAAAAAAGTTATATAACAACTCCATCAGTTCTTATATTATTTATTCTATTTTATTAATAATAGAACAAGTCTTTTGTTAACGCCGTTTCAGGGTAAATAAATTGTAATTAAGGATCAAGCGCCATGTATCACTTAAATTGGACCTGTCGTGCTGCTGATGGAAGCTGCGCAATTTCTTGTGGTTATTTAGCTAAATACTCTTTTGTACTGAGCAAAACTAATATTTTAGTAGGAACGACACGTACAGATCGAAATCTAAATATTCGTGTTGTAGTTTATTTAAACACTTTTCTATATATACATTTTAGTTGTTTATATATTCATTATAAATACTAGAAAATTTTTAAATAACATATAATTTGAATCGTGTAAGTATCCAATATCAAATAAAAAACAAAAAAATCTAATATAATCATTAAAAAATAAACAAATATCAGAAAAAAATCGGCAAAAGTCTAAAAAGTGAACTGTTATTAAATATATATTTTTAAGCATTTGTAGGTAAATAAATTATCTCATTAACAGAAATTCTATTAAATACATTATTATTATAAAAGACAATTAAAAATCAAAGCAAATAATAAAAATACTAAACCGTTTACTGCAGCTCCATTAATAGATTGAAACGTCACACGCCAGCTACTGTCATTAAAACTAATTGCGAGTCATTACCAACCATAAAGAAAAGCAAGCATTTCTTGAAATTTAAAGCACGAAATTATGCTTTCTAAAAGCATATTTTTTGCATCATTTTTTTTACTAAAGACCTATTAAATAACTTTAAAATAAACACTTAAAATTATATCTCTTTAATAAAATAACACTGTTAAAGCAATGGTTTTAAAAGCTCTATAATGTTTTTATACGTTATTTAAAATGACATTATTGTAAATCTCAATTCATAATAATATGAAACTATTTATTGCCAGTATATATATTTTTAGAACGAATAATTCCGAATTGCTTAAAGACCCAGAGTTTAAGTAAACTTGTGAGTTGTTTGCAAATGTCAGCCAAAATAGTACGAAATGGGCTTACGTAACCTTTGTGGTTTGCCATTTGATTTGAGATAAACTCTCTGCCATGTTATGTAAGTCTGTGACTTGTGGTTTACTTAGAAACTGTACAGAATCATTTAAAATCTTAACCATATTAAAGGAAATATATATATTCAAATATGATAAAAAATAACTAACGCTTAAAAGTAAAGAATCTTTAGATGAGGATGATTTTTTATATTTTTTTAGAAATGTTTTAACAGAAAAATTAATTAAATCGCTATTAATATAACATCCCCCCAATAAGGATCAGGATTATAATATCAATAGATTCATGACACTAAAAAAATCACGATATGTCACGTGTTCTTACACATTACAGATTGTAACACACATACAGACACACACCTTTGTAATAAAACTACATTAAAGGTATTAATTTTTAAATTTAAACTTTGGTAACCATAACTATTATATTTGTACCTGGCAATATTCACGTGGAATTATATCGGAAGTGGACTCGCAGCGTGAACTGTTCACGCCGCGAGTGCATCACGTTTAGAGCTCATGAATAAAAACCCCAAATGGAACTAGTCGGACACATTCCAATATAACTCCACGTGAATACAGCCGAATAAACATAAATAGAAAGGTTACTAAATATACATTTTTTAAAAGCTTAACACGAGCGGCTTAAGGTTACTTACAAAATTTTATAAGATACTCGAAAGTTGCCTCGTTTATAATGAATATAATTAAAATTCAGCAATTTGTTAGTTATTTAATTAACCTTCAATAAAGGTTGGAAAATATTGTACACGTATGTAATGTTTTCAATAAATCATAATGATAAGCAGATGTTAAAAACGATCGAATAGATGTGAAAACTTAGACAACGTATTATTTTATTTATAGTTAAATATACGAGTATAATATATACTCGTATATTTATACATGAATACAGCCGGGTAAATATAAATATAATAGTTATGGTTCACGTAAGTTTAAATACAAAAACGTATTATTTATTTATTTAAGAGTCTGTAATTTTCCAAAACCAGTATAAAAACTCAAATGTTACTATATGTTACAAGCTTAAATTTAGATCGATGCTGTTCCACTCTTTATTTAATCCAGCTTCCTTGTTCACCTCACAAAATATAAGAATAAGACTGAGACTGAATATGTAACCCTTTAATTCTTAATAACTTAACATTTAATAACCTATAAAGAAAATGTACAAAAGTATAATGAAATAATATCTACAATAATTATCAAAATATACAAACATCTCAACAACAGTGCAAGAAATTGTACTCAATTTAAATTATGATATGACGTCTCCAACGTTTAAACGCTAACGTAAAGCTACGTTTGCTATAATATAGCCAAATATACAATCCATTCCAAACCCTCAGGCCCCAAATTAATTAAATCAATTCGTGTGAACGTTTCATCACAAACAAACAAGACAAACAGAGAAGTAAATGACGAACGTCTCCTGTTATTTTATTAGGCCATAATTGAGTTTTATTCAAGTTTGTTAAATCTGTCTTGTAAACAAGCAATCGGTGCTTATTAATATTGCTTAGAGGATAAGAAATATAAAACAGCATACTTTAATATAATACTCTATTTACTACTTAAAATAGCTTCTTTATTTTAGAATAACTAAATTATACATAATAAAATAAAGTTGGAGAAAAAATAAACAAAACAATTATTTCATTAATTAATTAATTTGATTTCGTAAATTTGGTTATTGCCATCTGATATTTTGTAACTCTTATATTAGATTTGGGAGATTTGCATTTTGACCGTTTCTTTTATAATCTACGTTATTCTCTTGAAAAATATCTAAATTGGCGTATTTTTTCTTATTGCAAAATAAGGCAATGTTAAAAAGAGGTCACTATCTTTATGGAATATTTAAATGCCCGGATAGTCAGACGATCAGTCAATTATGAATATATATAGAAATCAAAACTAACAATAGAAAGATATTTAATCTTTCCGATGTTTTGAGTGTATTTACATTGTAATATAATTTACCAAGTCGAAGTATTTGATTTTAATTTTGTCTATGATAGAAGGGTAGACTTTTGTTTACCTTTTTCAAAATTTTGAGAAATTTACGTTTTCAATTACGTATAACGACTATCCTTTGCATTTTACAATGATAAATATTAAATCAACTCTGCTTACGGCAACTATTGTACCCTCTATTTCAAATTTAGTTAAAATGTGTCAACAGTTACTAGTATATTACTACAAACAAACATGACAAACAGATGTACACAACGTTTCATTAGGAATTGGTATTTGTATCTGCTTTATTATAGTTTAACGAACCTCATTAGACAATAACAAATCAAACTATGTTTATGATTTGATTTAAATGTTGAAGTTTTGGCAAATGCTGATTAAAACATATTATTATTTTTTAAATAATCATATTATTTAAAAAATAAGTTCATCCACTCCCTTATTCCTAAATTTTACTTGAACGTCTTCAGTACATATTTCAATACAATACTTTTTATGTTTTTTATCTGTTTTCGGATACGTATTTAATGCTTTAACACACCATTTTTCTCGACATCTTTATTGGAATAGTTGACAAATGAAGCACGACTTACGCGATATAAGCGTTAGATATTTTCACTGATTGCAATAAACGATATTTAAACAAAAATATTAATTGTAAACAACGGATTAAATAATATTAAAGAATATTAAGAGATAATACAAACCACTACATTATAAAACTGTCGCTGCAAGGACTTTAAGTTTGACTATTCATGGTAATAGGCTATGAGGTCAGGTATAAAGGATGGAATGCCAAGTCTGCTAAAGTTCTTCCGGCGGTTTTTACTTGGAGCTCTGCTGCATTTACTATTTCAAACTATTGGTAGATTTTTTTTTGTTTTTTTTTTTAATCTTATTTTCAAATAAGAATATTAAGCCGAATTTAAATCTTTTTTTAAATATTTATAGTAATAGTTTAAAACATTTATGGAATAATTTATACTTTTAGTTAATGTATTTTTTATTTATATATTCATGCGATCACATTTTTTGTACGTGCTTAAATTTTTGAAATTTAATTACAGGTAGACTACTTTATTTTTATTGATAATTTACTTAATTTAATGTAGGATTATCTATTAATCATAGTTTTTCATTTTGAAATTTCTATAGGAAATCTGTTTCCATCCATGTTTGTTTTAAGTGACAACTGTCGGGTTTAACTTACTGAAGCATGACGCATGAACTGCGCAAAGTTCTGGCACAATGCCTAATTGTCTATTATTTCAGTGATAAGCTTTTAATATTAACAATATATGTGAAATAGTTATAATGTAGTTTAATTGTAGTATATCAGAAGAGTAAAGAACATTTAAAAAACAATATTTAAAATGTTTTTAATTAAAACTATTATATATTATATATATTATTATATATACTATAAACCATAACTATTATATTTATATTTACCCGGCTGTATTCACGTAGAATTATATTGGAATGTGCCCGACTAGTTTCGAACCCATTCGGGGTTTTTATTTATGAGCTCTAAGCGTGGCGGACTCGCGGCGTGGTTCAGTTCACGTGAATACAGTCGGGTAAATATAAATATATATTTTTTTTAACAGAGTAAACGATAAAATCTTGATTATTTAACATGAGAATGTTATACCACCAATTATGTCCAGAAACCATTCGCCGTTTTTATCTCTTTGTTCACACAAAGTTATTAATTTTAATCTACTCATAAAATTATTGGGGATTACAAAATTTATTTAGTTGTTGGTAACAAAATTGTTATTCAGTTAATGTCTGTCTATCAGTCTTAATATCTACTAAGAATTATTATCATGGCACAGATAGAAGAGTCTAGGTAATAATATAAAATTAATACAAAATATCATAAAAAAAATATGAAATAATAATCGAGAGATTTTCAAAATTATATTACATACTGTCTATATAAAGCTTTTCTGTGGGATTTTTTCTTCTGATTAAAACAATTTTCACAGAGGAACATTTAATATGACAAATAAGAATTCAAATTTATGATTGTGTGATATTGATAAAAAAAAGTTATACTATTATTTTTTTTTGTCTTTTCTCCTTTTTATGAGAGGAATTGCACTTGACGGTCGACCTGACGGTAGGTGGTAATAATATGGATTGAAGAATTACATATATGGAGTATTAAATATTACAGAAGAATATTACAAAATTGTAATATTCTTTATTGTACACCCTGAGTAAAAAAATACAAAAAATAACAAGAAAAAAATCTTACAAATGGGGCGACCTTATTTCTTAAAAGCAATCTCTTCTAGACAACCAATTGCATAGAAGAAAAAATATACTGGAGTCGTAGTATGTTTACTATTAAATAACAAATTTATCACTGATTGTCTCTATGACGTCATGCTATTCCGCTGGCAAGCATGGCGGGCGGTGTGCTCTCTTCTTTTGGTTAGGCGTTCGATACGGTTGATATACTGCAGAAGTCAAGTGATACGTGTAAATTATTAGGCGTCGTATAATTAATTAGTGAGCTTACTTTACATATAATTAATATCAATATAAGTAGATCTTGTTGATAAATGTAATTTTGTTAAAATTGTGTAATCATAAAATTAATTAGTTTGAGTACATATGTTTTGTTTTAAGTCATTTTTACTTTATATCCTAACAGGAGTATATTATAATACTATTTTTTAAATAATCTTTTAAGTAAAATATGTGTGTGTCAAATATTTTATTGACTATTTTATTGACACGGGGAAAGCCAGAACCGTAAATTTGTAATTGTAATAATACGTTATGGTAGAAGGCTATTTATTTGGTAATAAAATAACGGCTGTATAAACCCGGTTTTTGGGTAAATAAAATATGCGTTTAATGAGCGTAATCACCTATGGAAACGCTTAAAAAAAGGATATTTATAAAAAAAAAACCTATATCACAACCATAACATAGCTGTATTTATTTTAGGTAGAATGTTATTGATTTCCATTATTCAAAAAGTTAGATTTATAATAAAAAGGATGGTATAATTAAAATCAGTCAGAAAGGTTACCACGGGATTAAGAAGCTATTGTCAGTGTTACTTTACTAATTCTTTCTTTTCCTAAAAATGATTATATTCCTCAACTAGCTCACAACATACCACCTAGCGTAAATATAGGACAAAAGTGTGATTGAGCCAAATGTCTTTAACTATTATGTGGGTAGTTGAGAAGGTCCAGCTTTAAACTTTATCCAATAGAGAATATATCTATAGACAGGCAACTTTGACAACTGCAATACCCTCATCGCATACTACCTATTTCAGACCTACAGAATTAGCTTGTATTTTTATTAAATCTGTTTTCACAAAATTTAAATACAATGAAAATAATCTCAAGAGTTTTTAAATAGTTTTTAGAGTAATAGCTTAAAAGAAATTTAAACTTTTGAAAGAATATATTATAATTTAAAAGACTTTTACTATCTTGCTACAACTTTAGTTTACCTTTTCATCAATAATCTTGGTTATAATTAAGTAACAAAAAAAATATAAAACACGATTTTATTTCTGTCATCATTAAAAGTTTGTATTTGTATGTCATCTGAATTTTCAGTAACAATGAAATATATATTGTAAAAATATATAATTTGAAATGTATTAAGTTACTTTCATATCGATAAAATAATTAAAATAAATTGAAGTGACTCAAGGTTATTTACTGTTTTTTATTTCACTTTGGGATGAATTAATATATTAACTATAAATTTCGATATCAATTCATTATTTATAACAAACACTAATATCAAATAGTTATATTATTTTAAGAATTAAAATTAATGTTTTTTTTTAAATAATCGTAAAAAGTTTTTCAATTTGTATTCCAATAGATAATCACAATAGACATGTTTTAAATTTAACTTTTCTTTAATAAAAAATTGCTTAAGAATGTAAATAGGCAAGAAATAATGATTTGTATTATATTTCGAAAAAAAATAATGTAATATTTATTATTTCAATTGACATAAAATTTTACTCTACTCAAATTTGAATTTGAATAAAATTGTGAAAATGACGCTAGTGCCGGGCGCTAGTTCCTTGATATGTTAAATTCAAACTTCTCGTTAGCCTTTCACTCACTATTATCCTCTTGACTCTGTACTTACTCTCTTTACTTTATTCTTCTTCTATCTTCTTACACATTCTTCTTCTAATGTATTACCACTATATATTAACGAGTTTTATAATTTTATAAACATACATTATTGTCAGATTACTATAATTTCTAATACATTATACAAACTTATAAGATTACAATGCTATGGCACTGACACTTCCTTCGGTATTAAGCAAAAAAAAGTTATAATAAAAATATATCATTAACATTTAAAACCGCAGAAATTATACGCAAATATATTATAAATTTTGAGTTTAAATATCAATTAGTAGACGAACACTAATATTTTTTTATTCCTTTTATGTCCGACAATTAACTTTACGTGATATTTACTCATCTTGTTACATGAAATTATTTTAAAATCATTAAAAAAAATAAAATCAACAAAAAAAGCGCAATGGACTAGTTTTCCCGCTAAAACAACTTTATAATACGTGCACAGAATATAAAAAGTGAGTTTGCTGTTGGTCCCAAGCGACAGGTGACAGGTGCTAGTGAAACGTGGCTAACGAGCCGGCAATCTGCATTCTGAGAGGCTAGAGCTGCGTCCCTTAAAAAAATATATAGTCTGTTATAGAAACGTATTTATTATAGTCTATGACAAAATAGAAATATATTATATGAGTATTATATTTATATTTACCCGTGTAAATATAAATATAATACTCATTCACGAAAGATTGAAAATAAAAAATTGCTAACCAACATGGCGCGGTTTTGCAAAATAAAGCTAAGGAGTTCGCGAGATTGCGAATAAAACGCGTAAAACTTGAGTGCGATTTAGATGTAGTGCAGTGTAGAGATAATGGAATGTTACCAAAATATTTTAATGGTTTTTATATTTTGATACACTTACAATGTCCCATTATAGATAATGCCATCCTCTCTGTAGACGTTGGCAAATAAAGAAAGCTGCAAATGTGTCGCCATCTTTAAGAAACTTCCTTAGAAAGAGTAACAAAAATATAGAGAAAGGGAGAGGTATTCCACTTCATAGTTCTTACAAAAAGTTATAATTCTAAGGACATATCGTTGAGATGATGACGCAAAATATCTTTAATATGCAGTCTACATACAAGCTGCTATATTCAATCTACACCCATTAGTAAATACTAATAAAGCCATCACGAATATAAATTATAAAATTTAATAATTTCATGCTTTATGCAAATATTTTTTTTAAATAAAAAACAAAAATGTTATAAATGTTGCCTTTTGTTATTTGACTCTTTAACATTCATTGTTTGAATTTAAATTCACAGTTTGAATTATTAATACCTAATATATTATTATGTATAAAAATCTCTTTCATTGAGTTATTATAAACTGACGTTAATTAAAAAATAGAACCTTGGCAGATATTAACTCATCCTTAAATCAATTGCCTTTTACATCTGAAAATATTTATTTCAAATTATAATCTATCAATTCCTTTTCCACTTGGGTTGTTTTGTTATCCCCTTAATAATATATTAATTATCTTTTATATAAAAGGCACATAAGTCTTTTATTCCATACAGAAATTAGTTTGACCTAACACTTCAATAAACTTTGGAATCCGGTATCCTAATTAGTTTCAACATAATGACAGATAGATTGAATAATACAAATAGATAATACCGTCGGTGGTTGCATTTGGTACGTGTACATACATGACAGGACTCAAAACAATATTATTATTTATTTGCCTGAGTGTACGTTTATCTGTTTGTACGTACGTATATTTGTTCTCGCATCATGCATAATTTATTAGGAGGTATTTAATCATCTTTGCGATTTGATATCTTTGAACTAGGAAAATTCTCAAATTTTCCCAAGAATTTTCAAAGCTAATATGGTCTACAATTTGCAATAAAATCAATTATGCGTATATGTCTTGGCAAGGGTGAAGTAGGACGTCCTGTGGACCGATGGACCGACGACTTGTGGCAGAGCGCTGATACAGGCTGGATGAGGATAGCGGAAGACAGGGATATAGGTTGAGATGAGGATGATGCATATACGATTATACATTTTAAGAATTAAGAGACACCAATTCATTTTATTCAAAGGGAGAAGCGGGCAAACGAACGTGCTAGCAACTGCTAATTTTCAAAACAGCGTAGATATATACTGCAAAGATTTGTGATTGATATTCAAATATCAATTATAGAATAACTTATAATTTTCCAATACAAAATAAAATTAATATTATTTGTCAATTTATTTAAAATCTCTACTAATAGGTACTATATTTTTATTTGTTTGCGTTAGGATACTTAGGTATTAACATTGCATGTGTTGAAATATTAATAATAAAATATTAATTACGCCATCTTGCACTATTTCATTTGTACGTATTATATCATATTTCCTTTGTACGTATTATATCATGTTACAGTGTTATATTGATAGAAGCAGAATATGTATTCTGAATGTGACATATAATACATGGTGCATTGACAAGACAGCTGATGTATAGATGGTTTTGTTTTCCATCAATCAAATATAATACATTCATATTTATATAGATATATTATTATTTATAAAAAATATGTATTTTGCTTATTTTAAACATGCTATCTGCTTTACAATAGAATGAGCTTTATTTTATATATTTATTATTAAGTTTTTTTTTAATTTTGTAAGTAATAAAAACTTATTTCATTTGTAAGCAACAAAATAAGCAGAGGTTGTTATTCTATTTGGTCTGTGTACATTTTTATTTAGAACGATTTTTCAATCGATTAATTCACCTCTATTTAGTAACGTTATTAAATAAGTGATAAAGACTAGGCTAAAATATAAATTAAAATTCTATTCTAGCTGTTACGAGTTATGGCTTATCAGTACAAATATGGCAGCCATTAAATAACACATTCATGCATGTGTACATATTACCGAAATATTTATGACGGTAAAGTATATTTTAATTAAAAACAAATATTAATGCTTTATCAATATCGCTTCAAAAAATATGACCCCTTCCAACTAAAAGCTTTAATATAAAATTGTAAATAAAATAACATATTTTAACATATTTTACATAAAATAACATATTTTGATATTTAAATTGTTTAATATTATTTGTTTGTAACATATGATATATTCGTAAACTAGTATTTTTTTTTTGTTATTTTAGTCTAAAATTTATAATTCAAATTGAACCATCTAAAACGTCTAAAACTAACCCAATTTTACATGTAATTTATTCAAAATTCCAAATATTTCATCAAAACTATCCTATTTAATGGAGAGAGTGGGTCAGGTCTTGTTCATCCATGGAATGGAATTTTAAGCAATTTTCAATCATCGTCGGTAATAATAAAAAAAACATGTATATTATATTAAAAGTATCAAACCAAAAGGTGAACTTATTAAACTTATACTATTGAAACTTATATTTTATAACTGTACGAGTTAAATGGATGCGGTCAGCGACAGCGAAAGCTAAATTAACTGAAGCGTAGAATGTAGCCGCAATATTACACGTTGAATAAATAGCATAGAATGCACTTGGCGCATGTGCCAACTGTACACGGTTCTGCATTTTATTACCCGTATTAATAACTGCACTATTTTTACGAATTGCACTCAGATTTATATTGTTCGATGATAATAATGAAACTGCAAGAGAGAGAGATATTATATTTATTATATTCTAAAAAGAAGAAAAGGCTAATCAAGCAAGAGATAAATGAAATGAAGACTAGACAGAAAGTGAGATTCCATTATTAAAAAAAGGGTTATTCAACAATTTTAAAGTAAAATATACTAAATCTGCAAATATAAAATGTTAGATTATCCTTTCATAATTAATTAGTGCAATTATTTTTTTATCAGGTTAGAAAAATTTTCAATAGATATGAGACGAAGCTTCTTATCATTCCATGGATTCACGTCGTGCGGGTGCTGGGCCCATCGTGTTGCAGGGAGAGGAGTGCAAACAGCTCCTGGGACTTACGACCCAGGTGTAGGTTTAAGGGGCCCCTTAAAAATGCGCATTCACGCTCACCATCAACTGGTTGCACTCCTCTCCCTACCTAACCTAATATATAAATATTTTCAGGACCATTTTTAGGTTTCATGAGCTCGAAGCATGAAGGACTTGCGGTGTGAAACTAGTCGGGCAAAATTCTGATATAAATAACATGAGAATAGTCAGGTTAATACATTTTTTTTGGTTACCATGGTTCACGAAAGTTTTTAATTAATTGAAAAAATAATTTTATTGATGTATAACATCTCATCTCTTAATTTATAACCATTTATTGTTTACATTATCAAGAATACGCTAGTGTTGTTTAGTTTCATTTTTTTACAACGACCGTTAACAGAAAAGTTGTTTCGTTAACAAAATATATATTTTATATTTTAAACTTATTTCACAAAATTTAACTATCATGTCATTAAAATATACAAAATACACAGTAATTAGGAAAACAACCCAAAACAACCACTCAGTAACTAAAGCTTCGAGACAGTGCAAGCAAACAGTGAAGCTACGAAAAACGTTCTACAAGAATAAATCAAAATATTACCTATTTATATATTTTCTTGTTAAAACTTTTTTTTTTGTTAAATCTATGAATATTTTATTATTATAAAAAAAAGGTTTATTTAAGGTTAGCATTCAGTAATTTAGGATCTTATCCACTTATTTCAAATAAATTCCACGAGGAATAATGTGAACTTTTTTTTCACATACAAAATTAAAATAGCACCGCATTTTGAATGATTTTTGTCTGCGTATAAACTACGAATATTCCCAACCCTTTATAATTATATTATAAATTTTCAAGCTTAAACATAAATTATATTATGTATGAGTTATATGATTATAGTCCTTATATACCAAGCTTATATGTTTATGAGAGAATGCGAATAAGAACGAGAATGAGAACGAGAAAGAGAACAAGAAAGAGATAGAGTTAAATTATTAGTTTAAAGCTAAGCTTAAATACAAAAATGATGTTTGTGTATTGCAAATGATAAATTACATTATAGGTCGTTTTAATTTTTTGTTAAAATGTTTGAGTATATGAGCTTATAGAACTATTTTTCAGTACTAAGCTGTTTCTTATTTTAAGCCTGTGCTTTCTTTATTTAAGTGTGTGTTTGCTGTTCTGTGTTGTGCGCTTTTAGCTTAAAAGTTTGAATTTCAATATTTATGACAAGGGATTTAACAATGAAAACTATAATCAAATTTATTAAAATATTCAATTCTAGTAAAAAAAAAACAATTTAAATAGACTATGATTTATTATTTTTGACCGTAGCGCTAAAATATAGTTATTGCTTTATGTTATGACGGCTTACAATATTTGCAGCGATTTATATCTTACATATAAATTCATATACAACTATCTGTAACAATACTTACACAATTTAAATTAATTTAAATAATTCCACTTAAAAAACCTAACAGATGTTAAGCTGATTAGCTACAAAGTAAGAAAATAACGTAAGTATTAATAACCGCGCTCCAATAACAAATTGTCATAGAACTGAAGTTTAATAATCGAGTCTCTACCAACAGGTGACAAACACTGTATTTCTACACGGAATTTCAGACTACTAAGACTTCGACTCAGCATTTTGGTAATTGCAATTACCGAGCAAGCTTTACTACAGTATGCAAATGAGCAATTTGCTTGGTGTCTGAATGTCTAAACAAGTAATTTACTCATATTTCTCATTTACGATGTTGATAGTTCCAAATTTTACTATTTTTATTCAATATTTTGTATTTATTATATGTAAAATCGTTTTTCTTGCTAATTGTAGAAATTCTATTAGCAATAACATTGGGTGCTCAGAGAAGAGAGAGAGTTAAAATCTGAATAGTGCACGGAAAAGGAGCTCTACTTTTCCGTGAAAATAATTATTTATGTTATGTTAAGACCGTGATCGTGATACAGAAACTTTTAAACTTATATAAATCATAAATTAATGATTATTCCGTAAGAAGTAAATGAAGAAATTAACGCATAAATGAAAACGAAATTAAAAAAGCTAACACTAAATGCTTGATACAAATAAAATTTATAATCCAGATTTCTTTAAACACGTCAACAAAATTATTCACTTGGAAAATTAGTCTCATAACATATAAGCTAAAGCTCGTGTATACTCTTGTAGCTTTCTAGTGTATTTTAGATCTTTTCTTAATATTACTAATATTTAATTTTTTCTTATTACTTAAACTGTATATTTTAACTGTAAGACAAAATTTTAATTTTCATAAATATAGACTCTCATTCGATAAAAATAGTAAATACATTACATTTTATTGAAGATTCAATTAACTTTCAACTAAAGAGAGATTAGTGAATTCAGTTTGTATTAAACTGTTCAAAGCATCGAAGTTTTTTCCAATCTCTTAAGCTTTAAAAAGTAGCTTACAGTAAAAGATGTCGCTTTTGAAATAGTTTTTACATTAAACTGCGATCGCTGAAAAGTAGAACGGGAAAGCCTCCACACAAAAGTTTTAAGGCAAAATCTGTTTGCCATGTGTTGAAGAAAAAGTTATAAGTAATGTATTTATTGTACTCGTAACTATAAAATAAATAGAAAAAAAAATGTTTAAAATATATTTTATAATAAGTGTATTTATCAACCTACTATATGAAAATATCTCAATTTTATGTAATAATTTTTTCGTTTATAATATTTTATTTTTCGCTTCGTGTATTACGCTTGTTTATAGAAAAAAATTTTAATTAAAGCACATTATCAAACAAAAACTTCTATATCTAACTTAATAATATCTTAATAAATGGAAATATTATCGAGTAAATATAGCATTTCGTATATTTTATATCACAACAAAATGTAGGAACATTTAAACATGACAGCTATGGGCAAATAGCACGTTTGTATTTTATAATCACGTTTCACATCTCGTGCCCATTTGCAGGATCTTTTTCCGGATGTCGAAGTAAATAAAATTATTACTTGCGTACTAAAAGTATGATTATTAGACTTGTCTTAAAATATCTCTTCTTATTTTTTTTAAACCTTTTTTAATCTGCGCTCATAAATTATATTCATAGTTGTGTTGCCGTTGAGCAAAATTAATAATAAAGACAATTTATAAAACATACATATTTGCCTTTCATATATTATAATTAATAAGCTTTCATATGTTTGAATTCTCATCCTGTCTAATTCCTTATCTTATAAGATAATAATAAAGGTAAAAGTATAAACTACCATTTTCGATACAAGATTGAACATTTACGATAAAAAACTAAAATTATTTTAAAGCTTTTTCGGTGTTTCCGATTCTGTATGAAGATCCACTTTTATTTAAAATTCTGTTATACCTCTTATCCACTAAATGAATTTATACGTCAGCAAAGCGCAATGTATTTCGCTTTAAAATTTCACCACAGTAAAATTAAACGGCCATAATTCCGAGAATGTAAGGCTCCAGGGATTATTAGAATGTAAAAAATAACAAAATTCAAATGTTTTATACCCGTTATACAATTGTTTGGTATTTACTTTCTATCTTCATAATAAACACCAGTTCTTTTTTATAAACAGTTTAAATTAATTTTATAAAAATATTAATGACGGCTTTGTACTTCAATATATATATTCTTTTTTTCATTTTAATAAAAATATACTTATATATACTATGAAGAGATAATGTTTGTAAGAAACAGAAAAACATAATTCACTAATAAAATAATATAAAACAATTTATTTAAATGAGTACATATGTTTGTCAGCTACCTATCAACGAACTCGTTGTCCCGGAGTATTGAGGTTGCGGCCAATCCCAGGGTATACAAATTGTAAGTGGTTGTGGTTTGTTGGGTAGTTTTGGGTAATGCTTAAAAACCATCGTATAATGGTGAAGTGAATGTTGACACCAATTTTCACTGAAAACAGTTGCTGTCTGTGAATTTTATTGCTAAATCTTTATTGTAGTACAATAATCCAATTCTGTACAAGACTTTAAACTCCATAGTCGAATGTATTTATTGTGAAGCTTCACTAATATTTCTAGTCAAAGTCAAAATAAATAAGTTCAAAAATATTTGCCACATCGCACATATGAAATTTTAGACCCCCTTACATGATTGCAAGCGTTGTGTCCATGAAAAAGAATCATCAAGAAATTCTATGGATACTTTCTTAGCCTATTTCTTATTATATTCTATTTATATATATTATAATTATATATTTAGTATTATATTTATTATTATATCTAAATATTTATATTTATAATATGTTGGTATTGACTAATGAGTCAGATACAGGCAATTTTATAACAAACCATTGTATTTTTGGAGTATTCAGAGTTTGAAAATCTTTTTCAATTGGGGTTATAAGGACCTAGTACTATGATTTAAATGTTATAATACTTTTATGAGTAACAATTAAATTAATTCTAGATATTCCATAATTTTATCTGCTACATTAAACGTATATACTCTTCTAAACAAATATCGTATTAACGGAACTGTTAAAACTATGTAATTGAATACAAAATGTGTCAATAGTATTACAAAATGTACTCGGCCAATGTAAATAATAATAAAAATAATCTTTATTTATCGCAGCCACAGTAAAAATTAGACTGATCAAAACGTGATGATGCTTGTGTGTATCTCGACTATCAATGAAATACTGTATATATTTTAATTTTTAAAAGTTTTATGTTTCCTTCTCTAAAGTCCATAAACCTGTATTACTTAAAATACAAAGCATCTATAAGCTAAATTTATAATTTTAATAGAGGCTAGTTACTTTAAGAAATATTTCGATAATCTTTAAAAACAATTTCAATTTTGAATGAATGTACAAACCAAACGGTTTGTCTGAATGTATTGCTTGCACATGCCACACGTTTAACTGTTAACGTGACCAATAAGTGTACAATATTGTTAATACTTTAAAAATGTTTTTTAATGTTTTTTTATTTTATTTTTTTCTCTTGAACTAAGTTGATGCTCCCATCAGTGGG
Source organism: Dircenna loreta (assembly GCA_963555665.1). NCBI lineage: Eukaryota > Metazoa > Arthropoda > Insecta > Lepidoptera > Nymphalidae > Dircenna > Dircenna loreta. The sequence goes on along the minus strand of OY743097.1, from coordinate 2,165,296 downwards.
AATGCAGATTCTCCCTGATGGGAAGTAGAAATGCAGCCGTAGATGGTGAGGCGCGTCAACTCAGTAAAAGCCTTTACACTCTTGCCCTGAAGATACCCACCTGGTACTCTGATGGAAATACCGACGCAGGCAAGCTGTTCCAGACCTTCACTGTCCGATTTAAAAACATATGAAGCAATGCAAAGTGTCTCCTATAAAAGGATGGATGCTCGCCGTTTGTCGGAACATCCGGTAATGGAATAGTGGACGAATAAAAAATGGTTACTTTAAATAAAGCTTTTCTTTTATATAACATGTGTATATTAAATCTTATCCTAGACTTTTTATATATTTTATAAATATAACTATCAGCCATAGCACGAGGAAATCTATTTGAATCAACTGCCATCAATAAAATAAGAAATTTAAGTTTAACCCTAAAATAATCCTTGACATGTAAAAGCGTTAGTAAATAAAATATAGCGTGGTTTTATCTTGAATTTTAACTTAACGAGGTTTAAAGTTTAAAGTTATATAGTTTAAAGTTTCAAACGAAACTCGAACACGCTAAACGGTGCGTCAATGTGTCACATGTTGTAGAGATGTTAAAGAATGGCCGCTTTCGCAGTCCATTTTTTCCATAGTCTGTAAAGTATAAAAGTAATTTTATTCATACATGTATGATTTAATTATGAAAACAATATTAGAAACTGAAAATCGAATATCTAAAGAATATTTTTTTTCATCTAAAGAACTTGCACTTATTCATTTGATGATTATTTTAATGTTACAATTTCCAAATTCCTGTATTTTAAAGAACACAATGAGAAATATGTGAAGTATAAAACTAAACATTGTTAAATAACAATTTAAATAAATGTTAAATTAAATGTTCTTTATGTAACGAACATTTAATTTAACATTTATTTAAATTGTGATTTAGTTAGCTATCATCACGTTAACTCTATCACAAAGTAATGTTCTTGTAGGTTTTAGCTTTTTATAGCTACTAATTATATAACTTATAATATTATTAAAATAAATATTTATAAATAAATAGATATATACAGTAAAAGATGAGATATAAGTCGAGTATTATAAACATATATTTTTTAACCACCGTCGTCTCAAACAGTACGGTTCTAAAAGAGTATTCGACCACTTAGGATTTCTCATCCAGGTTCGTCCGCAAGTTTATAGCAGGGAAGGCCATCAGGAAAGGGTTCTCCATAAAAATAATTAAATATTTCACCTTTGAAAATATATCAATGATCTTTATAGTAATTAATTAAAATTGTATTGTACGCAAATAGGTCCAATAGACTGTTACTTTTTCTTTACTCCCTAAATTACTTTGAATTATTACTGATTTACTGACAAATATTATAGGTATTTCTTTTACCATATAGATGTTTTAATAAAAAAAAATGTTGAAAAATAAATATTTAAATTGATATTAGATTTCAAATAAAAAATCTATCGACATTCAGAACCAGAATAAATATTTTTGAATTTCAAGCGTTCGTAGCTGTGACTGGATGGCTTACTCGTACTTATATATCACACATTTCAAAATGTATATAAAGAAATATTTACATACAAATATTTACATTTACATTTATTTCCAAAGAAATTAATACTTATACCTTAACAAACTGTCTTGAAGGTATTCTCCATACTTAATTTTACTTTTCCGCAGCTACCCTCATTTCAATTTTATTTTAATTAATTATTTTGGTTCAGACCTTCCTCTTGACCTCAATATGAATTCATAAAAGAAATAAGACTGTACCTAAATCAATTATTGATAGAAACCCTGTTTAATATTTCTATCAATGTATAAAGCTGTTGGCTATAACGCTTATTTAGATATCTTGTTGGATTTAAAAACTGAAAAAATAGCAAATAAGTTGAATAAATACCAGCGAAAACCCATTTCGGCTTTACTAACTTACCATATATCCTTTTATCAGTTCATTTGAATAGAAAAACGCTTTAAATCTCAGAAAACCGTATAACGGTACTCTCAAATTGAGACTGCTTTCAGTTTAATACTAATTCCATCCCAGTAGGGTCTACATAAAGATAATTATATAACAAATGAACGTAATATTTTTTTTGCTAACAGTACATAGGCACAATTCAGTATTTGTTCATGCGCTGGTCGGATATAAAATATAAAATAACGTAATTTTATATACGTATTGTTATAACATATTTGAAGTGTTCTTTGTATTATGACATTTAAATGTAAATGACTATATGTGTACATTTGAATGTGGATTTTTTACGCAACGCAATGATAAGGAAAGAGACAGATGTGTAAAAATAACTCTCTTTCTCACATACATTTTGATTCAATTGGTTATTTGGTTGGTCGAATACAGTTAAAACTAAACATTTTGTGAATGAATGTTCACTAGCAAATAAATATATTTGTTAATATCCAATGCTTGCATCCTTCCAGTTATATATATATAATGTACATATGAGAATAATATGCTAGAAATCTTTATATTTTACTTTCTATATATAAATGTATCACAAAACCTGCATTCACATTTTCTCATGAACTTCTTTTAAACCAACGTTAAGTAAAGGTTTTATGAAGCTTGAGACATTGACACAAAACAAATAAACTAACTTAACACGAGGCTCGTGTACTCTAAATTCTCGGCATCTTGCCAGACCTCAATAAAACAAGACACGTACGGAAATTATTTACAAACTTTCATAATTACGGAGTAATTTAAATTAAAAACGGTATTTTTTAGGCATATTTATTTAATTTTTATTGCCTTTTATTATTAACTTACATATTTAAATTTACATTGGAACTCATATCGAGATTTCTTAAGATAAGGTTACATCATTCAATATCGATAATAGTAAAATAAGACGGCATTAGTAGGTTTATTTTAAGTTTGGTTAGGTCGGGAGAGGAGCGTAACCAAAGAAGGTAGGCGTCAATTTTAAAGGGGCCCCTTAAACCTACACCTGGGTCGCAAGTCCCAGGAGCTGTTTGCACTCCTCTCTCTGCATCGCGATGGGCCCGGCACCCACACGGTGAATCCATGGAATGCTAAGAAGCTTCGTCTCTGTATATTTGTGACGTTTTATCAAACTAATTTGAGTTGGTATACATAATAAAAAAATATTTCAAATCTGAATTAATAAAACTTCGATCGTGGTAATGATTGGAATGATGTCTGTAAGTGTTATTTATATATACAAACAGCTCCTGGGACTTGCGACCCAGGTGTAGGTTTAAGTGGTCCCTTTAAAATTGTCGAGATTATATATATATATATATATATATATATATTTACACGGCTGTATTCAAGTGGAGTTATATCACGCGGGGTTCTTACACATGAGTTTAAAAAGGGGCGGACTCGCGGCGTAAAATGCATGCAGCAGTTCTCTGGGCGCGCCGCGAAGGTGGCGACGCTGTTGGGGGGAAGATGTAGTGTTGTCTTCATAGGTTCCTTGTAGGTTTGCGCACTCGTCATTTTAATACGTTGTGTACATACTGCACTTAGCATGTCACTTTAGAATTCATCTAACTTGTCATTTGTAAGTCATTGTTTTAATAAACGGTTTCCAAGCCGCTATCCCTATTGAAATTCCGTAGACAGCTAATTTAGATAGCTTCACGTACTATCCGCGGTACTGAAAACTTTTCCCTATCTAATACGGATGCTTTGTCAAAACGTATGTTATGGCCCGTTCCCGAATACGAGACGTGTTCTATTATTGCTGTCCACATTTTTGGTACTCCGTATGTGTTTGGTGATTCTTATATCTGTTTTGTTTCAGAGCATTACAGTATTTTCATCAATTCTATATAATAAGATGCTTCAGTATTTCATTAATTGTACTGAAACAGCTGATCACAATTGAACATTTGCTTTTCTTATATTACAGTATTCATATACTGGGTACAATTTGATTTGGAATCAATTTACAATCACATAAAGTGAACATTTGGATCAAATTAATCAAATATTTGGTATTTCGAAATTCAAATGGAATACGAATCTGACTTAGTTCCGGAATATTTCCTTTCTGTCTCATGAATACATTTATGTCAGTTATTAAATTAACTCAAATGTAACTCATGTACGCGACTCTAATGACACTATTATTTACACATAAAATTATGACTCAGCAATATTTGAAAATCATGCCATTGTTGCCGTTTTGATCAACAAATAAAGAAATTATTAGAATATTTTCTTACTAATATAAGACCCTTTTATATGACCATATGACCCAGATAAGGGGTCCAATCTATTGGCAGATCATAATATATGGAATGATTTTTTTTTATGTTACTGGGACAGGGTCTCAAGAGTAAATGCATAAACTGTTCGAATATAATAACATTTTAGATCATACGTGAGATGTATATGAAAATAAGTATATTTAACCATTTTTTTGTATGTTTATCTGCTCAATTTTATTATTCATATAACCGCCAAGTTGTTTTGAAAAAAATCGGAAGCCGGTAAAACCGAACAAAAGGTTTTCAGTAATCGTTGCTATCAAAAGTCATAATCTAATCATGCTGTATTATTATACAGCGTGATTAGATTATGACTTTTGAGCACCCATACATTTTTATTGAAAGCAAATAATTTAATTGAACACTATAAACATATATATATTTACTTAGACCTATAGCTTCTGCAATGGTTTATTTATTTAACAATATTTTAAAACCACGTATTATATATTTCGAACAGCTACCGGACTATTGTTGAACTAAAATACCGTCCGCATTCATGGTGTTCTAATTAGAACAAACCATTGAAAACGATAGTAATGTGTTTTTTTTAATAAATTATAATGACAGCCAACATATTTGAGTATCCTCAATAATATGGACAACATATACAAAACAAATTGATTTAAAACAAACAAGTTTACGAAAATATAAGTATTGAGTTCAAAACCCCGTTTCAAGCAAGCCTCACATACAAAATGTTTAGTTATTGGTTCAATGAGTAAGAGACATGAGTGAAGGCCTAAATTTACGTCTTCTTATATTTTACTAAATTCAAACTGCACTACAAAATGTAGCATGACTTTTCAACAATTATATTTGAACAGAATAATATGAAAATAACTAAAGGTTGCACAACAAAGGTTTATAAGTGAAGTTGGAAAAATAAGTTTAATTTTCCACAAATAATCTCCATCTTAAGTCTTGCAGAATATTTCTATAACACTATACTAAATCCATATAACCATATTTATATAGATTTTGCCTCGTTAATTTTAATTGTTGAGGTTGGCGCGATTAACCGTATATAAATATCCCTTTAGTATTGACTGTACATGCATTTATTACCTTGACCAATATTTATGTTTAAAAATAGTAACTTCAGGCTGAATAGTTTTTCACATATTATGCGAATGTTGTTTATACTAAATATTATATTTCTTTATGATAACATTCTTTTAATATATTTGTATTTTTTTATTAAAGATGCTTATATTTGACAATATATAAAATAAATACTTATAACCAAAGTTACGTGTTAAGGCAAAATAAATAAAATAATTGGATATATATAAGCTAAGAAAATAGGTTTTAGAAAGTTATATATTTCGCAGAACAGCCATTGTTATTACGCGGTTAATATTATTCAAAATATTAAATTCTTCATTTTATGAAAACAAGCAAGCAAGTATTTTAAAATATACAGAAATTTCAATACAGATAATGTTAACAAGTTTAAACTATAACCAGAAATAACAAGCATCGCTGAGGTAGGAACTAACGAGTAACACAACTTATATTGAGGTTGGAGTTTGTAGACAGAGGACGGGCACACGAGGCCAAGGGGGTTTAATGTAAGCACCAAACATATTATCGAGCTTGAAAGTGAAAATCAAACTTCATTTAAATGTATCAGCTTAAAAAAGACTTATTTATATATTATTATATATTTTGTATATATCTATAAAATTTCGATTTTTTACCTGTATTTTTACTTAATATCATCGAAATAAAACTTAACTCGATGTTTTTATTTTTCAAATCTCCCGTTTTGTTTGGTCTTCTTCGTCTTGGAAAGGCTTTAAAAATTATCTTTTAATATTGATCGGAAATACAAAAGTGTCGTATAATTTAAGTTGTTTAGAGTTATTATACATTTCGTTAATAGACATTAGAATTTATGTTAAGTGGTGGTCAGTGACCGAAATTCGATCGTAATTCTAAGTTTTGTTACGTAGAAATTTCATTTCTTTAATAATTTAAATAATTTAGATACATATTTTTATATCATTTTTCAAAACTGAAGAATTTAAATTCATTATTTATCTATTCACAGCTAATTATAATAAAATAAATAGTCTATGAAATTTAATGTCTTAGGAATTGAATGTTGCCAGCTTGAATTTGTTAAACATCTAAGGAAAATTAAAAATATATATTTTTAGCTGTTAATATTTAGTTATTTACTTAAATTATAAATTATTATATTGGTATCATAATACTTAATATTATTTGAAAGTAGCTGTAGTTATTTTATTGTCATATTTAATATATGAAGACAACTTATTACGCTCGTTCGTTCGCAAAGAGCAAAATGTTAATGTTTATGAGAATATACTGTGATCAAAGGAGTTCGTTGTAAGGCACGGAAATTACATACTTACATATAATATATGGAAAGGGTTGGAACTTATTTGGATTAGAACGACTACCAACTCTTAGAGGCTATTATTAAACCCTTTGTAAACAGAGAGCTTACTTCATCGTCACATTTCCTATAATAGATTAAATCTTGTGGATATTTCTTCTCATATAAAATGTGTTATATTTTATTCACATAAAATTCCTATTTATATGTAACAATAATTAAGAAAAGTTTTATTATATCTTCTACCCAAAATTTCACTGATATCTAAAGGAGAAATTACAACACGCACAGACTCTTAAATCAGTTTATTAAAATTAGATATTTGTATCTATACAGCAATATGTATTATAAAATTTTCATATTTTATATATTCATTAATTTTCATTCTATTTTATAGAGGTTTTGATATAGGATTACTTTTTATTAAATAGAATTCATAAGAGAAACTATTCGTGCGAAGCCAGGGCAGATTGTGTTAAATGTTAAATAAATATAGAATGAAAAATAAATCGATATGGAAAAGGATTTGAAACCCATTTCAAGAGGTTGCGATTTTTTATCTTTTTAGAAAATATATTCTTAATAATCCAACAAAACTTGTATAGATGTTTTAATATATATACCTGCCAGATTATGGATATAACTTTATCTCCTAAAACTTCCCAGTGCTAACACGATTTTGTAAACCAAGTCTTAAACTCAATATTAATGAAACTTTTTACTTGTGTGCTCCATGTTTGGCTTCTTGCCAAGGACATATATCCGTTTAGGTGTCGTGTTAAGCTGAACGACGGTCTTAACGCCTCTCTACCTTACTATACTACTTACTATACTAAATTGAAAACTATAGCTGACACCTTCAGTAAATAATAGAAGCTTCAGCTATTAAGAAATTGCTTATTTAAATTCAAGCTGTAAACGCTTTTTAATCCTTAAAAGTTGATGCGGTCATATTATTAGTTTCTTAACATTCTATCTATTATCATTCATCATTATCAGTTATGTTTTCAGCCAAAACTGAAGTATTTCAATAATTTATTTACAGGCTGTAGACTGTCTTTTGGTTATATATTGTATCTTTAACTGTAGCTTCTTTAAGAATTAACTGCTCTACCCTATTACAAAGACCGACGTAGAGTAGCTATTACAGCTTTATGGCTTATGGTGGATAGGAGAGAGAGAGAAAAAGAGAGAGAAAAGGATGCCCAAACTTTTCCTTAAATGATAATGTTACAGAGATTATCAGGGCCGTAAATGCAAGATGTAAATATTCGGATGTTACGAATTTTGCAGTGTAGCAAGTTTTATTTTATTTGTTCATGGGTTGTACTTTCATATGTTGTTCTCCTATCTTTAATTTTTATTAGCATTTTGTAATCTTTTTTATTGTGTGTGCGTGCGTATGTGTATGTGTGCGTGCGTGTTTGTGTGTGTGTGTGCGTGCGTGTTTGTATGTGTGTGTGTGTGTGTTTGTATGTGTGTGTGTTTGTGTGTGTGTGTTTGTGTGTGAGTGCGTGCGTGTGTGTGTGTGTGCGTGTATGTGTGTAAGTGTGTAGAAGATGTGTAATAAATCTTCCCAATGTTTGCTCCGTGATAGAGTATGACAATATGTTGGTAAAATCTTACAAGAAATGTCACTTTCACCGCTGTCTGACTACCAGAATATGAGGTAATACGAGTATTACATTGCTGGCCATTTTTCATAATTATAAATGTGTATTTGTATATTAAAGAAAATGTAACAGACCATATTTATTAAAAGTATATTATTTATTTACTGGTGTGCATGTGTGTAGTTTTAGTAGAAAAAGTATACTTTATATATTCTAAAAACCGACTTCTTAAAAATCCCTTAAAAATACATTAAATCCATTTCTTTAAATATATTTACCGAAATGAAAATATACATTTCAGGAAATTATATTGTATGAATTAATGAAATAAAATTATGAGAAAACAATTATATTTTATATTCGAAATTAACGAAGTTACATTATATAAAAGACAATTTACCTCGTTAATAATAAATAAAGGAATCTTGACAACATTCTTTATATTTTCATTATAATATTCTTTATATTCATTAAAAAAACTATCCTAAAAGAATCATTATACCTCGCTTCCAATACGCTGTTATCTATAGCTCCATTAATAGATTGGAATGTCACATGCCATCCGCCATCATTAAAACTAATTGCTAGCCATTACCAACCAAGAAGGAAAGAATGAAATTTATAACACGATTTCTTAGCGTTTATCTCAATGTTGCTTTTTAAAAACATTAGCTTTATTATTTCTACCAAACGACTAAATAGCTGTTTAAAATACAAATTAACACGTTTGGGATTACATTTCATAGTTTTAAATATAACGAAACTATGAAGGCAATAATTTTAATTATTTATGCAATAGCTAATTTGGAACCTAGAAATAAAAATATCATTATAACTAAAATAAAATATTTCCGCACAATAAAAACCGCTGATTGATTTTAAAACTAATTATAAAATAGTGAATTAGTTGAATATGTAATTTAGGTTTCTGAATTCGGAAATTATTAACTAAAACTAATTTAACAGTACAAGTAGTATAAGTAACTTCACTAGTATTATACAAATTGTAATTGTATAATTATTTGTAATCATAATTCTGTTTCGGCAAATTATACTGTTTGACAAAAATAATCAAATCATATCATTATTTATGTCAAGCTTTACTTATCTTAATGATACGGTATATACACGTGTTTCTAGGTATTTGGTAATACGAATTAGGACAAACGTTTCCAGGTTGCCTCAACACAAACCAAGGAATTTTCTGGCCAGACACTGCAATCTAGTTTATTGTTCTATTTTGTACTTCTAACTTATGGGTTTCTACCCCATGGTCGAAACCCATAAATATAATCCACACAAAGAAATATAGACTGAAATTTCAGCGATCATTAATTGAGAATCCAAACACATTGGACTGATTATGAATAAAGAATTTCAATACGAGTTTTCTCATGCTAATAACAGTAATATGATTGTCTAAATTCTAATTGGTCTGAGGCCAACAAATTAGGCCAGAATGTTAAAATTCAACCTTAAATATGAAACACCATTAATTTTTGTCAGTAAATATTTTTGCAACACTTTGATAAATTAAACTACATAATCTTGATAAAAAAATAAATAATAAAAGCCATTCTTTAAGTATTTCCTTTGTAGTCGAGTTGTTTTGTAAATATTTGCTGTTTACTTTCAAAATATGAATAAATTGAAACCTACTTTATAGATATGAATTTATTAATTTTTATATTTAAAGAATGACTTGAAACGTTTTATACTCGTTTTATACTGAGGGTTCGTGGGAATGGGACGTGTTTGTATATAATGATGTTGAAAAACACGTTAAAGTCAGCCCAAATGGGTAGACAAATATATTCTTTATAACGGAGTCCATCAAAGTGTTAAAAATACCTGTAACCCCGCCGCCACATTACTCGCAAAGTTAAATGGGGTTAAACGAATACAAATAGTGTAGAGAGGCACTTCGGCTTACCTCGGCTTACCTCGGCTCGGGCAACTTCCAGAGTATTTCGCCGAGAAACTTTGCGAGTAGTGTTGAGGTGCCATTAGAATATTTTTCGAGTAAAGTTAAAAATTAAAAATATAAATAAAATACGTGCCGCTATAAAATTCTATAGTTTTAAAAGCTAATGAATTTTTTGCTCGCAGATTTTTTACGAGGAAAATTGTGTAACTGAAATAGCTTTTATTGTTTAAAATAGCAGAAAGGTAACTTGGACACAATTTTTAATTCAATCTCTAGCTTTGTTCTATGCTCGAAAAGAATTTCTTTAATTATTAATACACGGTATCTCTTCTCTTTCAATATAATGTAGATGTAGGATTGTATAGTCAATATGTGTCTTTAATCAATTTGCTTTTGTATGGATATTTAGTTTTCATTGAATTTGGTAACAATAGAACATACGGTTCTACTACTTTCAATACTTACCTCTTTACGAACTGCTATTTTTCAAGGGTCCACCATTTTTGAGGAAACCATAACTTTTTGTCATCTTGGGTAAAAAAATTTGATACTTTTAATTTTTCAACGTCTTTCTATCTTTCTCGAAAAAACGTTATAGTAGTTTTTATTCTTTGATTTATATAAATATCTCCGTTTTTAACGTCTCGTCTCATTACGCTTACGTTATTGATATCCTATTCCATTCTTGGCTTTGGTTTTGATGCTGGAAGCCAAATACGTGCTTAATACGCCAAATGCACCACACTTCTTGTTTTTAGGTGAACGAATGATGCTTTATTCTCAACAAATAAGGTATTGTAAATTATTTAATGTATAAGCAGGGCAGTACTTTTATTTCCTATAGTGTAAAAAATAATATATAAATTCAAAAGTATAAGTCAAGACAAGAAATGTGAAATGTATATTCAACGACAATCAACTATTTCCTTGGAAAAGCTGATAAATACAGATCAAGCAGACAATGATACATACAAGAGCATTTTTATATTGTTATTTTTTTTATAAACGTAAAGATTTTTGTACTAATTAGTATATTTTTTAATATACCTTTTACTTGTTTGTTTTTATATTTTTAAGTAACACGAATTATAAGTAAAAAAAAATTGGATAGATACTTAGACCAATTTAGAAAAATACCGGATTTAATTCTAATATTCAATTTTCTCGAGTCATTTATAAATGAAACCTAAATTGCTCCTCAACCCATCTGGACCCTTATCCTAATGAGGTTGAGTAAAAAAAATCTTCAATCTTTGTCCGGATAAATTGAGAGCAATTATGTTATCTCTTGAATAATTAAAAAAAAAAAGTAGTTCATTATAACTTCTAATACGCATTTAAAGTATTTTATAATAGAGTATTCACAAATATAAAATGATAAATATTTTACAAAGAGCACATATATTTTAAATAACTCTTATAAATTTAGAGTAAAAAAAAGAAACAACAATAACCGTTTTTGCTACATTCCTGTAGAAATTACTTTTAATAATTTGGCTGTAACCTTGTATATATATGAATTCTAGGATAAATATGTTCTATTAAATAATCAAGAGGGTCATTTTAAGCCACTTTATGATGCTTAACGACGACTCAATCATTGATATCAGAGCAAAATTTTGAACCAAACCTTTTATACCCTCTTTTTCCAACACATAAATGTCAAATTTATTTAAGTCGTGTAAACTTGATTGTTCGTAATAAACATCACGACCAAACAAAACGACTCAGTTCCTTCGTCATATAAATGCCAGATGAATTTGAATCGCTTTATTAGGGTTTTATCTTTGTAATGCTTCGTTATAGTCTAACAAACTTAACTAAATACTAGAAAATATGAATTTACCTGAGGAATAATATTAAAGTTTTGGCATATCCTGATTAAATATATTATTAGGGAATGGATTTGGTGGATTTATTTGCATTAAGTATATTCATACCTCATAAGTTAAACAAAGAAAATTTTAATTTTCACGAGGAACGTAAAAAAGTAAACAGATTAACTCGTTTAATGAGTCGTAAAGTAAACATTTGATTCACTAAAAATGTATGGAGGTAAATTGACTGAATATGCTATACGACACACGGTGAGTCGAAACCCCACAAGAATATGGTCCATTCTTGTGGGTTTACCTGTCTATATGTCTATTCAAACAGCCTATCTCGACATAAACAGTATATAGTGGAATAGTTGACAAATAGGTCAAATGTCATATGTAATTTTCAACGCTTGGATATCTGAAAATTATCAAATAAAAAAATGTTTAATTATTTTTTAGAATTCACGGATCTTTATGATTGAATATTTGAAACATGAAAAATTCTTAATATAAAACTATCGCTGTAAGGTTACTTCAAGTTGGACTATTTTTAATCCTGATGAAGTTCTTTCGTCAATTTTTTTTAACAGTACTATGGCAACTATTTTTCCTAAGCGGTGGTAGTTTTTATTTAACTCTTTTTTGAATTAATTTTTCCGGCGGTCTTAATTTTATTTTAGTGCCTAAATTTTATATGGGAATGTATAAGCAACATTTATTTATTACTTTTTTGAATTCAATTTTTCCGGCGGTCTTAATTTTATTTATGGATTTATTTACAGTTTTTAATATTTTCACTTATTAATACTTTTCTTTTACTGATAATTGATTAGATTTTAAGTATTCTTATCTGTTGGTCATACTTGGATCTATTTGCATTATTTCATATATATTTGTAGTATAAAATATACAGAAACATGGGGCCAGAACAGTGTAAGCTTTTAGCGCGATGCCTAACAATCTATAGTTTCAATGAAAAGCTTTTTAACGTTAAAAGTATATGATGAAACGCAATCCTTATTCTTAATTCCACTTAAAATAAGGCTAATAAATATAAAGTGTCACTTAGAATTATTTAAGAAGAGTAAGAGATAAAAATCTTCACTTTTGTAATATGCTGTCATTGTGGTAAGTATCCAACGTGCAATCGATAGTTTGTTTCAGTTTTTTTAATGTCCGATGATTTTTTTATGTATATACTTTAAAACAGTAATTCAATATCTGTTAAAATATCTCTAAGTTGTAAAGGAACGAAGTTAGTCACTAAAAATATAATATCTGAGGGTTCCTCATCTATTGAGAGCTCTCTGATGCACTATAGAAAATTGTAGTGTTTATAAAAGTAATATTTTTATTCAAAACACCGGCAAAGTCTGTTAGTTTAATTTTCCACTGAATTATCAAACACCGTGCAAGTTTGACTACTTGTAAAAAAAAAATTAATAGCTTCTTAAAATAACTTAAAAACAAAAAGGCAGATCAAGTAAGACAGTTAATTGAATTTAAAAACTCATTTTTTTTTTCAAAATTATGCAGTAATTTTAAAGATGACGAAAATTAATTTAGAAAAACGAACAACGTACCTTTTTTTGGAGCGTTTTATTAAAAAAGTGATTACTTTTTAATAAATTTTAAAACTTATTAGAAAGGCATATTTCATTGCAAAATGATTTATGAATTATTTTTTCCCAAAGTTTACCTTTAGAATTATGTAAGCTAGTGCTGAATTCTAAATGTATATACTTTACATTGTTACCTTGTGCTTCGCTGACAATAAATCTCAATAAAAAAAATACGATTTGATATCACTACAATAACAGTAAGAAATCTGTTGAAATTAGTATTATATAATAAAATGAAAATGTAATATCCACTACAGTAAAATGGAATAATTTCAAATTAAATATAGTTAATAAATATCCAACAAGAAATTATTGAACTGTGACTTGAATTATACACAGCGAAATTATTTTATTCTATCTTATTATTGGGAAAAGATGAATTGTAATAAATCTTTTCCCTTGTAGTCGGTATTACAAAATACATTTATTTAAATAGTATTTAAGCTTATGCGATTTTTTTTGTCTTTTATTTTTTTTTTATTTATGTTATGAGGTGGCAAATAAACAGACAGTCCATCTGATGGTAATATTACAACCTCATTTAAATGTATGCTTATATGGTTTGAAGGTATTACCGCTATTTAAAAAGAGTTAGGAAGAGGACACTGAAGGAAAGATTTGGCTTCCAACTTCTTTATTTAAGAAACGGAACGTAACAGAAATAGTTATTCTGTAAATTCTGTAATAGTGGATTGTACTTCTTACATCGTCTTATGATGTTAATTAAGTTTGTCTTTATAAAGAAAGTATTTTTCTCAAACTTAATGTTTATTTTTTAAAAATTAATAATTAAAAAACATATTATCGTAGTAGCGCAAACGAACCTGCGGGTCACCTGCTCATAGCACGGTCTCTTGCAACTTCAGAGGTTGCACGAAAAAGTTGCCTTTGAGGAGGAAATAGGCTCTCTTTATCACCACATACAATTAAAACAAGAAATATGAAACAAAACTAATCTTAATTCTACCTATAGCCTCCAATATAATTTGAACAGATTGAATAGCACAAGACTCTTTAATTTTACGGCTCTTTCATTTCAAGTTTGTGAAATTTGATGCAAAATATTGACAGTTAATATTTTGACGTACATTCACTTAGTACTCCATCTTATCTAATAAGTACCTTTTGACGTTTGATATTTTTGAAGTCGAAACAACTTTGTATAGGCGTAACTCAGATAATTTTAATCTTTTTTTTTCTTATAAATTTAATTATGAAGACATTTTTATTTTATCACAAGATATACATTTATTATTACTTAAATTAATTGCTAAATTTCATTCCCAATTCTTTTAAAACGTTTTTTTTCTAAACGTCTTTTCAATCTCACTTGTATACGAATAATTGGTAAAAAATGTAAAAAAAATCGGGCCGTTTTCGACCAAGTAATTTTTTAGGTTTTAATAATACTCAACTCTCAGTTAATACTATTATTTTATATGAAAGTTATTGAAACTTTACAGTATACTGTAGAGTTTCAGCAACTTTGATATAATATAACTTTAATATATATTCGCCCGCACTATTTCAAATATAATAACACCGATTACTTATAGCTTAAATGAATTTTACATAATACTCGTACGTCATAATAAAGTTTTTTAAAATTTTCATTAGTAATGTCTTTTGAAAAAAAATATCTTCATACAAAATAAATTGCAATCGATTAGTAAATAATATAAAAGATAAAGAAATTGAATCGATGTCACTTAATATTCGCACTTTGTAGCAACCGATTTATTTGACGCCATTAATATTTTTCAATCTGCCAAACTGTCAAACGGGACTTTTTAGATGAGATGGAGGGATGGATTCAATAAAATATCAAGAAGACAGTCTGGAGATTTCTTATTATTATTTTTTTTACACTGCCGCCAAAATACTATGACGCAAATTCAGTTATAATTATAAAAAAAACGAATTCAAACAATAGTAGAATAATGTATTTTTTTAAATAACGTGAAAATTTTCAACATAATACTGTAGGATATTTAACTTGTTACAGTTTTCTCAAATTTAAACTCATGTCTGGCGAAGCTCATTATATAATATTTTGTAAAACCGTCTTCGTCCGTACCACTGTTATATTAGTTTCGTAACGAAAGAGTATTCGTCAAAACCCGCAAACATAGAAACTCAATAAATTATATTTTCGCAAGCTTCTTTCCTTCCCAGAATAAGAATGAGATTTGTATTTTCATTTCTTAACCAATCGCTTTATATAACTCCTATGTCTGACATGTGTCAAAAATAATAGTAAGTCTGCAATAGATGTCTATTTTAGAACATTAAAAATAAATTATACATATTTTTTTGCATAAATTTTAAAAACAGATAGAAAAACGTCATAATAATTGTTATTTGTATAAAAGAAATATACTAAGATTAAATCATCAACGCCAGCCCAACTCTCGTATGACGACATTTGTAAAAATTTCCTTTCATTATTTTTATTCCATTAAGTTTAAGTAAACATAAATAACCTAACATATTTACACACTTAATCGTTTTATTAGGTTAGGCTAACACATAATTAAATAAATATAGACGGTAAACTTTAGTTTGGTTTAATTATGACGTGTCGATTAATAAAAATTACCGTATTTTAGTTGTCCTATTATTATAATAAAGTATCAAGAATATTCAATTACTTTGATTAATTTCTTTAATATGTAAGAGTTCTAACTCATATTATTTAAATAAGATTTTATTTTTTGAAAAACGAAATATTTTAATAGATTTTACTGTCCAATGTCACTGAACATCATAGAAGGTATCATAAATCTTCGTCCAAAATTCATTACACGACAAAAGCAAGAACAGTCAAATTATACTGACTATGTATACAGCGGCAGAAATTCGACCTTGAATTAAAGTTCTAACGTTTATGGACCTGTACCTCTATACATGTTGGTAGGCTTTTGTTTTGTATTTTATTATGACAGTTAACGAACTTAATTATTTAGAATTAAGTGATTCATCATTAAATTTTTCTATGACTTCTTTTTGTAAATGAAAAATGGAAAACTCAAAATATGAGTTCCTACGCGGTACCAACGCTGCAGGAACAACTCGAAGAGCTGATGATGCGTATGAGGAGGGATCTGTAATAGAAAGCACGCCACGTCTTTGATTTCCGTTCTGGAAATTTTGATCTACAGAACAAACCCTGTGAAGACCCTAGTTGATAAAGAATTAAAGGCGATTGTGAAAGCAGATCCATATCAAAACACCTCTGATCACTAGCGGCAGGCTTCGATGTAAGTGATAAAACCATTTAAATTCACTTAAAACAAATTGGTAAAGTGAAAAAGCTTGAGAGATGGGTAGCGCGTGAATCGTATGAAGCTCACCAACTGACTCATTGAGTGCTGTTACTTTACTCTACCGTCAGAACCTGAACTATCTAATAATTAAGCAATCTTGAATATTATTGTGACTTGTGATGAAAGATAGATCCTCTACAATAATCCAAGTCCTGTTCCAAGCGAAAGTCAACTAAGAAAAAGGTACTGGTGAGTGTTTAGTGGACTAGTGCGTATGTCATAAACTACAGCTTTCTAAGATCTGGTCCGAAAATTACGGCATATCGTTATTGTCAATTCTTGCAAACAGTGATAAAAAAGCTGGCTGTTAAACAAATTAGACTGATCAATAGATTTCAACCCACTTTTAGACAACGCTAGACCCCAAACGTCACGTCAGACGCTTGCTCAGTTAGAAGATCTTAGATTGGAATGTTTCTGACACCCATCATACTCCTCAAACCTAACTCCAACTAATTACCCCTTTTTCCGAAATGTAGATCTTTTTTTTTTGCAAGAAAATAAATTCCCATGAGGCAGTCAAAGCCGCCTTCAAAGAATTTATTGACTCTCGCTCCCATAAATGAATCATGAATCAATGAACAACCTATAAAAAAACAAAACTATAGACATGTTAAAGGTTACATACATACTTTGATTGATTGAACATATTTTTTTTTTTGCCTTTCACTTTTTCCATAAACAACACTGGTTCATATATAAGGTAAAAAGTTTTTGCTTCGGGTATTAATACTTATATAATGATAATTCTATCTAATCATATTTTTGCCTCGTCGAGAAAAGATCTTTTGGGTGGTAATCAAATAACGTAGATGCGGTAATAGGGATTTGGGGGAAATTACGTGTGTACAAAATACTTCTATGTGAACAAAAACATTTTGTTGACAGTTATTTTTTATTAAAAATATAAAATATTCTCAAACTAATCATCCTTTTTAGTATTAACCTATCATTAATAACGGTCACATAAAATTATATGCAACTTTATTCTAGCTGTGACATTTAATTTGTTAGTATTATTTTTATAAAAAAAATGCCACCAAATATATAGACCATGATTAAAAATCATTAGATTACCAAATACTAAAAAGGATGAATTAATGAAAACAATAGTGATATCGACGTCTAGATTTATGCCGTACTATCAACAAATGAGAAAATTTTATTGCTCATAAAATTATAACCTCATTTTTGACATCATTTGTACTTTTTTTTAACTAACCTTCAAAACCGTTAACTGTTTCCACGTCTTCTAGAAGATGAGATAGTCCTTAATTAGCATATTGTAACTAAAGAACAAAGCTGAAGTGGTAAACAAATGTCTAACTTGAACTATTATGTGGGTAGTTGAAAAAGCACAGTTTGAAACTTTGTCCAAAATTTTAAGAAACTTTTAATATCCTCGTCAAACACCACCAGTTTTCGATATACTAAGTTGGTCAGCTTGTATTTTGTAGAAAAAAAGAAACTTCAGAATCGGTAGTTATTTAAGTATAACAAAGTTTGTAAGAATAAAAAAATATATTTTTTTTTTATTATTTATGGAACATGTTTGAAGTTGCTAGATTTTTATTATAAACTTATTCAAGTTATTTTCAAGGATCTTCTAGTAAATAAAATGTCATTATTTCCATATTATCCGGTTTCCTTTCAGTTATTATGACAGTCTTAGTTTTATACTCCATCTAGATGATTTATTATAATGAGCTCTGAATTTGGAACTAAATATTACAAAAGTTGTTTTATCGACTAAACTATAAAATAATCTTAAGCGCTTAAAGTATAATAATAAAATTAACACTTGTAAAAAGGTTAAAAATACATTAATGTAATAACTTTAAATTAAAACAACCTTAAAATTTGAATAAATAAAAAAAGCTTAATTATTTAAAATTATTAAAATTGGTTGTCTCATGTGACTTATCTCATGTTTGACATTTGTTGTAAGTTTTGTTTATATCAAAAATATGAAATACCTGCTTGAAATTCATGAAACCTTCTCTCAGTTTATATAAGCACAAATAAACTACTAGCAACATATGGCTATTGAACAAATATTTCTTATTAAGTTTGGAGAATGATACATCGTTTCAGTCCCGAGGACCAACCGCTGCGTCACCGCCAATGACGTGTTACATCTTTACTCCACAGATTTATGAGTTTCAATGCAAATAAAATTACGAATTTGGGAATAATAATTTATTTTTGTAAACATAGGAATAAAATAATCGACAGTATTTATAATTTTAAATTTTTGTTATTGATTATTTCAAATGTATGTAAGATTAATACAAAGTGATTATTTTTTCCTTTAAGAATATATTAACCAGGCAATTTATTTCCAAAACGGGATATTTATTCGTCTCAGTTATTTATTTTTTGTTTACAAACCTACATTAACGAACTAGTGTTTATTTTTCAATTGTTTCGTATCGGTCAGCTTCGCTTCAATAAAACGTCTCAAACTCTTAGCTCTAATTAATTGAATTCACCTAATACATAATACGAGTATAATTCCTTGTCGTAAACTTAGTAAGCCATCACGGAGTAATGAAATATTATTCACATATGGATATGAAAACTGATTTGGGTGTAGGTGACACTTATTGGATTTCTATTACAAAAAAAACAAATTTTATTCAGTACTTTGAATTAGTTTTCATTAAAATAAATCGTTATAATATTTAAAAAAAACTTACAGGTAATCATTGATAATTTACATATTACTTTTCATTTAATTAAAATAAGTTAAGAATTGTACTAGATAATAATTTAAGTTCTGTATGCCTTCAAAAAAAATAATAAGGATTATTTTATTTTCAAAATTGTCAACGATTTTACCAATAACTGAAATGGTGAAAGAAAATGGAAATATAATTATAATGGCTACAGATGGCTAGCTCTATATGCAAATTGCCTTCTCGTTAGCCTCGCTCTCCCTCGTCCAGCTCTGGGCTTTGACATTTGAAAATACAATATTCTTGAAAGGTTTTACTATTTGAGTCAGTCATTAGTTTGCTGTTAGTGCCTGGTAATGGGAGAGAGCTGCAATTTTTAAAATAATGGTCTTTTGTAAATGTATTATCTATAATATGGGTTAAAATAGTATATAATATGTATATTTTATATTGGAAATGAAGGATATTACAAATACTATACTATTGATAATATTAAGGCTTTTCCTTAGAAATGATGAAGGAAGCTATAAAATATAGAGGAAATGATTGTGTATTCGATATAATAACTCTTTACATATTTTTCCATTGCTATTACATAACCATAACCTTTGAATAATTAAACGACATTAAAGAGAGATAAAATTATCTCTCTTTAATGAAATCATACTTAAATCAGAAGACTGGCAACATTATAATTTAACAATAATTACTCCCAACCAGCACAATAACATGGGTTTATAAAAACATATAATAATACAAACAGAATATGGTTATTGAACGTTAAATCTTCCGAATATATTCATTGTTGTGTTTTCTATTCAAGATACAAACCTTCTAGAAAGGAGTGTATTCCAATCTAAAAGACTGGCAAAGCACTTGTAACTCTAGAGTTACAGATGTCCATGGGACACGGCAGTCACTTAGGTGACCCGTTTGCTCGCTTGCCTCACTCTAATATAAAAAAAAACAAGTGACATATAAGGCATACAAACTTTGTGTGCCATATATCAGAAGTTTCTGAGTACAATGTGGGTGTCTTGAAGGCAAGAGTGAATAGGCTTTTACTAAGTTGATGGGCTTTACCACCTACGACTACATTTCCACTTCCTATTAGGTGGAATGTAGTCAAGCGTCAACTTAGTTTAAGTGAAAAAGAAAAAAAAAGTTTAATCTTCACACTAATGAAGGATATTATTAGTTAATTTAGATCAAATTATATAGATTATTTGGTAAAATTAAAGATAAATAAATATTGAAATAATTTGCTTTAAGACACGTTTTCTATTTTATTTCTACAAATATTCTCAAGATATTCGGAATCGACGTCGCGAGTTAAAACGTAAAATTGCATTTCTGGAAAAATCTGGAAAGGAAAACACTCAGTGCTCGATTTTATTAAACTCGTTTCGTTAAACTGTCTTGCAAAAATGTAACTTTCGTTTTTTGAATTTCCTGAACGACAACCTGACAGCTATTTTATTCAATGTTAATTTTAACTAAAAATCTATGAAAATTCACTTCTACTGATGAAAAAGGTACATTAATAAAGGAACGCTCACTATTGAATAAAACATTAAATATTCATTAATTTTTATATTTAAAAAAGTTATATGTATTTATTTTTTTAACAGTAATATGAAAAAACTATTACTACTAAGTCCTACGCTGAACTTATGCCAATATTTATAATAAACTGACTAATAGATTTCTAGCAAAGTTTAATAACTCGAAAATATTCTCCATAATGAAATAATATGAAATGTTTCGAAAGGTAGAATTTCAATATCTATAATAGTTCAAATAGAATTCAATGATCCACTAAACGTAATAATAGAGTAGTAGGTACATTTCAATTTATGCGCTTAAATTTCCTATTCATGAATTCATGACGTGGCCTGCTATTGACATTTTTATTCTATTGCCGCATCCATTTTATGAGAGATAAATTTGAATATCTAAAGTACATTAATGAAAAAAATATTTTTAATAATTTCATATATTATACCCATATATCGTCACAATATACCAATAATCTTGACCCTAACGTGGCGATATTAAAAAGTTCATGCACCATGGTCCAGCCATAGGGCAGAGTTCCAAAATTGCAAATATCGGATAGTTCTGAGTGTAACGTAACAAAACATATGTACAAAATAGTCCGCAATCCCCAGAGTGCTGCCTAAGGAGCTCGTGGGCACTGAAAACCCACACATACAAATAGTAATACTATTTGTATAATAGTGTAATATCCACAATATAACATGTATATCCACTCATAAAAATAGTGTAATATCCACAATATAGTATGTATGTCCAAAAATACAAATAGTGTAATATCCACAATATAGTATGTATGTCTAAAAATACAAATAGTGTAATATCCACAATATAGTATGTATGTCCACAAATACAAATAGTGTAATATCCATAATATAGTATGTATGTCTAAAAATACAAATAGTGTAATATCCACAATATAGTATGTATGTCTAAAAATACAAATAGTGTAATATCCACAATATAGTATGTATGTCCACAAATACAAATAGTGTAATATCCACAATATAGTATGTATGTCTAAAAATACAAATAGTGTAATATCCACAATATAGTATGTATGTCCACAAATACAAATAGTGTAATATCCACAATATAGTATGTATGTCTAAAAATACAAATAGTGTAATATCCACAATATAGTATGTATGTCCACAAATACAAATAGTGTAATATCCACAATATAGTATGTATGTCTAAAAATACAAATAGTGTAATATCCACAAATATAGTATGTATGTCTAAAAATACAAATAGTGTAATATCCACAATATGGTATGTATGTCCACAAATACAAATAGTGTAATATCCACAATATAGTATGTATGTCTAAAAATACAAATAGTGTAATATCCACAATATAGTATGTATGTCCACAAATACAAATAGTGTAATATCCACAATATAGTATGTATGTCTAAAAATACAAATAGTGTAATACTCACACACTCACACTATTTCTATGTGTGGATATTCACAGTGCCCACTAAGTGAGGTAGCTCAATGGTGAATCACAGCCACATCTTTGCCAGTTAGATATGCACATAAATTACAATGGAATTTCTATAGATTCCATACATTCTAAAGCATTATGGTATAAGTTAATGGCATTATTGCGGTATGTAACCAAATCAGTGAATCTCCAAATATGGGATATGATTTAGTAGGAACAGGAATTAGTGACTGCATATTTGTCTTCCCTTTAATATCTTGAATAATTTAAATATATATTAATAGACATAACTGATTCCATTTTAAGGAATTCTTATTTAATATTGGAATAGTATAATAGAAATATCTCCCAAGTCTACGTTTAAGAAGCTTATATAATGCCTTATAATTATTTCCAACACATTGATTTTTTTTTTGTAGTGCGCATTATTTAATAATTTTGAATAAATTTATTTCATTAGTTCCAAATATAATTGTCTTAAATTATTTATCCTTTATTTATACTATTAGTTCTAAAGTTTATAAGCCATGTAAAAATGTATAAAACATTTGATATATATTTAAAATTTACAAAAAATAAAAGTTATAAGAAAAACCTCGGCCACAAATGAAATAAAGTATTTTGTTCCATGTTAGTTTTTAACAAATTTCTTGTTTGATTTATGAGTTTCATCTTATAGTGATAAAATACCGACTTTTGTATAAAATTTAAAGTTAAAATTACATTACTTGATGATATTTCTGACGCATTTGTAAAGTGTATATATAAGTTCCTCCAATGTTCCCAAAACTTGAAAAGTTCATTAATAATAATCCGTTAGTTTATTTATATAATCAGGTATGTAAACTAGACACAGACAGCCAGAAATACTAAGGTAGAGTCAAGTTCAAAAAGTTAGCTGGCTTTAAACTTTAGGGTTGAGATCGTTTGAGAGAGTTCTATATAGTTGGTTTAGTTCAACGTATTCACTACGGTATTAGGCTATGTGTGCACCGCAGACAAAGTTGGTAAAGTTTTTGAGTAAACTTCCCAATGGCAACCAAAATGGAATGTTTCAGATGGAATAGGTATCCATTGGTTATTGGTTACTGATATTTGGCTAGTATTAACGTCACCCTTCAAAACAAAAGCGACGATATGTCTACCGTTTCGATCGCGAGTGGTAGTATTTTTGCACTATCTTCCGGGCTACATTATTCACCCCGTTAACTGATATAGGAAATCATCTTAAAATCGTCCAAGGTTATCGGAAATAAATGCAGTACAAGATTTATTTATAACTAGCTATTGCCAGCGACTTCGTCAGCTTCCACCCAGAGACTCAAATGATAAACCATAATATAACATGTCATTAAATTTATACCAATCATATATCTACGGCAAAAAGCAAATTATGTTATATTATACTTTGACGGATAGACAAAAATTGAAATCTTATATTCCGATCTCCAAAATAAATTATAGCCTACTAGTATATGTTACCGAGTACTAAAAGCTATACAATAATACAACAAAAAAGTTTCATCAAAATCGTCCGGCAGTTTTTGCGTGAAAGCCGGACAACAGACAGACGGACAAAAATTTCAAAATTGTTTTTTTTGCTTGTGTTACTTGTATGGAGACCCCTAGGGGTATGTTTTTAGTTTTGTTCAATGTATAGAATTGACCTCTTCTACAGTTTTATCATATGTATCGATTCGATCAAATGATGAATAGTATAAATGAAGTTCCCTTAGATCCTACTTACCTCAGATCTCTTACCTTACACTTTCTCTCTTTCGTAATTATTTTATAACTATTAACCAATACCAAATATAATTATATCACATGGTTTTAGTATAAAATGTTTAAAATTCAGGACAATTAATATCTCACTAGGTAAGAATGGAATACCAGTGGTAATTAAATATAAAATATTTTCTAGAAAGTATTCAGCTTCATTCATAGCTACCGTTATTGAATATGTTTCTTAAGCTTTTATCTTCAATTTTGTAATACTTTTTATTAAAATAACCCAGTTTTATTACCTTTTCATTGCAACTTTTCGTTGGAGGAAAAGAATTTAATTGAAATGGTTTTATTACTAGCGATTTATATATAAGATCAAATTATTTTCTAGAAAAAAAACTTGATAATTATTATTAAGTTTATTTTGAATGAATCCTATAATTAGGATAGAACTTCACTCATAGAAGTTAGAAGAAGAAAGAACTTCAATTGATCGTATATTCCATTTCGTCGAATCGTTCTTCAAATACAATTACTTGGTACAATAAGCAATGATGGATATCAATGTTACAAAAGTTATTAGTATACGTTATGGACTTCATGGGTCTTTTTCGTTTGTACAGTATACATCGACGAATAGGTTTTATTATTTTATTATTTCAGATATATATTTTATGCTTAGTAAAAACCGAAAGATAAAACGACATTTACTAAGAATACTTGTACAAAGTTTATGACAGACCATTTTCACCGTTTTTTCACTCATATGTAAATTAATTTTTTTTTGCGAATAAATCTATAAACAAAGTAAGACAGTATAAAATCTAACTAAAATCATTTAATTGACGAATCTGCAATATTAACTCACACACTAAATTGAATTAGTCAAATATCTATCCAATTAAAACTGTACCTTGACTCACCATGACTAAAATTTGTCAAATAATAGAAACTATTTTATAAAATCTGTCATTTGTACCAATTGTATTGACAATAACTTCGTCATTGATCATTTAAAGAAACGGTGATGTCCTTAAATATTCATATACTAACTTATTCTTTACTATAAAGCCTCCCGTAACTTATTAACTGTCTACATATCTAATTTCAAGACCCTTCCCAGTACAAGATGCTTTGTAAAATAAATATGTTAAAATTAAAGCCATTTTGAACAGAAAATCGCCTGAATGCGTGGCGATCCTCTACTGTGCGGTTTTCAAGAACATTTTTTCCACGTACCACAAAGATGTGGAATGGACTTCCTTCGGCGGTGTTTCCAGATCGATACGACATGGGTACCTTCAAAAAAGGCGTTTATACCCACCTCCAAGGCCGGCAACGCTCTTGTGAGTCCTCGGACGTTGCAAGAGTTCGTGGGCTGCTTTCGTTTGCCCTCTTATCACATAAAAAAAAATAAGAAAAAATAAAAAAGTCATAGGAATTGGTAATGCTGGATTTTTCATTTAGTTGTTAGTACATAGATAAGATAAATAAATAAGAAATATGAATGACTCATAAATAAATGACTCTTTTTATTAAATCCTTATTTAAAGAGCTTGATCGTACTGGACTAAGTCGCTCCATAGAACTCTTAACATTATTAATATATAATAAAATACATAACAAAATAACGAAATTAAATACTAGGTACATTATTTTCTAAGAATTTTTTTAACTGTAATAGTCCCCTGACTTCCTGTGACAGAGGATGAGTCAGGGCGCTATTACAACCGTCAACTTCCCTAAGCTTAGAAAACTTAGAAAATTAATAATAACTTAACATTTAAATAGTATAAATTTTAAAATAATAAATAATAGAGTTATTGACCACCAACTTTTAGAACTAAATATTGTGCCTTAGATAAAACAAAAGTGAAATGAACTGAGGTCTTAGCGGGGAAAAAAAAATCACTACACTACAAGATATTTTTTTATGTTATCAATCTACTTTAATTTAAAAAAAAATAAGTTTATTTAAATAAGTTTAACCGCCACTGCATTTGAGGAGGGTTAAGAAAATATATTGATATTTTTTTAATAAATAAAAATTTTTCACGCTAAAAACACGTTTTCATCGTGATTTTTAATTAGGTAAACGGTATTACATTCAAGATTCAATCATGAAACCTTACAGTATCCCGTTCCCGCCAGGATCAAAACCACTCTGTATCATTAATCAAATTGTCTTTCCAAACTTACTCAATATTGTAACTCTCAATGTGAATATTAATATGTGTAATATTTAATCATATATAAATGTTATTCTATTAAAAAGAAAAAATAAAATGAGTTTTTACTTAGTATGTACAAAAATCTTACTTAAATAATTTAGAACTATAGAACCGGGCCTAGATAAGTTCAATACAACTTTAAGATAAGTGTTAATAGTACGTCAGAGACTAGTTAATTATTCATTAAACGCCAAGAGTCGTTTGTTATATATATTTAAAAATTTAATCTTTAAACATAATAAAACATAACTAAATAGCATACAAACTTCCATACATTTCGGATTACGAAGTTGCGTAACAAATTACTTACATATTTATTATATGTGAGTAATTTGTATTTGATAGGTAGTTGAAACTCAGCTCGTAAATAACAGAAAGCCTACATCTGAGGTAACTTTGTATTCAATTGTTGCTCTCGCTGAATCCAACGAAAAGCACCTGAAATTTGATTTACCACTTCGCTATTCTCTATAAGGGTTCTTACAAAACCTTCGGCGTATAATATGGTAAATATGTTTTTTTTCGGTTCGTTAGATGTTTACATATTATTTTATTAACAAGTCAACTAACCTTTAAAAAAATATTGTAAAAATTCACTGTTCTTGCTGCTAGCGCTACTACTAACACTACGAGCACTTTAGATGTTAGTGCTACTGTTAGCGCCACTGATAGTGCAACTGATAGTGCAACTGCTGCTGTTACTGCTGCTGCTATTGCTGCTGTTACTGCTGCTGTTACTGTTGCTGTTATTGCTGCTGTTACTGCTGCTGTTACTGCTGCTGTTACTGCTGCTGTTACTGTTGCTGTTATTGCTGCTGTTACTGCTGCTGTTACTGCTGCTGTTATTGCTGCTGTTACTGCTGCTGTTACTGCTGCTGTTACTGCTGCTGTTACTGCTGCTGTTACTGCTGCTGTTACTGCTGCTGTTACTGCTGCTGTTACTGTTGCTGTTATTGCTGCTGTTACTGCTGCTGTTACTGCTGCTGCTATTGCTGCTGTTACTGCTGCTGTTACTGTTGCTGTTATTGCTGCTGTTACTGCTGCTGTTACTGCTGCTGTTACTGCTGCTGTTACTGCTGCTGTTACTGCTGCTATTATTGCTGCTGTTACTGCTGCTGTTACTGCTGCTATTACTGCTGCTGTTACTGCTGCTGTTACTGCTGCTGTTACTGCTGCTGTTACTGCTACTGTTACTACTACTACTACTGCTATTAAACTAAAGATTATTTATAGAAACTATTAAGCTTAGTCGAAGTTTATTCTTCTATACTGTAAAGTTTGGTGAAGACATACGAAAAAGCCTCATGGACGTTTTCATCGTCTCGATAAAGTAACACATTAAGGCACGTCTTTAAAGTACATCATTGACAGAAAAAAAAATGTTTTTCAAGTATCGATATCTCGAAAACAAAGCGAGATATCGAAAAACTTTACTCTTACTTTTCGTTTTGTCTCGTCAAGTTCTATAAGAATCTATCTTTACATGTGGGGCTGGAAGAACCATAATCCCTCCCAAACTGTTATATAGAATTCTAAATTCAACGAAGTGGATAACCGCATTGGTAGAGTGATGAGATGATTTCCTAGATGTCACGGCTTTATGGATCCTGTCGGTATCGATATATTTTTCATTCGATATTTAATTAAAATTTACATTAGATGACTATTCACGCTTATGGATATTTTCAAATAGACACAAACTCCTGCAATTCTACAATACTCATTGTACGATTATTTAGGATAACCTGGAATTGATTCCCATCACTACATTTATGTAGCTACAACTAAAAAATTCGTAGCGTACGTAGCGTACGTAACGTACGGAGCGTACGTAGCGTACGTAACGTACGGAGCGTACGTAGCGTACGTAACGTACGTAGTGTACGTAGCGTACGTAACGTACGTATGCACCTGCAACAAAAAAATACGTAGCGTACGTATGTAGCTACCACTAAAAAATACGTAGCGTACGTGCGTAGCACAACTGAAAATTGACGATGGTTAACTCATCGTGGTCCATAGTGGCCAGCTGCTATAAAATACTGCTAATTATTTTTCCTTTCACTGCCTGGTTGAAAGTAGATTTAATTTTTCTAGCTGATTTCAAACCATCAGTTTGTAAGAAGCCTGTAATATAAATCGAACCGCGATAAATAATGTTATCTTGTATATTTCTTTACGAAATGGGAAAAATAAAAATGTACACGTTATATTGCCATTATTTTTCTTAAGTGTGGTTTATGAATTCTATTTATGGCCATATTTCAATGTGGTATTTTTTTTTAGAACATAATGTGTGACACGTTTTTGTTTATTTGACGTACTTCTTGAAAAGATCTAGAAAACGACTTATTTTTTAATAAAAAATATAAGATTGCGGAAATCACACAACTTTATTTTGAACCGCACTGAAAATACACAAAAATACCTGATAAGATCCAAGCCCAAGACCTAACATTAAATAAATATTTAGGAAATATACTTATAAAAAAACATCAAAATCGGGCCAGAGATCCCTTTATACGTGATTCTTCTATGAAATTAAGTAATACACAATGCGAATATATTTATATAATTTTCTGTTCGAAAATATTTGTATACTAATTTTTATGGCCATAGTTTAGACGGTATATAAGATGAAAGGTTCCAAAACAATCCAAGTACCAAGTATAATAAATTGAAAAGCACGAAAATATTTTCCTTAGTCAAAAGCATTTTATTAATTTTCGTAGCGATAAGTTGAGCGATATAAAAGTTCACATTCTGCAACGTCATCTGTTAGTGACTCACAAAGTAGGAGAAATCTGAATAAAGGAATATTATATAAGAAATAAGCTAAATAATAATTAAAAGGACCGATAAAATGTATTCGAAGAAACAAAATTAAAAGTTGAGAACGAATTTTCTACATCTAAACTGACAAATAATAATTTAAAACATATATACAAAGGAATAAAATAAAAACGTCAACGTTGTTTCTATAAGGGACACTCGACTGTCAAGAGCACCAACAGCGCATATTAAATTACAACACATATACTTACAAATTCGTACGTAACAGGCACTTTCTTAAAACAAATAATAAGTAGAAAAAGAAACTTTTTTTTAATATATTGATCACGTTTCAACCCTACTAGAAACTAAATTGTGACTAATTCTTTCGGAATCTGAAACAACGACATATCGTTTAAAAAAAAATGACCTTACGCTTATAAAGGTTTAAAAATTTAGATAAATATTGTCACGACACGTCTTGTGACTTATGATTTAGTCTTAAGGAATAATTGGCATTAATAAATTATTCAACGACATGATTGTCAATGTTAAAAATATATTTATACTCTATGATATGATATAAATGTCTGTGAATTGGGACTCAATTTATTTATACCAATATACAATTCAAAAGATTGATAAAGAAATATTTTATCGATAAATTTAGTTTAACAAACATTATTTTGTTCATATTTTAATATTACTTCAAAGATTACTAAAATTCAAACATGAAGTGCAAAAAACTAAAATTATCATATTACTAATTTTAATGATTATATTTTCTTAAATAGAACCAAACTGAAATACAAAGTTAGCTCGATTCATTGACGCAATTCCAGATTAAGAGAGGTTAATGTAAAAGTATAAGATAAGTCGAATCATCAATCGTCTCGGTGACTGTAAACTTAAAGAGAACCGACATTTGTTTTATTGAAACGGTCCACTTTCCCGCTTTTGTAGTAAAATTTATTACTGCTCAGATTTTGTTACATTTTAATGCAATTAACCGTTACGATTCAAAGTTACATTAATAAAGTGTATTTTATTAAAAGCTAAAATATTTAAGAAATGAAAATTTTTATTCTATTTGTAAAAATCAAAAACTACACTTTCAAGTGAGTATGACTTTTATCTATCTGAGCAAATTATATTGTATATTTGAATAAACGTTGAAAAATCTTTATTTTCAAATCAAAATATTTTTTTTAAGCCATAAGTTGTCGTGACGTTTCCTTAAAAGTGTTGTATTCAATGAAAATTATTTTGTCGACGTTTATCTGAGAATGTTCTATGTATTCATAAAATATAATCATATTAATACTGCTAAAATTTAAAAATATGCTAATTATATACTATTTTATTTACATGAAACAAATATTTTTTAAGACAAACACCAAGAAAATAATACTGTCCCTTCTTTATGGAAATATTTGTACTATGAACGATAAAGAAATTAAAAATATTCATATTATATAGTATTAAGATAAAATCCACTGACTGAGATACCAGTAGCTCTCAGTGGTAAGTAAGCATTACCTAAACCACAGCCACTTACAATCTGTATTCCCTGGGGTTGAACTCAACCGTAACACCCCGGGATAACGAGACCGTTCACAACTGACATATAATTAGACTTACGGTTTCAATAGTCTTTGTATTGATATGAATGTACTCGTAAATTAATTATAATAATATTATTTACTGTACATAAAATTACAAAAATCAAAAAAATAACAGAAAAAAAAGTTGGTACCAATTTGACGGCCTTATAGCTAAATGTTTTCCATAAAAGCAATGTTTTCCATAACTAAAATTATCATATTACTATTCCATTGTTGTTTAACATTTTTTTTTTAAATGAAAAAAATATCATCATCCTTACATCAGTTTCGAAAGAATTCTTTTTACACTATCAGAAAACAAGTACACTGTTAGAGAAATAAATTACTAAAACAAACAGACAATTGAAATTGAATCTTTATATATATAATTAAAATGGATGAATGGTATTTATATCTCTTACAGATATTTAAGAATAGTATTGATTGTTTCTTGATTTAAAATATAGAGCGTATTTTAAGGTTTTTGAATTGTTTGTCTGTTTATTGGTTTCTTTGTGCTCTGGACATTCGAATTCAATGAACGGATTTAATGACGTTTTGGTTATAATTTGTTATATTTATATTTATATATATATTATTAATATTTATATTTATATATATATTATTTATACTTATATATATTATCTTTAAGTCTAAAAAAATCTTCAGTTTAGTTCTAGAGAACACAAGAACTGACGTAAGGCTGAAATATCATAACAATATAACTACTGTGCTACGCTATATATATTCAATGTATTAGTTGCTTTTTCTTGTGGAAAATTTTATCTTTATGGAAAAGTAAAGAATTCTGTTGGAAAATAATTCATAAATAAGAAAATTATAAGGATATGTATACATATTAAAATGTGTTATTTGGCTTAAGTTTCTTTTCGAAGTCGGTTATAGAATTTAAATTCAATTAAAAATGTAGTCACAGTTATAATAAGATAATAGTACAATTTGTACAAGCACGTTCATATTACCTATATGTCGGATTGGCATGATATAAAATGTCTTTTCCGTTATAAAGAATAGTACACGAGGGTAAGCGCGGCGGCGCCACTGCGTATACAAACGGAGCGTCGGAGCCGACTACTGAGCGCAAGCGGCGGCCATTAGGATTCGGACTTGGACGTGAAGAGTGTTTTTCCGGCTATTAGTTCTTGCTTAGTTTCGCTATTAAAATGAATTAGTCTTTAAAGTTACTTCATTTTAACTATTACTGATTTGTAATTTAACCTAAATAAAAATAAAGTTTATATAATTTCTAAGGAATATATAAAGATCTCCTAACATATTATTTTTTAATCTAGACAAAGAAAAAAGAAAAAGTAGAAGTAATTTTCTCGTTATGTTTTATAAAGTCGGGTCCAAAAGTAAGAAATATTAAAAGTTGTAGACATTTTCTTCATTTTAATTTCACCGCTAAGATAGTAAAGAACAAAGCAAGTTCAAAGAATTTTTTTTATAAAAGATATTTAATGTCATCGCGTAAATTGATGCCAAGACCTTCGAACTCTTTCAAACTTTATTAATATGGCTGATGACAAAATTCTAAAACAATTTTAATATTCGCATATTATGGCATCGTGAACGAATGTTATATTAAATTCTCATGTATATAATAATACGTGAGAATAAGAAACATTAGGTATAGTAGAAAAACAATATTTTCATTGCTTTTATTTATTTATTTATTTATTTTGTGTTTATTGGTCTAGAAAACAAAATGACATTCATATAAAATATTCATAGGAACAAAACATTGAGAGCATTTGAACGATGACTGAATTCTTCTTGATGTAGCACAACATGCGTATAGAAAATAATTAAAAACTACAAAATACTACGGTAACAACTAGTAAAATAAAATAAACAATAAAAATGAAATGTATACATTTGTCTAATAAAAAAAATATATTAAAATCATTTATATAACATGTTACCGAATACTGTTTTAAAATGAACACATGCGATGTATTCACAAAGAGTCGAAATTTCTCTTTCTTTTACTTAATATTATACTCTCTA
This sequence comes from Dircenna loreta, assembly GCA_963555665.1. Taxonomy (NCBI): domain Eukaryota; kingdom Metazoa; phylum Arthropoda; class Insecta; order Lepidoptera; family Nymphalidae; genus Dircenna; species Dircenna loreta. The sequence goes on along the minus strand of OY743097.1, from coordinate 2,132,299 downwards.
AGTACTGTAGAAAACTTTCGTGTCATAAAAATAAATTCTACATGTGTCCCCGAACACTAGAGCAGAATGCCGTAAAAATATAACACTGTGGCAGTATGCAAAGTAACTTACTTGTAGCGATGGGTCAGTTAACTGATCAAAATTCCTTATTGCATGTGCTGCTAAATTTAAAAGTTCATCGAGTGTGTTGATATAAGCCAGTTAATGTACGATCAAATCTAAAAAGATTCCTACTGAACTAAATTTATTTATTACTTGTAAAGTAGCTTAGATCTTATTTATATATAAAATGAGGAATCTTGTTGGACATTAAATGGGTAAATATTGTTATGTTATATTTTGTCATATTGAAAGCTATAAATAAATAATATATTTATTTGTTCTGGATAAGTGGCATCTGAGCTGTATTAAAACGTGATTATTCTCTTATCCGTTGGATCACAGATATCTCCAGTAGCAAGAAAATACTTCCACCATTTTACAGATAATTATAATAAAGTGAATTGAATATCGTTTTCCATTAGGTTATTATTTAAGTGGTGTATAATAAAAAGGTAAAACTTTTGAGTAAATATTTAGGGAATAAATAATAATCGACAAATATTAATCAGTCACCAATATCTTGAACGTTCAATGAGAGTATTGTTTACTTTTGCGTAATATACCGTTTAAATAAAAAAAGGTTTTCAAAAAGATTTTTTGTATGAATTTTATTTATAAAAATGTCTTACAAAATTATTTTTTTGTAATCTAACATAGAAGGAGTCCCGGGTAACAGATAGTAATTAATAATTTAATTTGAAATAGTAATTATTTAGCATTATACAAAAAATATATAATCTTATACATATTAAAGTATTTCAATAGAAACGTTGGATTGACATTCTATTTTTTAAATTAGGTTATTTTATTCAAAAATAACACTTATTAAAATAGTATAAAGTTATATTCTGAGCCTCTGGAGCATCCTGATGCGTTCTATTCATCAAAAACAAAACTGAGGTCATTAAAACAGCAAACGTCAGAAACCGTACAGTTTTTTTTCAGCTTAGCTGAAACCAATCTGAGTCACTGCATACGAGTAGTACATATTTATAATAACTTTCCATAAAGCATAAATATGTTTTTTTTATATCTAGTCTAAGAATTTTGTAATGTTAGTTTTTTTAAGTAATACTACGTTATTGCCTATTTTTTTTAATTGTTTTTTTTTTCTTCGAGTTGAATAGTAGAAAATGCTCTGTAGCATTAAGTCCGCCCATTGTACAATTTTTTTGGACAATAAAAAAAAAGAAATAAAAGATGTACAGGCTTTGGTTATTAAGTAATATGTTTATATATATATAGTAAAAATAGAACGAAACCAAGCAGTTTGAACCCTTACAAATTCTTAAAGTAACTGTGAGTAGTCTAGGTCTAGGTGTCCATATAATTTAATTTAAATAACACCGGCAACTCTGATAGTTATTGGCGTGAATTAGTTTAAAAAATCACTTAGTGAAAAGTACTCTTTAGTTCTAGAATTTGTCTGTTTCAACTTAAACTAGATACACGTACGTAGTCTCGTTAATATTACTAAATATATATATTTTATCCAAATTTCAGACTTCATGGAGTAAACTATGAATAATTTAGTTTATAGTTCATTGACTGGATTTAATTTCGTATTAGATTTTGATAACATGAAAATTCATATTTCACGCTCTTATTTTAATTTAAATTAGTTCAGTTGAATAAATATATTTCATGTAGCATAAAAAATAATATAAAAGTTTAAGACATAAAAATAACTCAATGTTTTTTATTACATATCAGTTCGAAAACTTAATTATATTTTAAGTAAATAACCCTTCAATATATTTTCGCATCAGCTTATAAAATAAAGCTATTCATCGTAACCTTTCTTGAATTTCGTATAAAATATTAAATTTCAATTTGTAATTAATGTTAACGAGTTCTCTAGATGTGAACAAAATGACATTATTAAATTTTAAATCTAAGAAAATTTCCACGTTAACGAAGGAAGGAGCTGAAATTTAGGTTAATGTATAATTTAAATATAATTTAAAATTACTTTAAATAATCTTTTATTTTTATTTATCTAGATATAGTTATTAATTAAACACATTTTGTTTACTTTTGTCTACTTAAGATATAAAATTAGTTGAATCAACAGCTTCATAAAAGTGTAATAAGTTTAAGGCTTTATTTCTAAGTTATTTTTCTGTTATATAACCCTTGTAAATGTATTTTCTTTGTATGTTCTTACGGTTGACTGGTAAAGAATGCTTTATTTTATTTATTTTACAATAAACTTTTAATAAATTAATTAAAACTAATACTCCTACCTCGCAGTCACAGTCCAGCATCTCAAACTGTTATCGTCTAGATGTACGCTTTCTAATTACATATATGTATTTATGTAGATTAATGTATGTATGTATTAATGTATGTATGTATGTATGTATGAATGTAGATTAATGTTTTTAAAATATCGCGGCTTGTACACATTTTAAACTAATATCGGGTCTACTACGCGATAAAAATTAATTAAGGCGAAATACCATTTTATTTCCCGACGTTTCGGCCGAATTTCACCAGCCGTGGTCACGGGATGACTAATGTGAGCTCAGCGTCGTCTTCGTGAGGCGCGAGTCTCGGTAACTACCCTCGCTTGTTCCTCATTATTTGTGTTGTTGACATTGTTAGTATCAGAAGTGAGGGTATTTAAACAAACGACACTAACGGTGTCTACACACTGGCTTTTTAAGTCGCGGCGAGTATGGCACTTGTTAAAAACTGGATTCCATGCTGGTGATAGTCGATATCCATCTTCTCGATTGAAATTTTTATGTTTCTTTATTTCAATCGTTTCACGTACTATTCGAGGATAGTAGTGACGGTCTTTGGAGAGGACTTGTGGCTGGTGCAACTCAATCCAGTAGTTGTGACCTGATTCTATCAAGTGCTCAGCTATTGCAGACTTTTTAACTTGTAGTAATTTGTAAAATAAATTTTGACGTTGGTTATTAAAGTAATTATATAATACTTTATTTTCAAACAGAGAACTATCCCGTACTTTTTACTTTAGACCTTTCAGCTGAAGGTTGTCTGTCAAATGATTCTTCGATTTTGCTCGGGCCGCCCGTCGTATCTGGGGCGGGCATAACACTGCGTTCCGTGTTCACCGAGGGCAAACGACGAGCAAACACAGCGGCACCCCGTTCCACCCTGAATGTGGACTTTTGCAACATCCGGGGACTTCACTCCAACTTAAACGCCGTCCACTATCATCTTGAGACGGCGCAGCCGGCCTTGTTGTTTTTGACGGAGACGCAGATATCTCAACCTAGCGACATGAACATCATTTTATACCACACGCCGGGGTATCTGTGTTCGTAAGGGAGGATATCTGCTACCGTCGCCTTCAGTTTTTTGAAGGACCTGTCTTTACTTTGGCTGCGCGTCGACATGGACGATCGTGTCAGAGTCTACGCGTGCCTCTACAGGTCCCATAGTGGTAATGCAGAAACGGAGCAACTCTTGGGCCATGTCCAGGCGAAGATTGACGACCTGCTTTCACAGGTTCCCTCCGCTGAAGTCATAGTCCTTGGGGACTTCAACGCGCACAATACCGACTGGTTAGGGTCACGTGCCACTGACTACGCGGGGAGATCTGTTTTTAACTTTGCTCTGGCAAATGGTCTGTCCCAATTGGTTCAGACGCACACTCGTCTACCAGACGTGGACAGCCACATGCCCTCTTTGTTGGATCTTCTGCTGACTACACATCCCGGAAAGTACCAGGTCATTGTCGAGGCCCCTCTAGGGTCCTCTGATCATTGCCTGGTACGGAGTGTGGTGCCAATCCAACGTCCGGCTCGCACAAGACCCGCGACCCGATGCGTCTGTCACTACAAGTCAGCTGATTGGGATGGACTGCGGTCCTTTTTTGCGTCCTACCCATGGGGGCCGATTTGTTTCCCTTCCAATGATCCCAGTGGTACCACTTGGTGGCAGATCGCGGCCTTGGTTAGATGCGTCTGTCAGGGCTGCAGCAGCCGGCAAACGGCAGGCGTATCGTTCTTGGGCTAATGCGTTAGTCACCAAGGATCCAAACTCTAGAGATCTGAAGAGGAAATATAATCGTGCCTCCAGATTCTTCAAACGGCAAATAGCTAGAGCAAAGTTCAAGCATGTCGTCAAAATCGGGGAACAGCTGGCAAAGTACCCACCTGGCACGCGCAAATTTTGGGCGCTATCCAAGGCCAGTCTGGGCAATTTTTGCCAGCCGTCCCTACCGCCATTGCACACGGGGAATGACTCTCTGGCCCACACGGCAAAAGAGAAAGCCGATCTCTTGGGCACTCTTTTTGCCTCAAACTCGACTTTGAACGACCAAGGGAAGACACCGCCTACCATCCAGCGGTGTCAGAGCTCTATGCCAGAAATAATTTTCAGGCAAAAAAATATACGACAGTCTCTGTTTTCCTTGGATGTTCATAAGTCGAGTGGGCTGGATGGGATTTCCCCATTGGTGCTACGAACATGTGCTCCTGAGTGACTCCAGTGCTAACGCGTCTATTTCGGTACTCCTATATAAAAGGCGTAGTCCCGGTCTCATGGAAGAGCGCCTTTGTCCATCCGATCCCTAAAAAAGGGGATAGCTCAGACCCAGCTAACTACAGACCTATCGCCATCACCTCTCTACTCTCCAAAGTCATGGAGAACATCATCAACCGACAGCTCCTGGCGTACCTTGAGGATCACCAGTTTTTTTTTTTTTTTTTTACACTTAAACTAAGTTGACGCTTGACTACATTCCACCTGATGGGAAGTGGAAATGTATTCGTAGGTGATAAAGCGCATCAACTTAGTAAAAACCTATTCACTCTTGCCTTGAAGACACCCACATTGTACTTGGACGGAAATACCGACGCAGGCAAGCTGTTCCATTCCTTCGCTGTCCGATTTAAAAAAGATGAAGCGTAGCGCTTCGTTCGGATATGCGGTGCGTCTACTACAAAAGGATGGATGCTCGCCGTGCGTTGGAACATCCGGTGATGGAAAGGGGATGGGGGAATTAGTTCATGTAATTCCTTCGCACACTCACCAAAATGTATCCTATAGAATACTGAGAGGCTAGCAACTCTACGTCTATGTTCGAGGCTATGAAGATTGGCTTCCACCAATTCAGGGTCGCCAATTAGCCTTTTTGCACGCCTCTCAATTGTGTCCAGAGCAGCAAGATGACATTTTGCGGCACCAGCCATTAAATGGCCACAGTGCTCCACACACGACCGGATCTGTGCTTTATATAATGTAAGAAGTTGTCCCGGTGTGAAGTACTGCCGGACCTTTGCAAGGACGCCAAGCTTGCTGGCGGCTGCTCTTGCTCTAGACTCAATGAACCGACCAAAGTTGAGGTTCGAGGAAATCTCTATCCCTAGCAACTGAAGTCGGTCACTGTATTCCAAAGATACATTCCGGAAAGTAGGAGCCAAGGTGAAAGGGCTCCTTTTAGCAGTGAATAAACACGTCTGCGTTTTGGTGGCGTTGAATTTAACAAGGTTGGCATTGCCCCATAGGGAGACTGCCTCTAGCTTGTCATTCAAACGCTGCACCATGGCTTCTCTTTCAGCCTGTACTTGATCTCTACTGGCCCGAGTACTCGGCAGGTATCTTTCCACCACTGTGCTGTCGTCTGCATACCCATAGATACCGGGTTTGAGCAGATCGTTAATATGCAGCAGGAAGAGAGTTGCAGAAAGAACGGACCCCTGAGGAACTCCGGCATTTATTGTTAAGGGCTCCGATGAGCACCCGTCAACAACCACTCGGATAGTTCTTAGATTCAGGAAGTCCGTTACCCAGCCAATCAGACCAGGAGATATACCGTACGCTGAAAGCTTGCTTAAAAGGCCCGCATGCCAGATCCTGTCAAATGCCTTCGAGACGTCTAGAGAGACGGCGACCGCTTCTCCTTTCTTCTCCAAGGCCTCGCCTAAAATGTGTGTAGCATAAACTAGAAGGTCCCCAGTGGACCTATTACGGCGAAACCCGTACTGTCGGTCACTGAGGAGATCGTTACCTTCTAGGTATGCTAAGAGGCGCGAGTTCAATACACGCTCCATAATCTTGCAGAGTATGGAGGTGATTGAAATCGGTCTGTAATTGGCAGGATCGGCACGGCTACCTTTTTTGGGCACTGGCTGCACATTAGCTAGCTTCCAGGATTTCGGCACTATTCCAGTCCTGAAAGAGAGGCGATATAGACGTGTTAATACAGGAGACAACTCAGCTGCACATGTTTTGAGCAGAATGGCTGGTATACCATCCGGACCACTGGCTTTATTCACATCTAGACGACACAATGCTTTCCATACCTCTTTGTTAGCGATGCGGATTTCAGGCATAGAAATTCCGCAGTGAGGAAGATGTGCTAGGGTAGCATTGCCAGTGTCTAGATGAGAATTATTAGCGAAAAGAGAAGCAAATAAATTTGCTTTCTCTTTCGCTCCATGAGCCAGAGATCCATCTGGTTTCAGCAGAGGTGGCAGTGAGGTTCGGCAGAAATTCGACTCGATTGCTTTGGCAAGGGACCAGAAAGCTCTACTGCCTGATGGCAGGACTGAAAGCTTTTCGGCAACTTTAGCGATACGACCGAGACGAACCCTACGTAATGCCTTTTTATAGGACTTAGCAGCTTGGTTAAAGGCTCTCTTCTTGGAACTCACATCCGGAGCTTTGCGGTTTCGAGCATCAACCCAAGTAACATATGCCAAATGTTTTTGCTTTTCAGCACGTCCACATTCGGCATTGAACCATGGGCGAGCTTTGCCACCGATAGGTACATCAGCAAAAGGAATGAAATACTCCATTGCCTGATGTACCACATCAGTTATAGCATCCGCGCAACTCGACGGATCCTCAGAAGAGAAGCAAACCTGCCGCCAAGGATAAGATGCAAAGAAGTGCCGCATCTCATCCCAATCTGCTGCCTTGTATTTCCAAATTCACCTAACACCATGGAAGTCCAAGTCCGGCTGGGAATAAGTTAATACAGATTTCACCAGACAGTGATCGGAGGTTCCCAAGGGGGAGGAAACCTCTACACGATACCTGTCTGGATCAGTTGTCAGCAGAAGGTCCAGGCAGTTGGCTGTATGTAACTCCACATCAGGCACCCTTGTCGCTTGCCTCACCAGCTGAAAGAGGTCCAAGGACAACGCAAAGTTCCGCGCCTCTCTTCCAGCGTGGTCTGTCCTCTGGTACGGGAACAGCCAGTCCTGAGGACAGGCATTAAAGTCCCCCAGAAAGAGGAGCTGCGCAGAAGGGTACCGATGCATAGCCATATCAGCAGCCTCACTGAGATACTCAAATAATCTGGTTGTCTCCTGATCACCGCTTTGCGAACGGTAAACACAGGATTACAGGATTTTTTCGTTTCCTGTGTCTACCAAAACCCATAGGGAAGAAAAAGTGGGGTCTTCAAGGTGACGAAGGCGCTGGATACAGAGGTCGTTCCGCGTGTACACACAAACCCCGGCACGTGAGCGGAAATTGTGCTCTAACGTGTAACCAGGGTAAGCAAGGTACGCAGTGCTCAAAGGACATTGTATCTGCGTCTCCGTCAGAAAGAGTAAGTGCGGCTGCTCTGTCTCTAGATGGTGATGGACAGCTTCGAGATTTGAGTGCAATCCTCGAATATTAGCGAGGTGCACTAGAAGTGAGGAGGAGTGCAACCGCTGAGTAACCTTACTTTTCTTTTTCTTACTTTTCATAAAAAATTTAAATGAAGTGAATAGGATAGGAAATGGCAGTTGAACGAGGCGCTACGTATCGAACCCGACGTCGAAATTGATGTTGCTGTGCCAACGGGAGGCTAGTCTGGAGACTGCGTGGACGTCCGAACCCCCCCAGGGATCGCCATCGGGCCTCCTCATCTGGTCGCCAACCAGCACGATGGAGCCACCCTGGGATTTTTCACAGCTGGCGGGGCAGCCTTTCATGGGGAGCTAACCCACTACTTGGGCCCCCAACTATCTGCGGGCGGCCAGCGGAAAGCCGTCGCTTCGGATCCCGCTACCCTCCTCGACTAGGCACCCGACACAACAAACACTAACTCGACGACAAAACGGTTCACCAACGCAACGCAGCTGTTCAGACCCATTTCCCATATACGGCTTCATCGAGCAACGTAACGTAACACGACAGAGTCGCTTTGCGGTACGGCTTTGCCCGATGGGTGGTAACCTTGCCGGCGACCTGATGTTATGGCCTACCACCGTTAAAATGACACCGTTAAAATGAACGTTGATCAATGACCGGCAATATGGCTTCCGCCATGGCCGATCGGCTGGTGATATTCTTTTATATCTTACGCATCGTTGGGCTGCGGTTGTCGAGAGCAAGGGAGAGGGTCTGGCAGTTAGTCTGGATATAGCGAAAGCTTTCGATTGTGTATGGCACAAGGGGCTTCTTTCGAAGCTTCCTTCCTATGGGCTTCCCGAGAGTTTGTGCAAGTGGATTACCAGCTTTCTCACTGGGCGGAGCATACAGGTCGTTCTCGACGGTTTTTGCTCGGACCCCAAACCCGTGAACGCAGGTGTACCCCAAGGCTGCGTGCTATCCCCAACCCTGTTCCTCTTGCATATCAATGATATGTTGGATATTTCCAACTTACATTGTTATGCGGATGACAGCACTGGGGATGCGGTATATTCCGGCCGTGCAGGTCTCTCTCGGGAAAACGTCGACGAGTGCCGAAAGAAACTTGTGTCTTCTGTAGAGACATCCTTGGGGATGGTCTCAGAGTGGGGTGAACTGAACCTCGTCCAGTTTAATCCCCAAAAGACACAGGTTTGCGTGTTTACCACTAAGAAAACCCCAATTGTCGTATCGCCACTCTTCGAAAGCACACCCCTCAACGTCTCGCCAAGTATCAGTATACTGAGCCTCGACATTTCGAGCGACTGTCAGTTTCGTGGTCATCTGGAGAGCAAGGCCAAACTTGCCTCGATGAAATTGGGTGTAATCAATAGAGCGAGGCAGTATTTCAATCCTGGCCAAAGACTTGCGCTCTATAAGGCGCAGGTCCGACCACATATGGAATACTGCTCTCATCTCTGGTCCGGTTCACCCCAATATCAGCTTTTACCTTTTGACACACCTGTGATCTGCACGCTCGTTTGCCCTCTTATAACATAAAAAAAAAATAAAAAAAAAATAAAAGAGATTGCTCTTAGCAATAAGATCGCCTTTACATATTTTATTTGTTTAAACTCCGCGTATGATTTTTATAATGTTTATTTATGTGTGCAATAAAGTGCTTGCCTTTCTATCTTTCTATCTAACAGACATCTTGGAAATGGAAGTAGTTAATAAAATGATCTAATTTACCTCGCGAGTGATAATTACAAGCAATAAATATTATTTTTCTAATCAAACGAAATAGGTTGTCATCAACGTGATAAGATTTCTTATGGAGTCTCAGAAAATATACTTTGCAATGGCAATAGCACACTGTAATAACAACTTTATGATTTTAAATATAAGGATGAATTTAATAACAGACTGACTGTGTTATCTAAATGTATGGAAAAAGTATCTTTAAGAATAGGGAGTCTAAGATTGAATTTAGGATTATTGACCAATTACAAATTAATCTCGTATTTATATAATATGTTAAACCTATCTATGTATATGTAAAAGCAGATTATGTTACATAATCTGCTTTTAGATACATATATAGATATAGATATAGATATAATAGATTTAGATATAATATTTATTGTACAAACAACAACAGAAATAGATACAAACAAAGTGAAATAACAGGAAGATACACAAAAAGATACATATGAAAAACTACTTCCATGACGACAGGATTCGGTTTAACAATTTAAAAAATTCAAACACCATTCGTATCTTGTATTTATAGTTATTTACATGAATTTTAAAAACAAATACTACAAAAATATTATTAAATTAATTTTATTAATGTTTCAGATTTTATTTTAGCTTTTTACAACGCTTTGCCATTTCTGTCAATGAAATTGTCAGGCGTAGTTTATTTGTCAAGCTACTTTTATATACGTGAGAAAATTTAAAATTAATAAAAAGGAATTATTTTCAACAGTTTTTTCCGCGACCGAACCGATGTATCATGCTGAAAGTTTGTTTAAATATGTTTGTTTCAAAAGTAATATATTATGTTCTAATTTATATTTGTGCGGATAATTTGATGAATATTGTGCCTAACCAATTTAACTTAAAACAATTTTCATTAACAATAATTTGATGGCTTTATATTAGTACGTTTATAGTAAGAAATATTGTATAAGGTAAGGTTAGGTTCATTAGGTATTTAAGTTATACTAATTTACGGATGTCTCTGCGGAATATAAATTGTAAGCACAGAAATAATTGTTAATAGAATGACAAATAATTTATAAATAATACAATCATATACATTTTATCTCAAATATATATTGTGATATAAAAATTACCATATATTTTTATTTTGTAAAAACTCATGCATTTTTATATTTACTCATAATTTCCTATATCACTTATGAATAATATGAATTCATTTGGAGAAGTACTTTGAAGATATTTGAATAGGATCTCATTATAAGAAAATATCCAGAATGCTTTGGCAAAATGGACTTTAATGACTTAGATTTTGAATAAAACATCTCTTTATTATTTTGGTTTTCTATATTTGTTAAATTTTATTTTTATATGTATTTAATATATATATATATACTAAGTGATGGGACGGTCACTTTAATTGCTAACCACCACGAATAAATAGATTAAATTATAGTAATTTTTCTGTTGAAGTACACCTATTTATTTTGATAAAACTTTTGAACTTATTGTCTTTAAGATGTCTATCGAATGATGAGATGAGAGTTCAATATGTAACACGATATAATTATTTATATAAACGTTAACTCTGTAAAGGATAAACGTTAACTCTCTTAAAAATACACACATGTATATATAGTCATGCACACACAATACACACATGTATACATAGTCATGCACCCACAATACACACATGTATATACAGTCATGCACACAAAATACACACATTTATATATAGTCATGCACACATAATACACACATTTATATATAGTCATGCACACATAATACACACATGTATATATAGTCATGCACCCACAATACACACATGTATATACAGTCATGCACACAAAATACACACATTTATATATAGTCATGCACACATAATACACACATTTATATATAGTCATGCACACATAATACAAACATGTATATATAGTCATACAAACACAATACACACATTTATATATAGTCATGCACGCACAATACACACATTCATATATAGTCATGCACGCACAATACACATATTTATATACAGTCATGCACACATAATACACACACATATATGTAGTCGTGCACACACAATACACACATGTATATACAGTCATGCACACAAAATACACACATGTAAATATAGTCATGCACACAATACACACATGTATATATAGTCATGCACACACAATACACACATGTATATATAGTCATGCACACACAATACACACATGTGTATATAGTCATGCACACATAATACACATATGTATATATAGTCATGCACATATAGTACACAGATAAATAATTAAATTCATGGGTGGGAGTTGAGTATTCGTAAAATGATATACTTACATTATAAAAATATATACATAAATACATACCTACCTACCTTCATACAAGATAAACTTGTATATGTAAATAAACTAAGAAAATAACAGAACATAACTATATGTTCTGTTATTTTCTTAGTTTATAATTAAACATATGGTGGAGATGATACAATAACATAGATGATAAATTTATATAATATGATGTCTAATTTGATCATATTACCGGCTCACTAAATTAACAAAAAGCTCTTTTCTCATAGAAGGACCATCTATATAAATAGCCGATAGATATATGACATTTGTTATTTTGTTTTAAATGTTTTTAAAAAAAAATCTTAGCAGTGCTGCTTTAATCGACCCACATAATTTAGTCAATTAATCAAAATGATTTTAAAATATTTCTTGCGCAAGAAAATCTTCATCTAATAAAAGTTTTTTTAATGTATGAAGATTCTTTCGAAACTTTAAAAGTTACTTTACACTAATAGATTTTATTTGTTAGTAAAATATGAAAAATGTTTTTTATAATAACAAATGACATAGACCAATACCGCATTTTTATATAATAATCTAGCTGATGCCAGCGACTTCTTCAGCTCCCACAAATCCCATGACGAAAATAATATGATGCTGGCTTTAAACTCTATACCCGATATTTCAGATTTTTTAGAAGGGAACAATTCTGTAGTATTTGATTTTTGAGTAACTTTCACCGTTTACTCAGCGCACGCAAGGAAAGCTCTAAATTTTGCCGTTTTCGCAACATTTTTTATTGCTGGTGCCCTTTTTATCTTAGCGTGATTTTATATAGCCTATAGATAGTACTCCTCGATAATGGACTATCTTATACTGAAAGAATTTTTCAAATCCGTAAGGTAGTTCCTGAGATTAGCGCGCTCAAACAAATAAACAAACTCTTTTGCTTTATATATTATATAATAGTGTTTTTTCATAATTAAAAAAAAATAGTTCTAAAAAAACCAGTTGATTCCAGTTTTATTAACTAGAATTAACTGTTTTTTTTTTTAATAACAGAAAGAAGTATACAATAAGCGTAGTAAAATTCATTCGTAGACCTATAAAATAATACAGATATTATTATATTTAATTAGAGTACACTACCATTTATCCTTTCATCAATAGAAAGTAGAGGGTGGTATCGAGCTGCAGGTTTCGACCTTCGCAATGGGGGCATATCTGGTTTCCATACCTGTGGCAGCCATTTTATATATTAGATTTCTAAAGTTTTGTATTATAGATTTAAAATGTTTTTGGTCTTACATGTCAATTTTTAATGTTATATATTATATTAAAACTACGAATGTATACTCAGAAATAACACAAAAATACTCATGAGTATTCAAATGAAATTTAAATAAACACAATATATAAGTCTTCATTTAAAGAGATTGCACCAACACAAATTAAAAACGTTAAAAGCACACTTTAACAGTAACTGGAGTCCCAGCGCGATTCATTCCATTTACAGTTAAAAATGAGTACCGTGAAAACCACCAACGGTTATAATCAGAACGCTACCCAAATATGTTTTATTTACATTGACTATATGTATTTTATATAAACTTACACATTTATATACGCCTTAAGTATTTATTTATGTTTTCGCCCTATATAAAATATACGACTTTTATAACGAACTCTATTAATACGTAACATATGTTATGCTTGCATTTGATTTCATAAATGAAAAAATATAAAGCATGAATATACGTTACTTTTTTTAATAGACGTTTCAATTGCTCACTGTTGCTATTGCTCAAAATTGTAATTGGAAAAAAATTAACAATCATATTTTTGTTTGTATTTCTTGTATATCACCTTTTTTAATTAATTATCAGTGTGTTTATTTCGTTTGAAAATGCCTCAAAACCTTTATCAAAGTATTTCTCTACTTTACTCAACGTTGAAAAATCTACAACTTGTACCGTACCTAATATTTCGTATACTAATTGCTCGCTGCATCAAGCAATGGAAAACGGGATAAGTCCTGTGACTTATCCCGTTTTCCATTGCTTTGGCTGGCTTTCTTTTTTCTTGCTATCCTCTTTTATTTTATAATAAATGAGGGTAGTTGGTATTAATATTTCATAGGATACCCGCGATGTCAGTGAGCGTATTGTTTGAGAGTATACTAATAACTTTTTTCGATTCCATGAAAGGAAAAACTTTCAGTATTTCATTCATTACATTGAAAGAGCTGATCACAGATGAACATTTATTTTATATATATTCGTTATAATGTGCAGAATTCATCGCTTTCCATATTATGTTACGTAGTAAAATAACATGCATTAACGGCTTTTATTATTAGCTGGGGTTTTATTATTATGTTAGTGACATATAATAATTTGGCTCATTATTTATACCATAAATCTTTTGGTAAATAATATATTTATTCAGTAAATAATATATTTATCCATATAGGGTATGAATTACTGGGGATCAATTAATTACTATTAAGTAAAGTGTAATTAAGATAAAATTATTCAAATATTTAGTTATAAACAGATTACAATATTTGCTTAGATCAGTATAGCATTTTATTATATTTTCACTGCTAGTACACATTTAAATAAACTGTTTTACAGATTTTACTGTCTTATTGGATTTACATTTAAAAAATAACTCGACGTTTTGACAGCTTTGCAGAATTCACGTACAAGGGTATACGAGATGTAGGCCTATCACTAAGATACATTTATTTATTATTGCAGATAGATTTATTTACCTGTGGAAAAATAAAAATATGCTTAAGAGTTATTTATTCGTCATCATAATTTTATCTTATAAATACAATACATATTTCATATATGCTAGGTAATTTAAAATATGTCACATTCCACGTTCATAACAAAAAATGAGATTCATTCAATGAAAACTGCTTTTGTATCGTTTATTTTTTCTCCGACGTTACATTTATTTATAAATCGCAGAACGTTATTTTATCCACCCGCCACCTTTAAGCAGATTATTTAAAAAAAAAACTTTATATTTTTATAAGATAGATAAGATAAGATAAGATTTTCTAAGTTTTTTTTTTGTTCAGAACTGCAATCATTAATTTTTCTGGTAGAAAGTACATATGGCTGAGTAGTAGCGTGACTTAAAATATATTTCCAAAACCTACATAATAAGTTCTATACTTTCATCATCATCCTCATCCACTGCTGGACAAAGCCCTCTCCCAAAAGATATCCACAACAATCAGTCCCGCGAAGCCCTCACTCATATTGTACCAATTCATACATTATTTTCTATCTTCATTTAGTTACATAAATTCTATTTCAATCTAATTTTAATGTAATAGTTTCTGGTAACCAGCGTTATCAGAGATTTTAAAACCAGGTATTTTAAAATGTCTTTTCAGTTTATATTTTTTCCAAACACATGCTGCTTCTGCTAAGTTATAAGTGAAAGTGGAATTGAACTTATGAATCAAACTGAAACATAGAAAATACGGTATCATACAATATGTAGTAATTTAGAATATTTTGAACATAGCTATGTATAAAAAAATACACAGACCGTTTTAGACACGATATAATATCCATAAAAGATTGGATTACAAGCGACTTATAAAGTTTGCGAAGCACTTCGTATTGGAAATTTCGCTACAAGTTCGTAATACACCCTCGAATTGGTACTTTTATATTGGAATCGTGAATTTGGAATGAACTCATGTTTTGATTAAGCCATTACGTTTCCAATATTGCCGTATTACTTTCAATGTTTGTTAAAAGTATACTAAGAAAGATTAGCTTACAAATTTAAAACAAAATACATAATTTAAGGTTGATTTGGAACTTTTATTTATATAAAAAAAAACAACTTAGTTTGGTATTACATGTTTCGGTGTAATATGTGTAACAAAAGGTGCTTCCAGCGCCTCCATCAGAGGGAACTAAAAGGGGGGGGAGGTTGGTACAACTAGAAATAAATGACCGATTACCAATCCGACTTAATGCCATCTCAAGTTTTATCACTGATGTTAGGAGCTTGAGATATCTAATAATGGGTTTTAAAATATCGTATGTTTTATGTATATATATATATATATATTTATCTATTAAATAATTTTATCGTCTTTGTAAAAGGTATTGGGAAAGTTGCTTGGTGAAGCGTGAGAAAGAAGAGAATAGATGATAAAATAGAGAATAGAGTAGAGTTAAAGAGGTTTTGCTGAAAAAACGGAAATATAGAAGGCTAAGATGAGTTTTTTTATTTTAGGTCACTATATCAAAAATGTAGATTTTTTAACATCTACAAAATCTCTAAAAGAATACCGTAATATTCGGTTGAAAATAGCAGAGCTAATAATAGTTCGACTTTGAAAATTTAAAGGAAGATATTCAAAAAGAGTTTCTGGAGATAATTAACTGTAAGCAATGGCATGAATTATGGCCACGTTTTATTATTCGACCTCAACCATACATTGTTTGGTCAAATTGTGGCCATAACTCATGTTTTTGTGGCCATAGTTTGTTTTTATTGTTATTCAAATTTTGTTTCATTTTTATTGTATGTGATGTGACGGCTAAAAAAATGTATTCATTTAAATGTGACCTTAAAAAATAGTGAATAGCCGTCTTCACCAATCTCAGATGGAAGTACTACCTCACTAACAGCCATTTCACTATGCGATGCGATTTACGCCAGTTGAGTTAGAGTTGCTAAAATTGTGTAATGAAATGGGACCTTACCTAATGGTCATAGTTAGGTAATTGGAAAAAAAGAAACGAAGAAAGTTTTTATAGTCTATGCTAACTAAAAAAAATAAGCTACGAGAGGGCAAAAGTTACCAGATTTCGTAACTAGACAGTATATCATTCATGGTTTGACGAATTTTGAAATGAATGAATTTTGCAAAAAGTGTTTATATGGCATGACAACATATTCCGCTTTAAAATAAAAATAACTTTTTACAAATCCGTTTAACAAAACATGAATCACGGAAATAAACAAAATGGGATGCGTCGATTCACATTGTAGCAAGCGTAGCAGTGTTACTCCAAAACACGACAAACAAACAGTGTTAAGCAAATAGCGCGTTGCTATTAGTGTGTTAGTGCCAGGCATGTAATATGTTTGTTAGTGCGTGTTAGTGTGTGTGTGAGTGTTAGTGCCAGGCATGTAATATGTGTGTTAGTGTGTGTGAGTGTTAGTGCCAGGCATGCAGTATGTGTGTTAGTGCGTGTTAGTGTGTGCGTAAGTGTTAGTGCCAGGCATCAACCGATTTATAAATGGATATTTATCCTTTGCGTTATGCTCGTGAACGGGAGCTGCTTGCGGTGACTGGTCGTGTTGCTGGCAACGGTTTTTGAGTTTTAATTTCTTTTATTTCTTAAATTATTAGGCCTTCCACGTGAATTGATTGCGATGGTTCTTCGTAGATTGCTCATTTTACTTATATTGACATTTGTGAAACAGTGATCACAATAAAAAAAACACCCGGCTGAGTTTGTTGTGTGGTTTTTCTCAGACCAGGACGCGTTTGGAACACGAGTAATTTTATTTTTAAGTTCAGAGGTGTTCTTGAAGAAGGGCTTATATAAGTATGGTATGAAAATAGGCCCTCCTGAAACCTCTATTTGAGGTACACAATTGATCACTGATAATGATTCAAAGTGGAAAAGATTTAAATAAATAAAAAATAAATTTCCTATTCCTATTATATGTGACTGAAATCAATACCATGAATAAATGTAATGTTATAAATGAGTTATAACAGTGTCCATAGACTTACTCGCTGGTTCTGCTCCTTGGATTGCCCTTGGAATTAAAATTGAAAGCAATAAGAAAATAGAAGCAGAATGAGATGAAAAGGAATTTGCTAAGGTGACGAGTTCTGAAAGAAGCTCTACAACAACTGTTTGGGCATTTAGTGCTAACATCCCCTCTTTTTTATATTTAAAATAAAGAGTACGAATCCAATATTAAAAGAAAGTTTGTATTAATTATAGCGATAAATATATATATATGTGTGTGTTGAAGAGTGGATAATGTGATACGTGTGTAAAAAATGGGTTCACGAGAAATGTACTGATAGCCAATTCACGTTGTTGGATAATAAATTTGGTTATTTTCGTTATTTATGTTGGTACGTAATTACTCCACTTGGTGTTCGTATTTACCAGAATATTTTACCAGTTCGTATTTACCAGGGTAAGGACGAACATTACGAGTTTTGTTTTTTTTTTCATATTCTTTTCTTTCACATTTGTTAATATTGTAGAAACAATTAATAAAAAGAAATAAATGTTAGTTAGTGATGTTTACTTATTATATTTATATATACCCGGCTGTATTCACGAAGAATTATATCGGAATGTGACCAACTAGTTTAAGTATTTACTTAATTTTTGCTTTAAACAAAAAGTTAAAATGAATACAAACAGTGGTTTGAATAATAACGATGTTATTCAAATTACGTAAAATATAGCAGGATGAGAGACAAACAAAGCTTGTAAAGTAAAATAAGAGACTAAATGTCTTTTCAATAATATTAAAAACAATATGTCTTCAATTCATGTTACACAAATTACCTAATAAACATAACAAAGAGAGAATAAAACGTACCAAAGAAATTCAGTATATACAGATGTGGAACCATTACATGTGTTGATAAAAATGTTGTTCATTTGAATATAAATTCCTTTGAACAAATATAAAGGAGGCTTGGATTAGTATTTACAGAAAATATTACAACCGTACAAAATTACAGACAGCTTGGGATTACTGGCTGTGGTAATTCTCACAGGCAAATAGGGCGCCTGGTAATACCCACTGCTAATAATTATTTCGAAATATAAAATTACTAAAGGTTTATAGAAATATAAAGAAAATTAATTTTATTTTATCATAACCCAAATATTTATTTTGAGTTTGAGATTATTCTGAAATATGAAATAATAAGGAATCGTTTCGAATATTGACAAATAGGAAACATGTTATATTTTAATATTCATATTAAAAAGAATATAGAAATATATTTGAAATGTTTTTTTTATTGTTTAATACAATTAATGTATTACATTCATCATATTAAATATAAAAATACTCTTAACGATTTTTGTTTTCTCGAGTCAATATTGAAATCAAAATATCTTTTACATAGCAACTTATTTTAGTATCCCCACTTCATATTAATATTTACCCCCTTTAACCAGTTTTTCTTTATTAGAATAAAAATACAAGCAGACAAGAAATAACACAGATAAGAGGCGAATAATCAAATGCTAATTTTTTTAGCCCTTATATAACACTTTTCACAAACTGAGAAACTGTTTTACGGTAAAGCATTGAATTATATTTACCAAATTACGGTTTTATAAATTAAAAATATATGAAATAAAAGCGAGCTGAATCATTAGCAAATATGTTATCTTTTTAAAAGTAAACCAACATACAATGTGAGAAACATTGAAGAGAAATCTTGAAAAATCTTCGATAGAATTTTTCTATAAACCTCTTTATAGAAAAATTAATTAATCTTCGAAAGAATTGTATACGAGAGCGCATAAGAGGCGATGGAATTGGATGAGGTGAAAATATATGTTTGAAAAGAGATTTGATGATTTGACAGTGGTTATATAATAAATAATTGACTATGATAAGAATTATGATATGATTAGATTATGATATGATTAGATTATGATATGATTAGATTATGATATGATATAATTAGAATTAAAATTTAAAATCCTTCAACCGATTTGTATTTTTGGAGGATCTTTTTCCAAAGTCCTTCTTATAATAAATCTTATCTTATCTTTATCCTTAAATATAATAATAACTTATAATAATACGAATCTTTTGATGTTTACTATTAAGCATATTTACGAGTTTAACAATTCGAGACCGCTTAACTGCGTTGGAACGTTAATAAACTCATTAGTTGACCGCTTCTATCTCCCGACATAATACTAAATTTGAATTACATAGCCGCTACGGTTTACCCCTTGATTTGAGATAAATGCGCTTATGTTCTTTTGGGACAAAAGTTACTTAGATAGAGGACAATATTAAGCCCCAGCGTATTTTAAAAAAGTTTTCTTTGAGCGTATCAAAATAATATTATAATACTCAATCTTAACGTTATGATAACTTTAATAAACAATAAAATATTAGCAATGAACGGGGATAATATGTAGCCTTTATTTCCTCAAGGGATTCAAATGCGATATTTCAACTCGTTCATAAATCTCACAAACTCATAACAGGTGAAGCTAATAAAAGCTTGTTAAAAATATTTGACACGCAGTAATTGTAATAGGACATTTCCTTTAACTGTGCTCATTGGGCTTTGTATTAGCGAGTATTTTATTAAAAATACATTTATATCGTAATAATACTGTTTTAGGTCTATTTGCAAAAAAATGGGCCTTAATTTTTTCACATTTAATAAATTATGTAAGCATTCCTCTTGGGCCTCTCATTTTTTATTCATTAGAACAAATAAAATTATACACCTTGTAATTTCATTCAAGTATTTTCGAAAGGACGAACAAATATATATAATATAGTTAGGTATATCACGTGTACTTACAGAGAAGTTTATTTAGATTTCTCATTCTTATTTTTATTTCTAAATTACCTCTTAGCCCACATTCGATAATCAAAATTTCAATATCACGAGGCCAGAGATGCTTCAATCCAACATGACAAATAAATAGATAAATTGATTTATGTTAATTATCTTATTACATTTACTATTATTATACAGTAATTGAAAACTCCAAAAGAATTTTGTTAATGAAAGTTGTAATATAATCTTATACATAATCAAATAAGACTGTTGTTTTTCTTTCAGCCTTTCACGTTTTTTATATGTTATGAAAATAAGTGGCTGGTTATAAAATTAAAGGCAGCCATATAAGCTGAAAACCCACGCGTAATGTATATATCTACATATTTTATTTATATTAACCCGGCTGTATTCACGTAGAAATTAAATGGGAATGTGCCCGACTAGTTTCCAACCCATTCGGGGTTCTTATTCATGAGCTCTAAACGTGGCGGATTCGCGGCGTGAACTGAAAAGTTTAATTCCTACGTGAATACAGCCGGCTAAATATAAATATAACAGCGGATTGAAAGTTTAGCACAATTTAGTCGTTGTTTTTGCGTCGATAGTCCTGCACCAAACGGTTGCTAATTATCAAAAAGAAATTCCAAATAACTTTCTTAGCATCCCTACTTATATTTTAAATCAAAACAATGAAAATAAAGCTTACAAACTTTAATTTTATAAGGTAAATCACAAATGGGTATTGTTTGGGACGTTATAGTTTAGTTTAGGCATGGTTTGTATTGTCGATTTCGAAAATGTATAATGTTTTTATGGCCGCCCACAAAAATCCAGAAGGCCGTCGAAAGTAGCTAGGCACTGTGTAGTGAAACGAGAAAAACTTACCCATACTTCCCAATGGGGGGTACTTTCAGTTGCCACGATTGGGCTCCACCCTAATTAAAATATTTTTTAATTAAAGAATTTTTGTATATATATTTTGTAACTAATAATATATAGTAAAGTAATACTTGATTGATGAAAAAGTGGAAAAAGGACGTATAATTTTGTATCTCCATCTAGAGGTATTGAACCAACTCAAATTTAAATCGTTTAAAGCGTCTCACAGTAACCGGAGCACTAACGCGATGCATTCCAGTTAAAAACGAGCGCCATTAAAACCACCGACGAGATAATAACGACCCGTACGTCCCAATTTTTTTTTACTCATATCATTTTCACATACTCACGTGTAAAACATATCCACGTAAGTTTGTATAAACTTATATACGTCCTCAACATATTATATCGGCTGCACTTCTATTTACATAGTGACTGCTGCATTATTTATATATTATAGATACTGTGTGGTTTTTAGGGTTTCGTACTCAAAAGGTAAAAACGGGACCCTATTACTAAGCCTTCGCTGTCTGTCCGCCTGTCACCAGGCTGTATCTCATAAGCCGTGATAGCTGAAATTTTCACAAATTATGTATTTCACATTTTTTTTCACAAAATATATATTTTATATATAGTGTATATATATATACATACATTTTTCGACATATGCAAATAGTTTCCGACCGTCCTTTATTATTGGTGTCTGGCAAAATGCCGAGACCTTCGAGTACACCAGCCTCGTGTAAAGTTGGTTCATTTATCTTTTGTCGGTGGTTCATGCTTCATAAAACCTTTACTTTATGGTGTGGTATCGAGGAAATAAAAAATGGAAATTCATACTCTATTTTTCTGTGGTAAAACAGTCCAGGAATATAGATGTTGAATACCATATATTTCTTCTATGTTAAATATTAAAAATATTCATTGATTTCATCAATTTGATCAATAAATCATATTTGGGTAGATAATGTAGGTAAATGGAAAAAGTATACAATAATTGTCTTTGGTGCTTTGCATATCTACCTTCCAAAAAACAGTTCGTAGTTACACGTATGTATGAGTAATTAATATTCGCAGTTATAATAAATAAATCGATAAATCCATAATAATTACTCAAAAAACATCCTACAATTTAGAAATAATAAGTTATTTATTTTTTATTTTTGTAGATAGATAGATGATTAGATTAGATGGTAAATAGAAAGATTAGTATCTAAAAACAGAATTGTGAAAATTGTATGAATGTGACAGCAATATGAGAGAGATTATTTTATAGAAAAAATAATGTTTCATCGTTATTATTTTACATTTCTCGTTTTATTTTTCCATGTGAATGTGTCTGATATGTAGTGAGTTGGTTATTAGCTAACGTAATAGTATTATATATTAGATCTTTAATTTCGATAAAATTACAAATTTATAATCATTAAACAGGAGTAAATTTAAAGACAAATGAATTAAATTTCAGACCCCAACAACAATGGCTGCTTCCAGCGCTCGGCAGTCGGATCCAAAGCTCCGTTTATACGCTGCAGTGGCGCCGCCAAGCAGACTATCCTATACTTTGCACATTTCATTATACAATTTAAGCGTCACTATTTCGACTAGCGTACTATCATCGCACTGTAAAATTGCTGTTAGTATAAATTGAATAATAAAAGACGAGCATTCTGACATGTTTATAGATATTTATGAATAAAAAAAAGTGTTTGCCTAAATCCTTTAAGTGACGGTCAAATTTCAACCACCGTGTATTTATAATAACATAAAAAAATATCTCTTCCACTGCTGTAAACAATCCTTAATGATAATTGTTTGAAATAAAGGAGCCTCGGTATTTAATATCATTTTGTTTTTCAAGAGTTCAATTACTTCGCAGCGGTAATAATATAAATAAGTCTACATTATAAGTGGGGTATTCAGGAAACTTTTGTAAAGCGAGAGTTCTTGGCAACTAAGTGAAGGCATTTGGAAATGTTTATGTAAGAAGAAAGGAACTAGACTTTGTTCGCACTGAACTTTATGGAAATCTTTGAACCGACTTCCTATCTAGCTCACGTATATGCGAAATTCTCTACAAAAATATCCAGAAATTTTTGTTTGATAAACAAAGAAATATCCAAACATGAAAACGTCCAAAATATAAAAATATAATACATTGTAATAATGATAAATTAATTACTTTTGTTTCTTGTCATTTCATCAATATCTGGAAAACTCAAAGCAATGAAAACAATATTATTTAATTTGTTTTTTATATTAATCTTAAAATACATCGTTCAAGTCATATAGTGTACTTTTTTTAAAATATTTTAAACAACTTTATTGGACACATTATAAAAACAAAAAGTATAGAAAAATTTGGAGAAAAATAGGCGATTTCATGACTGAAGTGATCTCTTACTGGTAACTAAATAATTTTGTGTTGGTTTATGTAACCCATTCAAGAATTTAATACATTAGACCTTTGTTAGTAGTCCTAGCAGCTCTTTAACCTTTCATCAACTATGGGTCGGATGTAAGCACTTCCTTTGTTATAACAAAAGAGACTCCTCTTCGTATTTTTGATTTGTTATTTAATTAAAATCTGTTAGAAGCGATGACTTTTAAAAGCCACTCCATCCTTTTTGAGGGTTTAAGGAAATAAAGAAAAGAAAAGAAAAGTTTTGAAATAAATTGTAAACATTTAAAAGTGGCATTTTTTTTTACAAAGAATTGTTTACGCAACGTAATGATAAGACCAGAGGGAGATGCGTACAAATAGCCCTATTTCTCACATACATTTTCATTAAATTGTCTTGTTTTGTTTGCCGAATAATTTTGATGTTAAAAATTTTATACGTAACGCTTAAATTGGAAAACAAATATACGTAATTCTTTATTAAATATTGAAAGTACAACTTTAAGTTTAGGTGAGAGGCGTTGTCTTTTGTTTTTGTGTATAACTGCTAACTAAACAAGTTTAATTAAAGTTTGTTTATTTATTTATTTATTATTTGGGAAACAAACAATATTTAAAAAAATAAAATTAACAAATATTACATTTAGTTTGTTTTAAATATATCTGTTATATTGCATGGAATAAAAGCATCCCTACATTTGGTTTCAGTAGCAAGAAATTTTAAGTTATTGCATTATTTTTGTAATCTAATCATTCAATAAATTATTAGGTACAAAAAATTATTTCATCCAAATAAATAAATATTACCCAAATAAATATTACCCTAAAAGTATGGTAATACGAACTCACACTTAGTGGCAAAAAATATAGACGTATAGCTTTGCAAATACAAAAAAAATAAAATGTTGCGAGCATGTTATAGAAAAAAAATGGGAAATTATTTGTACTTATCACAGAAGTAAAAAAAGTGATAAAAAATGTTAGAAGAGAAAATAAGATATAATTTGGTTTTCTTACCTACATATCCACAATATTTCTATTATATCATTGAAAAGAACTTCTGTCTCCCATATTGTTAGAAATAATATTGTAATGATATTTTTTTCCATGTAACATCGAAAAGAACCATAATATTTATTCGTTACTCCAAATTTATGGTCAATTTGCTTCCGTATTTACAATACAATTAAATGTTTTTTATAAATACTACAGCTACTAAATCTTAGTCCTTACAAATTAACTAAACCTTAAAAATTTCAAAATAATAGTCTTTTATATTCGTAAATATTTACAAAAAAATATTTTTACAACATTATTTCAGTGAAAAATATTCTTTGTTTTTCGTTTTTGTTAGCAGTAAACCCGGTTAATTTCTTAGTGGTTCACGTTAAAACGTTTTACGACGAACTTCGTGATTACGCTATAAGGCTAACAATGCCTCTGGGATCCGTAACTTATACGATTTCAACTTTGTTTATGTCGGCACTATCAATGGTAAGAGTAGTCGGTTAGAATTTAATTCAATACTGAATCAGGAAGGAATAAGTCAGTTGAATAAAACATGAGTCTAATTGACTCTCACTTTTTAATAAAATATTTCTCACCAAGTTTTGAGAATTGAAATACATTTTTTTTTCTGTTGTGACAATATATTTCTCACTTTTCAGATTAGGTACTTCAGCTACCTTTTGAACAAGTATTTTAAATTATTGCCATTATGTCGTTCAGGAATACTAACGCTTAAAATGTCAGACACATACTCGTAAAATGGCTTTTTTTTCTTTTTTTTTACACTTAAACTAAGTTGATGCTTGACTACATTCCACCAGATAGGGAAGTGGAAATGTAGTCGTAGGTGGTAAAGCGCATCAACTTAGTAAAAGCCTATTCACTCTTGCCTTGAAGACACCTACATTATTGTTGGCTTATTTGTACAGAAACTCCAGAACTGTAAATTTCGTCACCATGTCACGACCTGTCTTCTCTCTTTTCTTGTTCTAAGCTAACTTGTAGATAATATATTATGTTTGCTCTTTTATTATATTTCATTGATAAACGCATGATTATGAATCAAATGAAGATTTACATTTATCTAAATATAATAATTTTTGTTTTAGGTTGTTTTGATATGTTTTTTTAACATATACCGTAAAAAAAAATCTAATATATACAGATTGATTATTTATGATTGATGAATTGATATTTGTTTTTTTTATTATTACGTATATAATATCTATTAAATCTATATTATAAATATATCGTTAAATAAAAAAAAACGCATACTTTACGAAAAATATTTTTAATATATTCTTAAATACGCTTGTGTTTGTTTAGAAGTAAGCTTAAATGATATCAGCTATCTGCAGGTACATATTTTTTAAGTAGAATAAAAATAAGTAAAAACTTATTTTTCATGTTACATTTTAATAAAGATATGATGAACTTGTAATAAAATAAGAAAATATCAATTATTTTCACAGACGTAATTGTGTGACAAAAATAATATAACATATTACTTGAATTGTATTTAAATAAAAAACTTTAAATAGTTAATTCTATTTACATCTTCTATTTTTTATATTTGAGTTATTAAAAATTATTAACAAATTTTTCTTTACGGTAGGTAGTAACATTTTCTTAATATAAACCTGAAACTGGTGAACATGCAAAATGAATTCTGATTGAATAAACATAATTAAACTTTAGGCAATGTTTACCCACTTTAAGGAAAAACATCTTCATGTTAGCTCAGGATTATTTTTAGCAAATATGCACAGAGCTTTTATAAAAATACATGGCAAAGGAAGAATGTTAAGTGATTTAAACAATGGCTTGCAGCTATCTAGGTAATGAGCGCCAGAGACTGCTCGTATACCCTTTTTTGTTCTTTAAATACTCTGTCCTTGTCAACAGAGTTACCCTAAATAATTAAACCATACATAAATGCGGATGAAACATAGCCACGATACGCTCACAGTACCTCAGATTACCGCACTTTATTATACGAGCCATGGTTAATATTATTTTTTTAAGAATAATTATGAAAAAACATGCAACAATGATGTAAATTTATAATTCCGGTACATGTTATATAAGGTGTATCTCGGGGCAGTATAAAAGGTCCAATATTATTTTTATATTATTTAAATGATCTTCCCGAAATAGTACAAGACAACTTAATACTATTTGCAGATAATAGTGAAAGAATGAAGTAATCTCTCATGTATATCCGCTAGAAAGGAAAAATTGTATTTTTATAGACAGGAGTGGAAAGATTTGCATAAAATGTAGTAGATCAAGAACAAAAAATTTCCAGTAACTTAAACCATTTTAGTTTCGGCCTATAGTCGGAGGTATAGTCAAACTAAATAAGATCAAAAATTAATAACATAAGGAAAAGACTTTACTTGATTTATGAACTGAATTCTAGCTTTTGTAAAATTCTACGCTAGCCAAAGTAATCTGCGCTAGAAAAATAAATATCTCATAACCACTGCGGCTTTGCATCAGGCTTGATTCTATTTTAACTTATGAACCATATTTAAGTGTTTTTAACACTAAAACTATATATCATTTAATCTATTTTAAAACCAATAATAATAAGTTACTTGTTTTCTTTTTGTACTTTCTAAAATCAATATTTTAAAAATTATAAACGTCAAAAAATTAAGGGTCATTTTTTTGTTTTTTTTTTACAACAGTTACTTTTTTAATGTGTGTAAGTATATAATTATTAAACATTATTACAATAATAATATTTTAGAAAAAAGGGAAGTCTAACAGTGTCAGTAGTTTTATTTTACCACACTGGCTGCATGAGCATCGTTGGCGTCGTTATATTTTTTAAAGGCGCTGCTGGCTTTAACAATTGTAGTATAATTTGGACATGTATGATATACTTGGATAGTCTAAGCATACCTCATAATATTATTTATTAATATATGATTATTATTCTTACAGCCCTTTTATACAAGGAAATATTTGACATACTTTTAGGCTGATTGCAGATGTGCCTAATATTTTTAAAGAGGCTTGTTAATGAAAAGGAAAATATTTCTAGAAGCAATCCGCTTAACAATATTGGAACAAAACACAGTGATCGTAAATTATCATAATGAACCGAACAAATATATCTATTGATAAATAGCATTTAGATTTTTCAAAATCAAAATCAAAATCAAAAATATCTTTATTCAAGTAGGCATTTACATGCACTTTTGAATCGTCAATTACATTACATTTAAAAAAAATATGTCAGTATAGTATGACAATTTTTTTTTACAATTATGTGTATATAGTATGTCAAAATTTTTTAATTAACTTTTACATAACCTGAAATATTCTAATAAAATATAACTATAATTATATATATTCTTAAATACAGTACTCACAGCAATTATACTTTATCGTTTCGTACCATCAGATCAGATCAGATCAGATCAGAAAATTATTTGAATAAATCATCAGAAACAAATGTAATCTACTTTCGTTTTAAGATAACACACAAGTTACAATTTAGAATGATTAATTATGAATTAAGCTGGCCTGCACGGTAACATGGCACTATATTATAACGTCACGTAAAATAAATTATACAATGGTACAAGGAGAATTTGAGTACTGAATGCTTTATGTTCCAAATACACAAATTATTTTGAGATCACGATAACTCATCTATTCAAAGCTTCACCGTCTATAACAAGTTAAATCTAGACCCTAAAAAAAGAATTATTAGTTATTATTGATATAAATCAAACAATGAATTAACAAAAATACTTAAATAATGACTTGGTATTTTTAACACAAGAATTCTCAAACTATTCGCAAGTGACATCGAAAGCGACAGTTGAAATGTAAAATTGCATTGGTGGAAAAATCTTGAGAGAGAAGCACTCAGTTTCCAATTTTAATAAATTCGATTCTTTAACCTATATTGTAAAAATGTGACTTTCATTCTTGCAGTTTCAGTATTGTTCGGACTAAAATTCAGGTAAATTCCGACATTTTGTTTTACATTTGCCAACTCCGATATAAAATGTGTAAGTACATTCAAATACACTTTAAGATATATTCAACGTCCTTGTATTAAATATTAATGTAAGTTTATTACATAATTAAAACCTCACAAATATGAAACTTTATATTATCGTATTTGCAAATTCCCAAGGCTATTTTAACTAACATTATATTATTTAAAAATAATATATAAAAATCTTCTAAGCCAACCTTCGCAAATTTTCTTGCTGAATAGGCTTATACCCAAATATTATAAATTTAAAACGAGTCTTAATTATTTAAATTTAATTTTATAATAGAAGTAATGTTCGTAAAACTATTACAGATTATAAAGATTTATTTTTTATTAAACTACCATCTGACCAATTTTGTTGATCTAAAACAGGTAGTGTTTGATGAGAGCACTTAAACTATTATATACCCAACTATTATAATCCGGTATTATATTGTAATCATTTTAGTTTCGTTCCTTTGTTTAAAATATGATAGATGCTAGTTGAAGTCTCAACTTCTAAAAATCTTTAAAAATATTAAATATTTACACCAAGTTTATATTCTCTTTATCGTACACGAAAGTATTAAAGATATTTTAAGGCATGTCCACGTGGCTTAAAACCTTACACACAATGGTGGACTCGATGTGCTCATCTTTCGCAAATCAGAAAACTTAACATTTTGGAGGCATTCATTGAACTTTAATAATAACTAACTAAAGAAAAAATACAGCACAAGTCATAGTGTATTTATTTAAATCTTTTCCAATTTGAATTATTCTCAGTGATCACTTGTGTACGTCAAACAGAGGTTTCAGGAGCCTATTTTGATACCATACTTATCGAAATAAGCCCTTCTGCAAGAACACCTCTGAACTTAAAGTTAAAATTACTCGTGTTCCAAACGCGTCCTGGTCTGAGAAGAACCACACAACAAACTCAGCTGGGTGTTTTTTTTATTGTGATCACTGTTTCACAAATGTCAATATAAGTAAAATGAGCAATTTACGAACTAGAACCATCGCAATCAATTCGCGTAGAAGGCCTAATAATTTAAGAAATAAAAAAATAAACATACAAAAACCGTTGCCAGAAACACGTTTACTCTAAAGCGTTTACAAAATTGACTTTCTATTAAGAAACCTCTTTTATTTTTTAATAGAAAGTCAATTTTGTAAACGCTTGTGTTTATTATATTTAATTTTATTAACTTTATTAATTTTATTAACATGATGTGCCCAGGATAGTTTTATAAATTTTGACTCCTAAATTTGTAAATTTCATGATAAATGGAAGAGTCCATTAAAAACAATATAATTGCGTGTAATTAAAAAATATAGCTCAAACAACCCACTATAATTGCTTGGGATCTCTTTCTTTCTTTTACATGCTAGACATTTTTTTCTGCATTTAACCCTGAAGTCCTTATCATTTACATCAGTTTGATTACTAACATGACTAAGCTGAGGTATGACTATACCGACAAACAACTATGTGTTCGGTAACATACAGATTCATCAATTTTCAATAGCTACGATGAGCTGAAGAATTATATCTAAATTACATTGTAAGTATTTGTTAAAAGACATTCATATTCCAAACCATTTTGGCTGCCATATTTTAATAAAACACCTCAATAAAAATATATCCATGAAAAAAATTAAAACAAGTTTTGTTTGAAACTTTGAATGAGTCAATTAATTAAAAAAGTCAAGAGGGCTATTAACTTAAAAAACTTAATAAAGTGTTTTTGCTTACTTTATGAAATTAACTTTCTGAAAAGTATATAAATGTTAAGGGCAGAGTATATTAAAGCGAAAGACTAATTATTTTTTATAAATTTACTTGCCTTAAAATTCACGCCGTGAACTTTGGCTTTCGTTGAATAGACTGTTAATCGTTTGAAACTAGTCGGTATAATAAATATAATATTTAAACAGTAGTTATTCTGTCAGTGCCTAAGAATGATATATAATTCTTTGAAAGTGTAAGTGAAACAACATGATTGTCCAAAAATTTGGACAATCTGAACAATTTATGACGATAAAGACAACAATACGGTGATATGAGTATGATAGTAGATTTTAGTATGAAAACAAACGTCTACAAAAGTATATTTTTATTTACCGAATACAATTTTACCTGAAAGTGATTTTACAGCTTGTATGATTTTAAGAACACTAAGACAACTATTTCTTAGTAACTTATTTAGTAAACGTAGAGCATGAAAGACACCTAGTATGAGATTAACGCCTCAAGGTTACTTCAAGTTTTACTATTATTATATACTGTCGGCTTCAAAAATGACAAAAGAGAAGGCTGCTAAGGTGACAGTCATGAAAATAACAAAATGACTTAAAAATTTAAATGATTACAGAAATATTTTTTTACGTAACAATCGTTCATATAGATTTGTATTATTTACTAGATTTTCTTCCTGTATGTATTTAAAAAGCCAAGTGCGAGTCGGACTCGCGCACCGCCATTGTTGCATGGAACGGACGGAACGGAAACACATAATTTGTGGAAATTTCAGCTTTTTAGCTGTCACGGTTTATGAGTTACAGCCTGGTGACAGACAGAGGGACGGACGGAAAGACAGATAGCGGATCTTAGCAATAGGGTCCCGTCTTTACCTTTTAGGTACGGAATCCTAAAAAGTAAATTTAAACTGCCGTATTAAATATATAAACTACTGGCTTCCTAATTTTATAAATTATTGGGAGATCAGCGTCAAGGAAAGTAAGGTAAAATTAAAACTATCTAAACATAGATAATATATAGTCCAGTTTTTTATCCTGACTTACATGACAATTATGATAATTCAATTCATGACATTACATGATAATTCAATTCATGACATTCCATGATAATTCAAATAAAAAAACTTTAATATGAAAACAAAATCTACATCACGAAAGTAGTAGCAATTATATTATATTACGAAACAAAATGACTTATTACTGTAAGTGAGACGACGTCAGTCGCAAAAATGTAATATCCGAGTTGGAACCCTTCTGTTGAGAGCTCTCTTTTACATTGAGGAATACTGTATTTATAAAAGTAACATTTTTATTTAAAACAGCAGCTTGGTCTGTTGTAAATTATTTTTTCTGAACTGTTCAACGCATTATATAATTGTATTTAAGCAAATTTTATATGCATTCGCGCTATAACACAATTGCATACGTACTCATATTTTATTTTAAAACAAAAACCATGGATTATTTTCTTTAAAAAAACTTTATTAAACATCTATACAGATAATACATGATGTTTTTTAAATAAATATTATCGCAATGTACATACATCTCAGTAGTGAATGCTGAAAACAAATAACTTATTCAGATAAAAAAATGTTAATTTTTATTTATATTTCAGGGAAAATAATAATATATTATATATTATATATAAGTTTTAATATCAGTTTAAATATAGAACCTAAAAAGTAAAATTAAGTGTGGTTATACATTTTTTCATAAAAAATATTTAATAAAACAAACATACGAATTATAACAACAAGAACATATTTCATAGACTAATTAAATTGAGAATAATTTAAATTAAATCTTACCACTGAAATTTAATAATACTCATAAGAAAGAGACATTCGACACGTCATATCAAATAAACTTCCCATGCCTTCAAGCGGTTAATTAATGAAAATTCATGTGAACGGTTCATAACGAACATACGAGAAAACCAGAGCCAGATAACGAAAGAATTTTGGTTCAAATTTTGAAGTACAGATTTTACATTGAATAGTTCAATTGGTAGAGCAACGGTACGGTTTTCCAGAGGTCGCGGGTTTGAATCCCTGCCCTTATCAATTTATTTTTCATTGTATATTTATTTAAATTTTAAATAAGCTAAACATGGTAATAATATTTTAAGGACCTTTCAAACATTAGAGTCGGTTGTGGCATCTTTTCAATGTTAATCCATACTTCAAAGCTAAAAACAGTTAGGCTTTACATTATCAATTCCATGATTGCTCTCGGGTATTTATTAATTCTAGAATATTCCAGTATTAATATCGTCCAAAAAGCTAAAAAACTGCTAATTACTTTGTTATATAGTTACACTTTACTAACCAATTTCTTTCAAAAGCTACGTGGCACTTTTGAAAATTACCTTAGAGCTTACAATATCAGACAATATTCTCAATGAAAATAAAGCACAAAAATAAAATTAATTATTCATTCAATCAAAATCGCTATCACAAAGACCTTGTTAAAAATATTTTATATGTAAAATATAAAAAAAATATTTATTATATTGAAGAATAATGTATTATATAATATGAAGGGTGATTTTACCTTTAAAAAAGTAACAGAATAAAATTGACTTAACCCAAAGTTACTTAACTGTAAAAATTTTAACGCTTTGTCAATTTGTATAATGTAATTTGGTCCTTAATAAGAAAAAATAGTTTAATAGGTTTTATTTCAAACATAAATATAGCAATAAAAACCTGCAAAATTACTTTCTTAGCAAATAAATACGAAATTCCGACGAATAGGAGAAAGAAATATAAAAGTTTGAACACTTCAGTCGAATAATATTCAGTCATTGCTTCAAATAAAATGTTATGATTTAACACTATATATTTTAAGCTCTTTAATATTTAGCTACTCTTAAGAAATAATTATCGGTGGTTCAATTAACAATAATTGATTAATTAATATATGGCTGTGTGAACCATAGTTTTTGTATCAATAGGTAATTTGATAAAAATCCGATCGGTCGTTACTGGATCGTGCAACGTTCGTATTTCCAGAACAATGTATATATCTTTCACTATAAAGAGAAAACGACGTAAAGACAAAAAGAACAAATACGTTACAAGTCAGCATATAACAATTGGCGATATGTAACCAAATTTATTGAACGCATCCGGTTCTATCTAAACCTCTTTAAAGGTCCTTTGAATCCTTCCACCGCTAACAATATCGGGACTTATGAAGACATATTCTAAAATTTTACGGACTTTATCTAGAAGTAAATTTATTTAATAATGCAATACAAAAAATAAAAATGTTTATTGATGTACATTAAATGTTATATTTAACAAACTAATGTTGATTATGACGAGCTTAAAGCATCAAAGTCAACATTTTATAAAATATTTAAATTTATTTTATAAATTTCCAATTTTGAATTAGCTTCAAATCCATATTATTTCTGTTGAACCCCTGTTTTGACAAAGATAATGAAAAATCTACACCAGCTGATATATGTTACAATTAATTAAAAAGAAATATCCAAAAATATATATTATCCAAAACTAACAAAAAATTTGTAATTTCAGAAGATGAATATAATATAATTTGTAATATCTGTATTTGCGAATTTACGAAGATTTGGAATTGAGCTTCGTATTATCTATTTCAAAAGTAAAATGACAGTACATTTTACCATACTAATATTAGTGACAGTAAGATGAAATAAATTTATGTATATTCATCTGTCATCTGTCATCTATTTTCATTCAACTGTCATCATAACTTGTCACTCAATGTCATCTTCATTATTCGGGAACAATTCTCATTAACACACATATCTCTTGATTTGTCTTTGTTGTGTTGATTCTTGTAATTGATTAATATTCTAATAATATAATAATATTTACTACTAGTATGTTATTACTTAAGATAATGTAACTAAGCTATAATTATTTTTAGCAGCACTTACAGGCCTTTGTTGTCGCTTTAGAGTATACCAAATATTTTTAATATTTAAGTGACGACAGATTTCATACGTCCAGTATTAAGTATTTAGTTATTCGTTTGTGTTATAATAATCAACCATACAATATATAATAAATAAAATTTTAATCACTTTTTAATATATCATCTGTCTTTCTCATTATTAAAACCTTAATTGCAGCGCTCACCCATCTGGTTTTTACTTCTAATGAGGTTAGATACAAAATGTTCAATTTTGATCCCAAAAATGGCAAGCAATTTTTTTTTAATCAAATAATGACAAGGCAAAAGATTTTTATTACTTTTACCTTTAAACGTAATAGATTCTATGAACCTAAAAAATAACATATTATTAGATGTGGGTTTCACTTTTCATATTATTAATTCTCAAAAAAGTAGACAGGTCGGTGATTAATTGACAATAAAAATCAATCCATTCTTACATCTACTAAAGACCTCTCAGATGTCAAACTGTTTTTTGTTTGTTTGTCTGTGTGATATATTTCAAAAAACCTAACACAAATATTTACGTTTGGAATCAAGCTTTTAGGTTTACCAACATTTCCATCAAAATATTTTTTATCGTAACTGCTATTTATAATCATATTTTTATGAGTTTGTGTAAACAAAAATATACAAAAAATATTTGTATACTGAATAAGTTATGTAAACATGCCACCAGAGTCGCTCATTTTTTATTCATAAGAGTAAATAAAATTATACACCATGTAATTTAAAGAAAAAAAGAGCATCACGCATATTTATATTGCAATATTTTTGTCGACAGTGCTTCTTATATTTTTATAATTTTGTTAGTACGATATTGTTAAAACTGGTTTTACAGAATAATATATTTTATCATACCTAAGTGGTGCTGGATTCCAAATTCAAATTGTCTTTCGATAACGCCCTTTTGAGTTTATTATTCCAATTCCCTATAGCCCTTATATAATCAGCAGAATTTCAATATCAAGGGTCTAAAGACACTTGGATTCATTTACTAATTGATAATTCAATTGAAATAATTATTGATTGATAAGATTTTCATACAAATATGAAAACCTCATTGTCTTTGTTTCTATGAATCTTAAGAATTCTATTCGTAGTTTAATTTAAAAAGCTAGTGTTAGATAAATAATGGAGCCTTTAGTTAAATAATGGAGTCTAAAAGGCTAGATCGTTTTTAGCGTTGAATGTTTAGACGACAGCTTAAATTTTAAATCGCATGTTAATTCTTTGTTTTTCATAGTTGAGCTCGAAGTATGGTTATAAAGAAACTTATACAATGCAAGATTCCTTAAATCTAACTCTAGTAAAATTGGGTACAAAATCATTGCAGTGATAAATATAATATATAAACTTCAAAATACAAATATTGGGATAAATTGAATGAGCCTATGTTAATTAAATATCATGTTTGGGCCTATCCCAAATAAACTTATGTCAATTTTTTATGCATGGTTCAGTCAATGTATTAACGACATTATTTACATATATTATTTAAATAAATAAAAATTGTCTGCATTGCCAACCACAACCCATGAGTTTAAAAAAAAAATTGTCTGCATTGCCAACCACAACCCATGTGTTATTGATGTATTCCGGTTATAATAATGATAAATTATCGTAATCAGGAATGCACTGCAGAAAAAAATCAGTGCACAAAAAACTGGACTGTGAAAAACATTGCCAGTTTTAATTATCCGTCCATAGTTTGAGTTTTATAAAGCCTTCAAATGATACAAGTTGACCAGTGGAAAGAGTAAAACGTTAATTAAATGACTAGTCTTAATGTCGGTACTGCAGCAATTGAACCATTCTAACTTATTAATATTGGAAACATCGAAGCTCTTTTTAAAACATCAAAAGCTACTCCTAAATCATAAAAAAGATGTCTAAAATCAGTGTTTATAAATCCATAAAATAAATGATATAATTGTAAGTGTTGAAGTTGAAAATTAAATAAGATATTTTTAAAGTTCGTGAAATATCAGCACATGATTATTTTATATATAAATATACTTAATATAATTTGTTCTTGTATATAAATAAAACAATTTTTTTTAATCTTAAAAACGTAAATACACAGACGAAAAAAAGGATTTCAGTAGACGTCATGAATGTATGAATATGAAATTTTAAACTGAACAATCGGAATGCGTCGCTAATGGCTCCATTATAACGTTGAATTCTGTGAATTCTTTTGTAAGCATTATTTACTGTCATTTGTTCGCACTTCACAGTGTACTCGGAGTTGCTGAAACGATGAACATTTAACGAAATATTTATTATAATTCAATTAAAATTTGGCATTATTTTAAAGAACTTTAATACACTTCTTATGTTTGTTAAGAAATTCATTAATATAAATTAATAAAATCAAAGAATATGTTATAGAAACCTTAAAAACGAGTCGAAAATCTATATGTCAAAAAGACGCTTGCAGAATTTGGTATCAATAAAATATGGCATTAATTTAAATAACTTTGCAAATCTGCGATAATCTATATTAGCTAATTTGACGGCAATATAAAATAATATCTAATTAATGCGCGTTTTTGGTTACTTTTAAAGTAACAGTAACTAATTTACTTCTTCGTGTCTTCTATAGAATTTATTTTAAAAGAAAAATTCAAAATTAAGAAACTCATATTTAGACTATAATATTAACGAAATATATATCCTCATATATTAATAATAAGACATTGCTCTGCTCTGAATCATGAGTTGGAATTTAGACGAAGTGTAGTTATTCTGAAGGGATATCTCTAAGTTAGTGTAATGAATGGAGCCTGTATTATAATTATTCAGAGCCTTGGAATTATCTCTATTTTAGTAGAGTTAATTCCTAATTGGGCTAGAGTTAATTCCTAATTGGGCTATATTATTCCCTCCATATTTAACGCCTACAAGGAGCTTACCTGATGTATAATTAATGAGAAGTCGAGGGCTTATATATTTTACAGAACACTTAACATTTAATTGTTATTTAATGGAATTCTCCGTAAGGTAACTATTCCTCTACGCTATTTTATCGTCACAAAATATTTTACCCGTCCGGACCAAAACTCCGTTAGTGCTATCACAAATATTCGTTGTTTGAAAGCTGATGTCTGCTGCTCTAACATCTCCGAATGTAACTTAAACAAACTCAATTGTCTTCTCAATAGCTGCATTCGGTTTGTTTTCGATCTTCACAAATAGAACCACATTTTCATTAATAGTTTTTTTACACTCAAGTCAATTGACGCTTGACTACATTCCACCTGATAAGAAGTGGAAACGTAGTCGTAGGTGGTAAAGCGCAACATTCTTTATATTGTAGGTACTACATTGTTATTTAGTATTAAGTCCACGTGATGTGCCACTGTGCAATCAAGATTAAATAATTAAGTAAATTCAAATATTCTAAAATCTTTTAATGAAAATATCATCATTATATAAAAAAAAAATTATCGTACGTTTTTTAACTTACATGTAAATGATGTAATAGTGCTTTTTATTAGAAAGAAAATATCACCACCTACTTTGATTGTCACTCCCCTCCCCCCTCCCCACTTTCTTGTTAGCTTACAATATAAACTACCAAACAAATACACAGTCTTTTTTATTTATTGTATTTGACCCAAAAATCATCGAGACTGCAATGTACCTTTTATATAATAGATTATATATAAATTATAAACTATTATGAATTGAATAAGAAAAATAAAGAAATATAAAAAAAAAAAATATAAATTACATCACTAGTGTTTATGAAACCCTAAAATTTAATGCTGATGTTGTGTTTCCCGTAGTAATAATGTTTAAAATAAATTCACAGAATAAAAGATAAAGTTTTTACTCAGGCAATAAATTAAACATATCAAAATATGTACTTACATGTTTAGTATTTCGCGCAGACACAAACAGACAAACATTGTTGAACTGTGTGTATACTAAACACAACATATACTAAACACAGAATTATTTTCAAAAGCTGTTTCATGTACAGATTTTGCCACTTCACTATTTTTTTCTCATATATATAGAATCATTATATAATAGGTCTTGCAAATATAATATGTCTGTGGCAAAGAAATGGTTATTTGATAATGTACGTTTTAAAAGTATTAAAGGAATCGAATATAAACGATCTTCACGTTATTAAAACACGAGAAAGGATACATTTATTTTCACGTATCCTCGGCGAGGTGTAATGTCACGAGGTGTTTTACGACAGCCATCTTGTAGAACAGTGATATAACACACATAGTAATGTGTGTGTGTGTGTATACGTACATTGTACTATATGTACATTGCAGAGGTCGTCATGTTTTTAGCAATTTACTCCGTAATTAAATAGCCCTTTACAATTTACTACTCAACCCTTTAAGGATTATTAAAACAGAAGTAAGAGACCTTTCCCTTTCATTTATTAATAGTATAACATAACATATTAGAGATTATACCTTCCTCACATTTATGAGGAAATAAAATCCAAATAAAATAAACTTTTCAGTTACATTTAAATAAATCAATAATAATATAACGTGGCTCTACCTATCAGTATTATTTTTTTATATTAGAGTGAGGCAAACGAGCCGACGGGTCACCTAAGCAACTGCCGTCGCCCATGGACATCTGCAACTCAGGAGCTACTAATGTGTTGCCAGCCTTTTAGAAGGGAGTACACTCCATTTTTGAGGGTTTGAATGTCGTATCGGTCCGGAAATACCTAAGGCAAAATATATATAATATATATATATATATATATATATATATATATATATATATATATATATATATATATATACAGATAGGACAGTCGAGTAGGTACGGGTTTCGTTTTTTATTAAGATTTCGTGGACGTTATGGGAAGAGATAAATGTGATGACCCCTTACTCTTTGAAGGCATTCCAGGATTCCAATACCGGTGGGTAAAGACAACGACAATATGTCATAGAACAAGTTGAGGCAAATCTAATGAACCCACACTAGCTACTTCATTTTAAATAAACAGCGCATATAATGTATAGCTATATATTTTCAATTTTAAATCGTTAAATAACGAAGCGTTTAAAAATGGACAAAAGGTTAACATATATGTTTAACAGTGGATTTAAAAATAATAAAATATCCTTCCAGACACGAATCTTCATTTGTATTATTTTTTATCATTCCACATCTTTTCATACTGAAGAAGCATTAATAGATTAAACATCTTTATACATGATTGAAGATAAATATTTCAGGAATATAATTAATTGAATTAACAAAAGTAATAATTCAATGAAGAAAGTTATTCTGTTAGTTATAAATTGCAATAATTAAACCAAATGTTATCAACTTCTGGTCGTAGTTCCAATGTGTTACGAATATAAGTGGATGAAACTGTGGTACAGTTTACATTACAATTTCTCTCGTTATACTGAAATATTTCGCTGTCTTTTATTAATGAAATCTTACGTCATAAAAGTATTTACACATGGTACTTATACTATGACTATTCGTTCGCTGAAAAATATTATTAATTCTAGATAAAAAATCTGTAAAAAAATATACTAACCTATATCAAGATCGTCATAGCTAATATTTTATAATTGACTGAACTTTGGGCTTTATTAACCTCTTAGCAAAAATTGTAAATACTACGGGTCTGGTATAAAAAAATATATTTTTTTTGTAACATAAAATATAGATTTTTATTTAAAAACCGTGCAGTTCAAGCCTTTTTATAATTCCAGCTAAAACCAAATGTTATTTAAGATGATTTAGTAAATAGAAAACCCAGTATTATTGACTTATCTCTAAAAGTGTCTATATGTATTTTCATTGCTCTGAAATTACTGGAATCAACAAATTTAACGGATTAAATAACATGAAAAAACGCGCCTATTTTATGGACAAGCAGTTTCGACAAACTTTAGTTTTGTTACAGTTTGTAACTACAAGGCTACGCATTTTGTAAGTCAACTTGTATGGGGTCATAACTTACAGTTTTGTAGACTTTCTCCTTTTGAATAATTCAGTTGTACTAATTCAAAGTTTTATTTTTATTAACGGAGAAGTCAAACAAGATAATAAATTGCAGTTATTTATAGATATTAAGTAATCATCACAGCTGAGCTGAGATTACAGGGTATTACATTTCATTACATTTATCGTCATAGTTTTTAAGACTACCCGCAGATAATTGTACCAAGGGAATATTTTGTTTTTCATTCAATAGTTGATTTGGTTTTTGTCTTTTGGTTGATTTTTTTTATTGTATTTGTATTTTATAAATTAGGATAGTTCTAGAAATGGGTATTAATTTATAAAAAAAATATATTAGTATGTTTTTTTTATTCAAGTTCTGAATACGTAAGTGTTAACGGAGACTATTAAATTCAGATAAATATTTTAAAATGTAGTTTAAGCTTATTATATATTCACTTTCTAAGATTATTTGAGAAAATTTTAAATTAAATTCATCCAATTACAATGAAATATAACACAAGACTTTTTATTTAAAACGTAGTTACTTTCAATAATTCTTATATAACATAGCTATGTAAATAAAAATACAGACAAAGTATTATATAAATAAAAGATTGAATAACAA
Organism: Dircenna loreta; assembly: GCA_963555665.1. Classification (NCBI taxonomy): domain Eukaryota; kingdom Metazoa; phylum Arthropoda; class Insecta; order Lepidoptera; family Nymphalidae; genus Dircenna; species Dircenna loreta. The sequence goes on along the minus strand of OY743097.1, from coordinate 2,091,475 downwards.
GCGTCTTACAAAGTTAACAAGGCACAAAATGTGCTACAAAATCGTAATACGCCCTCGAACAGACCTTAATATTGTGAATTTAAAATTTGCTCATGTTTTTATTAAGTCACATTTCCGATATTCCGTGATTCAGATTTCAATGTTTGTTGAAAATCTTCTTTGAAAGGTTACTTAAATTAAAAATGTACATAATTGCAATCTTATTTTGAACTTTTATTTTATTTAAATGAATTGTTTGTCCGTGGTGGATTACAGAAGAGTGTTGGAAACGCATTTGCCATGTTGGTTAAGAATGACTGCTCAAAACTGAAAATAATAAAACTCTAGTACTACTTCTTTGATGCTGGATATGTAAATTTATTTATAAAATATCTCCAATTCAGTCTTTGACACCCACCGACACTAACAGACCAAATATTTTATGTCAGAAGTAGAATCTGTCACAGAAAGTGTAACTTAGAGAATATACCAGAGATAAGTAAAACATTGAACTATGTTTTAGTAAAAGTATGGGTTTAGAAGAGTCCGTCTTTATAATGGAAATTAAATCGGAAACCTTGGATCAATTGACGAACCCAAAGCTTTTTCGTACTCCATTCTTATAACTTGGCTATATACTAATATACTAAGCAAAATAATAAATTGGTATAAAATTTTTTTTTTAATCCGCAATTTTTTGCAACATAAATTTATAGAAAATTAAACATATTTTTCCACTTACAACTAATACAAATGTATGATTTACAATTTAATTCCTGGAAATACTTGCGAGGGATGGATTCCCGGAAATACCTTCGAGATAAATAATCACGTCTTTTACTGATCTAAAAAACATTTAATTTTAAAATAAGTATTCAAGAAAATATACCCAATTTCCAGCTTCAACAGTTTATAGAAATAAATAAGTTTAAGCTTCGTAAGTCATTAAAGGCAACGAGCTTCTGAGCGAATTGAGAAACTAGATTAACATCGAGTCTGGAGACTGTTTTATGGACACTCTTGTATCTATATTTATAATTTTATTACAATAGTCGATTAAGTATTATGATAAAGTTGTATATAAATATTTAGAATATATATTGCATTTAAAAAAAAAAGTCTGCTTTATATCACATTGTGTTTATTTATTTATTAATATTTTTTATTTATTATTAATTAATTATATATTCATTCAGATAATTATCTCAGGTAATGTCATTAATTTATTAACAAAACATTTGAACTATAGGAATTGTTTTTTAATACCTCCATTATATAATGTCTAATAATGTCTAAATTAAAATAAATTATATTATAAAACTCGTCTCCCAAATTCTACATCTTGTATAAGGTGGCTACAAACCATACGAAATTTAAAAATGTAAATAATTTTATCATTTTCATAGTATAACAGAGTGAGAAGAACTTATCTGTACAAATAATCAACTTGCCTTAAGAAAAGAATAAAATACAGGTGATATATTGTTTCCTATTTCATAACAGAAATTTATTTGCTACGAAAAGGAAACACAACAGGAACTAAAACTTTACGAGATATTGTATTTGGTTTTTGATTTCAATTCACTTATTCACATTGATTTATTTTCTCATAAGTTTATTTTGATAAATACGGCATAAAAACTTATTTATTACATTAGGCCGTCCATTATTTTTATCAATTCTATATTGGCTTTAATGTAACCACTTCATTTTCAAAGTGTGTGTTAACAATTTGATAAATTTGATTTGGCATTAACAAATTGATAATATGATAATAAATTGATAAAATGTATTTTTAATAATGTACTTATAATATATCACATATTATAAATCCTAAATAAAAATAATTAAATTATATATTAAAATTATTGAATATAATGATATTTGTAGCTAAGATTTTACAATAGTAAATAATACGTAAGTAAATTTATATATTAATCGGTTTTAAGCATACTCCATTAAATTGCTTGATCACAAGAAAAATATGAAAATATACGAATTGAGTCATTTAATTCTAAAATGTTACCCACGTTGTTTATTAATTCTATTAATAAACTATTAAAATAAAATATTTATTAATTCTATAGTTTTGTTATTATCATTTAAATATCAACATATTGTTTTTTTTTATAAATATTTAGATGTTTATAAAAACGAGAAAAAACAATTATTGTATATATGGACTATTTATATATGAATTGTATAAATTATCTACTTAGTTGTCTTATATGGAAACAAATTTCTAAATAATTATAAAATGTAGAAACTACCTACAATAATTACGAAGACGTATTTACTCAGATGTATTAAAAATACGTGTCTCAGACTTTTAGTAACAGAGAGAGCTGAGCGTTTAAAATCCAATAAAAAAGAAACGTTTCAAATAGTTTTTCGATCCAGTGGCGACATAAAAACATCATTATTGAAAAGTAATCGTGTTTGTAAAAGGTTTATTCAAGAGTAAATAAGAATTAATGTCAAACGAATCGTATTAAAAGCTTTGTTCAATGTTATTTATCTATATCTTGAATACAATGTCTTAAATAATTATTTGAAAATCATTGTTAAACCATTGTATAATATTATTCAAAGCTTTTTATTTAACGTAGAAAAAATATAAAAAATCAGATAGGTATTGAATTTGTGTCTGATATATTAGGTCCTTACATATGAACCTAGCATTTTCATGAACGTCATCCACTTTGACCTCAAATGTCTAGCGTTTGGTTTAGAATACCAAATTTAAATTTATTTCTAATTTAAGCTCGTGAATTTCAGTTTTGAATTTAGTGATTCAACTGTTTTTGCGCATTTAAATTTAATTTAACGTCTGTTTGTAAAAAAAATGGAAAACTTAAAGTATCGCGAAACTTACGAATATGAGATCCTACGCGGTACCAACGCTAAAGAAAAGCTCGAAGAGTTAATGATGCGTAAGGGAAGGGATCTGTAAAAGAAAGCACGCCACGTTGTTGGTTTGATATAAAGAACTATCCCCGTGTGGTCGAAGACACTAATTAATAATAAAGAATTAATGGCGATTGTGGAAGCATCTCCATCGCATACATCATCAGGCAGGCGTGTGACTGATGGGACCATTTTAATTCACTTAAAACAATTTTTCGAGGGAGAACCGCATGAATTTGCAAAGCCCACCAACAAACACGTATTTAGTGCTATTTTTCACTAAATGCTTTAATTTTTCAGTGACCACTTAAGAAGATTGAGTTTTTTCTTTTAGAAAAATAATGCATAGCTCATTATGTTCTTTTTTTACGTTACGTTACGTTATATGTTACGTTACGTTATATGTTTTATGATATAGCAGGCTCACGCATAAAGTTATAAAAATAACAGGAAATCTGCAGAACATGGGTTCATGACGATTGACAAAGAAATATCACAAAACAAACAATGTATTTTATGTTCCGTGATATCTATTGAAATAAATATATTATTAAACTAAAAATATTTTCAGTAAACTAGATTTATTCCAATGTCATTGCGAAATAAAATTAACATCGAACATAGAACAAATCTTGTATTATTACATTTATTATTTACCTTGCAATTAAAAATATATTAAGTCAAGGAATAGTTAATTCTGCTTAAAAAGAAACGTTTATTTAAAAGCAAACGGGTTTACCATTTATCTTCATACAGCGCTTTAGATTAAAAGTTGTATGAGGCGTGAACTATTGGAGTAAGATAAATGAACTTACTTTACATAGACTGGCGTAGACGTAGGACTCGATTCTCGGCCAGGAACCAATAGTGGAAGAATATAAATCCATTAACTTCTTTCGACGTAACTTGAAACCAGTTTCAAAAAATATTAATAAATACCTTTGACAAAATGACACACTGCACACTCAAATATGCCTGCCTGTCTTTTTCTATTCTTTGTATTTTCATCTTTCTTTTATTTTTTTTTTCTTTTCTTTTCTTTTTTTTTATTTTTTTATTTTTATGACTTCAGTATAGGCTGAATTCATAAAAATAAACTATAACCATTTGTTATTAAACAGTATTTACGATATTTTAGGTTCCTACGCAACTATAAGCTAGCCGATGATTGCTCTCAATTATGGAATATTGTTCAAATAAAAAGGTAATAAAAAAAACAGTAATATTCAAATTTATCAACATCAGAAATGGATATGAGTCCTTAACCTATCAAGACGTCACGACAGAAAGCTAGTACTCTTTTGCATATTTATAGTAGAGCTTGTTCCGTAACTAACAAAGAAAGTCTACCTGGCATGGTGGACTGAAATTGTACTCGCTGGAAGTATAGTCATTAATAATTTAACATTTATATAAACGAATAGAGTCAGTTTTTTATAAATATCTTTAACATATAATTATAATTAAATTATCAACGTTTGATATTTCTGCTGTTGGACTGTTCATAATTAATTTATTCCAATCTAAAAAAGCCATCTCAATTATCACCATTAAAAATCAATTTAAATGTAATTAAGAAGCTCCGCCATGCCGTGATCAATTTTATACGAATATGAAACCGTACTAAAATTAAATTTTCTTTTTACGTCTTGGCTTTTTGCAGACTATAATTTAAAAAACTACTATAATAACTTTATTTAAAATTTCTTTATATCTTATCAGTATCAATAATCTCTACAGGTCTATATTATCTAAGCTCTCGATATTTCAAACACTTTTTATAATTATATTATAATGGCTTGTTATAAGGGAGTGAGTATCTGTTGTACAAAAGCACGACATACAACTTGCGCCAGTACAATCAAGTTTACCAATAAGACTGTCGTTCTGCCGTCCAAGAGGGTAGTCTACGAAATAGTAAAGATACCCCGAAAGCAATAATCCAATTCTTGGAGAGGATTCTTTGAACAGACTAAATTATTTGGGTGTCTAATATGAAAAACACTTTCAATCCAATCTGCTAATTCTGCTGATTAGATTGAAATATCTCTTCTTCTGTAATTCGCAATTTTGTTTAACTCTTTTGTATTTACTTCCAGCACGTCTTATCACAATAGCAGTGAAAAGATAAAATGAAACACGGCTATATTAGTTTTATTTGATAAAAAATAATTTTAAAATATTTTAAAATAAACAAATAGTAAGATATAAATTAATTATATAATTTTTATATATAAACTTTCGTGAACTATAATTATTAATTTTATATTTACCCAGCTGTATTCATGTAGAATTATACGCATACGCGTGAACCACGCCGCGAGTCCGCCAAGCTTAGAGCTCATGAACCCCGAATGGGTTCGAAACTAGTCGGGCACATTCAGATATAATTCTACGTGAATACAGCCGGGTAAATATAAATTGAATTATATAATTAAAACATTTTAATAATATTTATAGAAACACACAATCAATACAGAAATAACATGCATGAAATATGTTAATTTAATTCATTTCAAAAGAGTCAGCAAAAGTTTTAGGACCGGCAGCCTACCCACCGTCAACCCTTCTTAGGACTTATTGGCGAGATTCCCGTCACCTTTCGTGGGTGAAGTAAAATATGGTATCCACTTGAATTTAGTTCTTCCTCCTTTATTGGATAGATATTAGGTGGTCATATTCTAAACCGCCGCCACATGGCTATTATTATGTATTAACATTCAAACTTACATTGTTATTGATTTAATAAATAAAATATTTATAATTTATATAATATTTGCAGGGTATAATTGTTTTCAGGTTGCTAACGATCTCATTATCCCGGGATATATTGCGGTCAATCCCGGAGAATACGAATTATAAGTGGATGTGGTCTGTTGGATCTTTTTACGTAATACTAACTTACCAATGTGTAACTTTCAATCGCCATTATAGTATCTTTGCTGGAACATTTTATAAGCTATTTATTTATTACGCTTATAATTTCCTTATTGGATTAATATTCTTACTTATGTTTTTTTCTCTAAATAAGAATAAAGATTAAGTGTTTATAAATGTTTCTTTTGTGTAAAATAAATTTGTCTAACAAAAATTATCGTGTTATTAATGTTAAACTATTGACAAGCTATAAAATATATGGAATTTAAATTATCTATGTAGCATTTTTTTTGGACGTATGTGAATTTGAGTCCTAGAAGAACCACAAAATAGAGTCACTCTCATTGAATGTTCTTTAAATATGTAATAGCTTTACAGCAGAAGTCACAGTAAATTTTCGTTTTCGTGGATTTTATTTAAATAAATTCAAAAGCATTATTATTATGTCTAATTTATAGTCCATAACTGCATTATTTGTGAAACCTCACTTACATTAAAGGCTACCTCTTCCAATGCTGATAATATGACGGAATACCATTCGTTTTAAAGCGAAGACAGCTTTAAACAACACTTTCTACCCTACCTTTTCTCTTCATTATTATATAATAATAGCCGTATAAATGGAATGAAAGCTATAAGCAAAGTATCAAAAGTGAAATAAATGAACTAGTCCAGTTTTTTTAAGGTATTTTAATTTTAGCGTTTTATTTAATATTTAAGTTTTTAAATTTACAATTAATGACAAGTCTTTTGTTGTATAATGTCCTGAATTATTGTTTAAAGAGCTGTTACACAATACACACCCATAATGATGTCTGTTCCAAGAATGCTCCAGCGGATCACGTCTCTGTACGTCTTTGAAGTGAAAATTTACACTTCCGTAAAAAAAAACCCTCGAAATGAACGCCAGGATTATAGGTGACCTAAATTTTACTGGCTCAAGTAGTATGACCATATTTTTCTTTGAAGTATCAAATATATATAAAATTTAGGCCTATTGAGCTTTCCGTATAAATCTGATATAAATATATATTACACTATAATGAATTATAAATAATATACTATATTATAATGTAGTTGTAATCTGCCACTACTTTGAATAAATATTTTATTCAGATTAATTTGAGAGATCCGTTGTATTCCCAAGTTATCTTCCGCTATGTTTATATTCCTTTTCCTATTTCTTATTTGTCGAAACATTAACTTTTAAAATATAACAGTTATTTTCTGTAACATTATAATGATGTGTCATGTTTTATTTAAACATACATTTTTCCTCAAAAAAATGTAATTTCCAGAGATGAGAATTTCTTAATGAATACATAAATTCTTCAGCATTGGTTTATTTTTTTTATTTATTACGTACCCTTCAAAGTTGTCAGTTAAGTGAATTTTATCACTCATATCATATCACAAAGACGTAAAGCCACAGGAAATTCGGCAAAATCTAAGCTAATGTGTGCTTGAAAAAACATTGGTGCCACAACACGCGAAAATTCGAGTAGTGATTTCAATTGACACACTTCAATTGTTATTTTTCGCTTCAGTGAATATTGTGTCTGTTATATTTTCTACGTTTTTAGTGAAAAGAAATAGGTCAAAGCGTTATTGCCTTGTCGGGGGAAAGTAGATAATTTTTATATTTAAACTTTCGTAAACCATGACTATTATATTTATATTTACCCGGCTGTATTCACGTAGAAATACATTCCGATTTAATTCGACGCGAATACAGCCGGGTAAATATATATATTTGTATGGGTAAATATATGGCTATATTCACGTAGAATTAAACTAATTTCATAAATATAAAATGCGTACTACTACTTACTAAACTAAATATATTTATAAAAGTAGTTTAATTAAACTGTTTTTATAAATAATGCGTTATACAAGAATACACAACTTTGAATCCAATACATTGGTAATAGTCAAGGTATGATGTTATATATAAACTGTTTAATAAATACGTTATCAAACATTTTAATAGGTAGGTAAGTCATCCCTACCTGAGAGAAAAAAATATATAAAAAAAATAACTAGGAAAAACTTACATATGATAAAACTGAAAAAGTTCAATTCCGTACTTTGAAAAATATCCCTAGGAGTCTATATACAAGTAACACGAGCCAATTAAATCATTGTAAAGTTTTTGTCTGTTTGTTTATTACACGACTTCCACGCAAAACTACTGGATGGATTTTAATGAACCTTTGTTTGTTACATTGCTATTAGTCAACAACAGGCAACATATGGTCTATAATTTATTTTGAAGATCAGAATATTGCGTTGAAATTATGTCGTCCAACTTTCACTCCATACCTACTGGACAGACGCAAGCATGCCATAGAGTAACTTTAATAGTAAAGGTAGGTAAAGAGTTTAAATCTAGCGCCATCTACGCCAGTGCCTGTCAAAGTACAATGTAACATATTATCCATATAACATTTAATAAAAGAGTATGAATTATTAGAAGTTATGTTACATGTAATATGGTTTATTCTTTGAGTCTCTGGTAGCTGACGAATTCGCTTGCGATAGCTAGTAGTAAATATATTCGTGAAAGCCTTGAAATAAGGGGATTGCAATACGACACTGGCAAATCATAGCGTCAATGAAGACGTGAATTTATCAAGCATGGTGACGCAGCGGTTGTATTCGCCAGACTGAAGCGACGTATCAAGCTGAGAGCTTGGTGGTATATGTTTCTTTCAAAAGCCATATATTATGTTGCAGCTATTTTATGTTTGTAAATGCGATGTACCTTTAGAAATTAATCAAATTCAAACAAATTATAAGCTGTTATAATTAATTAGTTGTGATTGGAGATAACATTAATTTTACATATTTACTTTAATATATGTATAGGGATATTTTTGGTGGAATGTAAATTATTGTGATTTGAGTGATGATTGATAAATATTGACTAATAATTTATATATAATACAATTTATAAATGGTTTAGTTATCAATAGTTTAGTAGTTATATTAAATTATTATTTTATTTATATATAAAAATATACTTGAATTTATTCATATTTACTCGTAATTCGACCAGACTCCTAACTTGTCTTATCGTTAGAAAAAGTGTTTTGAAGATATTCGAGCAATATTTTATTTTATGAAAATATTAACGGATCTAGAAATTATCAAAAACAGGCTTGTATCATCTTAGACTATAGCTCTTAATTTTCTTAACAAAAAGACAAACAGGGGTTCGAACTCAAATTTGTATAAATTTGTAAGCAGGCCAAAATAATCATCACTAGAAGGTTCAAAATCTTGTAATTGCTGTATTCTATGTTAAATTATGAACTAGATGTTACTAAAAGATGTTAGTGTGACTAAAATGACACTAAAATGATTTTGTCAGATTATTTTATCATTTTTACATAGTAATTTGAGTTTTATGATAACAATGAGTCGTGAAAAGAACATTGCAAAAAAAATAATCTTTAAGTCAAAAATTTGTTGCAGAGATAGCGCATGTGTATATAATATACATACACACACACATACAAACTCCATTTCATACAATTTTCTTGTCCAAACTCTCAAAAATCGAAAGTCAAACTTAGATGGCGGTTTGGCTGTAATTCACACAGATCACGAAATAATTGTAATATGGATAAAAAAATTGTTATTATTTAAACATATTAATATAAATACAATTAAGATAATATATTTATTTAAAGCATATTCAATGTAAATTAAAATTCACTCTTTGAATAGAACAGAACAAATTATTTTTACTCTACTTGAATATATGTCAAACAAAAAGAGCAATCAAATGTGAGAAATGCGGCCATTTGTACACATTTATTTGTAGGCGGCCTGCGTATTATGCCCTTTGTGTAAGAAATACCGCTTCCAGATGGAAACAATTTATAAAACCACCCCATAAACTAAAAAGAAAATAATCCTAGGCTTATGAATAGCTGTTTCAATTTAGTTTAATTAAAAATAGGATAATAAATAAAAACGGCTTTTTGCAAACTTCATCCATATATGAGGTATTTACGGAGATGACGCGAGATACCGCTTATAATTTACGGCTTTACTGCCAAAAAAATATATATTGGTATTGATTATTCGTATAGCCATTTTATGTGGAGCTTGTGACATATTGACGGAATTCAATCAGTGACGTATAACTTTCCGTTGTGTTGTGTTACATTTTTAATTATTATACCAATAAACAAACTATTTCTTTTTGTTTTTGGTTTATAGATAACGATAGAAGCGTTTACGAAAATCCAACCACATATGTATTTAAACAAGAATTGCTCGTGAATTTATGTAGGGTCTGAAAATAAAGTAACCTAACGTCAACCTAACGGTTAATTAATCAAATTTTATTACCTCACATATGTTTATTTAACATTTAATACCTCAAATATGTTTATTTATAATATTTAATACCTCAAATATGTTTATTTAAGTTATTAAATAAACATATTTGAGGTATTAAATGTTTATGTTTTGAATAAATATAAATACTTGGTAATCGCACTAAATAATCTTATTTAATATAATATATATTACCTGTATTTATTACCATTGTGTGTTCATGCGATGGCAGAGTCTATTTATTTATTTAAAACATAAAGGTTTTTAATAAACATTGACATGGTCACTGATAATTACGAAACAACTTAAAATGGATTCCTTAAGTAGAGAGTGAATAAATTCATAATCTACTTCTTATATCTTACAACTTTTTACAGTAAAATAACTGCCTTGCGAGACTTGGTTTTCTTTACAAGTATTGTTTTTTATGAGATAGGAATAAAGTAGCAGCAAAGTGTTTATATATATATATATATATATATATATATATATATATATATATATATATATATATATATATATATATATATATATATAAGAAAATATGTTCTCAGTCTACGCTCAGTTAAACCTTAAATTATAAAGCAAAAAATAATTATTAAAGCCTAAATAACTAATGCAAAAAAGATTTGTTCTCCAAAAAGGTATCACTCTAAAATAAATTTAAAGTTTCTTTTATAAACGTTTGACAGCTAAGCGGTACTGAAATCCGAATGTGATTTTTACTGGTTTAAAACTATAACGAGGCTCCGATTAATTTTATTTCATTCAGCGCCATATCGTCTCTTACAAATGTTGTTTTTATCTTGAACATAAATTCTTTACTGCTTTGGCGTGACTTTTATCATTTGAAACTGTAAATATTGATATTAAAATATATATATATATATATATTGAAAATTAAGCTTCCTAAAGTATATAGAACATGTTTATTTAATATTAACCAATATCTTAAAACTTAAGAAACAGAAATGATACGTAATAAGAATGAATATAATTTTAAAGCGCGTTATGAATTAATTGAAAAGGAAATTTTGAAAGGAACAATCGGAATGCGCTCGTTAATGACTCCATTATCATTTTGAATTCCATTTCGGTGAATTCCATTTTGAGTATTATATATAGACATTAGTGTATGTTTGTTTGTTTGTGTTTAACTCAGTATTTGTAATGAAAAATTCACTGTGAGTAAATTATAGTAGTCGATAATGGTTTAAAATTTTCCACTAATAAAATACTAAATGACTATAACAATTGTTTGACGGAGTTAGAAATAATTGGCTAGAGAATATATGTTATTTATATATTTAATAAAAATCACATCACCACATAAGTGATATTTGGTTTTTGTTCTACCAACTGGAATTTATTTGAAATGACACCAAACCATTTCAAACTTCAAGAGCTTTTGTGTTTGGTTTTTAAATTTAATGGAATTATATTTTTAGTCGAAATCTCTATTTTATATTTCAAATACAATCTTAAGTACGGATGAGATCTGCAAATTTAAAAAAATAGAGGTCTGCACATGCGCATATATCAAATTTTTGTCTACAAATAACCTCATATAATTAAATCGCAGACCCTTATATTTAACAGAAATATCGAGTGTCCAATCTCTTGTCAGATCAGACAGATAATTAATAAAATATCTTTCTTTTTACTGGGAAAAAATCTCAGGAGTGAATAAACAGTTTACACTCAATTGTTTTGAAAAAAAAAGTACCAACAAAAGTCGGTAACTTACTAAATATTTAGGGGTTCAGTTGAAAAAGAAAATACATTTGCTAAGTTAAATCTAATCAAGCGGTATAAACACCGAGCACGCATAAGTCTTTATGCAAATAATTTAATTAAATGACTCTGTGAATAATTTTACTTATTGTAATGAATAAAATATAAGGAGCTCGAGGTAAATGTAAACATAACTTTTTTACTTTATTAAAAATGAAAATGATGTTGTAACTTTTAATATAACCACAGATAATGTTACTCAAACTTGGCTATGAAAATCCGAATTGTGATAAGAAATTATTTTTTTTTTGAACACAAATATTTCAGAATAAAAATAAATTTCAAATACATAGAAAGTAATCAGATTAAAATATGAAATGGGAAGTACGATGCAAGTTACGTGTTAAATGTTAATATTCTTTTACCAAACGTTAATAATGAGTCTAAGCTCTCACAAAAGAACAGGCGCTAAGAACACAGGTAACCCGCTATCCGCTATAGGATGCACTTTACTAAATATATTAAGATATTTCTTATTCTTTTTTCTTATTATTATTCTATATTTCTTATTCTGAAGACAGTTTAGATATTTCTTAATCACGATTATTTTTTTACTATTATTATTTTATTTATTTATTTATTTTTCCCAAAAACAGAGCAGAACAAAATTAAACATAAATTTACAACACATTTAAAAAACAGTGCTGGAACAGGAGTTCAAACTAGGTAGGCCCTGTGATATGAATCTCCTGGAAACGATAAATTCCTATAACATCAATACTATACAATACTTATATTTATGCAATTTGAAGTAAATTTCCTTGACTACTTTTGTAATATAACGGTTGTGGTTAGTTTATTAAAATTGCAGCCCCTTTATGTTTTTTATTTTGCAGCAGTCCTTTATTATTATTATTTTTTAATGACCGCCGAGAATAGCTGGATGGCCGTTAAAAGTATTAAGTTGTTGTGAGACAAACGAGATGAAATAGCGTTCTATAATCGTTTTATTGGTCCAAGTAGTTAGTTGGTATTGTATAAAAGCAATTATTTTAACAGAAGTATAATTGTACATTCAGGAAAGTTTGTTAAAATCACATATAAATAATCTCTAACATTTTTCCTTTCTTTTTGTATTTAAACTTTCGTGGACAATGACTATTATATTTATATGTAACCGGCTGTAAGTTTAGAAAATTAGTCCGGCACATACCTATTTAATTGAGCGTGAATACTGCCGGGTCAGTATAAATATAATGTTTCCTTTTTAGACTTAATGCATAACTGTGATAAAATAGTTATTTTTCAAAAATATAATTTGTAACTGCAACTTTAGATAATATTTAATATTTATTTTCTCTTTTGTGTATTCATTTATTTACAAGTATCAAAACCAGTTGAGAAACAGCATTTTCAACATTTGTCATATGTTTGTACATGGCATTTTCAACATTTCGTTTTTTCCTATATAGTCCTTTTAATGCTGGCTGTCTATAAAAATACCAACTCTCGTAATAATTAGGCTATCAAATATCTAAAAAAAAAAAATACTGTTTGGTTATTGTTATAATTATAATTCAAGATAAAAATAAACAATAAGATCAATTTAGCTTATTTTCATGAAAAACCTTTAAAATAATGCAATATTATGAGCGGCTTAAATAAGCATTGGTGGAATTGGAGTCGTTTAAAGCTCAACGCACTCTTATAATATTCGGAGCAATGGACGCCATGCAGTCCATTGACATTTAAAACCAATAAGACCGCCCACGAAATAGCAACTACCCGTTCGCGTTTCTTACATAACGTACAAATATTTTTTTTACGTCTAGTACATATATTATATGTAAGTTTATCTATTTGATATGACTCTCAAAGGTACTGTTTTATTTATATACTGACTGACTATTGATTATTATATTTGCTTGTTTTTTTTAATATACTTCAAAAAAAGTTTGACTTTTATAACGTCCATAATAGAGATCGGATACGATATGTAGTAATCGTATTGTGTAAACCCAACAATCTGATCCTGAAAAATATTTTTATCCTTGGTTAGTTTCTTATGTTATTGTATATATTTGTAGTTAACAAATAGTATATAATACGTTTCATATACTAAAATATATAGTTTACTAAAAATAAACTATAAAATTTATAGTAATGTAGGTTTTACATCTGAATCGCATTTATAATTTAAAGTGAACATCACTATAAAATCTCAATGACCAAAAAATTTTAGATATAAAAAAAAATTGACATAAAAAAAATATATAAAAAAATATATAGATATAAAAAAATTTGATATAAAAAAAATAGATACCAAAAAAATTTCTGTGTTTGTCGTAATTAAACTAGATCAGCGATTTAAAAGTATTATTTAGTTAACACTTCGCTGTGTGTTGTGTCACTTGTTCTTTCATAATGGTGTCTGGCAAAGTGCCGAAACCACCGAGTACAATGGCCCTGACTGAAATCGGTTCATTTATTTTGCATCGATGGTTCAAGCTTCATAAGCCTTTATTTAATGGTGATATATTCAGGATATAAATCACAAATGATTATGATTGATTATGATATGATTATGATATGATTTACTCTATTATATTTATATTTACCCGGCTGTATTTCACGTGAGTTCACGCCGCGAATCCGCCACACTAAACTAGTTGGGCACATTCCAGTTTAATTCTAAGTGTATACAGCCGGGTAAATATGAATATAACAGTCATGGTTCACGAAAGTTTAAATATAAAAATTTACTCTACTTTCTAATATAAAACAGTCCAAATTAAAATGTAATGCTTTAGTGGTTGGCTTAAAAAGTCATGGTCATTAACGTAATAACATTTGGTTAGATTCAATAACCTCGCAGTTGTACAATAATTATATAAAAATAAAATTGCGCTGAGGGGTTATCAAGGAACTTTTTGTAAGACAAGAATTCTTAGGTCGGTTTCTAAGTTAAGAAGGTGTAAACGTTGATTTTATTAAGATGACGTTTGATATACAAAAAGACTAGTTTATGCCAGTGACTTCGTCCACACTGTACCTACAAGTAATTTCCTATTTTACGGATTTCTTGTCCAGTTCTACAATAGATAGATAGGTTGCAGATAACAACATATAATAAATACTTACAATCACAGATAGTGATAGCGCCATCTTACACTCTGACGACAAATGGTGGGTAAGTGTATTATATACAGGTGGGTATTTTACGTTTATTGTGATGAAAAAATGTGGGTATTCCTTCACCAGATTATACGGTGTGTAAAGTTCTATACAAATCAATCAATCACTTTCTGCTTGATTGGCAAAGAAACGTTCAAACGTCCAAGCACACAAACATTTACTACCCATTATATTCTCTGACATTTATATTAAATTTACCAGTTGTATATCATTTTACAAATAATATAAAATAATAAAAAATCAATTTTAACTTTTTTCCTGTTATACATTTAAAATAAGGAACGTCTTAATACAAAATAATCAAAATGATAGAGGCCTTATAAAAACAAATCAACTAAAATACAATAACTACCTTGAGATAAATTGTATCTTAAGCCTATTTAAATCAGATTTAATATAGCTTCCTATTAGTTAAATAAATTTAAAGATTCGTTCTGAAGATTCACTCTTACAAACAAACGAACGTATTTTACCACTTTACTATATTAGTAAGAATTAGATATTCATTAAAATATTTCAAAAATCAAAACTCAACTCGCTTGAAAGTATTATTTATAGTTAGTTTAATTTAGTTTCATTTAAATCAATCACTATCATTTTGGTATAATTTTAGTTTTGCATAAATTTCAAAAAATAATTTAGTTAAAATGACCTATCTATTGACTTAATAAATTCGTTATCAAAAATTAGGTCGTTATTATACTCTACCTTTCTCATACTGAAAAAAATTATAGTCTCATAAGAATTTATTTGTAGTAGTTATGTAAAAAGAAAAAAGTAGTTATAAATTTATTTTTTTTACACCTAAACTAAGTTGACGCTTGACTACATTCCACCTGATGGGAAGTGGAAATGTAGTCGTAGGTGGTAAAGCGCATCAACTCAGTAAAAGCCTATTCACTTTTGCCTTGAAGACACCCACATTGTACTCGGACGGCAAAAAAAACGTTATGAAAAAAGTAACAAATAGTAGTGAGATTGATGATAACATTTTTAAGAATAAAAAAGTGACAAAAGAAATTTAAAGAATATGAACGAAAAACCACTTCGTCTTTATTTATTTATAATTGCTTTATTTGAATAGAAAAGTACTTAAATTCTCGGAATCTCTTATAATGGTAATCTGAAATTGGTTCAGTTTTCAAATTGATATTAATTCCAACTCAATAGGGCCAACGTAACGACATTTATACAAGCAATAAAGATAATAAGATCTTGATAATATTAAATTATTTATTTAATTCTTCATAAACCAAATTTATTATTTCTTTTTGTGCGTGTGGCGGCACTGCTCGGATATTGAATACGTGTTATATGTTTATTATATTTATATATATTTCTGTATACGTATCATATTTTAACGCATATTATATATTGGTTGTTTTTGAGTGTGTTGAGTGAGAATTTTTTACTGCTCTACAAACATTATTTCTTAAAAGTTTATTGAAATCACTTTTTTACATGTCAGGGAGAGAGACCATAGTGTGGAACTAATTCCATAACAATAAAGACTTGGGCTTATAAGTCTTTTACTTTCATAAATTTTAAACCTAAAATCAAACCTTTTTTTTCAAATTAAGAAAAAGTCATATCTGAATACATTTGATTATTTTACAAAGATAAAATTTCCTTTATTAATCTCTAATGCTGGAAAACGAAAAAATAACAATACTTAGAATAAATAATAATGAATAGAAATATTTCTTAGAAAACAATAGTTTTGATATGAATGAACTATTTGAAATAATATGAATGAAACATTGTGAATCAATCAGCGAAGTAAATTAAACATATATGTGGCTTTATTAAATATATATATATATATATATATATATATATATATATATATATATATATATATATATTTAAATATTAAACTTAATTAACACTTATAGAGTATTCATAAATTGTAATTCAATCTCAGTATAATATTTCAAATCACAAGAGTATACAAATATATGTGACATAGATTTATTTCAAACATTCATAGCAGAAACCATTCTGTTTCCAGTGTTACAAGATTTGTCATGCTGTCAAATAAAATGTTATTTAGTTTCTTCGATAACTTTCTTTCCTTTATTAGTTAATAGATAAAATCCAGACATTCATTTCTTCTTACTATATAAATTAAATATTACTTAACATGCTTTATTTATATTTAAACTTTAGTGAACCATGACTATTATATTTATATTTACCCGACTGTATTCACGTAGAATTATATCGTAATGTGCCCGACTAGTCTCGAACCCATTCGGGGTTCTTATTCATGAGCTCCAAGCGTGACGGATTCGCGGCGCGAACAGTGTTTCATATTCAGAATTATAACTGCTGACTCAAATGTTTATGGTAATACTAGTAATATGATTTCCTCAAAAGTTTTTGCTTTTGTTTATATCGGTTACAATATTTATAAAATATTCACATATCCGACCTCAACATGAACTGTTGATGTTCTTTGTATTAGTATATTTCATTGTTTCTTATTTATATGTTCTTAACATTAAACTGACCTTTATTCAGTATATAGTTATTATATTTATATACAGTCTTAACTGGCAGCTCAGATAGGAGTACAGCAATTTGGCATTTGAACTTCTTGTCAAGACATTATTGGTTTTTGTTTTTCATAATTCTTTTAAGTATTCCAAAATAGCGTAAGTATTATTATTCATTTGAACTGTTATATGATTAATGTTTTAATGTCATTCAGAATTCATTTATAACTGTCAGTTTAAATTATATTTTAAAAAATAAAGATACTAAAACAATCATAAAAGTAAAATGACAAAAGACTCTACGGCATATAAGCAACTAATTTCATGAATTTAAAGTAAATCTACTTGTGAATGAAACCGTTCTCGTGAAAGAATAATCTGAAGGTATTGCTGCGGCTAACACATTTCAAAACGATACTTTAGAATGATGGCTTTTCTCGTTCTACTTTTAACAAATACCGTTTAAGTATTTTAAGAGCAACGTCTTTTACTGAAATATTATTTATTTATTGTTAAATCTCTATTAGATATTATTTTTAAACAATATATGCGAGATTCAATACGATAGTGTTACAGCAATGAGAGATTTAGAATGTGCCTGAGTCGGTTATTATTTTATTCTGTAAACATTTATAATCAAATGTATCATAGCTATCACGTTTAAAAAATAATAATAATCTAGTAAACGGATTTTTTATCAAACATCTGATAAAACTACACTATTGACAAAGAATGTATGACGGCCAGTTAATGTTAGAGTAGCAATAAAACAAGTTAAAAGATAAAAGCATTTCTAAATAAACGAAAGTATTCTATCATAAAAGAACAATCAAATGAATGGAGATCTTAGCGGAGATAAAACGTTTCTAGTGAGAGGTCACAGCGACATCATAGTATTGAAACCAATATATGAAGTTTATAACCTTCAAGGTAGATTACTGCCTCAAGATGGCTGTATAA
Source organism: Dircenna loreta (assembly GCA_963555665.1). Lineage (NCBI taxonomy): Eukaryota > Metazoa > Arthropoda > Insecta > Lepidoptera > Nymphalidae > Dircenna > Dircenna loreta. Next base: position 2,072,975 of record OY743097.1, on the reverse strand, counting down.
GTCTCCTTCATACATTATCCCTCAATATGAATAATTGAAGACACTTATAATTGTATGTTATATTTAATAACTTATAACAGTTATTCTAATAAATGAAAAACGTAATAAAATGTTTCTAAATTTATTACGGACAAAATTTTAAATGATCTTTTTATATAATTTCATCAACCTAGCATCTCTATATTATTATCAGATGTTATAAGATTTTCTCAATTAGTTGTTTCTTTGACATTCAAATCCGGCCAAATATAAATTTAATACAATTCAAAAGGAAGCGTCGATTGTACTACGTCATAAATTATTAAGAAACTTTTTATTTATTGAAAAGTCAAATAAATAACTTTAAATATAAAGAATACAAATAATACAATAATTCAACTAAGCAAGGTGAACGACAAAGTTGTATGATGAATTAGCTAGATATTGTATTTTATAGGTCATTGAAACTCAGCTCGTAAATAACACACAACCTACGTCTGAGGTAACTTTGTATTCAATTGTTCTAACACCTGGAATTTGATTTACCACTTATTTATGAATTGTAAGGGTTTTTAAAAAATCATCGGTAATTACGTTTAAAATTAAACTAACCTAAAATTTATATAAATTCAAAAGGCTTTGAAACAGCAGCTGTTCAAAACTACTTAATATATTCCTTAACTACCTGCTTGAGAAAACTTTCAGTGTAATGGAAATGTAATAGGATTTATTGCCCATTAGTGGAAAAGTAGTTGAGAATAAGACATTTTCATTGCAGTTTAAGGATATTATTATTAGCTGAAATAGAAAATGAAAACGAAAATTGAACGTTACTAATTCAAGTTTTAAGATTATTCTTTAAAATACAATTTTCATTATTAATGCTAGATAAATTAATCTATTAAATATAATAACCGAATTCTTCACAATTTCTTAAAAAAATTATAGAAAGAGAATCGGGGTGGCACAAAGCTAATTCTATATATTTTAGTTTTCAAAATATCTTTAATCTGCTCCGAGCAGTGAATTTCAATTCCACGAATCCGCGAATCCAGCAACTTTGAAATATGGCGCTGAATCTTTCAAGTAAATATTTTGTTTAAAGCGCACGATCTTGGGTTTATTTGGTTTAACTTAACGTGCGGCTTGTGCATCGCAGTACTGTATTGAAAACTAAATAGACATATATTTGGCTATTTGTTTTAAATGAATTGTTATAATAATCTTTTTATTTATTATTTAATATCCACGTAAGTATAATTCAACTTTCTACATCGAGTTCAAAACTAATGAGACGCTTATTAAGTTTGAATACATATTAATTTATTTGGAAGTGGGTATTACGTATATAAGTATAAATATGTGAGTTGTTTATTTCAATTTTGGTTCAGCGTTTGCAGCTATTTTTGCTTTTTTATTTTTATTTTTTACATACACACTAAATTGACACTTGACTACATTCCACCTGTTGAGAAGTAGTAATTTAGATATAGATGGTGAGACGCATCACTTAGCAGAAGCCTATTCACTCTCACCTTGAAGATACACTGTACTTGGACGGAAATACCGACGCAGGCAAGCTGTTCCACTCCTTCGCTGTACAAATTAAAGAAGACAAAGCAAACCGTTTCTACCGGACAAGTGGAATGTCCAAAACGAAAGGATGGATGCTCGCCGTGCGTCGGAACGTCCTGTGATGGAAGGGGGATGGGGGAATTGGGTCATGTAATTCCAACACACACTCACTAAACTGAATATTAAATAAATTTGTAACCAAGTGTTTTGTTTTGAAAAGGCTGATGAGTGAAATGCTAATTACTAAATAGGTATTTTATCTTGCTGAAACTAAAAAAATATCACAAAATAGTTAAATTTTGCTCATACTAGAATAGTCATTAAATGTTCTTCATATTTACAATATAACTATTAAAGATAATAAAATATATATAGTTATATATATTCTTTATTGCGCACCACAAATATATAAAGTACAAGACAATTTATAAGCAAACAAAAAAAAATGATAGTAATAATAAGAATTAAAAAAAATGGTAAAAAAAAGAAAAAATAATTGTTGTAAAAAAAAAGTAACATCATTATTTTATAATATTTTTATTAATTACAGGATAGTATTATCTTATTAAGTGAAAATTCAGTACTAATGCCAAAAAAAAACTATACGAGCGGTTCAGCTTCCAGCTACCGTTGTCGAAAATGTTTCTCAAAGATTTATCTTCAATTTTATATTACTTTTATAAGAATAGCACAGATTAATTTCCTTTTCGTTGCAATTCTTCGTTTGAGTCAAATATTTCAATATCATTTGATTTTAATTGAAACATTTTTGTTTCTCTCAATTTATCCCGATTTTCATTTCAATGTATTTAGAAGTAATGAGAAAAACTTAAATATTAATAAGACATGACTGATAATAAACCATAGTTAGATTATGATTTTCTTTAAGGCGTAAATTGCATCATAAAATTTAAACCCACATTTAAATTACCAATTTTTTTTTACCCGCTAGTTTTGACTGTATGTTGTTATGTCAGTGAAATAAATTTTTTGTTTTGTTATATTATTATTATAATTTTTATTTTATTTTCCGTTATTAAAAAAGTTAACATTAAATATCAAATTGTAAAATATTGTTTTATTATTTTCCCACTGTACAATTGGTCATGGACTTCTGTGTAATAAGTTTTAGAGCTTTAAAGTATTTATTTAATTATCAGTATTAAATTTAAATTAAATAAATTATATAATTTAAATAGTATATAATATTATACAATTTTCACTAACATGAATAATTCAATTTGAGTACGGTTCCATATTCATATTAAATTATAAATTGTCACGGAAGTGCGGAGCTTCTTATTTTAATTAAAATATATGGAATAAATTAATTATAATTGATTTTATAATAGAAGTTTCAAATTAATAATATGAATTATAATTATATATTGAATTGAAATGAAATAGTGTCTACATATATTGATACAATAAATGGATAATTTTGTTTGAAACACTGTATTTCTAGGGAGATTTCGATTTTAGTCTACTCACTACTGTGACTTCAGGTTCGCATCTTAGTGAGTGCTCTACGATGTAGTCTACGATGTCCTCTACGATGTGCTCTACGATGTCCTCTACGATATGCTCTGCGATGTAGTCTACGATATGCTCTACGTTGTAGTCTACGATATGCTCTACGTTGTAGTCTACGATATGCTTTACGATTTGCTCTACGATGTGCTCTACGATGTCCTCTACGATATGCTCTGCGATGTCCTCTACGATGTAGCCTACGAATAGCTCTACGATGTGCTCTCTCTGATATGCAAACGAGCAATTTGCTTGCTGTCGTGATGTCTACATAAGATAACTCATATCTCCTATTTGTAATGTTAATAGATTCGAATGTGACCGTTATTGCAAAGAGGGTTTATTTAAGTTAAGTCAATTTAGTTTTTCAACGAAACGTGGCTAAATTTACAGTAAGGTAAACATATATATATATATACAGTCGCGTGCAAGTAAATCGACTCAAGCCTCAAGTGCGCATAAAAAGTGATATAACTAAAAAATTACTTATTTTACCTCTATATAATGTTTTACATAATTAAAGCCTAGTAATTAGGCTTTCAAATGGTAGCATAATATCAGTAATTTAAATAAACACTTGTACTTAGAATGCAACTGAACGCAACCTCCCGTAAACTGCTCTGCGCTCTATACACAACTTGCGCGACACAACCCCCTATAAAAACCCTCTGTAATCGTTTTTTCTTATCAGTCGCTCATTAGACGTTGACCTGAACACATCTCTGCAAATTAAAGCCGTCATTTGAAGAAAATTATGGATACAACACCTGAGGAAGCCGCTCAAGTCGTTGCCCTATTGCAAGAAGGGTTGAACCAGCGAGAAGTCGCTCGTCGTTTGAATATGAGTCAGTCCGCTGTCTCGAGAGTATACAGAAAGTTTCAAGAGACTGGTGCCTTCACTCGGAGGCCTAATACCAGCCGACGCCGGTGCACCTCAGAGCGTGACGACCGGTTTTTGGTCTCGACCTCTCTCCGAAATCGACACCTTACCGGCGTAGATGTGCAGCAGGAGCTACGTCAAGTTCGCGGGGTGACTGTCAGTCAGTGGACAGTTAGAAGAAGGTTGAAAGAAGCTAACCTTTCTCCGAAAAGACCCGCTACAGGCCCGAAGTTGACCACAGCTCATCGTCAAGCACGGCTTCACTTTGCTCGAGAGCATTTGGATTGGAGCATAGAGCAATGGCAGTCAGTCCTGTTCACAGATGAGACGAGGATGTGTCTCCATGGCAGCGACAGGAGAGGTCGGGTATACCGTCGTCCCGGTGAACGGTTTTCACAGTGCTGCTTTGTGGAAACCGTTGCATATGGTGGCGGATCTTGCATGATGTGGGCCGGAATTTCCTTAGAAGGCAAAACGGAGCTTGTTTTCGTTCCTGGGGGAGGCCGGGGAGGAGGTCTGACCAGTGATCGTTACATTGAAAATGTTCTACTGGATCAAGTTGTCCCTTATCAAGGCTTTATTGGAGAAAATTTCATCTTGATGCATGACAATGCCCGATGTCACACTGCTCGGGCCACACGTGATTTCCTGAACGAAGTTGGAATTCACACTATGCATTGGCCACCGCTCAGCCCCGATTTAAATCCCATTGAGCACATATGGGACGAGCTCAAAAGGAAAGTTAGAGCGAGGAAATCAGCTCCGACAAACATCAATGAGCTCAAGACTGCGTTGGTAGAAGAGTGGGGTCGAATACCACAATCATCCATTAAAAAGTTGATAAGGTCGATGAAGAATCGCATGAGAACAGTGATCAGAGCTAGAGGAGGAAATACCAAATATTGACACGAATAAATTTTTTATCTTACGCGCATTTTGTTTCATTTAAACACAATAGCCCCATACTGTGAAATTGTATGAATTTTCAACATTTTTTACATTATCATTGGCATTAACCTTTTTTACTAAACTACTGAATCGATTTTCATGCAACTTGCACCATTTTAAAGCTCAATTACTAGGCTTTAATTATGTAAAACATTATATAGAGGTATATTAAGGCATTTTTAAGTTATATCACTTTTTATGCGCACTTGAGGCTTGAGTCGATTTACTTGCACGCGACTGTATATAGCAGACATAGAACGTAGATCAAATTATTTATATTCTTTTAAAATTAGAAACAAATTATGATACAAGATAATGGTACGACTAAAAACTTTTTTATCACAGGGTAGTAGCAAATATATTCTGGAACAAATGAAAACTAAGCTTCATTTTACTCCTCCTAATAATTATGAACAAAATGAATAAAAAATATATTAAATTACACATTATTCTGAGAATATCTTTGAAAAAATTACTTAAAAAAATCAAGTTTGAGTGGTAGAATATTTGTTTCGATTACGGTACATAGTCTTTATTCGGCTTAAATATAAAAGTTTTTGATATATTTGAGTCATGTCAAATATTACGGTCGTACTATATACTTAAGACTAAGACTATATACTTAAGAAAAACAAATAAAGCTTTTTGCATTTCCGGTTCTGGATTCTGAAAAATATAAAATGGGATCGAACTTGCATTCAATTTATTTTTGGTGTAAAATGTTTATTAAAACTGGGATCCAATACTTATTTATCACTTTACAAGTCACGTTTAAATAAAGCTAGCTTTTTTTACCAAGTTTTCGTTCACTTGAATATAAGTACGGAAAAATGAACTTCTTAAAAAACTAATAACAGAAGAAACAGACATTGTCTGTGTTTTCTAAATTCATTATTTTTGTTTCGTTAAATTAGAATTTCATATATGTAAATGAGAATAAAATGCGTAGTGTATACTGTTGGTTTTTTATATTATTCCACATTATTATTATGAATAAAATAACTATATACTTAAATAACTTTCCATATAATTATAAACGAATGAACAAAAGTAACACCCATCTTATTAAACCATCATGAAAGAAAAACAATAATACTAAATAATAAAAAAAAATTAAAAGATCGGTAAAAACTGTTATTTTTTGTATTTTTTCTCATCTATTTGTATTTAAGGTATTTTATAAATTCAAAAAATAGTCATATTATTTCCAATTATCACTCATTTCTTCTATTAGTATAAAAGAGCTATGTTAATTTTTTATAAATATAATTTCATTAACGGCTCTATTATACCAGGCTCTATTATATTAGTGATTCGTAGCTTGAATTGGAGTTAAACTTCTATATATTATATAAACATAGAAGTTGTTCTCAATCCCTTTAACTTTAAAAAGTATCTTACAGTGAGAAACATTGCGTTGAAAATACTTTTTATATTCAACTGCAGTTGCAAAGAGAAGAACAAAAACGACTCCATCCAAAACTTTTGAAACGGAATTTTTTAGCTCCAACATTTTCATGCAGATAAAGTAATTAACAATGTGAGTATGCCTAAAATAAATGTTACCTTAGAATTTGTTTTCTATAATATGTGTATTTTCATTACTATATTCATATTATGAAGCAATTTATATTTTATTATTGATAATACGAAATCCAAAGTTATAATATAATAAAATATGCAAACCAAATTGTAAAGTTTTCCCAAGTTCCCTGAGCCATCTATGTGATGATATCTGGGAAGTCTCAAATTCCTCTGGTTAATTATAGTTGTGACATTGGGATGGGCCAAGTTCATCCAGCCCAACGAAAGTCGTGATATCGAAGTGGCCCAAGTTCCGAGTTTGTTTTCAACAGAACTTGGCGGCATTAGAGATATTGACAAATTGTACCTAGGTACTCTTATTTCTTAAAAATCATTATAACCGATTGACTGGTTTAGGCGTTGAAATTGTGACAAACAAATACACATTTGCATATTATCTATTAAAATAATTTGTGTTATTGGGGAAAATTTACAAACCATTTAATTTAATCTGTCACTGACTAGACGAGCTCTAATTTAATACTTTTAATATTAAACAGCATACACGTATATATGTTAAGCTAAAAATAGGCACATCTTCTTGGTCTTTCAAATTACGTATTATATAAAATATAAGATTCAGTCTTCATTCATCGAAACGGAAGTAATATTGTTATAACAATAAATATCTCTTAGCATCTGTTAGGAATTGTTTCAAAGCGTTGTTCTTATTCCTATTTACATTTAATTAAATTCGTTTCTTTCGAAATCATTGAATATTATCGCTATTCCCTTTCAAAGTAAAGAGAAACGCAGTGAAGGAAAATCTTTCAATTGAACAAATTGCTTCCCAGTTGAACGATGTTTAAGCGATAAATAAGTTGAAGCCACATGAAAGCCATTAAAACCAGAAAGCTTTGATCGAAGCGAGTAGAAGAGAAGCGTGTAGTAGCCGTTCTGATTTTTTTAAATTTTGACCTTACTTTATGTCTGTTGTTTAACAAGATTTTTATTCCTTTTATATTTATTGCGTAATCAAAAAGAATTCCTTTTAATTTCGCCTGCTCTTCCGTGGTTAAAGGTCTTTATAACAATCTATTGCTCAGTTTTTAAACCGTTTGTTTCCAAAATCAATATATTAGCTTCGTCCTACTGTTACTAATATTAATTTATTATTAATATTATATATAGAGTGTATGTGACGTGTGTGCGGCGCGTCGCGGGGTGCGTCCAGCGTGTGTGCTGTGTATGTGAGACGTGTAAGCGGTGTGTGTGTGCAGGGTGTTTTCGGTGTGTCCGCGGGATGTGTGCGGTGTGCGCTCAGCGTGTACGCCGGGTCTGTGCGGTGTGCGCTCAGCGTGTACGCGGGGTCTGTGCGGTGTGCGCTCAGCGTGTATGCGGGGTATGTGCGGTGTGCGCTCAGCGTGTACGCGGGGTCTGTGCGGTGTGCGCTCAGCGTGTACGCGGGGTGTGTGCGGTGTGCACTCAGCGTGTATGCGGTATGTGTGCGACGTGTATGCGGGGTGTGTGCGAGGGTGTGCAGGGTGTGTGAGGTATGCTTCTGCTTTTCGTTTTATGCGTTACGTTTTTCGCCAATGTATTCTTGTAATGTAGTATCATCGCTAAGTGATTCAAAATTCCTTGTATGTATATCAAAGCTATAGAAATATTTTATTTTTTTAACGGGAAAGATTATCTAGTACTATAGTAGTAGTATAGTAACATATACTTACTAATAGACTTTTAAGAAATATTAATTTTTGGAAAGTACATTTGTTATGAAATAAAAGGCTTTTTATTTTATATATTTTGTTTATATTTTATTTAATAACTATCATAGACATTTTAATTGCAATAAGCATATACGCTCTTAGCTACCTTAAAACCAGTACATATTGATTGATTGATTGATTAAGCTTATAATAAGAGACGTGAATAATTTAATAACACATGTCTTAGTTCTGTAACTTATAGTTACAAATTATACTTGCAGCTGAAAAACCGCAGTCATCAGTCATTTGTCTTTGCAGTTGTTACATTCGATATAAATTTGAAAACGTATTTTGTAATGTTTGTTTTAGAAAACCATTAATACTCTAAAGTTCAAAAAAGCAAAAAAAAATCCTGCTTTAAAAAGTTTTTCAACTAAAAATAGATTTAAATGATCTTTTATAAAACCCTCAAAATACAAGTAAAATTATTTAACGGATTAAAAACCAATTTCTTACAACAAAATACGTTACATTCGTTGTAAATAAAGCCACATCTAAGTACAACCGTATTTTTTAAATAAATATTATTTACTTCACTAAAACTGTAAAGCTACTTACAGCGAATATTTATTAGGTATTTCGCACATATGCTTAGAATATTATTTTAGCCCATTTGGAACGCAATCAAAATCTTCTATTTCAATAATAACATGTCAGCCATTGTTTATCCTAAACATGAGTAGGAATCCACGAATAAATAATATATTTCTTAAGGGTTATTTCTGGGGTATATGATAATGTATTTAGGCAGTATTTCATTTATTCAAACCCGTCTCCAACCTCTATTTTAATAGCTTCTAGCCGTTTTAGTTCCTACTCACCCAACACAACGAGCCAGCCTTCATAATCACTTACTAGATGGCTTATATATTTTACGAAACGTTCCTTTTTTATATCGACAACATTTTATGCTTTTCAATCACTATTATATTATAAAATTTACCAAATATAATCATAACATTATCTTTAATTAAGTTGTTATAGTTTTTTAGATTATATGGTATATCTAACAAGCACTTTAATATGCCATGTATAAACGCTTACAATCAGACAGCCATTTTAAAAAATATTGTTTTAAGTTTTGTCATTTCGTGTAAACACATAAAAATTAGTATTACCAAAAAAATATTTAATGAACGGATTTTTCAGAATCTATTACTATTTTAATAATTTAAAAAAAACATTATGGTTGCGGAAAACGAACAGTGTTTTTTTTAATTGACGTCTTAAAATTATGTCAAACTAAAAAAAAATATAAGCATTACTAAAACAAGTTAGGTTATATATTTACAAGTATGCTTCGGTGTATCGAGATCTTTTACGACGGCCATCTTATGGGACAGCGTTGTAACACTCAAATATTCTTACTATATCCTCATTACAAGGGCGTTATATTATATGATACTATAAAATCTGTAACTAAGTAGCTTTTTAGAGTTTACTGCTCAACCGTATCCTGTAATGTCATTATTCTGACAGATATAAGAGACCCTTTTCATTGATTTATTAATTTTATATCACGCCATATGTGTCAGATTTTCTCTTGGCTTTTTCAGTTAAAACCTTTTGGTTTTAAAGTTCTTGAGATAACCGTTTTTTTAAATTGTTATTTCATCGACATGTTCCCTTGTTATGTAAGATATTATTTTGAAATTTTTGTATTTATTCATATATATATATATATATATATATATTGTATATATTTATGTAATAACTGTATTTCGTAAAGAATATTTTTGTAATCTTTTCCAGTAAGGAATAATTTGGAACAAATTCCTGTACTTTTGCATTTAGTATTTATAGTCCAAGGAGTTTTAAAAGTGTAGTTGAAGTTTGAGAAAGTTCCATATAAAATAAAAAATCAAGCTAATGCATATTTTAGGAGCCAGATATTTTGGAATCGTTTTATAATTTTATTTTTGCTTTTAAAAAATTATAACTTTCAATATTTTTTTTCATGTTAAAACCTTAAATAATGTAAAAATGTTCTATGTATCCGTTTACATAAAATATTTTTTTTATTTGTATTCTTATAAAATAAAACAATGCAAATTTACGAGTATTTAAAAAAAAAATTACTAAACAATTTTATTAATCTGTTTAATATATAAATAAATAAACAGGGCAAATTTTATCATAATTAATAATTTTATGAAAAGCAAATAACAAATTAAGTGGATAAATTGTTTGATTATTGAAACAATGGAAGCAACATATTGACGCGCTCCATTTTCCAGTAGAAAATTAAAATATGAATTGCCTTTTATCAATAAACAGGAGATGAAAAACGTTTATAATATTTCAATTTCGTTCAGAAATATCAGTGCAGGTTGTGTCAGATTTCTGAAAGAATGTTTTAAAGATTTACTTATGTTTAGTTTAACATATTTTTTTTTGTTCAATCAAAAAAAACTAAACGGTTTATATTTCGTTTTTATAGTTAAATATAAAAACAGTATGTCTGTGATGAAATAGAATATATTTGATTTGTTTATTATTCATTGAAGGAAAAGTATTCGAAAACAAAGATAATACAGGATGATATTTTAAGACAAGGATTTTAAGCTATCTTTATTTGAAAAACTAGGACTTAATGAAGATTATTTTTTCAACTTTTTTATGATATCGATTGCATTGTTTGACTTTTTGTATGTTTCAGTTGAAACGATTTTGTAGTCGATTTGAGAAAATGCAGGAAGATACCAGTTTTCACTAAAATATTACAAAATAATCAGTTGATATTTCGTTCATATTTGTCAACTGAATATGGCGTTGAGTGAAACGAACGTCAATGCGCGTCTTTAGGAGCGTGTTGAGGCTTATATAGTAAAGTTTAAGTTTATTTTCACGCTATAAATTTATACATTTTAAACTAATCTTTATTATTAACTAGTTACCCATAAAACAAATGTAATTATTAATTAAAAAAACAAAAAAAATAGCAGCCAAGTTGGTCACATAAAAATATTAAAAAAAATAAAAAAATTGAACTTAATGTAGATCATTAGAAGTTCTACAACTTCTTAGAGGCTGTTTTAAGCCCTTGGTAAGCAAAAACGCTTACTTAATGCCAAATTTTATACAATAAGCTATGTCTTATTGAAATATTTATATATTAGCTAGATATTGTAGTTAAATAAAGAAGTTAACAAACTTGAAATCAACGTGAGTGTTTATTACAAAAAGTATACCCACTAAATAAAGTCTGGAAATTTATTTATTAAATGGCGGTGCTAGCCTATTTTTGAAGGTCATATTTCTGAAACTGTTTAAGCTATATGCTTCGTGTTGGATCTCGTGCCAAGAACATAATTCCGTCTAGGTGCCATGTTAAAATAGACGCTCTTAACGCGTCTCTAGCTTACTACTCTAAATTGAAAACTATAGCTGATACCTCCTTTAAAATATATGGAAACCCTTAGCCATTAACAAATTGGATACTTAGATTTAAAGCTATTTATTTATTTATTTATTATTGCACAAACCTACAAAGGCTATGAATGCCACAATCGTTCTCTTCCAGCTAACCCTGAAATAAATGTAGAACAAATAATGGTACATATAAATACAAAACAAAAAATAAAGGCTATTTTTTCTATATAAATTTCAAATTTTCTATAAAAATTCCATTTAAATAAAACAATGGTCCGTTTGTCTTGTTTATTTTGTAATGAACAGTTACTACAAGTTAATTAGTTTTATTACAGACTCAATTCAACGTACATAAATACATACGTTTATATATACATACATACATACATTTACATTCTTTAATACATATATGTAAGATACTATAATACAAGATGCTGTTACATAAGGTAACGCAGCCATATTACGTGACGCGTTTTAACGATAATATTTTTTTAATAATAAACTAACACTTTACGTTTATCTACCTGCGTCCATTGAATAGGAAGTAAAAAAGTACCAATTACACTATTTTACAAGTGGAGTCGTTGTCTAGGTGTTTAAGTCAGGAAAAAATAATATTTCTATAATCATTTTAGTTGAATTAAAAAGGTTAAAAACAAAAATTATAATAAAAATAACCTCGGTGAAAAAGAATGGATGAAAAACTGAGCTGTGTGAAAATAAAGTATGAAGAAATTGCAGATGAAACTTTTAACAACGTCTTTAATGCTGGATCTAGAAGCTGGACAGTTTCAATAAAATGAAGAGTTGGATCGCTTTAAGCTGGCCACCGAGACGATTGGTGGTTTGCTTACTTTATTTTTTTTTAATCTGAAATTTCTTCAATAAATCTATTACGCTCTGACTTTCCCATTAAATACCACTAAATATAAAGAGGCGTTAGACAGGAAAAAAAATACATTTTAATTATTCTAGACCTGGTCAAAACCAGACCAGACCAGGTCTAGGCCTATTTTCTATCTTTGAAGGTAATATTATAAAAATATTTATAATTATATCATAATAATGTTTTAAGAAAGGTTAAGTTCGTTAAAAAATTACGTTATACACGTATCCAGTAGTTATTAAATAAATCAGCCTAAATAGGATTAGGATAATAAATTTCTATGTACAGTTTTAAACAAATATTTCCATATACAGTTCTAAGCTAATATTTCTATATACAATTCTAAACGGATATTTCTATATATAGTTCTAAGCTAATATTTCTATATACAATTCTAAACGAATATTCCTATGTACAGTTCTAAATTAATATTTCCATATACAGTTCTAAACTAATAATTTTCTATAAAAAGTTCTAGAGATTATCAAAAAAAAGTCAATAGAGGCGAGTGACACATGGCGCAATAGACAGAGCGACGGGAAGTTTTATACAAGTCGCAGATTCAAGTCCAGTTTGTGTCGATAATTTTTTTGGTCGGTATTTTCATTTAAAGTAATATTAATATTAAATAGTGCTTTAAATATATATTCAGCCTTCACATTTTACAACAGGAGTATTCTTCAGCAAATAATGCTTTAATTCAATTTAACATACTTGAAAGAAACTTTATTATTTATTATAATTATTAATTACGTATTGAAAGATTAATAAATACCATATTTGTGGTAATAAATAAAATACATAAACCACGTGTAAAACAAAAGAAAGAACCGCCACATGGAGCGTGATGACGTATTTATATTTCCCAATACGTACAGACAAACACCAGGTTATATTGTTTATCGTAGTTCGACTATTTATATAACAGGTTTCCTACAAACGAAATTTTATAAATATTTAAAGAATAATAACACACAAGCATTTTCAATCACATTGTAATAAATAGGTTTTGTAAAATGTCCAGTTTAAAAATAAATAAATAAAAAACTAAACTTTAGGTAATATTATGTAAATGTAGTCGCCATTACAATAGTATAAAACCGAAATATTCGCTAAAAAAATTCACGCTTACGATATTTACCAAAAATATTTTAATAAAACCTATTTTTGTTTTGTACTCTTTAAATGGTCTCTTTTAAGAATAATTGTGTTAGTGGATCAATAAAACTATTATAATAAAGTATTTTAAGACTCAATAAAGGGGCAAATTTCATATTTAAAGTATTTGCCGATGTTTGTTTAAACACCCTTATATTGAATATATACGCGGTAAATAATATTAGTGTTGTTTCGTTCCGAGAACATCAATTGAATACAAAGTTACCTCAGACGTAAGTTGGCTGTTATTAACGAGCTGAATTTCAGATACCTATGAAATAATATATCTAGTTAATCTATTACATAACTTTGTAATTCACCTCGCTGTTGAAATATTCTCATTATTAATGAATATTTAAACAGAGAAAAACATTTATTTAATTAATTTAATAATAAATAAATATCTGTCATAGTACCTTCTGCCCACGCTTTCCTAAGATTTATATTAAATATTAAACATTTCAGTGTTATTTTGTAGAGTAAAAAAGATATTAAAATTTTTGATTCGAACGAAAAATTGCAATGAAAAGAAAATAAATCAGTGCTATTCTAATAAAAGTAAGACTTAAGATAAATCTTTGTTAAACATCTTCTATAATCAATACTTAATTAATACTGAATATATAATCAATACTTAATTAATACTGAATTCTCAGTTAATTAAGTATTGATTATCAGATTAGTATACTATACTTATATTACTTTCTTATTGCATTTCTTTAATATTCAGCGTTATTATATTATCTTTAATACTTATAAAGTAAATATGAGAAATATTTGATAACTTTGAGAATTTTTTAACGAGCAAAATTTCATTATATTTTTCTGTAATAAATATAATTTCTGCAATATATCTTATCTACTTAGAAATTAGCTTTTCATAAGTCATAATTTTCTCTACGCATTAAATAAATTCTCAATAAGGAAATAGAAAAATAATAAATTTTTTAAAAGAATTCATTAATTTAATTCTAAATACTACCAAAAGTAAGTTTCAGTAATTTTTCATTTCGTCTAAGTTACATTTGGAAAACCAAAAACAACCGAAATGACTTATTTAACCTAAAAAATATAACTTAGACGAAATGAGAAAATAATAAAATAAGTGTTTAAGACATTTCTTTGTGTCGTTTTTTACTCATAATACATTACAAATAATAAGCCCATATAATAAAGAACATAAAAGGTTTAAAATTAAATATGTGAGAAAACTTATATATTCGCTACCAAAACAGTTTCACGTATGTAAATATGCTTTGTAACATATTATATAAAATATACTTTGTGACATATTTTAAAATATACTTTGTGACATATTATATATAATATACTTTGTGACATATTACATAATATACTTTGTGATATATTATAAAATATACTTAGTAACATATTATATATGGTATAAACTATGTACTGTTAAAAAATTGAAGGTATCTCATTTGTAGCGTAAACAAAATAAATAAACCACATGTAAAAAAAACAATGACCATATGAGCTTACAAAACGAATTTATTTTCGCCATTTCGTAAAGACCAGAAAATATTATCTAACGTGGTTAGACTATTTATATTACAAGCTTTTTAATAACTAAAGGTAATAAATACTTAAAGAAAAAGTAATTAAAATGTTTAATAAAATGTGTATGTGTAATTAATAAATAAAATTATTTTATAAAGAATAATTGACGCTACAATAATATAAGACGTGGAAAAAGGTTAAGACTCAATGAACGGGTATATTTAATATAAATATATTGGACAATAATTTCTTCAAAACCCTTATATTTAATAAATAAGTGGTAAATCAAATTCCAGGTGTTAGAACAATTGAATACAAAGTTACCTCAGACGTAGCTTGTGTGTTATTTACGAGCTTAGTTTCAATGACCTATAAAATACAATATCTAGCTAATTCATCATACAACTTTGTCGTTCACCTTGCTTAGTTGAATTATTGTATTATTTTTATTCTTTATATTTAATGTTATTTATTTGACTTTTCAATAAATAAAAAAATTCTTAATATTTCATGACTGAGTAAAATCGACGCTTCCCTTTGAATTGTATTAAATTTGTATTTGGCCGTGTCTGAATGCTAAAGGAACAAGTAAGTTAGAAAATAATATATCGTTTGATAATGAAATAGAGATGCTAGGTTGATGAAATTATATTAAAAGATCAGGTCAAATTTTGTACGTAATAAATTTAAAAACATTTGATTACGTTTTTCATTTATTAGAATAACTGTTATAAGTTATTAAATATAACATACAATTATAAGTGTCTTCAATTATTCATATTGAGTTATGATGTATGAAGGAGACTTATACAGCCATCTTGAGGCAGTAATCTACCTTGAAGGTTATAAACTTCATATATTGGTTTCAATACTATTATGTCGCTGTGACCTCTCACTAGAAACGTTTTATCTCCGCTAAGATCTCCATTCATTTGATTGTTCTTTTATGATAGAATACTTTTGTTTATTTAGAAATGCTTTTATCTTTTAACTTGTTTTATTGCTACTCTAACATTAACTGGCCGTCATACATTCTTTATCAAAAGTGTAGTTTTATCAGATGTTTGATAAAAAATCCGTTTACTAGATTATTTTATTTTTTTTAAACGTGATAGCTTTTATACATTGAATTATAAATGTTTACAGAATAAAATAATAACCGACTCAGGCACATTTTAAATCTCTCATTGCTGTAACACTATCGTATTGACTCTCGCATAAATTGTTTAAAAATTATATTTATAAGAGATTCAACAATAAATAAATAATATTTCAGTAAAAGACGTTGCTCTTAAAATACTTAAACGGTATTTGTTAAAAGTAGAACGAGAAAAGGCATCATTCTAAAGTGTCGTTTTGAAATATGTTAGCCGCAGCAATACCTTCAGATTATTTCTTCATGAGAACCGTTTCATTCACCAGTAGATTTACTTTAAATTCATGAAATTAGTTGCTTATATGCCGAAGAGTCTTTTGTCATTTTACTTTTATGATTGTTTTAGTATCTTTATTTTTTAAAATATAATTTAAACTGACAGTTATAAATGAATTCTGAATGACATTAAAACATTAATCATATAACAGTTCAAATGAATAATAATACTTACGTTATTTTGGAATACTTAAAAGTATTATGAAAAACAAAAACCAATAATGTCTTTACAAAAAGTTCAAATGTCAAATCGCTCTACTCCTATCTGAGCTGCCAGTTAAGACTGTATATAAATATAATAACTACATACTGAATAAAGGTAAGTTTAATGTTACTATAAACTAATAGAAATAAACTTATACTAAAAATTAAGGTTTATCTCCAAAGAGTTTATTTTATTTATCACCAAAGGAGTGGAAGAGGCACGCTAAATGCATTCACCTCAACGAATGCTCAAAATCATTAAAAAATAATACCTGACCTAGGATTCGAACGCAGCGCTTTCTTTATTACTTGAATGAAAAAAAACGATATCCACTTTTTATATAGTCATCATTTTGCTGCTCTTTCTAGATGCTAGATGAAGTTGGCACAACGTTTTCTTCTTCCATTCGCTTCCATCTTCCGTCAACTAGATCTCTACTCCTTTCATTCTGTTCCATCATTCACTCAGCTCACTCATATCTTTATGGCCTCTCTCCAGTCACAGCCATCCACACTCGATTCTCTCATCAAGAATTGCAATGAAATTAAGAAAACCTATGCTGTGAGAGAATAAAGTACGATAGAAAATAATATAATATATATAAGTACGAATAAGTAAGTATGATTAGATTGCAGATAAAACTTTTAACAACGTCTGTAATGACGATAGCAGGAAACTGGAATGCTTCAATAAAATTAAGAGTTGGCTCTGTTTAATCTGGTCACCGAGACGATTGATGATTCAGCATATCTTTAACTTTTATATTAACCTTCTTAATATGGAATTGCGTTAGTAAATTGAAAGCTCGTAAATGTATTTTTTCTGTATCCTACCATTACATATAAAAAGGGCCGCTCACTTTTGTCATTAATAACATTTTCTAAAATATATTTTTTACGAAACATTCTTGTATTAATTACTCCATAAATTATATTTTAAAACCCTAAATTAGCTCTTCTTTTTTTTAACTTTTGTTACAAATAAATTTATACTGAAGGTATTTTAATTTTTCAGTGCATCTCTATCTCGTATTTGAATTTTTCAGTGCGTCTCTTTCTCGTTTTCAGAGGCATCTCTAACATGATGAATAATTGTAAAACAGTTTTTGTAAATAAAGGGTTTATATGTATATTACAATATATATTTTACTACTAATATATATAATAATAAATACTATTAATATGAATAGGATTAATAAAGATATCTTAAAAACATTTATCTTCAGTATAAACTCTTGCCGCTCTGCCGCAGAGCTTTAGTTAAGACAGTATAAGATGGCGTCATTGTTTGAAATCACATTAGTTATAAGATTGAGATATTAAAAATATCTGACACCTGTTTAAAAACCATACAGTAATATTGAAACCTATTTATAATTATGTTACTATTAGAGAAAAAACGATTAAAAATAAAACGAAATTAGTCAAATAAATTAATTATATAATTTCGCAATTTTAACAAGGTTATATTTATCAACGAGATCAACTAATACGAAATTATATGTTCAATTGTAAGCTCACTAATTATACGACATCTTATAATTCACACGTATCACTTCACTTCCGTAATATATCTACCGTCTCGAACGCCAAACCAAAAAGAGAGCCTGCCGCCTGTTTGAATGTTGTACCGTCCCGAAATTCCTTAGGCGACAATTTGTTCCACAGATTCCTCGTGTGAGGCAAAAAGCTTTGTTTTTTAAGTGCAATTTTATCATAAAAGGTGATAAGGATCTAATTAACAAACATATTTTTCCATTACTTTATTGTATGACACCAAGATATTATGGGTTTTCTCAGCGACAGTAATAATTGAATTAAAATGCAAAATCAGAGGTACCATATACAAAGTTATCAAAAAAAATAAATTTAAAGAAATTGTTTCAATTTCTCAAATAATAAAAAACAACGAGATTAAGACCCCAAAATGCAACTCGTTTCCACATATTTTAATAAAACATAGTCTCAAAATAGTAAGTAATTTAATATAATTTTATGCAGTTTATTCAAACTTAAGTTATTTATATGACCAGTAAGAGTTAGAATTGATTTATTTCTGATTCGAAATGAAATGTAACCAAGTACTCCTAACAATGATCGCGTTGACGTCAACTAAGTAGAATTCGTATAACTTTCTAACCTCACCGGCATTGATGACCTCACAGCTTAATAATAAAGACAATTGTAAAACGTTTAACTGTGAGCCACTGAAAGTTTTAAAATTTACAGCAAATACAAAAACGATAAACAAAATATATTATACACAAAAAGTTAAATAATATAAATACCAACAATAATGGAATCGATTCTTTTAAATGGTTTTAGGATTATCACCTTACATCTATTATAAAAATATTCTTCGTCCATTTGCAATCAAAATGATATCTAGTTAAATTATTCTTCTCTGGGTTGTGGAATATTTGAATCCGGTTATGATGTTTTAATTATAGTATATATAAAATAATAAATAAATAAATAAATACGTCGCTTGGAAACATGTTGATCTTAGTTTATCTTAATTTAAAATTAGATGTATTATAAATTAATTGTTTGTTCTAAACTCCTTACTTGTCCCCGTCCTCTTTCAACAAATTACCAGCTCTATTTAAGAGGAGGCTGTGAGACTTGTCATATCTTGTCATGACTTGTCATGACTTGTTATATCTTATCACAGCATTACATGTTGTTTTTGGTTACATTTAAATGTTATTAATATTATCAGTGTTGTAATTTAAATGTAT
The DNA here is from genome assembly GCA_963555665.1 of Dircenna loreta. NCBI lineage: Eukaryota > Metazoa > Arthropoda > Insecta > Lepidoptera > Nymphalidae > Dircenna > Dircenna loreta. The sequence goes on along the minus strand of OY743097.1, from coordinate 2,053,456 downwards.
TTTATAAGATGCTCACAGCCACATAGAAAATGTCATATCAATGTATACTTCATAAAATATTACGTGTTTTCATAAAATTAGATGCCTAATATTTTATTATCCACAAAATAATAAAGGTAATTTTGAAAACTAATTACATACTTGAACATATAAGTTTGAAACAAATTAAATCTAAAATAAAATATAGAAATATCTTTTAAAAACTCTCCAGATTAAAAACTAAACACAATAATACAGGACGTTCCTCTTTATTACTCGTTTCAGAATACAAATACTAAATAAAGTCTACGGTAGACGTTTTTTATTTAAATGTAAACACCATTTATAATATTACTGACACAATAATACATTTTGGTATATTATATTAGTTAATAATGTTGATATTATTTGAAATATATTTTTTTAATATTCCTGTACTATAAGGTACTATATACTGCCACACATTTTTTCTACTCTCCTTTCACAGGCCTGCTGGAAGAGATTTCATTTTGAAATAAGCAGTGCCTTTGTACGATTCCATGTGAAACTATTATATTTTATATTCTGCGTACATAAATGTTAAATACATAATAAAATTTAAACATCTATATAATATATATATATATATATATATAATGTAAACAATATTTAATATAAAATACATATAAAAATATAGTTTAATATTATCTTACACGCAATTTATATTGAGATTTGTCAATTTAAGCTAAAGAACCATTCGTCATTATGAATCAATATTATTCAACTTGTAATACTCACTACTTGGAAAAATATGTACTGAAACTAGAAATTGCCGTCGGTGGTATTGTATCGAAAATCGGAATAAATCAAAACCCCTATGTGTATTTCAAAGGTTTGATTTTCGACATTTATTTATTTAGATACGATGATTTAGGATTTTTTCTGATATATAAAGTTACTGGTGTAAAAAAATATAAAGACTATAGTTTCAATTTGCTTATATGACGTAAGACGGGAATTAGTAAATTAAATTTGGTTTGGTTGAAACCTACACCTTAAAAGAAATAAGAATTTTAAAAGCTCTAAGAGTGAGTTTTATTAACAGACTTAAGTTTATTCAAGGTCATAATTATTATTTAAGTTGTTTCTTATTTCTATTAAATACATTGATCAATGTAAATAAAAATTCGAGCGGGTCGAGAGTTATAAAAATATTTTAATTAAAATCAAATGATATTGAAATCTTTGACTCAAACGAAAAATTGCAATGAAAAGGAACTGAGTCTGAACTATTCCAATAAAAGAAATATAAAATTGAAGGTAAATCTTTCAGAAACATCTTTTACAACGGTAGAGAGTAACTGAACCGCTTTTTTTAAATATCTTTTTATTGGCATTGGTACTGTATTATCTTATTTATGCAAATAATAATATATAATCCCGGAATTATGCAAATAATAATTCTAGATTGACGTTACATATTCAAAGTCTTTTTTAATCTGTAATATTTTTTTATTTCATAGTTATAAAGTTAGTAAAAAACAAACATTTTATAACTTTTCTTTTCCCTAACAAGCAAAAGTTAATTATTTATTCTGTAATTTATTTGGTGAAGAGTTATTGCAAAATAACTTACCTAATTAGGAGCCATCATTTCTTAATTCATCAGTTTTTAAAACAAATATTTAATTTAGAGAATTCATTTATAACTAACCTTTTCGAAATCTCCAAACGCTACTTTAAGAAGAAGAGAAGAACTGAGTTTGTGTCTTCATTTACGTAACGAATTTATTTTGACAGCTAAAGATACGCTTGGTTTCAAATTCATTTAAATATATTAGCTTATTTAAGCTTAAACTTTACCAATATTTAAGTAATTGGATTAATATAACGTACACTTACTCGTAAAACATACATTTATGTTTTTTATTTATTTATTAATATTTTAAATAAATACTAATAGAAACACATTACTATTAAACACAATAAATATCAACAAACCTTTAAGTCGATGAAGAATTTATATTTATTATAAAGCTAAAAAAATATATATATTTTTTCTAATAAATCACCCTGCTTCTTTTTTAAGCCTGATTTATCAGTCTGAAATTCATTGAAATGTGTCATTCATTTATTTCGACATTCAATGACAAAATTTATTAAAACATTTAAACCTAACAACCGTATTTATACATCCAATTATATAAAATGTCTTTTTTGTTGTCATAAAAATAACATGAATATTTCAACAGACATAACTTAGGCAAAATGAAAAAAATAACAAGCGCTTAAAATATTATTTTATGTTATTTCTTTTACACTTTCAACTCCATATACATAAAATAACAAACCTTACTATTTATTTATGTAACTATTTATTTTATTTATTCATGCATTACTTTATTTTTATATTTGCAATAAAAATAAGAAAACAATACAATTGTAACAAAAAATATCAGCTATATTTTTCTTTATACCGTCGTAACATTGATGAACCTATTTGACTTATGAAGAAGCGTAATAGAGACGAGTATTTTGCATATATATATATATATATATGTATATATATATATATATGCTACTTTATATATATCTAATGGATGTGTATGAATATTCAAGCAAACCTATTATTTTTAATAAAATATCTATCTACGTCACTCGCAATGATTTTATACATTTAATACAACATGCGATTTAAAAACAAAATAAAACTTACCCATTAACGTAGATAATCGCGAGGGGTTAACGTCATGCAGAAAGAAGTGCTTTGTAATTTGGCGCAGTGAGAACAAAGAAGTGAACCACTGCGTCAGTTTTCTAACCATAAACCTTATTTATTGCATAAAAGATTATCATAGCATAGCTCCTGTTTTTAGAGCAAACATTTTTCAGATCAATATTGTCACTTCTCACACCTGCTGATTGCATGTCGTTCTGTCCGAACACAATTATAATTATGATACGTAGTTAAGATTGTATAGTCACTTTTTTATGATACATAGTTAAGATTGTATGGTCACTTTTTTATGATACATAATTAAGATTGTATAGTCACTTTTTTATGATACATAGTTAAGATTGTATAGTCACTTTTTTATGATACATAGTTAAGATTCTATAAAGTCACTTTTTTATGATACATAGTTAAGATTGTAAAAATTCATTTCTTTATGATAAATAGTTAACTTTGTATAAAGTTGCTTTTTTATATTCAATTTTGGTGCTTAGAAAATATACGTTTATAAATAATATGACACATTAAAATTAATATTCTGGAGTAATTTCTACCATTGGTTTTCGTAATAAGACAAAATAAAGCCCTTTATCTAAAAGAAACATAAATATAGCTATTTAGTTTACAATACAGTACTGCGATGCAGAAGCCGCACGTTAAGTTAAACCAAATAAACCCAAGATCGTGCGCTTTGAACAAAATATTTACTTGAACAAAAGATTCAGCGCCATATTTCAAAGTTGCTGGATTCGCGGATTCGTGGAATTGAAATTCACTGCTCGGAGCAGATTAAAGATGTTATTTTGAAAATTAAAATATATAGAATTAGCTTTGTGCAACCCCAGTTCTCTTTATATAATTCGTTTTAAGAAACTGTGAGAATTTCGGTTATTATATTTAATAGATTAATTTGTCTAGCATTAATAATGAAAATTGTGTTTTAAAGAATAATCTTAAACTTGAATCAGTAACGTTTAGTTTTCTTTTCATTTTCTATGCCAAGCTAATTATAATATGCTGCAATAACTATAAATATAACTGCAATGAAAATGTCTTATTCTCAACTACTTTTCCACTAATGGGCAATAAATCCTATTACATTTCCATTACACTGAAAGTTTTCTCAAGCAGGTAGTTAAGGAATATATTAAATAGTTTTGAACAGCTGCTGTTTCAAAGCCATTTGAATTTATATTATTCGTAGTAATTTACAAAATTCTACATAAAATTTGTAATCCTTTTTTATTATTATTTATAACAGAATAACAACTGTCTTTATCCAATTGAATTACTTTGAATACAAAAAATATAAGAAATATATAGAACCAATTTTCATAGATACGGTAAAAGTACGTACCTAAAATATCGACAAAAAAATGTCGAATATGTAGAAATATCTTCACAATAATTAAGAAAAATGATCAGACAATTATAACTTACAAACAACAAACGAATAAAAGCAAATTAATCAACCAGTATAATTAAACTAGGAAATTATATGTGTAGGAAAACCTACAACTATTTCATATAAAACCTTGAAATAAATTCTGAAGCTAAATCAAATTCACAATAAATGCCAACAATCTGGCCATTGAGATAAAATTAAAAAATCTCAGAATTCAACACGAAATTCCCTGTTTCTGTTAATTTCAAGTCTTTTAATTGATAGCGCTACCAAATAAAATTATAATTAATATATATATAACTAGTCTGGCCATAAATACTGTTACACTTAAAAATAATCATTTTTAACTGCAAATAATATTTATTACTTTTACAGTATGTTAGTTTAGTATATAAAACAATTTAAAAAATATAAGTGGCTCTCCATTGGCTGCAATACAGTCCTTTAAACGTTGAGACCAGTTATCAATAGAAGCACGCACTTTTTCCATGGGAAAATTCTTCACTGTTAATTGTATAGATTGTTTTAGAAACTCCAAATTATTATGGTGTTTCGAGAAAGCTGTACTCTCTGGAATTGACCATAAATCATAATCCAGCGGATTAAGATCGGGACCAGACGACGGCCAGTCTTCAGCTCTGATGAAGTTCGAAACTTTTACCCCCCAACCAAGACTGCGTAGAACAAGCTTTATGACCCGACGCCGCGTCTTGCTGGAAGGACCATACTTGGTTATTGAACATGGTGATGTTAAGGGGCTTAACTACCTTCTCAAGAATGGTATCTTAATATACTTGTGCCGATGTTTTGATACTTTTTTCACATAAATATGGCCCAGTCTCTCCTTCACAGCTAACATCCCACCAAACCATCACTGAAGTTGGATAATGTCCACGTTACACTCTGTCGACTAATAGGGAAGCCTCCTTAGTTTAGCTTTGACCATAAAATACGGTCATTTTGTTTGTTAAAATGTTGCTCAATTGTAAAAAAAATCTCATCCGTATACAAAATTTTTCTGTGACCTCCCTTTGCGTACCGCATCAGTAGTTGTTTGATTTTACCACCCTGTTCTTCTTTAAATTATCAGTTAAGACATGGTAAATTTTGGAACTTTTCAAATGCTTACAACCCGAGACCAAGTTTTGTTGGATCAAACTTGGGACTTGGGCCACCCTGATATGATGACTTTCATTGGGCCGGTTGAACTTGGCCGGATGAAATTGGCCCATCCCAACATCACAAATTTAATTGACCGGAGGAACTTTTGACTTCCCTTATATTACCACATGGATGGCCCAGGGGACTTGGGTAAACTTTAAAACACAGAGTGGTTTACTTTGGATTCCGATTTAACAAAATTTAAATTTTTGTGTCTACAATAATTACGTTACATTAAAAATGTAAATAAAACGTAAGTTATGTCCGAATCCAATACAATAGAAAGTTCTACTTCTGTTATATTTTAAGATCAGGGATCAAATAGTTTTCAATTGTCCTCCAGTATTGGTTCCTGGCACAGAACCGAGTCCTACGTCTACGACAGCCTAATGTGAAGTTAGTTCATTTATCTTACTCCAATGGTTCATGCCTCATAAAACTTTTACTCTAGGGCGCTGCATGAAGATGAATGGCAGTGTGAATTTGGCGCTTTCATATTTACTCTGTTGTAATAATATAATACAAGCTTTATTTCTATAATATTAATGACAAATATGAATGAGATTATTGGACTTATTAAAGTTACAATATTAATGCAATAGTATTTTTTTCTTTTTTTCATTATACTTTAACATTTAGCTAGTAGTTGTTAGCTTGTCTAGTTTCTATTTCTAGAACTAAGTTATTTTAAAGTTGATAATTTGCTTTAGCTTTATATAAATATTCTCACTATTATAACACATCCAATTATTTACAATTTCTAAATGCGGCGTTAATAGGAAATGTTCTTTGCTGAACTAAAGAAGTAATAACTGCTATTATAGATGTCATAAATCTTTATAATAATATCTATATAGCTTTTGAAGCAGAACATACACTTTAACACTTGTAGTGCCTTCACACACGAGTAGCTAATATATAAGTAGATAGTTTTCGTACGATGAGCGAAAAATCCGAAAGCACAATAGATATTTTTTTTACCTTACCATTTTTCTTAAGGGTGGCTCAGCATCTCTATATTTGCACATGTATGCAAACAGAAAGAAAAATAATGATTGTATGGGCTTTTGTATATAAACAACAACACCAGTTACTTTTTTTATATTTAAAATTTCGTGAACCATGATAATTGTATTTATATTTACCCGGCTATATTCACGCAGAATTAAATCGGTATGTGCCCGACTAGTTTCGAACCCATTCGGGGATCTAAACTCAGTTCACGCCGCGAGTTCGACACGCGAACTCATGATTAAGTAAACACACACACATTGAAGAACTGACAAATTATGAAATTTACTTAAATTCGGTAAAACGAGGATAGATAAAGTGGCGAAGATTTATAATTGAGCAAAAGTCGAAAACGACTATAGAGATAGACAAAAACTTTTCGGTTACTCGGTATCCTAATAAGTTTAAAATATTAAGTTCACCTCCATAAAATATTTCGAAACTTTACTTATTCCTTCTAAGACAAATTTATCTCAGAGATTTTAATGGGGTAAAGGTTAAATTATTTTATTCCCTAAGAATAAGAAAATTGTTTAGCGAATGTATCGCAAATATTTTCTTATTTGACAGCAAAAGACTTATATTTATTTTTTTCTGGTTTTAATAAAATAATGTTTTCATTTGTAGAGCTTTTCTCTGTTTGGTTAAAAATAATTTTATTTTAAAAAAATATATTTTTATTTTTCTATATTTTAATTTTTCATCGTCTCTTAAATTTTTTAGTATCTTTGAAAAAACTATTATGACTTTGTGGAATAAATTATTTATTTATTTATTGGCCCCACTTTTTTTATCTTTCTTTATTCGAAGAAGCCTTTCAATTGGTTATTTTAAATCCTTTAACTTATAAACTGATTTTATATTGCAATAAAAAAAATCATAGACCTTTACGCTGTTTGAACACGCACTACGTGTGGCAAAAACCTTAGTTCAAAAGAGTTCCAACTCGGATATTACATTTTCAGCAGCTCATTTCATCTCACTTACAGTAGTAATAAAGATAAATTTTCCTTTGTTACATTTTTTACTTTGTAATTTTTTTTACTTTGTTACTTTGTTCATTTGAAACTACTTTTGTGATGTACAAACTTTGCAATTATATCATTGTCTTATAATTAATTCGCAAATTTAAGTGATGAAAAAGACGTTTAATATATTATATTTTTATTTACCCGACTGTATTCACGTAGAAATTAAATCGGAATGTGCCCGACTAGTTTCGAAGCCATTCGGGATTCTTAATCATGAGCTTTGAGCGTGGCGGATTCGCGGCGCGAACACCGGGTAAACATAAATATAATAGTCATGGTCCACGAAAGTTAATATAAAAACGTATAATATATTTTAAAAGCTTATATTTTTTCTATTTATTATTTTAAAGATCGTAATTTATTTGAACTATCCCTCCTTAGTAATACGTTTATCTTTCTTTAAAAAGTAGTATTAGTGATTTCTACAAAACAGTGTGTTATGACTCCTTACAAGTTGACTTATAAAATTCGTATCGATGTTGTCGCAAACTGTAGCGAAGCTATAGTTTGGACAAACTGTTTCTCCATAAAATAGGTGTATTTTCCTGTTATTTAATCTGTTATATTTAATAATACATAAAAGTTAATAAACATAAAAAAATCCCGTTAGTTGAGAGTAGTAAAGAAAAAAATCCTGTTATTTAATCTGTTGTCAAAAGTTTCCCGTTACTTCAGAGCAGTGAAAATACATACAGACTCTTTTGATATAAGTCAATAATACTCTGTTTTCTATTTACTAAATAAATAATCCCCACATAAATCTGGTTCGAACTGGAATTATAAGGCTTGAGTAAAACGGTTTTAATATAAAAATCTATATTTTATGTTACAAAAAGATTATTTTCGTTTGGAAACCGCATTTACAATTATTGCTAAGAGGTTAATAAAGCCCAAAAGTTCCGTCAATTATAAAGGATCAGTAGTATATTTTTAAGTAGAATTAATTATGTTTTTCAGCGAACCAATAAGCATTGTATAAGTAGCAGACATTTATGGCGTTAGATTTCATTAATAAAAAAAAAACGTCAAGTAAAACGCAAAAGAAATCGTAATGTTATGAAATAAATTTCCTCATATATCTAAGGAAGATATTTCATATAATATGTTATATTTCTAATATGTTATATTATACGATTATTAAATATAAGGGAAAGGTCTCTTATTTCTGTTTTAATAATCCTTAAAGGGTTGAGTTGTAAATTGTAAAGGGCTATTTAATTACGGAGTAAATTGCTAAATACATGACGGCCTCTGCAATGTACGTATACACACACACACACACACATTACTATGTGTGTTATATCACTGTTCTACAAGATGGCTGTCGTAAAACACCTCGTGACATTACACCTTGCCGAGGATACGTGTTAATAAATGTATCTTTTCTCATGTTTTAATAACGTGAAGATCGTTTATATTCGATTCCTTTAATACTTTTAAAACGTTCAATTCTTATATAACTTATATTTCAGTCTTTATTTGCATGAACTATATGATAATACATCTATAAATACAAAAATAGGTGAACACAAGCTGAATAATAAATGTTTTTCGAAAATAATAATGATACGTGTCTAGTAAATGACACAGATATCAAAAATGTTTGTCTGTTTATTTACAGAAAAAATTGTTTTCATTTTTTTGTGTTAAAATGAACAGTTACAACATCATTTTCATTTTTAATTTCTTTTCAAGCTTTTTTAAACAAAATAAAGTAAAAAAGTTATGTTTACATTTACCTCATCTTTTATTCATTACAATAAGTAAAATTATTCACTGAGTTATTTAATTAAATTATTTGCATAAACACTTATGCGTGCTCGGTGTTTATACCGCTTGATTAGATTTTAACTTTTGATAGAACAGTTACTTTTCTTTTTTAACTAAACCGCTAAATATTTAGTAAGTTACTGACTCATTCTATTTAAAAAATAACTAAGTGATCCTATCATAAAACGTGACACTGAGTCGATCTTCATAAAAAAATGGTAAAATGTATTTCGTTTCACATACATACCTCACCAAAAAAAAAGGTTTTATACCAATTATGTATGGTCTTAGGAGGACTATGGAGTCTCCGGCGTTCTGTCGTCGGAGGACGTTAGTGTCCGACAGTCCAAGCTTCCCTCCATTAGCGGCGTTCTAAGCCGCGGTCCGAGCCTCACATGAGGCGCCCTTAGAACGTGCGTTCCCCTGCCCTTCAGGCCCCCGTCCCCCTTTTTCCCGGGAGGGCCCTTCAGGTCCTCCCATCCCCCCCCCCAGGGTGGGTCTCAGTACCCACCCGCTCTTCCGGTGACGCTGTAACAGCCAATAGGGCTAACAGCAGAGACATGACAAAAAAAAAAAAAAAAAAAAAAAAAAAAAAAAATATGGAGTTATTAGATTTAGCCCCATATTTGTGTGTGAGACAGAATGTGTGTGTGTGATTGTGTGTGACACAGAATGTGTGTGTGTGATTGTGTGTGACACAGAATGTGTGTGTGTGTGATTGTGTGTGACACAGAATGTGAGTGTGTAATTGTGTGTGACACAAAAAGTGTGTGTGTGATTGTGTGTAACACAGAATGTGTGTATGTCATGTGTATGTGTGTGTGACACAGAACGTGTGGTTTGGATTAAGCCCAATATTTATATGAAAGGCCGACCAGTAAATTATATATTTCATTCTAAGGACCTTTATCTCCTTATATTAGTGTCATTGATTACATTTCCTAATAGTTTTTTGTAATAAATTAAACATATAAGAAAAAAATATTATTTAGCTTTATAGCTCAAAGAGCAGCATGCAAAAATCGGATCGGAAATTAAAGTGTTAAAAAGTTTTTATACTAAAATTAAAAATAAAAAAAAGAAAATGACCTATTGGAATAACAAAAATGTTTTAAAGCTAAAAGCCGGACTGAAATCCGAATGTGATTTTTACCGCCATAAAATAAAATTGCGACGAGGCTCTGCTTCATTTTTTTTCATTCAGCTTCATATCAACTCTGACCACTGTTTTTTTTTTCTGGAACATTAACTCTTTAACGCTTTGAAAACGCGTTATAGCGGAGCTTTTTATAAATACGTTCTACGTTCTACGTTTTAAGTATTTTATGTATATATGTATTTTTTATTCATGTGCCATATTTGTAGAGACTATATTTTAAAATTAATTTGTTGAATTGAATGAACTTACCTCTTTTTAAATTTGAAAAATCTCCATAACCTATGAACCTATGAACCATCGGGACAGCCATGAGTGCCTCGTACTTCAAAGACTGTAGGCGTTGAAGGCACAATACTAAAAAAGGAAGTACAACCTGCTTATCTCGGCGTATACAATCAGGGCTGACTCACCGCCCATCAAAAGCATATATATATATAGGTATATATTTCTTTCTGCTTGTATATTTTCAATTTTAATGTACAATCAAAAATATAGTAATAAGATTTACACAATGCCGCTGTCAGATCACATAATCTGAATTATTAGGTGGTTCAATGCAAGTAAAGATCAGAAGGGGGAAGACATAGATGCCCTCTGTTTCCTGAATAAAAGAAGAGAAACCGCGCCTGAAGAGTACCAGATGTCGTCATGATCTTCAGTGAGATATAATCATCTAGCAAGGTCCTATTATCATCAACAACAAAACTCAAGAATACAATGCAATGTACCCGAGGGCCTAAAAGAAATAATAGAGAATCATATCAACAAAACTGAAACATTTCATCAAACTGAAATGAAGTAGTTCGTGAATAGTATTTGTTAAATAATACATCTAATCATAGATACACAAATCCAATAGTCTGTTTATCAGATAACCTTACCAATATTGGGTTTGACAAAAAAAAATGCCATTAGACTAATACAAGACAGCCTCTTAATTCTGTAATTATGTCCATTAATATTTTTAATCGAATATCATGACTTAAATACCTAATAATGATAAGAAAATCGTCATTTTTATGTTATTTACTAGATATTTAACATGTATTTCAATTAATTATAATAGTGCATGTAATTTAATCATAATTTGAATCATAATTCTTCCGCCTGCCTGGTCCGAGGAACGGAGTTTCGTAGGCATCGAAATATCTGCGCACGCGCCGATCTCCGCGAGTTTTTTCAAACACCTCGTCTTCAAGTTGCTCCACCACCTCTAGAGTACTGTCGCTAATGGTTACTTCGTGTGTAAACCCGAAGAATGATGATTGTTCCGATTCGAGCACGTTTGATAACTACAAATAGTATACCTATTAACTGTATGCTTTTTTACTTACATCTTATTGTTTACTTCTGGAACTTTTGGCGATAAAGAAAAACTGGCAAGGCTTACCGTAAACTTCAATGGGCCGTGATTTATAATAAAGACCTCTGTTTGATGAAAACCATCAGTTTGATGTACAGTGCAACCTCAATATAACGACTTTTCCTCGGTCAAACAATTTATACGTAATCCCTTGAATTGACCATAAGAATTTATATAAAATATACCTTTACATGTTTTTTTTTACGAAATAGCTCTGTATAACGAATTCTTAATTAACTAAAAAGTGTAAATACCTCTTATTAACGAGTTTTATCAACCCTATATGACGTTACCCACCAATATACGAGTATGACCCTTAATCACACAGTATATGACCCTTAATCACATAGTATGTGATTCAGTCGCGACAGGTTTCGACACGTTTTTACTTCTTTATAACAAATTTTAGACCAACCTTACCTCAATATAATAAACCTCAGTTCAACGAATCACTTGATATAACGAATATTTACTTGTCCCCTTTCAGTTTGTTATATCGAGATTGCACTGTATTATCAATTTACTATTTATGCATTTCATTAAAAAAAAATATTTAAAAAAAAACATACCACAGAATGACATAGAACAGTTATTGCAGAGCAAATAAAACAATTCCTTAAAGTAAACAGCATCGCACTAAAAACCGGTAGAAAATACAATTTACATTGCACAATGTTTATAGATTTATTGAATTATTTATTGAAAGCGATAATACAATAAACATAGTTGCAAAAAGTAGAAGAATACGGAGAACAAAAGAAATAATAAAATCGGTGAATTATTTTTTAATAAAATCTCATTTTTCTTTATTGAAAATAAAATTGACTATAAAAACGTAAAAAATGTTTATTGCCAGATTTATTTTATTTCATAAATAAATAATAAAACTATTAAATATCCGTCTATTCCGAAACATATTTTACAAAAATAAATAAGATCGAACAAAATTATAGTAAGAGTATATTATTAATTGGTCTTATGAATTTATGTAGGTCTGTACGTATTTGTTATAGCGGTGCTGTCGCGGACGTTGCGAAAGTAGACAACTATGGAAAAAATACAAATTACAGGATATAATTGCAGTTACAGTGGCGGAGAATAGCACCAGCCAGTGTTGCCAGATGGGGCTATTTAGCGCCAATGGGGCTATCTCCCTTACCGAGTGGCGCTAATATTTTATCCGCTGGCTACAGGTAGCCGATTCGGCTATATTTTTTTTTTCACAAATATTTGATTAACAAATCATTTTTATGCAAAAAAAAGGACTTTGATAGATATTTGTACTTCAATAATTGAATTTTATCTCTGTTTAAAATAAACTATCCCGCCTGAACAATCTGTGCACCATGATGGGGCTATCTCGGGGCTACACGCACGCTCCGGCAAGGCGGTTCGTGAAAAAAATATTCTGGTAACACTGGCACCAGCATGCATTCAAGATTGACATCAGGATGGCGGCCGGTGTCAAAAATAGTTTTATCAAATCTCTTTTGAAATATATTGCAGAAATCAAATGTTTCTCAAATAATGAATATGCGAGTGTGGTTAAAAAAAGTTAGTTGATAGAATATTAAAAATAAAGAGTATGCAAAAGTACCTCTGAATGAAAGCTGGCATGAAATATGAAATGAAAAATAGTCTAATGGGAAAGAAGCGTATTAATACTCAAATTTCATCTGATATTCTTCCAGAGCTAAGAACTTAATAAAAGTAAACATTATTCATGATTTTCTTATTATACTTGCGCACAATACTTATATCCACTCAATTCATTAATGAATCATTATTTTTTTTATATGGAAACTAACTAGATAAAACCCAATTGTAACGCCACCTATCGGTCCAAATGGTGAATCTCCCTCCAGGGATTCAATCAAACAAACTCAATCGTAATCTGCCCAGCTGTTTGATATTTAGTGACAATCATACAGAATATTAAAAAATGAAATGAAAATGAACAAGCTTAGAACTAACTTTAATATGATGTATATGTTTTTCATATTATAGCCTTTAATATGAAAAACATCTACATCATGTTGTCCGATTAAAACATCTGACAAACACTATTTGCATCATTTAAAATTATATAATAAATAAAACCAATAATAAATAAAATAATACTTTATTTATCAAATTATGTAACAAACATGTAACTATTAGGTGGCAACCCTAACTCTGAACAGTGATTAAAGTGTTGGCATATTGGAATTCTGGACTGTTTTCATATTCAGACATATCCAGGGCCACCTCACAACTTTCTCTGACTACTGGACGTGGATCATCCAGATACCTGAAAGAAATTGAATTGAAATTTTAAATAAATATACATGAAAAAATTATTATTAATTAACAGGCAGGATTCGAACCCGCGACCTATGGAAGGCCATCCTGTCACTCTACTAATTGAGCTACCGTGTCACTACACACTTCCTTGAATTTAGCATTTTATATAAAACCGTCTTTATCGATATATTATTGATCATTTTATTTATATAGAGACATATTAAATGTTATTTGTTCCAAATTCTGTCAGTATGTTATTGACATTTTATATTAACCAACTTATTTTTTATATTTTTATATTATCTTATCAATAAATACTTAAAATGAAAGATATAAAGCAAACCTACCTTTTATTATTTGTAACAGATGATATGAAATTGTAGTATTTAAATTTTGAAACTATTTATTTAAAGCAAAATTGTATGTCCTATTTCATTCTTGTCTGTCTTTAAAGCAAAATCCTATTTCATTTGAGCAGAAAACACTTCAAAGTAATTTTTAGATAAGTGTGAAAAGTTCTGATCCAGAATTTGTATGGAAATTCACCAAAGGTGCCTATTTCATTATCCAATCTACAGCGCACTATTTGTTCAAATAAAGACGAGTAAGTCTCCACCAATCAGATGAGAGCACTAACTCACTAACAGCATTCCCACATTGTTATATTAGTAGTATATGATAGTAGTAATACAATGGCTGCTTAAGTCCAAAAATATAGCTTAATTTTAATAAATATAGCTTAATTTCAATAAATATCGCTTAATTTTAATAAATATAGCCTAATTTTAATAAATAAAGCTTAATTTTCATATATATGATATATACAATTTTTAGTCAATAATAAATTCAACAAAATAATCAGTTTGACAAGAACAAGACATCAAGAAAATGCACGCATCTCTAGCTAAGTGGTTTTTCTTTTATACCCCTTATGTTAATAGGACTGACATTAACAGAATATGTGAATTATATTTCAATAAACACATACTTCCTGAGTACTTCAGTGCATTCATCAGTGGCTATGGATCCAAGTGCTTCAGCGGCTTCGTGACGGACCATCTCATGTTCTGACACATCCTCCAATGTCTGTTTCAGGAATGGCACACTACGCTCATCTTGCATTTGGCCGAAGATGAATGCTACTTCATGACGGAACAACGCACTGTTTGCTTTGAAACCTGTAAAAATATTACACTCACAGTTACCAGATGCACTCACAGTTACCAGATGCCGATAAAAAAGTTTGTGAATATAATTTTCATTTGAAAAACAACTCTATAATATTGATCTTTATATGTTTAATATACTTTTTGTCACTTTAAATAAATTAAAACTAAATTTAACCAACTAGTTTCAAACCCATTTGGGTTCTTACTCATGAGCTGGAAGCATAACGGTCTCACAGCTTGAGTTATATACAAAACGTTTTTGAAATTATCAATAAACATGTATAATGTTAAGTTTATATAATTTTCAAAATTAATTAAAGATAAATGTATTCCTCTGAAGAAACCACATTATATTTTGTTTTATTGTTGCTCACCTTCACCCAGGGCATTAATACTTTCAGTAGTTCCCAAATTTCGTAAACTGAACATAGCTCTATATCTGTCAAACAATAATTCATTTTCATCCATCATAATTTTCTTTAATTCTTCTACATTGTTCTCATTACTGGGAGGAGCAGGATCTATGGATGCATATTTACTTTTGGATAA
This sequence comes from Dircenna loreta, assembly GCA_963555665.1. Lineage (NCBI taxonomy): Eukaryota > Metazoa > Arthropoda > Insecta > Lepidoptera > Nymphalidae > Dircenna > Dircenna loreta. Next base: position 2,037,863 of record OY743097.1, on the reverse strand, counting down.
ATTGGAATCCACAGAACTCTTATCGGAAACCCACTTTAACCTTTGTAAAGCTATTTGACATGTTTCAGCCACCTCAACTGCTGGGTCATACTGGTATTTTTCTAGTAACGCTGTGAGATCTGGATCACCAATTGCCCCAAGTGCTTCACCTGGAATTTTATATTTAAAGATATTAATAATAACACATTATTCTCCAAACTATTTAAAAGAATAACCTGTACTACTATTATAATAACTTAATCTTTATACTCACTGGTGTTTATGTATATGTTTATTTATATATAATAGTATGTGTATGTTTATTGATGTATAATTGATATATGTGCAATATAAGTATTTTATGTTTATATTAGAAAGTAGGTGTATATAATTTATACATTTATATATAATTCATATTTACACCATCCTCCTAACTTATACACACCGTCTCCAGTCTCAAAGGTTGTCTGGAAGAAATCGCTTTGTAGCCATAAAATCACCTATTTGTATCCTTCTTCAATGTGTATTTATTTTCTATGTCTTAGTATATTTTGTCAGCGCACGATAAAGAATATAATATGATTTAGTGATTTAATTATAAATAATGAACATATGATAAAAAAGACAATATAGTTACTACGTGAGTGATAAAAACATAAACCATCTTACCGGCCTCATGTCGTACGATTGGATCTTGATTTACATCCTCTAAAACACTTCTGAGAATTGGTATCGCATTTTTATCCTGCATTTGCCCTAGACAGTAAGCTAACTCGTGTTTTAACAGCACTGAGTCATCTTTAAAGCATTCACTGATGCATTTTATCGAAGTTGTTCCACCTATATTACGTAGTGTAAAAAGGGCCCGAAAACGCTCCTTCATGGGTCTTTTAGGGTCATTTAAGACATTTCCAATATTTTTTATGGATGTTTCGTTTATGTTTACCATTATATTTAAAGTTAATTAGTTTTCTCGTTAAATGTAAATATAAGATGTGCTTTCAGACACACACGCGACTTTGTGATTAATGTCTAGAATGTCACATTGACTGACAAATGACATTAACTGACAACTGAACTGATAACGTTCAAAGTAAACTCATATTATTTTTAACCGATATTATAAATTTTTGTTTTTTTAAAACTAGTTAAATTTTGCACCAGCTATCAAGTTTGATTAAAAAAATTTCATTAGCATTTCATAGCTCAATTATTAAAGAATTTATAGGCGGTAATGATGTCAAATTATAAAGAATCATAGAATAATTAGAAAGCATTTTCTAAAAAAAATACAGTCAGAATCTGGATAATGCTATTTGATACCTGTAAAGTAAATATTTTTTTTAATGAACGAAGCTTTAGCGAACTTTCTTAAGCATCAAGCAAGCTTTAAGCTACAAACGTAAAGTTAGTCGTCAGACTGCAGATTTTTTTATCCATAGCTTACAAGCACCCTGGTTATGCGGACCCACAGCATGAATTCTTCCAGGCAACCAATTTATTTTATTTTGTCATTCATACTTTAATGGAATAGTAGTGCTATAAATTTAGACTTTTCTGACGGATCTTTTACTGCATAAATTTGCTGTACATGATAAGATGTCAGCATTATAACCTTGTGGGATACATTATATACTAGCGATATTAATAAACATATTAGCTCGCTGGTCCTACTTAACCTTCCCTTATATTTTTACTGTCGTGGTAGGTAATAACAACGAAAATGACCTACCTATTTTAATAGTGCCTGTGAGGTAAACTTTTTATCAACAGATTTAAGCAGCTCAAATAAGCATAATAGAATTAAAATAATTAATATCATAATGTTATGTATGACATTTCATCGTTTGTTATATTAATATATTTAATTTAACTTTTTTTAACTTTTAATTTATAATATATTTTTCATATTTTTCGTTAAAAATCGATACATGGTTTGAATGCGTATCATGCAAAATAGTATTATTGAAATTAAAAAGAGTTTCTAGTTTATTACATCTTAACACAAAACAGTTTTCTGTTTTCATGACTATAAAATATGCTGACTTGATTAGGGATTTCATGTCTAAAGGACAGCCTTCTGGTGCACATACACGTACAGTTTCTTAATGCATAACATTAAAATCTATATCTTTATTGAAAATCAGTTTTATACAAAATAAAATTTCATTTTCAAAACTACCACCAGCTCGAAAGATTAATTGCCAGTGACCTGAGAAGAGCTGACAACTGAAGTCGTCGGATTGTCATGTATTTTTATAAAGTCATACTTACCTGAATCTTAAATTACATTATTTAATTATAGATTAATACTTACAATACTCTAAATCAATCTTGAAATAGCCTAAAAGCGATCGCTTCAAACCCATCCTCTAAATATTGGAAAATATTGTAAGCACAAAAACTTTACTTACTTTAGTTACTTTCTTAAATTTGTTAAAACGGTAATACAACATTTGCCGTGAGCTTGTACAAAAAGTGCACATTGCCCAATTTGCCAAAGGTTAAATAATTTTTCGAAATTTGTGTACTCTATTATCTGCAGCATGATCAATTGATTTTAGACTGTGGTTAAAAAAATATTACAAGAAAAAAAAGTCATATTATTGTCTATTACTGTAGGTGTTGTAAAAATATATTTTTTAATTAACATTCAACTTTTATATTATAACGATTATTTTTTTTGTATTTTATTTTGAATGCGTAATAAACTTATTTATAACGTCGTTTGTTTTTAATTATGCTTTTGTGTTTCAAATTCGACATGGTCATGGTCCATAAAAAATTCTACGGTACGATTTATTTAACAATAATAAAATAAACAAAAGACCTAGTCTATTTATAAAATTAGTATATATTAAGTGTTAGAGCCTAGCTCGAGTCAGTTGATGGTTTGTAATTGGACTGGAGGTACCATCATCTTTGTAGTTCGTGAGTGAGGACATAAGATTCGATAGAACTTCCACCTTTTCATCTTCCACCTCCTAGTTATTTAATTTAATTATTTATCTGATCTACTATGCTCACAATTAACTCTTACAAAAATATTACAGTAAAATTACTTTAAAATTCCTCTTAAAAGTAATATTACTTTGATAATGTTTCGATAAGAAGTTTGTTGACGTCATCCTAAATCATTCATTTACTATACAATTACTAACTCGTACCATGAAGTTGTTTTGACATTTGATATATTACCTAATAAAATATTGTTTATGTCAAATTTTAGCAAATGTTTTATAGAGCTCCTGATAAGAATTATTGTAAAAATTTTAACATTGCAGCAAAACTTACCATGATAGTTTTTAAGAATTCATGGTTGGCCTGAACTGATCCCTACTCGCATCCCTACTCACTAGCACAAGTTACCAAACAATGCAAGTGGATCTCAAGGTTTCCTGGCAGAGATCGCTGCTTTAGCGATAAGGCTGCCTTTTGTACATTATTTAATATGAGTATTGCTTTTTTAAATATTTTATTTTAATAACGAATACTAATATAATTATTATACAAATCTCAACAACAGCGTCGCAGTGACAGTTTTCCTTATGGTATAGATGTGTTTTGGGTTACCACATGAGGTTGACCGGCCTCGTTCTTAGCCTAAGATAAAAAAAAATGTTATATATTGTACGAGTACCTTAACACGAAGTTTGACGTTACAATTGTTTTCAATTTGTTGTCCATTCACAACTAAAAACAGGTTTCGTGACTGATTGAAAACTATTAACGTTTCGTAACGTCAAATAACGATAGTACGGGTATATTAAAAAAAAACGAAAATAATGTAGTACCAACATTTTAAAGGCAACATGCTGTGTAATATAAAAAAAAGCTTATTATTTTTTTCATGGAGAACAATTCATACGAATAGTAATAATAAAGCCAACAGTGACACCAAGCATTTAGAGTATCGCTGTGAAAACAAACAATAAGCACCAACACAATATAGCTATATCAAAATAAATATGTAAATATGTATGGTACATACATTTTCGTTTTTTTTAATTATTATTTATTAAAATTTATTTAATTTATATTATTTTTATTTTAGGCCTTTGTAGAATTAAGCCCTTCTTTTGTGCATTAACCAATATGGGCAGGGATTTCGTCCGTCCGGTCCGGGTAACCGTTCAGTCGCTCGGACCTCGTCGTCGGAAAGCCAGAGGTCGCGGGTTCGAATCTATTTAAAATATATTAGAATTTATTTAAAATTATCTAAAAATATGGCTAAACATGTTTATAGATATTTTCAAACATTAATAATTAATACTTATAAAATACATTATATTGTACACACACAACTGCCAATGACTTTGTGTGCCATCTCCCCGCACCCCCTTCGGACACAAATTATTTACTAGCTTTTAACTTTTTAGTTCATTATTAAACCTATTTCTAATGTGAGTGCTTCGTTTATTTTCATAGCCGTTATGTTTTCCTCATTTTGTTTTTTTTTTGCATTTTTATTATATATCTAGTATTTACGACTCTCCCGATCATTTTTTAGGAGCTGAATTGTAACGTAAAATTTACCAAGAAAAAAAAAAATAAATATTCAAAAATACAATTTTATGAAATATGTATTATTAAATAGAAAATTAATGATCTATTCTAATATAACCTGATATAGTTAATGTATATTATCAGATAAACTCCTAGAATTCCATGGATTCACCATGGAAATATATTATATTGTTGGTTCTGTGGCCATAGCGTAGTAGTGACAGGAGCGCACTTTGACTGTTTCACATCAATATTTAAAGAGCAATTTACGAACAAAAACCATCGCATTCAATTCGATTGGAAAGCCCAATAATTTTAGTTTATTAAAATTGCAAAAAGCCTTGGCCAGCAGGACGTCACCAGCAACGCCAAATAAGAAATCACGCTCACGCTCACGCTTATATACTCTTAAGTATATAAGCTGCTCTAACTAACCAATATACTTATAAAAATGTGCATTCTTATAATCTTCCAAGCCTCAGATTAAATATATAATAATTCATATTTAAGATGACAATATACCCTTAGATTTTTTTTATACTCGATGCTTCATCTTCCACCTGTATTCCGAGATTACCGAACGGAAATCAATCAATATACATGTTAACTTTTTAAAACAGCCAAAAAACAAAGAATGAATTTTTGTAAAATTTTAAAATAAATTTCTATTTCTATATATTTTTAAAATCATTTGTAATAACTTATTTTTCATTTATTTTAATGCAGTGCTGATTTATAATAACATTTAAAAGTTATTTTATATTTAATTTCGATATATTATATCATTTAAAACATTAATGATAATAATGCGATTAGTAGTGTAAAATTCGTTTGTTTTTTTCTTTTATTTTTCTTGATTTACAAGTTTTGAAAATCGATAACATATTATAAATCAATTTAAGGTCAATGTTTATTTGTAAAGGTCAATGTGATACTTGTACAAAATGCACGTCTGGTTTAAGAAATATTAAACTTGTTTATACATTTCTCAACAATCCTACTTTCCAACCACTTTTGTTTCATTTATTTAAATGTGTTATTATAATAAATTTTTATAGCTTATCTTGAATTCTAATACATTTCAATATAATTGTAATATTTGCTATTCCCTTAGGATTGAGAGTATTCATTATTTTTGTGGTCCATTCGTGTCATATAGGTTTTATATCATCCAGATTTTAATTTTAATTAATTTTACAATTCAACAAAAACTAATTTAATGAAAATTAATAAAATGAATTTTATGAAAACGAATAAAATAAAATTTATTTAATGAAAATTAATAAAAGGAAATTAATTTAACGAATATTAATAAAGTACGATTAAAAATTTTAAAAAAATTTTTTTTTACCTCACAATTAGCGGCTTGAAAATTGTTATTTAAATACGCATGTTATTCATATCAAGTCGTATGTAAATATTTAAACCTCAGTTGTAACGTGACAAAGTGTGACAACACACGTGCTTGTGTGTTCTTTTGTGTTTTTTTTTTGCGTGAACGTGTTTGGATTTCTCTTTCAAGATATCGAGACGGTAGGATAATGTTTCATTTCAGTATGCTTCATACTCTACTAAAATAAACAAATAAAAAATATTGTTAACCTTTGTCAACAACTTTATTAAAAATTAATAACGTATATGAAATGAACGTTATAGTTGGATTCATTATAATTTTAAATAAAACTGTAATTCTTTAACTAAATATTTTTATTTATATTTATATATGAAAACAAATACTATTTTCATATCAATTCACAACCTCTATGATTGCTCTAAACGAATAATTTTATATACGTACAGGTTTTTTTTTTAACTAAACAATATATTTATTATTAATTTCATTTTGTAAAATATATCATTTTACACAATATTCATCTCTATGACTCCACATCCATTTTAAATATACTTTATCAAAACAAATTTTATATGTGAAAACATAAAAACATTTAAAATCATCGATATCGATAGACGATTTAGTTCCAACTTATAACCTGACTGAATGACCCACTTAGCCCACCTCCACGGTCCACAGTTCCATCAAATATTTACAAGCTAGGTTCCAAGTGCTTAATTGATTTTGCACAGTGACATTTGCTTAGTTATTTAAAACTGTGTCTTGTTAATTTTAAAATAAAGTCAAGTCAAAAAGTCTAAGTCAAGTCAAAAACGTTATTTAAAAGTCAATCATCTGGGTCATAATACTCGTGAAACTAATCAATTGTTTTTGGTAGTCGGTAATTTATTATTCATATTATTTGTGACACCAGTAAATTATTTTTGTTTGCCATCTCAAAGTCAATCGTCAACTATTTTTTTTTATATAGAAACATTGTTGCAAGTTTAACATTTCAATATTCGTTTCTTGTCCAGTGCTTTGTAAAAGCCTTCAAACTTAGCTCCAATCAGAAGTCGCTTATAAAAAATATAAGTATATTATAAAAGATTTCTTATGTCTAAGACATTGTATCAGAACAACAAAAATATAACAATAAAAAACATTTTGAACGTCAAATATGTTTTTTGAGTTTTTTAATTAAATCCACTTCCTATTTATTAATTATTTATAACGATTCTAATTGGAGATGACAAAAAGTGGCAATTGAAAATTAATATCATCGCAAAAATAAGTTTTTATAGATAACCTTGATTCTAAACTGGGCATAAATATTACGAAATTTCAGTCATAACATGCCTACTTTTTTAATCCAAATATTTATTTAAGTTTAATATTTAGACGATTCCCGTTATACACACAAAATTAAATAATAATAATAATAATATAAATATTTATTAGTAGGCCTGTTCATTACAAGTTGATTCAACTAAATATTCACCATACATATTGTAGACAAAAGACACACTCTTCAAATTATTTTTTGATATTTGTAAAATAAAATAAACAATGTAAAATATTTGTAAAATAAAATAATAATTGTAAAACGATTTCAATCATTAAATCATCAATACATTTCAAGCGCTTCGTCATTAACCTGGTTAGACAATTAATTCAATTTTAATTGGATATTTAAATGATGAATTAATAATGAAATTGCGCAATTCTCCATCAACTCATCTTCTATTCTAAGTAAGTTCTGATAGTAGAGTTCAAATGTCAAAGTCAATGAAGAGTTGTGAATGCGATGATTCTTATTAAATCAACGACGTTCAAAAGATAGAGACGTGGGTTTATCTTTTGTGAGTTATCTTTTATATATCTTATAATGTGTTGTAAAAAAATCATTTATATTTTATTTGTGATATGAGAGAGAGAGAGTTATGAGAATTCTGTAATTCAAGTTGGGTTATTTGTTCCTATTGAAGCGGGAATTTTTGTCAATAATTTATAGAGTAAATATATATTATTTATTTATATTATAGACTTGCAACACAAAATGGGGTCAACATGATAGGGATCGTAATATAGATAATAAATATGTAACAAATACAATGCCTACTGAGTGACCTTTAAGACTTTAATTAATTAATTGTTTCAAAATATAAAAATATTATAATATATAATGATAAACAATAGTATATAAAGCACCTTATCAGTAGCTTTATAACTTTTGATTTGTAAATAACTTAGCCGATCGAAAATGTCGTCAAAAAACTTAAAAAATCAACAATCAAACCACTCTTCTGTTTACCTTACTTCAATCTTATCCAAATAAGGTTGTCTGGAAGAGATCGCTATTTAGCGATAAGACCGCCTTATTGTATACCCAAAATGTATTTTTTTTTTTCCCTTTTACTTTATTGTTTTTTTTTTTTACTTTTTATTTCTTATTTTTATTTTTATATCTTTTTTTTTTTTGCTTGTCTTGTACTTTACATATTTGTGGTGTGCAATAAAGAATATATATATAAATATATTGAATTAGTGGTCGTGGGTTTGATCCCCACTCAAAATGGGTTGACACTCAGATTATATGTATTTACGAATAATAGTTTATGTATGTTTGTCTGTTCTCTGGTACTCATAGTAAAAGCACTACTTAGTTCAGATCTAGATTTGGTTGTGTGTAAATGTCGGAATATTTATTCTTATTATTTAAATTACAAAAATAAATAAAAGTAAGATTCACAAAATTCTATATCTTTTTAAATACAAAGAATATTGATTATAATTATAATTTTAGATCAGAATGGGAGGGCTACTCAGTCAGCTGTTGTGGGGAGGAGATCCAGATGCTGTACACCCAACCTCAGGGTTATCACGTCGAGATGTGTATGCTGTACAGAAGTCCTGGGCGCCAGTTTACGCCAACTCAATGGCTACTGGCACAGAACTCTTGAAAAGGTAAATTTAGAAAGTTTGCAGTAATATAATATTATTTTTCATAAATAAAAACGACGTTATATTAATAATGCTCTTAAATTCTATTCAATTTCGTGTTTGTTCCAAAAAAAAAAACAATTAAATTTGCCGCCTTCCTCACTCCTTTCTTTCGAAAATAATTGTAATAAATTGTAATTATTTACACAATGTTACAATCTAAAGTAAACAATTGATTATACACTTTACAATTGAACTGATTCTTGTTGTTGAAATCTATTGTCGATATAAGTATTAAATACCTATATTACAGAGCACTGGCACTCTAAAATAAATTAATAATTTTAATTCCAACAAAGATACATATACTTATAAAATAAAAATACATTCATAAAAAAAGTAATTCTCTTGTCGTTTCATTAACTTCGAATTATTTAATTTAAATATTTCACATAAATATACATATAAACTATATATCAAAATAAAAATATATTCATAAAAATATTTGTCGTCTCTCAATAACTAGAAACCGAAAATAATAAGCATACAATACCAATGAAGCTTGCTTTGTGGAATTATACTACACTAGATTTAAAAATGTTATTGACCCATTCAAATTCAGATAAATGAAATTGACATTGACAATTGACAGTTAGTTTTGAAATTGTAAGAAATATGTCCTGTTTATAATATATATATATATATATATATATATATATGTGTGTGTGTTCAACAATCAAATCAATATTAAAGAGGCCGTCTTTTTATTATATATTCTCATATATAAAATCTTTTTTAAATATGTCTATAAGCATATAAAATAATGAAATCTCTCTACAAACATATAAAAATACGAATATAATTTTCTTTGATAACATGAAATAATTATTAGTAATAGGTTTAAAAGTGTGTGTGTGTGTGTGGGTATATTTGTTTATATTTTGAAGTAAGAATCAGAATGCCGAGCCAATCAATTCTCGCTCTTATACCCGCTGAAATAGTACTCTCCTCTCACAGAAGATTGGTATACAATAGTTATTATTTGAGCATGACTTGGATGTCAGATCTTCTTCACTCCTTCCTCTTCATCTTTTCTTAATTTATCTGCAACTACTCTTTGATGAAGATTTTTTAGGTTGCGTTTACCATCAGGCTTACAATGTGCTTGTTGCCTGGGTGCTTTTATATAAAACTAATTCTAAGAATTATTTTTTATAAAATATTATACAAAATTATGTAGTATTGACAAGTGATGTAGGGAATGAGGAACCTGGAAGGTTATCAGTATGAATGTGTATGAATATTAATGGAAAAGAAGATGGAAAGAAAAAGATGGATGGACTTTGTGATGGATAGTCCTTCCATCTACTTTGGACTGAGTATAAACAATGGAATGGCGTAGACCTATGTAAGAAAAAGATATAGATACTCAAAATAAATTAGGATGGAAAAGAAGAACGAATTACCCCGCCCCTACCCACGACAAATTGAGTTCACGATGTAGAGACAAAACTCTTTTATCAAAATAACAATATAAAATACGTGATATATTACATAATACAGCCGAGTAAATATTATATATATATTCTTTATTGCACACCACAAATATGTTAAGTACAAGACAAGCAAAATTAAATAAATATATATATATATATATATTTAAAAAATCTCATATTTATAACTGACCTAAATATCTACGGATTTAGATATTAACAGTGAATTGGAACGGCTTTCGGCGCTAGAATTCCTTCAATCCAATTAATCACCTCGTAAAAGTTTATCGATCTTTAGTTGAAAAAATAGACTGCAGAGTAAGCTACTATAGTTTTATTTTCACTTTGAAGATCAAAAGCACTAATAAAATACTGAATAGTAAATGATTGCAAACTTTTACCATCTAATATTTCAATGTTGTCTTTGTATGCTTAAATGTTGTTGTATTTTAACTTTGACTGACTCTTATACATACATATATTTATTCGGCTCCTCAACTCTACTCAAGTTAATTACATCGGATTTTTGTCCAACTAGTTTCGAACCCATTTCGGCTTTTTATTCATGAGCTCAAAGCATGGCGGACTCATTGAGTGAACGCTCATATATGTATATATATGTATATATATGCTTATATAAAATATTTCTTGGTTCTTTACTGTAAGTACATATTTACTAATACGCAATACGGTACTGGCTCTTATCTATTTATAGTGACAGACTAAGATAAGATTGTAAGGCGTTAAATAAATATGATAAACAAATATTTATAATATAATATAGACATTGCTAAATCTGAATGTGCAAAATTTCGAACTAAATGTGAGAATATATTTTTTCCATCTATTATTATTTATCTATTATATTATCTATTATTTATAGTGAGTGACAGTTGACCCATAGGCCTGTTTGTCTGTAGAAATCATATGTTTTGATCCTGATAAATTTGGATGAAGATGACAGAGATTCTTTATTGTATTTCCTAAGAAATGACTTTTCTTTAGCTCTAAGGATCTAAGGATCTAAGGATCTAGTCCTAGTCTAGTCCTAGGATATTAGCAGATTAAAAACTATATTATTTGTTATTCAGATACTTCCGAGCGTATCCAGAAACTAAAGAATATTTCAGAATGTTACGGAAGTTAAATGAAGACCAGTACGCTGACAACCATCAGTTCAAGGCGCACGTCATAAGTCTAATGAGTTCGTTGAACTTGGCCATCAACAATCTAAATCAACCAGAGGTTGTGGCGGTAATGATGACCAAGCTTGGCGAATCACATGGCAGAAGAAAGATTCAGGAAAAACACTTTCATGTAAGTAAAATTAAAACAATGTTATAATATTCAAAATTTTATATATAATTGTTTTGTTTAACTAATAATTGGTCAAAAACAAACAAACAAACAAAACAGTCCTTATCGTGAAATACTTTTGTCTTCAGGATCTGAAAAATGTTCTAGTTAAAATGTTCGTTGAAGTTCTTAATCTTGACGAAAAAACGCTAGGGTCTTGGGGGAAGGTGGTCGATTTCTGGTACAAGAAGATTTTCGAAACTTTGTCATCTGAAACGTGAAAAAAATGTTATTAATAAGATTAGTCTAAACAATTACAACAACCGATGACCATACAAGATGATTTCCTAATTGAGGTTGGAATGTGTTATTTATTTTGGACAAGCAATCGAAATGAACTCGTACTCGTAAACGTACTCGTATTTAATAAGGTCATAATATTAAGTATTCTGTAACTTTAAAAGGATTGAAGTTTAATATATAACAGCTGACACGTCTCCATTTTGATTTATGTAAAATATTTATTTTTGGTAGAATTATTAACCAAAACGCCAACGCACTCAAAATAAGTTTGATATCAATTTTTTCTTCGAATTATTCAGCAGGCCTGCCATGAAGTCTTAAAAACTATCATAGTCTTAAGAAATTTTGTTTTAATATTACAATAATATTACTTTAATTAACCATGAGCTTTATAAAACAATATTGTTTTATTCTTAGTTATGTAAAAGAATATTAATTCTTTAAATTACAAAATTTGACAATAAACCATTTTACATTAATATATCAAATGTCAAAACATACTTCATGGTACGAGTTAATAATGTTTCCTGTAGTAAAAGAATGATTTATGATGACGTCATCAAAACTTGTCAAAACATTATTAAAGTAATATAACTTTTAGAACGAATTATTAATAATATTAATGTAATAATAATAATAAGAGCTCATGGTAGGCGTGCTGGTTTCACTTGCGTAGAGCAGGATGAAAAAAATATCCTATTTTACTCTCTGATACTATATATAGCCTTAAAATAAAAAGCAATTTTAATGGCTTAAAATGGCGTAGTAGTATTGAATGATTACAAAAACATATACAGACAAACAAAAGTTTCTTTATATTAGTATAAACAAACACTATTAATAGACCGGTAATGGCTTCTTCAATTACTTTCCGTAAGTGTCCAGCCAATTACAATTTAATTGAATTGGATTTACAACCTGATTCTTGTTTTTTTCTACGTTATTGTCATAATTTGAGTGACACACAGACACTATTAGCTAGTTGTATGTGACAATAAAATAATGTATTATTTCTTTGTTGAGAAATACAATACAAAAGAATACATTTTTTTATTAGTGGCGTCGCCCAATTTATGTAACTCCAAATAAAAAATATGTATTCTTGTTAGGAAAATCAAAAGACATATATTTCTAAGATTAATTAATATTGTATATAAATAATAAATTGAGTTGATATAACAAGTCTTCCAAAGATAGTTAAGTACTAGTTATTACATATATACATATATATCTACAATAAATTAACATATGAGGCGTAATACGCAATAAGTAATTTTATGTGAATTTGTTTGTATATACATTTTTTTTTACCATTGTTATTTTTTATAATAAAATGATATACAGCAATTGTTTTTTTGTTTTTCAAACTTTACAATATAATAATAATTTATACATAAATTATTCTTTCCGTTCATTCAAATGTCAATCAAGTTATTTTAATCTACAACGTGGAACTTGTAGAGTTTTTTTGACGTAAAACTTTGTTTTTCACGGAATTGACCCTTCGATCTCGATTTTCTCTCTGATGGACTAATTAACGATGAAATTTAATGAATATTAGATCGGTAATCTAGTCAGATAGTCGAATCTAAATCATTATTAAGTTTTATGACTGTACTAGAGATTCGCATACTGGTTTGACAAAATGGGTCGAAAAAGGTAAAAAATATCCCTAAACCAATTTCTTTTTATCGTTTTAATTCATATATATTTCTCCATATGATATTCTTAAACTGAAATGCAATACACAATAACAAATAAATCAATTAAATTTTATTCTCAGCGCCGACAAATGCGACCAGACATCAGACAAACTCATTAGTTAATGTATTTTAAAATACCTAGCTAAGTTATAAAATCATGGTAAACATAAATAGTATAACTATAATATACTATTCTATAATATTTTATTACAATTCAGACAAAAGGTAGGCCTTTTGTCTGAATTCCTTAAAAAAAATCCTAAACTAGGAATGCGTTGCACTGCTAGCCTGTAATACTCTACATTTAAAACAGGATAAAAACTATGAAACTTAAGATCTTTAGGGGTCATTTCCATATCCGAAAATGAAGGGTCTCACAATTAAATGATTGCGTGAATGATTGCGTGAATGATTGCGTGAATGATTGCGTTGCCATGCTTGAAAATACCTGTGCACTCTACATTTGTTAAACAAAAACTGTCAAAGAACATCTTTAGACAACCCATGTGCATGAAAAGATTGATTGAATGAATGAAAAAAACATTCAGGAGATTATAATTCATTCATCTTTGGAATCCAGAGGTCGAAATAGAACTATACCTAAGACCTATATGTAAAGTTAATTATCCTGTTTGTTTGTCACTATTACTCTTTTAATAGTGTTAACTTAGTGATAAATGTTTTTCTATATAAAAATAGAATGGAAGAAGAAACAATTACCACTAAATAATTGAATTAACAAGTCACTGTAAATAGATTTAATAACCGGAGCTAGCTCTTATATTATTGTACTCGAAGATCTATCAAAGATTATAAATGTCATTTTAAGGTCACTAAATCAAAATAGTTATATTTTTCAACAGTAATTTGAGTTAGTTTTGTGAATCAAAAATATTGTAGAATAGAAATATTCTTGCCCGCGAATCTGCTTGCTTTTCGACTCAAATAATAATAAGCCTTCAAATAACAATATTCTTATAAGTTGTTAGTTCTCCTGTTAGAACAAACAAATTTTTGTATATTCCATAAAAATTGTAGAATCATCATCGGAGTGAAAATAAATATGTTGACTGGGGCAAAAAAATATTGTATTTATTTTGGTATTGTAATTACAGTTTTATTGTTGTTCTGTAAAAAAAGAGAATTCCGGGATGTCAAGAATCCTATATGTGGATGGATGGATGGAACATTAAAATATAATTTAATAAAAAAATCATTAAAACCTGTCCAGTAATTTTACGTGACACGTGAACAAAACAGAGAAGAATATTTAAAATAATATGTGTATTTGTACGAAATACTATATACTAAACACATACGACGCAGTTATAGCCTGTAGGGCTAACAGCAGAGACAAAATAATATTGATGTAATATTTGTTTCTAGATATAAATTTAATATGTAGATTTAGCTCTATAAAAACTATTCGCAGTTTTGATCTGTTGATCACAATTTTAACGCCGGTATAGAAAAATAAGATTATTTTTCTTTTTATTCAAAAATAATTATCTTTGTAATATTATATTTTGTACTATTAAGATGTAGAGATAATTTCTACAAATATATCAAAAGATTATACATTATATATTATCAGCTTTAGTTTTATAAAATCCCTGCAAAATCTGTCCAAGGACTCTATATATTTAATGCCATTTTCAAAACATTTTATTTAGTTGATATAAATTTAGTTTACCGTAAAACATCAGTGCTTACGTGACAAACTGTGAAAACAGACGTGTACTGTTCGTTGCTGGTTTAAGTTACATTTGTAATGTAATTTAAATAGCAATTGTAATCAAATATTATAGTGCTAGTTATATAGTTTTATTTTAATTTAGGTGCAGTTTTTAAACATAAATCAGTATTTTAAACCTCAAACAACATAACTCTATAACGAGTTTGCTAAGTCAAGATGTTTTGAATCAAATGTCAAAGTGTGACGAAATATTCTTCAACCAAGAAAAATAAACACATAGTTTAAGAACAGATATTAATATTAGAAATAAGGAAATACGCAAATATGTAAGTATCATTTATTAGTTACATCTTATCATGGATAATATTTAAAGGCAGTACACATAATAACTCCTTCAAAGGTATGTCATTTTCATGTCATAGCATAGAGTTCTGTTGACTTTGATCTGACATTGTTTGAAGCGGACTGTAGACAATCATTATTCGTGTATTAATATTAAATTCTGCTTTTGATTATCGAATTCACTACAGAACCCTTTATTGCAACATTTGAAGTTAAAATTTTGCTATCCATGTAACCTTATGTCACTTTAAAAACTATAATATGATATAAAAACTTTTTTGTACAAACTCGGTTAAATAAATAAATACAATAAGGGGAATTCCCTGGATATGTATAAAAAATATAGAATGATAACAACAATTGATAACTCAAGTGATACGAACAGATATGGTAAGTTTATTTACAAGTGATTAATTAACATTCATATAATAAATTCATATATTATAAATAATGTTTGCGTTTTTTGTTACAGCACTATATCTTTTTAAAGTACGCATTGGCTATTGTAATGATGTACAAATAAAATAAATAAGTTCAATTTCAACTTTATATTTATGTAATATTAATCATGACTCCAAAGCTCTATTATATCTATTCAATTTTAATTAACCTCGTAACAAATACCAAGAACAAAGGTGATGTTTTCTTTCAAATATTCAATAACAATTTTTTTTAACAAGAAAGAAAACAAGTCATTCATCTCGTGTTCGTTAATTGTAAATATTATGTTTCTGTAACATTTCTTGTATATACATGTTGTTTATAATTTAACTGCGTATACAATGGTTATAAGTTTGTTTAATATCTTATTATTTTAATTTTATAATGAATATAACTTGTACTTATTTTGTTTTCTCAACTCTGATCTTCTATTGTTTAGGGAAGTTCATTTGCCTTCTTTGTAACGAGAAAAAAAGACAACAGAAAAACTAATTTATTAAAAAAGAATATAATAACAAGTTGTGCTTGGAGCCGATGATGATTTCTAACCGAAATTATTACATCACCGTCTATCTGCTCTATATGCCTGGATATCACTCCGTTCATATGGTAGAGCTGACCTTGAAATCAGCTAGCATATACATTCACAGGCTATGTAAGATAAAAATATTTAAAATAGGCTATTTTACTGCTAGCCTCGTTAGTCTTATTACAAGGATGGGCTTAATAAGACATATGTATGAATATATAAGTATGGATTTTAACTCTACATCACTTATAAAAGTCATAATCATAAGTCAAGAGCTAATGATTATAATGCCTTTTCTGATAAACAATAATATGTTCTGTATTCTGTCATCTTTTTATTTGTCGCATTTAAGAAATAAATTGAGAAACATTACATTAATATCGACAACCACAGTGAAGTTAAGACGGTAGAGTCAAATTGAGCTGGAATCACAACTTTGATACACCTAATTAATTAATGCTGTTGGCCATTGGCAATCCTTAAATAAATAAATCAATCAATCAATCAATAAATAAATAAATAACTAAATAAATAAATATATAGCTCTGTCATAACTTTTTATAACAAAACAGTATTTACTAATAACAGAATTGTAAAGCCATGATTAGTAAAGCAAATAGCAGACAGTTGTAAACAAAAAATACTAGATATATATTTACTATTATTCTATTTCCTAGTATATTTTTGTAGTACCCTTACTACGTTAGTACGAGTTTTAACGTTACGAAACGTTGATAGTTTTTGAGCAGTCACGAAACGAGTTCTGGTATAAAATAACAACCAAGAGTGACCCAGACTCGTTTCGTGACTGCTTGAAAACTATCAACGTTTCGTACTATCAAAACTCGAACTAGGGGTAATGTATTACAACTGTTTTTATAGTATCTCATAAAATGTGTGACGTTTTCAACAATAAACTATTCTATCGAATTACACGCCTTTCGTCTCGCGTCATATAACACGTGTCGTTAATTTAAGTTGATATATAATTACAATATATTTAGCAGCACTTGTTAAAAAAAAATAATGTAGCTATATGACTTTATTAATAAACTCGAATTAATTGATTTGATGGATAGGACTATTTGCGGCGTTAGCGTGAATGTCGGATACTTGTCATCGTTTTTGAAAAATATATTTTTAAATATAAAGTATTTTAGCTAAATTATTGTCTGTTTCTCAATTTACTATCACTGCTTTGCAAACTATTAATAATCACAATTGTCAATAATTGCTTGTAAGTTATTATTTATTCTTTATTCTAAATAATATATAAAATATAATCATTGTAGTAACGTTATATAAATATCCTCAGGTAAGATGGGTGGGTTCATAAGTCAGATATGGTGGGGAGGTGACCCGGACGCTGTAAATCCTTTTTCTGGCTTATCCCGTCGAGATGTTTACGTGGTACAAAGAACATGGGCACCAGCTTACAGAAATGCTGCAGAGACTGGTATTGAGCTCTTCAAAAGGTAGTATTATTAGGAGGAGGTATATTGTACATCATATGTAGGTCAAGCAACGGTCATAGATATGATCTAATTGTGATTATTACACTCAATTGCTAAACTATAACACTTCGTAAGTGATACACAATGTGGTCCTGATTGAATTATTTACGTAGTGACCCTATTGAAGAGATGGTATAAATGCCAAAATAATAAACGTCCTCTTGCCAACAATTTGCAAATTTGAAATACTGTCGCCATTTTGAAAACAAATAAATATTTTTTTGTTGATTTATTTTAATATAATCATTTAACTTTTTGGCGTAAGGTCGACTGACTTAAATGATTATTTATTGATTATTTTGAAAGTCAATTTATCTGTAATTTCTTTTAACAGATTATTCCGCGCGAATCCAGAAACTAAACCTTTTTTTATAATGGTCAGAGACCTCTCCGAAGATGATTTTTGTAAAAGCCATCAATTCAGGGCTCATGTGATTAACTTGATGTCTTCTTTAAACCTGGCCATCACAAACTTAAATCAGCCAGAAGTGGCCGCTGCTTTGATGAACAAACTAGGGGAATCACACGGCAAACGAATGGTTCAAGAACAACATTTTCAAGTAAGAAATATTTAATCTTCTAAACTAACATATTTTTATTGTACATATTAGACAAATAATTAGTTATATAAATATTTGCAATAAAAAATGTATATTGGCATATGTCAAACATTAAAATCTTATACAAATTGTAAAGCCGCACTGGAATCACGACTAAATAAACACAAACGTTGCGTAATGCCGCACTGTGTATAGATTTTTTATCCGCAATTATCACGAGGGCTGTTGGACAAAAAATTACGCAGACATCGTGTCGCAGTCAAAGTACTAAAATGCCATTGTTTTTATATGAATTGAGATCAACTGACTCATTAAAAGAACTAAATTGGATTTGAAGTGCTTGTAAGCTTTGAATTTTAATGACTCATATAAGAACCACATTTTATAGCTCAAGTAATAAAAATTTTTAAAATATTTCGTTATTCTTGGGCCGAATTAACTCATGTTGATGATCTGTCTATTGTTTGAACTGAATGTATATTTAAGATATATATGTATTATCTCTTAATTAAAGTTATTTTTGTCACCAGGACCTAAAACTTGTTATGATGGATATGCTCAAAGAACTTTCGAAGCTTGATGAGACGACACAGAACTCTTGGTGCAAGACTATTGACTTTCTGTATAAACACATTTTTGAAACTCTACATTTTTAAAAAATCGTTCTTCAAACATTTTATTTTTGTTGCTTTAACGATTTTCATGTTATTGACACGCAAAACGCCACGCTATTTATAAAAATGTGTTTATTATTGGATTATTTATATAAAAAGTTATAAATGTGATATTATGTTAGCTGTTAGATATACAATAAAATGTTATAACATATTAATGCGGGATTTTATTTATATATATGATGATTTAAATGCCAAAAGATGCAGTACAATAAAGCCTGTATCTAATAGAAAATTCCATTAAACTCATGACATGGAAAACAAAGGCTTCAAAGGTTAGAATTCGGCGTAAATGATGGCAGCCTCCCATCTTCCATTATTCAACGGTATGCATGTTTAATGCGTCTTCACGTTCATCTTATTTCCTGAACATGTTCTAGTTCATTCGAAGTAAATTGTATTTCAACATGCAATATGTTCTGCCTCCTGACTTTGTAATCAAGACTTTAGTTTTTGGTTCATGATGCAAGAATGTCAAGAGTCTTGGTTCGTGATACAATGCCTTGGCTTACTAAATTTATTTTTTGAAACAAGCATTTATAGTTACATATTATTTCTCTCATCACAAATTAGGATATTAAATTTAGGTTTGTAGACATAAAATATATACGAGTACATTCTTTAATTTATTTTCATAATGTTTTTTTTAATAATTAGCAATAATCCTTCAAATGTCCTGTTTTTATTACTGTTCAAAGAGTAAACAGATAAATAAATGAGCGTCATATACTATAATATATATATATATATATATATACCGCAAATAGTCTCATTAGTCTCATTGGTGGTATATGTTTATAGTGCAAATATGTGAATAACCCTGATTTTAAACCCCTCTACGCATAAAAGATGACACTTACCCAAGCTCTACATCAAACTTCACCTCAATATTGGCTGACATGACAAACATGACATAGAACATGGGTTTTAAATTATTGGTATTCCAATAAAAAGTTTGAAATGCCAATAATTTTAAAAATAAATATCAAAGTAAAGTTCGACGATTTTTGAGATAAAATAAAATTAAAAAATTCGTGATAGTTCAAACAAAACTACAAGCTGTGCATGGGGGACTCATCCGGCCAACAACAAAATGACTGTCAAAACTTTTTGGACAAAAAAATTGTTAGAGATTAAAAACAATGTTTGAAATAAAAGTATAATATTTTTTTTCAATAGGACGATATTTTTTTCTTTCTTCTTCAGTTTTGGTGTAATTCCATGGGTCCTACGTAGCTCGTTATGTCACCATCACCGCCGGCAATAATAGAACACAAATCCAAAGTTTCACCAAAATTGGTTAAGAAATGCGATCTCTCCGCGAGTACGTTTATACAAATTACAAACCATTTTGATCAATGTCGTAATTATCAGTCACAAAAATTCACGTACTCCTTTTTTATTCTATATACCAAAGTGCATGCAACAGTTCCCTGCATCTGTGTTTAGTATTCCTCGCGATTGTACCACATTTGTATTCAATATAAGACAATGGGTTATTAAGGATTGTTATAGATTATCTAATTGGTTGCGCTTCTAGAATTCTATTGAGGGCTATTGTTATGGTATTGATAGGTAACTTAATTAGTGATTGTCATACAGATATGTGCAACGGATTTAAGTCAAGTGCATCCGATGAAAATGGCGCCATTCGAGAAATATGTGATCTGTGTTTTAATACAGAATATAAATAATATTTTACGATTTTTTGTTTTTATATTCTACAACATTAAATGATACCTTTCTTAGGAGCCAGTCTTGACTTTTTAAGATATGATATATCAATTATTTGATATATCAATCGATTAATATCAGAATTAAAACCGATTAAATGAACTTTGGTCACAACCAAACATCAAAATAATATTCTTGTTATAAACTTCACAGGCAAGAATATACTTTGACCTAAAACCGAAAACCGCACAAAAGGCATATGCAAACTTTTTAAAGAAATATACCAAGAAAACAAACATCACAAAAAGCTATTATTTTAATACTCCATATTAAAAAGAAATTCAGTAATATTTTGATATAGACACATTCTTACGAAACAAAAAGGTAAATGAAATTAAAGGAATAGCCAGACAGCACTTTTGGCAAATGCTTACTCTAGCGCTGTGCAATATTAAATAAACTAACCAAACAGTGTTTTACAAATAATATTCATACAATACAGCTATAATATCCTAATAATAATACAAGCAGCAAGTTCTTAATAAACCATTAGATTGTTTTTTATGCTTTATATATCTATTCACTATGTTTTCAAAGAACCTTGACTTTAAGAGGGTCTGACTCTACGCCTAAATGTCTGCTCTACCATTTGTTATATTTAATATCTCTACGTCATGAGTAGAGTCTAACTATTTAGTAAGATCTAGTTACGGTAACAGGTTAGGAATTCCATAAGTTATATAAATAAACACATTTAAAATTATTAAAATATAAGAATTATTTTTTAGAGTAGAGTTTTTTGTTTGATAATCGATAAAATAATTTTGTAAGAAGGTTATTTTTTGTTATTTTTTTTAGAGATGTGTTTTTATTTGATTATCGATAAAGTATTTGTGTAAGTTTGTTTGTGTATATTGTTGTTATTGTTGAAGAAGGAAAATATTTAAATTATATTAATTAATTAGCAAAAACATGGTTCATTTAAATTGTGAAATAGTAATTATTTTAATTTCCTAACCTTACATAATAAAAGAACATTTCTTTATACAACTGTTTTTGGATAAGATAGTCAAATGTTTATCTATTAGTAATGAATAAAAATGGTTTTACTCAGATTGTAAAATAGATTTATTTCTTTTCCCAATTGTTAACCTAGCTCTACGTTGTCAAAGAACGACTCAAAATTGTTTTTATAACTCTTGCAATAATAAAAGAAATAATAACATATATTCTTCATGGTTTTTAAGACTGGTTTATAAAAAGAGATATACCTTCAATTTGCTGTATCTTATCATGGATTTAGATCAAATAGAGTCATATAAAAATAAAAAGAGAGTACAAAACCTGAAAGTATGTCGAACCTACTTCAAAATTTCATACACGTACATGTCTTAATAAGCCAGGGGTGTGTAGCAAATTGGAGAGATTACATGCCCTAAGCCGAAGGGCGGGCGGGGCGTTGTAAACACTCGCAGTCCCAACCCTGACTTCGACTGACATACACGCGTCCTGTCCTCGTTATTTCTAATATACGACCGGTAAAAGTTTACAAAAAGCGATAAATAATTATTTTACATATGTTATTCTAGTGATAGATTCACTGTATATTGTATTTTAGTTTATTTTCTTGATGGTAAAGTGTTTGAAGTGCCTTACGTGTTATATGACTGGTGTAAGAATTGTACAGCTAAGTCCAGCGGACTATTAAATTATACGTACGTATGGCTTTTGCTTAAATTGTTTGTAAGTTTAGAAATATAAGTATTTGATAATTATCAACCAAATTACAAAGATTATATATATTATTTTATTGTTTTATCCAATTGTATACACATATATTTATAAAATATATTAAAGGCTCAAAAAAATAGTTATAAATAAATAATATTGAATTGATATGCAACAGTTACGTGTAGATCAAAAGTATCTAAATAAATATACAATACCTTTTATCTTATTATATATATTGTATTATCTTTATTATTATAGATATCTACAAACATATTGTCAAAAAAGTATACTAAGTCACTCGTATAGAATATTTATTTAAATTTCCCAAAGGAGAGGCACACAAAGCTACAAGCCATATAAAATGACCATTTGACCTCCTTACCTGATCTTGACCCACATATTGACCCCATAATATTCATGAGGAAAATTTCGTATAAAACTTTTAACCGGAAAATTTGTGGCTCAACTTTTACTTCAAAAACCGTAACTTTTCAAAGGATCCTTGACTTTTCTGTTATGTTTGTTTTCAGTTTCTTAATCCGTTGATATTGTTACTTTTTTCATAAAAGAAAGTTATTTAACTTTAGGTGACAAAAAGTAGGGATTTCCGAAGTTGAACCTCAAAAGATTTAATATTATATATCTTACCTTAAGAATATTGCTTTTTGTACTATATAAAAAATAATAACTTATTCTTTTAGATTAAGGTTTTAGACTGCTATTTCTAGTACCAATACAGGTACCAATTCAGTCGTTACCGTTAATGCCCATCTCTATATAATTAATCTGACTAAAGTAAGTGTATCTCTATTTATTTACGAGATTATAATATAGAATTTTTATTTATTTTATATTTTTTGCGATCTTTTTCTTTAATAAATAAACATAAATGCTTTACATCCAAACAGAATTACTCTAACTAATAACTAAATCTAATTAATTTCTAATAACTCTATTAGAAATTGGAATACTAGAAACTATAGTAAAAGGGATGTACCGGGATCGCTTGAACATTTAATAGAGACTTTGACAGAAAGAATGCCTTAAAAGTGTCTAGATGGTTATTTTGCTCAATTTTATATAGTTATTTTTTAAAGATATATTTACAATGCCAAATAACCCGATCGGAGTGTTTGAATACGCTTCTTTTTTAGATATAATTAAATATAAACCGCTTTTTAATTGTTTTTCTGGAATCAAAGCAGATATAAATAAACTAATAAATTCGTTGATACTTTTTTTTTATTTCATCTGTTTTTTTTTTTATTCAACTCCAAAATGTTTTAGAGTCAGGTGTATTGTACCTATTTCTCGGCATATTTTTTTTTTGTTCTGACTATTTCCTTCCAAAATTAACACCAGATTCTAAATATGTAGGCTCCTTTTATAATTCTTAAAAAGTAGCATTTATTGTGGTAATTATGAAAAAATGCTTCCATTAATTCCTTTAAATTAGTGCCAACATTTTCGTTTACCTTTTACTATTGTGACAATGTTAGTTTTGGCATTTATTTAGATATTCAAGTCCACTTTATTTCTAGAAGCGTTATTATTATACAATACAATACAATAAATAAAGACTGAGCCAAGTAATTAACTAATGATAATATTGTATAATTCTATAGAAAGAAAATATTAATTAATAAATTTAATTCATAATTAAATAATTTGATCATCGAATTCTTCACCACGACATAATTACGTAATTGAGTTTTCTGTTGAATTAATTATTATTTGAATTATTTATGAACAAGCTAATGAATACAGAAACAAATGCAATTAAAATATTTAATTAAGAAAACAAATGCGTATTAATTACTCTTTTATTGATAATTTTGTACATAAGGCCTACCATTAACTTTAACAGCAATATTACAATTATCTTACCTTTGAATTCGTCCTAAAAGTTATATTACATTAATAATGTTTCGATAAGTTTTGATGACGTCATCCTAAATTATTCTTTTACTATAGAAAATATTATTAGCTCGTACCATGAAGTGTGATATTGATATATTAATGTATTATTATTTTGTTTTTGTTATTTTTTTGTATGTATCACTAAAAAGTAAGGGATAATAGTAGAGTTAATTTGGGCAGTACATAACAATACATTTTACGGAACTTACTGAATATATTTTGTCCGTATACACAAATATAATTATAAATGTTTAAAAATAATTTGAACGAAAGTATTTTATTAGATAAGACGAGAAAATATATAATGTTAGCCACCAGTGAAAAAAAATTTAATAAGAAAATTAAAAACTACATATTTATTTATTATTACTATTATATTCAAATTAATTTTTAAATATTTATATTACATGTATTTTAGTTTTAGTAATTTCTGGCAGTAAGAAATATATATATACAAATATTGAGTAAGCTATCATTTAGCAAAGCATGCACCAAAAAGGTATAAGTGTGTCAGAACTCTTTCGTTTAAGTAATTTTATAAACGAAAATCTTAGATAATAATATTGAGAAATTAAAAATATAATATTAACACAGTAACATCTGATCTAACATAACAACTAGCCATTTATACTCGTACTTCAACCATCTAACCACCAAATATGCCATTTTATCGAAAAAATATTAAAATGAAGTCTTCGTTCGCGGTTTTTGGGCTAACACAATTAAAAGTCAATTTAGTTGGGAAGGTGGGAACTGGAATGACACTTTATTAAATTAAAATTCAACTACGTGCTAGATAAACAAGTATTTTTCATTTTATTAATGGATGGGAAAATTGCTGGGAGTTTTCATTAAATTACAGTATGTATTGCCATATTTTTTATATCTTGAGTTCTGATAACTCTTTTTGATCATGAGATTCACGAGAAAAAGAGAAACGAGAGGGAGAGAAAGACAAAAGTTACTGTATATTCACTTTTAAAATATTAAGACTTACATACGTATACTATATACGTATACTTATATACGTCCTTATTTAACTTATTGTGAGATCTGGAAACGCTTTATAAGCATATAATTAACGAGAGAAAAAGAAGAGACAGAGAAAGATTAAGTTATTGTAAATTAAATATGTCATTAATACTTGCAAGGGATATAGTATTAAGAATTATTTAATAGATTTCTATAATTAAAGTTAGTAGAGAGAGAGAGAGAAAGACACATCAAATAAAAAAATAATAAATCTGTCTGACCTACTGAAGTAGAGAGTAACGAACGGATAAACTTCAGATGTTACCGCAAGCAAACAAAGCTTTTCGATTTAATGGATGGCTTATTTTTGTAATTAATTGATTGTGCGAATCATTTTATAATACTTAGATTTGAAGTTAGTACTTCAGTAAATGATTTTTAATGAATACAGAATTCCAAATGCTTTTTTTTTTTTATATAAAACCAGGTTTGTTATATTCATCGAGCCCATAAAGGAACACTTGTATTGCAACTTTGGTAGTTCTTTGAGTTTTATCTCGACTCACGGCAAATCCCTTCCACTCTATTGGCTTCTGCTACTACGGTTCACTAGTTCAAGATTATGGCGAGATTCATAGTTATGTAAAGGACAATCTTGTCCCTTATTCAGGATGCAGGATGATATAAGGACAGTCCACAGAGGCTACATATGATGTGCGAATGCTCTTCAAATTAAAGAAGCAAATATAAAGGACTATCCTTACATCTGTGATGTTGCAATGGTTCACCATGTTGGACGGCGAAGAAGCGTATGAAAAGAACTGCGTGCAGCTGAAATGCGAATGTTGAGGTGGATGTCCGGAGTAGCAAGGATGGATAGCATCAGGACTGAGTGTGAAAAGGGAATTCTAAAAGATATGCTGGTGAAGGAAAGGCTGAAAAGGAATTGACTGATTTGGTACATTCATGTAATATGGACGGATGAATGTTATATAGTAGTATGGGCAATGATATTAAAAAGGGAGAGGAAGACCGAAGAAAGTATGGATGGATTGTGTGAAAGATGGAACTTTAATGGAAGTGTTGGATGGACCTTCCATATGTTAATTAAGGAAATGAACACTAAGATGACAATGATAGAGTGGAAGAGACGTACGGGCAGTTCCGACCCTTCTACTGGGAAAGGTATGACGAAGAAAATGCATGTCTTGATACTGATTATAAGGAATCAATTAACAAACAATATATAACAGAATATTCGGACAACACATAATAGTACTTTAAATTTAAAGATAGTTGTATTTGTATAGTTTATCGCTAAATACATATTAGTATTTCAAATAACACGTGACAAACAGATAACAAACAAACTTTTTAACATCACGTGAAACAAGTATCAAAATTCATTTGTACATAAAATATTAACTATGATTACACAATCTTGATACTTGAAGTTATTTTTAAATACATTCACTAGTAACAAACACACATCAGAGAATATTTGTAATAGCCGTGCGGTCTCGGATAAGAATAGTATCATTTCCCGAAGGAGCTGTTAGAGACTTTAAAGGTACAAAAAGACGGATACGATCCTATACTCCTATCCTACTTATAAGAAAGATGGCGGAAATAAAGACTCGTTGCCAGGAAGGCTTGACGTCAGACCAGTGACCCGAGCTAAAACCTTTTGCAAAATTGAATGCGTATTTAAAAAGAAACGTTATCATGAGATTGACATTTTGCGCTGATCCCAAATAACTGGGATAAGAAGAGATGGATGAAGACATCATATTTTTAACTATCATACTTTGTGAAACGAACACAAAAGATATAGTTCCACATAATTTTTCTGTTGACATATCATATATAGATGATTTTATTTTAATGGATCATAAAAAAACATTTATTGATTAGGATGAAAATATCAATGACGTCAGATAGAAAGTCAAAGTTGCAGGGCACAGCGAAAACCTACGTAATTATAAAGTATCAAGCAATCATGAAATACAGGGGCAGTCGTAGCCAAAGGGTTTAAGGTCATATTAAAATAAGTCGATTGAATTCAACTTTAAGAAACAGAAAAAAACGAGAAAAACTTTATAGTACTAGCTGTTGCCCCATACTAATCGCTGCAAAATGTTTTTAAAAATTAAGCTTTGCTATTTATGATCCATTCAACACAACTCCTTCCAAACCATGTCTAACCCAGGATGATGACTTCGCTCTTTTCTTGATATTTTCCTTGTTGTGCTTCGGTTCATTTATGATATCAGAAAACATGATATTTAATTGTCTTTCACCAACGAATCTGAACAGATGACTTTAAGATCCATCCACTCTCACTACCAGAAGGGATTGTCTGAGGATATGTCCTTTATTACCCTAAGGACCGACCTTCAGAGCTTAATTTATTCGCGATTAGACATTTTATTTCCTCGCCTCAAATTTTTTCTATAAGGCATTTTTAGCTGTAATTTTTAGCTGTTTTCGATTGAATAACAAACTGACGAGTGACTGACGAATTATTATAACTTATATATTGATTTCAAAAATTCAATCTCCAAAGTGTTTGTTTTATATAAAATTTGAAATGCAATTATTACCGAAATTATATATGAAATGAAGTTACTTTTGTATTTGATTATACATCATAATATAAAAAACAGGTGCTTCATTCAGAATTGATTATGTATACATTGCAGTAAATTAAAATAATTACTTCTACTGATAAAATGAACTAAATAAAGTTGCGTTCGAAATAGATCGTTTATCAGTAATATCCTCTGTATTTACTTAAAATGAGTTACCAATTTAATGGCAATGTTTAATATTTGTAAAGCGTTGAGAGACAGACAAACAGAAATATCATTTAGATAACGATAATTACAAAAAGCTTAAGTCCGTGTACAAGACATTAGTGGCTCTCCATTATTGGTAGAGATTGGTTTATATTGCTCAAAAATGCTCTACTTTTGCCTGTGTTCGTCTTTTGTCTTGCTATGTTCCTTCGTTGTGTTAAAAAGGGTTAGAACTGGACAAAAGGTAACTTTTTTTTGAATATACAATAGATTTTAAATATTTGTAACAGTTTAAATATTTTTCAATTCATATCAGGGTTCTATATGTTAATACTTTATTCTATATAAATTACTATATTTATCACATCATAAAAAGGGTGCAGTCGCTGGATTCTTTCGTTTAATTAAAAAAGAACTTTAAAAAAATGTACATTCTTTTGTCTATAAAAAAATAAATATTATAATATTTTTTTTTTACCCATTTGAATGTAGTATATGAGTTCATACTACCTTTTTACAGGTAAATTGATTTATTTTTAAAATTTATTTATAAGTTGCAATTATATTAGATGTTATCTATAAATTATTTCAATTCTTCCTATTTTTCAACATAAACCTTTAAAGTTATGACATCATATTATTTTTTGTGTTTAATTTCTCGTAATCCATGATGACCCTCAAATGGGTTGAAACTGGGTTCGAAACAAACAAAATTCTGATATAATTGACATTAGCCGTATATAAATATATAAGTAATAATCGTATAGTTTTCTTTAGGTTGCAATGGGTAGCTGGCTGACCTATCTCTGGTGGGGCGGAGATCCAGACCTCGTGAACCCAATCTCAGGCCTGACCAAGCGTGAGGTACACGCCGTCCAGCAGTCATGGGCACCAGTTTATGCCAACTCCGTTCCCAATGGAACAGAAATACTTAGAAGGTATTGTTGGTTTTTTGATACGGTTATTTTAATATTAGCTTGATGGGTTATGTCGCAGTCGTTAATTCGTCTATTGTGGGCTGTAGTCGTGGGTTCGAATAGAAAAATATATTTTTTTAACTTAAATTTTTCTAAGTTCTGGTTGTTGTTTACATGTATATACGAAAAATATATAGTTTATGTATGTTTATCAGTTGTCTAGAACTCATAGTAAAAGCTTTGTTTAGATTGCTTTTTGTGATAACATCTTACTACTTATATATTATTTAGCTTGATTTGTATGTATGTTAGTATGTTTATATGTATGGAAAATATCCAATTAAATTTTCACTCGCTTCGATACGTACGTACAAAATTAATTAAAATTTTGCACGCGTATCAAGGACTGATGGCAATACAATTGTCAATATTTGTATATGGTGATTTCACTAAAATGTACAAATATTTTTCAATGATTGCTACGACGTTTGTATAAGTTTTTATTTAAAAAAAAACCTGATTTTTCGGAATTAAAGTTTTTTTTCATTACCCAATCGCCTTCAAAGAAAACTAAAACTGATTAAAAAAAAATAACACCTATCATTGCAATAATATACCTTATAAAATATTTATATAGAACACAAAAATATAGCGTTTATATAAAGTAGGCTCAAGTAGATCATATTTGACTCTTCATCAACATTCACCAACGTAACATTGTAACGGAGTGCACGTATTTATAGTTATAAAGTACGAACTACACCATTGCTTCAAGATTTTTCATTCAAAAATATATATTAATTGTAAAAATGACAACAAAACGTCATGATTTTTTGTACTACTAGGTACTCAAGTTATTATCCGTTGTAAATATCATATTTACATATGTACTTATAAACATATACATAAATTTATGTTTTAAGGTTATTCCTCGCATATCCGGAAACAAAGGAGTTTTTTAAAATGGTGAGAAAGTCAGCTGAAGAAGATTATATCGCCAATCCACAATTTAGGGCACACGTCATTAATTTAATGAGTTCATTGAACCTCGCTGTAAGCAATCTAAACAATCCAGAAGTGGTAGCGGCTATGATGAATAAACTCGGCGAGTCGCATGGTAGAAGAAAAATACAGGAAAAACACTTTTATGTAAGTCTATAATATATTTCATATATTTTATGGCTACAACATTGTGACATATTACTGTGGCAGAGTTTATTACGATCGCCATCTTTCTGCAAATTGTAATTTGCTTTCCAAATTCATGTGTTACAATCACATTGTACTTATAATTAATAACTTTCATTTCGTACTAGATTTAATATAATCTTATTGTTGTTTCTAATAATACACGTATTATGCTATAATAACAAAGGCATTTAATACAATAATTACCAAACATCACGTGGACAAAGCAACAGGGGAAATAAAATGGAAAAACAATTGCGATTCTATCACTGCACCGTAGCTTTTTTTTATTGTTTTGGGATAAAGGGATTTGGTTGTTCATTCTTATGTACTCCTAAAGTAAAGCTAGATGCACATTACCTCTAAATTGTTGAATTTTGTAAATTACATACCTCTGAAATACTCTTTATTTCTTGCAGGATTTAAAAAATGTTCTAGTCAAGATGTTTATCGAAGTTTTGAAGCTGGATGGAGCCACACTTGGTGCTTGGGGCAAAACCGTTGACTTTTGGTACAAGCACATCTTTGAAACACTAAACGGAGAGACAAGATAACGTACAACCTTAAATTATTTAGGCCTATAGTAAGTCTAACACCAAAAATATAAATTAGGTACATAATCCATGCGGAGAACTTTTATACTTTAAATATTGACTCCCATCTTTTCAGCTTTTCAGTCGCATTGGGTATAATATAAATCACTCCGCAATCTAATTTTAAGACACGTGTATTGTTATATTTTCCTTCTTTTGTACAGTCTTGATAAAGCTATTTTTAAATGTAATACGATATTTTTTTATGGACAATATATGGGAGTCCTAAAATTGTTAATAAATAAACATGAGACCGGCGTAAGAAATTTATAAGTTAGTCCAAATTAAATTTTTCCTTTTGTACAATAAAGTTTTAAGCAAACTAAGTGTACGTTTTCAAAATTTTTATCCATCTAAAGGTGAGTATTCACTATGATTACGCACTTGTGGCGCTCCACCCTTGTAATTATTTTCCATATAAATATTATTTGGGAACATTAAATTATGGATCGCATCAAGTTCGCGAACGTGGTGTATACCCGCCTTAAAATAGTTTTGTATCGTGTAGATAGGCTCATAAATATAATATATATCTGCAAATGTATTTAAATTTTAGAAGTGTAGGTTTAACATATCAAATAAATAAGATTTATGTTGCACTGCTATAAATTCTTCTACACTGGAAAGCCGTATTTCAATGTTATGGCAACTAAAATCAAAACATAGTGTTGCGAATGACATTGTAAATGTAAGATGGCTGATCCAATTAGAACCTACAAATAGAAAACTAGTTAGAATATTGTGAAGGTGATTTGCAACAATTTCAAGTATATTGAATAAAATGTTTTGTATAATTTTGTAAACATCCTGAACGCATTTATTTTGTAAATACATGTACGTACTTGTTGCATATTCTATGTACGCTTGTCAAACCATGTCAAACCAGACCATGTGAATAAACTTATATGTTGTTACAAATATCTTTTATTACGTTTTCAGATTATTTAAATATGGCACAAGCTTTTAAAATTAAAACAGACAAAATGTAATTCACGTTTATCAAACCAGTATCAATAATATTTGTGCTTATTGGAAAATTCAGTCGCATGTTAAATTTACCTTTTCAATCCTGATATAATTGTACTAGTTTTATTGGAAAATATTTTCTATTTTTAATATTTCTACCATCTTTATGTATAGAATTTTAATTGAATTAGCTAACAAAGAATAAAAAGAAAGAAAATTTTACTTTTACAAAACTGTAATGTATTATTTGTGTAGATAGTATATTTTATTCAATTTTTAACAGCCATCTTGATGAATAAAATGCTGGTTTAGATCGCTAATAATATCTAGGGAAAGGAAATATGAAATAAAACACACGTTTTTATACATTTTTTTATTTTTTTTTACAATTAATCAGATAACATACATATCAAACCAGCCGAAGTGTGGCTAAACCCATTTATTATCTAAACTTATGAACAATACAAGAAATTGATACATCTCAAATTCACCTTACTCTAAATATATAGATATATTATATATGCATCCACTCTATAATCTAAAACCTACTTATTCATAATCTAATTTTGCATAAATTCAAAGTAAATATGCCCAAAAGAAATAATGTTGAACTATGAATATACATATAACTTTTTGGCAATCAATTGAGTATCATTTCTGTGCATAGCAAAATTAATTTTTTTTTTCTTTAACATGTAACTTAGATCTTATTTATAAAGAGGCCACAAATATAACAGCGTTTCTGTCGTCAGTTCGATTACATAGGGACTTTTGTTAAACATTATTGCCTATACTATAAACATTAATCTTATATGAAATGTAAGAAAAATATCCTTACTGAATTATCCTAGCAGTGCTGTGCAGTAAGAGTTTAGGGTGTACGTCGGCTACGCGCTTGCCCCACCCTTGTGCGTACACATTGCGCTCAAGTACCATACCCACGCACGCACGCACGCACGCACGCACGTACGCACGAACGCACGCACGCACGCACGCACGAACGCACGCACGCACGCACTCTTCCGCTCGCCCATACGATACTACTTACTATAAACAAAGACAATACAATATCATACCATACAACACTTCACATAATGATCAAAACAACTATTTGTCATCTACATAAAACTTTCTCCAAATGTTTATATTAAAATATGTCTACTTATTGTAACTTCTAATTAGTTACAGCCAACTTTACAAATAATTGATACATTAGACTCTCAAATAGATCTCTACTAACTATTATTAATGGTAAAAAATAAAGAATAAAAATACTTCTAAACATTGCATTTCAATCACATAAGGTTTAGTTTAATTATACAATAATAACATCTTTTTAAAAAACCCGAACGTAACTGTTACAAGAACGTTATCAAACTATCGTTGAGTTCTGGAATGGAAAATAGCACACTTAAATTCACTAACTGTTACACTTACATAATAATTATTGTTCTCCTGTTTGTTTGTAAAATACATTGCTTTAGGTTATTTCAGAAAATAACAATAAAAATATATTATGAATAATATTTGATACGTCGATACAAATTCATGATATTTATTTAAACCTTACAAAATAACTTAAAAACGAAACAGTTAATACAGGTGGGTGTACCAAATAACAGTGCGGTGCGCTTGGTAAGTACGGGATGCGATAAATAATAGATTATATATGAGGTTAATGAACGAGGTAATACAGATTAAAGGACATATGACCGGCGCTGCTTCTCTTATTTGGTACTAGAGGGTGGGACGCTCGAGCCGAGCGAGGAGCCTCGCGTGGCGACTGGCGCCGTAGAGAAAAGGCACATATATCGATCCTGTATTCATTAACTAACGAGGGAACACCCTCCACGACATCGGCTCGCATCACACGCCCGCTGATTCGACAAGAATCAAATGGAAATGATAAAAACGAGGTAGCATCGCGCTACGCAACTGACGACTATTTAATAAATACATTCTTTTAATAGAGATTGAGAATATACGAGTTACAAATAAATGCCGAAACAGATATATAAAGAACTTAAGGAACACTACAGAAGCAATCAAATTGCGAACACATTTGTACTACATAAAAATTAATACACAACCCTTTGCACGAAAAGACCGAAAAGTTCAACTTTTTGTCACTATGAAACAGGCAACACTTATAGTGAAACGTAGATTTTTTATCACGCCCAGAGACTCACCAATTGCCACCGAGGTGGACACATTGGACGCGCGAGATATAAATATAATATATTATTTAATTTACCTGTTTCATTACCAAGTTAATACTAAATCTTTAGAATTAAATTTTTCTCATCACAGAGATTTTACAGTTTTTATAATTAATCTATTGATATTATATGAAAAATTTCGTATTCGTCTAAAAAAAAAAAAATTAAGGATAGGTTGAGTTCGTGTAATGAAATACAGCTTACATCTACCTTATCGAATAGTTATCTTGATACCGTATTATTACGTTACTGAGACATTTAATATATCTACGTTGTACTTTAAATCAAAGGTGGTACCGAAAAATATTTATTTTATTATTAAAAAAAAAAACGCCAATTTTTCAATTACTTTAGAGAGAACGAATACTAAAATACTAAAGGCAATTAAGTTTCTTTATTATTATGATAAATTAAGACATTTATAATATTTATATCAAATATAAAAAACAACGGGTTGTCAGATATGAATTTAATGAAAAGATTCGAATTAGAAATGTAAGAGGATATGCAACGTTTAAGATCGAAATTTTAAAAAAAAAGCAATGACATCGGTGGTAATAATTAAGAAAATGTATATAAGTTTTCAGTCTGTGCGTACATAAAGACGATGTCATGTAACATTTTTATTCGTAACGGGAGACTTTTCATTCAAAATGGTAGACCCAAATGACTAACGAATTTGTTCTCTTTTTTTTTTTTTTGCTTTTAATTTCCGTTGTTGGCAATCAACTTATACAAATTACACTACTAAGTAAAAAAATATGCGAAGCGGTACGTCTCTATATAGAAACGCGTCGATGGCAGTAGGATGACTCTATTAAAATAAATATTTTCATTCGACTCACTGGATAGTATTAAAAATATTCTTCTTAATCACAGCTATCAGTCTGTCAAAATTTAAATTAAGTATATTTCAGAAATGGATTATTCGTTCATCACTTACATATGTTTATTTATTCAAGTACAATCAAGGTACAAAAGTGACTAATGTAAGAAAGACCGCAGAGTATTGTTTTGAAGCCGATACGTATTAAAATACGATAGGTATTAGCACAATCCATTGGAACATAGAAAAATTTGGTCGTTCAAGCTACTTTTACGTATAACAAGCGGGGTGCATCGAGACCAAGTATCCCGTACATGAACATTGAATATAAACTTCAAGCACAGCACATGAAGTTTGTATTCAAACTTCAAGTATAGTCAGTACATGAACATTGAATACAAACTTCAAAACTTCAAGTACAGTACAAGAACGAATTGAATGCAAACTTCACATACCGTACATGAACATTAAATATAAACTTCAAGTGCAGTACACGAACATTGAATATAAACTTCACAGGTACAACAGAGATCTAATGAAAGAATAATACAAATAATAACTAGTTTCGATAATAGGATATGATAATAATTATGCCCGATAACAAAAGCTCGTTAAAAGCGATGCCCGAATGCGAGGAGACTAGAGCAGTGTCGTGTAGTTAGCGAGCAGCAGCTAAGAGTCTACTGCATCAATTAACCGTGGTGGGGGGGGGGGGGGTTGGCCTTGATATATACATACACACAAACTAGGACTCAAATGCAAGTGACATTAGATATCTAGTAGGTATATATAAGCATATTGCAAGCACTGGGCGCACTTACTGACCTACGATAACATTACAAATACCAGTTAAAAATATTTTTCAGCGATCACATTTATTTAAATTACCAAATAGAGAATTTAGCTTACTTCAACATTTTTAATCAATGGCCCTCTGTTTACATAAAAGTCACTCAGTACATTATATTTGTATTAAATCAGTTGTGTTATCATTTTTTTTATAAACACCATTTGTCTTACAGCTATATACCAATAATACAAAAATCCATTTACTATATAATTAAGGTAAATTTTAGATATTTAAACACTAAAATGTAAAATATTAAACATCCTAAATAAACTCTGATATTCCAAATTTTTTTAGGCTTTAGCTCAATTAAATATATTCTTGAGTGACTATGACGAAAGAGAAATAAATGCATTATAATAATACTACCCAACCGTTTCCCTTGTAACAAGACAGGTTCCAAGCTGCTCGGCCGAACTACCGCTACCGCTACCTACCTACCTCTACTTCGACGCCTCAGTTAGTTTATATTTGGTATAATAAACGCACCACGAAACAAGACTAGAGGAATGATTGCCTCTTGTGCGACCCTCGTCAAGGAAGACTAGTATCTTTGAAGATAATATCACCTAAGATTCTATTGTTAGGACATCAATACAAAAATATATATAAATAAGGATAATTAGCAAATTTAAACCTTAAAAAAAAGGCCATTCCGGATATTGTACTATCAATTGACGAGCTCTCATGGAAGAAATGTCTTTTTGTAAGCATCGTTCAGTGCAACGGTAGGAGAAATTAAATATGCTTTTTGGTACATATTTGGTCCCTATACGAGTTTTCTATTGAAATAATATAAGTTTGAGATCGCATTAAAATGCGCCTTAAAGCCGATGTCACACAAATATATTATACTAAATCTCATTGGAACTTCGATAAGGCCGTATGCATGGCAATAATAAATAAGAACGGATGCAGTGATTGACATTAGGCGGTACACACACGAACACGACGCATCACAATAAAAATGGTCCATTAATATTAAAAGCTAATTATGAATTGAAGAAAATAATTTTTAAAATATCACTCTAGCCCCAAGGTGGAGGAATAATAAAGATAAAATTATAAAAATAACAACAATATGAGCAAACTACTATCTGAATACTTGAGCTAAAATAACCAGAGCAGCTTGGATAGTTAGCCGTTAAAATAAATGACTTTTAATTTGTACGATCAATAATTGTGATGTCAGAGATCCAGATTATCTAAGAGTATATATAGTGGTCGTAATGGCATTAAGACATCGACTTTGGCATAAGTGTTATGGATTCGATGTACGACGCGGCCTTCGACGGATCCGACACGACAAATAATAAATATTAATTCGGGTAAACTTCATGAAAACCAAAAAATAAATAGATAAAAATATTTACACGTAAGTATATATAAAATGTTGATTGATGTCATAACACTTATAATAAAAGTAAAACATAGCTAAGCTCATTAATGATTACACAAGGCGAGGGAGGCCCCGCTGCTCGCAGCCTTATATTGTCTACGGCTAGTCACGAGTCCCTTCACTTCACTCGCTTCACTTACTCCACTCCGTGCCTAACGCACACTTCATACACTTCATTATAATTACTTGAAGGAAACTATTAAACCTGCCATCGCTTACGGTAACGTACCACAGTTCATTGAGGCACAATCATTGGTTTTTTATTCATTGCTTTTTCATTTTTTTCATTTTTTTTTAATTTTTTCATTTTTTTTTTATTATTCTCTTAAATTAATATCTATGATAATTATTATAATTACTTTTAGGTACGTAAATTTATTCTAGATAACAGAAACAAGTCACGAAAAAATGTTAAGAAGTGAAAGCGTGAAGCGTATTTTAAAAATCTTTTAAGAATATAATTTCAATATATACATTATACAGTATAGGTGTAAGGTATAAATATACAACAACATAATAACACAGACTAAATTGCACGTGGCGCAATTGTGTGCAGGATTATAGATATATGCAGTTCTTGAACCGTGAGGAGATTCAAATATTTCTCACAACCTGGCCGACATACAGACCGCCTACACCACAAAACCACAACACATATATGTATTTATAATAACATTTTAATTACTTAAGTACTCTTTACATTTAACTGACTAAAAAACTTCAAGGCATGACTTCTTTCGTCTTTAATCTATGGACAACGTATTCTACAGGGCACTGGTTCACTATACTTTCGGTTTACACGGCTTCTTCTAAATATAATGAAAGTGGGGAAAAATTTTATAAAAATTAAATTTACGAACTTTATTGCTGTATTAAATTCACGTAACCAGACCGCCGAGACCGAGGCGTCGTCTGATATCTGTAGACGTGGACGAAAAAACAAAATATACAAAGATAAAAAAAAAAAATACCCTATCGAATTGATAAAAAAACAAACACCCTATAGATTGAGCTGGACAACAATAGAATTGACAATGTTGAATGCATTTAGTACTATTGTTGTGAGAGACAATGAGACTGTCATAGGAACATCAGATCAAAAACCCGTACCGCAAAACAATTTGGAAGCTAAGTCTATGATGCTACAAAAATTTTGTTCCGAACACCATCCACAATCTTTGATACACATTCTTTGGCACCTAACAATATACGTCTTCTGTTTAGATAAGATCCGTAAGGCCCTCCGTCTATTGCATATACCGTGCCTTTCAAAATATTATTACTATCCAAAATTACAAGTACTTTTTGTATTAAAAATATTCTTCGACATATAACATGACAATATATAACTGGTCACACTAGAGCTAGTCGGTGATTGTTCTGTTACAAGCGATAAACAAATATTAGTGGTTATATTAAAATACATTTAAAACTGTATCTATGTGATAGTAATGAGAAATGCTAACATGTTTATTAATTGAACACATACTAGATCTAAAGGATCCAAGCGGCCGAAGAGTCCACACAGACACACAGAGTCCACACACAGACACACAGACAACATCGCAATCACCTAACTTATATCATTAATTTGTGAAGAG
The DNA here is from genome assembly GCA_963555665.1 of Dircenna loreta. Taxonomy (NCBI): domain Eukaryota; kingdom Metazoa; phylum Arthropoda; class Insecta; order Lepidoptera; family Nymphalidae; genus Dircenna; species Dircenna loreta. The sequence continues at coordinate 1,998,900 of OY743097.1, read as the reverse complement.
TCCTCGAGGGCGAGTCTCGTAAGGTACAGCGACTTACCACCTAACTTAGCGCTACTATCGTAATTTTTAATTAAAAAGATCACTGGAAGATGCTCGAAATACGAATACATACAATGTACAGTCATTCGCTTCTAAGACCGATGTAGGGTCGAAGCGTAGTGGGTCCGGGAGCCGAGATCGGCCATTCCCTTTATTGGTAATGATATATTTTGGCAGAGTATCTCTGTGGCACACCATCAATAAATTAAATAGTAAATAAAAATGTAAATAAACTTTCATCATAACGAACAATTACAAGTGCGATCGTTGCCGTAAAATATCATTAGTATTCTTATCGCAAACCTACGATAGGACTTACAACTATATTAAGAGCTAGACTGATGTAATACCGAGAGACCTAGCGCTACAAGTATATTATTAACAGAATATCTAAAGCATATGTCACTTTGAATAACGTTCAAATTGAGCCTATAGAAAATACCACAAATCTTTTATTAAATAGATATTGATATGGCTAAATTTAAGTTAGAACTTTATCCTTACCTATACACAAAAGTGTAATTTATATTACCGTCAATTATTATAGTACTTTTTTTTATAACACTTCTCACAAATGTATGTAATATAAAATGATAAAACAATTTTTTCAATTTAATATATTAGGTTACCCTTACAATAATCGTATAATCTAGATAATCGTTTCATTAAACATAAAGTGGCACTTGAATCACAAATACTGGAAACAATTTGGGGGAACATCAGCATCGGCGGAGGCCGAGCCCGCGGCAAGACGTCGGCCGACTTCTAGCTACGGCGCTACAGTACATGCACTATGCATTTCCAATCTCATCCATAATAATTTTGTTACACTCATTAAAATTACAACTAACATAATAAAAATAACCGTTCGATAACCGGGCGAAATGCACGTAATATTTATTGCTGAATAAAAATATCACCTGTGAAAAACGAGGACGTCTCGAGCGAAAATTTAAAAAACAAAAAAAAAACGGAATAAATAATCATAAAATACGATAGCGTATGCGATAAAACCACAGATAATAAAAAAAATACACGAAAGGAAACACGGAACGCAAAACGGAGCTCGACGGACGAAACGGCAACAGCCCTCGAGCGCAACAAAAAATAAATACAGACTAAAATAAGGCCACGGGACGAGTGACTGAGGTAGCCCGCGACGACTACTCTACTCCGACGGCTCACGCTATTTGGTAATACCGGCGCGCCGCCGCCCGGACGCACGTCTGCCCCCGCATATGTATAATTCTTATTTACACTAAATCTACATGAACACTTATGAGACAGTAGACGCTAGCATCGCGGACGGTCCGCTGCGGCGGGCGCGACGTGACTAGGCGAATAAAGACGGTGAAGCGTAATAACAAGTGCACCCGGCTCCGGCGCTCACGACGCGGACAGGCAGGACTCGGCGAGGCGCTCGGCCAGCTCGCGCGGCGCGTCCGCGGCCGGCGCCGGGGGGCGCGCTTAGATGGACTCGCCGCCCAGCAGGTCGGGCGGCAGGAACGAGTTCAGCGACGACGGCGTGGCGCGCTGCTCGTGCTGCTCGGGCCACAGCCCGGGGAAGGCGCCGTTCCACCCGTCCTGCTGTGGGAGCCACGTTACACTCTCGCTCATACTGACACTACCCAATCTACTGTGGGCACTACACTGATCATTATTATTTTCAATACAATTCATATCAACATTTTCTAGGGTTTCGGACCTAGAAAAATATATATATTTTTTAACAAATATTCTAGTAGGCACAATAGTCTAAGTGCTGCCCCAATAAGTCGTATTCCTTTCCTTCGTCGTCATCCGTTAGTCGTCGTTTTCCTTTTTTTGCGATGTAGTTGTAAACTAGAACCAGTTGTTCGTAAATAGCTCACTGAATGTTAATGTTTGTGAAACAGTAACAAAACACCCGTCTGAGTTAGTTGTGTGGTTCTTCTCAGAGCAGGACGCGTTTGTAGCACTCGTAGCTTTGATATAATATTAAAATTGAGAGTCTTATTTCTATAAGTATGTTATCAGAGTAGTTCGTCCTGACACTTCTATTTGACGTACACAAGTGAGCTAAGACTACTCCTGCGCGGTGCTCACCTTGGCCGCTCCCCCGCGCCAGGCGCCGCCGCCGCCGGAGCCCAGGTGCTGCAGTATGAGCTGCACGTCGGACTCGGCCGGCGACTCCGCGAAGATTGTCGTGTTGCTTAGCACGCAGTTGTTTAATGCCATTTGGGCCTAGAGGAACAACACTTCAATAAATAACCTCTATAAACTTAAACAACTACTTCATTATCCAATTGACTAAGCACTGTCAGGTCATGAGCTCATGTCTAAATGGGTGACTCTTACTAGGATCAGATAGTGCGGCTTTAATTGGATAATGAAATAGGCCTTTTTGAATAGACACACTATTATTTCCATTAAGAGCAGTAATGACAAAACTAAAGAAATATAACATATATACCTTAGCCGCCTCCTCGCGAGTGGAGTAGCGGGCGAGAGCGAGTCCCTGGTTGAGGTAGAGATGGAAGTTTTGCAGCGGGCCATGTTGCACGCATAGAGTCTTGAGTGTAGATCCATCGATCTATTCAGCAAAAGATATAACATATAATATCTAGATTTCCAAACATAAAACAAACATAAAACAAACTTTATATACCATTGTTAAATAATATTACCTGAGCAGTAAGATTCCTTAATAGGAGCCAAGTAGACGTCTGCCACGAGGGCGCAGCACGAGAGTTAACATGATGCTGAGGCCACTTGTTGAGGCCTGGAGGTGCAGGGCGGGGCTTGGTTCCCCATACGTCTATTGGCTTCAGTCCTCCGGCGCTGGTGGCCGGCGGGGCGTAGCTCCAGGTGGCGGAGGAGAGGGTCCTCTCGCCGCCCGGGGGAGATGTCTTACCTCCGAGCATGTCAGAATCCTTGATATTTGTCAGTGATATTGGCGAACGTACGACGGACCCCGGCGTCATAGCTGGGTCGTCTTCCACATTCTTCATTTGATTGCCCTGATAACAAAATATATTGTTCCATAGATCCATAACAAAATATATCATATGAAATATGCTGTTAGTGGGCTTGAATGCCGTACCAAAGGTTGTGGGTTCCATTTCCACGCGAGACATAGTGTTATATATATTGAAAAATAATGTTCAAATGCATTTTTTTTATTATATATAAAACAACTAGACTATAAATTAGCATATCACATTGAAAAAGCTCCAAGTATAACAACTGGTCTGTATGTATGTATGCACGTACCTTCCAGGGCTTGCCCGGTTCGAACTCCGGCACGAGGTCGTAGGCGGGCGCGTGGGCGGGGTGGGCCGGCCACGCCTCCTTGCCGTCCGCCACGTCCGAGCCGTCGCCCCAGCCCTCCGAGCGACCCATGCCCCACGTACTGACACAATTATATATTTATAAAGATATATTTATTTATCTAGTAATTTAATTATTTTTTACATTAGTACACCACTTGTATAACTTGACTTCACTTGTGAACTTGACTACCAAAATTATATAAATTTAAGATGTTCATTTCATTCAGTTTCCTGACGAGTGTGACGTTTCATAAGTGCAATTTATACTTGACATCGACTGTAACGACCAATGAGTGTGGTGCTTTATTTCTGATTCATTATTAAGTTATTTATTTAGTATTTTCATATCTTAAATTTCACTGTTCTAATTTATTTCTGAAAATACAATTTATTTAAAATAATATATATTATATTAACTCGACCTTGTTTAAAAATATATTACTGGAAATATTGAGAAATAAATAATTCAAGAAAATAATAATTATTTTCATGTTGGCTTCTCAGTTAACATATCAGCAAATTATCGCACAACTATGGGACATTAAACTATATTTTTTTAATCTTAACTCCACAAAGAAACTCGCGCTGAAAAACCCTACTCCCAAACCAAAACCGAATAACAATAAAAAAATATCCATCCATCCAATTGTAGGGTAGATTTGGATGGTTGGATAATTTTTTTATGATATATCTTCACCACACCGTGTCAGTACTCACGTGTCGGGCTGCAGGCTGATCTGGTTGAGTTGCGGGCTGGTGGTGGACTTGGCGGTCCCGGGGGCGCGGCTGAAGTCCGTGCCTTCGCCGTCCTTGTCCAGCGAAGGCAGCTTCCACTGGTTGAGACGAGATTGCTGGTTACCAAAACCCTGTTATTTATAATATTTATTAGTATATATATATATATATAATTATACAAAAGTATGTTATTTATATATTATACAAATCCATTACTTAGAAGTACATAGTTACAAAGACATATTCTAGTAAAATTAAATGAGGTTAAAAAAGGTAAAAGTATTTTAAAAGAAAATAGAATGTTTTTTCCTTATGTATAAATAATTATTGAAAATTATAACTAACCAGTTAAGACAGGTTATAAAAATAAACTCAGTTATAATAACTTTAGATGGTATAATAACTTACAGACTGAGAATCCTTGGAAATGCTGAGGTCGCTGAAGTTCTGCAGCGGGTGGGACATGTGGTCGTGGGGCTGCTTGAACAGATCTGAACCACCTGCTTGCTGCTTCATGTACAGGGCTTGCTGAGTTGTAATCTGATTCTGTAGAAAAATAATGTATTTATAATTTTATAAGATTTTTTTAAATTATCCAAATAAATAATTGAATAAAGTATATTAATACTGTTTCATTATCCAATTTACAGCACACTACTTCACCCCAAAAATAGTTAGTATGAGTCTCCACCAAACAGACGTGAGCACTAACAGCCTTGTTACAATATTATACTAGTGCACTAGTTGACATAGCACTTAGTAAATTTAGATAATGAAATGGATACTTTTGAATAGAATAAATAACAAAGCATACCTGTAACCCCTGAATCTGTTGCTTGGCTTTAGTTATTTGCATTGAATATTGCAGTGTGAGTGTTGAGTTTGCCTTTGGTATGGCCAGCTGGTGCTGGTTGACAAGCTGCTGCAAAACTTTAATCTGAAAAGATCATAACTCATTAGTATATTTAAATTTAGCATTTTATTAATTATAGATATATATATTAATTTAATGCGTTATGTTTATAGATTTGTATAAGATGCATTAATTTCCTTTTTGAACAATTGCTCATTAGATAACAAAGGTCATAAGAGTTCAAATGTTTTGGTTAGTTTTTTATTTACACAATAGAATCTATAATGGATTTGAATACAATAGACAATTGGCATATAAACAGCAGACTGGAAATTTATAAGCAGAGGTACTTAGTATTCAAGAGATTATATTACATGATAAAAACAAGGTCATACTGCAGGTTCCTTTCAAGCGAGACATGTATTCCACTTTATTGATTTTTGAGACAACAATCTAAATAATTTTATTAGCCATTTTATATATTTATTTTTTTGTCAATTAATATAATTTAATATAATATATTGTTACTGGTTGTTATTTGATTGTGATTGGAAATAAACCAATCACAATCAAGAACTCGTTTCGTAACTGCACGAAAACTATTAACGTTTCGTAACGTAAAATATCGTACTAGAGGTATTGTGCTATATAATGCATCTACAGATGAGAGACTCAAGTATCTCTTTAGAGCAAAATTTTCAAAGCCTATATGTATTTAATTTTACTTAAAAGAAAATTAATATAAATGTATGACTTTTTGTCTTACTTTAGGTTTGTTAGTACATTTTATAAAAAAAGGTTTTTTAAATGTTCTTATTTTTTATTTAGAGAATTGGTTCATTACGAAATTTTTGAAATGTTATTTTTATGGGAAATATTAAATATTCATATTATATAAACCCTTATTTATCTTTTACCTTTGCAGACATACATAACAGCTTAACAAGTTTCATCAGAATCAAATGAATGGAAACTAGATTACAACCATACAAAGAACAATAGATTCATCTATATATTTATATATACTCTATTATCTGAATAAAAATGACTAGATAATTTATATCAAGGCTGGAGATACTAGGACTACCTTTAAATATATATCAATATGCAAAGATCATGAAAATATGTTCTAATTAGGCAGACTTTTTTTCAGTCTCCAAGTATTTTCAATGGTACTAATAATATTTATTATTAACAATATTTAATGAAAGGAACTTCAGGCATTGGCAGACAATTTTCCATAGCAAAATCTGATATATTATGTACCTTTTTCTGTATTTTATGATCTATTATTTGTATATATGTTTCTCATGCTCCAAGCCCATGAATAGAACCGTAATTTGCGTTCGAAAATAGTCGGGCGAAATTCCGACATTTGGCGTTAGTGCAGCCAGGTAAAAACATTATACCTTTTCTCTGTACCTACTACAAAAATTACAAACCAAATTATACTTGAAAATATTTTCTTGTAACTAACATTTTTTTATGTCATCGAACTTATATTAACCATCAAATTTAAAATTAACACTGAAGATAAGAGAATTTAATATTGATATTATTACACTTGTCAGTAAACTTCTAATATTTTACAACTTTTGAATAATTATAAGACCTTATTTTATTTATGGCAATTTTTTTTACGTCTATTTATAAAATCACTTACTTGCTGCAATAACTGGTTGAGCAGCACCAGTGTCTGTGGAGCCAGCGGCTGGTTCAATATCTGATGGTTCAAGTACCCAGCGGACACTGCCATTTGGATCTGTTGCACCAACATGCGGAGTTGAGCGGTGCTGGGTTGGCCACTGCTGCCCGTTCCACTGTTATCAATACAACAAAATATTATATTAAATCTTTTTAAGACACATTTACCAACATTGCCGCTGAAATAAGAATACTTATAGAAATTAATAAACTTTCAGTAAAAATAATAGATTACCTATTAGGGTTGTAGGAGGGATGGTGTTGCACGGCTGGCGGCGGCGGCTGGTTGAGCAACTTCTGCACTACCGCCGGTGACACCGACGGTACGGAAGGCTGAGGCGGGAACCCGCCAGGGTGGAAGTGGTCGTCGCGACGCCAGCCATCACCACGAGCGGCCGACAGCATGTCCAGGGCCTCCTCAGCGTTCATGTCACGGCTGCGGAGCGCGGCCTCCGCTTCCTCTTTCTTGTAACCCATCTCGACGAGATATCTATGAAAAAATACGATTGAGTACATCTATGTTAATACTCATTTGTTAGACTTTCTATGTCTTCTTAACATACCTGAACTGCTTGCTGTTCCAAACCATCTCCTTGGGCAGCTGTTTGCCCAGGGCACCGCTCGGTGGAGGCTTCGAGCCTCCCCACTCGCCGATGTCGTCGGGCCAGGCGGGGGTCGGACCGCTTGGTTTGGGCTTGGGTACAGGCCAGAGGGCGGGCCCGCCGGCGTCCTGCCAGGAGGAGTGCACGTCGCGCTCGCCCCAGCCATGGGGCTCCTCCCACGACCCGTTGCGCTGCGCGTGGGCCCCCCACACGCCGTCGGGCTTGGAGGGCGCGGGGGCCATGCGTTGCGAGGGGGGCGGGCCGGGAGGCGCGCCGCGGGCCATGCCGCTCATGCCGCGCTGCGCCCACAGCGACGTGCCGTCGTCGAAACCGGTGCCTCCGCGACGAGCCGCCGGTGGAGACGGTTCTTCCCAGCCTGCAGACTTGATCGCTTCTTTGGGACCCTAAGGAATTATCAAATTAACATAAGTTATAAAATTATATTTCGATTTTTGTTATTATTTCCATACGTAAAACAAATACTAAATTAATATAGGATTTAAATTCCAAGTTTACCTGTGCTCCCCATTGATTGACGCCACCTGTGGGCATCATCTTATTGGGACCACCGGGATGTTGATGGTGCTGGCTCCACATATCACCGTTGAGTCTACCGGATATGCCTCCGCGGATATCATGCCTGGGATCGCTTGGCTGTTGTCGTGGGTCCGGTGTGCGATGAGGATCCAGACGAGGATCTGATGACCTGTGCGGCTCTCCCCAAGCGTTCCAATCGTCCTTCTTGGGAACTCCCCACTGCTGGGTGTGCTGAGGCGGTCCGGCCGGCCACTGTTGGGCGGGTGGGGGACCATTCCATACGTTAGCAGAATCTGAAGCGTCATCGTCTTCACCCCATGTGCCTCCGATATTCGTTGTCGGAGTATGTCCCCATGGAGTCTTCGAGGCCGGCGGAGCAGGAGGCTGACCTCCATTCCTCAAATTGGCTTCCCACAAATCGGTTCCCAGAAAAGCACCATTATTAACACTTGGCTTCCAAGCAGGTTGACCTGCAGCTGATGGTTCTACCTTTGAACCGGGTTCAGGTGAACCAGGAACATCCCAATTGGTGTCTTGGTTGACATGTTGCTATAAGAATAATAATCAAATCATTATATCATGTCAAGTGTGTCAAGAACTTCTTTAAAATGTAGATCCAGTGCCAAATTGTCATATAAATCAAGTAATAATTTACTTAAAACAATTTTATATATTTTTAGAAACAACGGAGTAATATTGCGTAACAGTAATAAATACTTACGCCTCCCCAACCGTCCTGGCTAAATAAAGCCTCTCTCATGGAGTTCAATTGCTCAATTTTAGCTGAAGAAGTATTATTGGTAATATTCCCATTTCCATTGCCAGCAGTTGGTCCATTGGAACTTGCAGAAGGGTTGGATGGAATGAGTCCATTATTACCATTGGCAGCATTATTTGTACCTAGATAACAGAACAGTTTATCAATTGACATTGGTGAGACTGATCACAATTGAAAGAAATATCCAGCCATGTTGTGTGGTTCTTCTGACCCTCAAAGCTTTATGCTGTCTTATTGGAAGGGTTTATATTGATATACATATCAAAATAAGCTCCCCTGACAATTGAATTGCACAAGTCATTTTGAGTCAATTTGAAAAAGATATAATAAAATAAATTAATATTACATATCCAATTTGTACACCAAAGCATTCTTTATATTAATATTTACCATTATTTTGAGGTGCACCATTATTATTTATTTGTGCATTTGGCATATTAGGCGGTGAACTCTGCCAGCTTTGAGATGCTGCACTGGTCGGTGGAACTTGATTTCCATTACCCTTGTTGCTGTTCACTGCAAACAGGTTTTATTAAATATCTGGAACTATTAACCCAATGAATACAATCATCATTAGTAGATGGTGTAAGTTACTAACTGTCAGCTTGAGACGTGGGTGGCCTGTTGGTGTTGTTCCATTGTTGAGTATTGTTTGATCCATTATTGGATTGGCCACTGGAATTACCACTCCAGTTTCCAGCTAAAGAAAATATATCTTTAATACATAACCATCATATGAAGTTAGTAATTCACAATAGCTTATTCTAAATGTAAGACATAAAAATTTGAAATAAGCTTTTACCAGTATTGGAGGCCGGTGGGCTGCCCCAGCCACTTGCAGCATTAAGAGAGGTCTCCCCTCCTCCCCGCAGCCGTAGTTGACGTGGGACTCCCCATGAATCTATATCATTCTTATTCATTTTGCTTATTATTCTTTTTTCGTTTTGTAGTAACTCCAGCATAGCGTCCAACGTAAGGTCGCCGTTAGCGAAAGTTTTCAATATTGGTTTAGTCGGTTTCTTGTTGCCAACTTCCAATATCTTATTGTCATGGTCGGGTACTACAGATTTGTCGTTATAAGTAATCATTCGAGTGTTTGTTTTGCATATCAATTTGTGAGCAGACTTTTCGTCTAGAAGTTGCGTCTTATCAATGCAAGGCTCATCTTGTATAATACAAACTGAGGATTTAAAAGCGTAATCAGACTTGTTCATATTCTCTGGCGCTTCCAACGCCATCTTATATTTTAAGTTAAAGCTACTGAAATACGGGTCACTGTAAGAGATACCCTGGACTGTTATGGCGTTATTCTTTAAAGGAATGCAGTAGTTAGGCGTTTCGCCAATCATTTGGTTTTGTTGGATACTATCAACAAATTCTACATTATAAATATTATTATCTACCATTTTTACACTAACTCGCTGACTTTCATTCTTCTCTTCGACTCGCTTATAAGCACCAAAATTTGTGTTTACCACCAACATTGAGGTGGAACAATTACATTGCATTGGTTCGGTAACAGTATCAATATTGGAGTAACAATTATCCTTAATTAAATGTGGAACACATATTATTACAGAAACATTAGACATCAGACAATTATTATAAATAGAATAATTTTCTACAATATCCACCTAGTATTATACTTATTTTCACAGATTGCATATTGTTTCAATTATAAACTAAGTAACAATGGTTCGTAGTGATGCAGTCAATAAAGCAGGTAGCAGTGTTTTGTGCCTCTATGGCAGAGGGCAAGGTGAGATCACCGCTGGAAGCTGCTGCGGACTCGCCTCTAGCCCCGATTGGCCCAGCCCTACGAAAACAAACAAACATTTAGATCTCAGCACATTGTGACAATATCTTGAAAAAACTTATATACCGATATAAATTTACCTTATAGGACGGACGAGAGGCTGAGCTGTATATCACAGATAATGCGGGCTCGGCAGATCCTTCAGAGCAGCTTTGCGGTCGGCTCGATCGTTTCACTTTTTCTACAATGGAAAATAATATTTATAAACAAAGTATCGACATTAGAAAAATAATCGATAGTGACACGAATAAGCACTTTTGAGGTTACCCCAAGGACTATGAAGTGTTATTAACGAAATCGAACATATTCTTACAAATAATGATTAACTATCAAAGATTTGTTATTATATATTATATCGAGAATACGGTATTGCGTATTGATATTGGTATATGTATGTACTCCGCTTTGCAACATTGAATATGCCAATTGCCATCCGACAACTGTACTCACGAACACACGGAAAAGAGATCCACTTCACGCAATTATAAAACTTGATTTTGTTAAATCTACATTTTTACAGCACAAAATTATTCTTCTTATAGCAGGAATAAACCTACCATTTAGATACTTGTACATTTCGGCCTTGAGACTCGATGTTGAATATCTACAGAGTCGTATATATCTATCTACTCTTTATATTTATCTACAGTGCCTATCTATACCTAGAGTGAAAGTCAGTACGACCTATTAGAAGATTATTCAACCTAGAAATTTCTAATCAATTGTCGCAAAACATGTTAAATAATGAAATATATCTTATAGGATATAAATATGAACAATTAATACATTTAAACAAGAGAAAATACAAAAAAATCTTACGTGACACGAACGAGCACAACGGTGTTATATTACTAGACAGAATGAGACAGTAAATTTAGTTTCATAGTGACATTCCGTTCGTAAGAGCGAGAAAAAAGATACGCCTGAGAAAGCGATGCCATAAATGCTAAATACGTTTCGGGACGTTCTAACTACATTTATACAAAAAAATATATTGTACTAAGCATACCTTCGTTTTATTTAGGTGTTGGCACAATAACTATGTAGATTTATACAAAATCACTATCCCAAACCCCCGAGAACACGGCTTCGACGGCTGGATGGAATGATTTCGTCGTCGGGGTTCGCACGAAGAGTTACATAATGATACTAATTTTAGACGAGCCCAGCTTTGCAACTAACACACGAATAACCGAGTCTTTTTACTACGGTCGGGTAATAGCAATTTGCTTTGAATATATACCTATACCTATATGTATTGTAATATATTGTATAATACATAAATACCGTACACGACTTTAGATGTTCCTATCAGGTTAGTTAGTTTGTGTTAGATTATAAACTTGATGAATATGATAAAATCTGGTCACATTCTTCATCTAAGATAGTGATTCTTTTCCCACAGATAGCCAGGATTTATAATACCGAATAATGCGTATTCCTTGTAAAGGTAAAGATCTAATAATTATTACTTCATAAAAATCTTTGTTTACCTATATTAATATTATACTAGCTAAATATCATGGACATATAGGACTATAAAGTAGGTTGAAATCGTCGGTAACCAATAGTCAATACGCCTTGGTTTCAATGTGCTCTGTGCGCATAAATAATTGTAAACGGACATATTGTTGTACCTTGCCTTAGGTAAGATCTAATAAGCCTATTTGAGGATAGAGCACAGGTACGCATTTAGGTTTTAGTATTTTAGTATCCCATAAACACGATTTCAGAATTTTAATATTTGCGGTTTAGATAGTACCTAATTACATAAAAAAAAAACTTAAAGCAATAGTTTTATTGGCATCTAGCACAATATTAAAAATTTTACGGATATTTTGTTGTGCCTTAAGCAAAACCTAATAAGAGGTATGTGCACAAGACGTAGGGACGCATTTAGGTTTAATCAGTATTTAAATATTTTAATTATAATATCAGTATTTAAATATTTTGGTTTAAGAAAATAAAAATCGAAGTCTTACGTTCGTCGTTCAAAGACAATTTTAGTATTTTGCTATTCGCGGTTTAAGTAGACAAATTGCTCAAACAACTCAGCTCAGACAAATAGCAATAGTTTTATTGGCATTCAGCATGTTATTTCAAAGAAGTTGGTTTCAAAAATATTATCGACCAGTATGAAATATGAAAATGATTATATCCCATTGTTATTTATCAAACATTGCACACATTTAAGGACAAGTCGTTATCCTAGAAATATCGACTTTATACAGTACCTATGTACTAGCTGGTACCTGATATCTTTTTAAAAGTACATTAGTAAAAAGTATCTTATACGATGACTGGGGTCTGGGGTAATAAGCAATTACCAAACCAAACGACGCCAAAATTCGTCCAGCAGTTTTGCTGTGATGCAATGCAGAGACAAATAATTAAAAAAACTCATCTTATATTTATTTATTTTATATATTTATATTTTATATATATTAATAGACCCTTCATAGATTCAGTTCATGAATACAAACTTTACATTTTTATTACGTATAAGGGTGATATCATTTACTTCTTGAGTGATATTTATTTATGATGATATGATAGTTTGTTTTGGGAGTTCGATTCTGAAGCTAGTTACTTATAATAAAGAAAGACATAACTTTGCAATTTGCTTAACACAATTGTGTTTTCTTTCTAGGTCTGACATTTACGTATTAGTGTTATTACAGCTGTTTTAACCTCAGGCTTTTAACGTCTGCTATGTTGAGGAGAAGAATCGACCATGAACTCGGTGGTTTGATAACGGCTTACCCTTTGGCATAGCACATCTGAGTTTCTTCTGCCACCGTGAGGAATCTTCCCAATAACTGTTTTACCTATGGTCGCCGTTTATGAGCATGGCTATTCATCAGACTGAAGAATGTAGATGTGTGGCGTTTTCGGTGCGGCTCTCAGGAATTTACATGCAATGGGCTTTCTTTAGCGGCGATGTCAGAGGAATACGATAGAGGTATTCTCAAAAAAAGTACTGACAACCTCCTTGAAGGCTGTCAACAATTTTGTATATATTGTTGTTGCATGCACTCTTAGTGTCCTGTTGCATTATGACGACCACGCCGCCATTTTAAAGAATGCTAAGAACCTTCGCAATAAAACTTAAAATGAAACCTAAATATTATTACATTTTATGTTTTTCTTATTTGCTTACCAAGTTTACAAATATATAGGCAGAAGATTATTTTATTAATTTTTAATTTTAAGGAAGTTTCGAAAACAATGTTAAACAGAAAATAATAATAATTACGTGTAACTTTAATATTTGAACTCATTAGGATTAGATCAATAATTATAACACAACTTAAATAAAGATATGTACTTAATTTATTTACTCAGATATAAAAAACTCATATAACTGCTTCCATCACTGCTATATTGCACACCAATAAATTTGTATAGAATCTCCATATCCCGAGAATGGACATCAACCAGTCGTCACCGAGATGAACCTAAGAGTTTTTATTATTATACTTATGAGACCATGTTGTACATTTTAATGTATATCTCCTTACTGGCTTACGTTCAGCGGCCTACACTAATCACTAAATCTTATAAGACTAAAAAGGAAACACAATACTATATACTATTGTGACTATACCTATCTCCTACTAAATACGAAACACAGTAGAATGATACAAAAACAAAACTAAAATTTTCTTATTAGGTAAGTATATAGTTGGTTTATGAAATGTATCGGTAAATAATATAAAACTCCGTAAAATTGTGTGGTAGAAATACTTAACAAGTTAATTGGCGCCTTTTATTTGTCAGTGATAAATGGCGTATCGATGTCATTATTGAGTCAATTTAGGATTTCGGTTTGTTGTCGGTTCAAAATTGTATCTATAGGTTTCAGAGCCTATGTACATGTTTCTTTTCATTTATACTAACGCCAAGCGCACAGCCATGTTTGAAGGGTAATATAAATAAAATAGAATGTTACTTTATACAATTATGTACACGTTGATAACATGATATATCCACAGATGACACTCGAGGACTTGAAATACCTAGGTAATAAACAAAATAATCCATACCCGTAGTTTTAAGTTATTGTTGAAATAAAAATCTCGTTTGTGCCTTTGAGTATTTCAGTCTCTCTTTTATCGACCCGGACCACAGAGTAGATTATAATCGTAAATACCGAAATTAAAATGATATATTTTAAATATTTTTTAATATCGAAGTGCTATATAATCTCTTTATACATTATAAACACTGGAGACGTAAAATTTTACTGTTATTACATCTTATATATACACACATTTTTTTATTTTCAACTGGCAACATTATATTAATCCAAAATTGTATAGATGATAATATTGATAATGATGATCTATAACAAGCAAACCATCCACATAAAAACGCTTTCAACTTACGGTCACGGTCGTGGACCATGGTGGCAATCTAACGGTGTTCTAAAGTCGTTCATTGATAATATTCACTTTACTAGCCATTTTTTTTATAAGATATGAAAGAAATAAAGTATACTTTTATATAATAATATAAGTGCCTATTGTATATTTTTAACACCTTGTTCCATGGTTAAAATAAATTATTTAGTAAGATGCAAGTGCGACCGTAGTGGTAGAACTGTAACTTAACATGTACTACTAACACGTACTTCGGAAATTAAATGTTGGACTTCTTCCACTTTCCCAATCCACAGGTTGATTATTCTGTTTTCTCTAATTTTATCTTCTAGTGTATAAAAGTTCCATTGTGCTATATGATAGGGTAGCGCCAGGCTTTGTTAGCTGCGTCTAACATAGCATCGCCTCCTACTGTGAGCTCTAAAGATCAATATATCGATAAATGATGATCTCCGTTTTATTTACTTTTCTAAAATATTTTTAATTGATGAAACCCTGGTAATCAACCCTGGCGTTCGCAGTTCCTGTGGATTTATATCAATTGCATGTAACAGGGTAAATTGGTAAATTTATGAGACGTAGGTAAGAAATGTGATCGACATAATTTTCGTAAGCTCTGAAAACTGACATCTTGCAGGCTATGCTAAATTGCCATGCTAAAGATACTTGCATTTGAGATACTGTATCTCAGCCATTAAGCGTTAGCACACTGTTCGGTTGCTACAAGCCAGACTTAATTTTAGTAGATTGATTTGCTAAAAAAAACGAAGCTTTTTCTCTTCCAGTATTTTCTACTATAGAGATGAATGTGGTGGGGCTTAACCACCTGTTCAGCTTCTATCTTCCAATGTTTTTATTGATTTGCTATACAACCCACCAACTTAGGAGAAAATTTATAAAATAATTATAAAAAACCATCTAAATCGGCACCAGATCCTGACGGTATCCCTGACATAGTGTATAAAAAATGTCCGTTGGTTCGTAATTGTCCTCATTCCAAAAAACAGACAATGTCACTTATCCTAAGGACACTAGACCGATAGCTGAAACTAACACAATTTCTAAGACTTTTTCACTTTTATACAAACTAAAATGACGCAATTCATGAAATGAAATAATATATTCAGGCCAAATCACCAGAAAGGGTTCTTGCCCAGCATTTCTAGATTCCTGGAACACAACACATTTATTACGGAAAACCTTAAAAATGCCAGAACAAGTAAAAAGCAAGTTACGGTGTGACATATTCCTGTTCTCTAGATGGTTAAAGCGCGTAATACTTGTGGGACTTAGTTCCATGGGAAACATACATCCCCAAAGATCAACCAACCTTCATTGGACCATTGACCAGAAATAGGTATATAATTAATTTGTTACCTCCAGGATCAGGAGGTTCCGGAAGACTGATTACCATTAATTATATAAATGAGAATAAGATGTTAGAGATACTGGTGAAAAAAATTATCACAATACCCAATCGTCATCACCAAATTTCTAAATATGCATGTTTTTCACTACACAATAACACCTACAAAAACAAAATAAAAAAATCCGTTAATATACGATATATGCACAAAACAAATAGATACGCTTTAATAATCATATATATCAGAATACTTAAACAAAAGATACAAAATAAAATTTTAAGTTAGCGCTTAAAAAGATTCAATCTCCGTGAAACTTAAAATTCATTGTCAAATGTTAATTGTCATTTGTCAGTAATCTTTACGATAGTCAATACTTAATATTACTCATAGATAATACACAATAATATTCATAATTTCAGTTTATACTAGGCTTATGTTATAGAAAATTAAAATGTAAATACTTAAAGCATTGAGTTATCAATGTCTTTAAGTAAGTAATGTCAAAATACTTAGCATAGCGAAGACATAGCGTAGATAAAGAAGTGAAATATTGTGAATTTAGTTACTAAATAAATTACAGTAATATTATGTAGACTTCCAAGCAGCTATGTGGATTCAAACTGTGTAATGTTGCGTAGACCGTGGGGAATAAGAAAATTATTCAGAATGCCTTCCACAGAAGCTGGTGATCAATACTCCATATGGGTAAGTTTCCTTTTGTTCTTAAACAACATAAAACTTCATTTGAATAATCATTTACTTATTCCAAGGTTACAAAACTTTTACTTACTAGTCAATTTTTTAACATATTTGAATAATATAATAATCAAAATTTATTATAAATGTCTTT
Source organism: Dircenna loreta (assembly GCA_963555665.1). Lineage (NCBI taxonomy): Eukaryota > Metazoa > Arthropoda > Insecta > Lepidoptera > Nymphalidae > Dircenna > Dircenna loreta. Next base: position 1,981,926 of record OY743097.1, on the reverse strand, counting down.
GACATGCATTGATTTAACAACACCTGAATTCTATTGGTTTAAGAAAATTATCTGTGGTTCTAATTTTTTTTTTCTAAAACAATTTATGAAAGGCATAAAACTGAATATGTATTTTTTTTTTCATCTCATTTTCTTGCTTTAAAGTTAGTGCCATTTACCCAAATAACAAATAATATGTTGATACAAAATTATTGAAACCTTTCCACATTTAACATTAAAGTCAAGACAACTATTTTTATTCCAAGTAGGCATTTACAATAATGAAACTTCAGACTCTAGTTGCACTGACCCAAACAGTCTATGGAAAAGACCCGCTGAGAAATTCAATGAATACACTATAGTTATAATATCTATAGAATTGTTTTTTTATCACAGAAGATATATAAATAGAATTGCCAAAATTTTTTAAACACATTATTAATAATCAAAATGTTACTTAGATTATAAATATATTTTCAGGTTGGATTGGTATACATATTCAACTTGATAGTCGGAACAGGTGCCCTAACGTTACCGGCAGCCTTTGCAAGAGCAGGATGGGGTCTGAGCACAATATCTCTTGTGTTTCTAGCATTCATGAGTTTTATCAATGCTACATATGTTGTGGAGACCATGGCCTGTGCCAATGCTGTGGTTAAGTGGAAGAGACTACAATTTATTAAGAGAAATAGTGTAAGTTTTTTTGTGTTATTATTGACTAATTAGTTCATGTGTTTCTGCCTGTTCCCTAAATGTTTTTGTAATAAAATTCAACCTATATGTAGCCATAGAAATTCTACTATAATCTAGTGAAATATTAATATATCCCATTAAAATTTGTGTAGCCACTCCCAAGAGTTCCCTGACAAACAAAAAACTAACAGACAAACAAGAATTAACACAGACATATTCTAAAATTTAAAGAAGGTTGTTTTTCTTGGTACTGTGGGTAATAACTATTAGCACTTGAGTAAACATAGTTTTGAAATTGTTGACTTCAATTTGATATGTAGTATTTATAGGTAGTCTTTATAAAGCGGATGTTGGGCGGGAGTTGACGCGTCATCACACAATGCGACTTTATAAATAGACTTGAAGATATCAATTATTTCAAATTAGAATTCAATTTACTTATGAAATGATTTTTATTAATTAAGATACAGTTCAGAAATATTACTACAAGATATTGGAACAGTTATATATAGTATGAGTATCTAATATTATTATAGTATAAGGTACACACTAGCCATTGTCAGCTGTTTGCAGCTTGTATGAGCTGTCTGGACCTAGAAAATACTACTCCCACATAAACTCGGTGTTAAGTTTCTATTATAGCTACATTTTTATGTTCTCATAGAAAAGCTGATGCTAAATCCTCTACCTGCTTCTTTGTGTGTCCTAATATCCTTCATCTTTTCCCAACAATGCAGTGGTGAGCATTTGCAAATCCCAATTTTTTAATATGTATGTGGTGGTACCACTTACTCTCAAGTAGACTGTTTGACCAACATAAAAAAGTATTTAATATGTTACATAAGTGAGTGCAACGGCAGTCATCGTCACCCGCCGTTGTTATACCCAGGTAGAGAACCAAGTATATATATATATATATTTGGGTAATACCCCAATATAAATACATTGGTTCTTATAACATATAAAAGTTCATCTGCTTCCAGGTACAAGAAAACGAATCCGATGAAGAAGATACTTCACAAAATTATGGTGAAATGGAAGACCCACTGGTATGTGGAGACTCCATACCTTCTCGATACTACAGCCTGGATAATCGAATAGAGTTGGGAGAGATGGCTAATCTATTCCTCAATAAGACAGGCAGGATAGTGTTCTATTGTACTCTGTCGGTGTATCTATATGGAGACCTGTCAATCTATTCTACCGCTGTAGCCAAGTCTCTTATGGATGTTGTTTGGTAAGTTTGAGTTACGGTTAATATTATTATATTTATTATTTTTGTTATATTAACAATTTTATGTATGGTAAATATAATTTATATATGTCATATCAGCAGTTTGAGGTATAGTGAATATTATATATATTTCAAAATTTCTATAAACACAATATAGCCATGTTGAGTTATAAATAAAAAAATATAAAATGAAAAATCAATCAATACAGGTGAGGATTTAAACCTGCGATCTCTGGGGAACTGTGAAAGGATGAATTGTTTGTGCAAAGTTAGAAACATTGGTTAGGATTTACTAAAGAAACTTACGATACGATACGATATGCTTTATTGTACCAAAACAAACAAAAAAATATAAAGACAATAACAAATAAAAAAATAGTACAACAGGCGGCCTTATTGCTAAAGAGCAACCTCTTCCAGGCAACCTTTGGGTAGAGGACACAAAATATGAAACGTAATAGATTTCGTACCGTAAAAGACGTTTATATATAATAATAGTCTTTATTTCTGAAAATATCGGTTTTGCATATATTTTTAAATGACATTTATAAATAGGTATTTTATTTTGTTAATTTTGTTTCATTATTTTTCATTTTTCTTCCTCTTCATGCATTCTATCATTATCAGAATGCCTTTCGGTAATGGCCTCCCACCTACCTCTATATATAATGCTAAATCATTCTTGCGGTAGCTCAATTGGTAGAGCAACTGAATGGTTTCTGAGAATTAGCAGCTTCAAATGTATTTATTTCTCATTCTACATTAATTTAAAAATGTTGTTTTATTTGAATATTTTTTATTTTTACAACATGCATCAAATTGATTTGAATGCACAAAATCAATGTGTGTTTTGAAAAAAATGAGTTTTATTTTTAAATAATGTTTAAGTTTTAGAATGAAATGCAGACATACTTTTTATATTTTTTTGTAGATATCACATAAATTTAACACTGCAGATTCATTTATCTTATAATATAATTTGATAATGACCTTTATAAATTAAAAAAATAGATATACCTTTATCAGTAATTTGAGATAAAATGCCCAGCAACACACTTAAACACCAATAATAGAGTCAGCTGATAATAAAGAATGTTCTAGATAATGTTAACAAGTAATGTTTATACTGCAGTGCCGCATGTGCCGTCTTGATTGTCTGTTTGTTTTAAATAAATGTAGAATAAAACACTGTTTTTAATTAAAGCCATTCTTCACTATGGAGCTCTAAGAAGTAATCAGCTTGAAGTCGATGACTCTTCGAATGTTTAGAGGATGATGCATCGTGGGTATGAAGCGCTCTCTGCCAACAAGATATATAATGATGTTTATATAATTTAGTCTTTAAGTATGCCCTAAAAATGGCAAAATAAGCTTAGTTTCTGTCATCAGCTCTTAGGTCTGTGGCAAATAACATTCCGAGCTGGTGATAGTGACAATGAAGAATTTTAATTGTAATTGTAAATAATTTTCAATTTAGATTTTTATTTTGAGTGATTTTTTATCATTCCAATTAAAATTATCAAATGTTACAACATATTTCTTTAATATTATTAATTCCAGCTCAACAGTCCCAGCAAATATGACAAATGTCACAGACTGGGACGTTCTGCCATGCTTCAATTCATCCGTATCACCGACCCCATACACGCGCTTCGACTGCTACCACACGGCTTTACTGACATTCTTCGCAGCGATGGGACCCTTCGTGTTCTTCAACGTCCAGAAAACCAAGTACTTGCAGTTGTTCACCTCCGGCATGAGATGGCTTGGTAAGTTAAGAGATGAGATGAGATACACGAGATGAGATTAGAGAGATAAAACAAATTTTGTCTATATTTCAGCTTTCGCCATAATGATAACTATGGCCATACATCTTCTCATCGTCCACGGTCCTCGAGGCAGGCCTCCAGCGTTTGACTTCACCGGGATGCCCACTTTGTTTGGAGCCTGTGTGTACTCCTTCATGTGCCACCACTCCCTTCCGGCCCTCATTAGCCCCATACGAGGGAAGAGTCGCCTGGGTCTCCATCTCTCTCTGGACTATGCTCTCATAAGCATCTTCTATCTCCTTCTAGCATTCACAGGAGCATTTGCGTTCTCTCATCTAAATGACCTGTACACATTAAACTTCGTGCCATCGGATAATGATAACTTATTTCTAGAAATAGTGGAATATTTCCTGGCTCTGTTCCCAGTGTTCACTCTTTCCACCAGTTTTCCAATTATAGCCATAACTTTGAGAAATAACCTCCAAAGTCTCTTCTTGGATACCAGTAGCCTGGAATCGTACGACTTTATATTAAGAAAATTATTATTCCCAGTCCTGGCTGTGGTGCCTCCACTCCTGCTGACCTACTTCATAGAGGATATAAGTATCCTGATAAAGTTCACGGGATCCTTCGCTGGTACCGGGATCCAGTACCTCATACCCACGTTTCTTGTGATCTCTGCTAGAAGACATTGCATCAATTTGCTGGGTCTTGGGGTGGATAATAAATTTAAAAGTCCATTTTCTAACAGTGCGTGGGCGGTGTTTATTTTACTCTGGGCGTCGATGTGTATTATTCTAGTTACAGTTAACATGTTTGAAAAAAACTTATGACAATAATATATTTAAAGCAAAAATAATAAAATATAAATTTTCATTATAAGCTTGTCATTAAATTACTGACAAAGCTGTACTTTGCTCAAAATTTGTATGATCATAAAAATATTCCAATAATTCAATATAAAAATATTATTATATGAGTTAAAATGAACGTTTTAAAATGTACAAGTTTGAGGCTGATTTTAAAGAAATTGTGTGATCTCGGTTATTTTTTTGTCATTGCTGTCCGTAACCAAAGCTTTTTTTTTTAAATATTTTGACAATTTTTACATGTAATATTAATAGAGTAACAAATTTATATGTATAGAAATATATTTTTATATTCTAATATAAGTTTGTGTTCAGAATATGTTTCAAAAGGAACAAGTTAGATGCTAGATGTTTTATTTAGAGTCTAATAACAAATTACTGAACAATAATACAAACTTTAGAGAAAAAACTCTAATACTTTTAATATTCAAGCCAGTTTGTGGCTCCCAGTGAGTTTTGAGTTATTTAGATTTTATTGCATTAAAGCAGCTAATATATGCTGAGTTATATTTAATACATATTTTATTGATATTGTAACCATATGTTATTTCAATGTTATTCTTAAATAAGTTTCATAATGAGTTATTATTCTGTACAATGTTTGTTTTTTTTATCAAGTCGTTATATTTCGCACAAAATTCCTTCTTCTGAAAAAATATTTTATGTAATGTAATTTTATTATATTCAACTGAATAATTATAATAAAGACAATATTTATTCGTTTGAATATTTTTTTATTTACAGACTGTGATAGACCTCGTATTGAAAGTTGGAGTGTATGATTTTTATTTATTTTATAAATTGACAGAAGTTTTAATTTTTGTTATAAGTATTTTTATTAATAAATTATTATTTTAATTGTGTATTTTGTCTTTTATTTGTCATTCTAGAGATTATTGACTACGCGACGAAAACCTAAAATGCCATTCACCCGCCCGTGACTAGGCGTGGTATTTTCAAATACCTAGTCCCGGATCACGTAATATGGGTACATTTCCTTATGAAAAGCGATAAAGTTTCTTTACAAAAGCAATATTACTGATAATTTTCCGCCCAAGTTTAATATCTTTTCCTTTCATAATAACCTCGTGACAAAAAAAAACAAAATTTAAAAAAAAGGTTCGGTGGTTTTCAACTTGTCCAGTGAAATAATAATACAAAATAAGGTTGAAGAATTTATTTATTAGCAACATTACATTTAGTTGTCACTTATCGCATACACAAGCGACTGAAGCTTTCATAGCTCAATTGACTTTGGCATGAAGTTATTTGTGCAGGGTTTAGCGTTCACGGCCGACTCTAAAGCACTAATTACAAATTATACATATAATATGCAAATAAATAATATCAATTTGGACATTTACTACGATAACAACAGATCATGTATTCAATTTAATATGTAATGCTTAAATTTACACATTTATTTTGAAATGTACTAAAGGAACATGTAGGTAACATGTATATATATATATACTAACACATTTGAAGTTTCTTGTTTCATTGGCGTACATTTTTTACATTAATTTATTAATACGATTTTAAATTAATATTTTTTTTTCATTATAAAAAACAAAAACAATAAAAATAATAGCTACATAGAAAAATATTGAATGTTCCAATACAGACAGACACAAACAAATCCGTTATTATACACACCATTCATACACATTGTAACAAAATAATGGAATTTCATAACATCCAAACAACCTCGTATCTAGAGTAAACTGTCTTTTAAACTATAATTACAACGAATAATAGCAAAATTCGGTACAAATCATGAATAAGTACAACATACCAACGGATTTTACAAAGTAATGAAATACTTTTTAATATTAGAAAATAAATAAAATTAATATCTATATTATTTCTATTCGCACAACACGAACAAACAAATCAGAATCATATAATAAATATAGAACTGGTTGATTTCACATTTAACAGAAAATATGAACAACATATCCAAAATCCATGCACTAATATAGTCTAGATCAAACTAAGAATTTCATATATTTTTATTTAAATTAAATTATCTTAAGCGTGACCTATCCGGGATAGTAAAAATAAAGTAACATCGAAAATTCATTATTAATACTATGACTACATGAACTCGAGCGTCGACGGGTCCGTCCGGAGTCGGATAGGAGTGACGTTTAGAGGGGGGAATTTATAACTAGATGTAGTGTGGGGGGGTCGGCTATAACGCAGTGGGGGGGACGGTGATGTCGTTGCGGCGGAGCGCGTTGCGGAACGACTCGAGAGAGGAGCGGAGGGTGAGGCAGAAGCCGCGGGAGGCGGGGATGAGGGGATAGTCTGGCGGAGGACCGTCTGAGGGCTGGCCATTGGAGAGCGCCACCAGGCCTTCCAGACGTTGGCAGAGGCCGGCCGCCGACGAACGCAGGTGCTGCAGGATCTCCTCGCGGAACGGTTCCGGTGGATTCATCAGCATCTTTGTCATGGATTGCACCAGCTTGAGCAGCACCATCTCATTATACATTCGGGAATTCTCTTCACCTTGCTGTGTACCTGTGTATAGAAAAACATACTTTTAAATAGAAATTCATAGTATAAAAATTATATTAATGTCCTCTAACTGACCCTTCTGCTTCTCGTAGCCCGCCTCGTTGAAGTAGGGCTCCGCATTGAGTATGAGCCCCTGCAGTGAGACGATCACCTGCAGCAGAGAGCTGTCCTTGCCCCACACCTCCACGCCGCGACCTGACCAGGTACCCAAGAGAGACACGCACACCTACCAACAATAACATGGATAAACTTATTATTTATATATTTTCCACTTTAAATCAATATCAGTGATCTCTTGTGTAACTCAAATACAAGTATCAAAGGAACTATTTTAATATCATGCTTATATAAATAAGCTCTTCTGTAAAGACACTCTCCAACTTAATGTTAAAGATACAAGTGTTACAAACGAGCCCTGCTCTGAGAAGAACCTCAGTTGGGTGTTTTTTTATTATAAGAGGGAGAGTAAGGGAGTGAGGAAGAGGGAGTGAGAGTAATACATTCGAATATTTCATAGTAACATTATTTATCTAAGTATAAAACTCAGTGCTTGAATTGCATCAAGTCTTCAAAAATATTTGGACATGAGATAAGATTTTTTTTTATATTTATTGTTTTTTCTTTCGGTTTGACCGGTACAAAAGTCCACCCATCGTACTATATGTTTTGGACAATACAGATCTAGTAAATAAATTAGTCTACTGACCTTCCCGTCCTCATAGAGGTTGGGGTTGAGTCTGTCAGAGCAGTATGAGTGGTAGTGGCACAGGGGGGGTGCTCGCGGGTACTCCCCGCCCAGCTGCACGTCGAATACAAACAGACCTCCCTCGTAGGGCGTGCGAGCCGGGCCAGCTATCATCACTGATATCAGGTCGATGCGGTCCTCGTAGCCGCGGACCCAAACCTGGCAATAAATAAATATGAAAGATTATTATTTCTATAACCAAAAACACAATAATATAAAATATTATAATATACTAACAAATACTAGAGTGAAATTAACACTTACTTTATTCAATACTCAATTTTTTTTGTCGACAAAGTTTATTTTAATCTAATAGATTTTTAAACACAGAAGTTTATAGATTTAGTAAGTTTTGACGACATTATAATAATTACAACTGAAATTTAAAATATGAATGTAGTTTTGCGAGAATCATTTAAATGATTCCTTTATACTCCATAACTTTGTATCTGTATTCTTTGACAAAGTATATATATAATATTTATAAGTACTACCATTTTGTATTTATTATAAAGAAACCCACCCCGGGTGGCAGATCGCTCTTGAGCAGCTTAATCTCCCTTTTGACGGCGGAATAGAAGCTCCTAGGCTCGGAGGGCTGCAGCATAGAGAGTCTGAACCGGTGAGCTGCGGGAGCTGATTCTAGCACGCAGAAGCCTTCGCCGGCAGGGTCGGGCTCCACGTCGCCCTCCGCAGTTGCCAGGGGCGCTGCCTCGGGAGCTGTTTGTTATAAGTCATTTTTCTGTCATCACAAGGTCAGGTCCATGATGTCGAGGTTATATATTGTGTTTGTAATCTTTTAATATGTTCATTTTTTGTAATATATTTAGAGAAAAAGAGCTTATAGGTGTTCTTGTAGAACGGTTTATCTCGATAAGTGGTATCAAAATAGACCCTCCTGATCCCTCTATGTGACATACACAAGTGATCACTGGTCATGATTCAAAATGGAAAAGATTTAAACAAAATATCCCAAGATTGATATATGGTTTGGTATTTTTAATTTAATATTTTAGGAGCCAATTTGCACATATTTATTTCATATACTGACCATTCGGTTCAACTTTCGGAGGAGTGTCAGTTATGGCGTCTTTTACTTCATTGTTAGTAGTTTTCCCTTCATCTACCTTCTCGACCTGATCCGCCATGCTGACCACTAACGCTCCATATTGACTGAAAACAATATATTAAATAAAAAGTTATAAACAAATTCAGATACTTTTGAAGATACTTTTGAAGATACCTCCCCAATGTTAAATAAATATCGATACTGGCTGGGATTTGAACCCGCAACCTCTGGGAAAACAACCCGTCGCTGTAGGAATTGAGTTACTGTGTACCAATTGAGATACCGTAGTACATTTGTTAATCCCGGCCTGTATCGATTTATTGTTTATATTTATATTTTAAACCTAAATAAGCTAAACATGGCTATACATGTTAAAAGATATTTCAAACATATATTAACATATGTTTAAGCGAAATTTACCTGTTACATCTAAATTGTACATAATGAGTCAAATTATAGGATATGAAAAAACTTTTAATGACAAAATTAAAACAGCTCGTGATATCATGCAGTGTTATACACGCAAGACTTACATTAAACAAATAACTAACTCACTAACTTACTAATTATTTAAATATTATTTATATACAGAGAAATTAAGTTACCACCTTTACAGTTAATTATGGGACGAAATTAAATAAATTATAAAATAATAGGAGGGAATATAATGTAGTGCTACTCTATAACTACTCAATAATTAGTAACTATTCATTATTATAAAGGAGAATGTCAGTTGGTTTGTTTGTTACGCTTTAAATTCTTAACTATTAACAATATGAAACTTCGCACACACGTTTTCAGGGGTCCAGAGAAGGACATAGGATAAAAAGGATACATGTAATCCCGAAAAAAGTACTGGTCCCAAGGGATAAAATAAAAATATACGGCCGACATAACAAGGCCGTTTAATTTCTTATACATCCCGGGCGAAGCCGCTGAATAAATCTAGTTTCATATATATTTTTAAACAAGCCTAGTTCTGAAATATTTTTGTATGAAAACTAATTACAAAATACTTGGTACTATAGACATATTGTTTAATATAAGTGATGCGATTTTACAAAAAACAAAATAATTAATAATGTTGACTATTGATAGGACAATATTTGATAATTCGACATTAAATTTCAGCACACATCATAAAGGCATAAAGATAACATGAAGTGATCATAAAAATATATATAAAATCGGAATTTTGTACATATAACCCATTCATACTTTAAAAATATACTTATATGCTGTATATACAACATATATATACACCCGGCTTTACTCACGTCAAGTACATGTGAATTTGAAATACATATGTATATATACATATAATATCTGTTACAGTTATATGTACAGTTAACAAGAACGGAATAGGGATGGGAATAACAAAAAAAATAAAATATCTCACACTGAAAAGTGGTAGGGTAACTTCTCTTCAGTGACGTTTTGCTTTTTCATTAAGCTGTTAAGAAATTCGGCCAGCTCTTGCGGCCTTCTCCTGCAAATAATCAACTATGTGTTATTATTTTACTATTGACTGATGTATTTTATATGAGGTGTTCATTTAAACAAATATGACATCCTTGACTCCGACGAATATTTTTTTTATTATATGATGATATTGATTTTAAATATTATCGATGATTTAATGTATTGTATTATAATGATAAATACGAAACGAAAATTAGTTTTTTTAATCATACTGATTCTGAAACTCATTAACACGGGAGAGTATGTGACGACATTTGGGATACCGTTTCCATCTCAGAGGTCGCAGGTTCAATCTCCGTCCGTGTTGATGAATTTTTTATAATATTATTTTACAATGTCACCAAGCCTATCAACATATTATAGACAATTTCAAACATCAAATTAGTATGTTTAATAATAATTAGATTATAAATATAATATATAACAACTCTTTTATGTGTGAGTGCTTGTATGTGTGTGTGTACCGGCTGACTTCAGCGTGCGCCTTCACGAGCTGTCGGTGTATGAGGGCACACAGCTTGTAGCACACGTTGCGGGACCCGCTGTACACCACCTCGCACAGCGCCTCGCCCGCTGTTACCATAGCATTCATTAATATATCAAGCTAAGACTTGTTACGTAACATACGAGGAATATGATTTGACATGGTTTAAATTTATATGTAGAAGTGCTGAGCTAATATTTTTATATAATAATGCATAAGAAATATATTTACATCAATTAAAACTACACACACTACAATGACATACATTACACACAATATTTCATTGTTTACGTCGTCACAGTGAATGTCAATTATATGTCAGTTTAATGTCAAATAGTCGCGGAATTAGTAAAACAAAACAATATATTATGACATCATATACATAAAAGCTTATAATTACTTAATTATCTTTAATTATATTATCTGCTATACTTACAGTTTTCGACTGTCGGTGTCTGAGCGACATTAGTGTCTGAGCATGAAGCCTGTTCGATGTTCAGATGGAGTGGTTTCTTTGGCGAAGAGCATTCTATCTATTAGGAGGAGAGGAGACATTAAATGTGTTACTCAATAGTATCATACATTTTAAAATACTAATATATTTGCTGCTACAATATACTTATAACATTCTGGATGCTTCAACAACTTTTATGTATTAGAATAACTACAGAGCTTAATTGTATCGTTTATATATTTAGAGTTCTGTTATTTTTGCTAAATTTATGGATTTAAATTCTGGTGAACCATGATGACTTATATATATATATATATACTCGTCTGTATTCATGTTCATTGTATAGGAATTTTTCCTACCAATTTCGTGCTCATGAGTTAGAAAACCGAATGGGTTCGAAGCTAGTTCGACTAAATGTACGTGAACCTAGTAGTATATATATAATATAACTCTGTTATTTACAAATATATCAAACTCCTATAAAGCGAATGTCACGGGATTTGATAACTATATTGATAATATATAAAACTATATCATCCCTAATTATTTTCGCAAAAAGATTCAGAAGCCAACAAACTAACAACCATTAAAAGTGTACGTTCTCAAGACAGCAATGCCATGTCGATATAAAATGTGAGCGCTCACCTCCATGGGCTCGACGGTGACGTTGGCGGTGATGATGGGCCTCATGGCGCGGTCGTCCATATCTGCGTCGGCGGGCTCGGGCGGGCCCGGCTCGCTGGAGAACAGCCGCGCCAGCTGCTCGTGCACGCGCCGCTCGCCCGCGCGCGGCGTGCTGGCCCCGCGCTCGCGCACGCGCTCCAGCAGACCCTGGAACATTGAAAGCTATAGCACATAGCAGTATACAATATAATATAGTTTAGCTTTTGGTGGTGGTGAAACATAGCTGTGGTCACGTGACTTGTTCCAACTAGGTAATACAAAACTTGTATTTGAGCAGTCCCGGTGCTTGTACGAATATTTTAAATTCTATATTAATATAACTATCGTTTTATGTTAAAAACCAACATAATAGACACGGGATCAAACACGGTTAGAATATTTTGTATAAATAAATAAATTTTGATACTTCTATATTCTCATCTATATTATATACTATATAAATGGATGAATATCCATTTTGTATTTTTAATGTCATTTTAATGTCATTATTAGGTCATGAGATAGCTTACCAAGAAGTGATCTTCATGGAAAAATGTTGTGCCCATCAAACGGTCCAAAAACCGGCAATCTTTGTATAGATTCAACAACTTGCGCATTATCTAGAATTTTGAAAAATATAAACATTAACAACTTTCAGGCATTTAATAACCAAATACTTGTTTCAATCTACATTTTTATAAAATTTATTAGAAAATTTAGGCAGGTTGTATTGGAATTAATAACTTGATTGCCAAAGAGATTGTCTGTTTTTATTTTAACAAATAAATTACATAGGTAATATCTATGATTCTGATTAATGGCACACTTAAACGAATTTAAGACGCGTGTTTATTGTTATTCTATTAATAATACATCAGAGATATACTATAGTATATATTTATAAGTATAGAACACCTCCTGGCTCTGCAGCGTGGGTTGCTTGGCAAATATCTCCTCCAGCCGTCTCATGGCGACCCGTCCTCGTTCAATGTGAGCGGCCACGCGCGGCTCCAGCAGCCTTGGCAGCGCGGCTTCTGAGCCCGGAGACACCCCGTCGCCAGGAGACACTGACACGTAAATATATATTAGTAAGGATTTTTGTTTGTCTCTTACATATGTATATATTCATATAATGAGATGAGACAAAATATATGACCTTATCTATTGCTCTCTCTCACTCTCTGGGACTGTCATGGCTGTATAAGTTAAATAATGTTACATGAATAAAGCCATTTTAAATACTAGCTGTTGCCAGCGACTTCGTTAGCTCCCACCAATAGAGAGACCATCTCTGATTCAAATAATAAAACATATGACAGACAGACAGACAAAACTTTCAATCTGATATTTCGATCTTAAAAACAAATTATAGCCTATATGTTACCTAGTCTAGTCTAGTTGCCTAGTCTAATAGCTAAATGATATAAAAAGTTTCAAGTCAAGTAGTTTTTGCATGAAAGCTGGACAACAGACAGACCGACAAAAATTCAACATGTTTTTTTGGCTTATATTACTTGTTTAAGGACCTCCGGGGGTATTTCTTTTAGTTTTTATTCAATTTAGAGAACTTAACTATTCTACAGTTTATATTACATACATTAATTAATAATTAATGATCATATTCTATTATCTCTTACTCAGGGGTCTAGCTAACGCCTCGTCAACGTGTGATAGCTTTTTTGTTTTTGGGAAATATAACTTAGAACATAAGTTAAGTACATAATAACATAAGTTGAATATTTTGTATTGACGTGATGAAGTAACCTGATGTATCGCATATGTATCGCATATGTACTGGATCTCCTAGACGAATGTTGAACGAACGGTGCGCCGAGTTTAGGCTTCTTTTGTTGGTTTTGATAAGACCTTACCGTCGGACTTGATTGAGTGACCTTGAGGTATACTGATGGATCGACGGTAAGATCTTATCAAAACTAAACTAAACTCGGCTGACCTAGCCTTTTTCGTCTTGGAGATCAAGTTGCAGCCTTCAACGTTTGGACCTTCAGGCAATACTAATATAAAACATAGTATTATACATAAAAAAATATTTTTAAAATAATTTAAATATTGTTTCATGTAGCCATTATTTCGCGAATAAACATGTTTATGTGTGTGTAGTTAAGCTTTATCAATGTAGTTATGTGATTTACCCATCTGTTTCGTAAACGCGTCCTTAATAATACTTTATTATAATCAGAATTTAAAAAGGGATATTTGTTTAATTATTTATACAAAAGGCGGACTAATTCCACAAAGGCATTCTCTAGCCTTACACAGATGAGGACTTTGATAGAAGTACAAAAAAAACATATAAATACAGAATGTAATAACAGCTAATATATTGTTTATTATTGTTAAATTATCTAAAATAAAATGATGACTGTTAATAACCATTGGTAATTCGTTCTGTACCTGAGGTGGGCACGCTCCAGACGGGCACGGCGGGCGCGGGCGCGTCGGGCGTGCGGGCGTCGAGTTCGTGCGCGGAGCTCTGCGTCTCCCACGAGTCCTCCGACACCGTGCCCTCGGAGCCCCACAGCTCGCCGTCCTCGGAGTCGTACTCACCGACCTGTACATATTAAATACATTATATATATATTAAAGATATTATATTTTTTTTGTAGTAAAAATATGTATATAATATCAAAGTGGGACCAAATTTATTATTTCTATTAGTAGGAAGACATTTTTTTTATTAAAAATTAAATACCTACTGTAACTTAAACGTCATTTATTAATAAGAACGGGAGATAATGTGGTACTGTTTTTATAATAGCGCAAACTTGTGCTGTAGAAGGTGTGTGTTACATTCAATTATATTATAATACTAACTGTCTGTAGGTTTAATATATATAAAGCTTACCTTGTAGAGATCCTGCGGCCAGCACATGCTGGTGTGTCCGTCCACCCACCATACTTTAACGCGGCCGGTTGGGAAATTGTCTATAACCTGGGACATTACCTAAACTTTATTCAAAATTATATGGATTATATTTTATATTCTAAATGATGGCATCAGTGGGGGATTTTGTTCCGGAGCTATTCTAATGTGTAATACTTATATTTTAAGACTGTTGCTGACTGCTCTAAAAAATATATTTATAATTCTAATAGATTTATAAAGTATATATATATATAGAATATAAAATTTATCCACAAAGGCTGAACTCGACCTTGCAACCTCTGGGATATTGTTACATCGTTCTGCCAATTGAGCTACCTTATCGTTACTTTTTTATATTTATTTAAAATTTTTAATAAACTGAACATGGCTAGTTAAATTGAGTTTTTTTCTTAATAATATTTTTGTATACAGTTTTCTCTTTTGAGTTGTACTATAAGTAAACTCTATTTTTGAACATCTCAATATTAATATGCTAGAGTTATAGATGCTATAATAATAATATATAACTATAGATAGAATTACCTGTCCTGCAGTACAATTGGCATCTTCACCGGTGAAATTGGCAACTCTGATAACCACCGTGCCGGGTCTGTACTGGAAGTCTGGGTGGTCCTTCAGGTCGTAAACGCTCATTTCGCTTTCGAAAAGCATTTGTGGTCTGTAAGTATAAGCATAATTAAATTATATATGTTAGAAACAAATAAAAAAACATAGATATTTATAGTTATTCTTATAATCTCTAAATAGTATATAATAATTTTTCTAGTCTATATTTAGACCAAACCATCGTGACCTTTCCGTCTCGTGCTCAGCTATTATATAGTAATACTAACACGGGCTCATCCACGCTGGTGTAGGTGCGGTACCAGTGCACGATGGCGGTGCGCCCGTGGTGGTCGACGCGCTGCACCACGCCGTACTCACGGTGCTTCAGCTGTGGGACAAACATTTAATAAGTTTGTACCGGTACAAGCGGGTATATACATAAGAGTCATCATGAATTAAGGCATTTTAAATATAAAAATGAATAATGTATCTTGAACCTTTTGTGTTTGAGTACAACTAATCATATTATGGTATTTTTAAAGACATATCACAATATAATATCATACTATATATTTCTAATAAATACCTGTTGAGTCTCCTCCACGTTAGCGGCTCCGTTGATGACGAAATCTCCCGGGAAGCATTCCTGTCCGTCGAGATGGTGAATGGGATACAATTGAGTTGATGGTATACCCATTTCTATGGTACCATCCTAGAACAAACATTAGAAAAATATTTGTTTATAAAACTTATATTTTTTTTGAGCCTGTGTTTACAAAAATATGTATTATTATCTGTTGTCTAATAATCATAGTAAAATCTTTGCTTAGATAGGGGCTGGTTTGTGTGGAAATATTCGAATGTTTAATTAAAACACACACAACAGTCGTAAAACTTAGTAACGAGAAAATAAGATGAATACATATAATACATATAAATGTTTATTATTTTATAATATCTTTACCACGCTCCAAAACTATGTTATAGCAAAAAAAATACGTATACATTATATATATCTCAATCACGGATATTCCAAAAAGTTCAATAAAAAAGATCAATAACTCCCCCCACCTGCCACACGACGTTGGCCCGGCTGGTGGTGTGCAGCGTCTCCACCACGACGCGGTCGGCGCGGCGCGGCGGCGGCGCGGGCGGGGCGCGGCGCACGGCGCGCTTCAGCCGCTTGCCGCGCAGCAGACGCACCGCCAGCTGCGGGGAGCGCGCGCCGCGCCCGGACCCCGACGCCGCCGACGAGCAGCGCGACGACCACGTGGCGCCGCTGAGGGACACCATCACACATATAACTCTCTATAAGCGTGTTAGCTTTATTTAAATTATATGATATTAAAATTAATCAAACCCCCGACCTCTGTTACACCGTCCCGTCGCTCTGATAATTGAGCTACCCGCTTCGATGAATTTAGAATTCTATATATAATCTTTAGTGGGACGAAAACGTAGATGTAAGCCTAATAGATGTAGGTTCGAACCCTATCCTTTTAGTAATTATTAATTGTTTATATATTTAAAATGTATTAATTTAATGCAATCATTAATTTTGAAAAAAAATCTAATCCAATTAGATCCTTTTCATTCAATACAATACTATGCTATATAATACACCCAAATATACTTCCACAACGTTCTCAGATTTCCGAAACATTAAAAAAATATCTGTCTTATCTTGCAGGTACCTGTCTGTGTCGCTACCATCACTGCTTGTATTCTCCCAATTATCAGAGTCATCGTCCTGGTCTGGTGGGGCTCCATTCAATCCACCAGTCCTCCGACCTTCGCGTGGTTCTGGGCTGTAAGCAAGAGACGAGACGAAGCTTCTTAGCATTCCATGGATTCACCGTGCGGGTGCCGGGCCCATCGCGTTGCAGGGAGAGGAGCGCAAACAGCCCCTGGGACTTGCGACCCAAGTGTAGGTTTAAGGGGCCCCTTTAAAATGCGCATTCACGCTCACCTCAACTGGTTGCGCTCCTTTCCCTACCTAACCAAATTTGGAATGAACCTACTAATGCCGCCTTTGAAGTACGTTCTAGAAATGTACTGATGATAGTTCTAGAGAGGCCAAGATCTTTAAGTAGGTTATAGAGAGATTTCGTTGTTATACCTCTCGCTCCCACTTCTACCGCGTACAAATTAACTATATACCTATTCCTGGTCGGCTCGTTGGTCAGTTCGTAATACTTGTTTACTTTAATTGTGTGATCTTTGGGAATGTTAGTTTCCCACGGAACAGTAAGCTCCACAAGTATCACGCGCTTTAACTGTCTAGAGTACAGGAATATGTCCGGTCTGGATGACGAGACAACAATATCCTCAGGAATTCTATACTGTTTCTCATACGTATCCATCATTATAGTCCAATCGCGAGCCGCCTCCAAGATAGAGTGAGGCTTTTGTTTTGTTTTTTTAGACGAGCCTTCTTTAATGAACTCTATGAATCTTTTGGTGGTTGTTATACCCTTTTGCGCTCTAGCTACTGAAAGACTAACCGCTTCACGTATGATTTCCAATACTTTATCATGGCGCCGCGAGTATTGACCTTTTTCCAATAGCACCCTACACCCTACCAACAAGTGTTTAGCCGTTCCTACCGCCTCCCCACAGATATTGCAAGACTTTTCGGTAGCTTTACCCCATCTTACTAAATTACTTTGATCTGGGAGA
Organism: Dircenna loreta; assembly: GCA_963555665.1. Classification (NCBI taxonomy): domain Eukaryota; kingdom Metazoa; phylum Arthropoda; class Insecta; order Lepidoptera; family Nymphalidae; genus Dircenna; species Dircenna loreta. The sequence continues at coordinate 1,963,832 of OY743097.1, read as the reverse complement.
GTCATTTGGAATGCATTTAGATAGAATTTTAATAAGGCTGGAGACCACTCATGAAGTAAGGTGCGCCACCTCAATGCTAATGGAATACAAAAGTCGCCTATGGTCACCCACTCATTTTGAATTTCTAGATTCATCGCGTGCACTCGATACTGATCGTTTTCATCTTGCCGAATAAAGGATTTTGTTAAGTCTATATCTCGAACTTTCCCGCTACATCCTAACCCTGCTTTATTTGTTTGAGCACCTATCATGAATTGTTTATGGAATTGAAGTCGTGACTCCAGCTCTGATGCATTTTTATCTTTTGGAAGAGATGTTACAATATCATCATGAGATTTTTCGATGATATGTCTTTTGGTAGCTCTTAGGTGTTTATAGAGCTCCGATGGTTTCTTTAATTTCATCCCAAAATTGTTTCGGTCTCTGAATAAAGTTGAAGAGTCCGCTGAATGCGCGAGCCCAAACCACGACTTCAATATCTTTATGACGTTTGCATCTAACTTAGACAAAAGGGTTTTATTAAGATCGTAAACTAGAAAAGGCCAATTTAGACGTGACGTTAGATAGTTGTTATAATAAATATATTAGACTGAAACTAATCTGGAGATCTCCAATATAATTTATGTGCGGACAGGCAGAAATATATACATATATATATAGAAGCTTCGTACTTGAAGTACCGTAATAAAGAAATTTAAAAACATTTTATTGTTAACTGTTATACAATGCATAAAGTATGTATCTATTTGTCTTCATCATCATCTTATCCTGATACTATCTTAATTAATTAACCATTATATATATATATATATATATATATATAATATTTTTTTAATCCTTACCTGATACCAGAATCATTCTTCTCTTCAGTAACAGTATCCTCTAGACTACTAACTATTGGCAGTGACACATCACCGCTGGGCTCTATTTTAATACTGGGACAGCTGGCATCAGCTTTTAAAGCTTCATCTAACGATTCCAACTTCTCGTTACCTCCATCCACATCCATTTCGATCTGTGACAAAATCATTTTTAAATATATATTGGATGGTCTGTTGGTCCAGTGGTTAGTGGGCCTGGCCAGTGTGTCAAAGGTTGTGGGTTTGATTGACAGACAAGACAATTATTTGTGTGATCCAATGTTTGTAGACCCCAATACGGGAATTGTTTCAAATTATTTCATTTATCTAATGTGGCAGTGTTTTAAGTAAATATATATTTTGAATGTATGTTCATTTACGGAGCTCAAGTCTAGTTCGTTTGGACTATATTTGACTATATTTGCAATGTAAGTGAAGTGTTGTTTTAAATTATAAATAAAAAGACATACATCAACAGTCTTCAGTTTCCGCTGTGACGAAGCTCGCTTTTTAGGCCGCGACGGCATGTGGTCTGATGAATCAGTCTTAGACGGTTTCTTCAACGGGCGTGTTTGTTTACGGAGATTCCTATAAAACTTACCTAAAAAAATATTATTCAATGACAGTATATTTTGATTACAAATAGGCATGCATAGCAGTTATGATTCGTCAGTCTAGTTGCATGGTTCCCAGAGTAGGTCCATTAAAAAACAAAAAACTACATGGATAATTTTTTAACTTATTTTTAAAATTACAATTATTCATTTTATCGATAATTATATGAGTCACAATCAGAATATATATGAAAGAACAAATATTAATTTAAATAAAGCTTGACACTAATAGAAGGCCATAGCCGTGTCACATAGATGGGAAAAAATAGGCAAGAATTTTCATTTTATTAAGAAATGGTGAAGAATTAATAACCATCCAGCTGGTGTGAAACTTACTTTGTTGCTTCCTCCATTGCTTTTTGCTAACAAACGTGTCTTCTGAACCAATTGTTAGAAAGTTCCTGTCACCGACCTGCAGCGTACAGGGTTCAAATACATTGAGCAGCTTCAGTTTCTTCAGATCTTCACCTACAAACATTTAAAAAATGTAAAACATTATGTGATAGCTTAATTGGGAAAACGAAGGGATTGTTTCACAGAGGTTCGCGGCTTCGAATCCTTGCATGTATGGGTTTATATTTCTTTCTATATTTGTTTACAATTTAAATAAACTATACATGTACATACATCATTACAACCAAAAATATAAATTAGAACTATATAAATATAAAATAATTAAATACTTTTTTAGGGAAATTTAATTTTATAATAAAAAATAATTCATAGAGAAACATTTTATTAATTTTATCAATGAGGGCTATTTTCCTTATAATGAACATTACCGTGTTCAAAGTTTTTTGACGAAATTTCATTTTAGAACCAAAAATAATCATTTCGATAGCACTGAGCACTGAAAATAATAAACTGTACCATATTCAAACTCAAAAGTCTTTCTCTTTTATTAAGATACCCACCTTCCACAAGGAACTTTGGTTGTTGAGGCGCGGCCGTGTCCGGGAGAGTGCTGAGCGCGCGGCACTGCCAGTGCACGCTCACGCTCTCCGTCACAACCGCCTCCACTGTGAACTGTGACATGAGCTATTTAGTATTGTGTTACTATGGAGGTGAGGGGTCCTGTTATTTTGGACTCGACTGTGAGCTTTGGCATGAGTTATTTCGTATTGCATTACTATGAAGGTGAGGGGTCCTGGTCAATTTAATGCTTAATTTAATATTGCACTGGAGCCTTTCGTAAGTAAATATTTCATTACTATAGAAGTGAGAGATCTTTTTATTTTTAACCACACTTAACTATATAAATATTGGATCTGTACCTAAAACTTGTATTAGGGAGTTTTGATAGTATGAAACGTTGATAAGGTTTCGAACAGTCATGAAACGAGTTCTTGGTTGTGATTGGTTTACTACAAATATTACTCAAATAAACCAATCAAAATCCAGAACTCGTTTCGGAACTGCTCGAAAACGCTTCATACTATAAAAACTCGAACTATGGGTATTGTTCAGTATAACGTTAGTATGGAGGTATGGGGTCTTGTTAATTGGACAAGTCAGTCTAATCTATTTTCAATGTCATATTCAGTGATGCTGAAGAGACTATACAAAAAAACCAAGAAAAAGAAGGGGATCAGTATAGTACCTTATGATCGTGCATTTTGTGTTTTCTGGCAGCCTTCATTTCTTTGGTCATGTTCAGCCAATTGGCATTATCTAGGGCACCGAGGGGTCCGTATACCACCTGTCCTGGGTAGAACTCTGATGAGGAGTAAGGTGTGGCGCGGCGGCGACGCATGGAGTAGTCTTCGAGAGGGCAGGTGTCTAAATCTGGGTATTCCAACCGGGATCCATCTGATGCCACTAAGCGTAATTTACTGTGAACTGACTGAAAAAAAAAAACGAATTATTAGAAATCTGTCATTGAGGATTGGGTGATTGTCATATTTTCATCAAAATTGTTACCTTTGAGGATCCAACCCAGGAATCCAGACACACTGCAAGATCTGGGGTGAACTCTTCCAATGGCTGGAGTCTTTCGCTGGCTACATTTGGTATGACGTGTTTGGTACCCACGATCTGTAATGCTGCTGTCATGACGATGTCCCTGCAGTAGCCCCGCTGGGTATCCTTACCGGCAATTAGGCGACGAACTACATCACCAGGCATCAAGGACCGATCAGCTAAGCTAACCTGACATGGACCATATTAAGAGTATAATAACATTCAGAGTTAGGGTAATTTAGTTCAGAATAAGTACTCCATAAGGATTGAATGAATATAACTCTTTCGGAAATCCTAACTAATGTTTTGAGTAAAGAACTTTGCAGTATAGAATAATTTGAAAATATAGTACAGCCGAAAAGATTCCCCTCCTTCACGATAGAACGTAACACACACATCCTCTTTTTTTTTACCATCCATCATATGGAGTACTTGTTTGGATCAATATTGCAAATTGGATTTCATACATTTGGTGTAAAACAACATTATAGGCATCTTGAATTTGGACAACCCTTCTATTCATGCGTAAAAGGCTAGCCTTGATAATTCCGAAAATAGCCGACAATGAACGAACTAAATCGATTGCTTTGTGAAATTTGCTTACTATATAAAAATGATTTTTTTTAGACAAATAGAGAAACACAGGTTCAATCTAATCTCTTTACGGGAAATGAATAAACCATATTTATTTATTTTCATTAAAAATAATTATAACAACATTTAAATATTATTTCAGTTGAATTTTTATGTAAGAGGTAATCTCTAAAGACATTATATAATTTCATTGATAGCCTATTGTATTGTATCTTTCATCATAATACACTTATTTGACCCCAGTTATTAGTTGGGATCCTCGCACTGTCTAGCATGTTACAAGAAATTTATCATAAGATTTTAAGACTGACAGTCAGCTTGACGTCCTTGAATGCGTAATGGCGGGAATTCCGCCATCTTTCGTATAAGTTGTATAGAATCAGATCCGCTTTTATTTTTTTTTCTTGTGGTCCTATTTCAATATACAATCTGAGCCACTAGCTCAACTGTCGTAAATCGCATCGCATAGTGAAATGGCTGTTAGTGAGTTAGTCCTTAGTGCTTCTCTGTGATTGGTGGAGACGCCTATTAGTTATTTTTCCAGGGCAAATCTTAAAGTTTAGATCGTATAATAAAATGCGGTATTTGGTCAGATCATTCGGTACCCTCGGTAAGAAATGGAGCGGTCAATAAACGTCTGAACTGGCAACATTGACAATGAAAATATATATATATACATATCATACAAATTACTTTCATATGAAGATTTGGATTCTTATTGCCGGTTCTTCAGTAGAATGTTAATGCTGGGAGTAATATTTCTCACATTATTTATTATAAGTAACTCTGTAACCATCCTAAAGTTATCTGTCAGTCATTCTTTGTAGACTTACTCTTTGGAACATTTAAGAAATATTTAAGGTTTTTACATGTACATAGGATGCTTGTACATTTGGAATAAAACCTTATACTTATATGAGATTATTACAATTTAATGGCATCATAAGTTTTCATTTTTTTTTATAAATCATCTGTAACTTATATTACACATAAAATAAATATGATTTTAACATAAAAATGCTGTCAGAGACTAAACTTTTTGGAATTCCTTGGTTTCACCATGCAGGTGTTGAGCCCATTGCTTTGCAAGGACAGAAAATCAAATTATTCCTGGTGCCAGTGACCCACATACATTTTAGAGTTTAGGAGGTGGTTATGACTTTATCAAACAAAACATATTTTGTTTTAGAATCCTTAAGTAATGTAAGGTTATTATAAAACTTTAATTTAGGTTTAAACATAATTGCTATGAATTAATGTTTCTCATATTATATTATATTTTTATATATATAAAATTCATTAACAAAAATTAATATATTTAATGAAAATATATTGTTTATAATAAAATCCTGGTCAAAATAATAATAGTTTACATAATCACAAGTGGGGCATATTTCAATAAATAAGAACAAAACAAACACAATATTTAAATATTGAAGAGGATTGTATGATGGAAGAGGAGGCTTGATTTAAAATTGGTTAAAATCCTAATTCTCTATATTTATAGCTATATATAGCTTTTTTTTTCATAATTTATTTAAAATAAGTGAGCCTACAAAAGATGTTAAAAACATCTTGTAATAGTTGTGAATTTCTGCTCGGGCATAATCTTTAACAACATTTTGCACTAACACCTGCCAATTCTGTATCAGAATTAAGTTATAAGTTAAATAATATTTACTAATAATATTTGACATAAAACGATCAATTACATGCAACATAAAACCTAGAGCTGGTGAACAATTATTTTTATCAAGTTGAAGGTATGAATAAGATTTATAAAATAACTAATAATTATAAATATACCCTCACTCAATTAATTATTTTAAAACATGTAACTTGGCGTGTTGTACCGTTCAAGAGTTGTGTAAATTATCACTTGAGAACATTTTTTTGGCCAAATGAAGCTAATGAATTAACTTGTGTCGGTAGCGAAGATTGTTATAAAACCGGGCTTTCTGAATTTGTAAACTTACCGATTTTTCGGAAATAACCCGTTCAGTTCCCGAAGGATGCCAGACAACACGAATCTCTCCTTTTTGTATGGGAGTTTCAATGTCGCTCTCCTGGTCGCTAGAGTTTGCTTCATAATTCTCCAACACCAGGCCGAAGACAACTTGGCCGCGGTTATTGATTTTGTACACTTCATCCTCGTAAAAATATTGAAAATCAGTAGGCGAACCTGGATTTTGACCCGCCATATTGACGGGAATTATCTGAAGACACAATTAATTTTGTTTTTTACGTGATAATGTTCTTTCTGACAGCTGATTGCAATGTGTGGCGCATGCGTCAATTAATTATGCAACGGAAACGCCATCGCGCGGCAATAGAAAAAAATAATATTATGCGTTCCATTTCACGCTCCCCAAAAGTAAATACAATAAAATATATATCTATGAAATCTAAATATACTATAAAACAAAAAAAAATCATTTTGAATATTCTTCTTCCATATTGTTTATAATCATTTTTTATAATATACGTATTTTATCTTAATAGGGCAGTTTATATTTTCCTTTATGACTATAAACTTATACGATAATATAAAAACATTCCAATACACACTTATTTATGTTCATTGTTTTTGTTTTGTCAAGGCCATCTTTAGAGTTATGATATTTCATTATCAAAAAGAGCTAATGAGTAATGAGTTAGTGATTAATAAATAACATAAAATTTCATCTTCTGAAAAGTATCTACAATAATCTAAGGTATAATAATGGTGATAACGGAGTTTATTTAAATATGTTGCAGTGTAGTGTTATTTGTGTACCTTTCTTATATTTTAAATTTGTGGTTTAAAAGTAGTGATTATATAATAAGTACCTATTTTGTTTGTCAGATAATTATATATGTCCGTAGATAAAACTTTTATTTTATAAATGATTATAGGCCATAATAACTCTAAGGTTCAGAATGATATGTATTGTTCTGAAAAATCAAGTGTTATGTGTAAATTCATTAACGGTTTTATTTGAATAAATTGTTGGCTGTACCGTTTTGATAATTTAAGATAAGATTTTGATAAAATCCGTACAGCTCCCAGTTTGATTGTGGGTAGCCTTCGTTTTATTGTAACTTTTAAAATTTAAACCAGTTTTTGAAAGAATAAAAGTTTTTCCAGCAATAAAAACTATTGTGCAGGGATATATTATCCAAACATAAAATATAGCTATATATTAGCTGACAGCTTTTGACAGCAATTTCAATTTCTTTCCCGCCCCAAATAATAAACGATCTGTCATAACCTAACATTTTTATAAAATATGGTAATTTTTAGTTGTTTATTTTAGAACATATCAGTTTTTATGCTTGTTCATGATAAATGAAAGATTTTTCTCTAAATAAAAAAATCCTGTATACTTAAAATTGACAAAAAACTATATTCATCAAATTTCATCAAGATGTCTTGTCGATTCGTTAAATAAATATCAGTTTTTTGTTTCATATCATAATTCTATTATTATGACAATTTGTTACAGTATTTCTTACGATGTATTATTTGTAACAATAACCTCAGTAGCCCAGTAGTTTTTTGTGTCAAACGTGGACAAACAAAACGACAAACAACAAAATATTGTTTTTTTAGATCATCATTGTATTAACACCTATCTACTAATGACTGAAACCGTGAACAGACATGCCCTCATTAAAATTTTATATATTTATGTATGACAATAACCCGAAATTACATTGAAATTCGTCCATTATAATATAAGTATAAGTATCATATGCAAAACGCGTAAATATTATTAAAACAAAAATGTCAACAAAATATTTGGTCTGGCGTAGATTGTATATATACAGATATGTCGATTTAAGAAGCAATGTACAAGTAACGTGAGCCTCTCGACATGGAAGTATAATGTGTCATAAATTGACATTTCCCGCGCACTGTCGTGTACAGAGCACCGATCAATACTGTGTTATCATATAACTGTGTGGGTGTTTACATGCGCGTAGTACTCGAGCCGAGCTTAAATGATCTAGACCTGATAACAGTATTAGTAAAGGATTTACAAGTGAAATGTGATCACAATGCCGTTACCGGATCTCATTAAACGCGCGTCTAGCTACTTCCTTGGTCTAGACTTCGATGATAACGAGCCCTTACCGGATTACGTTGACAATGAAATTTTATTTTGTAAGAACAATGTGTGTGTTCACCCGCCGACGATTGCGAGGCATGAACTGGACGTGGTCCACCATCCTGGTTATTTAACAATTACTACGAAGGTCTTTACCGACCAGCATAACAATGCTAAAAGACCTACGCTGTTCCTTAACTGGATTCCGAATTCGACGCTCCGGAAGTGTCCATCTGCTATCGAAACCAGTCCAAGTGATGAATTGGGCTGTGGTATTAAACCCACGAACCCTCAAGATATACCAATACAAAAAACGCTTCAAGGGAAATCCAGGAAATATGCTAATAATAATGTATTTTGCGATTCCTTTGAAACTACTAGCCTTAATTCGAATTCTGATAAGCAAAGTATAAAATCGAGTGATACGAGGTATACGTTAAATGAAACTCAGGAAGATTTATCGTCCAGTTCTAAGCATACTATAAAATCTGTGGATTCCAATAAGGATGACGTATTTATTACTCTATATAAGGAAGAATCGAAAGATTCTATTTCTGAAAGCGACAGACATATTCGATCTCATTCCATGACATCAGTCAATATAACAATCGCAAACCCCACCGTGGAGAGTATCGATCTAACACCAGATTCCGTTTCCGGGAGCTTCATGCGGTCACTGTCCATGAGCTCCTGTGATGAAGTGAATCCAAATTGGATGAGCACGCCCGAGTTCTTGGCTCTAAAACATAATTTGGTATTTCCAGACAGTATTCACAGTTCACCAGTACCGCAGAGACGTCAACCTTTGAAATGTCGAAGGTGAGTTTGGAGTTTACATACATTATGTAAATAACTCGGGTATTCATAAATTTCCTGTAATTAGTTAATTGTATTATTATTGTTTTTCTGTATTTCTTTGTTTGTTTGTTTATTTGTTATGGTATTCTATATTGTATCAAGAATTTATCTAAAAATCAATATTAAAATAATTTTTTTATGACTACCTACAAAATCCACAGGTCGGTTACATTAAAGAAATGTACTGCAATGTCTATCGTTAGTATATAATATTGGATTAGGATCGAATATTAATTTCAATCATACATAGTGTAAAAATAAAAAAGTATCTTCTAAGAAACTTAATCCGGAGATCAGTTTGGCGTAACTCAAGATAGGAGTTGTAATTTATATTTTTAGTTGCAAATTGGTTTGGAATAGGTTATTAATTTCCATCGTATTTAGTGTACAAATAAAAAAGTAGCTTCTACTTACGAGAATCTGATCGATACCTGTTAAGACGAATAAGTTATAATCTAGATTATTACCACTTTTCGAGACCTAAGTTAACGAATAAAATAAATTATAAAATCTAAATAACACAATTATGGGGGAGTGCAAGGCCTTAGCATTATTTACGGATACGAAACACGAAACCTTGTACCAAGTTTATATTTAAAACAAAGCATTAAATTTACCAATATAATACTCATATGTAGATTATTTATCTAAAAGCATTATTCTTTTAACCTTATTCCTTATTCAAGAAATAAAGAGATATGTAAGAAAAAGTTAGTTTGAAAGTATCAGTGATAGAAAAGGTGAGAAGTAGTCGTTGATACCTTGGTCGTTGGTAGCCTTAAGTATGATTAATTATAAGAGAGGAGGGGAAAGAAGAGAGAACGAAGAAGACATGGATGGAGTGCGTCTAATATAATATGTCAAAGAAGCAAGTATGTAAAGACATAACGTATGATAGAGAAGAGAGGAAGGAATTGACATATTGCTACTTACGAATATATAAAAAATACTTTAGAGCAAGAAGAAAAAGTAAGAAGCAGTAAGTTTGAATTGAAAGAAATAAATGATAAAATTATATTTTTTTAAATGATAGTAGTTTATGTATATATTTGTTTGTTTGTTCTTTATTGTACACAAATAATATAAAAAGGAACATTTCTTAAAATTTTACATATAGGCAATGTATGCAAAGGTGGGCTTATCGCAGGAAGGGATCTCTTCCAGTCAACCTCTGAGTAGTTGAAAAGATATATATATATTTGATGGCCTGTTGGTTTAGTGGTTAGTGGTCCTGATAGGTGAGCTTAGGGTCATTAGTTCGATTTCCACACGAGAAAAAAATACGCATAAATATATATATCTGTGTATGAAATAGTAAAAATATATCTGTGTAAAAAACAGAAATATTTTTAATATGAAAATCATATTGAATAAATGTCCAACGTATGCATTTATAATTATGTATAATTATTAAGGTTTTTCGTCTCCATTCCCTCAGGCGTCGGCGGGTCTTTGGTATGAACGATATGAAATGGTTCTATAATAAAACCCTCCTACGTTTTAATGTTCCTCCGACGATATATTATATTATATGAATGCCAACACAGAATACACGTTTATTTTACCTTCCGTAGGAATTTTTATGTGATTTTAAATAGATTCCAGATTTTTTCTGAAGATCAGAAAAATGAAAATTGCACTAAAGATCCGTAATTATACAAAAGTACTCGTAGTCAATACGAATAAAGTTATTTTTTCGATGATTAAAAGATTAAAAAAGATATATTCTCTAAATGAGCTCCATGTGCTGTTTTTATGATTGCACCCCCCCTCCCCCCACCCCCTTGGACCATCCAGTAGCAGTCACCAAGTTAACTTATTATAAACTTAGAACAATACACCTATGTTATAACCAGTTGGATGAGTACAAGATAAACAAAAAGAAAGTAGGTAATAACTGTCTATAATTATCTATTAATAATATGGTAATTACAAATATTTGTTAAGTTACGTATTTACTATATTTTCTTATTTTATGATGAGTACAGACAATTAGCGCAATTCTACTTATTCGATTTATAAATTGCATTAGTGTAATGGTGACATTTCATTATACGATCTAAATCAGACGATTTGACCTTGACAAATAGCTAAAGGTGTCTCTATCAATCAGAGAGAAGCACTAACTCTCTAACAGCCATTTCACTATGCGATGTGATGTTCGTCAGTTGAGATAGAGTGGCTCAGATCTTATAATAAAATGTGGCCATTAGAGAGTCTGCTTAGTATATAATAGTTATAATATAATAGAGATAGGCGTGCAGGAAGCATATACCTAATGGGCAAGCTCTCAGAATTCTTAACTCTCAGAGTTCTTCTAATTAAAAAGTTTTTATACAAAAAAGATGCTTATTAATATAAAATAACAACTAAAAAAAGTATTTTCATTAAGTGTTCAATAGGTTTGAAACTGCTCGATTTTTTTATTTTTGATCTTGAGTTTTAAGGTTGTTCCATTTGGCCTATGCAGCTCGTTATGTCACCATCACCGTGCCGGCAATTATAGAACACTAATACAAAGTAACTTAACAAAATTTGTTGAGAAATACGATAACACAATTTGTTGAGAAATATGATCTTTACGAAGACATATATATATATATATATATATATATATATATATATATATATATATATATATATATATATATATGTACCTACAAATTATAAAACCTTTTCGTCTTGTTTCGAATCTATAGCTCGGTCAAACAACTATTTGTCTATGTCGCCCATGGACATGCAATTTAGAAGCATATACGTAGCCATTATTGATCACTTGGAAGGGTTGAAAGAGACTATGAAAGAGACTATGAAAGTGAATGGGTGGGTCATTAGTTTATCAACTGTGAGAGGGTGGTGTTACCTCTAGGCTCTAAATAAAGAGACGAAACTTCTTAACATTCTATGGATTCACCGTGCCGGTGCCGGGCCCATCGCGTTGCAGGGAGAGGAATGCAAACAGTTCCTGAGACTTGCGACCCTGGCGTAGGTTTCAGGGGCCCCCTTAAAATGCACATTACCGCTCACCTTCACTGGTTGCGCTCCTCTCCCTACCTAACCAAATTTGAAATGAACTTACTAATGCCGCCTTTGATATACGTTCTAGAAATGAACTGATGATAGTTCTAAAAAGGCCAAGATCTTTATGTAGGTTATTAGAGAGATTATTATAACTAATAAGAAAACAAACTTATAATTAATATATTTGTTAAAGTCCCGTCAAAATATATAAAAATGTATGTACCTACAAACTCTTATAAGCCGATAAGAAGAAATACCATAACAACGAACCTTACAATATATAACATAAGATTTAACTATCAACGCAAAACCAATTGGCTAAAAGTTTTTCCAATAAGTACTTAAGAAAATTGCGCGCGTTTCCGCCATCTTGAATGTAACATGTAATGCTTCTTTAATCGCAATATCTTTAAACCACATAAATATAATATTAGAATGCACAATAAACAAGATACATATTTTCTATCAGGTTTTCAGTAGACCTGAGTCAGATGCGGTCTTTGCGACTATTCTTCAACGACGACAACTACACATGTGGGCAGCTGGTGGTGGCGTCCAGGGAGTCCCAGTACAAGATACTGCATTTCCATCACGGGGGGCTGGATCATCTAGCACAAGTCCTGCACCGATGGCATACCTTGTTGCACAATATCAAACTGACTCCTGGTAAGGTTTTACTGAATCATACTGATCTTACCAATGCTTAAATGTTTAAGTCTATTTGTATGTTCTTCGTTCAGCAAAATGGATCATTCCATTGATTTTTGGATTAGAGAACTGGAAGAGCACCATTTATACCAATTACATTTGTTGAACCCTCAGAAATCAACAGACATGATCAGCCATTAAACGGCATGTTGGTCTAATAATCAGTGATCTTGACTCCTAAGGTGAAGATTATTTTATAGTTCTTGGGTTCGATTCCAATTGGTCAATTTTTATGTTCCACAGATTGTTGTTTCGAGTCTACTATCTGGTTGTATTTTGATATTTCTAAAACTCCCTGCGATACATGGATTATTGTTGTAAACGGGGTTGTTTGTTTTTATTTTTTTTAAGAAAATGATAATCCATCATTCGTCGTCAAATGAAGCTGCTATGATCAATTGCTTTAGTAATTATTTGAGCTTTATATCCAGTAACCGAAGCCGCAGATAAAAGCTAGTAATTTATATATTTTTCATGACTTATAACATCTATTGTTGTTAGTACCAAGTCGACAAAGATAATAAAAACCGAGCCCGAAGTTCATGCCCAATTAATATTTATGATTCATACTTTAGCCTATATTAAAATAAATAAATAATAATGAAACATTTATGAAAATATATCATTGCTTACAACTTTGGAATTAATTTTTCTTAATAATAAGTAAAGCCATTACACATCGTTTAATCGTCAATAATTTCGAGCGTGCTATCATAAAATATATTTCTCCCACAATTAGGTTCAGAGGATCCAGAGACTCCATTGCGTCATTTTATGGTGTGCCGTCCAGAGGTGCAGAAGTTTGAACAGCACCCTGAAGAGGAGAAGGTTCCCAAAATAACCCCAGAACTTTTCTATGGAAAAATTATGAATGATAAAGGTATTATCGAAGATGACCTGTTTCTACGAAAATGTGTCTTCTTTGGAGGTCTTGATAAGGAGTTAAGAAGAGAAGTCTGGCGGTTTTTGCTACACTGCTATCCTTATAACACTACATTTGAGGAGAGAGATATGATTCTACAAATAAGAACCAGAGAATACAATGAGATAACGAGAAGTCGGTTGGAGAAGATGACTCCAGAACAGCATGCGGTGTTCTGGAAGACCGTTCAGAGTGTGATAGAAAAAGATGTTGTCAGAACTGACAGAGGCAATCCATTCTTTGCCGGTGAAAATAACTATAATATAGAAATTATGAAAAATATTTTACTCAACTACGCTGTGTACAACCCGGCTTTAGGGTGAGTTGGATATTCAATCAAAAAATATTATATTAGTATTACTAAAGTTATGAAGATTCATCCATGAAGATTTATTCAAATGTCCAAGAATTCACTGTACATTTATTATTATACATTTTATTGCGGCTAAGTATCTATGAAATATTTTTGAAAACGAGATTCATACAATATTAGATACATCAAAACGATATTTAATAAAAAAAACGACAATAATTCATTTTAACGTTAGGCCACGATAGGTTAGTTTGCAGAGCTTTCAGATTCACCATAAGTCTCAGGTTCGATTATTCTTTAAGTCTATATGATAAAGTGCAACCATGGTCCTTCGGCTCCAGGTACTCGCAGGGTATGAGCGATCTCCTGGCTCCTGTACTGTGTGAGATCAAGTGCGAGTCGGAGGCCTTCTGGTGCTTTGTTGGACTGATGCAGCGCGCCATATTCGTCTGCACCCCCACTGACAATGATATGGATAATAACTTGGTTTGTCTGTTTGTCTTCATATAATAGCTTTTATTCTAGCTCATTTTACCTACCTTAGGGTCATATCTATAAAAAGCTATTATTATATTATTGATGCGTTTCGCAGTGAGTGAAAGAGATGGATGACGTTTTTCTTCTGTGTCTTTATGTCATAGTTCATGTGTTTATACAGTGTACAGTACATGTACAGTGAGTGAGAAAGATGGAAGGTGTTTCCTTTCTCTGTTTTTTATTTGTCACATGGCCGCATTATATCATACAATTTAGCCATTCTATTTGACTTTAAAAATGAGTACCTTGAAGAATACAGATTCCTTTTGATTACTTTACTACATATTTTCAAGGTCAAATAGAGTGGCTCGATTGTATAATGAAATGCAACCATTAGAACAGATGCGTTTTGCACAGTGAGTAAGAGAGAAAAACGATGTTATTTCTCCCTCTCTCTTATGTCTCTATATAATACTCGTACCTTATTCTATCTCGCATAGCGGTTTTAGGATACCATCTTTTGTAACTATTACTGCTGATTTTTGCACAGTGATAGAGAGAGACAGAGATATTTTTCATTCCATATTTATTTAATATAAGTCGGACATTGCTTAAAATGGTTGTAGATAATTAAATATTTTTGTTGTACTTAAATTTTTCTATATTATTTTCAGAGTTACCTTCGGGAGCTGATAAGAATCATGCTACCACATTTCTACAAACATTTAGAAAAGCATGTGGACGCCATGGAGTTACTTTTCTGCCATAGATGGATTTTATTGTAAGTTTTTTTTACTATAAATATATATATATTTAAGACAATTTTATCGCAATATATATTTATATATATATATATATATATATATAGAATATATATTTATATATTTATATATATACAATATATATTGATATATATACAATATTTATTTATATTTATATATAAAATATTTTATAGTAATTTTGCACTCCTAGCGAACGTATTCGGTGTTCTTCCTCTTGAGTTCGAAGTATGGCCTCAAGTAAACTCCAGAAGCTTTTTCTACCAGTCTACGTCACTTTGTCTATTAGCTAGGGCTTACGTTACTTTTCGTACATGTCGATTGAATGAATGTGTCAGTTACATACATTTAGTATATATTATTTCTAAATTACATATATTAAAATAAATACAATTTAATGGTTCAGTTTATGACACAATTAAAAAAAAAAAGGAGGCCACAACTGTTCACACAAAGTCTAGTGGTTCCTCATAGATACAATTTTTGGGTTTGTCATACTGTCCCATTTCCCTCACAGAGAACAATTGTATTACAAATTGGGTTCCGTAAGAAAAAGAGCTAAAACTATTTTTTTAATCATTTAACACTTATGTACACAAGATTTATGTACCTAAGATATACTGATTTAACATAAAATCGTACAAAGGCAAAGGTAATTTTCTGCTGTTTATATTGTTTTCTCTGGAAATAATAAATGTTCCCTATAATTTATTCATAAGGTTTTTTTTGTACATTAAAAAAAATACAAGCAATTTTTCGTATAGAAATATTAATTATATGAATATAACCAAACTCAACCTATTTAAATCAGGTGTTTCAAGCGCGAGTTCACGGAGGCGGTGGCGCTCCGCATGTGGGAGGCGTGCTGGGCGAACTACCAGACGGACTACTTCCACCTCTTCCTGTGCCTCGCCATCGTGGCCGTGTACGCTGATGACGTCATCGCACAGGACCTCAACACTGACGAGATGCTGCTGCATTTCAGTTCACTGGGTGAGTGAATGACTTAATTTTTTTTTTCAGACTAATCTGTCAATGTCAAAGATTTTTTGTGGTAAATAGGCATATTATGGCATGGCAGATTAATCGAAAGTATTTATTATGAAGAACCGACAAGAATCTCTATGAATACTCTTTTAACTTTTTTCTTTTTGTTTTGTTGATAACTGTTAATAAATCAATTCAATTTTGACATTTACTTTTTGCCATGTGTATTAATTCAATTTGCCGCCCAAAATTTTGACATTTTGCTTGACCATATATTTATTCAATATGGCGCAAAAATTTTCAAATTTTGTTCCATTAATATAATTTAATATGGCGTCAAAATTTATTGATTTTGTTTCAGCCATGTACATGAACGGTCGCGATATTCTACGCAAAGCTCGTGGTTTACTTCATCAGTTTCGTCAATTAGTCCGCATCCCTTGCACCCTGGCGGGGATGTGTCAGCGCTGTGGTCCAGGGATATGGGACTCCACGCACAGACCCAGCGTCGAATGCACTGGGGCACATGATTTCTGTGAATATGTTGTTCAATAAAAAATAAAATATATATCCATTCATCAAAAAACGGTTATTTTATGTTTTTATTTTATTTCTGATAACCGAAAACAGTTGTATATATATTTTTTGTTTAGTCTGTTAAATAATAAAATTGCTATGTTCAAACTAACAAACGAAGATATACATATACATATGTTAAAATATTTGGCAGTAGATAATCAGTGAAGCGTACATCTAGTAACTTTAACGTTTATAAACATTTAACATGTCATAAAACATTTCAAAATATGTAGTACAAAATACAAATATATATTATTGAAATAATTTGTTATAAATTCCAATATTGTGTATATCTAACACAACCTCTAACATTGGTGAATATGTTGTCTCGGTCTAATTTGATTAAAACTATAACTAAAGCAGCCATTTCATTATACAATTTACTAAGTTCTAGGTCAAATAGTGTACTAATATCGCATTGTAAAAAGGCTGTTAGTGAGTGGAGACTTAAGTCGCAATTATTTGGGGTCAAACAGTGCGCTGTAGATTGCATAATGAAATGGGTGCGTGACTGTTTTTGTATATATATATATATATATATATATATATATATATATATTTAAAAAAAACAATTATTGTGTATGTAATACATTTAAAAAATAGTACTGTTACTAACTACGCTGTTATTTCTTAAATCAAATTTATATCTTGCTGATATAGAAACAGTTTTATGTAGTTAGATGTTGGAATCAATCACCCTTATAGCAATATAAAGATTGTGTGAGCGTATCATATGAAAAATATATTAAAGCAGCATTTTCATTATTCAATTTACTAAGTGCTCGGTCAACTAGCGTACTAATATCGCATTGTAAAAGGGCTGTTAGTGAGCTAACTTCCATCTGATTGGATGCGACTCATACTCGCTATTTTTAGGGGTCAAATAGTGCGCTGTAGATTGGATAATGAAATTAGTACATTAGATTCAAATTGTTATTTGTCAAGTATTTATTTGGTCTGAAATGTCAATGTTGACGGTTTTTTTTAATAAATTTGACATATCACGAATACATTGGACGTGTTCATAACATATTCAGAAATTATATTTAAAAAAAAAATGCGAAACATTGTACCTGCCTAAGAATAATTAAAATAATGTACCTGGGCATGTATAGTCTTATTATAAAGTATTAAAATGGTACAAATCTACTATTTGGCGGAATTCATTTATATTTTATCTAGTTTATTTAGAATGGAAAACGATAAATTTAGCAAATTCCTAACGAATTTTAACAAACTCCTAGTCATAAGGTTTATTTAATTAAACCGCATATATACGTTTGATTGGTCGTTGTATTTATATTCATGTATTTTTAAAAGCCCCAATTGCATTTAATTGTGTGTATAGTTTCATATGAGCTTAAGCAGCCATTTCATTGTCCAATATACGTGCTAGGTCAGGTCAGTGAGCTAGTGCCCTCATCTGATTGGTGGAGACTCTTACTAGCTATTTTAAGGTCAAATAGTGCGCTGTAAATTGGATAATTAAATAAGCGCATTATTTTCTATTCGTTTGCTACAATATGTAAAATGCCAACGTGTTGTGGCCAAACTGTTTGTATTCTTATTTTCGCACATTGTGAATTGTTATGCATATTCTGTGATATATATTGATCTGCTTGAAAGTTGTTGCAAATGGTAAAACATCGGCCATATCTTTAGGAATAAATAAAAATGTAATTAAAATTGATACAGCAGTTAATAATTGTTTTTTTTTTAATGAATTCTTAGGTTGAATAGATAGCGTCTTATACAAAAAGGGAAATTAAACTTGTGAAATTATGGAGGGCAGAGATAAGTAGCACCAACTTTTATAAGGCACAAACTAAAAGAAGGAAACAAACTAACAACAACAAACTAAATAACAATTTTATAAGTCGCCACAATAGCGCTAGTGTGTAGCCAGTACAATTCATGCTGTAGACAAAAGATAAAATGGGAATCAAATTTATTTATCAAAAGTAATCTGAAGTACAAATTGTTGAATTGAAAATCTTATGTATTTATTTACTTTTAAACTTAAAGTTCTTAACGTTGCATGGCAACTTTAGGTTTCTTTAAATATTTAAAGTCCACTTTGTTCAAAGCGTTTTTTCAATATTTGGCCGATGGTTTCAGCAAAAATTCAAAACTGATGAATAAAGTATACATTAATCGTCTACAGATCAATGGTTAAAACTTTAAAAACCCTAGGGTTGCCAAATTGTTACTAGTCTCACTAGGTATATATGTTTGATCACGGTAGAATATCTATAGTCAGAACATTTTCTATATTATCCAAGTAAAGCATATATAATTAAATACAAACAGACTTCAAATAAAATTTAATCCATATTGTTTTATGCTGCTGAATTAATTTTCATATTAATCTCTCAATTTCAAAACATTTTGAAATTGATGGATCCGATAAACACTATTGCAATCGGTTCCATAGAAAACATAAATACATTTGTATCAACGTTGCTAGACCGTAGACGTCCCGGTTTTATGTTCAAAATTTAAATATCCCGCGCGGGACGAGCTCAGTCCCGCTTTTCAAGGATTATCAATCAATACCACTGCACAAAAATAATATTTTCAAAAAAACGAGAATATCTTTTAAGTTTGGATACAGTATACACCTAATATGAAAGAAACTATCTTTCACTGTGTCCTAACTTCAAACTCCTCTCCTGAACGTTTTTTTTCCCAAATGAATTTAAAATGGTTGGACTCCAGAAATAGGTGCACCGTAAATGAAAGCAGAGTTATTAATCCAATGTAATCTAGAGCTATCCCGTACAGAGTTCTTCAACTACATTAAATAAATAAAAGGATAAAGAACTGAAATCTTCAGAGAGAAAAATATATGAGCAAAATACCCATACAATGTATTATTTATTTATGTTTAACTCGTAATTTAAAAACATTATACGCTTTTAGGGTTGGAAACTTTATTTAATACTCAAATATATCGATAAGTAATAAAAATTACAAAAAAAAAATGTCCCGCTTGGCGTCGATCAAATCCTGCTTTCTTACTCAATAGATTTAAAATTCCCGCTTTTCCCGAAACAAAATCTAACAACGCTGATTTGTAATATTTTTGAAATCCAACAAAACTGCATACATAGAGGTCAAAGTGATTACCCTCTTATTGTAAGTCAGTTAATAATTTCGTAAAGCTAGCTTATTTACGTTCAGACGTCTATCTCATACTGGTATCTGTATTTTAATTGCCAATGATTGTGCATTTTCTTATCAGTCTTGTTATTATAGACATCTCGGGATCCATATTATCCGTGGAAATGTCTAGAAATTTACCAAAAACTATGAAAGCTGTTGGTCTTTATAAATATTTGCCTCTGTCTGACCCAAACTGTTTGTTGGATTTAGAAGTGAGTCTCCCAACGTTGCTAAAGCATGATGTCTTAGTGGAGGTAAGAGCAACCGCGGTGAATCCTATTGACACCAAGCTACGAGCTCCGAAACCGAACGTAGAAACAAGCCCTAGGATATTGGGTTGGGACGGTTCCGGTATCGTCGTTGCTAAAGGTGATAGTTGTAAATATTTTAACGTCGGAGATGATGTATTTTTTACTGGTGATTTAAGAAAAAATGGCTCGAACGCTCAATATGTTGCTCTTGATGAAATCTTAGTGGGAGCGAAGCCGAAGAACCTTACATTTGAGCAAGCAGCTGCTATGCCAGTAACAGCTGTTACTGCCTATGACTCACTATTTGACCGTTTACTAATAACAAAAAAAGATGCTGGTAAATCCTTATTAATTATAAATAGTGCAGGGGGAGTTGGGTCTGTAGCTTCCCAATTGGCTAATAATTTAGGGCTTAAAGTTATTGGTACTGCTTCGAGAAAAGAAACAGAAGAATTTTCTCTTACTCATGGAGCTCACATAGTTCTAAATCATACAAAAGATTTGGTGCCACAGCTTGAAGAGAAGGGATTTAAGAATGGTGTGGACTTTATTTTGGTTAACTATGACCCTTTTCCATACTGGGATACACTCATGAAAGCTATAAAACCTCAAGGAAGAATTTGTTTGATTGTGGACAGTAGTGGTTTAGTTGACTTAAAACCTTTGAAGGACAAAAGTGTCACCTTGGTATCAGAAATGATGCAAACTAGAATAAAATATGATACAGAAGACAAGGTTCGACATCATGAGATCTTGCAGGAGATATCCAAGATGCTGGATAGAGGAGAGTTAAAACATACTTTAACTAAAGTTCTCTCACCGATTAACGCTAAAAATCTCAAGGAGGCACACAGGTTACTGGAGGCAAAGAAAATGATTGGGAAAGTTGTAGTTTCAGGATTTTAAATAAAAATGTATTTCATATTTATATTTGTTAATAAAAGCCAATAAAATCACTTTTTTAGTACATTTGGATCAAATTGTGTTCCTTTAAAAGGGGAACCAGCTGCATTCCATGCTTTTTTTAATATTTCAATATTTCTTATCTCATCACTAGTTGGCAGGCCTTTTAGTTTTTGTTCTTGGTTCCATTGAAGTTCTCTTACCTAAATTACCAATAATAAATATAAGTTTGATATACAATTAAAAAGTTAAACTAAGCATATTCAAGGCATATGTTGCAAGCTCTTTTTTCAGCACCTTATCAACATGATCTTCAGGCAGGTCATTCAATGGCCGGGAGCAGTCAATCCTGGATAGATCTATTGAGTCTTCTTCATTAAGAAATTTATTCCACCATCTCTCTTGAATCTTTTCTATGTTTTAATTTAATATAATATTATTTATATGATTAAAATGCTATAATTTAAAAGAAAGCACTTTATTGCTATTATGACGGTTTCTCAAATTAACAATCCTAGCAAAGAATTAACAAAAAAAAAGAAATAAATACAAAAAAAAAATGATTACCTAAATGCATCAACAATCTACCCTCGCTGAGACTCCAGAAGCTTTCTATAGACTTTATCTTGTATGGAAGAGTATCACTGATAATTACATTGCCAGTTCTATATGACACATTTATATCTCCAGGATTGATAGTCACTTTCAGGTCCTTGGAGGTCTTTATATCCGGTGGTAGTTTTAATGTTACATCTGCAAGGTTAGTTGTCTTTGTTAGATGTTTTATAAAGATTTTAGCAATGTTCAGCATATTTAAATTAAAAATCATAATGTTTACGTTAATACAAGTAGGAATCGAACCTACAACCTCTGAGAAACTGTCTTGTAGCACTTTCAATTGAGTTAATATTTTGCTATTAGTATAATATTTATCATGTATTTATATTTTTTTTTCTACATTGTATGGTGTTTTCAAACTGACCCAAGTCTGTAATAGTTTGAGCCCAGGAGTATTTTTCTGTAACTGCTCCATTGTAAGAATCACTGTTTGTTTGTACTGGTATATGGGGCGGCTCATAATCTTCCGGAAAAATTGATTTATCATCTTTAGGTGTGGTATCAGAACTGTTTAGAGTTAACTCATCATTGGGTTGAGAATCTGAATCAGGCTTTGAGGGAATTTCATCGAAAGATTCTTCTTCTTCGGCAACCACTTCCACTTCTTGGGCTACAGTTGAGCACATGATTTCATTATTTATTTCTATCGATTTATTAGTTGCAGTCCAACCTTTTGGATCACATTTTCGTACCACTTTAAGCACTAACTCTTCGGCTACCCCTGGAGGAAAACCCATATTTTCGTAAGGACCATCAGGCACATAATAAAAATCAGTCCTGCAATTTATAAACATGATATGTTTAATAATTTTTAGATTTTATTTAAACTGGGTCATTAAGGAGATATTTTACCGTCTTGCTAAAAAATTGAATATTGCCGACAAAAATCCTAATATGGACTTTTCATTTACTAATATAGAAGTCAATACTTCATCATATTTAGTGAATTCGCCCGGTTCAGCCATTGTTTCTCTGTTTCAAATTCTAATAAGTAATTTAAATAAATATCAATAATCACTAAACTGTAAACATTTATTTTCCAGAAATATTGACAGGACTAGAAGTAAGATTAAGACAAGTGACAACTGATATTGACAGGTTTTGACTATTGCCATTTGACATTATAAATTCTTATGATGTTACGTCTTAGAATTAATTAATATTATGATTTTATTTTTACTATGTATTCCTACTTAAATGTATTGTAATAAATTTCATTGTATATTAATGAGTAATGTAGGTTCTTTTAAAGTTGTTTAATACTCATAAAATTAAACTAAAATGAATCAGTGTTACCAAGTTATTATACAACATATTCAAAAACTGGTATTACTAACCAGTTTTTTAAATTCACATTCTTGCCGCTTGAGGGAGTTGCTTCGCTTTCGAAAGTTTTACATCCGCAAGAGAGCGGCAAGGCAAGACGGTGTGAAGTAGGCAAAGAAGTCTGGCGCGCGAACTAGGTACGCTGCAGGCGATGACCGCAATAGTATAAGTTTTATTATATTGTGAGTGCTGTCGTGTTTCCCGTCCCGTTAAGTGTTTAAAAATGCTGCATACGTGAACTTTACCAAATACAGTGTTGTGATTGTGTTTTTTTATAACTTTTATCTTCCATTGTCTCTTAAAAGGTTGTTAAAATGCCTTGCTCAGCCGTAACTCTGTCTATAGCTACCATTACAGCAATCGTTGCTGCTGCTCTCATGGCAATAGCTTTTTCAACAGACAACTGGCTGTATGTTGAAGTTAAGCGGAGTAATATACAGGTAACTTTTTCATATTCTATATATTTAGTCGTTATTATTTAAATCTTTAAAATATTGATGTAAGAGAGGGTATCACAAAAATATGATTATAAAGACGAAAATCACTTGTCTTGTATTTTTTTTAACCATAAGTTTTACCGTAATAACGTAATTTGTTTTCAATCGATAAAAAAACATTTCTTAGTTTAAAACAGTGTAAGTCTCTGTCTATAAGGTATTGCTTTTGACTAGAAATAAGATGTAGTTTCAAATTAAAGCAGATGTCCTAACTGCTGGCAGCATATAAAAGACGACGAAAATTTTCGAATAATATATATGTATATATTAATATATTTTTGTGACACATTTGAAATCCTTCGTCGAGTCCCGTTATACCACTACGCATAAATATGCACGTATTTATTAACCACGAGCATGTGTGGGTAACTACTATTCCGTGAGCCCCTCCCGCGCATCAATTCGTGCAAAGAAAAAACGATAAACTTTATCACGAACTAACATTATTTTAAATCGGGTTAATTTATGAACATTGTTCTATAGCTTCACGATAAAGAAAATGATATTCAACATGCTCTACATAGAACGAATTTATTCAAAACTTAGTTACATTTGTTAATCTATAATAAAAATTAAAGCAATAGGAAATAAATATCCGGTATCAAATGTATGTATGTGTTTATCAAATCATTTTGAAACTCAAATGAAACACAAAACTACATTTCAAGGCAAAAAACTGCATATTAACCACATTTGACCTTTGTTTTTGTATAATTATATGATATTTTTCTTGTAGGAAGACTTACGGATATTTTTTCTTCATAATCAAGTTCACTGAAACGGTTGAGTATCCCTGATATATTTTTGTGCTCAAGGTTTTTTTAAATCCAAGTTCCCTAAAACGGTTGAACATCCCTGTCTTTTTTGTTCCCAGAGGGATGTAGGTTGATCCTTGCTGTTTCCAAGAGATCGACTTGTTTTTTTAAGACATGTATCTACCTGTTACCTGTTACCTGCTGATACCTTTTGAAAGATATTAAAAGTATAATTTTATAATACGAAAAACATTTACCTTGAGAGTTTGTAGTCAAACTGCAACGCTCGTTGTCTATTCTACTTAATACAAGCGTTAATGCCATTTGTCTAGAAAAATATATATGTACTCGTAGATAAGACATTTCTCAACAAATTTCAATGCTATTTCGTATTAATCTTCTATAATTGAAGACGCTATGATGACATAACGAGCTATATAGGGCTCATCAAACAACTAAACTATAGAGAATAGTTCAAAACATTCGTAACTCGAGAACGGTTAAACATATTGAAAAAACTTATACTTTTTTGTTGTTCTTAATGTTAAGTATCTTTTCTGTATAAAGGGTTTTAGATTAGACGTATTTTGGGGGTTGCTCACCCTCCCCTCTCCCCCATTGCTCAGTACTAGTTATATATATTAAAAGTAATTTTCTAAGTTACATATAAGTGAAACCTAGTTTCTCAGGTGTGGTGTCTAATTGTTGGTGGCAAGTCTTCTATTGTTTCTTTGTCTATATGTCCGTCCGTGTCTTGTTAAGTTTCTGTTTTTACTTAGAAAGTAGAGTTTTTTGTACATCTTAGAAACTGACAGTGATCTTTAACACTGAAAACGAACTGTTAACTTTTAAAATAAAGCTGTAAAAAAAATTATTTTTGTTAAAATAAATCCAACTAAAAGTGTTCTTTTAAAAATAACTCCCTTAAAAAACACTGAACTATTAGAATATTTCACTAAAAAAAACCAGTTAAAAAATTTTGAACCAAGAACGTAACTGGACATTTGAAGTTTGAACCATACTTTCGTTCTCACTGGTAGTTAAATTTACAAACTTGAAAGAAAGTTACTCAAGAGCAAACAAAATCGACTCGAAAGCGACTTTCTGCATAATACAGACAGAAAGTTAAACTGATGTAATATATGTAAGAAAAACTGATCAGTCTTGATCATTGTGAAAAAAAATTTGACCCAAAATTATCTAGAACGTTGAGTTTACCATTCTTGATCATTTTGGATTAAATTATCTTATTTTTGTCAACCTAACTACCTAGTGTTATAAAGGAGGTGAGTTGTTTGTTACGATGTTACGTCGTAACCAATCAACCAATCGTCATGAAACTTTGCTCACATTGCCAGGTATACAGAAAAGTATAAAGGGTACATTTCATCCCGGAAAAAGTACTGTTTCCGAGGATACCGGATTCCGAGATTAGAGGTTCACATTTCAACTTCTTCTGACATAGCATATGTTTAATAAATAAAAGAAAAAAAGAGGCCACAGGCAAAGCTAGTTGAAATACAGCAAAATGTACTTTTTTCCAATAAATATAAATTTTCGTATATAAGAATAAACCCCAAAAGAAACAAAACATTGTGTTTTAAGACAGTTTTTTGCTGCAAATGAAATGTATGATGATGATATAAAAGATATATTCTTTAAACAATATTTATTTGTTATTTGGCCGACTGCTAAACGACATTATTAAATATATATAAAATAGTCTTCACTAAAGTATAAATATATTTATCTTAATCATAGCAGCCGAGTACATATATAAATATATATATAATTATCTTCCTATGTAACAATACGCTATAAGAAGCTGCTTTCTTGAATTCTCACGAGCTGCTATTGAGGTCTGCATCCCGCTTTCATTATTATATTTATTTAATGTAGGAAATATGTTCTTATGTACACTTTAATATCTGTTTTCATATAAAAAATAAATTCTTTATTTCGATTTATTAAAAAAAAAAAAATAATACCATACAAACTATCATCTCCTTTTTTACAAGATTGTAAAACAAAAAAGATTTTTCAAATAGCTTCAAATATACAAAACGTACAAATGTTCTGTTTAATATATAAATAACAGATTAATACGAATATTTGTTTATCGAATCTTCAGCGCACTACTTGACCCCAAAAATAGCCAGTAAGAGATTCAAACAATCAGATGGCAGCACTAGCTCACTGACAGCCTTTTCACCATGCGATATTAGTACCCTAATTGACCTAGCTTGAGTAAATTGGATAATGAAATGGCTGTTTACGTTCTGTTTCTAACCAGCAGTTTTCAAACCTTGGAAAGTGTGTCCAATTTCCCAACGCTTCATCATTATCACCTTTCACGATTATATGTGCTTATATACCTTTCACTAAACATATTAAACTATAATTTACTTATAAAAACACTTAACAATCTGAAAAATTATTGTCAGATTTGATTTCAGTTTCAAATCTGGCCTCAATCAAATTTAATTCGCAAAAAAAATGTCTAAAACATTACATTGCACTTTCTCAGCATTCTCGCAAATTACGAAAAACCCGCCATTTTGTGTAATAATACTTGTCTTGATACAATGAGGTCGACATATACTGGTTTTTATTTATCAATACTTGCTTTACTAGTACCTAATTATCTCTCAGAACTATGCAATTGTCGTGCCTGATAAAGACTTTTGAATATAGAATGTTAGATTGTTTGCGCGACACGGTAGCTCAATTTGCAGAGCGACGGAAGGGTACCACAGAGGTCGCAGGTTCGAGTCTTGCCCTTGTTGTTCACATGTACATTTTATATTTATAGAAAATTTAAATAGGACTATTTTAGAATATTATGTATTAGAGTACTAGATTACAATAGCGACACAGTAGCTTAGTTAAAAGAGCGACGGAACGGATTTCCCAAAATTCACAGGTTCGAATCCTGTTGATGAAATTTAAATTATTATCATATTACAAATATTACGCAATTATCTTACTTTCTTTAAACCAATTACTTAATTGAAGTAATTTTTGTAATGTGCTCATTCTTAATCTCTTTAAATAATTACTAATTAAATTCCAATAATATATTAGCCTAATAAATAATATTTATTAATTGCTTATTTCATATTAATCACGTGGTTAAATAATGTTAATAAATGTATGTAAAGGCATACATAATGCATTTTTGACAGTTTTACAGTTTCTTGCCCAATGCGTTCTTGCATTGTTCTCCCATCATTGTTCATGCATTGTACGACTTAAGTAACTTTTTTATTGTTTTTTGTAACTGAAATAAAAAAAAAACATGTGTAAGATTTTTTTATTGTTCTTAATAACGTAACATTTTTTATATAATGTAATAAATAACACGTTATTTATAATTATCAAATTATAATATTTATCATTTATTTATATCTTTTCTATATTAAATCAATATCAGTGATCTCTTGTGTACGTCAAATAGAAGTGTCAGGAGGAACTATTTTAATATCATACTTATATAAATAAGCTCTTCTGTAAAGACACTCTCCAACTTACTGTTAAAGCCAATAGTGTTACAAACGCGCCCTGCTCTGAGAAGAAACACAGAACAAACTCAGATGGGTGTCACTTTTTTCTGACAAACCCAATAGATGTTCCCTCTGTCCCGGTAAAGATTATTCATCATCTCATCATAGTCAGCTCATAGTAGCTCATAGTACTGCTGGACATAAGATTACTGACAGAAGACTGCTCGACATGCTGGTTAAGGCTGATTAAGACTGCTGGACATGTGCTAAATTTGTGAAAGTATTGTGATAGCTCATTTGTTAGAACGACGGGATCGTTTCTCAGAGGTCACGGTTTCGAATTCAGCTCAAATCATTATAAAAAATAAATGATTATAACATTGCTAAGAATATTTAAAAATGTCAACCATCATGAATGTAAATAAACTGAAATATTAACACGTACGTTACTATCAATTAAAATATTACAATTTTATTCGATTTTATATAAATTTTACGATAAAAAGTCACGCGTGACTTTCAACGAGTGACTTCGCGCCAGTGGGAGGTAAAGTGAAATCTGTCATATTTATGACATTATTTTGAGACGGATAGTATCGAATAAGCTTATTATTTCCAGTCTATTAAATAACTGAACTGCAGATGTTGCTTTGTACCGGTTTATAAAAGTCGAAAAGTTTTTTATTTCATATGCATTGCACGCTGCCATTTCATTATCCAATTTCCTAAGCACTAGGTCAACTAGCGTACTAATATTGCATTGTGAAAAGACGTTAGTGAGCTAGCTTCTATTGGGTTGGTGGAGATTCTGACCCGATTTTTTAGGGTCAAATAGTGCGCTGTAAATTGTATAACGACGTCAGACTATTTGGACGAGTCCAAAGTAGGTCCAGGGAGCATAAGAAACTCCATCTCGCAATTTATATATTTACACTGTAACTATATATAGAAGCTAGATAATCTTATATATATATACATACTCACACACACACACACACACACACACACACACACACACACACACACACATAACACATATATGTAAGTTCTGACATATATATCAGAACTTTAACACACACACATGTCAGAAGAATAATAATAAACAAGTTCTTTCTCTTTTTATTCTTCTTATCTTTTACTTATTTCAATTATAGCTGAAGTTCTGATGATTCTGGCTCAGTGACCAATCGGCTACCAGGGTTTTTTAATCTTCAGGACAAATTATGATTATGTAACTAAAGTTGAATTCACATTTTACAATACATTATTTCTTAAGACGATTGTTAAAAGAATATTCTACAATTAATATTGAATTATTTTAAAATTACTCGTAGAATAGAATACGCAGAGTATTAAAATGTAAGAATGCAACGATTTCCTACTCTGTATTATACAGTATTTTTTACCGGACGCAAGATATAACATATTGGAATATAATATCAGAGGTTTTTGAACCTGATGCCTTGGCCATAAGGGATGTACGAGTGTGTGTTTGTGTGCGTGTGTAGCGGCATTGCAAGGTGATCGAGACGAGTTTGCGCACGCGCAGGTCTCACGATCTCCGGCCATTGTGTTCGTAATATAAAACATGGAGGTATAGTTGGTTGTATAGGAATGTTTGTTGTTTTATAACGATTTACTTATAAACTACAGCACAATTAATATTCATAGGAAATTATCTTCGTATTTATATGGTAAATTGTTTTTATATCGGTAGCTGTTTCCTAGTATTGTATAAAAATAAGGCTTCTAATATGTATTTTCATCAAATGATATTGAAGACTGATTGGCGCAGTGATATGGCGCTCTCTTTATTGTGCCGTTGGTCGTGGGTTCGATTCCCAAAAATATATTTGTAATAAAAACATGTATATCTATCTATATATAGGGTTTATTTATAAGTTGTTAATACAATATAAAAACAATAGTTAATGTATGTTTATCAGTACTACTAATCATAGTACAGACTTTGTTTAGTTTGGAGCTAGATTGCGTTAAATGAATATTTATTACTATTATATATTAAAAAAATATATAAATTCAATTGTATTTAATGTACTCGACTTACTATATTATACTCAATGACGATTCAAAAGTTCGTGTAAATTGTAAATGCCTACTTGAGTGAAGATATTTTAAATATGACATTTTATCAATCTTAAGATTATGTGAATTAATATATAATAAACAATATTTTAACACGGACAGACAGACATTCATATGGAACACAATTAAATGGAAAACTGTTTGAAATTATCTATAGACATGTGTTAAGTTTATTTAAAAATAAATAAATATTAAGTGAAATATCCCAACGGGCAGAAATCGAACTTGTGACCTCTTGGACCGTGTAGCTCATTTAAATTTAAAACTGTTATAATATTCAAATACTAGTAAGAGACAAAACGCGTTGTTCTACATTCCAACGTGTGTTATAAAAAATCCAAGGTCTTATCAAACTACTACATTATGTAAAGTTAGTTTTATTGGTTCTTTAGTTAGTTTTGTTAGTTCTTTAGTTTTTTAGTAAGTTAGTTTTGTTAGTTCTTTAGTTTTATAAGTTCTTTATTTATTTATCTAGTTTCTTAGTTAGTTTGTTTTGTTCGTTTGCTAGTTCTCGAGTTAAATTTATGAGTTCATAAGTCTATAATTTAGTTTGTTACTTTTACTTTATTTAGTTTAATCAAAAATGTTGTACATTTTTGAGCTCTCTTTAACGGCTTTCTTTGCTTTATATAATAGCTAATGAAATGCTTGATTTATTCTTCATAGAAATGTTGAAAGTAACATATTTTAAAATTAACTCTACATATTTTATATTATTTTCTATTAAATATATTTTAATTACAAAATTGCTAGAGTAGGTGTCATAGAAAAGATTTCAACGCGCTCTACATACTAGCCGTATTTTGGGGAATTTATACCAAAATATGTAAAACAGCCATTTCATTATTCAATTTATTAAGTGCTAGTCAACTAGGGTGCTAATACCGCATTGTGAAAAGGCTATTAGTGAGTTGGTTCTATCATTTGATTGGTGGAGACTTACTCGCTATTTTTGGGTCAAATAGTGTGTTGTAAATAGTATAATGAAATCTACATTACTTTAACACCAATAGATTAATTATTGACTATAATCCTAATCCGCCTATTTCATTATACAATCTAAGCGACACTATCTCAAAAAGCGTACATCGTATGCATACCAAATTAGCTGTTAGTGAGTTAGTGTTTGCTCTGATTGGTAGAACGGCCTCGCGATTTTCAAGGTCAAATAGTGTCACGCAAATTGTATAATGAAGTTGCATTGCTATTTTACTAGTAATATAATCCGTTCACGCTATGAAATTGTACATCAAAAACTGTCCGTACGTGTGACTTGTTTTAGTGAAAGTTTAATATATACAATGGTCAGTGGTGGTTTTAATTGCTGATGTGGCAAGTTTATTTCGTATTCTATGTTATTTGGAAATGTCTAGAAATTTATGTAAAAAACTTAATTTGGTTTAGTGAGATTCAGTACAATATTGCCTTTTTGGTGTCTATATAAATTCTCTTACGTTATTATAAATTAATAGTATATGATAATTAAAGACAATATTGTTTTACACAATGTTGATTATTGTTAATATATGAATTGGTAATTTTTTAGTAAATTACAACATTATTTATATATATATATATATAGATAGATAGATATAGATATATATAGATAGATATAGATATATATAGATATATATAGATAGATATAGATAGATGTTGATAGATACAGATATATATATATATATATATATATATATATATATGTAATTAATAATGTGATATTTTACTGCCTAAAAAGTCTAACTAGTCTAAAACATATTCTAGTTACCAGACTATTTTCTCTATAAAATAAAATACAAACAAACAGATTCAACAAAAAACTTAACTATGCAATAAAACAGTTTCAACTAAAGATAAATTTATTCCATAGTAATTATTTAAGATGGAATCCAATTAGTTTAAAGATCAAATCTAATCTATCTAGATCTAGTTACTTACGGTTTATAAGCCACAGTAAAAGCACAGAATTCCTTTACTTCTATTATTGTCTGTCTTTATAATTAGATTTCTCAGATTATCAATTTAATTTATTTATTTATACAATTCTAAAAGAATATTTTAGATCAAAATATACTTCATTCGAAATTAAATAAACATCTATAGTTTAGCCATTTATATCGTGACACGGTAGCTCAATGGAAGGAGCGACGGAACTGTACCGAAGAGGTCGCAGGTTTGAAACCTATATTGATTATTAAGAACATTAAATATGATTTAAGATTTAAGAGATTTAAGATTATTTATATTTGCATTATTTTGTTATTTTTATCGAAATAAATATAATTGTGTTTATTGTATATAAACTTATTTATATGGTGACATAATAGCTCAATAGTAATAGTGACGGAGTGGTGTAAGGTGGTCGCAGGTTCGGGTCCTGTATTTATTGAAAATTTTGATTAAAAAGTAAAAATAAATATGTATATTATATAAATGATCATTGAACCCAAGTTGAAAGAACGTCTCGCTCCAATGACAAGACGTAACAAAAACAGACTAGACCCAACAGATGAAGGTGCGTGGGATAATTACGAATCAATACTGCCATGTTGAAATTAATGCTTTTTATATGAGTAGTTGTAATCAAATGCAATCAATTTCAATTGCAATTAAGTCTGCGTATTGGTACATGTTCTGTGAAAGGTGCTTTTTTATTGTCTTTTTTTTTTTGTAATTTGAAAGGGATATTTCATGTAAAACGTAATTATATTGTTAACGGAGTTACTTGAATTAAAACAATATTATCCTCATATTCTATTTATGTATGAAAATGATCAAAATTTGTCCTGTTACAGTCAGTTCACGAACACTTAAACCTATCATAGTTTTAAGTTTTGTTGGAATACAATAATATAACTGATTCACCACGAGTTCTATAAAACAATATCGTCTTATTCCTTCTTAATGATGTAAAAGAATATTAATTCTTTAAATTACAAAATTTGACAAAAAAAACAATATTAAATTAATATTTCAATAGCAGAAGAATTAATGATTTAAGATGACGTCATCAAAACTTATCGAAATATTATTAAAGTTATATTACTTTTGGGACGAATTTTAAAATAAAATATTTTTCAATATTGCTATAACGTGGTATTATTAAAGTAAAATTTTCGTTTCAATTAATTTAATAATGGAACTTGTATAACTTTAGATATTCTAAAAATAATTCCATCCATCCATCCATCCATCTGTTTTTGTATCATCAGTCTCGCTCCAGGCAACGAGCTTTTTACTTCGTATCTAGAAATATCTTTACTAAATAGATTATAAATAATTTATACCGCGTATTAACCTCTCTACTCTTCCAACTTTCATTTCCAGGTAAAACCAAAGGAAAACAGAATAATAAACTTACATTTGAATATTAAAACGACATAAGTTACCGTAATTCAATAAATAATTTGACGGCCTGATGGTTAGTGGCCTGATATTAAAATTCGTGGGTTTCAAAACGGGAATTTTCTGCAATTTTAATTTTCGGTTTAACTTTTGAAATTAACTAAATAACCTGATGGCGTTCAGTTAGTGACCCGATTTGCGATCCACTGCTGAGAAAAGGACATGGGTTCGATTCCCTGTAATAATTATATGATAAATAAAATATAATTATTTCAAGTGTGGATGTACTTTGTGTCTGTTATTTCAATGGTAGTTACACAGAAATTATTTCTCTAATGAGTCGTAAAAAAAGTGCAATTATTTATAAATAAAAAAAACAAAATCATCTACAATGATGAACACAGATAAAGCAACATTCTTTAAATAGCAACATTCTTTACTTCATAGGATAAAACCATATAAGTCTAAAGTAAGCAAAATTCTAAAAAAAAATAATGATTTAACAAATCAAATTTTAGACAATCAAAAATATTTAATCTAGGTTTGACAAATAAGGTTGGGACTTTTTAAAAATATATTTAATTTTTAAATATTATTTTAAAGCGCTCATTTCATTATACAATCTACAGTGCACTACTTGACCCTACTACTACACTATTTTTGTAGAGTAGGATACATTTTGGGGAGTGTGAGAAAGGATTTCATCTAATTCCTCCATCCCCCTTCCATCATCAGACGTTCAGACTCACGGCGATCCATCCTTTTGTAGTAGACGCGCCGCATGTCCGAACGAAGCGCTACGCTTCATCTTTTTTAAATCGAACAGCGAAGGAGTGGAACAGCTTGCCTGCGTCGGTATTTCCGTCCGAGTACAATGTGTCTTTAAGGCAAGAGTTAGGTAGAGAATAGCTTTTACTGAGTTGATGGGCTTTACCACCTTTTTTTTTCTCTTTTACTTAATTGTATTTTTTTTAGTTCTTATTTTTATTTTCATATCTTTTTTGTTTGCTTATAAATTGTCTTGTACTTTACATATTTCTGGTGTGCAATAAAGAATATATTTATCGACTACATTTCCAAGTCAAGCGTCAACTTAGTGTAAAAAAACCACCAATAAGATAGCAGTACTAGCTCACTAGCAGCCTTTTCACAATGCGATATTAGAACGCTAGTTGACCTAGCACTTAGTAAATCGGATAATGAAATGGCTGCTTAACTGTTCTCTAGTTCCTAACTAAAATTACCTATAACTAATATAACTTCTTTGAAACAAAAGCTTGTCTGAATGTATATCATCAACGTCCTTGGGGAGGACGGTGACGCTGAATGGGACCGGTTTGTTTGTTTACTCAGTGTTGATTTTTTTCAAGTTCTTTTATAATGAAAGCGCAGTATTATGTATCTTTAGATAGAGCTGGAATTTATGTTCTTTTTTATGAAATAGAATTTTACTAAATAATCAATGTGTTTTAAGGTTATTTGAGATATATTTACTAATTCTTAATTGTGCTATGTGGTTGAATGCATCCAGTACATTTGAATATACCGTATCATTGAAACATTGAAATAATTAAAAAAACCAACTTAATTATAAGTATTTTATAACAACCTAAATGCACAGTAAATGAAATATTTTGCTGTAAAGTTAAATAAAGGTGATTCAGGAAAAATATTCAGAAACTCGTATCCAATACAAGGAAAATAATATTTCTGTAAACAAAATTTGATCACAGTCATTGTATTTGTCATGTATTGAGTTTAATAATTGTTTATATAAATATGTCAATTATAATATTGAAGATTAATTTTAAAACATAATAATCTGTAGACAGAATAATAGCTAAGCTTGTAATAAATAATATATTACTAGCTGTGTTGTACATCGGATACTGAGCGAGTACAGACTTGACCGCGACCCTCAAAGTACCTCTATCTAAAAAAGTTTATATACAAAAAAGATGTTTAACATTAAGAACAACAAAAAAGTATAATAAGTTTTTTCAATATATTTAACCGTTCTCGAGTTATGAATGTTTTGAACTATTCTCTATAGTTTAGTTGTTTGATGAGTCCTATGTAGCTCGTTATGTCATCACGTCTTCAATTATATAACACTAATATAAAATAACATCAAAATTGTATAAGCAATGAGATCTCTACGAGTACATATATATATATGTACTCGTAGAGATCTCATTGCTTATATTATAGAAATTATAAAATCAATTGCCTTTCCTCGCTTCGCTCAATCATTTATTCATTGTATTTTTTTCAGACTTACGTGACGGAAAACGCGGACATAAACTCTCAGGCCATCTTGGAAAATCTTAATAACAAATACTATTACTACACGAGGACGCGGGGGCTGTTCCGAGTTTGCTACCCCAAAGAACGACCGCCCACCGGTATGTTCTAGAAATAATATTATATTTTACCTTATAATTAGAATAAAATAACAAATTACTTAGAACGTGAAGTCTTTGGTTATTTGTTTAACATTTAATTTATTTATTGGACTTTTCCATATTAAATTAATATCAGTGATCTCTTGTGTTCGTCAAATAGAAGTGTCAAAGGAACTATTTTAATATCATACTTATATAAATAAGCTCTTCTGTAAAGACACTCTCCAACTTAATATTAAATCTACGAGTGTTACAAACGAGCCCTGCTCTGAGAAGAAACACAAAAACTCAGACGGGTGATATTTTATGGAACTGTATCACAAACGTCAATATTTAGTGATTATTAAATGAATAAGAATACTTGTAATTTGATAGTAAAGCAGCCATTTCGTTATCCAATAAAAAAAAATCTAGTAAGTCTCCACCAATAATTAGCGCTCTAACTCACTAACAATTTTCACAATACAATATTAGTAGGCTAGTTGACCTAGAACTTAGTATATTGAATAAATAAATGGCTGATTAAGTCCTAACGGTGATAAATAACAAGAATATATAACAAACAATTAGTTCGATTAATTATTTCAAAGAAATTGTAAATAAATGGGAACAAAATATTAATGATTGCATTTATCTTAAACACGCATCCATGGTGTAACCATTGAAGCAGAGCCCATTTACTGCTGTGGTATTTTAGCAGTAATTTATATAGATTTAAATGCTAATTTGGCGTGAATAAATAAAACTTTACAGCGCATGTATTAATACTGTACATAAATATTTTACACGCATAGTTCTTGTATGACCTTATTCCCTCCTTCCATGTTCCTTTTGACGGTTGATTGATTTTTTACTCTATCTATATACTGGTTGCGTCTAAAAGAAAGGAAAAGATAAAATTATAAGGAAAGAATGATTTTGGATATACCCTTCGTCTAAACGAAAGGAAAAGGTAAGATTAAGAGAATCTATATACCGGTTGCGTCTAAAAGAAAGGAAAAGATAAGATTATAAGGAAAGAATGATTTTGGATATACCTTTCGTCTAAACGAAAGGATAAGTTAAGATTTCAATACTTTTGTAGATAGTTAATAATGTAAGCCAGTAGCGATATCTTTATACCAGTTGATTCCTTATAAAAGAAAAAGTAAAGATATTAGTGTTACAATACCTTAATAGATGATTAATCCAAGCCAGTATATAACCGGTTGCGTCTAAAAGAAAGGAAAAGATAATATTTCAGTGAGTTCGAGATTAATCTTGTGCTATGCAAAATGTCTTCTAAAACCAGTGTGAAAGGCCGTCTAAGTAGGAATTTATCATCGCAGCTGACTTCTTAACCTACTTTAGTGAATAATTGATTATTTACTAAATATAATACATTTCTCTTTCTCTTACTAATCTTGATATTTTTTTTTTCATTATTCGTGATTCATGTGACTATTAATTCGTCTGTAATATATATGTATGTATTTAAATTAATTTCGTCCGAATTTTGACCAATCAGAGAGAAGCACTAACTCACTAACGGCCATTTCAATATGCGATGCGATGTACGCTAGTTGAGATAGTGTGGCTTAGATCGTGTAATGAAATGGGACCATTAATCCATGTCGAAAGCCCCTCAGTTTGTATAAAATTAACATACAGACAGGTAAATATTATGTATATAGAAGTTTTCAAGACACACTTCTTTCGATTTTAAAGTTTACGACCTATCCTCATTACCTCGCTCCGCCATTTCGTTCTGAAGGTTGTTTCGAAAGTAAGAAATTAATTCAGTCCTTATATTCAAAATGTATTGCAATCAGAAGTGCATACACGTAGACAAACGTGCTGTCCACATTAGTGGGACCTATGTAGGACAAATTTTAAAGCGTTGGCGAGGTCTAGGCCGTGCTGGCACGTGATTGGTTGAACGATTGTGCTCGATAGTCAGCTACGAGTTGACAAATAAATATAGGTAATGAGTTAGGCAACAAAAATGACACATTATTTATCAAAAATGTTGTCTAAGTACGTAATTATATGTAAGATAGAACTACGTGGCTAGAAATATGCGCTCAAGGTTGCGACGGGAGATAAGTCACGCTCAAACAGACATTTTTATATAGTATGACATACTACACACACATACATATACATCTCACACAAGCACACAAACACACATATACACTTTATAATAATTGTTTTTTATTATACACACACATACACCATACATACTGCCAGACTACCATTCTATGGTCAGTATATTATGATAAAGTTGTGAGCGGATACTAATATACTGACCTCAATTATAATAACTTCCTGCAATATATAAGATTATTAGATTTACTTGCAAAACTTCCTTATTATATATGTATTTATATGTAAATATTACATATATATTTCTCACCTCATTAGATCTCCATCTCCATCTCCATCTCTCTCTTTCGATCCATTCTATTCTGTTTTCAAGGACAAGCTATTCTTTAGTATATATTTTTAAACATATTGTATATATGTATGTGTGTATATATGTATGTGTGTATATATGTATGTGTGTTTATATGTATGTGTGTATGTTTTATAAATACGTTTCAATCAGTCCACTTTTCTAAAAAAGAAAATAAAACAGCGTCAACACTTTCTACTTCTAAAATAATATTCATACGTGACTATTGATTTGTGTGTATGTTTGTATATTCAAATAGCTGTAGCTCCATAACTAAATTAATACGGATATACAGCTTTACAACGGAAATCTATTAACAATCAAACATTTGGTATTTTTTTTACAATGGCCGGAAAAATAGACTTCAAACAGAGGTTGTAACCTTGACCGCCATATTCATCAGTTTCCAATTTCGCTTTCAATGCAAAATAAAATGCTTATTATATATTATAAACAACGTTATTATGATGATATAGAAATAAAACAAATAAATAAAATCAAAATCTTTATTGAAAGTAGGTTTAATCCAAAATATTTTTTCATTGTCAAAGCTTCACCATCAGTGTGGGAATATATATATATATATATATATATATATATATATCCTATAAAAATAATATACCTTGAACATAATATATATATATATATATATATATATACCCTTTTGATTCATTAAATATGCCCACACTGCATCGCAGCTATGAAATATGAATCTAGTGGTTTCAAAGAGTAGGCCCATAAAAGAAATAAACTACATTAATACTTAATTAAACTATTTATAAAATTAAAATTATTTAATCATAATGAACATGAAAAAGCCGTAAAAGAAAACAAAAACCAATGAAGACGCCACTAGTTCTATGACGCTTTCACATTTATAAGAACGTACAGGTTATATATAACATTAAACATTCAGAATAATAGTAATTATATGTAACAATAGAGAACTTGGAGGTTCAATAAAATTATAAAATACTGTAAAAATAATTAAATAACTATGTTATTGTATCACAATACAATTTAAATCGTTGGTTAATTTAACCCGTTTCTTACAAACAGTGCGGCGGGTTTTGAGCAATCATTGGACTGACAATTTGGAATTAATTCACTTATTCATACAACTCATGCTACTAACTTGACTGCTTTTATAACAGTAATATATATATATATTACTGTTATAATGTATATATGTCAAATATATATTTCTTTTTATTGTTTATAGTTACAAATACGTCCTAAAAGTTATATTTTTATAATGTTTCGATATTTTTTTTATGACGTCATCCTAAATATATATTTTTTTTAAATTATTAACTCGTACCATGAAGTGTGTTTTGACATTTGATATATTAATGTAATATTGTTTTTTTATGTTTTTTTTTTTCATTTAAAAGGAGTATTTTTCTTTTACGTCACTAAGCAGGAATAAAACAATACTGTTTTATAGGCCTGTGGGTAGTTTGAAATAAGTAGCATTTCTACTTATAGAGACTTGATTTAAAAATGTCCATATCTTATGTTACATTTTATTTAGTAATAACTAATTTATTACCAGATGGCAATTAAAAGAAATTATTAATTAAAAACTCTACGATTTTACATTATTCTTTAAATTGTCAGACATTTTCTCAGTATAGAATTTACATATACATTAAGATATCAGGTGAAATCTTTGTTCTACAAACTGTAAACCGGTTCTATAGCGACGAAATGTGAAAAGCAGATGAGTCGTCTTTACCACGCATATATATAAACCATGAAAGGTCGCGGGAGACTTGGCTTTGAGAACATTTGTCGGTCTTATAAAAAAATACGAGTTTTATTGTTTGAAATTATAATTAATTTTAAATAAATTAAAACTGTAAACTTCGATACCTGCAACCTGTTATATCTGGAAAATCTTTCCGTCGCTCTACCAACTGAGCTATCGCTTCGATGAATTTATTTTTCTAAATACAATTTTCTTTATCGGTAGCGACATCTATTGAGCTTTTTGGAAAATTCTAAATAAAGCTTCTAATTCTGACTTTGAAAAGATTACAGAACCGACATATATGTTTGAAATTGTCTATAAACATGTATAGCCATGTTAAGCTTATATGTTTTTTTAACTCTATATTTATTCAAAATCAAAGACATGTTAAACATATAAGCCTATTTGTAAATTCCATAAATAACTTGCTTGTGGTATTTAGAACGTATTTGAACGCTCAAAAAAGAAACCAGATTGGATTTAGGGATCCGTTAATGTTTTTTCGATAGACTGATATAAAATTAATGTTGTATCCGATGTCTGTAACATATAAAAAAATATTTTACAAGAAATTTCAACAATAATAAATATTTGAACGTTTCCACACAATGCAATCTAGTCCCAAACTAAGCAACACAATCTAGACAACTCATAAACGTTCATAAACTATTGTTTTTGATATATAAAGATTATACACACATAAAACCCAAAAAAATCTTTTTTTCAAAAAATATTTATGGAATCCAACCCGCGGCCACAGGCACAACAGACGGAAATATTATGCCAATTAGTTTTCAATATATATATATATATAATTTATCTTGTTTTGGGGTTCTCAAACATTTAAATACATTTAAACATAAATGGTTTATAAATATAGCCTAAATTGACACACTTTCAGCTCGTTAGCGAAAGGTCAACCAGTATACAGATTCCCATTCCAAATACTTGGCATTAATTTGGACAAACTACAAAACTATTAATAATATTAATATTAAACCGATGACTCAATGGCGCAGTGGTCGTTACGCCGATCATTGAGCCCGAGGTCGTGGGTTCGATTTCTTATATTAAAAAACGTACATTATTTAACAACACTTATTGAACGTTACTGAATGTTTTTATTTAATGTTCTAGCGGTTTATTTTGTACAATAAAAACTTACAGGAAATACAAGAATAATTAATAAACAGGTTAGTTCTCTCAATTAAATATAAACAAGTTTTATTTAAATAATAATTTATTTAACTTATTAAACAAACAGATTAATATAATTAGAAAATACATATAATATTTCCATTTCATTATCCAATTTACAGTGCACTACTCGACCTCAAAAATAGCGACATAGAGTCTCCACCAATCAGATGGCAGCACTAGCTCACTAACAGCCTTTTCACAATGCGATATTAGTACGCTAGTTGATAGTAAATTGGATGATGAAATGGCTGCCAAGTTACAACCTTATGAGAATTTAATCTCTGATGTAATCTTGGTTGAGATCGTCGGATCAAATTATAATCTAAACTGACAAGCCTTTACAAACATTACAAAAAATTAACTTGTAAGTTACTTGTCAAGTAATATAAAATTTAACACTATTTTGAAGAAATAACTTTATATATATATATTTACGTGGTTGTACTGACTTTAATTTTATCGTCATTTTGCCAGACGCACCCATTCAAGGTTTTTACTCATGAGCTTGAAGCTGTCTCGCTTCGTGAGCGGTAAGAACTCATGTGTAAAAAAGAGGAAAAACCCTTAATGTTAAATCACGTTAGTACAGCCCACTAAATAATGTAATAAAAAAATATCAATTAACTAGTTAAATGGAAATTCTCTAACAACTTGTCTCCATCTAATAATCTAAAAAACGAAAACAGCCATAAAATATGAATCTAAAGATAAACTAAAACAAACATAGTTCATGAAGACAGACT
Organism: Dircenna loreta; assembly: GCA_963555665.1. Lineage (NCBI taxonomy): Eukaryota > Metazoa > Arthropoda > Insecta > Lepidoptera > Nymphalidae > Dircenna > Dircenna loreta. Next base: position 1,922,069 of record OY743097.1, on the reverse strand, counting down.
TACATTAAATCTTTTTAACTTTAACTGTCAGCTTTCTATATGTCATACATCACAAACATTTTATTGACGTCACTACCAGCTTACAGATTTGTTAGTTTTATTTCATAAAGCTTAAATATATTTATTATTATACATCATATACATATAAAGTAATTTATAATATACACGTATAAATGAAAGTGAAGTTTCAGTATAGTTTGTAATTTCGTCAGCGGCCCTGGCTATCCATACCATTTTGTAAATGTTGTAACAAACCAACATACCGTGAAAGAATACCGGTATGTACTGAGGATGTGCCCAGTACTATTATTTAATTGTTTGTTTGTTCATAAAGTATCCGATAATTATAGCATCGAAGCGGGTACAATAGCTAAATTGGTAAATCGACGGAACGGCTTTATACAGAGCGCGGGTTCGAATACGGCCTGAAAATATCCACGAATTAAGCCTAATAAACGTCCATCCATAAAATGTTAAAATCATCGAAGCGGGTACGGTAGCTCAATTTATAGAGTGACGGAACGGTTTCCCAGACGTCGCGGGTTTGAAGTCATATGGATTAATTTTTCTTTCTATATATATTTGAAAGTTCTATAAGCTTAACATGGCTATACATGTTTAAAGACAATTTCAAACAATACACGACTTATTATTAAAATTTGTTTGGAAAATCTTTTCTTGTTTTTCACTCAATTCAGTATTTTAAAAACAATTTCCTCATCTCTATACTATTATTAAGATAAAACAATTCTTATATTATATAAATAAAACAATGATTTCATAATATTTGTTATGGAAATATATTTATATGGATTTTTCTATTAACATTAAGACGTGATTAAACTGAATATCATATTTTTATTATATAATTATTAGTCTAAAGAGAATAATAAACAATATTGAGGAATCTTAAAATATAGAAAATAATTATAAATAAATATAAAATAAAAATAATTTAATTTTGCCTTCGAACCTGCTACCTTTGGGAAACTGTTCCGTCACTCTGACCATTGAGCTACCGTGTCGCTTCGATGAATTCGCTTTCTATATATATTCGGACATATATAAGGCTTTTTTAAATACCAATGTTTCTTACTTCGCAGTAGAATAACATTGAAAAGATAATATCCTACTTTAATATATTAAATTGTCTATATACATGTTCAGCCATGTTTAGACCATATTACATATATTTCATACATGTATTTAAAACCGCTAAACATACATACATTTACAAATAAATGAGATAACATTATATATATGAAATACTTTAGAAATAATCCCAATACTATTGCATATATATTTTAAAATTCAGTACAAGTTGTAATTCTGTTACAAAATCAAAGAAGATTGATAAACATTTTGTAATGTTAAACAATCCAGAGGTTGGCTCTTCTTTCCAACAGTAAGCAGCCATTTTATTATTAAATTTATTAAGTGATAGGTCAACTAGCGTACTAATATCGAATTGTGAAAAGGCTCTGATCTACAGGCCTATTTATAGCAATTTTACAATAATCTTACTATAGATTTAATCCTAAAAGTAATATTACCTTAATAATGTTTCGATAAGTTTTGATGACGTCATCATAAATCATTTATTCTTTTACTACAGGAAACATTATTAACTCGTACCATGAAATGTGTTTGTGACATTTGATATATTAATGTAATATTGTTTTATTTAAAATTATGTCATTTAATTAAAACATTAATTCTTTTACATCACTAAACAGGAATAAAACAATATTGTTTTATAGAGCTCGTGGTAAATCAAAGTATTGTTATTGAATTCAAAACTATCATAGTTTTAAGAGTCCATGGTAGACTGATTGGTGAAGACTTACTCGCTATAGATTGGATTATTAAATGAGAATTATTGGGAATTTATTTGAGTTATAGTGATGTATTTGAATATAGAATGTGTTAAGGTTTTTTTTTTTAAATGGGCACTCATTACACTTATGAAACGTCAGGTTATAATTACACCAAATTATAGGTCAATGGAGAATAAGAAATTACATGGATACTCTTGTAACATATTTATAAAATTACAATTATAATGTTGACATTATTAATATTGATATTAATTTTTAATATACATAATAATAATTGTGTAATGCTTTATTTATATATATAATTTCGATAATATTTTACGTTTTATTATCTTTATACGCTTCCGTATGGCCTCATACCAAACGCACTATAGTTTTTTAAACGGAAAAGAGAGGCGAAAGTGACGCTGACAAGTTCATAATTGGCGGGAAATTCTAGACCTGCCTGTGCCCGTTTTCGTTCAGAAAGTTTTCTTTTTTTGTTATGGGTTTGATACTTAGTTTTGACGTAACTTTCTACTTGGTAATGTTGGTAGCATTGCAATTTTGCCATTTCCTATAATTTTAAATCTAGTCTGATCGTTTTCATTCAAAAATATATTTATTTATTATATTTTATATTTGAATAATAAGAAATCATTTTGGATTTCTATTTAGTAATATTGGTAGCAATTAAATTATTTGTCATTGATAGTGAGTATTTCGAAATTGGCCGGATTTGTAGAGCTCATGTCTGTGAATATTTTAGTTTGAAAAGTTTTTTTATGAAGATTAAACTCGATTAGTACGTCCTTAATTTTTGACGTAACTTTCCATTTGCTAACATTGGCAACATTGGAATTACCTGTCATTTCACGGTTGACAATGTAAGTTACGCCATCCCACAACATGACATTATTAAATTGGTACTTCGTAACTATGATAGCTTCCCGTCAATGAATTGTAAATAACATGCATTGGATAGACGCTTTCCAAACCTCACAATAACTTTAATAGTCGTATGCAAACCTAGTATGAGTTTTGACGTTACGAAAGGCTGATAGTTTTAGAGCAGTCATGAAACGAGTTCTTGGCTGTGATTGGTTGTTATTTGGTTCTGATTTGCAGTTAACCAATCAGAGAGCAGGAGGTACAATTGATACACACTGATTGAAAACTTTTTAGACAAATGAGATTCTTTATATCAAGAACAATAAAAAAGTATAACAAGTTTTCTCAATATATTAGACCGTTCTCGAGTTACGAATATTTTAAAGTATTCTCTATAGTTTAGTTGTTTGATGAGTCCTATGTAGCTCGTTATGTCATCACAGCGTCTTCAATTATATAACACTAATATAAAATAACATTGAAATTGGTTGAGAAATGTCTTATCTACGAGTATATATATACAAAAGTATTTTCGTCTAGTTTGGAAGCAATTGTGTTTGCTCATTCAATCAATAAAGATTACTTTATACTTTATTTCTTATAATATAGATTTGTTAAATCCAACTCACACTTAATCCTTCATGAATTATGAAATCTATATAAAGACAGCTCATAGTAAAATAACGGCCGTATCTTAAGAAATTCATGGACAGATTGTAAATTTATTTCAGGTATACTTTTACCTGTAGTAAGCTAGTGAAATTTAAGTTGTTATATTTATATTTGTATTTCTGTTATTATTGTTTTTTGTTTTTTACGCACCCTTATTAGTTCTCCATTTATTTAAGGCTAGCTGGAAGAGAATGCTTGTGGCATCTTTGCAGGTTTTGTGAAAATAAATAAATAAAATAGATATAAATGAAAGAATTATTGAAAAGATTAGTGACCATGTTACATTTAATATATTTGAAAAGAGATGCTAGCCTTTGCAGGTTTTGTGCAAATAAATAAATAAATAAATTAAATACATATAAATGAAAGAATTATTGAAAAGATTAGTGACTATGTTACATATTTGAAAAGAGATCGTAAGATAAAAGTTAAAAAGAGAAAAAATAATATACACAGCTTTTAAGTTATTTTTAGCGTTATTTCCTATAGGAACAAAAGTAAAAATCTATTCGTAGAAATGTCATTTTTACGTAACTCTTACGTCATATACATTCTATTAACACTGACTTCAGGTAGTTTGTTGAAATTTCCTTTTTAAAAAGCATGCGAACTTGTCAAAGAGAGACGTCCATTGTTTTAAGAATTGTTTAAACTTACTAGTAATTATAATAAATCTATAATTATATGAAAATTGAATTAACATTAAAATACTGTATATAATATAAGCAAACATTTCATTATCCAATTTACTGAGTGCTAGGTCAACTAGCGTACTAATATCGCACTGTGAAAGTTGTGTCAAAGTTCTTCAAGCCAAAAAACTTTTTATACAAAAAAGATACTTAACATGAAGAACAACAAAAAAGTATGATAATTTTTTTTCAATATTTTTAACCGTTCTCGAGTTACGAATGTTTAAAACTATTCTCTATAGTTTAGTTGTTTGATGAGTCCTATGTAGCTCGTTATGTCATCACAGCGTCTTCAATTATGGAACACTAATATAAAATAACATTAAAATTGATTAAGATCTATATATATATTTAAGAAGAAAGACAAGTAATTTGTATATATATACACACAATTACTTGTCAAATTACAAAAACCATTTTGCCTAACTTCGAAGCAATAGCCTTCGCTCGTAATACAATATATATATATATGTACAATTATGTATTCTTCCTCGTACATCTAAATACCAAGTAGGTTGCTAATTATTTATTTATATCCATGTCGTCATCTCAGAGGTCATGTGTTCATTATAAATGTTAGATCTTATTGTTTCATATTTCCTGTTCTTTTGAATAATATTGCGTTATATTTTACCAAAAACTTTTTATTACCCGTTTTTAAAAGAGATGATTCTTCTTCACGCTTATTGACTTAGTACCGTTACCGTAGAGTTTTCATTCGAAATTAATAATCGATCTGTAATCCGAGATTGAAATCAACTTTTCTTCTAACTTCTTACTATCGAAAATAAATTGTATATCGCTATTAAAATCAAATTTAGATAGTACAAGCTTATCACAGATAGATTATTGGCACGGCGTATAAAACTAATATTCGATTTTTTTCTTCAATTTCAAGTTAACATAATGACAGATTTATTATACAGATTTATACCCTAATTTAAATCGATCGATCTCCAATCCAAGATTAAAACCAATCCACAGATCGCTCAGTCAAGAAATGTAATATAAAACTTGTATTATTAATTTATTCAATAAACGTAGAAAATTAAAGTTCAAAACAATCTTCACTTTCTAACCACACCTCAGTACCAACCACAGACCGGGTCACCCATTCCATGTATCACATTTGGACAAACCATACGTGCAGTGATTAAATGTAACGTAAATGTAGATTTAAAAAGATGACTTTACCGTTTGAAATTGTAAATATGTACAATAATTTTAAGCGTGTTAAAAATGTTTAAATATTTCTATAAAATTTTAAATAAATATATGGGAAATAATTCTAGTAGAGATTCGAACTTTCAACTCTGGTAAACTTATATATCTAGACCAGACCAGACGAGACATATAATGCTAAATTTAGGTCAGTAGCGATGCGGTAAATTTAAATAACTATACCTATATAAATATATTTCTCGAATGTTTTTATCTCAAAAAAATCCTGAAATTATCAATTTGTATATACATATGTTTAATTAATATAAGAAAAGCATTCAAAGCAAAAAAAATCTACAAACGGGTTCGAACCTGCGACCTCTGGGAAACCGTCCCGACGCCCTACCAATTGAGCTACCGTGTCAACGTATCTCTCCCTCTTATATTATTTAGAATATTTACATTTACAAGAAAAGTCTTCAAGATCATAAGATTTCATCTTCATATAAATTAAATTTACTTTCTCTTAGATATGTAAATGGCTTAAGTTAGTGATAAATGTCCAATGATTATTACGTACATTAGAAATCTTAATAAATGAAATGTATTCATTTTATAACTTTCCTAAGCGTTAAAGATTTTTTTTATAGCATTTCACTGAATACATATTTCTTGTATTTGAACCATCGTGGTCTAAGATGACTTATATACATAAGTTATTATATATATAAATATATCATTATATATAATTGCATGTGTAAATAGCGTAGTTGACACTTGCTCTCACACACTGTTTGAATTACTGTATGAGAAAAATTTTGTATTGTCTCAAATACTAGAAGTTTTATTTATATGTGACCCTCAAATTATTTCTAATCATAAAAATATTTAGATAAGAAAGATACTTAATACTAAGAATAGCAAAAAAAATATACCAAGATTCCTCAAAAGGTTTGACCGTTGACGAGTTATGAATTTAAAAAAAAATATCTATAGTTTTGTAGTTATTCCCTGGGTTCTAGCTCGTAATGTCATCACAGCCCAATTATAGAGCACAAATATAAAGTATCAAATAGAATAAGCAATTCGATATCTAAATACATAAGTATATACAAATTACAAAACCATTTTCGATGTCTCGCCTCGCTCGCACAATCAATCTATAACATCAATATTTCATAAATGGCGCGCCACTGAATTCCATTCTATGTGGGCTGAACAATGCCTAGTTACTCGTTTTATGAATAATATTATCAAAATACAATGCTGTTTGTTACCCACCTTGTGTTTGTTTGTCTGACTGTTGACAGGTCTCTCGATAAGAGAAAGGTGGTGTGAAAATATCGAGGTTAAGTCACTTAAGTTTGTTGATTTATATTTTTTATACAATTATTGTTTAAATTAAAGATGACAAATTTGTATAAAATAGGGGCTTATATTTGTCATGAGAACATCTATCAGCCAATTTATCATTATACGATCTGAGCACTCTATATCAACTAGCGTACATCGCACCGTATAGTGAAATGGCTGTTAGTGCTTCTCTCTGATTGGTCGTGACGCCTATTAGCTTTTTGTTGTCAAGGTCAAATTGTATGTCTTAGATCGTATAATGTAATGTAGCTATTGGGATCACGAAGAGAAAACTTTTGATATAAAAAATATAAGCATTCGATATATAATCGACTTTATCGGAGACAACAGAAATAAGATGCTACAACAGAAATAAATGTTTAAAATTGTCTTTAGACATGTATAGCCATGTCAAACTTATTTACATATTTCATTAAATATATACATATTAAATAAAATACAGGTAGGATCCGTACCTGCGACCTCTGACAGTCTTTCAATATTTATAAAAAAAAATAAGCTGGACATGTCTCTAAATGTTCATAGATAATTCACAAAATATATATATATATCTATTATTTTCAATAGTATTCTCGTATCAATCTCCATTGTCAATATTGACAATTGACTCTTTTATTGACTCGTCTATTTGCACTAATTTGAAACTTCATTGCAAAATGATATACGGTTATTGATCAAAAGCATTCTTATATTAAAAGAGTATGCAATTTGAGTGCAAAATAAACTAGCTGAAAATATATACAGCTAGTTTATTTTGCACTCAAACTGCAAAGCATATGCTGTCATACTATCCAATTTAAGAAATCATACGTGTATACTTATATCAGTAAAAGTTATATTATAATAAGAATTATTTACATATATGAACTTTATCTCTAAAATAGTATATCAATAGGTGGTAATGTGGCCCGCTTTGTTTTTGAGGTCTCATGAATAAAAGGAAAACAGTCATACATATATAATTAGTTTCCTTATTTAAGTACACGACGTTATATGAAACAAACTGTATAATTATTAAATGAGTGAAATCTCAATAAAAGATATATTATTCTAAGAAGTCAACAATAATTTACAGGTATTCATTATATCTTTTAAAAGAATATAATTATGAAGTTATAGAAATTTAAATAAAATATGTGTTATACTAGGAAGTCAACATTGATTAACAAGTATTTGTTATATCTTTAAAATAATATGATTATGAAAAAAGTGAAATCTCAATAAAAGATATATCATTCTAAGAAATGAACAATGATTGAAATTCATTCTCTAACTATGGGAATATGTAAGAATTATGAGGAAGACACGCAATGGCGCAAAGAATTTAAAGGCGCTGGTAGATTTCTGGTGTATATAAGTGGGTTTTTAGGCATTTTCAAATATTTTGATTTCTTAGGATTGATTTTGAATACTATATAATTTGGATCTTGGCGTCTGTTAACCTGAAATTCGTTTTATCGAATTCTTTGTATTATTTTAAACAGCATTCGTTGGTTATTGTTTTCATTACAAAAAACAAAGACATATTTGGCTGAAGTATTTACTATGTGTTTAAAATTGTCTATAAACATGTTTAGTACATTTTGTAAATAAATCAAATAAATATCAAGACATATATAGAATACTAGAATAATCAAAGCGAGTAGAAACACGGTAGCTCAAAAAGCAGAACGACGTGACAGTTTCCCACAAGTCGTAGGTTCGAGTACCAGTGAATTTAAAATTATTTTAGTAGCAATAAAGTTATTGATTTGAAATGTTTGATGATTAATGTAAAGGATGTGTAAAATTCTTGAAATAAACTTCGTCATTAGTAGACGGATACGGTCCCCGTGAACAAATATGACTCAATGTTTTGGTATTTTATACGACTCGAGTGAATACAACTGGTATTATAATAAACCATACACGAACAGAACCAATTTACCAAAATACTGTTTAAAAAATAAAAAGATACTTTTAATATATGAAAATAGCTAAAAACATATATAGCCATGTTGACCTAATTTTTAATGTTCTATACTGTAAAGTTTCAAAGATTGGTTAGGATTTTCGAAAGAAGCCTGATAGATCTCGCCACCAACCCGATGACGATATATAGATAAATTCATCGAAACGGATAGCGACACGGCAGCTCATTTTGTAGAGTGACGGACGGTGTCCCAAGGGTCGCGGGTTCGAAATTGTATAATAACAGTATCATATATATGTGTGTGTTAATGGTAAAGTATAAGCCTACGAAAGCATATTTAAATATTAATATTATTGTTTTCAGTTGAAATATATCTGTCTCCCGTGGAAACGCACTGCAGCAACGTGGACTATTTCATCCCTGACGAAAACAACGAAACCAAAGGACTGTCTGATGACGCGATGAACAGGTCAGTCCTAGAATTTTTAGACTTATAACAGAAGTCAGTCCTAAAAGTTTTGGACTTATAACACATTTAGATCTATACATTTAAATTTATTTATTTATTACTATAGAAGTTTGTAATTAAGTTATTATTAATTAAAACGGTTTTATTGTTTGTTTTACGTCTGTTTTGATTAATTTTTATTTACATTATTTTTTACCTGCTCGAAATAAATAAATTATTATTAAAGTTAAAAATACATGATGTATATGTATTTTAAATGCTTATTGCGATAAGGTTGTAAATATATTAACCGTTTAACCATTTTGACACCTTAGGAAAGTAACTGTGATATGTCATACGCAATACGACCTTGCGTTGTAAGTGGGTCGGACAGTCTGATCGCCAGTTGATTAAAACAAGTTTAACTATTGTTTATACATTTTACAAACACGCTGTATATATTTAACAAATAAGTATAGGTCATTGCTGACTTCTTATTTTGTCTTCTCTTATTTCTTATTTCATACATGGGGCCCCCTGACTGCAGAGGCCCCGAACGTGTCATAGCGTTATTGTTTTTGAAAAAAATATTTCCAAGGGCGTAGCTACCGCTGTACTTATGATATAGGCCCTAGTGCCGGGGCCCAAAACATGGACAGCCATCTTGTTTTTGTTTTTTTTTCATTGCGGGCGTTTTCATCAAAATTTGGTTGAAATGAATCCTCCAAATTTGGATGCAGTGCCCTTTTAAACGCCAAACCATTGTATACATTGCATTGATGAAATGTCATACTTTAGTGGAACGTTTTCAAATGGTACGTAGAAGAAGAAGCAATACTCCGTTGATACTCTTTGTAGGTACTTATTTTTCGGTATCTTAGAAAAAAATAGATTCCATAAACAATGGGAAGTTAATCAACACCACACCGTCGAATAAATCAGCCTTACCCTTGAGAATTGTCATATCTTTATCCATAAAAGTTAAATATTGTTGAGTTTGAAGCTAACTCCTATGAATTATTGTCCAGGCTGCACATGGCTCGTTCCACGGTGGCGCTGTTCATAGTGGCGTTCCTGTCGCTGTTCATTGCCTTCTGGACTGGTGTGGTCGGCTGCTGGAAGCGGAGTCCTGGGAACGTGACCGCTACGGCCATACTTATGCTGGTTACTTGTAAGTATGAGTACTCTCTTCATTATTACGAGGACTGGTTTTATTAAGGCCTTTTCCCCCATGTTTTTGCCAAAATTTTGTTACTAATCTGGCTAATTCTTGCGAAATATGTGAGCAAAAATTTTTCACATAAATCTTTAAGTTTTAGACCGGTTACTTAATAAGTAAAAATACTGTTAATTTTGGACCAGAATAACTGGATGGAGATCCAAAAAATGAAATGTATGTTTATGGTTTTAATGCAAATATTTTTTAACGTTACAGGTTTACTGTCAGCGGGTGCCATGGCGTTATGGCATGGAGTGGAGTTCTACGAAAAGGAAAAAGTTGTTGGCGAAGAATATTACCAGCAGTGGCCTAATGTAAGTTGTAAATGAAGCAGCCACTTCCATTATCCAATTTACTAAGCGCTAGGTCAACTAGCGTACTAATATCGTATTGTGATAAGGATATTAGTGAGTTAGTGCTGCGATCTGATTTGTGGAGAGTCGCTGTTTTTCAGGGTAAATAGTGCTATGTAAATTTGATATTGACATGGGCGCATAATACATACAAACGCAATTTAGTTTTAAAACTTACTAGTAAGTAAATGTTTTAGAACGTCACATAGTGACCCATGTATGACAGAGATTTGACCCCCAAAACAGGTTTTAAAAGACAACTCATCAATATGGTACGATTGGTCGTACATTCTGGCGTGGTTGTCTGTCGGAGTGTCGTTCGGGAGCTCTGTTCTTTTCTTCTCGGCGGCCATTTGTCTCAGCAAAGAAAAGCGCCGGGAACAACAGAATAACGTGCAGTACATAATGCCAGGTTAGACGCCATCTTGTGTGGCGGCATCCTTGTCGGCCATCTTGTGGGGACTGATTAACGCTTGACGGTTTCGGATTAGGATATTATGTAATATAAGAGCCCTCATCGATTATTATTACATGTAAATTTGTCATAACTTTATTACACAAAACATTACCTTGACAATATTACATTAATTTAAATACAAAATAATTCCACGTACATCCATACACATACGCCACACTCACTCACAGATAATCATACGTCATACACACACACATGCCATGCATACAGAGAAACACATGCACACACACACGAATAACCAGACACGCACACACACAAACATCAAGGCAGTAAGTTAAGGAAAATCATGTAAGTATCTCATACTAACAAAAGGCTTTCTTTTCTTTTCATGATCCTCTGAAACGTGGCGTTAACGTCGGATTTTGCAACGGAATAATGCATATTAAACGCGCTATCTTAATATCTGGTTTACAACGCCATACTAACTGCTTTACTAATATTGGGATTGTATATATATTTAACAACTTCCCTCCGTCCATCCGTACATCCAACCCGTTTCCCAACGCACTTAATAATTGTTTGTATTCGACAATTATTTTGTTTCATGTTGTATAAATCACACGCACGGCTATTCCCGCCAAAATTCAACACGCAACTTGTAAAAATTTCTGACTTTTTTCAATATACAAAAAAACAATCGGTTATTATATGTATAAAAATTCGTAATTCAACATCGGCACCTACCTTCAAACCCACAATTGCCCCCTACCACGAAACCCGGCAATAAACCAGATATTGCGAGATAACGTGCGCGTGTGGTACGACTGGTCATACATGGTGGCGTGGTGTGGGGTCGGGCTCGCCCTGCTGTCCGCCATCTTGTTCTCGTCAGCCGCCATCTGCCTGCGCGGAGAGCGCGAACGAGAGGAGGCGCTTAACATGCAGTACCTCATGCCGGGTAACGGTTTCCATTCATTCAATCAGTAGATCATTCGTATATTCAATCAGTAGATCATTCGTAGATTAGATCAATAAATCATAACATCATTTGTACAATAAATCGTTATATCAGTAGATCATTCGTACATTCGATTATTCAATCAGTAGATCATTCGTACATTCGATCATTCAATCAGTAGATCATTCGTAGATTAGATCAATAAATCATAACATCATTTGTACAATAAATCGTTATATAAGTAGATCATTCGTACATTCAATTATTCAATCAGTAGAACATTCGTAAATTCGATCATTCAATCAGTAGATTATTCGTACATTCGATCATCCAATCAGTAGATCATTCATAGATTAGATCAATCATAACATTATTTGTACAATAAATCATTATGTCAGTAGATCATTCGTAGATTCGATTATTCAATCATTAGATCATTCGTACATTAGATTATTTTATTAGAGAATCACTTGTACATTCGATTATTCAGTCGGTAGATCATTCGTACATTAGAATATACTATCAGTAGACCATTGGTACATTGGATTATTCGTTCATTAGTTCATTCACTCAGTAAATCATTCGTACATTCGATTTTTTATCGGTAGAGCATTCGTTCATCAAAACATTTGTGAAAATATAGTATCACATCATCGCCCTCCAGAAAATGTAACCATTCCAGATAAGTGTTTCATAAGCTTTGCTGATATTTTTTTTTTTTAGGGCACTTGATAGTCTCTTGTACATACGCTGTTATTTGATCTTCTAATTTGTGGGTGCATGTTGTTTTGAAATAATGTGATGGTAACACTCAAGGTGTGGTATATTTTGAATTACATTTGAGCTGTAACATTCAATAAAGATATTTTGTGTTTACATTTTTGTAAACAATCATTCGAGTAATCCAGTAATACGATAACAAAACATTCAAAAACACATCAGTGAGAATCGCTAACCGTAACCCACCTATTTCCAGTGTACCCCCAAAAGCAACAGTACGCATACGCGGGTTACCCTCCCCCGCAGGCCTACCCCGGCCCCTACTACCACGGCTCGCAATACGGGCCCTACAACTACTGAGCAAGCGACCAGATGAGGGACATCGTGGCGGCTCACAGCGCCCCCGCCCCCCAGGCACCCGCGCGCAACCCCCCTCCGACCCCCCACAGACACCCCTCCAACGCCTCCCTCGAAACGTTCAACTCGCACCGAAGAATTAAACCGTCGCACGGAGACCGCCGCGTGTACCGGCCCGGGCGACGCGAGCCCCTCGCCCGCATCGACGAGGCCCCCCGCGCCGGCCCCCCCAGCTCGGACCCCTCCGCCTCGGGACCCCGCCCGCGCTCCAAGAGCCTGCAGCAGTCTTTTGATTTCTCGTCGACGCGGCCGGCGCTCCGCTCGCGCTCCAACGTGTCGGCCGACACGGGCCGCAGCGTGCCCGTCTGCAACCAGAGCCACGACGTCTTTAACCCGGTGGAGTACGGAAGCCTCCACTACGACGCGAAGCCCTACGACTCGTCAGAGGATCTCCCGGCATCCATGACGGATCCCGTCGTGGTGCCGATGGACCCCCTGAGGGGCTCCTACATCGCCTACCCGGAGTATGCGTACTACGACGACCGTCCGAGCCGGTACGAGTGGAACTGCAAGAGGAAGTCCAAAAACAACAACCTGTTCTTAGCATTCATGTATTAGCGCGGTTGCCGCAGAGTCACAGATGGTTACGAGTTTCAGGGAATGCCGTAGAATGTCTGAAGCCACGCCCACGATTTATCTTTTAATCACAAAACAATGACTGTCCTTTATCGTGGGTGGCCCGAATCTGGTGAAAGAAGTTTTATTATATTGGCACATTATTAATAATGGAAGTCTGTCGAAGTTTTTTTCGGGAATTCTTACATATGAAATATCTACAATAGACAAGTTTAAAGTTGTGTTTGTGTAAATATTAAATTAAAAACTTCGTTCAGACTTCCTCTTCATCTCTGAGCACGGCTTTACGAAACTCTGATACCACCGTCACTTGAACACGTTTCCGTTATTTTCGAACAAATAAATAAATATTTAGCATAATATGTACTTAGTAGTACTTTAGAAGTAAGTCGACTTCCGACTCCGCCATAAGTGTTTTGCAAAACAAATCTTTTAGAATAGGATCTTTAAGTATTTTGAAGGTTCAACTATCATTGCTCATATAATTCAAAGTTAAAGTCAATGACTTTATATATTATGAAGTCATATAATTCAAAGTCAAAATTGACTTGACTTTATATATTTGAAGTTATATAATTCAAAGTCAAAATTGACTTGACTTTATGTAATTGGAAGTCACATAATTCAAAGTCAAAATTGATATGACTTAACGTATTGGAAGGTTCAACTATCAATGCTCATATAGTTAAGAATATAACATATCTCATATATATGTATAGGAATTTTATAAATTTTGTGTACCGACTGAAATTTATAATCCGTCCCTTTGACAATATTTCGAATACTTTTCACTATATTTTATTATTTAATTATTATATTATAGTCACGTAATATTCGAATAGATAAGGAACACTGTAAATTAATCAATTAGTAATAATTTGGTATTTTATTGGAGATTTTTTTTAGATTATTTTCAACTTGAATTTGTATTTAAATTTCAAATATAAAAATTGAAAAAAAAATACTTTTTTATTTCATACCAATCCATATACATAAAAAAATTAAGTACGTTATTGATTTCAAAATAACTTTTTCAGGTGCTCATAGTTATACATGATATGAAGACAAAAAAACTTTGTCTTTCTGTTTGTCAGAGGTTATTTTTGGGACGGCTTTACTGATTTTAATGAAAGATAGGAGAGATTGTATCGCTACATATGTTATATTTTATCCCTGAAACGTGGTTCTAGGTCGAAGATCCCTTAAAAATATAAAGGTTCGATATATGTAAATTAATAAGTAACGCTCAGTATAGAAATAAAAATAACTATAATATAAGTTTTATAATCCTCATTTTTAACAAAATAATTAAAAAATGCTTTGGAGTACTAGAATATCAAGGAGGACAAAAAAATGTTTTTTTAAAGAAAATAAGTAGCTGATGGTATGACTTTTTTCTTACATTCTCCCGTTTTGACGGAAAAATAATAAAAAATGGAACTTTTTGTAATGAACTAGATTGATTAATTATTTGTTAATAAAGAGAAAAAAAAATGTACATAATGGGTTAGTAAATAATAAAGGATATGATAGAGATTGAAATCGGGATGGGCAGGCGAAGTCGCTGGCAACAGTAGTTCGAAATAAAACTCATCTACAGTATAAAAGTACATTATTTGGTTTATTAAAATATTTTAATATGGCTAATGGATGGAATGAAACATTGAAACAACATCACACGAGGCTTAAAATACGAAAATGACTTAAAATATTAAACAAAAGAAAATGAGAACACAAAATATACACACAAAAAATCGTGAAAATTACAAAAAAAATGTATTTTATATAGCAGTATCGATCATGGGTCCAGGATGGGACAAGGCTTGCTTCCTCTCCTGAACTGCTGTAACCAGCTTCCTGTAAGGTCCCAGAGGCAGTCCCATACTCTTCATATCGCTCTCAGTGAGCAGCATCAGGGCTTCCAGGTCTATCTGCTCGTCTTTGAACTTCTGTACGTACTGTGACAGACCCCAGGCGGTCAGGAACCGTTCCAAAGACGCGTACCCTGATTCTTCTGCTTCGGCTTCCTCATCTGATGTTAATGTGGAGCTTCCTGGAATTTTTATTTATATTTGAGTTATTTGGGTATACGGAATACGGATACTATTTGTTAGAGTTTGTCCGCGACATCTAAATTATTTGTGTTTGCACAATATGTATTTTTTTCCATATCGTAATAACAGTTCAAGATCAAATGTAAGTGACCCTTTCGTATATGTGGTGTAGGATGAGATCAACTCTAATTTTTGTCCCTTAACCAGCTCTTACGGAACCCTCGTTATACATAGGGCTGTGCTCTTCAATAAATAAATACCAAATGTTGCACAAATATCCCCTCAAATAAATTTGCAACGCCTAATATCCTCACGAGCCTTATACCAGGATAGAATCCATATCTCACCAGACTGTGTGGAGGTCCACTCTGCTGGCTGGTAGGCGTGCCTGGCGAGGGAGCCGGCAGACCCGATGGAGAGCTCCTCGCTGGCCGGCATCGCGCTCAAAGTCGCCGTTATGGATCGTCTGGGGTTCACATAACTCATATATATATTTATACTTGATAGAACTATTCAGATTTATTCCAAAAATGTCTAACTTTATAATATTTGACAGGATTATCGATTAGTTTATTTATTCTGGATCAAAATTTTGGATACGTAAGCGGCTTCAATGGTATATCTTACCTAAACGCTACACTACCAAAGCCAGGTCTGTCGAATATACTAGCGGGTTCCTGCAGCAATACCTCCTGTCCGATGCCGCTGTCCTCTCCTCTCTGCGCCGCCAAGAAGTCGGGCTGACTGGCCGACCTAATCGAGTCATTTATTTAACTAATTCAAGCCCAGTCCACGACTTTAAGATTACTATTACAAAAAATAATAAGTAACTAACTGAATAACCAACAGTTATAATACGAATGTGCTGTTAAACTCATCTATAGTAAGAAAACTTGGAATATAACTTAAATTAAATACCGTCTTGCCACCTCATCTCTATCTAAAATGATAAACAGCAAACCTCAGTAGAGTATTATTTTAGACGGTGGAGGTGTTCCAAAAACCATCTGAACACAAAACTAGTCTTCTCTCTCTTTCTCTTACTAAAGGATCTTAGAGTGTGCTGTTAATATATCGAATCCAAGATAAAGTATAATAATCTAAAAATTCACAAAGAGTCCAAAAAACATTTACTTCCTCAGAACTACCTAAAGAACACAGAACTGTTAAAATCTCAAATCTAAGTACTATAATACTCACAAGTAGCCTACAATAACAATAACCCCTTTCCCCTTAAATAGCAAATTATCAAGCACTATAAAACACATTGCTTACAATGTACCCCTTTCCCCCCTACCTGGTAAGTGTAGGCTTGTCCTCCACGAAGACGTCCGCGACGGGAGCCCGCAGCTGCGGCCCCGCTCCGAACGTACCCACGTACATGACTTCGGAGTCGCGACGCACTCCACTCAGTGACGTCACCGAGCGACGACCTGTGGTCTCCACTTCTCCCACCTGGAGGATATTATTTTGATACGATCATTAAAATATTATTATTCTTTAATATCTCTTCTAGACGGATTTTTTATGGCATGAGCAGTGTTTTTTTCTATGTATGTACTGTCCGTGAATATGAAATATATATATACTTAAATAAAATAAAATAAAACAGTCCCTTCTCAACAAATCGAGGAGCTATATGCATGCGTTTATGAATAAAGAATTCTTTAAGAATAGAAAAGAAGTCTAATAGATGTCGCCACTATTTTTGATAAAGACTATTTTATATCGAATGCTCAATTCATCGAATAGGGCAGCGATACAAAAGCGATAGCTCAATCGGGACTGATTCCCAGATGTCATGAAATCAAATCCTTGCCCTTATCGAGTTGTTTATCACTCTATATTTATATAAAACTTAAAGAACTCTGCATCAAAGGAGCATTAAAATAAAGCTATATTTAAGTCATATGAATGTCACAAATCTTACCTTAAAATCATCCCTTACGCTGCTCTTCCCCAGCGTGCCGTTCTTCAGTTTGCTGGCGAGTGCCTTCTTATAGACGGCGCCACGGCCGCGCGCGCCCGCACTTACCGTGCCCACCAACGCACTGTATGTAGGACGCGGCTCCTCCAATAGGTTACCTGTTGAACAGTCATTTCATTCGTTCATTCATTCATTAGTTTATTCATTCATTCATTCACCAGTTATTTTTTTCATCCATTCAATTATTTATTCAATCGGTCTCTCACTTGTTAATTTATTAATTCATTAATTTATCCGTACAGTGCATTTTTTTTACGAACGATGAATGCATATCATAGATTTTTTAAATTAGTTCATCCATAAATTTGTTTAATAATTAATTGATTCAACAATTCAATTATTTAATCAATCATTCTCCCACTCATTAATTTATAATAGATTCAATCAATCATTCGTACAGATAATTTTTGTACAAATGAATGATTAAAGTCATATTATAATTGCATGATTCCAGGCGTCATGAATACTTTTAAAATATTCCGTAGGTTGACAAATTTGCTAGTTTTAATAATATTGTACTTGAGTTACCTTGACTAGACGAACGTGTCATCTTTTGTTTAAGTGCCAGTAGAACGTTGCTAGGTCGGTGTGGCATTGTCGATACTTCTTCGTTATATCCGTTGTCCCATTCCTTGGCCAGTTTCTTTAACTCCTTCTCAGCCATCACCTCTGCCTTGCTTTGTCTCTTCGTGTACTGTTTTTGAAGTTTTTCCTGATCCTTTTTCGCCTTTTCTTTTAGAGACTTCGCTTTTTTTCTGTAATATTATATTTTCGATATTTTCATGCAATTCAGATTAAATTCTTAAAATTATTGATTTTATTTATTAAAAACATATAAATAAATATACAATTAAATATAAGCAGGATTCGAACTCGCGACCTCTGGAAAACCGTTCCGTCACTCTACCAATTGAGCTACCCGCTTCGATTAATTTGGTATTATATATATTCTTTGATAGTCTATTTTAAATAAGCTTAACATGTCTATATATTTTCACGGACATGTTCAAACATACTTGTCATTATTTTCTAGTTTGCCTGATGACTGGTCAAGGAAACGCAAGATATCTTCTCTTCCATTAATTGCAGCCAGTTCTTGAGCGGTGTGTCCGTCCACGTCCATAGCGTACAGGTTAGCACCGAAGTTTACTAGAAATGTCACACATTCCTTGTGACCTCTAGCGGCTGCTAGGTGGAGGGCTGTATTGCCGAAGTAATCGTGCTTGTCTGGCTCTCCTCTGAAATTAAATTTATTTTATTATTCAAATTCTATAAGCACTATTTGACGAGAGATTGGCTCAGTGGTTATAATTCCGATGCTTGTGCCGATGGTCGTGGGTTTGATCGCCATTAGAAAAATATTTGTAATAAAAACTTGTATTTTCATCTTGTATTTACGAATAATAGTTCATGTTAATTAATTGTCTACTCATACTACCAGCTTTAATTAGTTTGAGGCTAGGTTGCGTTGTTTGAAAATGTCAGTACGTTTATTAATATAATCATTGAGGCGTCATAATCTATAGTCATAATCTAGTCATAATAATCTAGTCATAATCTAGTATTTTGTATAATCTAGTCATAATCTAGTATTTTGTAATCTAGTATTTTAATCAAAGTCTGTCAAATACTTCAAGCGACCTGGTACTTAATAATCGTTTATACCCATGAGGTATGCTCTAACATTATCTACTTATCCGTAACTTATTTGTGTCGTAATATGTCGATTCCTCTCTCTCTCTTCTCTCATACGTCATCTCAGTACAGACTTGCTTCTGTGACATATCATTTTACGCACTCCATACATGTCTTCTTGGCCCCCTTTTATAATATTATATAATCTAAAAATCATAAAAAATCGTGCTGTTTAAGACTAAGCGAGGAGCCCTGAAAGTTCTAACCAAAAATACTTTTTAAACAAAATAAAAACAAAGTTTTGAGGTTATTCCATGTGTCATATGTAGCTCGTTATGTCAGTTGTCACTATTACACCATAAAATTAAAATTGGTTAAGAAATGAGATCTCTACGAGTTCATACAAAATAACAAAAGGATTTTGTCTGCCCTCCTTTTTTCCCTCATGACGTGGTAATTTATTTAGTTTTATTCTGAAACGAATAGTAATATAGAAAATATAATCTAATCAGTATATTAGTCATATATTATGAATTGTTTATCGCTCTGATAAGTTATTTAATTCTACCACAAAGTTATTGTTTCAAATGTCTATAATCGTCAACAATTATTAACACGCAATACCTACCAAATATTATTCTTTATTTTTATTTAAACCATATAAACGATTTAATTGTATTCTATGCTAAATATTTGATTGGTGAGTCCAGCCTCCCATGAACTTTTAATAGCTATTGTGGTTTGAAGAGGTTTTGTTACAATATTACATTATATTATTTTGATTCGCGCCATGATACAAAACAATATTAGATTATTTCAGCTTAGTGACGTAAAAGATATAATGATTTCTTTAAACGCCCAAATTAAAATATGTGTAAAACAAAAACAATATTACATTAATATTTCAAACATCAATCGCTTCATGGTTTATTAACAATATTTCCTACAATAAAAGAATGTATTATTTAGGATGACGTCATCAAAACTTCTTATCGAAACATTATCAAAGTAATATTAGTTAGTAAAGATTAATTGTAGGAGTGCTGTAAAAACAAATTCAAAATTTATTTACCCTCTACCACAAAGGAGTCTTAGAGCCTCGATGTGTCCTTCAAAAGCAGCCCATAAAGTAGGAGTCATGCCAGACTCATCTTTATTATTGCATTCTTTCCTCGTCGCCTCTCGAAGGACTTCCAGAAGACCATCTTTGGCAGCTCTGGAAATAAGTTATGAAGATAATATTACACATTTGAAAGCATCAGGCCTCCCCAGCGAACAGACTGCAATGGGTGTAGTTGTTCGTGAATTGCCCATTTTCTATTGACGTTTGTGAAACAGTGATCAGATTAAAGAAATAAGTGTTCAGTTATTAAAGTGTCTTTATGTAATTTAGGATTTAAGTATGGTTTTTAAAACAACACAAGATAAGTTAAGTTTCTGTCATCAGCTCTTAGATCTGTCTCAAATAAATTTCCGAGCTAGCATTGGCAACTAAAAACTGTTAGGTTATAACAGTAGCTTTTCATAAAGATATTTATATTCTTTTTGATTATCTAGGTAACTTTACTCTTAAATAAAACTATTCCCCAAATAATACACTTATTTGCCCGGAAACTTATAATACATTGAGAGGTAGATGACAAATTAATATAATTCAGGTATTTATATTTATATCTTCACGAGAATGTTATAGTTTAAAATTGTATTAAAACTTTCATGTGTTAAAAATCATACCTAAACATTTTATACCTACACATATTTTTATTTAAAAAAAAACAATTTTCAAATTAGATAGTAAGTCATTCCTATGTTACAAACACTAAAATAACGGGTACGAAATACACCCAGATCCGGAACAATAATCTGTTAGCACATAGAATTGCCACAATATTTGATTCATATGAATCAAATGTGACAATTCTATGTCAACAAATAAATCATCTAATGTAGATGAAATAAAGATTAAATATGAATCAGTTTATACGATAATAGAACCGATTGTATTCTAACAATGAAATGAATAATGGTGGACAATACGTATGGTTATTGAAGGGTACAGTTACACTGGCCCTGGCGATGTGCCCTTCTTCGGGACGTCAAGTGGATTCCCATGGCTTAAATGTTCTAGGTACAAAATGAATATATTTTTTTATAACAATTTTTATTTTCCCTTCATAAGAAGAGGCTTTTTTAAAAAGTTTTTTTCTGCTGTAACAATTTTGTGGCAATTATATATATATATATATTTGAATGGATATTTCTGTCAGTCACGCCATAACTTGAGAATGTCTGGACCACTTTCGACTTTTTATATACTTTGTAAGTTTGATGAAGGTTGTTTTGAAGTTAGTTTTTTTAATTGCTTATTGCTACATTTTTCATGTATAAAAAATACTATATTTCAGTAAAAATGTTAATGTCTCTAAGAGAAAAGTCTTAAAAAAATGCTTTTAAAATGGTTAAAAAACAAAATGTCTGCCGCCGTTGCCATGACGTGTGAAGGGGTTGGATTGTTATATAATATATTAAATGGACTTTAAAGACTTGATTACTGGAAGTGTAATAAAAAAACAAATGGTAATATTTCCGGAAGTAATGAAGAGTGAACGATGGAATGTGTAGCGGCCTTACAATAGCTTGTAATAACTTTCACTTGTGTGTGGCAATGTCATCGTGTGAACTAACTTACTAACTGCGTATTATAAATATTACGCAGTTTGGGAAACCTAGATCGTGTAGATTTCAATGTAAATTAGTCTGTGGATTTTTTATACTAATGTCACATAAATTGTATACATTTTTAACATGTACGAGATATGGTAGCTCAACTGGTAGCGCGTCGGTTTCCCTGAGGACGCGGGTTTGAATCATTGCCCGTATCTGTTTATTTTTCATTCTATATTTATTTCAAATTTAGATAAGCCTTAAATGTCTAAACATGCTTATAGATATTTCAAACATAAATAGGGATATTACTTTGGGAAACTTAGGTCCTGTATATTTCGATTGAAGTAAAGTAGCCATTTTATTATTCAATTTACTAAGTGCTAGGTCAACTAGCGTACTAATATCGCATTGTGAAAAGGTTGTCAGTGAGTTAGTGCTGCTTATGACTGTTAGAGACTCTTACTCACTATTTTTTCGGGTCAAATAGTGTCGTTGGAATGAAATAATGAAATAGGCGAATGAAATGCAATTATATCGATACTATAGGAAAAAGCTTTTATATATACAAAAGCTCGAGCACCATAGGGCCCATTGATAAACCCTCCAAACTTAAGAAAGGTAACTCGAGAACGGTCAAACCTATAGAATAAATATATTATACTTTTTTGTTGTTCCTAATGTTAGACATCTTTTTTGTGTTAAAAGTCTTTTGATTATATTAGAGGTACTTTAAGGGTGACGACTCGAATTTTTCATCTGTCAGTCTGTCTTCCATGCACAAGTATCAAAAGTATGATTTGTTAAATTTATATAATATATTAATGGAAGTTAGTATTTGCTATTTTAATACTAATGAGAGATTATTATATTTAAACTTTCGTGAACCATGACTTTTATATTTATAGTTACCTGACTGTATTCATGTGGTATTATAAGCGTGGCCACGCTTAGAACTCATGAGTAAGAACCCCGAATGGGTTCGAAACTAGTCGGGCACATTCCGATATAATTATACGTGAATACAGCCGGGTAAATGTAAATATAATCAGATATTTGAATTTTTTAAACTTAAATTAAATGACGAAGTCAGTGCGTAGATGCGAGATTGTTAAACTCTTAAGACAAAGAGCGGTTTTATATTATATCTGTATGTGTGAGTATCTGTGTCTGTAACATCCTAACTCTAGACTTAGAGGGAGATATTGAGAATGCTCTGAGGTATCATTGAAAAAAAATCTGTTTAATCATTCAATTATTAACAATTTTTTAATTTTTTTTAATGTTTAATAACATCCCGGACATCAAATTACTTTAAAAGAGTAGTGACGCGGTAGCTCAGTTCACAGAGCGGCGGGACGGTTTTCTAGAGGTCGCAGGTTCGAATACTGCCAGTATTATTTTACATTATATATATATTTTTTAATTTATTGTACGTACTCAAAGTTCTAAACATTTTCTGTGAGTATGTTGTTTCAGTAACCATGGTAACCTAACACCTGTGATCGCAGCCAGTACGCTGATAAGGTTTTGCCAATTAATAATAATTCTTAACCATATGAATTTAAAGTTTAAATTACAATACATTATTGTTCCCTCTCTGATAAACTGTTGAACCATAGAAGTGCAGGGACAAATATAACACCTCACAAAATAAATATAATTATTTTTATGTTTTTCTAAGTAACTTTTATCAATATATTTATCAGTTTATTTTGCTACCAGTACTTGTGTTGTAAGTACCAACAAAGTATTGGAGCATTTTGGCAAATATATTATTTTTGATTAAATTTGAGGAAAAATTTTAGAATATTTAATCTACTATATATGCTTCTATACTTATTAAACTTTCAGAATGGTGTTATATAAAACGTAAAAATATATTTTTCGTATACAAAATGTTAGTAGCTGTCGTTGCCATGACAACGTCGTTTAGGTAATTATGAATTTTCAATGATCTACGGAAGTAAGGTTGTAGGAGACACGGTCCACGTACTGGCAAGTTCAATGTCCTTAAGCATTGTTCACCAAAAATAATATGTTAAAAAATGTACACGTAACGCACACATACGCAATTGTAGGGTTATAACCTATAAGAATGAAGGATACCTTTGACCTTTTCATGTTTCCAATAAGGATGTTTCATTTGCTTTCAAACCTGTTCATGGTTGTGACAAGTTATTAGTGGATGTCTCTTCCAGTACTTATTATAGAGAGATCAGATTTCTAAGTAACTTGATTACAGTTGGCTTGGAAATGGGAATTCAATCTTAGCTTTTTCCGTTAGTTCTTTTATATATGGCGAGATTCCTAACAGCTCACATACCACAAATTTTATTGATATTTACAAACAGCACGTACGTTATTTAAATACAAAAAATCCTGTAATGACCATTAAGTTAAATTCAAAATGCTGAAATGTATATTAATTATATATGTATACGTAAGTTTTAGTTAATTCGTCCATTGATTCTCTTTAAATAGTTTAAATAAGTGAAATTAATAGTATGTGAAGTGGCGTAACGAATTTTTTTTAATTAATCCATCTCCATTTCTACTAATTGGCTAGTTTCTAAATATGATCCAGCAGATTTTTGGAGTTCCGTTTATTTTATTGCCAAATTTAAATGTTTATTTCGGATAATTAAACAGCTGTAATCTTGCTAGAATTCAAATTGATTGAATATGTTATATTTATTTACTAATTTAATTATGCATTCCCTTAATTTGTGAGCTATAGACTAGACAGTCTATAATCTGATGACAGATTGTGAGAAACTGTTATCATATACTTCATTGATTATAGACTACAGAATGTGTTAGATGAAAGTAAACAGGAATTGGTACAAAAGGAAAGATCTAATTATCTTTAGATTTCAGTAATGTATAGTAATTCAGTAATAATCAATATTTGAATCGTCGTAGTCTACTTAAAACAAGTAAATTATCAAGACCATAAATTTAACGAAAGTGAAATATAATTATGATAACAAGAATTATCTATCTTTTATCAATTTACAAGATAGATAAGTCTTTGAAAATACCAAAGCTATATATACTTTATTATATATATACTTACTTGTGAAATCTATCTGTAGTCATCTTGTAAGGAGTTTGTACCGCAAATTCAAGTTGTAAAACTCAGGTAAAAGTTGGTTCAGCTCATTTTAGACGGAAACCACAAAATTTATAATGCTAGAAAGTTGCTCTTTTGTCACACTACACTTCAATCATGTAAATGCTTTTGTTTTTATTTTAATTTACCACCAAAATATTTAAAAAAAATACACTAATCGAATTACAAGTATGGAAGATAACACAAAAAATATAATTGATTGATTTTAAAACAGGTTCCACTACTATATGTATATTTTTCTATCAATTGTTATTAGAACTACGATTTGTAAGTTTGTAAAACTAGTAACTACACCTGGTTCGTGGGAAAATGCGAAATCTACTGAACAACAGTGAACGTAGCAACGTTATGTTACAATGACCTTACTGATAAATTCAACGCCATCACTTGAGAAACAAATGTACTATTTTACACACATCATTACAACGTCTTTTGCAGTGGTGTCAAAAGCGCCATCTATTAAGCAATAGCCAAATTTTACTTTTTACTCACCACTAGAGGGCATAACATGACCATATGTCAATATTTTGTCAAAAGATTACATTTGTAATACAAAATAAAATTGAAACAAAAACTAAAAAACCATCCATCTGGATAAGCCATGCGCTTGTAACTTGATTTTTATTACATTTACGAGTGTTACTCCAATTAAATTAATTTTCCAGGTATATTCCGCATTTAAAAGTATAATATTTATTATACTAATTCTGACAATAAGCTATCTTCATTACAAATATCATTACAATTCTTCCCGATATCTTTAGCGTTATGCACGAACGAACAGACGAGCAAAAATCAAATACCATTGTTATATGAACTTAAAATTAAGCAATTGCTTATATATGTTGTGGGTTATGTCTCGTTACTTATAATTAAGTAGACTGATACATATTTGTATATATTGTAAATACTAGCCGTTGCGCGCTGTTCTACCCGTATTAAAAACCTAATATGAATGATAATTCTAGGGCTGCTCTTTAGTTATCATCAGACAAACGAAATAACAAACATATTTCCAGCATCATAGTTAATGGCAGGATTACATAAAAAGAGAAATTTTTCTTTTGCCTTGCATTATATTCATAATATTAAATAATAATCTAATATAATATAAATCTGATTAGGTCATAAAATTAATACCTAATATTCAATAATAATCCATATATAGTATAAATCTAATTAATGCCATTTCAAAAAGGTTTGTAATTCTTTAGAAATATATTCTTCGTAAAAAAAGAAACTTTGGCATGGTATAAAAGTATTTCGTAAAGTTAACTGAAACTAATAACCGATCTCCAATTTGAGATTAAAATCAATCTTAGATTATTTTACGTTAGTGGATTGAGTATCCACTTGTTCTTTTACATTACTAAGTACTGAAATAGTTTGTACCATCAATCTTTTGTAACAAAGATTGGTTCAGGATGGTTTCGTTTGCGTTTACTAATATGATAAAAAAAAAAAGGTTTCAATAGTGCTTGGTTTACTAAAGGACCTCAGAGTCAAATATATTCTGTATCAGTTTTCAAAACAATGCGGACGAAATAACAATATATTCTATGTCATATAAATATTTTTCATGATTTAACATTTCATGAAACAGTAGTATACAGTATTACTGGAGAAATATTGTAAGTTATAGAAATTATAGCAGTTTATTACAATATAATATGTAAGCAAAACATTAGCACATTACCACATAATTGATAAAAAGACAAACAATAAGACAATTATTATATACAAACAAAGACAAATCATAATAAACAAGCATATGTATATTAATTCTAGTTTCATAGACAATACTTTATCATCATAATTATATATCATAGATATAAAAGCGCCTATTAAAAGGATTACTGAAACGAACGACTGAAGCATCTACCGTACTTAGTGATATTATGTTCAAATATTTGTAATCCATTAAATCTTTATCGTCTAATGGGTTTCATATGTAGCCCTTCAGTGATCCATTGCCGACAATCAGCTGGAAAGTCGTGATTAGATGATTTTTTTTATCTATTCACATTTATTATTACCATAGACAATATATTGGCGGTAAACCTGGCCTGACAGATTAAATAAAAAAAAAACTTAATATTGATAGGTTGGTGCTTGGCAATTTGTTAAATAAATAAAAATTGTAATATATTATATTGATAGGACAGTTTGTTATTGTATTGTAGGTTGGTATTATTTATTTCTGATACAGACAACCATTGTTAAAAATAGTAATAAACTTAGGAAAAGTTGGTACTATTTATTTTAAATACAACCAAATATTGTTAGAAATATTCTTAATCTTAACACTTGCTAGGTTGGAGTGATATATATATTGATATAGACAAATATTGTTTAAAATATATATAAACCTTACTATAAATATTTCTAAGTTGGTATTTAAATGTTTGTAATAATATATAAATATTCCTAGGTTGTTACCAATGATGTATTTTTGAAACAGACAAATATTATAAATATTGCAAGGTTGGTATTATTATTTATTTCTGATACAGGCATATACTGCTAATAATTATGTTGGTATTATTATTTACTGCTGAAATATCTATATACTTTTAATAATATTCGCCCAACTGCCACCACAATCTAATTAGCAACATTTGGTCTAAAGCCATACATAACTAATAACAATAACGGCTAATAATCCCGTTTGAGATGATTGCCGCCGCGCTATATCTTTTTTATACTCGTTTATCGCCCGATAATATAATAATCATATCACGCTGACAATAATGGCATGCCAAATAAAATCTACCTACCCTATATTACACGTAACAACGAAATAATATTACGAATTTTATCAAGATATTATTTAAAACAATATAAACTTTAGTGTAATAAGATAAAGTAGATTTTTGTCTGGCTGTATGTGTTCGTGTCTGACGTTTTCGATTACCAAAAATGCCGGAGCTCGAAAACGGAACATGTACAAATTGGGTGAAGTTCGGAGCGCGCGGGAAAGCAATATGTTTTTATTTCTTTTTAATTTCCGGTTCGCTTTAATGGCGTCGAAATCAATATAATGGTGAAGCGGCCAGCGCCATTTTAGCATTTTGTGGTTTTGCTCATTTAACATTGAGTACCAACCGAGCGCGCCAATTAATGTTGTCATTATCTTGTTTATTTTTCGCGTTTTTATTGTAATTATTTCCAGTTTTTAATGTATTTATAGTATTCAAATTAATAATGTTTTCTTCTAATTATTGACTATTTATATAAATCTTTTATTAAACTACTTATTTCTATTCAACCTCCTTTCTCCAATTACATTTAGTAACAACTATTTTCTATAGTCAACCTTTTTGTGATGAACCTGTAACTTAAGTTCAAGCTATTTTGTTAACTTACTATAATTCTAGCAGTTAATATTGATAATAGGTTCTAGAAGGTTCCATTTTCTGCTTGAGGTGGTAAGCAACCCATGAACATATAATCAGTGTACGGAGAAAATTATTTTGCCAGCTATTGTGCCTGGATAATTGTTTAACTAATATATTTGTATGGCTGACCTATGTATTTTTTTATAAATCAAGCAAAAAATAATATGTTAATAGTATTTTTATCGAGTTTTTATCCATTTTTTTATCGAGTATGGCAGTTGCTAAATTTCTACATCGAAAAAATAACAAAAAAATAATTCATTTGTCTCTAAACACATTTGAATACAAGTGAAACTTGTCAAAAAAAAACTTTGTAAGCCTTAAATTTACAATCTTACAATATATATAGAAACTCATTTGTAAAGTATGTAAAATTAAAGATAATTTTATTTAAAATATATTATTAAAGTTATATAATATATAGTTTAGAAATATGTTAAGCTAATGCAACTTATCTAAATCATAGCTAGGCTGGGATAATAAAAAAAAATCATGTGCAAAACAAAAATAAGAAATAAAAAGGGCCGCGCGCAATCGCCCGAAGCATCGTTGGTTACTGAACTGAATTTTAAACGTTTCTACGGTGTCGTTATTCTGTAATGTTTCTGTGCTTATCTGTGGAAATTATTAATGTCAAATAAGTGTCATATTTGACATCACTATATAATTATTTATGTTTTTGTCAATATGAGAGAAATATATTTAAAATTTTGATTATCCATAAAGACTATTATATTTATATTCTATACTCACGTCAATTATATTGAAACTAGTTTCTAGCATATTCAAGGTTCTTATTTATGCTTATTTTAACTTATTTGACGCGTCTCTGCCGCTTGCAATCTCTTCTAATTCATCCCTTTGCTTGCCCAACACGAATCATATCTCACGACAGGTCTTATGACGGTTATGTATTATTTCATAATTCTTACGGGAATGTGTGGATCGCAATCTGTTTCAGTTACCTGTTGCCATTTCATCTATCCAGCATATATTCTATTTTGCACGTCTCTGTCTATGTTACTATCGTTTTGGATTACTGATCCGAGGTACCGGAAGTCAGACGAGACTCGAAGGGATACACCATTTAAAGCAATAGCGAAAAAACCCGAATATCTCTAAAGTCACAAAACGGTGCTCCGTGCTGATGCTCATCTTTACTCTACCTGCTATTTTTCCAGCCTTCTCTGGACCTCAGACACATCTTCTCCAACAAGAACAATGTTGTCGGCGAACAACATACACCAGGGTACCTCCTCCTGTAATACCGATATCAATACCAGGAGGAACAAATAAGGGCTTAAAACCGGTGGTGGTGGACCGTGTTGTAAATGTGGTGTAATGATTTACACCACGTGTGCTATCCGGCTACAGATTGGACATGCGTATTTACACTTTCACACATAGCACGTATAAGTTGAACGTACTTCCCTGGAATTTCCTTCTCTTTCATAATCCACCATAAAATCTCCAAGGGACCCTGGGATGGATGGATGGGATCGTATGATTTTTTTATGTCAACACACACCATATTTTTGTGCAGTGTCCATATTTTCCACATAGTTGGCGAAATGCGAATATGGTCTCCAATGTTCCGCGGCCGGGCAAAAACCCTAATTGGTTAGGTGATACCTTGCTTTATTCTCTCATTCGTCTTTCTTCTTAATACACAAATAATTAGAAATCTGCCTGTCTGTGTTATGAAAGCTCTTACAGAGTTTATTTTTGATTGGTTTTGTTGACAGGCTTAGATAAATATATTTATCTAAATCTAAATAATATATAGAAGTATATTATACAATGTTATTATACTATTAAGTAGCGTTGTATATAGTTCATTACAGTAATATTATTCATTGCTTTTTTAAAAACAACTATATTTGTAACATAAAAGTAGCAATTGAAACAAAACATTCATGAAATAATTTATCTCCAATATATATATATTTAAAGACGATTAAAAGAAACGTAAATATATAGAATTTACAATAATTATTATAGTGACTTCTATAACCTAAAACTACTTTATGATAAATATCCTATTAAAATATAGAGAACATTTCGAAACACTTATAACATAGGTTGTATACCGCCATCTTGTATTTGTTACATGAATTATATTATTTGTCATTTACAAGTCATCCTGATCATTCCATCGAGTTGTCAATACACGGAGTAGATGTTAATATAGACTAACAATTTTAATTAAAATAAACTAATAAAACTTCTATTTTATGAAATTTGTTTTTTTTTATTTACTAATCTCAATACGCTGTATATTTTAGTAATTATTTAAAAAAAATACTTGTATCTTTTTTTGTTATTTTGCTTTCTTTTCATTAAATATGTATCACATAGTCCATGGACAAAATATATTTTTTTTGCAATATTAATATATATATCTAGATTATTTAGTTTAAGAAAATAAATTGATCTTCATTCCTATACATAGACTAGGCAGTATACTCAAAATATTTTGGCCTGCAACTTAAAAATAAATAATAATAAAAAACAAGTCTTATCAATATTATTGTACTATTATATATATTATAATTTCTGAACGCAAGTCACGTCAGGTAATCGATATCGCCTCCGCTTCCGCCACTTAGCAATGTTGGTATTATGACAGACCATTAGCCTGGAAGAAACTCATCATTACATACTTTATTGTGCACGTTTGTTTTTTTATTTACCGCGAAATTGAGAGCAAAAGTTTAATATTGAGTAGCTCATTATTACTTTTTTTATATTATGCATATATACTTTTTTATGCATTTCCTTGTTTTTTTTATTTACCGCGAAATTTATCGCAAAAGTTTAATTTGAATTGCTTATTTTTTTAATACATTACTTATACATACTTTTTAGTGCACTTCTTTTTTTATTAAAAGTTGGATATTGAGTTGCTTATTCTTTTTTGTTTTCATATATTATGCATATATATCTTTTTTTGTGCATGTCTTTCATTTACCGCGAAATTGGGTGCAAATCCGTTCCTGTTTTTTTTTTTATCAATTAAATATTAATTTAGTCTGGTTAATTTGGTGTTCTTTAAAATCAAATAATAATAATATAACGAAATTTTTAGAACAGCTTTGGAATGCAATAAGATAAATGGTTGGTAGTTATTAGAAAGTGCCACAATGGCGCTGTTTAACCGGAAGCTGTCAGGAAATAGCCACTAATGGCGTCAGCGGAAGTAACACCATTACGGCCTAGTGATGATCAAATAATTACTCATTTGTGTTTATTTTGCAAGAGTGCATTTTATTTAGCGCTTAATCGAGTGAATGTTATTATTAATACATTAACTGTAACGATAAAGTTTTTTTATTAGTCTCTGGAAGGATGATTGAAGTACAAGTGAGAGGACCGGATCCGGAAGTTCTGGTTGGCCAATTAGAAGATATTTGAAATTGACAGATGTTAGTTATGATTCTTGAGTACAGTTGCCTTTAGTTTTGTTTCTCTGCTGTTAGCCCTACTAACTATGACAGCGTCATTGGGGACCACCTGAAGGCAGAAAGTCGAAACGAACGCCTTATATAAGGCACGACCCCGGAGGAACGTGCAGAAATGGATACCTCGTCTTCCTGGCGAAGACTCTGCGTGTGTTGTGTGTATTGCCTTCGCGCATCCCTTTTCCTGACGTGATCGTGGCGTTAGGGTCTGCGAGTACCGACTTGGATCTTCTTAACCTGACTCTATGATTCCTACGCGGTAATGGACCTCGGGTCTTAACCACCAGTGTGTTCGAGTGACCTTACAAATACACCCACACCACGGCCTCATCTTAGTAGCTTTTTGAGAACCCTTTGAAAGATTTCATTCGTCGATATAAAGATTCATTAAAATTGGTTGAAAAATGCGATCTTTACGCGAGTAATACATAAACAGCTTACAAAAGCTTTTGGCCTAGTTTCGAAGCAATATTCGTCGCTGGCTTAGTCAATAACATTACTATAAAGTAACTAGTTAATATATAAAAATATATATATATATTGAAAAAAGTAATTTAAATATTATTTATTTGTTTATATAATGACGTTAACCTTTCAAAAGACATAATAAATAACTCGCGCCGACAACTTTCATCCGTCTCTACCAAGTTCATTGAAGTTCACCAATAAATTGTCGGTCGAGTTCAAGTGAAAAGACGGAGTCCTGTCTATATATACGATTATATAAGTTACATGTAACATGGTATAATAATCAAAGAAAAATCGTACGTTTAAACATAATTTATTGTAATATCGTATCATATATATAGACAAGGAAAAGACAAGTAAATAGTTTTACATCAAACGTTATTTTATGCGTTCCGATATCGTGTCGTGAGGTGTAAATCTGACGGGAAACAGAAACTCCTTTCTGGTTGTAACGAGTTTCAAATTGGAAAATCTACTTAGAGACTAACTTTGGAACTTCACCCTTGTTTTTCCAATTTTCTCCTCTCCACAAATCTGTGCTTGCTTTATCTAACAGTGAGGTGTGTTGAGGAAAATAGCTTTATTGGTTGAAAGAAAATCCAGCCAGTATTAAAGCCTTTTTAATTGTCGTTTTAATTTGACATTAAAAGTATTTTTTTTTAACTTGAATAAAATATGATAAAACTTGTCATTGCTGCAATTAATATTAAAAGTAGGTGAATAAATATTTCAATTAATTATATATATGCTAAATATGGAATGAATGAGGAATAAAAAATTAATGAAATTTATATCAATATTAAATTTATACTGCAAATTTATATTTTTTTAAGGATTTACGAGAGTAGCCTAATAAAGATGTCGCCTCCGTTGCGATAACGACGATTATATATAGAAAGATTCATAGAAGCGGATAGCGACTCAGTAGCTCAATTAGCAGAGCGACGGGACGGTTTTTCAGAGCTTTCGGGTTCGAGTCTTAACCACAACGATTAACTTTTGATTCTCTACTCATTCAAAATTTAAATAACCTCAACAAGGCAATATTTATTTATAATAATTCTCAAACAGATAAATATGTTGATAAAATAAACAAAATGAATATTTTGTTTCTGTAATAAAACCTCACGCGAAATATGACACAGTAGGAACAGATTAAAAAATCATCCAGAATAATAAAGAACTTATCGTCTGTGAGATCTATGGCTAGCGAATGGAAAAAAGCAAAAAGGCGGGAACTTGATTCATAATGACATCAAACATGGCGGCACTGATTGCGATCTGACAGGGAGATAAGAATAGGGTGGCTAGCTTTGTCTTGTGATGACTATTATAAGTAAACATCTGCTAGGTAATCATGAGTATTTGTATTGTTTGAGGTGTTAATACATTGTGGTTAAGTGCGAGTGTAATTTTAAAGTAATTAGCTGTAAGAACGCGTGAATAAAAGTGAAGCCAGGCTATAAACT
The DNA here is from genome assembly GCA_963555665.1 of Dircenna loreta. NCBI lineage: Eukaryota > Metazoa > Arthropoda > Insecta > Lepidoptera > Nymphalidae > Dircenna > Dircenna loreta. Next base: position 1,888,175 of record OY743097.1, on the reverse strand, counting down.
TTATTATAAACTGTATATATTATATATCAGCTTGTTAGTGGTCCAAAATATAAATTAATTGTATCAGTACTGCGAATAATGCCAAAGTATAAATAAAGTATAAATAAATATCAATAATAATATCTTTATACGTAATTTGTATGATGTACATATTTTGAATAATAATTACATTATTGTTTTCTTACCCAACCACTGTTGTAGCGGCCTACTGTCAAAACAAATTGAGACTAAAAAATGGTGTCGAAAATACATATATTAAAAAGCTATATTTATTTATATTTTGTATTGTACTCACTTCAATAATATTGTAATTTTGCACTTCTAGTTTCAAACTCATTCGCATTTTTTTCTCATGGGTTCGACGTGCCAGTGTTAAGGCGGAAACATATCTAAGGGCCAAATTACATTATACAATCTTAACCATACGATTTGACCTCAAAGAATAGCTAATAGGCGTCTCCACCAATCAGCGAAGCACTGAACTCACTAACATCCATTTCACTATGCGATGCGATGTACGCTAGTTGAGATAGAGTGGCTCAGATCGTATAATGAAATTTCGTCATAAGTTATCGTAGATCACGGAAGATTAAATTTATCAATAATGCTGTTATTTTATTTATTATAAAAAATAAGAATTATTCAATAATTAGTTTGTTAGTGGAATACCTAATTCATAAATAACTCTGTGTTAACATGGCATTTTCAGATTATTAAAAAATATATATATGATTAGTAAATCTAACTTTGAAATGTAAACAAAGTCGCACTGGTTCTAGTTACATACGAAAGGACTCTTACAACAAAAAACAACACATACACTATATTTCTTATACTAATAAGAAAAAAACTGATTTATATCATAATCTGTGAACGAATCCTGAGAATAAAAACAAAAGAAACACAATGACAAATACCACAATTCGCTTTCCAAATACTTTCTTTTCTTTCTTTCTTTCTTTATTTTATAATAGTGGGGTGTATGTTTTAACCAAACCTACAAATAGGGGAAATGCGATGTATTTGAATACAATAAAAAGTGTAATAAAATAAACTGGCCGCAATAATTTTTATTGTAAGAAGGACCCTCGAATTATCATTTAGATGGGTAGCTCAATATGGCGCGAATTCGGAGGGAAAAATAGATCAACCCCGCGACAATTGACTTGCGTTTAGGAATGGTCTTTTTTACTCGTCAATTTGATTGCTTTGTACGAAACGTTCGGAAAGCGTGATTTGTTTTGTTAATAACAAATCAGTTAATATATTAATTATTATATGTTTGAAATTAACTAGAAACATTTATAATCATGTTAGGCTTATTATTTTGCATAGATAGGCATATAGAATTAAAATAATTAATTAGGGATACGAAACCGTGAACTCTGGGAAACGGCCTTGTCCCTTTATCAATTGAGCTACCGTATCAAATATTTTTTCATGCTATATTTATTTAAAAAATAATTAATGTGCTATTTTTTTTTAATATTAAAAAGGAGTTTTGATTTATAAAAAACTGGTTAGTTTTGATCATCTAGTATTTTTTTTAATATTCAAAAGGAGTTTCCATTTTAATAAAAATCTCCAACTAGTTAAGTATTCATTGTAAGTGTCGTGATTTAATACAGATATTAAAATTTAATCTGAATGTCGTCACAACGAGTATTAATGACAGCCTCCCCACAAGAAACCATTCCCTGGAAACACATTAGTGGAATGTTATTTCGTTCACCAGACAACCATAAGCGATAGCGGGGAATGTTTTTAAATATACAATTTTACAAAAATCGGAATAGGGATTCGAACCCGCAACCAACCGCCCGGGAACAACTAATAAGAGCCAACACGGATGAATCTTCGACCGTGTTGATGATTTTATATTTAAAAATATATAAACTTAATATGACTATACATGTTTTCAAAGCTTTTTAAATATATGTATTTGACTCGTGTTTCGAATGCTTTGCTGCTATGTTGCTTACGGGAATAAGTAATCGATGCATTATCTACCTTCCATTTTGGTTTTCGGGCATAATATTTAGAATTCAAACAAACAATATTCTCTATTTAAAAAAACACCATTCCGTCCTTCTAATAACTGAGCTATCACGATTGCTAAACTACCACAATAAAGTTTTATTTTTAATATATATATTTATTATTAAAATAATATAAATAAAAGCGTTTTACTAACCGCTTATCCACAGTGTGATGGTTCTCTCAATTGGGCTGACTCGGGCGTCCCTCGCCAAATGGGAAGAGAATCAGTCTGATAAATGATTTTGGTACAAATGTTATTTTGATCTTTAGCGATAGCGCGGGGCTCGTGCAGCTCGTTCACGTACATTGTATTGTATTGTTCTGTGATCAATTCATTTTGGGGGGGTTTGTGTTTTAGTTTCGTGGTTTTTGTTACGTATTTTTGGGAATGGTCACTTACACGACTTGAAGAGTGAAGACATTTTGTTTTTTTTTTTGTAAACGGTCACTTGTTCATTGATTTGTATTTGCATTTGTTACTTTATATTAAATTTATAGTAATATACTAATAATATTAAAAAAAAATAATAGTAATGTATAAAAAGGAAAATGGTAAGACAAATAAAAAAAAATATTTTCTTGAAAATTTTACTAACAAATAAATAAACATTGAATTATGTATAAGCCTTATGCTATACGTTTAAAATAAAAACCTTGGACATAGGATTACACCTACGATTAAACATGACGACCCTGAAAAAAAATAAAGGAAGGGAACTATTGACTAGATTCAAAATAATATTACGATTAAAGAAACTTGGCCACACGATAGTTGAACCGGTTTACACCTGCTTTTTGATAATTAAACATGTTCTGAAAATGGCAATGAAAAAAATTGTCATTTCCATGAAAAAATAAATTATTTGTTATAATTAATAACTTTTGCGAAATATATAAATCATTTATTTGAGGGTAGATGAGATGTGGCCGAGCCGTATGATATGAAATAAGTACAATTATCAAAATTCTAACCAATTTGTAGGCAATCCATGCCACTGTGGTATTTTCAAGACGCGGCCCCATCAGTGGATTCATCTGACCAAAGTAAATGGTGAACCAGCTGCGACAATACATAATAAGTAGTTATATATAAAAACAAATTAAAAAAGAATTACCTTAATACTCCAAGAAAAATTATGTTAAAAAAATGTCGAATACCCACGGTATAAATATGTTAAAACTAGACACCCGACCATCAAAGTATTTCTAATCAAAAAATTATTTAAACAAAAAAGATGCTTAACAGTAAGAACAACGAAAAAGTTTAATAAGTTTTTTCAATATGTTTGACCGTTCTCAAGTTACGAATGTTTTTAACTTTTATCACAGCGTCTTCAATTATATAACTCTAATGCAACGTAACATTGAAATTGTTTGAGAAATGCGAAGTCTACATACATATATATATTAATTAAAAGCTTTTTCGCCTAGTTTCAAGGTAATTGTTCTTGCTCGTTTCGCTAGCTTAGTTAAATATATATTTCAACTCATCTGTACCTCGCATAAAACAGTCTTTCAAAGTATGTACTCACAATATCCACATACAGAACGCGGAGAGCATTATACTGCTTTGGACTATTCTGAAAAAAAACAATCGTTATAAAAAAATATAATGTATGTTTGGTCCAAATATAAGATGAATGAAACCAACCCTCTGTTTGGACCCTTTTTTACAAGAAATGGTCCAATAATCAGCATAGTGGCAAAGACTCCAGTTATGATATACAGAGGACCTAAGAACCGTTCTTTGACTTCATCTTCTCTCAGGGAGGGATCGCGTTCAGGTTCTAGCTCCTCCTCCGGATCCAGAGAGTCTGTGTTATCCTGCAGTGAATCTGGTATGATTTGTCTTTTGTCCCGGAATTTTGAGTAATCAAATTGAGAATAGTCGTGAATTTGTATATCTTCATTTTCAGTGTCATCGTAGAGAATTTCAGTAATGTCTGCAGAAATGAGATGGTATCGTAAAAGGGATGAAATATACGGTATTTTGGCTGTAAATTAAAAGCTTTTGTAAGAAAGATGGGAAACGCAAAATGTTTTAATCTTTATATCATATACTGTTAGTAATCGTATAACTTTTAAACGAATTCATCGATAACTGAAATATTCATACAAAATCTTTTTTCATAATGTTTCATAGATAAGCTAGGCCAGGAAAAATAGTGCTGTGATCAAATAATGCCTATTTCATTATACTTGACCCTTAAAAAAACGAGTAAGTCTCCAACAAACACATGAAAGCACTAGCTCACTAACTACTTTTTCAATGCGATATTAGTACACTTATTGACCTAGAACTTAGTAAATTGAATAATGAAATGGCTGCTTCATGACTGATTCTCAAGGGCGAAGACGAGCAGTCTTGGAATATGCCATGTACCTTACCTTTGCCTACCGACTGTTTCATATACGGATCTATGGGACTATATTTTTTTTTATCTTCACTCATCATTATGTTTATTTAACTTATTCTTTATATACTTTTCTTATTCTTATATGTCCCTAACATATAGCGAAAATGGAATTTCAAAGTCGAGTTCAATCAATCTGTCATTTTTATTTTCTTTTAAACCATTTTAAAACCTAAAAGTATTTATACTAAATTAAGTTATTTTACTACTCGTTGAAAACTTTAAATTTTTATATATAAATAATTATAATTTATCCAAAAATGTATATTTTCGATCTGTTCCCAAGTCTTTAATAACACAGACGTCTATCTTATACAGATCTAATATAAATAATAATAAGGTTTTATGTGCAAGTTCTTCTATCTAAGGTTCCCGAGGCTGTATCAATATCTGATCTGATAGATGGAGGCAATGCGCGCGCGCACTATAATGACTCAATTATCCGCTTAGAAGGGGCGTGGCTCGCTACACTACGTCTTCATTACAAGAGAAGACTTAGTATGGAGCTAGTCTTATAAATATTGTTTTAATTTATTTTGATATATAACTTTCTAAATGTATATGTGTGCTTTATATTCTGTAATTTTTTGCATTATGAAGCATTTCATTTTTCTAACTTCAAAGAGGGTCTTCAACATGTATCTTTGTGTTTATTATTATAAGTTCTTGTATTGAAAATCAGTTATTTCATAATTAATAAAATTTAGGTATGCCACAAATTCATCAAACGTAAGTATAAAAAATCGTGAATTACTCAAACTAAAAAAAATCTACTTTTGAATTCCATTTTCATACATTTTAGCTCGCTGCGCACACGCAGCGGTACTCCAGGATACTATCTGTACTGGGAAATATAGCAAAGAATTTATTGGTTACATCGATAGTCGTGATGAGCATTTATGGTACATTTCCAGCATCTAACCATGGTCTACTAAATGTTATCTCTTCCATCTCAGTTTAAACTAACCTCTGAGGTCATGAATTGATTTTTAAGGTACAATTTTATAGGTCGGCCACACACTTAGAGATAACATATTCATTTTCTATTATGTACTTCATTTATATATTTTATATTGAATTGAACAATAGAAAATTGTTTTAAATAGATATGGAATTAAACATTCATCAATACATTATTCGAACCTGCGACCTGTAGGGATTTGTCACTGCCGCTCTTACAAATGAGCTATCGTGTCGTTACATCTTTATACAGAATGAAATAAATCCAAGTGTTTTAATTAGTTTTTATTCTATATCTATACATTACAACAAAAAAACATAGAAACTTAAGTAAAAAAATCAAATAAGTTAATAAATATTTCATCTTATTTAAAAATTAACAACCCTTTACACATAAGTTTGATGTTTTATCCAAAATGGAGTCAAAATTGCGTAACGTTTTGACGGATGTCAGTCCAAGGGTCGGAGTCAAGGATCAAGAGGCCGCTTTGGAGTTCAATTTCCGGAGCAGAAAGGATGTGATATGATTTGAATTTTGATATTCGATTAGTTTGACCCGGCGATAGACATCGGTCTCGTTATATACGTTTTTGTATTATGATATATGTATTAAATATCAATTATTATTTATATTATTTATATTAGTTTTAAATAGTTTATATTTTATAGTATGAATTACGACACGTTATACTCTGGTTGCAGGGTTCCTAAGATTAGGTCCATGAAGAACAAGAAACAGAAGAATTCAGAGGAGAGAACAAGAAGAAGACATATATGGAGTGCGTAAAATGATATGTCAAAGAAGTAAGTCTGTACTGAGATGACGTATGACAGAAGAGAGAGGAAGGAATTGGCATATTACGACACAAATAATTGAGATAAGTGTATATTATAGTATATTATGGTATTGGTAAAAAATTAAATGACAAATTATATTTAATACAATGAAAATTAAAAAATTACTTCTACATCTACTTTTAAAAAAACAGTAATAATGCCGACCCGAATACCTTGACCTCCAATGCACATGTGTCATCTAAAGATATTCATATAAGATACACTCATTTGTTTAGTCATCGTTTATCTCAAGAGGTCTTTACTAATTGGAGAAACGTGTATATACTGATAAAACAAATTTTAAAAGATGCATTAATTTACAAAATTGTTAGTTTAATAAGACTAGTGGTCCAGTTTTAATGTCTGTAAAGGTTTGGACTAACGGCTCTATGCATATATATATATATATATATCTTTCTAATTGTGTGACTCTTTGACATCTGACAGTTATATATACAAGAATAACACAATACTAACAAAACACAATAAAACTACATAAATATACTTACTTATAATATAACATAATAGCCGTTCTCTGTCTTTGCCATTTATTATCCTATTTGGGATGTTTTATGATAGTATAATACATTTGACATATGTTAAATATATTTTGTATCACGATAATCCACGATAATATAAAGATATAATTTTCAAAATTCTTTCAACGTATAACATCGTTTTCGTATGTGCATTGTAGTGAGGAACGCGCGTGTATCGTCGTACATTTCGTTCCGGCGACCGTCCGGAACAAGTGCGCCCAAATAAATCACCAGTGATTTATATTCAGTCGAGAATTTCCAATTCTGAACACTTGCATCCATGCAATGTTTTTATCCTTATATGAACATTATTGTTCCTTTATCTTTGAATTATTGTGAATAAAATTCATCTGTAAATAGTGTCTACTGGTATATATGCAAAAATATACTATTTATATTTAATTATCTTCTTGGAAATGATTTATTGTACTAATATATGAAAAATATGCTATTAGTCATAATTCAATGTGCAATAGTGTGGTTGCTTTTTATGTTTTTTAAAGTAACATTGCTTATTTTACCAATTAGGGATATATATAATTAGAAGATTATTTGATATCAATACGAACAAAATTGTAGACAGTAACAGAATTTAAAAAGAATAGAAATTAGTAATAGAATAGAATTAAAAACGCCTCAATTGTTTAAAATAAAAATGTACTTTATAAAATTGTTTATAAAAATTACAAAGCTTTGCAACAAGGCACGGCAAAACACCTTGGACTTGGAAATACCTTAACTAAAAATAAAAATTATAAGGTATAAGGTTGAGTTCTTAAATTGATTGATTTATATACGATGGCCTCCAGTTTTCATTTTGTTCTTTCGCCAGCTCTTACGTCACTCTCGTGAAGATAGGGGCGGTCCTAGTCAAAACCGCAACAACACTAATATTTTCATTTAAACATGGAAATAAAGTGTATGTTGTAACAAAAAGAACTATTGTTGTGTGTAAAAATAATTTTTGACCGCACCGATGATGCTTAATGGGTTTTGAACAGTATTTATTATATTATTTCATAAATCCTTGCTGATGAGGAAATACTCACAAGTTAAATTAACACACACTGGTGACGATTTTACAAAAAAAAGATCATCTGGACCAGATGTTTAGAAAAAAAATGAGTTAATTAATCAATATGTACTTTTAAATAAATTTGTATATATATATATATAAAGAAGCCATTTGGTAAATATAATTATTAATTTTGCTTATAGAATAGTTTACCCCATATATAATCAGTGTAACAGAGTAGGACTTGAGAAATGGGGGTCTATAATGTACTAAATGCTGCCAGGGACATTTTTTCTACAGAAAGTCAAGAAAAAAAATGTTTGGTGGAAATCGAAATTTGTCTAAACAAAATTGTTCGTATTTCTTCATAATCCCAATACTAATTAGTTATTTTACATTTTATGGACTCTTTATTTTTTCCTAATCTAACTTCACTTTCAAAGCTCAATCTTTAACACACGTATTTGAAACTATATTAATAGATACATGGTTTGGCTTTTAACTATATAATTCTTCTCCCGAACTCCTAACTTGCTTCATCAACGGCTTGTTCATGTTTGATTGGGTTTGCGCACAGTTTGGATATGCAATTTGATTTGCAATGAATGCATGGAAGGCACGCATCGCGATCATATCCAGGATTTTCCATATTTTTAAGACCCCGGTACTATCTAAAACACGCCAAATACTCTTGAAAAATAAAAGAAGTTATATTAAATTTTATTCCTTGAAAAAGCTATTATTAATGTAACTTCTAATTTCATTAGGATTGTTATTTTTAAGTTATATTTCTATCAATTTCAAGTGTAGCCCAAAGATATATCTTTAAAGAGAGAAGCTTCTCATATATATGTTTTTTTACTTAAGTGTCGGTATAAATCTGGTGCATTAACAGACAAACAAATCTTATAACTTTTTTAACTCGTTTTTTTAAATATTTTTTTCGTTTTAATAGATTAATGGATGTCGTTTTTAATTTTTTTATACAAATATGTACATGTAATAAAATTAAAATAGTTCCTTAGAAATGTTATTAGGTATATTTGTGCTTCGACATCAACTGAACGTGCACAAGTATACATTTAATTTATCCAGTCCATGTAAGAAATATAAATTTTTATGAATATTTCAAATTATCTTGTTAATTACAAGCAGTCTTGACAAACAAGAATTATTCCTAATAATAATGATTGTTGACAAAAGCGCGCAAACGTGAGATATTAAAAAGTTACTTATTACTTACGCTGTGACTTGAACAAAAACTATGTTACTTTATATTATTTGATAACAATGTTTGGTGTCTGTTAGTGAAGTAACGAATTTTTGAGACATTCGCGAACGGGAATGCGAATATTCGGTTTTGTTCAAATGTCATAGAAGAATTTGTTTTTGTTTGTTTACGTTACATTATATATTTTTTGTCTCATAAATTGTAATGAAAATTTAATTGTAAACCTTCATTGCCCAGAGTAAAGTAAACAAATAAAAAATACAAAATGATAAAATAGGGGCTGCGAATGTGATTACGAGGTGAAGTTACTTTTCTTTGTATTAAAAAACATAAGAAATGAATGTTTTTTATGGTGGCATGAATGAATCTACTATTTTCATCAAATTTATTTTTTTCTGATATTCATATTAAACATTCGCAACATTTTTGCGAATGCGACTATGTGAAAATATGTGAATGTTCGCGAATGCCAATGTACGTTACATCACTAGTGTCTGTTTCTAATGAAGATCAATGGGTGTGTATTTCCCCCTTATATCTTTACACACTATAATGTCTATATATGTTATTATTTATATACAATTCTCATTCTTATAAGTCATCAGCAATAAATGTCCAAAATAAAATATAATGTCATCATTGCGTGACTAAAAAAGTTTTTAATATAATTGGTCCGTGAGTTAAAAGCCTTTTAATTGTTATTTTAATATATTCCATTTCATGTAATAATAGCGCATTATTTAATTTAACTGTAGAATAGTAAAGAAGTTACCCTTTGATATTAGTTAAATAGTGATCGAACCCGGGAATACTTTTTATTAATTGCGAGATATTCTTGAGTATGAACTATATTATATATTTAAAAAGATATATAATATTTGTATGAACAAATTTTATATATCTTTATAAATATATGAAATTAAAAAATTCTCAACATAAGCAGGACTCTGACCAAAGACCTTCAAAAGTATCTGAAAACTTATAATAAAATAAAAATTCGAAAAGAAACATAACCTACATACTGTAATTTCGAATTTCGATTCTACCATTTTATTTTAAAAATAAATATTTATCAAAATTATTTATTTTTTATTTATATATTATATAATCACATTCACGATCATTTTAAATATATGTATAATTCAACAATAAATAGAAAATCCATTAAGTTTTTTATTAACTACAAAAAAGTACAGAATATCTTACAATTTTATATTGTTTTCGTATTTCCGGTATTCAGTGAGGAACGTGTGTATATCGTCGTACATTTCGTTCCGGCGACCGTCCGGAACAAGTGCGCTCAAATTAATCACCAGTGATTTATATTCAGTCGAGAATTTCCGATTCTGAACACTTGCATCCATGCAATGTTTTTATCCTTATTTAAAAATACTGTCTTATTGCAAAACAAAACATTTAAAAAATAACGTGACTTACATACTTTTATTTAAAAAACCTTTTCTTTCGTTGGTATTTTAAGATTGATTTTTTAATTATCACAATACTCTTGTAGAATAATTTTTATATCAAGATCAAAAGTATTATTTTGTTCCATTTTAACTGAGAGGTAAGTCGAACAATAAATAATTACTTATTCTAAATGTTTATAGGGACCGAGCTGTAACTATAGAGGCAGCACTTGAGGCAGAAGTGGCGCGCCCTGGTTTTCAATCAAAGCAAAAAACGGACAGAAATACAACAACAACTTAGGTATTTATTTACTAATAATGGAAAAAATAATAAAATATGGTTTTCAACCGATTAAAAATACGCGTATTCGAGGTCAAAATGGAACTAAAGGAAAAAAACTGTATGAATCGGGGCATGTTTTTGAAGTGGTGGAGAAAAAATTAATAAATGGCTCTGTAACCATAACCGCACGTTACATCAGGAATAAATTCTTCAGTCTGACAAGTTATACTTCGATAACCTGATGGAGAAACAGCCATGGTACTTGCATTCTTATGACATCCACGGACTTCGGGTATCACTTGTTCTACGTCTAGCTCCATTTCAATATTTGTTGAAAGATTAATACTTTCATCTTGGACACAATTATCAATGCTTACACTATTGTTCATATTGTTAATAACAATTGGCTCTTCGACGCTAATTTTCTTATTTATTTGACGGATTCTTGATCGTTCAAAGCGCTGGAGACGTTGAATAGATTTCTTAACATTCTCTACTCCAGGAAAAATGGAAGGCACATAAGATGGGTGATATGAATTCTCAGATTTACAATTATTGATAAAATGTGCACTACAAATTCTTGTATGCTCATTAGGTTCCCAATCTTTTGGATTTTTGCTGAAATAAATAACAGTTAGAATTTAAAGGTTAGGTTAATACCATTAGATAAATTTTTATTTAGTGATTAAATATAACTTTTTATTCGAATAATATTTTTATCTTATCGTTTGATTTTGCAATACTTAAATTACAAAATCTTTATTGTGAAAAATTATTTTTTATATACTTACACATAATTCTTTACTGCATTTATCCACTTTATACGTTTGTCCTCCTTCCATGAGGCACCATATTTACTCAAGGGAAAACAATAAAATTTCACTGAGGAATTAACTTGCCACTTACGGCGAGATTTTTCGGTACATCCTTTAATACAGCAAGACTTCACGGATGGAGACATTTCCGATAATTTTTCAATATTTATTTAAATAATATTAATTTAACTTTTACTCGCGTGTTGTTGCTTTACTTTTTTGCCCGATTATTATACATTTCTGTTACTAGTTGGCGTGACAGTCTAGCGGCTCGGTCCCTATACATATTTAAGTTTATAAACTTTGACACCCATTGGCAATTGACAATATGACATATGTCACAATGCAAAATAACAGCATGTGACATTTGAAAAGATAAAATATGAGGTAAATATATTGTTTTAATATGTCTCTTGACAAACGCAGACAAAATGGCGGTATTGTTATTATTTATTTATTTACTTAAGGCTTTCTTACTAAATTTATTTATTTACCTTCTTCTATGAATGTAGCTCTAAAATATTAACTTAATATAAATAAAAGTTACAAAATTTATGAATAAAACTCAAATATTTAAATATATTTTCAAAGTGTACCAATACTGTCAGAATTATGTTTTTAAAAGAGTGAATTATATAATATAACACAAACCGATTTTGACCCATGACCTGTCAGTAAGATGGAATGTTATTTATATGGGTTTTTCCTTTGAATGTATGAATGTTTTAGTTAAAGGGTTTTTCCTTTTAATATCTGACTATATATTATTATGTTATTGATGTAATTTTATTTATTTCTTGTTGCTTTATTATACATTTGATTTTTTTTTGGACATTTTATAGATATATTGTTTTCCTGGTTATTAAATATATTGTCTATATATTGATATGTAGGTTAAAAAGTATTAGTTAAAAAGAGTTCGTGGGCGGCGGAGATCACTTAACACCTGTGATCCGAACGCTCGTTTGCCTTCTTATAACAATAATATATATATATATATATATATATATATATATGCAATTATTCGGTGGTCTCAGGTTCGATAACCGGATGTCACACCGTTACAAAATATTTGTATAATAAATGCTCAATGAAATAATGAATTTTCTTATTCAAATATTATTTATCATGAAATACAGATACATTATAAATACAATAAAAGACTTAAAACGAAGATGGTTGATAAAACGAAAAAAGGAATAACACAAAACTTTTAAATAAAACAAGAATATATCTTTAAGAAAAACAAAAATATTTTTGAAACATACCTAAAAAAAACTTGATAAAAATTCTTGTTGTATTATACGTTACAATATCTCGTATGTATTCCAAGTAATAAATTTCCAAATATACAATTTATTGTTTGAAACTTTGAACGTGTTATTCACGAAAGACAATGTATACAAGTTTCAGGGAAGTTACCAAATCAACGTTAACAATGTGTGGAACAAAGGCTACCTTATGGCTAGTGCCTTGTATTAACTACATATAACGTAAGTCAAAGTAAGTTACATTTTGTTTCAGTGCCTGGTGTATATATTCAGAGTATATATGTTCATATATATCTTCTTTAAAAGTATATGTATGTTTTTAATTTTAATAAAAGCTTTTTAAAATAATACGTACCTAGATTTTACTGTCGATTGTTCTTGACTATTACATGCGACACTATTTAGCGGTTTTAAGTATTATTTAAATCTACAAAAGTAAGATCCTAATAATAAACTGACTTACCGTGAACTCTTAAAAAATATCATACTCTTAAGAAGTTTTCTCTTTGATTTACCACGAGCTCTATAAAACAATATTGTTTTATTCCTGCTTAATGATGTAAGAGAATATTTATTCTTTAAATTACCAAATTTGTCATAAAACTATATTACATTAAAATATCAAATGTCAAAACACACTTCATGGTACGAGTTAATAATGTTTCCTATAGTAAAAGAGTAAATATTTAAGATGACGTCATCATTTATCGAAACATTATTAAAGTATTACTAATATTATTAAAGTAATATTATTGTAATATTGCTATAAGAGTTAATGGTAGGCTGAATATCAAACGAAAATAAATCTAACAAAAAATAATGTATACAATGTAAGATGACAAAACTTGACTTAATTGCGTCAAAAGCAATATTATTAATTAATAAACATGTTTAAACGAGGCGGCTAAGACCAAAGAGGCTAATAATTTAGTGGCTATTCGGCTTTTGATAACCTTTTTATCGGCTCACACTCCAGCGTGAGTATATTTCTTGATTAAAATTAATATTTTGCAAGGTAAACTAACAAATACGTAAATTATTTAATTTTTAAAAACTTCAGTATAGAAAATAACATATAAATAGATCACTAAGTTTTATTAAAGCGTTAAATATCAAAAATATTTTAAAGTAAATTTAATTATAATTTCAATACGGGCACGAACCTGCATTCTCTGGAATACGGTTCCGTCACTCTGGCAAGTGAGCTACCGTGTCGAGGTGCTAGTGATGTGTTCTTGTTAATATTAATATTTTGATTATCTTGACATGTCTTAACATGTGTATAAATAATGTTTTAAATGTATGGTATACTAGTGCTGTGCCACGGAGACAGCGAGCGTGAAGTTTATGCCTTTACTAAAAGTACTGCTAAAGAAAAAAAATTAGACAAAAAAGATGCTTAATATTACGAACAATAAAAAATTATTATAAGTTTTTTAAATACATTTTACTGTTTTCGAGTTATTAATGTTTTAAACAATATAGTTTAGTTGTTTGATGAGTCCTATGTAGCTCGTTATGTCATCACAGCGTCTTCAATTATATAACACTAATATAAAATAACATTAAAATTGTATGAGAAATGCGATCTCTATATACATACATACATACACATAAATAATATATATAGAAAATAACAAAAGCGTTTTTGTTGTCGCCATTGAACGCTCGGTCATAAAACAAATTTAAATATATTTTATATACAATAAAAATGGCCGGCAAATTAAAAGATGTTTTTAATCAGTGATCTCTGAACTTGTGTTTCGGTTGTTGTAATATTAGTAACAAGATGGCCGTTATCTTGTTTTGTTGTTTGGTGCGTTGCTTAATTCTATTTTCGTCTTATTGTTAATTTTAGTGATAATTATTTAAAAACGTACAAAAAATATGGTTCTAAAGCTAAAACTAAAACTAAAGCTTTTATATTTAAACTTCCGCGAACCATGACTGTTATATTTATATTTACCCGACTGTATTCACGCAGAAATTATATCGGAATGTGCCCGACTAGTTTCGAATCCATTCGGGATTCTTAATCATGAGCTTTGAGCGGGGCGGGCTCACGGCGCGAATTTAATTTAATTTCTACGTGAATACAGTCGGGTAAATATAAATATAAATATAATGGTTCTAAAGCTGTTTAAATATATTATATATATATTTTCTTAACTTATATTTTTCTATAAGATTTTATGTTGAAATATATACTTCAAGGTATGTGTTAGATAAATACTATTTTATAAACTAAATTATAAAAGATTTTTTCAGAGAATAAATACGTATTAATTTATAATTAAATATTTTTATTAAAAACGTAACAACTTATGTTAAATCAGATGCATCGTTCTATAAAAAGAAATAAAACTCGTAAATATCAAACATTTCCATATATATATATATATATATATATATATATATATATATTCATTTTATGCGTTCCAAATAAAATATATCATCTCGTAAATATAAATAAATATAATAACGTATTTCTGAAACAACATTGACATAGATATAAATATTAAAATATTAAAGGCGCCGAAAAATCCATATCATTCCACGACTCTGTTATCAGGCGTCCGAATGCGTGCTATCACTCGAAGTGTTATATGGCGGTAATTAATACTTTCTGATAACGCTTACTCAATATATATTTTTAATTCATACGTCACCATTTGCATGTAACAAGAAGCTTATTAATTTTGTGCATTTACTGAAACTAAAATAGGTGTGATGAAATTTGTTATTGGACGCAAACATTTTCTGATAAAACAAATGTATTTGTTGATTTTTTTTTATATTCTCAATTTAAATAAATATGACATAAGATTATTATTTTTTTTTATTTAAATAAAATTGATCCATATAAATGTTATATATAAAAAACATACCTTGACGTGTGCACTACGTATTGACAATATATATTTTATTATATGAATAAATTAGGTATATAATATATATATATATTTTTCTGGCTGTAACAAGAGTATTTTTTAAATAAATATTTTACTATATTTATTTAAAAAATACACTTCCCGCATTAGACAAATAATCAAATATTAATAAAAGTACACCCACAAATAATAATCTGTCGATCACACAAAAAATGTCCTGTGGGAATCGAACCCACGACCTTTGGGTGTTAACCACTCCAACCGTCAAATTATTTATCTGTTACGTACCACCGGCTCGTCTATGATAATTGTGAACTTGACGTTTGTAGAACGTACATATAAATTAATGAAATTCATCCCCAAATGAAGGGTTATTTTAAAATGTTATTAAAAGAAACAGTATAATTTAATAAATCCAATTTATTCCCAGACTTCTGTCCTAAATGCACATATCTAGAGTCATATATTAAAACTATTGGTCTATTTCGTGGCTATATGTCATCTTTATGGGCCATTTCGGCGTATATTTCGGAGATCCGGTGAAATATAGTCCTCTGTTGGGTCTCAAGACGCTACTGTATCGCAAAATATAGCATTAAAATACATGTCTTCCTTGTTTATGTAGTTTTTACATAACGTTCTTCTGTTAACTAATTAATATGAGCTGTATTAAGCCATACAGCGTATTTATTGTAAAAATCTACTAATATAAACTTTTTAAACGAGATAATTCAATCAATTTTTAATATAACAAACAAAATCAATTAATTTTCAAGGTTTAATTGAACTTTTATACCCAAAAACAAACAAGCTCTAGCTGATTCTTGTTAGATACGGGAAGCGATGCTCACAAACAATGCTGACATCAAATTATAGTATGTAGCAGTGAAATACGAAAGAGTCGAACAAAGCAAGTAAACAGGGCATGTATCAGAGGCTGGACAGTCACCAGGGGCCCATAACTTGAGCGAACGTGCCAGATCAAAAGAGCCTCTGGCAATCGACGCCACAATTTATACTCCAGCCGATAGTACCGGCATAGTGAAAAATAATGGCTTTTATTACTGGCAATACTATTTCTGATGTATTGAGATATAATTTGTCCAGATTTGTCAGCTCTTAGACATTTGTATTGTTCAAAATTTGTATAGATTATTAAAAACGCAAGAGTTAGTTAAATTACATTTTTGTTTTATAATTTGCTTCAGAGACAAACATATCTGCAACTTTAGTTTACGTTGCATTAAAATACGTATAACGTTAAAATTTCATTATACATTTTAAGCGACACTATTTGACTTTCAAAAGTAGTCTCGACCAATCAGAGAGAAGCCCTAACTCACTAACAGCCATTTCACTATACGGTGCGATGTACGCTAGTTGAGATAGAGTGGCTTAGATTGTATAATGATATGAGCTTATATGCAATTACAAAAAAAATTGATCTAATTCCTCCCCTTTTACTATAATAATTCCTTCAAATTCCTTTAAACATCAACGCAACTGCCTTTTCATATTTGTAAAAGCGCAGGCGACAGCAAACCTATTAGGAAAATGTACACTTTCGCCTCTAAAATGGGATGCACAAAAATGTTCCTACGTAGCGAAATCTTTATCAATTTTCTTGTATCTACCCACTTTGAATCAAAATCAGTGCTCACATGTGTTCGTAAAGAAGTGTCAGGAGGAACTATTTTAATATAATACTTATATAAATAAGCCCTTCTGTAAGACACTCTCCCACTAAATATTAAAGCTACGAGTGTTACAAACGAGCCCTGCTTTGAGAAACACACAACTAACTCAGATGTGTATTAATTTACTGTGATCTGTGTTACACAAACAATGTTTAGTGAGTAAAATATTATTAAATTTTAAGACATTTTTTTTTTACTTTTGTAAACAGAGACATATGTAGACAGACAGATATATATATATATATATATATATATAAATGGTTGTTTGAACATACATTGATAGTAAAATCGAATTCAACGGATGTGTTAAATTGATGTATTTATTAGTAAATGGTTATCTGATAACCTATTAGGACCAAATTACTAGTTCCTATTCAGATACGGATATATATGATACAGATAGAGATACAGAGATATATATATATATATATATATATATATATATATATATATATATGTTGTTATATATATATATATATATATATATGTTATATATATATATATATATGAAATTAAATATGATAATGAAATGAAAGAATAAGTAAATACCTGTCGAAAAACAACATATACATATTTGTATACATGTCCGCTCGTTTGTCATAAAAAAAACCTAACAATAATATTTGATATATTCCATGAAACAAAAAAAAATATTGTATATATATGTAAACAAAAATTACCTATTTAAAAAACGAAGCTTACATATTTAAAAATAAGAATTGAAAAAATAAAAAATATGTAATAGAATGTATAATTAAAATTTGCTTCACTGTTGAATAAAGTCATCCAGCGTTAATTGGACAATAAATACAACATGACGATTACGATTTGTGCGTGAAGTCGTTAGTTATTAATTATAATACGATCATTGAATAGCACCGTTATCAGCTGTTATCAGCTGTTATCAGTTGTTATCAGTGGCTCCATTGATGCTGCGTCCATTCAATAACAACAAAATATATTACATAGATTTGCTTCAAAAATAGTACAATATTCTATTTAGAATATACTTTTATATTTATTCATTTGTCTTTTCTTATCCAAGCTAGCAAAGGATGAAATTTTGATTCGCCTTTACGTATGTTGGTTTAAAAAACATACGAAGTTACGGTATTAAGGTAGTATTTATTACTTATTTCTTTGTTATAAATAATATTGTTCAAACACATGTATATGAAGTTATTAATTTTCATTTATTAACATCACAAGCTTGGCATTTCATTAAAAAAAAGATAAAGAATCGATTAATTTCAGCCAAAAAAGGTGAAACTCATAAATAATCAGTGAATTTCACACCTTGTTTGGGTTAAAATATTTAAAGCGTAAGTGTGAAAGAGATATATGACTTATTTCTTAGGCTGATATGTAAAATGAGATGGAGCGATATAAAGGTGTGCGTCAGAAAGAGATGGAATGTGTTAAAAAAGATGGCCGTGCGTCATTTGCATATTATCTCCGAGAATCTTATTTTTAATTAGTGGCGCGAATTGGTTTCGAGAGTAACTTAATTAGCAATTGATAAATGATAGCACTGATGTTTTTATTATTAAAGTTTTTATCTTAACATATGGTTAATGATCTTGACATTTTATTAAGTACGAGTTTGTTTACAATGAAACTTGTAGATTAATTCTAGTATTAATAATAAAGTGAGGCGAAAAAACTTTTGTAATCTGTATTTTATGTGTGTAGAGATTGCATTTTTTAACCAATTTTAATGTTATTTTATATTAGTGTTCTATAATTGAAGACGTGATGTGACATAACGAGGTACATAGGACAAATAAAACAATAAAACTATAGAAAATAGTTTAAAACAATCGTAACTCGAGAACGATCAAACATATTGAAAAAACTTATCATACTTTTTTGTAGTTCTTAATGTAAAGCATCTTTTTTGTTTTTGAAATAGAAGTATTTTGAGGGCCGCGTGTCTATTATATGCGCCCCCCCCCTTCCCAGCTCCAGTATGTTTAGTATCTAGATATATTTGAGGTCTGAGTCATGACCTAACTTCCGTTCTATTGACTTGGCTATCATTTCTTTGATAATACCGATTCATTCAAGTTTATGAGACTAATAAACTATTATGTTTGAATAATATCATATTATTAATTCGGTATTTCTGTCTGTATATCGTTCAGATTATATTATGAAATTGTTTTTATATAATATTGCTTTTGTGTTTCTTTATTTATATGAATTAGTGATTTGGCACGTGCTGAGGTTAGATATAAAGGTTTGTCGATATTTTTATTGCTTTATATAGCATAGTATAGTGAAGTATAGTATAGTAAGGTATGGGTTAATATATTTTTCCTTAAAAATCTTGAAAACTACTGGATCTTTTTTTTACTCTTGATATATACTTGAAATTCGAGGAAGGTACAGACGAGGAGAAAATTGAAAAATTGTCCGGAAAAGTGTAAAAAAAGAAAATATAGTAAATGTTATGTTGTCGTTGCCATGACAACGTCTGTCGAGTTAGTTACATACTCATACAATAATAAAGAAAAGTATTTTATTTTTTTCCTTCATAAAATATAGCTAATGAAATGTCCACGTACAAAAAAATCTTAATTTGATACGGATTTAAATCAATTTGAACGACTGAGTCGTTTTTTTACTTACAACTAAGGTGTGTGTACTTTGATTAGTTTTAAGGAATTTAAATTAGGCTCAAGCAATTATTATTTAGCTTCCATATCATCTATCTGTCTTTATCTCAATTATTTGTGTCGTAATATGTCAATTCCTCTCTCTTCTATCATACGTCATCTCAATGTAGACTTGATTCTTTGACATATCATTTTACACACTCCATACATGTCTTCTTCTTCGTCTCTTATAGATTCATCTGGTTACATACGTTTCATCTCTCTGCAGTACGAGATCATATATAATCAGAAATATTTTTATTTTAGTTTCAAATGTTTATAAAAAAAAGCGCCAATTTTCGTGACACATCTGGGTTATAAAAGTTTGTATGTTCATCAGAAAACTTGGATATAATGTTTCGAAAAATCCAAGTATTCATGGAACTACTACTCCCAAGGACTCATGACTTCTTATTTGGACCCCATACTGAGTAAAGGACCAAACTCAGTTGGACTTCGATTTTGATTAACAGTTAACACCAATTTAAATAGAATCTGAATGATTTGGTGATATTTCATCCAAGGATCGAGGTAATGAGGTTGTATTGATAAAGAGAAAAATTTAATTAGTCAATAAGTATGGAAGATTAATTACCATTGAGCTTTAAATATATCTTCCATTTTTTTTATATTGCACTTATGAAACGACAGACGTCAGTTGAACAGTTAAAGGTTTCATGGGGAAGAAAAATAAACTCCATGGTTTTATCGCAAGCTTATCTATATGGGCTGAGGAATTTGATAAATGAATTTAGTTAAATAAGAAATTTTCAGATTTTACAAAGCAATCTAGCTCCAAACTAAGCAAAGCTTGTACTCTGGGTGCTAGACTAAAAACATGCACAGATTCTTATAGTTTTCGTAAATACATAGATTTTATATTTATAGCAGTCAGACCTTAAAAAAACAAGTTTTTTTTTAATCAAAATATTCTACTAGTGGGACCTTACAAAGAATTCTTATAGCATTCATAACAATTGACTCCTAAGACACCAAAACCGACCAGCAGACTCTCTCACTATTAAAGACGATTACAGTTTTAAGTGTTCTTGTTTTATTTACCATGAGCTCTCTAAAACAATATTGTTTTATTTCCGCTTAGTGACGTAAAGGAATTAATGCTTTCTTTAAATGACCAAATTAAAAAAAACAATAATACATTAATATGTCAAATGTCAAAACACACTTCATGGTACGAGTTAATAATGTTTCATATAGTAAAAGAACGAATGATTTAAGATGACGGCATTTAAATTTGTTATCGAAATATTTAAATAATATTCCTTTTAGGATAAATTCTAAAGTACTTATTCTAATATTGCTATAAGAGTTCATGGTAGGCATGAAGTTCATCAATCTTATACCAAATAAAGACAATATTACTTCATTTAAGCCATATTTTTTCCAACTGGACTGTCTCGAATCGAATTCATTAAATAAATCTATTATTGGGAATTTCTATAATCGAACGTTTTGTAAGAATGGTGAGGAATGTTCGAACCAGTCACGCTTGAGGATGAATAGAAAAAAAAACACAGAAATCGAACGGAAATGATCGCGGACCGGTGAGAATGGCTTCCGAAATTCAATAAATCGATATCACCAGACGAATTGAAAGACGATGGAAAAAACTTTAGACGATTCATCGCCTGAGTTGGTATTAACTGTGAACAATTGATCTTAGGGATGTGCTTTTATTATATATTTTTTTTATTATTTTATATAAAATAATATACAATTTATTTGCCACATAATATATTAAAGTATGTGGATTAAATTTAAATAAGATTATCGATATCGATAAAATATGCTGTGCTCACCAGGTGGAACTGTAAATGTCAGTAAATGACGTTCAAACGGTAGCTGGTGCCCAGCGGGAGGCGGTGCTTCGTCAGCCATCTTTATTTTATTATTTTTTATCCGTTATTTATCCAGACTGCGTCGCGGCTCACTGGTCGGAGCAATCGATAAAAATGCTGTGACCATAAAACCAACTTGGAGTTAAATACGGCGTACCTTTGCTACTAATTGGGGCGTTTCAGAGTCAAAACAAACAAAAAATCTAACATCTTTTTTTATATATATAACGTCTTAAGTATAATCCCATTTGAGCGCAAATAAAATAGGCTTAAATAAATAGCAAGGGGCTCAAAAAAGGCTAATAAGAAAATTATAACAAACAGTGCCGTTGGTAGCAATTTCACACTTTATTAATGCAAGTATTACTACTAATTCCATTGCATGACACGTGCCGAATTTGCTTTTCCCATAAAAGCACCACCCTCTAAAGCATTCAGCATTCAAATCTAAGCTCTAAACACATAGCTGTAGATGTCAAACAAACACCAGCTCAGCAAAAAACTATCAACACCACACAAATATGTATCTTTTTTTGATACGCACAGAGTTCATATTCAAATGGATATATGTTTTAAAACTACCCTCCAATTTTGATGGATAAACACAAGCGATTCATAGATAAAATTGCGCACTCAGATTCCGTGGAGCATAGATCACAGAGTAATGTGGTCACGCTCTATGGTTTTAAGTGTCAGTTATCGTCTCCACGGGGCTTATATGTATAATACATTTTTATGTTTGTACGCTCCCCTTGTAATGTGAGGTAACTCGGATTGAATACGGCTTTATAATGAAATGATTCATATTTAAGTGAGTACTCCCCTTATAACATGACAGAGTTATGTTTCTTAATAAAGAAACGTGTTCTACCTGCTTTGTGGTGACCGTCATGATTTATTGTCAGCTCATCGCTGATATAAAAATGTAATTTATTATACCAGCAGGTGTTTCAGCTTTGCTTAGTATTAATTATATGTCCGGATAAATCTGAAACCTATTACCAAATTTATCAGAAACTTCTAAATTTTGGATGCCTTGATATACCTAATTTTCATGAATCAATCTATCTATTAACGAAAGCAGAATCAAAATCAGTACAGTTGATTATCGTCTTTAGAAAGACAGCGGCAAGAGTCTCATATATATTTTGATATATAGAAGCGAATAGGTTTCTTGCGCTGGTAATTTTGAGACCCTATATATATTCGTCTTTATCGGGACGGTAGTGACATCTATTAGACATCTTTCAAAAATCCTAACCAATGCTTCTAAACGAAACTAATGTATAGAAATATCTACAAACATGTAAAGCTTATTTAAATTTTAGACTTCCTTTAACATATTAAGCTCAAATTTAAATAGCAATAAAAAAAATCTTAATATTACTTCCCATATAGTTAATCCGGAATGATCTGATAAAAGCTACCAAAAGACAAAATGTCCGTAATATCTATGCAATGACAGGCCACGTGTCGGACGCGTGTCGAACGACGCTGGATTGTTTGTGGTGTTGGACTTACCCGGATTAGCACTTCAGTACGCGCCTGTCCTGATAGCCTGTTATTTGGTTTTAATTACAGATGGCTTGAGATAAAGGTCGTAAATTAGACAAAGGGATTACCTTTAAATACAATTCTATCTATGTTTCATTTATATATATAGAGAAATAAGTTATGCGCAAATTTGGTTTATTATTTATTAGTTTGAGCTTTATTGTCAAAATGTACAATAGGTGGACTCAATGTTTAAAGCATTTTTCCGGTCTACTTTGAAAAAAATATTGAAAGAAATAATTACGTTAATGTGAAATTCCACAACTAAATAAGCTTAGCATGTAAAAAATATCCCACAATCCTAAAAAGTAAAAAAGAATACAAAAAAAATGTTATCATCAACATTATATTGTCATTATATAACATATTTCAAAATATAAATATAGTTGAAATACATAGATTGTACATAAATATGAGTTCCATTGTCATACATATAAAAACTTTCATTAAATACAATGAAATATAATGATAGATTATTTTCCTTTTAAGCAATTTGAAAACCACTGCACCGATCCACCTAATTCTTATTAAAAATACGTAAGTTGCGCAGAAATTAGAAAAATTAACCAAACGTAACGACCATATTTAATTTTATTATTGTTTTCATTTATCCCCGCAGCGGGAAAGACAAAGGCCATATTAACTTATATGTCAATAGCTGGCAATCTTTTGACAGCTGACGACATTGACAAAATAAGAATTGACAAATAACTAAAAATGAACCGACGACAATTATATTATTATTAATTGTAATTGTTTATCATTATTAATTATATCAATTCCTATTTAATATTCACAGTCAAGACTGTATACATGTCGTTACAGCTAGTAAAGTAATATATTTCTAATTTGTTTGTGTCAGTTAATAGTTTTTTAAATAATGAACTGAGAAATTAACCTCTTTGCTTTATTTTCCCACTTTTATTTTAGGCTAATAACATTATTGAGGACGAGAATATTAATCAGTCTTCTAACAAACTCATCTTGTTATTTATTATTGAATACAGTCCAGATGCTGAGTATTTGTATTCGTATGTACTGTAAGTTACAATGATATTATAATAAACTTACAATGCAAAAGTGGAGAAAAGAGGAGAAATCTTATGTTCAAAGTAAATATATATACAGATGACTGATTGCTCAACTTTGAGCGTCGAACGATCAACCAAAGTAGTGGGGAAAACATTCGCTGCGTCAGCTTGACCTGACTTCAATTTTGTTTTATGTGCCATGTGGACTGAATCGTGAGCTGGAAATGATTTGATTCATGGTTTGGTTGGGTTAGTACCTTTTGTTACAGTTTATTTATTAAAAATATGTCATAGTACAAAACTATGTCTCTCTCTTTCTCTCTTTCACAAACGCAATTTTTTTTTTTCTGACAGCCCTGGCACATTTCAAAAATATATGGCTATATATATGTCTCTCTTTCTTTCAAGATATTTTTCTTACCATTTAGTATATTTAAAAAATATGTATTGATATTTGAGCTTTAGTTTGTATCTATGCATTTCGTAACTTCTTGTATTTTTTCACATTTTTTTCACAGTTATAGATTATTTTAGTTTTATTTTTAGTTAAAATTAATGATGAAATTAAATTTATTTAGAGAAATATTTAATGGTTAACGGTACTTTACCTTTGTGTTAAATAAAATTAGTTAGGTAGCTTTTCAATAAAGAAATAAATTACTCGTTAATACAGAACTTGTGTCAACTATTTTATAAATACGATTTAAAAGTCCGAAACATTTATCTTTTTAACCCCCGTCGTGTCAATTTTGTTTTTGATTGTTTCTAAGCGAGAGTTGACTTTAATTATTATAAACTCTATTATCAATTCTTTTAAGTACACACCAACCTCAGCCATTATCAGCTAACATACAAATAATATAGTATTTCAAGATTGCTGAAACAAAGTAACTTAAATAACATATACGCAGCTTATATTTAAGCGTGTTTCATTTCGTGATTTTTTACTAAAACTTGCGAAACATCAGTACCCCTAGTACGAGTTTTGACATAACGAAACGTTGATAGTTTTGGAGCAGTCTCGAAACGAGTTCTTGTTTGTGATTGGTTTATTACCAAACTCAAACAAATAACAACCAATCACAGCCAATAACTCGTTACGTGACTGCTCGAAGACTGTCAACATCTCGTAACGTCAAAACTCGTACTAGGGGTACAGGTTTGAATGAGAATTTTACGAGGGCTAATGACATTGTCCGAACGAGGCGCGAATTGGTAGGGGCGGCCATATTTCATAATTTTGGCGCGGTTTTTAGCTCGATAAATTATAATTTTTTCTCCGTCTCCGGCTAGCCCAGACGCTTGGGGTATGAAATCATGCTATGAATTTTAATGCTTTCCCTTTTTAAATTATTACTTCGTTTTGATTTATAACGTTGTTTTATTGTATCGTAAAAATGAATGTCAAAATATTTACAAATGTTCAAAGGTTTTATTAATACACATAAATAGAATATAGAATACAGTTTTTACAATATTCAAACTGTATGTGATATTTGTATATATATTTATAATTCCGTCATGTTGGTACTTTTAAAGTTAACCCTGATTTACACAGGGTGAGTAACACGAAATTGCTGACGACTAGCACTGATGACAGGCAGCAGTTATACTAATTTCTTGATAGTGTACACAAATTCCTAAAATATCAGTTGATTCATTGAGCGTTGACTTGATTATTTAGATAATAGCAGTATCGGAGCTCTTTAAAATATTATTGTCAAAATTTACGTGCTGTAATAATTAAAATAATAATTTACATAAAACCAAAATCGAGTCAACACTCACATAACTTGACTATGAGTCGTTACCGTTTGTAAATTTTTTAAAGGTTTGTGTGACTTTCACGGGCCTTCAATTTTATAGAGTCGCTTGAATTACTAGTATTCAACAAAAGTACAGATATCCTTCGCATCGCAGGGCATCTTCTAGTAGCTACTAGACTGTATAGAAGAGGATTAGTGATGTAGCTTATTCTATTGTGGCTGAGTGTAATTATACCGACAACTGGCTTGTATCCGCTGTATCGCCATTCAAGGAGTGGCAATATTTAGCTTGTTTTAAGGTAATTTAGCTTCACTAAGCTAAATAAGAGTCACCTTTACCGGTCTTACGATCTGACACTATGGCTGGTAACAAAGTCTGGAGGAAATGCCATAAAGATCCTGTAACTTTGCCAATACTAAAATGCAATTGGAGATGTTTTGGCCTTTGAGGTCGCTGAAGTTAAAACTATCTGACTGATTTGGATCAAAGGACGGAGTAGAATTGAGATGGACTGCATCTTACTATCCTGATGTGCGGATGAAGAACGAGAATGGCTTTATTTAATACATTTATTTAAAACCAAACAAAAAAGAATTATCTTATAATACATTTTTTTTCATTAATTGCTAGATACAGTTAAAGGGTTCAAGATCAAAATACAGATCAATGAGATATAAATTTTAATTTTCTAATAAACCGCAGACAGCTAACCCTCGACATACGGTGCTCCCTCCACAATGGGGAGACGGAATATTTTGGCAGATGTGACAATTACAACAAAAGTTGGTCTCGATTGCGGAGATAATATTATCTTTAAATGATTTGACGTTTTATCATTTTGGGTCTAGTTCTTTACAATTGTTTGTTTTCTTGGTGACGAAAAGTTGTCTACTATACTGTGTACTGAGGTATGAAAAGAATGTAACCAGAAGTCTTGAGTATGAATGAGGATGGTTGGAATGGGAGTGGAAAATGAAATGTCAAAGAAGCAAGTCTGTACTGAGATGACGCATGAGAGAAGAGAGAGAGAGGAATTGACATATTACGACACAAATATTTGAAATAGGGACTGATGGAGTGGTTCATTTTTTTTAATTTTTAAGAAAACTTTTAGATGTAAAACGTCCAATGTTTAAATTTAAGTTAAAATAGAAATTAACTTTCCACCTAAAAACAATTTGACTATTATAACACATATTTAAACAACACTAAATTATCACTAACACCAAACATTTAACACCAAACATTTAACGTGGCTGTTATCAGTATTGTCCCAAACCATTGTACCCAAATCTTTTGTGATGGGACACAAAGCCGAAAAAGATACGATTAAAATAATTGAAACATGTGTCATTCTACAATGTTAATATTTACTTGTCATAAAAAGATATATTTTGACACCTGTCATCTTAATAATAATAAATAAAATTGGGCAGTAACTGTTTATCCCTTTATAAAATTGTTTTTAAACATGTTTAGCCATGTTTAACTTATAATGATAAATATTCCTTATTGTATTCCTTACCCGTAGTATATTTACGAAAAACAAAACAATTGGACCTCCTTATTGCTAAAAATCTATCTCTTTCAGGCAACCAGTTAGTTAAAGAAAGAGGCAACCGGGATAAATAAACATATATATATAAAGACGACAAACCCACTATAAATTTTAGAAGTAAGTTTTTAGGTAACCTATAAATAAATTCTATGATTTTGCAACTTAAAAAATAAAAACAGGATGAAAAGTTCTTCAGAAATAGCAAGACGAAGCTGTAACCTCTAGGATCCCATTCCGCCGCTCTGCCAACAGAGCTACTGTGTTTTGACTCGCCTCGATGAGTTTAGCATTCTGTATATAATAGTCTTTATTAATTAATCCATTCTGTATCTATTTCTATCTATTTATCTACATGGTAGGTATTGACGAAATATATAGTTCATCGCTAGCATGGATGTGCCATAATTTTTAATTTTCTGACAACCCAACAAGATAATGTTTATTCTTTTATTTTATATTAATATTATACTTATATATAAAACCTTCTGTAAAGACATTTTAAATAAAAATATATTCTAAAGAATAAAATTTAGATCTCTAAATATTATCTGAGTAATGAAATATCCGTTATTTTTCTGTTATAACATGGCGTCAATAGTTCAGGGTGAAACAAAGCGGGGAAAAGAGGGTTGTAATGACAATTGAAGGCATACTAACTTATCGTCTATGTTATTATATAAATATATTATATAGTAATTAGTACTTTATAAATAATAATAATATTTATTGCACACAACAAATAAATAAACAGCACAGAAAAAACAAAAACAAAAACAATGAAATATTAATAATTTTATTGTTATTTCTTTTATCTACAGTAAATCTCGTGTTTCATATAATTCTATGTACAATATACCTGAAATTCATGATAATCAATATATTTTGCGTATACAATAAGTTATTATATATTATACTATTTTTGTCCTTTTCTGTCAAATTTCGTATTTCAGACAAATCCAATTACAACAACCTCCGAGATATAAATAACTATATTTACACACAGATTTACTATAAAAAATGCATTATTAAATAATCAATAATTAGAACAGACAGATAACTGTTTAATTGTATATATAGTGATGTTGGAATGATAAGTCGTCAGTCCTCGCGGGTTCAATTCCCAGACGGCCCATATTCTTAACTAGCGCATCTGCCCGCTTGTTACGTACGAGAGTACGTATATATCATCTTCAAACTGTTTATTTTAATATTTTAACAATATTCTGTTAAATTCTTACTACCCTCAGTTAATTTAAGTTTATTGAAATTTTAAATATTACGACAATTTCCAACTTTAATGTCGGTTGTCATCTTTTCAATGTTATTTTGTAACGTTTTCTTAAAAACATTGTTTATTTTAAATTTCCCATAAAGAAAATTATATGTAGAACGATCATTTCATATAAGCGATACGATAGCTCAATTGGTAGAGCGACGGTCCGGTTAACCGAAGGTCGCTGCTTTCAATCCAGGACGTATTGACTCGTATTACGTATTTTATTTATTAAAAAATGTATATATACATATATAATACGCGAATAGCCTTTCGAAGGCTATCCGTTTCTAATTTCTTTACTTAAAATATTTTTTTCTTAAAGATTTTTCTATTTAATTATTTATGTACGTTTGATTCGGTTTATATAATTTCTTAGTACCTAATTAGATCTCTGAATCTCGGAACAAATTTATATATATAAATTTGTTGTTGTCACGATCTTTCTATAAAGTATCAAACCAAATATAAGTTTAAAAGTTATCCGCGAGCCTCACACGTTTGGAACATTACTTTAATTCCTAGAAATCGATTCCCTGGAACACATTGGTGATATTTTTTTAGAAGGCTTCCAAGGTTTTTTAAAGATATTTTCTTATATTGTAAGGTAGATATTATCGGCATAGGAACTACGAGAATGAGTCTATCAAATGCTATGTTTAATATAAAATTTGATGCGACTGGAACATAGTATTAAACAAACATATACGCCGTTGTGAAGTTAACTCTGGCTTAGAACTTCTGAATCTGTACTAAAACTATACCGAAACTACAATAAGTTGAGTTAGTTAAATATTGAACCATCGATAAATATTTGATTCTTCCCGAGTGACGCTGTAACAGCTAATAGGGCTAACAGCAGAGACATGACAAAAAAGAATATATATATATAATTTTAAAGTAACTATGGAAGAGTAAATGACAGATTTGCCGTGCGACGTGGGTTTGATTACGATTCGAGAAAATTCTTATATTGTTCCGAATCTGGGTGTATTTTGTATGTTCTTTGTTTGTAAACTCCCAAGACTAAGCAGTATTTCATGTGTGAAATAAATAAATAAATACAAAGTTCAAAATTTATCAAAAATACGATCTATACATAAAATTTCCTATTGTTTTTTTAAGCAAATTTAAAGTTCAAAATTGATCTAGAATAAGAGCGGTAAATACAAATATGACTTTTTGTAAAACATGGCGCTAAATGGTAGCTAAATAAAATATCTATAAATAAACATGTGTGCATATTTGTCTGTCATAATTGGCGGTGTTTAAAGTAACACAAATAATTACCTAGCGGCGGCTAGGAGGTTATTTCGTGTATTTAACGTTACAAGAGGCCGCGGGGGTATTCTGATTTTGAAGCTGAAACTTTCAGAGAACCCTACATGTTATTCGAAACCTGAAAATGTTTATTGAAATCTACCTATTTCATAGTTAGGCTAGCCCGCCTTTTATGCATTATATTGTATATTGTGCAATAATATATAAATAAATAAATAAAAAACTAAATAAATCAATATATATATATATATTCTTTTTTGTCATGTCTCTATATATATATATATCTAGAAATTGATATTTGGCCATTATATATATTTATTTACTGATATAAATACTATAAGTTTGGAAAAACTCTTTCATAGTTACATATTTATTTACGTATTTGTAGATAAATACACTGAAATTTGATCGTTACGAAAATCGCGTTAGAGAAATTTCATGAAAATTACAGGCTTTTTAAGAAACTTTCTAGAATTTATTAAATAGTTAACCTACCTGTCTTTGAATGTGTGTGTGCATGTGTGTGCGTATGTGAATATTGTCTATGTAATATCTTTGTACCCCATATTTCACATATATTCGCCTGTTATGTAATAAAATACTCTGGATTTTTCAGAATACTTCCCTGGAGCGAGGCCACAACCCCCAACTTCCTCCCCCTAAGTGGGGGGAAGCTATTAAGCCAAGCCAAAACTAATTTAAATTAAATCCTAGTGAATTACCCGAGGAGGAAATTGTCGAGCGTACCCTCGGTGCTCTCAGAGATGTACCGACGGACACACAAGTGTTATGATATAATTTGGTTAATAAGTTAATTAAATGGCGGTCCCAGTTTATCCGAATGTTTTTAGCATTTAATAATTCTTCTGACAGATTTATTAATATTTTATGAAGTTATAAAATGAAAGATATTAGTTTAATAAGAATTATTATTTAGGTAAAACATACTTTAGTATTTATTTAATACCTTTATAGTAGTTTTAAATAAATCTAATTATATATTTTTATACATTTTTTAATTTTACAGAACTAAAAATTATCTTAGAGACTCAGATAATAAAACTATAGTTTATATTTGTAGTACTTTTTAGCATTAAGCCAAGAAAAATATCATTTAATATCAGAAAAATCAATTTTTCTACCACATCATTATATACAAAAAACCAAACAAATAATTGTTTTATTCTATTTTTCAATAAACCTTTATATGTTCTTTATTTATTTGAGAGCTGGAAGAGATTTCTAGTGGTATTATGCTGCAGGATACGTGCAAATAAACAAATTATACATCTACTTACAAAAAATAAAACAAATAATGTCAATATAAATATATATATATATATATATATATTATAACACTTTCGTGCGCGTCTATCCCGCCTATATTGCTTGCGGGCGGCGTGGCCCGGCTCGAGGCTCGTCGTTATATGTCATTTGAATATTATCTAACGCCTCAGCCTCCCCGGTTTAGAACCTGGACCTTAATTAATGCAAATTTGAGCGCTAACAAGATTATGAATTCGCTTTTTGAGCGTATACTTGAGCGTGTTGCTTAAATGTAGGTATATGATTTTGAATAATGCCGACTTATTTTCATACAAATTAGGGCAAAATACGATGTTTGTATGTGTCGTATGTTAATGCCTGTTTCATGAAATTGTCATGTTTAAAAAGAAAATGTATGAAGAAAAGTATGTAATGAAAAAAATGTGTGCTGAGTTCAATTTAACATGTTTATATAAACATATGTCAATATTAATGTCTGTTCTTTGAATAAAATGCTCTGAATTTGAAAAAAAATATGTGTATGTAGAGTTTCTGATATATTTAAAATGACAATATTTAATTTTAAATGTTAATGTATAAACAAAAAAAAATATATTCATATTTAAAAATATATAGAGTTCTAAGTTAAACTCTTGTTGTTTCTTATTGTTCTATATGGACCCACTATTTGCAACCGTGCAGCTAGAGTCTGATGTATCATGAGTGCAATGTATGGCTTGAAATAAAAAAATAACTTTATTTTGATATATTTGAAAAAACTTTTTTTTTAATATGAATATTCTTCTTTAACCAAAATTTAAATCAAAATATGTAGCGCTCAAACCGACATGAAAACAAAAAATGTAGAGTCATTTTAGTAATTCAACCCCTTGCAAGGCGTGACGCCATCTATCATAGAGTATGACTTTAAATCAATCCCAGAGCCGCGTGTCGTTCATCCATCTCTCGTTATCAATAAATAAACATTATCACTGAACTGTGACTTTATTTATCAATAAATTGTTTTTTTAATTGTATTTTTAACTATTTCATATTTAATTTCATATAAATATGGTTTTAATAAAGATTTTTGGTTCTTTCTGCGCTTTAAAAGCATCTTTGTTAATATAAGGATTTCTCTAAAGATACGCTCATCCAATGTGTTTTATTTTTTGCCATATTCTTATATAAATAAGTAAATAAAAATAATATATATTCTATATACATATGTATATACAATAAAAATATTTAGTAGTTTTCAATATTTAACTCAAAGATGTATTTCTTAGATAATAAAATAACACGAAGCAATTTAAAAAAAAATTGGAAAAATCTAAACAATTCAAAACAATCCGAATTATTTTTGAAATACAATAATCTATAAAATACATTTGTGAAAAAATAAAATACAATTTTATAAAATAAATAATATTTTAAAAAGTTTAATTAACAAAGGTCAATGAACCCTATTAACAAAAGTGTATATAAATTATTATTTATTATAACGCTATCTGTAAAGTAAAATCAGTGCTCTACCATCCATCATCCTGTCACCGGACTCTAGGCTTATTTCCGTATTAAAATAGCGAACTCTATTAAAAACTATATAATGTCTTTTTTTTATTTCAAGATGATGGTTTTTTTTTATTTATTTATTTATGAAAAATATGCTTGTCACATATATGATATTAGTTTTTGTTAGTTAATGATTTTCGTTTATTATATTATGCGCATTTAAATACAGTTTTGTTTCTTTTTTTATGTAAATATATTTGTGAAAATATTTCTGAAACGTAATTGGTTTTTTTGTGTTCGTGAACGAGCTTAGATTGAAATTTGAATTAAAATAATATATGTCAATACTATCCAGTGTTTTTTTTTTATTTAAAGAATGATTTTTTATTGAGTTAAGGTTAACATTTAAATTGAAAAAAATATCAATACAAAAATTTTAATAGCTAAATATAACTTTCTCAGCTCTGAGATATAAATTCCATAGCTCGTAAGTTCGAGTCCTGTGTTGATGAATTCTTAAATGTAGTACATATTGAAAAAAATATGATATTTTCGAACATGTTTATAGTCAAACAATAATCTGTTATATAAAATACCAGAAACGTTATAACTTCAATAAACCAACCAAAGCGGCCATTCTTGGCAGACAATACTCATCTAAGCTGCGTAATGAGGAGTAACAAGTATTGGCTTTCATGTTAGAAAGAGACAGACGTGTATGTTTGTTTGTGAGAGAAAGAGATAGACGTGTATGTTTGTTTGTGCGAGAAAGAGACAGATGTGTATGTTTGTTCGTGCTGGATAGAGACAGGAAATTGCCTAAACTGAATTACGGATAGATGTTCAAAATGTTTGTCTAAATATGTCTAGATATATTTATGTTTGTTCTAGGTATTATATGAAATCTAAATAATGTCTGTTATAATATGAAAATCTGTGTAATATTTGTTTATATATAAGTATTTATGATATTAATTTGGTATTATATTTACGAGTAAAGCTCTACTTTGTAGAGATTAAACCAAGATTATTGGTTTGGGCTCAAACAAGTTAAGGTCACGACTCACTGGATGACTAAAATTTATTTCGTAGTTTAGTTAATTTACATACTTGAGGAGCACAGAGATCAATAAAATATTTATATTTTTCGTATTTTAGTACATTTATGTTTAAAAAATAGGTATTTTTATTTTTGAAAGGACATTTTTCTGTAGTGATATTCCAGAAAGTACTTATGTATATATATACAATACTCTTCCCGTGACTTGAAACAGTTTGTTTTTTAATTCTAATTATAATTCTTTTATATTCCACGGCCTTAATTGTGTCGAAATTTGTCAAAGTAGCTTCACGATACGAGTCTGACATGCTTCAAGCTAATGAGTAAGAACCCTGAATGGGTTTGAAAATCAGGCAAAATTACGATATAAATGATGTGCATACAGACGAGCAAATATATATATATTTGCTCGTATATATTTATACCAGATTCATACATCCATTCAAAAAACAAAAAAACGCATACCCTAATTTAAATATTCAGAGAAGCTTATAAAATCAATAACAGTTTTTTGCATTCATTTAAAAATTCAACTTCAAAAATAATTTCCATATTACCAACATAACAAACGAATTAATATCAAACCAACATACAAAACCCAACCACTTATCCAAAATGGATCTCATTAAGTCTTTAATTAAACTAATTAAATTCGCGGAGAGAAAAAGACACCACATTTAGCTGATACTAATAAGATCGTCAAACAATTACGGCTGAAAGAGCGAGACGGATATATCCCTCCCTCTCCCCCACTCTATTTAACTTTTAATTTATACTTATTCCTTTATATCTTTTATTGCCTCACCCATCGCAACTCCTAATGCGCCTGAGGTGATGCTCACACTAATTAAATTCATGCAACACTAAGCTTTCCAAACACCCTCTGAAAACGCCCCTCCCGTTTCCCCCTCCACTCAAAACCAACCAATCCGGAGGCGAAGCGGCATGTGCACAATGAAAAGAGGGGCGTGTCAAGTAGAGTCAGTATGAGATGTCTGATAGAGCTGTCACGTCGTGTCTTGACATGTTTTATTATTATTTATACCAATTAGGTTATTACTTTTTTTTCTTTAATGGAAATATTGAATTGATTGCCTTTTTAAGATTCATCACTGTCAGTTAATTTTATATGATTTATTGTTTTTTGGTCGTTAATTATATTTACGCAACTGTATTGTAGCCCGATAGTTGTATCGCTGTTGCTTATTAATTGTCTTCTTTATATTACCTGTCAAATTATTGAGATTAAAAATACTATGAAGTCATGAATACTAGTACTAATACTGTTGTTTTAGGCAACTGTCCCTCAAAGTAACAAATTTCTGAATTTCAATAATAATACACAATACAATATCATAATAAATATAAAAACTTTGTTAGCAAATATATATATATATATATATATATATATATATATATAATCAAAATAAATTAAACTACAAAATGTAACTGTACAACAAACGGTAAAAATATAATGTTTGTCAATTTATAAATGTCGCATATCAAATTAAATTTATTACAATAATATTACAATACATGACCTTACAACAATATTTATTACAATACACGAGCTTACAATAATATTTATTACAATACACGAGCTTACGAAACCAAAACATAAGTTCTGTCTGATTATCTATATGTCTTGACGCCATGCGTCTAAAAAAGATTATGACTGCCAGCCCTATACAGATGTACAGCCTTATAAATCCAATAAACTATCACAAATTTAGCAAAAAACAACCCTTTCCTCATAATAACAAGGTTTATTTTTACGGAACACAAATTCCAGCCACAATATCGTTAACGCCACGTATGGCAAGCCTTAATATATATGTCCAATCGATTATCATCTCTATCATATAAACTTTAGGTTCAATATTGTATATCATGTATTGTACTGTCGGGGAAATAAATCTATAATATGAAAGAGGCGGGGGTTCATTTGTACACAGGTGGGGGTGGGGTGGGGGTAGGGGGGTCGCTCCGCCCTGAGCCGGCGCGCCATCTCAGTGCCGATCCAGGCGTTGCTCTAGCATGTACAGTGACAGTGAATGACTGAGTGATAACGAATGACAAAGTGTACGATAATGAATGAATGACGTTAACAGTGTGATCAAGATACCAGGTCGTGGGATGGTGTTGGAGGGCGGGCTGCCGGCGCCGCTGCAGCTGTATGCGGCGGCGGCGGCTGGGCTGGCCCCTCGCCCGGCCTGGCCGCCCTTCCTGCCGTTCTTTGGAGTCCCGCCGCCGTTTCTAGCGCGCCCTAGGCCTCCGCACCCGCTGCCGACGCATGGGCCTCCCAGCGAGGACTCAAATGAAGACGGAGGCAGCAGTAAGGGTATGTTCATATTCGATTCATTCTTATAAGAAAAACTATCAAAAAAAACCTGGCTTTTATTATTTCAACTTGTCCGAAGTTTTCAAAAGATTAGTTCATTACAAACTTTATTTACTAAAGTTTCCGTAATTTTAAAAAGTAACAAATATATAAGTATTTTTATAATAAATGCTGTCTTATTCCTATTCTATAAATTTCCTTGTATTGTCGTAAGTTTTGTGATTTACTTAGTTCATACAATGTCTACAATAACATATTATATTAAGTGTATATATTAACATATATATATTTTTAGTATTTTTTTACCTTTCTTTTTTATTAATCCTCCGGCGAAGTATTAATATCTATTAGTATGAAATAGTAATATATTCCATTATTTTACTATTTTATATTTTAAGTAAAAAGTTTAGTATAAGAAACATATAATAATAGATATTGATATTAAATTCAAATTAACGTAATAATTTAAATATTAATTGCAAAAATATATACCTAAATCAAAACAAAAAAAAAACACAAAATTCAGTCGTTATAATTAATTCTTATTCTAGTAGGTACTGGTAGAGCTTGTGGTTAAATTTATAAAAAAAGTGTATTTTTTTTTCATAAACCTGTTTGGGTCAATAACCTATCTTAAATCATTATATGCCTTAATTAAAATTTTGAAATAAATTAAAATAATTATACTAAAATGGAGATTGTTATGAAAGATTTTGCAATTAATATTGAAGGTAGGTATATTGTATAAGAATTTGAAATATTATATTTTTTTAATTTAATTCTCTATAATATTATAAAAAAATATCAAATATATATATATACATTCTCCTATAATAAGGTTATTTTCGGTTTCAAAAAAAATATCTCCGACGGCTTTAACTCTACTATTAAATATGAAAACAATCACAATAATATTTAACTAACTATTATAATATATAAAATATATTTATTATACATATAAGATTAATATTTTATATTTATTTAATGTGTTATATATTTGTCAATATACTTTATGTAAATAAAATCACTGTATTGTATTTCAAAAAGTATTTCAATTTATTGTAGAGAAATAAATTATTTTAAATATTCTTCCATAATAGATTTTTCAGAATTTCAAATCATCTCTTAAAATAACTTTACTTGGAATTTTCTTTTGTTTCAATTTTCTTTTTTTTATTTATTTTCTTTAAATACTGACGTAATTCAGTTTACCTATATTTAAAAAAAATACATTTTAGGGCCAAATTGTGTATTAAGATATAATTTCTTTAAATTCTTTACAAATTGATATTGTTATTTCTTTACAAAATAACTTATAAATTATAACATTGTTAAAAATATTTCATACTAAAACAAATAATAACAATTTGTTAGACCAATTATACTTCGTAAATAAATACATATACGACTGAAAGTTTCAGAAATTTAAACGCTACATAACTGCGTATATTAATAGCATATTTTTAAACATACTCTACAATAAAATGTCTACAAAATCATTTTATATTAATAAGTTTATTATATTAATTATTACTATTTTATTATATATCTCTTTTTATTATTATGAGAAATGTAAACTCTCCATTGCTGACCAAATTTATAGCGCATTTTACAAATTGCTCTACAATGAATTGACTGCGGGCTCTACCAAATAATTTGATATTATTAAGTTTATGGTTTGGTTATGGTTGTCATTATTTAAATATAGATGTATTTTTTTATTATTTTAATAATAAAGATGTAATATACCTAACTGTAGTTTTTAACAGTTTTCCAAGTAATTGTAATTCTTGTTTTTTGTAATAAATAATTCACACCAATTCGTTACGGACAAATCAAATTAAAAATCAAACGGATTTCAGCTGAATTATTTCAGGTTCTCAGTAAATAATCTTATGGTTAAGTTTCTTGAAACCCGTCGCTTTTTTTCAGTCTTTGAATTATTATCACAGTTCCGTTATTTTTTTAGAAAACCTCAAAAAATATGAATTTAAATCATCCATATGAACTTTTCTATCAATTGATGAAAGTTGCATATAATTCTAAACAGTAATTTTGGAGATTATCACGTATGTTATATTAAAGATATGTAATACTTTTGAAATAGTGTTGTAAGACGTTTAGTAAATATTATCGACATATTCATAAAGCAACGTCAAAATCATCATAAAAAAACTCAAACACTTGACACTTTTGCAATAGTGTTGTTACATGCTTAAAAAAATATCGATAAAAAAAAAACTTCAAACAAATTATAATGAAATAGTGCTGATCCACATATTATCGTGACATAAAAAAAACTAACAACCATCACACTAAATCCAAATATATTCATATATTAGAAATATTTAAATAAAAACGTTATCCTAGCAATAAACTATCGTTTTTAAATTTATAAATATGTCATTTTTAATATAGGCAAGGTGTGAAGAGGCTAACGATTCCAAACCTCATGTTATTAGTTGAGCCTGTACCCCGCTGTGCTCTGGATATTTTTCAATTCTTTGTCGGCGCGCTGAGGTGTTACCAAAATTATCATGGTCAATGTATGATACATGACTCCATTGTGAATGATTTTTATAAGTCATTTTTTTCTAATGATCTATAGATCCTTTTAAGTAAGCTGTTGTTGAACACCTGACTGATATTTTAATTTAACATGATTTATATTGTGATCTTATAAAAATTATAAGAACTCTCCTTAAAATAAATATACACGGTGAGATGTTTCCCAGAAGGCGCAGGTTCGAATCCTGCCCGTATCGGTTCATTTTTAATTTTATATTTATTTACAATTTAACGTATCTATACTGTTTGTAGATATTTTAAAATATTTAATGAATATACTGTTTGGTTAAAAGAGAATAAACGGTAAATAAAAATTCATCGGCAAGAGCAGGACAGGACTTTAACCTGCGACCTCTAAAAAACCGTTCCGTCGCTCTAAGAATTAAGCTACTGTGTCGCTTGATTAATTCTAGCATTTTATATATAATCATATTTTTGTAAGTTACATTAACTTAAACTTAATAAAAAATTGATAAAGATTAATAAAAACTTAAACTTAATAAGAATGTATATTATGTTGAAATAATAAATATTTATTTATATATTACACTTTTTGTTGAGAAAAAACCTTATTGTAATAGAAATAAGGTTTAAAAAGACGTAACAGTTAATTATAGTCGTTCATTTAATTTGATTCTTAAAATAAATATTTGACATGTTATGTATGTGTGTGTTTAAAAAATACGTTAACACACATACATAAAGAGTATGAGTAAGAGTGAAAAAGAGTATGAGAGAAAGATGATGAAAGAAAGTAAAAAATAAAAAATACGAAAATTACAACCAATTATTGATCCCTAAATAAAGTAAATAATCATTTAAGCTTTAAAACTATACAGAACCTTAGAAAAATTGATTAATTTGGCTTTTTTTTTTAGTCAACTGTCAAACTGACATTCACCGCTCGAAAAACTTTGATTCGTGGTGAAAAAACTTTGAATAGATCTACAAAGATTTTAATTGTTTTTCTTTTTTTTTGAACAAGTTTTCTTTTGTTTTTCTTTATTTCAATAGTGAAAAATATTTGAATAAAACTAGAATCTTAAATGTTTTTTATTATAAAAAAATATATTGCACATATATATATAGAAACGATATTAATAAACTCTTAATAAGTATTGGTTAAACAAAAAAGTGGTCTTATCGCTAGATAGCGATCTCTTTCTGACAATCTTATACTGATGAAGTAAGAGAGAGAGAGAAAGAGAGATTGAAAGGAAATCGCATAAAATAATCATACAATATTATTAAAAATAAAAAACTAAAACGAACAAGATAAGGAATTATATTTATCACAAAAAAAAATCAAAACAATGATCGAGACATAAAGACAATTAAAACCTACTTCAAACGAACCTTATTAATATATTCGTTAAAGTCAAAACGCCCCTCAGTAAGAAAACAAAGTCAAGTAACAAAGCTAAATGGCCCAATAAACAGAAATCACAACTAGTCAAAAGTACATCAATAAGAGCCCGCGTGGGGGACGGTACACATAAATTACCACACCCTCCCCCTTTTTAAAATGTAATATATTAAGCTTATAACTATGACTTTTTGGGACAATTGTTTGGTTTTTAAAGGTGTTTATTTAATTCTAATGGAATTGTAACATGGTGTATAGTTTTGTAACACACACATTATTAAACAGTGAATCATACACACACAAACACACATCCATTCATAAATAAAATACTCATTAATAATGTAGAAATAAAAAAGAAACGTAACTCTGACATAAGTGTCACACACACACGCACACTTACACACACGCAGTCAAATAAAATCTAACATACACTCACAGCCAATAAAAAAACCATTCCAATAAAGATAGCTTTTAAGGTGTAAAATTCACACACACACTTACAAGAACACATTAAAATTAAGTAGGTAGATATAAAAACTCTTTATCAAGATATATGCAATTGTTTTTAATTTAAATTTTTCTTCATCATTATCACCCAATCAGCTCAAGGATGCGAGCTCGACACATCAAGAGATCATTAATTTTTTATCAACTTCATTATGGAATGTGACAAAAGCTTGGTAATGCAAGCTATTAGTCAAGTCAAGGTGCTGGTGGGAAGCCAATTTCAAGGGCCATTTCACCCTGGGACGACCTCCAGTCCAAAAAGACCAGACACTTTTTGCACAGCTGTCGGGACGTTAGGGAGTTGGGTATTCTAATTCGAAATTTTGATGGAATATTCTGGTTTATTGTTTGAATTATAATAGGTATGAATATAATTATTTGCAGATATATGTTTTTTATGCATATCGGTATTGATGTTTTCTTATATATAACGAGTCACGTGATAAGTAGTCTTGCTTGGAATACTGATTTTAAAAGTTTTACCGGTATTTAAGGAAAGATGAGATATTTAAAATATTAAGATAATTACAAATATATCTTCACGAATATTGACAAAATATTTTTCTCTTTATTGATCAATCAAAGAAAAAAATGTTATTTATTATAGTCATACATCGCACTTATGAAACCATGCAAGTAGAGTCAGACTCTACTTGCACGTTTCAAAGGAATAGTTCTATGAAGAAGACGATACCCTTTTAAATTATTGATGTAATTATTCAAAGTATTGATTTCAATTGAAGTATGTCACAATAATAAAAAAAATCCTTTAACAATTCTCAGAATGAGAACATCTACCTAATAACATTACAATACAAACAACACACGTTTATTCTATATAAAGCTTCCATATACAATAGTTCCATCAAATTTCAAACGTGTATTTTACAACAATACAATACTTTACAATACAAACAAAACACGCGTATTCTTTGTACAATATTTCCATCAAATCTGTGTATTATTATCTGTGTATTATAAGTGTATTCTGTTATCGAAACTTAAAATCGCTTACCGATCTCGGAGCGTGTCAGATCACGTGCCCCAAAACACGCATTAGTATGATTCGTAACGCCTTTTCCTATTTACTCAGTACCCTTTCTTGATTTGACACGGGAGACTGTTTGATTTCCCGCCAATATGTCCTAGTTTATGGCCGAATTGGACTCTGGGGTTTTGGGAGTTATTGGTAGATTAGGACAGATGTCTGTGGTCTCTTGTTTTGCTTGAAATTCATCCCATTTATTTATTAAAGTGCCAACGATAGGTATACTTTATATTTATTATTATATTAGTATTAATAAACAAAGAATAAAACCAAACTTATATAAAACTAAGAATTTTAGAAGATTAAGAACATTTTATGTTATTTTTGGTCAAAATTATTACCCAAAAAGCATCATTTTTTTGGCAGTTTAATGCTAATATCTCAGAAGTAAGAGCAACACGATAAATATAAAAAATAACAAACAAAAAATATTCCTACAAATGTTTAAAAATCTATTTCTATTTAAAATTCTATTGTTCTAAAAAAACGTAGAAAAAATCTACAATACGATACGCTCTGATTTCAATAGTAAGTATTTTTTTATTATAATTGTTTTTTTTTTTATAAAATGTCACCCTACTTTACAAACATATATTACACGCTTTCATACGAAAAAGTAATTGGAAAAAACTATTTGTTTTTTTCATCATCGGTTTAAAGCAAAAAATTAACCCCTCATTTATTAGTGTGACCAATTAAAAAAATAATTAATTTACTAACGCTAGAAAAGAACTGATTATTTTTTTAGCATATTTTTTTATGTATTGTTATTATAGGTCTTTGTATTTGTAGATTCTGTAAACATATATTATATGTATATTTACGAAAAATATATATTGTTTATGTATTTGTGTGTGTGTTTATTATCTGTACTCATAATACAAGCGTAGTTTGCAGGTAGATTTTGTGGTAAGCGTCCGCATATATTAAAACTAAAAACAATAAAAAAATATATAATTTCAAATAAATATAGAACAAAAGAAATCTATCACTCAGGAATCCAACCCGCAACTAGTAAAATCATCCAAACAAACACTAACCGTGGGTAAAAATGGTACCATTAAATCCATAACTAATTCCCTATTAGCACAAATAAACATACAAACAAAATAATCCTATTCCATCCAAACATAACCCTGAGAACACCGAAGGGGTCTCCGAGACCTCACCATAACTAACCCTATTAAAAAGTGGCTCCTACCCTCCAGTATTAAATGTAGCATCAAATTAACCCGCGTCACGCTGGGTGCCTGTAATGTTTTAAGTACGTCGGGGTCTGAAGAACACGGGGCTTGGTCAATCTTTATGGCTTCTAACTCACATTTGTTATTGAAAAACGGTTAAAGCTGTTTGTTGCTTGTAGCTTTGAAGTTTGTCTTCATTTTAAATAGATATACTTGGATTAATTACTCGAGGTATTCGAATCAGTGACTTCAGAACTTTCCGTCGCTCTACCAACTGAGCTACTATATCGCTTCGATTAATTTAGCATTTTATACATAATCTCATAATCTTTATCAAAATTTTTCTATATTTTAAATAATTCAGAATTAAAAATTAATTAATAGGAACCCGCGACCTTTGGGATACTTTTCCGTCGCTCTAGCAATTGAGCTACCGTGTCGTTTAGATGAATTTAGCATTCTATATATATTCGTGTTTATTCGGACATGTATTAGGCTCCTTCGAAAATACTTACCAATGTTTCTTACTTTGCAGTATAGAAATGATATTGAAAAGATGACACAACCCAAATTAATTATAATAAATTAAACTGTTTCCCAGAGGTCGCGGGTTCGAATCTCTGTATTGATTATTTTATAAATTTAACACATTTATGGATTCAAACATTTATCTATATGGTCAATATTTCGTAACATTTGATATCAAATTATATTTGAATTTAATTATTTCATGTCTCTCAAAGGGCAGATGATAAAGGTAATAAATCTGTACAGACTGGCCGCTTGATAATAGCTTTTGTAAAAGCCGACGGGGTCTGGACTATCTGCGCAGACAGATAGGGGTTAATATATAGATATATATAACAGGAATATATTTTAATTATATTTAAGACTATATTGTTGTATTCGGAAACTAAAGACGACTATAAAACAGAGTATGTTTAAATAATATAAAATTATGTTTTTTTTAAGGTAGTCTTGCTGCCATGTTTTGAATATTAAATAAAATACGTACTCAAGTAATAATGATTGTGTTTTTTTATAAAAAAGGTTTACTAACCCGCCATTTTGTTGATAATAAATAAATTAAAGGGGTAAATTTTAAACGCGTTTTAAGAATGTTTCAGTATTTTGATGAAAAAAAAAATTAAAAATAATTCAACATTTTTGGGACACATTTTTAACTTTAAAAAATATTCGATACTGGTAAGATGACTATATGCACTTATAAACTATTGAAAACAGTATTCTTTGAAATAATTTTACACATAAAAAACGCCAAAAAAACTATACAAAACATGAACAAAAATAAAATACTTAGTTACCTAGACAAAAATTTCTTCTAGCCAAAAAAATAACATATTATATACTTATATGTATACAAAAAACACATTATTTATATACAACACACAACCACACACACGTTATACTACTTATTGATATACAACACACAACCACACACACGTTATACTACTTATTTATATACAAAAAACACACTTTCCATATATGTGTGTACATCAGAACACCTCAAGTACCTAGTGATGGACGAGGCCCGAGGGAGTCCGCTGACGATATATCTCTCAATACGCTCTGTGCGTTCATTCAGATGCCATATTAATTGCTTGTTACTGTTTGGGGTTCATTATTAAAAACCACTTTATCTTTTATTATTCATCTTTTATCTATTACTCTC
Source organism: Dircenna loreta (assembly GCA_963555665.1). Taxonomy (NCBI): domain Eukaryota; kingdom Metazoa; phylum Arthropoda; class Insecta; order Lepidoptera; family Nymphalidae; genus Dircenna; species Dircenna loreta. The sequence goes on along the minus strand of OY743097.1, from coordinate 1,843,245 downwards.
ATCCCCTTTAAATTTTGAGCATTTTGGTGTCGAAATCTTTCAAATATAGAAACTTATCTCATTTTCGTAACAATTAAGAAAAAGTTTTATTCAAATATAGTTTATAGTATTTTTTATTGTATGTATGTAATTATTATATACTAATATGTATTTCAAAACAAATAGTTTACAGGTCTGCTGGAATAGATTTCAAAATTAAGCAGTGCCTTCGTACGAATCTATGTTAAAATTATTATATCTTACATGAATTCTGTACCTATATAAATAAAAAAATAGTCATTTAAAAAACTAACTAGAAAACTTAGAAATGAATTATTTAGATCTTAATATACTTATTTATTATTATTAAATACTCAGCTTTATAATAATAATATACTCCACAAAATTGTTTTAATATTTTATGAAAAAAAATATTTACTTCGTTGAAAATAAAAACATTATCTATAGAGAAGTTTTGATAAATTTTCAAACTTAGAAAAGATGAATCAAACTCAACTGTAACCGCAAGTAAACAGATTGGAAACAAGTGAGTTACGACCCCCCTGGGAGTTAACAAGATAATATACACTGTGCAGTTAGAACTCGTCATCATACTCTTAGCGCTGGAGAACTTAGATAGGGAAGGAATTTAGGGTAAATTAGTTGGTTATTTCACGAAAATGTAATTATCAAAATTATCGAAACGTTAGTTGAAGTTTTTGATAATTGTAATTTTATATTACTATGTATAGTGGAGGTTTAATCATGTCTGATTTAAAAAGAGTGGTCACCATTCTGTTAATAGAAAATAATAACAAAATATCGTAGAACTTAGACGGGGAGAATTATAAAAAAAATAGGTGAGCCATTTCTGGATAAAATATTATGATAAATGAAAATTATCAAAAATATCACAGTGAAAGTTTTTGATAATTAAAACAAATGAGTTTATTTTAGTAAAAATAGTTTTTAATATATTTTATTAACCAATGTGTGTTATTACCAAACAGTTCTGTCAGTGTTCGGTCATAGTTATGATAGTTGTGTGACATTTAATGTTATTGAAAATATTTTTTAGTTAAACAATGTAGAAGACAATAAAAAAATGAAAATAAATAAATATATACAATAAGCAATATTAATAATATTTAGTAAAATATGAAGCAATTCGCCATATAATAAACGTAACAACAAAATAAAATAATAATATTACGAGCTTTTGTTTGTTTTATGTAAAAAATAAGCTTAATATGGCTGTAAGTCTGAATAGATATTTTCAAACAGCATATTTTCTATCGTACACCAATATCCCGCTAAATCTAAAGAGCTATTTCGCAACGAATGCAATTATTAATTCTGTATTTTTTATTTACATATCTGTATATCTTTTTGTATATAATAAAATGCATTTATGTACGTATTTGTGTGTATATATATATATATAAAATAAGTAAAAGTAAATATTTGTATATATATACAAATATTTACTTTTATCTTGAATAATAAATTTCTGTATTCAAAAAAAAATTTGTATTCAAATAAATATTGTGTTTTTAACTATCAATTTTTGTATTCTATATATTTTCTTATATCTTTTGCACACCCACAAGCGTCCTTTCCTGTAAAATCTAAGTCTGATAGAGCCTTGATAGCAAAAAGCCGGTTTTAAATACAATATTGTATTATATGTAAGTAGTTAAGTATCAATATAGATACAAAAGACAAACTTGTGATTTTTAATCAAACAATCGATTATCGTATGCGATAATTTGGTAAAAAATTCAAAGTAATGTCGCACATCAGTGTCGCTATTATATCGCTATCGATAAAATATTAAAATTTTATTGCACCCTATTTTAATACAAAATGGCCGGTAAAAAGCCTTGTTATTGAGTAATTTATCATCTTTCAATCTACTGAGCCCCGGGCGTTGATTGGGAATTATTAACTAAATATTGTAGTTTTTGATAGTATTTTTACTTATTATCAAATTCATTGTACATTTTTCTGTACTATGTACTGAAATTAAAGTTATTGTAACTTTTAACTAAATACTTAACTTTTTATACATATTTGAATGTTGCAAAAGTTAACAAATTTGGTATATATTTTTTTTGTATTTTTTTCTAACGTACAACCTAGGCTCGAATTATTTTTAAAAAGCTTATGTTTATAAATGTATGAATATTAAAAAAAATAATAAAAAAACAGATCTCATCACATAAGAACCTAAAAAAATATTTTACAGATTTATTTACTGAGATTAATTAATTTTTTATTAATATTGTTTATTGTTTTTATATGCCTACAAAAAAAATCTTAATTTATATTTCTATAAAATTAACATAATATTATAAAAGATTGTACCTCATTTTAATAATATTTTTATTATAATTCTTATTATCAGAAAAATAACTCGTTCGTCTCAGACAGGCATGTCATGGGCGCGTATTTAGATTTTAAATTATTACTTTATTACTGCGGTGATTTCGAAAATTAATTTCCCGGGATCGATGCAAAATGATAGAGACCGGACCCACTGCCCCGGGCGATATATTTAATGTATAAAATATTTATAGTTTCAATTTAATATTAAAATGTATTTTTTGGAGTTTGAAGGATTTCTGTATAGATTTCCAAGATAATGAAGTATTTTTGTTATTTTATGCCTTGTGAAATCATAGCCTATTTATGAAGATCGGTTGCTAAAAAAAAAAAAAATATAGTAAAAAATTTACAAATACCAAAAAAAAAATATTTTCGAAAATGAATATTTTTTTTAAATATGTCAATAAAGATTTTTTGTTAAAAAACACAACGATGCAAATATGAGAAAAATGCCAAATACAGAAATAAAACATACAAACATTGGAAATTTATAAATATTTCGACATCCTTATTATAAATGCGGAAGCGAAATTAAAACGCGCCATAAATTAAATCCCGAATCCAAACCGGGTCAAATAAAAAAAAAAAAAAAACTAAAGCGATATGAAATTTAAAGTAAATACTGAGCTGGACGGCTATCATATAATTTATTAAAATATTGTTATAATGTCTTTATGTCGATATCTGTAACGAGAAGGATTCAGACAATTATCCAATTACTTCTACCCACAAGAATCATTTACAACACTTAAAGCATATTTAATATGATTCTGAAAAAAGCTTCAGCCAGTGTGAACATGAGCATTATCAGTGATTCTTCATTATGTACGGTCTACAACAAAAAATAATAATAATTAAATAAATAAAAAAAAATAACAAAGATATTTAGCGCAACTAATGAAATTCGAATCTAAACAATTTAATATTTTTTTACTTTAAATATTTCTTACATGTAGGGTTAGCAACAAAAATATATATAATACAAAAAATAACATAGATATTTATCACAATTACACGAATAATAATGTATATATAAGACGTTTAATTAATGTTTTTTTTTTTGCTGACCGTCAATATTCCAACGGTATATTATTACAGGTATGCACGACATGATCCTACATAGTAATTGATTCTTGGAAATGAAATTATAAACTACCTCCGTCCCGCGAGTTAACATAATGTAGCTGTTAGCACACTTTGGTTTTTTAATAAGCTTTTGATATCTGCGATCATATGAAAGAACTGTTTTTTTAATAGAAATACATTTCATACAGACACATAAATAAACATCCTGGCGCAATACACACATACACATACACCCACACAAACTCAAATATGCAATTTTGTTTTTTTTTTATCTGACTTGATAAGGAAGAAAAATTTATTTCAAATATACACTCACACAATTAAATATCCTGAACACACACACAGAAGTTTACACACGGTCACAATATTTTAAAATATCATAATTTGATAAAGAAAACGGCTAGACTCGACACATTCACATTCACACCCACACAAACACACAATTAAGTATGGTTGCTCAATTTCGTAATTTTTTTGTTTATTTTTTTTAATATCATTACTTTATTAAGAAGACACATTCACACATATACAAGAAATATCCTGGCGCACTTTTTTTTGTTTCATATTTTATTTATTTTGTCTAAATAATATAAAATTACAATGTACACAGCTACCCTCGATCACACACACACATACTTTCACTATCACTCACACACTCACACTATGAAATATTTTGGCACACAAATTTGTTATTTTATAAATAACACAAATTCATAAGAAATTCAGAACAACATGCTCAAAAGATAAACCGTACAAATGATAATTACCTTTACTGTAACTGAAAAAACAAACAAATATCACTTTCATTTAAACCAATTTAACAATCTGCTGCATTGTTATATATTTTCTATTAGCATGAAGCAATAACAATATTATTTTCATTTGGTATCGTCGTCGGCATCGGACTGTCTCGATTCAATAACAAAAATATTAGTTGCATTTCATATTTCTATTACATGGGGGATTCGCATTGTCTGTTTATCTGTAATTTATTGTTTATTTGTTAGATAATATCTTGCGATTGTCAGATTGTATGACTTTCTTTTATCCTTTATTACGTCATGGATCTTATTTTCATTGAAGTGATTTAATTAAATACTTTTCCGTGTTAAGTCATAATTGAAGTATATAATGTTCTTTCAGAGTTCTAAAAATAATAATAATAAATATTCGGACATTAACCTAGCACCAAACTGGGCAAAGCTTGTACTGTACTAAGCAACTGATAAACATACATAAACTATTATTTTTCTATAAATACATGTAATACATGTTACAACCTTAAAAAATACAAGGTTTATTAAAAATATTTTGGTGATTGAACCCACAACCACAGGTACAATAGACGGAGGTACGACCATTGTACCAATCAGTCGCCAAAATAGGTCCATACAATAAGGAACTCAATTTAAAATTATTTCATATTTCAAAATCACTTTATTTAATAACTTAAAATATTTCATTACAGTTCATACATTTTCATCATTATGAGATATTATCTTTATTTGTATACAATACACGCTTGATCCTATTTTTTTTATATTAAGGTAAGAGTCTAGCAAGGCTCAATATTAGGACCTTTGCTGTTAACAATGTATGTAAATGTATAATTCAATTATTATTCCACACAAGCATCAATGTAACAAATATAGTTTGTAAGTTTGTTTAGTTGTTCATTTACAAGGATGGAGGATTGGATATAAAACATCTAGTGATCTCCAAACTTATTTATATCCAGGAATACGAAAGAAACTATTTATTTATGTAGCACTCTTACCCAGAGTAACAAATTTATTATTAATAATATTTTCAAAATAATTTGAATTTAAGTCACAAATAACGCCCTCTTTAACACAACATACACATACACAAAATATAACATACTAGAAACAACTATTAATTAATAAAACAGTCATTTTAGAAATTTCGGATGCAATAAACAAATATATAGAAAGATCATAGAAAACAATTAGAAATTCGTAGAATCTTCGAATTAGAGCTATTAAAAACATCAATCTTTTTGAGGTCCACAAAACCTTTTTCCAAATAACGTCTCTTTAATTAATTCAATCTAACACACACACAGATAACAGACAGAATTACGAGCAAACCGTCCCAAACAATACTCAAAGCAGTGCCTATCTGTGTCATTATTTATACCGAAACAGCAAACAAAGTAGAATTATTAACTGTACGAATTTATTAACCACGTTATACAACCCTCAAATAGATACTTAGTGAGTCCCCCCTTCCCCCCTCCCTTGTGACATTAAAACATTGAGAGAGACTAAATTAAAGCACGCCAAAACTGTTCGCTCAGGGCCCAAGGCGGTCGTTTGTTTTAATACAATAAACGAAGTTATCTCTTTCACTCTACTCATTAGCTGAATATCACTGTCACGCTCGCACCTTCATAATTTAGCCTCTGCTACTACGTAACTCATTGATTTACCAAAAAGTTTTATTAAGGAAGGTTGGATATGAAATTATAATTTGAAATATAAGTATTCATTCTAAAATATAAATCAATAAAACCTCAGATTCGAATTTAAAATATAAATGACTGGCAGTAATGAGATTGAAATAAAAAAAAATCGCCAAAACACCCAAATAAGGTTTTATATTTAGATGTTAACCTTTCAATTAATGTATTGTTAGAACATAGTCGTTCTTTTAACCCAATGATACTCAAAGCGGTTTAATAAATTAAGGCCCGGAGTAACGAGTGCAATGCAACAGAAGCGTGTTCCTCTTAATCACTTCTAATTTATTTAGATTTAAAGGCAGCATTGTTAATTTATAGCCATTCCTCTCGAACTGAGCACACCGCTTTGTTGCCTTCTCCCTCTCGGGACCATTTTTAATTAAAATCACCGAGAGAAAATTAGAAATTATATTCTATTTTCAGAAACTTGTTCGGACGCTTTGCTGGAGATTATCTCTTTTTTATGAGCCCCTGGTCGCGGGTTTATTTTAACTGCCAAAGGATTGTCTAAATGGACAATGTTATAGCCTGTGCCTTTATGATGATGTCTTCATCCTCCACCGTGGTGATTGGAAAGATTTTGCATTAGTTACGCGATAAAGTATCAAAATTTATAGCTTAAACTTTAAGTACTTCCAAGGAAGTAGATTAGAGTTATTAATTTTGATATTTTAGTTGAGTTTGACTAAAGTTCACGACCTATACGTCAAAACTTGTAAACGTTTATTGAATAATAAATATGATTGGCTATTATCGTGCTATCGGAGGCGGAATATAGCATTTCGTAATTGTACATCGAATTTGAGTCATATCAATGTCATGATAACTTTATTTCACAGTTTTAAACAAAATTATTAAGTGCTGTTTATTTCCAGGTGGTTTGGGTGATGATGATGGTGACAGCGGTAAACGAAGACGGTCTCGGACCAACTTCAACTCTTGGCAGCTGGAGGAGCTGGAACGAGCATTCCTTGCTTCACACTATCCAGATGTTTTTATGAGAGAGGCGCTGGCTATGCGCCTGGATCTCAAGGAGAGCAGGGTTGCGGTGAGTCACAAATTTAGTCCTTACAAGGTCATTACTTACGACATGGCCATGGCCAAAGTTCGGCTCGTGCATCCCTTGAAGGAACTTGAAGGAGACTATAGGCGAAGGTGATCCCTTACTACCAATTTCCCTTCCGCTATTGGAACTAATTGAACTTATTTATAATATTGTGGTTTAATGGCTTCTCTTATAATAGTTTATTTTTTAAATAATCTATGTATTGCAGGGTTTCATAAAAACAAAAATAACACAAATAATCGTCCAATATGGGAATCGAATCACGGTCTTTGGCGCAACAGTCGTGGTAACCAACCAATGGTCCATTCCGTCTAAAGTTAAATATAGTTTTCTTTTTGAAACGTACTCGTATGTGATATACTTCACTTATCACCACAGATATTTAAATATTTAACGCGGCGTTAAAAGTCAAAACTAAACAGTGGCTTTAAACACTGACTGCGACCAAATGTACGATAAAACAGTCGTTAGAGGGCACTAGTTGTTATATTTAGCAAATGTTACAACTCCAAAACGCATTACCCCTTAATTTTTCACACCTTTATGTTACGACTGCTGCCCTTTATAAATAGAAGGTAATTATTTTTAAACCATTATTTTCGCTATTAAATTTGCCAATGTCTAACAATTATTTCTGACATTTGTTATTAATCTTTATTAACGAAAACTATATAGATAATTTAATTAAATATATTTAAGTTCCGTTGCATCTGTCTGAACGTCTAATATAATAGCCTGGTTCAATGACCCATTAAATTTGGTTATTAATAGTAAGTGGTTGCTGAAACATTAGAAAATGTTATAAAAAATAATCTATTGTTTAAGGAACATGAATATAAATAATAATTTACATTGACTCTACAAATATTAATTTCAATACTTATATGTTAATAACTCTACATGTTTGAGTTTAAACCTTTAGATATATTTTAAGTTCTCGACAATAGACGGTTTCGACGCGATTTTTATGTATATTTCTATATTATAGATTTGATATGAAAATAATATATTTTAGTAAGATGTTGAATTGTAGAGTCTAATTTTATGAAAACAAAGATTTTTCACATCTTTATTGCCTTTTGCTGTATTTTATAGGTTAAGCTACTTTTTTTGCTAAAACAAATCTAAATAGAATTTTACTGATTTAGTAAATAGAAAATCTTATTGGATTTATGTGTTAAAAATGTAACTCTATATTCTAATTTCAGTTGTTTGAGTTTAGAACTCTACCGTACTGACTTCTTACGGCCACTGAAGCTCTATATATAAAGCTAAAGTATATATAACATATACTAAAGCTCTATATATATAAATATACAGATAATATGTTTTACAAGAATGGTAAGAGGTCCAAAAGATTTCCTTCAATATCCACGAGGGTCAATTTCCCTTATTTTGTACGGAGTGATCTAAGCGGCCCTTAGAGACTGTGGCCACGCATTTTACCTTCGGTAGCCAAAATATTCGTTCTATATTACCTCTTAAACGATATTCGGCTATCTTGAACTGCTGGTACTATTATTATTTAATTATTTTATATGGGATATTACAAAAAGCAAGCTAATATTATATTTTTTGCATTTGAAGAAATATACAATTAAAAATAAATACGGGCAGGGATTCGAATCCACAAACTCTGAGAAGCTGGCCCGTCGCTCTACCAATTGATTTACAGCTATTTTATTGCCATATTTAATAGTATACTTTAGAATGAAAATCAAAATACTACTCATCTAGATTATCCAAGAATTACGGGTAAATCTTAATCTGGCAACACTCACGAAGTAATTTAACAATCCTAACCTCCTTAATAGTTAATTATATGGCAATATCTGTGTTCTAAAAGTCCTTTAAGAAACCAAATCTATTTATATGATCAGTGAAGTCGATTGTATCCGCCATTATCGTCAAATCTCGTATAGAAAGACAGACTAGCCGCAGCGCTCCTAATAGTTGGTATAAATCAAAAGATTGCCATCGCCGCGGCACCCCTGGGACGCGAGCGAGACGGCACGATTGAATAGCATAGATTTAAATGGTCGGGTCTGATAAGGATGGCTATATATTCCAGAGCTACGGATTGAACGCGCAGGGATGTCACAATTCGATTACAGCTCAATAAAGTTTAAGTGACTTGTTTGTCTGTAAGTGGATTTTTTTCTTCTTTTCGTTTCTCTATTTTCAGTTGCGGAGTTTTGTGGGAAATAGGTTTTGTATTCAGTGGAGGATTATTATACTTATAGTTTTGGGATCTGTTATATAATAATAAATAGAGTCACTTATTTAACATGTTATTTATAAAATCAAATATATTTCTACCAAAGCAAATCGTATTTCTATATTATGGTGACATTCTTCAAAACCTTATAATAAATGAAATGAATTTATATATGTAACATAATTATTATTAAAATATACTTTTTAACATCTATAACATTAAACGAACAACATCTATATAAAAAACATTCCCTAAAACCAACAAATATCATTAAAAACCCATTTCTCTACCAAAACACCAAATTCTAATACAATTTCTTCCTTCCAAGCGTAAAACTTGCAAAAATGGCTCACCCAAGCGAGTATCGACTTAATTTTAAAATTCATGGCATAAAATTTACATTTATAAGCCAATTTCATTCCCAAACTGAGCCTGAAACGCACACATCAGTATTCAGCACACATCCACACCCCAAGTAAAAAGACTACATTCTTCGCTCGGTTAAGAAAAAACCGACAAGTTTAAATATGACATACTAAATGGCACGCTTAGGCGACAAAATGTGGATAGAATATAAAATTTAAGAATATATCCCCATCTCTTTCTCACTTGCCATTCCTTGTATATCCCTCTCGCTCGCTATATCCTACTTGAGCCTTTACCGCCCTAGGCTTAGTGGAAAAAGATAGACAGAAAATTTCTCAGGGCTGCCTCCAGATAGATAAATAAAATAGTAATAAATATGATAATAATATTGTAAAAGTAGAGTTAAGAAGACATAATAGAGACAAAATAGCGCTCTACAAAATGATTTTATAATCTTGACATTGAGATATTTAAATATTTATTACAATATTAACACAATTTTAAAATATACACAAAATTACTGAGTGGTCATTATTGAATGAACTAAATACAATATATGTATTATATATATTTCCATTTATTGAAGATGTAGAGCCCTTATAAACCACAAATTTGAGATCAAAAGACGCGTTACATCGCCAGAAAGAGACAAAACACATCTCCCAACTCAGCTACAAGCGGGAAAAATCCCCACGAAAAATACCTAAATGTATCGATGCCTTATTTACAAGGGTAGAGCCAATTGCAGAGACAATGAGATTTACACGAATGGTTTTCCTTGAATTGTGTTAGAAGTTTGTTTGAGTAAGCATTTTGTAGGGGACTTGTTTATTTTGATAATTGAGTATAGAATAATCTTTATTGATAATAAAAAACATATATTTTTACATTATTATACTTTAATCAGGCTTATAAGAAGTTTTGATGACGTCATCATAAATCATTCATTCTTTTAATATAGGAAACATTATTAACTCGTACCATGAAGTGTGTTTTGACATTTGACATATTAATGTAATATTGTTTTATGACAAATTTTGTAATTTAAAGAATTAATATTCTTTTACATCACTAAGCAGGAATAAAACAATATTGTTTTATAGAGCTCGTGGTAAATCAAAGTAATATTGTTGTTATATTCCAATAAGAGTTCTTGGTAGGCCTGATGTTTCTCATAATTTATTTCTATCAAAATAAGATTACCTGAAAGAGTTCCCTTCCTAGCGATAAAACCCTATTGTATACCCATCAATAGTTTTAATGTTTTTATTTTCTTTTCTTTTCCTTACTTTTCTTTGTGGTGTGCAATAAAGTATATATTATTATTATAAATTATTGTTATTAATAAATTCTCTGTAATTGAACCACTTTATTCTATATAGATAAAAACCTAAATTTTAACAAAAGACAGAAAGTAAAATCAAATTAATTTAGGAATATATACTTCATAGCGTTTTAATATGTTGTGTGTGCTATGTGTGTGTTTTTTAATCTATCTTTGTGTGTGTTTACTTTTGTAATAATTAATATAATATATAAAATGTTAAACAAGAAAAACAAAACAAATTTTACTTTATATTCTGTTTACCAAAGTAAATGCTTACAAAATAGACTAACGTATTTATCTCTACCGCCACTTTGGGGGGGTATTACGGGGGTGGGGGGCGGTCCGGTCATTAAGTGGGTACCGGCCATTACCGCCCGTTCCTATTCTATTCCCTAATCAATGTATTTCGATTACCTACAGTCCGGGTTTAATTAAAAAGTTAGATTATACTCGTATGTGAGCTATCTTTATTTTCCAATGTTCACGGAATGGAATTAGTTCTTAATGATTTGGAATTACTTACATATAACTAGCAAGGAATCTTGATGTTACAGTAATTATTTCTTATATGCGTAGCAAATTTTTGCAATTTTAATAAAATTAATTCATTATTTTTATTATATTCACTAATCAATAGACCTTCCTACAGAACTGATTGCTCTATTCGGTATATATTAAGGTTTGCAAAACAGTGATCACAGTAAATAAATACCCGGCTGAGTTTGAGTTGAGCTTTGTGGTTCTTCTCAGAGCAGGGCGCGTTTGTAACACTCGTAACATTAATATTAAATTGCATAGTGTCTTTACAGAAGAGCTTATTTATATAAGTGATATCAGAATAGTTCCTCCTGACACTTCTATTTGACGTATACAAGAGATCACTGATATTCATTCAAAATGTAAAATATATAAGTAAATAAAATTTATATACCCCAAGCAGTGGTATATACATCTCTGCGTCGGACTGTTTATTTACTACCATATATTATTCAGTTAATTACAGTAAATGGTCTACTTAGTAATAGTTTCTCTAATAAATATTTAGTTTAAATAAGTGTTTATTTAGTCCATTGTTAATTCGCCACGTCTATTGTTACATATCTGCGCACTTACTTCATTATACCGATAAAGACGATTATATAAGGCTAAATTCATCGAAGTGGGTAGCGACGCGGTAGCTCAGTTTATAAAGCGACGGAACGGTTTTTAAGAGGAAGCGGCTTCAAATCTGTCCCGCTTCGATTATTCTTTCGTTCTATGTTTAATTAAAATGTTATTATATTTATTAAATTATTTATAACATATTCTTATCATAAATAAGGATATAATAATAATTGTCAAGTTTTCGCCTTTCGTTTAATTTGAAAGGCTTTTAAAATGAATCTATATTTATTGAATTAATCCGGACTCGAACCCCATTAAATTTTTTGGCTTAGAATGAGATGGTCGTAAAATTCTTCAAACACATGTCGTTTACCTTAACATGTTGGAAAAAATATAATCCTTTATAGTTTTTTATTTTTAGATTAAAATTTGTAATAAAAACTTATAAGCCATATGCTAGATACTACATTATTAATTATTAATAATTGAGCCGTAGAATTCTTTATTATATTTATGGCTTGATTATTTTATAATTTATATACATTCTAACTATATAATATTAGTATATTAGTAAGTAATACTAAGTATATAAGGTCATTAACATTATTTCGTGCATACAAATTATATATTATTGTATTTTATATGTAATCATAGCTTATAAAAGTTGAATGTTTATGGTAGAGACAGCCATTTTGAACCGTGATATTTTTTGTAATTATAGGAATATATATTGATATGGATTTAAGTATATAATAAATAACCATCCGTCCTCATTATCTTTGCTTACAATTTATACGAAATATAAATAAGCTTAATATGGCTAAATATGTTTATAAATATTTTCAAATATTTTCGGATGCCTCTATGCAAAGATATATACATCAGTTAGAATTTTTGAAAGAAGTTCTAATAGATGTAGATGTCTGTATATAGATCATTGAATTCACCGAAGTGACACGATAGCTCAAATAACGAAGGGACGGAATGGGGTCCTAGAGGTCACAAGTGCGAATCCTTCCCATCGTATATATATTTACAATTTTATGGAAATATCAATAAGAATAAACTAATATTTTTTAAGGTTTAAGTTGTTATAAGAAAATGGTTAATATTTTAACGAAATCTATAGAAATAGGTTCTAACAAAGATAATAAGCCAAATAAAATACTGTATACATTTTTGTATGCAAAATTATAAGTATAGGTATATAGATAAACTGGTCTTAAAGATACAAGCCATCAACTTTTATTGAATAAATTTATGAGGGGTAGAGACGCCGAGTGCAAGATATCCAGGAATTGAGACATTAAATTTCAATGCGCACGTTTATGGTAATATAAGCGTGCCGACGCATATGCGCCTGCGCAAGTAATTGGTAAAGGCTCATATATACAGTATATTATCCAACTTCCAGATATCTTTTTTATACATATATAATCATGAAACATTGAATATATTAACAGTTTCAGATGATTTCAGTTTTATTATACTCTTGTTTTCTCCATTCAATAGTACAAAATAGTTGTTTCAGTTTTATTATTTTCATAATATAAATTATCCTACTATTTTGGTCATCGGTGTGACCATGACACGATTTTTGTCACATAGTCTGAAATGTTCAGTAAAAGTTCTCTTTTTTACTCCATTCAATAGTATGCAAATGTTGTTCCAGGTTATAGATTCTATAATAAAATTTAACCAAATATTTTTTCCACAGGTGTGGTTCCAGAACCGTCGTGCAAAGTGGCGTAAGAAGGAGCATACAAAGAAAGGTCCAGGTCGACCAGCTCACAACGCTCACCCCCAGTCCTGCTCCGGGGAACCAATCCCCCCTCACGAACTACGTGCTAGGGAGAGGTGAGCGGATTACAGGCCATTATTTATCAGTCCAATAGTCCAGTCCCGTTGAGTTCTTTGGGATGGACTAAATCCAAATTATTTGTGGGTTATTTTTCTCAGATTGCCAATCAACTATTATTATCTTAATAAAATTAGGTTCTATACTAATTAGGCCCTACAATTTCCAACAGGGCGAGAAGAAGAAAGAAGCTGGCAAAAGCATTAGAAAGACAGGCAAGAAAACTGCGGGCTAAGGGAATCGCAGTGGATCTTGAAGCTCTGAAGGCGGAGTATCTAGCACAGCACAGAAATAGTGGATTGTACTCTGATTCTGACGGAGACATAGATGGAGAAGAGTGTATGATAGATGTAGTTGGAGGAGATTCGTGTCACGACTCAGGTCCTGAAGACTTCTCACTGTCGGGACGACTGCGAGCTCCGTCTGGAGCTGATGCTATCCATCATTCAGATAGCTCGACTTCTGATGGCCATTCGGCCCGCAACTTCAGCCCTCTACCAGAACCACAATCGTCTTTCTTCAAGCAGTTCAGCACAGCTGCTGTGAATTACGACAAATTCGACTTCGACTCTGGAAGAGCTGTATCCTTAGACTTGAGTGGCAGTTCCAACACAGAACAGGACCTGTCCAAGAACGGAACTAGAAAACACAATCCATTCAGTATAGAATCTCTGCTGAATACGTGAAAATTACTCTCCCACAAATAGCCCAGAGGCTCTGATCTGATAACTGACCGGTATTTCGTGTATGTTCCTTTTCTATCACTAGTTTAATCAGCGTAAGACTAATTCGCCCATTTCATTATACAATTTAAGTGACACTATTTGACCTTAAAAAATTGCTAATAGTCGTCTCCACCAGAGAGAAGCACTAACTCACTAACAGCCATTTTACTATGCGATGCGACGTACACTAGGTGAGATAGTGTCGCTTAGATTGTAAAATGAAATGGGTGTATAATACCAGTTGACATATCCTTGTGAATATTAAAATATTTGTATTATATAGATTGTAGTGTAAATAGAAACTATATTTATTTTCATCTTGAGTTTTTTCGGGGCAATATTTTTTTTTGTTGATTTTTTGTATTTTATCTTTCTTTTTTAATATTTATAAAGCTTTTTCATTTAATATTTTTTACATTATTTATTTTCTGGTAATTTGTATAATAAATATACAATACATGCGTTAAAAGAACAAAAGAATTATTGTATTTAGAGTAATTTCAATAAATTTCTGTAATATCAATAAATTTTCATGAATCTATTTTCATGGTCTTGTACTTAAAATAATATGCTGCCATCAGAAATGAAACAGAAACATGTAACTGTCAAGCATCTCTACACTCTTACATAAATAATAAAAATCACCAAAACAATAATAAAAACAATCTATTCGATAAAAACTTTCCTAAAACAATTAAATCAATAATCAAATAAACTAATAAAATAATTAAAAGTAACACACAAAAGAAATAAAATTCATATAAAATTCATATTGTTTTGTATCCAAAGCAATATTAAATTATATATTTCTTAAATAAATACAATAGCGAATAATCTTGGGTTCGTTAAAACAGTCATTATAAAGAAAATGGCCGATAAGCGCCAATTAGCGTTATGCCAGGTTTATTGTTCTCTTGAATTATACTTTTGTATTTAAAAACATACATACCAGACGTTTGAAATGCTTTTGCAATAATAATGTTCATGAAAGATGAGGGATGAAAGTCAAGTCAACTAGACAAGTCATGGATATGATTGTGGGTGGAAATGTGACTAGAGGAAGAGATGGAGGGATTGTGTGAATGATGACGTGATTATGAGTGGAGTAGAGATGAGTAGAGATGTAGTTGACGGATGATAAAGCAAATTAAAAAGGAAAACATGTCGGCACATGTTTTGCCTTTTCAATTCGCTTTATCAAGTTATGGAATATAAATAAATATGTAACTAGAGAAAGGACAAAAAGAGCATCCATCTCTTTTTGCATGAATAATAAAAATGAGAGGAGCAGAGATAGAGTTGACGGGAGACAATAAGAAAGAAAGAAAAGGAAAACATGTTGTGCTCTCACCTAGAGTAGGAAAAGGGGAGGAGAATGATGATGGAAGGATGAGATGTAGGTCTGTGTGTATGTTTAGTTTCCGGGCATGAAATACATTATTCACTCATATTATAATATATACATATATATGGAGAGTCATTTAACCTATTCCTGCCTCCTAAATCTTTTGGTTGAATTACAAGTATGGAGTTATATTCTTAATATTATTAAATATTTAGTATTTGTTATTTAAGTACTGATTATAAAAAACAACTGCTATTTAAGTTTTGATCATGAAATTGTTTGAGCTAACAAGCCATCACTTTATTACGATACGACTAAATGCGGTAATAACTTAATATATATAGACAGAAATAAAAAAAAAACATATTCTCTATAGAATCACCTTTTTCAATTTCTATATTAAATAACATTTTTATTATTTTACATAGTGCATATTTTGAATATAAAAAAAATCCTTATTTCTGTTCTCAGCGCCATAACTTGAGAACGAATGAATCATAGCATTTTATTTATAATTACATTTCTTGAAGTTTCAGGAAGGTTTTATGTAAAAAAAAAAAAAAAATCCCAGAAAACGTACAATAAATCCAATACAAACTGTCACTAGCTGTCGTTGCCATGACAACGTTTGCCTTTTCGCAAACTACAAGCTTATTTAAAACAAATATTCACATGTAAACCAAAAATTACTTCAGAATTATCTTTTATTATATAATTTCCTTTTTAATTTATTTCCAATAATTTCTGAAAATATGTGTTATTGTATTATATTTATAAGATATTTGTATGCATTTTGGTAATGGATTTATAATAGAAATAGATTTAGAACTAATGTATATTTTGTAGCAGAAATAATATATTAGGTACAAAATAGTTTATCTTTAGACATACGAGGAATGATAAGGAAGTTGTAAATTGATTATCACGATATGTAAGGTGTAAAAAGTATATTATGTAACTTATTGAATCGAAATATAATAATATTAAAAACATCCAGTTTTTTTATTACGTAAACAAAATTATTGTACAGCTTGGATTAACTTTCAAGAAGACCCCTTATTGGCAAAGTGTCTGATAACTGTTTTTATTTAAACAATAAAGTATTCCAATTATATTTACTTATAGATAAAAAAATGTCTTTGAATTACCGTTTTAGAATTCAGTAGACTGTTTTTTCTTTATATTCAAATAATATAAACTTTTTCTAACCTCTGTTTGTTAAATTTTCTAAAAACAAGATTTTTTAAAAATTTCATTTTCGTGTTCTTGGATATTCTTTCGAACTTAAAAGAAGAAACTATTTCAATACAAATAAGATGATTTATTTTTCTTATAATATGATAGATAAAATATACAACATTATAAAGAAGAAGAGAACCACCATTTTGTCAACAGCTCATTGGCGCCTTTATTTTGACATTTCCAAAAATAATACCAAATTTTATAAACAACTCTTTGACGCCTTTATTCTGACACTTACAAACTTCACGAAAGCAAATTTAGTTTTATTTTCGACCATTCAGCACCATGTCTAATGGGAGCACGGAGCAAATAATTTTAAACACTCAAATTATTTGCCAAATGTTTAAAACCGAAGAGAAAGGCCGCCTTTGACATATAATATGGGGTCGCAATGCCGGCGCGAATCACTGTGACATTGGTGAAATTATGAAAAATATGTTCCTTTGGTGAATTTTATTTTCCAAGTATTTAATGTTTTATGGAACTCAATATAAATATTATTTCTGATTAACATGCTATAACTTATTAGTTTTAGAAAATATATATTTTTTATATTAATCAAATATGTCAACGCGAACGTAAAATATTTATTTGTTAATAAAGACGGTCATCAATATTTCCTTTTGTAGATAATTAATAGTTATGTGTGAATTTCTTAATTTATTAGTTTCGGGATATATATATTTTATAATAAAAAAATCTGTTTTATTATCTGTTAGTTTTGATGCATGTTTTTAGATAAATATATATATTTTTCTATTATATGACTGATATTATAAAAAAATATAGTTATATAATTCAGACAATATTTTAATTACAGTATGAATATATAAGCCGTAATAATAATAAATACAATCTTCAATCAAGCTTCAGTAATACAGGACACAGAATTTCACACACATAATCACTGACATTAAAATATAAACCTTAATGATATTACTATAAGTCTCAAAATCAATAAAACACACATATATTAATAATACGCTTTGGAATATCTTGTATACATTATTCATTACATGATTAACATAATTAATAATGGATTCCCACACATCTAAACAACCAAA
Organism: Dircenna loreta; assembly: GCA_963555665.1. Taxonomy (NCBI): domain Eukaryota; kingdom Metazoa; phylum Arthropoda; class Insecta; order Lepidoptera; family Nymphalidae; genus Dircenna; species Dircenna loreta. The sequence goes on along the minus strand of OY743097.1, from coordinate 1,824,992 downwards.
TTAACTGCGTCATATGTCATATTGAGAAATAGGCCTTATGTTGAGTCATCTATCACTATTCATTAGATGATGTCATATTACACGTGACATTAAAATTAGAAATTTGATGACAGGATTATTTGAGCGGCAAAATTTGACAGCTCTGTGAAGAGTCGTGAATGGCTGTTTTATGAGTATCTGACAGCTCCGTGAAGCGTTGTTATTGGCTGATTATCACGTCATCGACCAATCAGAAGCATGGGTTTTGACAATACATATTTGAGGAGTTCTAACATTTATATTGTTAATATTAATATATTCATATTTCTTTTTGGAGGTTTTTTTCGGGTCTATTTATTTTGGATATTAGATCATTGCCTTGCATATGTATATTTATTTATTTAGATAAAACTAGAATAACACAGATTTTTCTATCTTTATTTGTTTGGTTATCTATTTTGTGATTCATGACATGTAATCACATAAAAATTATAATATATCATATATATAAACTACTTATTCATTATTAACTACCACATAAAGAAGATCAAGAAGAAGAAAAATATCGTTAATGATAAGAAAAACATGTAACCTTACACTTAACTCATATAATAAGATAACGAACAAAGCTAACATGAAGAGCAATGGCTGATGTATTATAGGAATTAAATCACATTAAATATTTTTAAATTAATATTCCGAAATACTTTTAAAAGTTAACACATATCTTAAAAAACAATATAATTATTAACAAAGTATGTAATTTTTGCGGTATACTTTCATATTTCATATTATTTTTGCGGTGTACTTTCATATTATGAATGATATTTCGTCCGTCTCTCATTATCGTTAGCAACGTTAATGTACCACATTTATATATTTAAGTGTGATTTAAAGAAGTAAAATAAATAATGAATACTTATTAAATAATAATGTTATTATATTATTTAAGCTTACTTTTAATGATAAGTATTTATTTTATAATTTTGTAGAATAGTTTTCTTTTGTGCATTATATATTTTGACTTTATTTTCAGACTGCATTTTATACTGAAGTTATTTTGTATATTTTATTTATAGTTGTGTGTGTATGTGTGTGTGTGTGTGTGTCACACGGTATAAGTGAAACTTCTAGAAGTAACCAAATAGAGAAAGAGATGAAGGAAATTATCAATCAATAGTTTTCTTTTGTGCATTCAATTATCAATTAATAGTTTTCTTTAAGAGTATAAAATCTAAAAGATTCAAAAGAAATATAATTTCAATAAAATAAAACTCTAAGACGCATTTAAAATAATAATACATATATATAAAAAGTGTATAAACAGAATAATATATAGATATATATTCTTTTTGACTTTTTTTTTAAATTCTGGTGCGCAATAAAAAATATATTATTATTCTTATGTATATATATATATATATATATATATGATATTATAACAGTCTCTGAACCTATTTCTCACCAAATACATGTTATTTTTCAACTCTACGTATGTAGAGATATCTTTATAGAGATAAGCTTATCCGAATACATTTATGTATTAATATTGTTTTGTTAAACTCTAGTAAATGAAATAAATATACTTTTTTATCAATTAAGTTTAAATCAGACTACTATATATATATATATATATATATATATATATATATATATTTATCTGGCGAGCTTTTCACTCCGCGAGTCCACCATGCTTCAAGCTCATAAAAATGAACCCCGGGTAGATCGAAACTAGTCCGGCAATATTACGACATAATTCACGTGAATACAGACGGATATATATATATATATATTTTTAAGGTGTTTTTTCTGATAACTTTGAAGAAATGATGACTAGTCATCATGTTTCACGAAAACATTTAAAATTTCTTCAAAGTTATCAGAAAAAACGCTTTAAAAAGCTCATGAGTACGAACACCGAATAGGTTTGAAAGAAATATTCCAAATGGCTATACTTTTCACGTGAATACAGATAGATAAATATATATAATAGTAATAATATATATAAAGTAAAGTATATATGTATAAAGTTAAGAATATATATTAGTAAATTTATTATTAATCTAGCTGATTCTAGCTGCTAAATGATCTAGACGATTCTAGATCTTTATGGGTCTTAAATGTAACGGGCGCTGGTAATTTTACAAGTGGGTAATGTTCGCCGAGGTGACCGCCGTGATACAAATAACACCAACGCGCTCGTTCTACTAATCACTTAATTAGGAGACACCTTTAGGTCAGGGCTGCCACTTATTGCTTTTCTAATATTATATTAAAATTTAAAAAAATTGATTATTTTTATATTAAAAAAAATATAATATATATTTTTTTTTATTCCTCAATACAATGTTTTTTTTTCATTTTCAATAAATTTAATATACTAGTATTCATACCGGACTATTTTCCCGGAGGGCGCTGGTTCGAATCCTGTACGTATTGATTTTTTTACATTTAAGAAGCTTAACATAGCTATATATGTTTTTAGGCAATTTCAAACATAAAAACAAATATAGATATAGATATGCTAATATCAACAAAAAAACTAATAAACAGCAAAGAAGTAACTATTTAATCTGAATAAAAATATTTTTGATTAATAAAATAAATATATATACATTAAATTAAATTAAATGCTTAATTTATCATAAGGTCACACAAAGCTTTATTTTATATAAATAAAATAATAAATAATAAATTTCTGAATCATCGACAGCCCTATTGTATTCTCAGCCCGCCATATTTTATAATAACAATTTGGGCCCATTGAAACCACAATTTTTAGGATAATTCATTTATAATTACAACAGTTTAATGAATTCGAACCCACTACCTTTATGTAGAGCAATAGTTAAATGGAGTAATGTTTACGATAATTTTACAAATAATACTAATAAAAAATCTGTTCATTCAATATTTAGTTTGAAATTGTCTGTAAACATGTTTAGCCATGTTAAAATTATTTAAATTTTAAATATAGAATGCTACATTGACACGACACGGTAGCTCAATTGGTAGTGCGACGCAATTGTTTTTCAGATGTTTTAAGTTAGAATCCTGTCAGCATTTAATTTTGCATTCCATATTTATTTAAAATTTATAAATAGTCATGCTATGAAAATCTCATTGAAGCATTTCAATTTCCTTTTTATTTTCTTTAAAAAATAAAACAATTCTAGAATTTTGCTTTTAAAGATTGAATGCCAATAACCAAACACATATCTAGATTTCAATCTCGTATTGATTATTGACTTTGAGACAGTAAGAACCATCCGTCTTCTGTATGTATCATTCATTAATTCATTCAATATTTTATAAATGTTCAAAAAATATGTATTTTAATCGTAATATATCCTTATTCTAACTTAACAGACATTGGGTACATTTCATTCTGAAAAAATACTGCTCCTAGATCTTTCAGATTTTTTTACCAACACCGAGCGAAGCCACTGTCAAAGCTTGTTAAAATATAACACTAACAGCTCTAGGAATATATATTCAGCTGAATAATTAAATAAAAAAGGCCTCTTCGTGTTGAAATATCATAACTTACTTCATTAGCACTTTTGCAGGAAATTAAAAAGAATGAAGTTAAATTTAATAATAACTTCGGCGCTATTTTATTACAAAAAAATATTAAGCTCCTGAAAATCCAGTGAAACTAGCACGGAATTGTTATCGCGTTTTCAGTAACTGGGGTAATTTTTCATAATTTTAATTTCTGTTCAGGGTGGCTATGATCTGAAAAAAATTGTTCTAATAATATTCTAGTTATTAATTTGTCATTTTTTAAATGTATATAATTCATTTTAAAAATGCATTTAGATAAAAAAACATACTCACCATATCTTTGTAAGTTATAAGGCATAGGGTGACTATGATATAAACATTTGTCGTATATTTTAAAAATAGATTATTTATAACATTGTCTCTACCTAGCTGAATATTTAAATATTTTTAAAATAATATCCTCAAATTACAATAATGTTATGAGTTACAAGCTGTAGGGTGACTATGTCTCAACATATTTTAATAATAAATTATTTATTACTTTGACTATAGCTGACTCTACCTAGCTGTTTAATAAAATCTATTTAAAATAATGTCCTCAAATTATATGATATCATCCATTTCTTAAACAAAATCATAGACAACCTACCTTGTAAGCTATAAGCCGTAGGGCGACCATGATATTACATATTTAAATAATAAATTATGTTTTTCTTTATCCCTACCAAACTAATAAGTCTATATTTTAAACTAATATCTTCAAATTACAATGATATTATAAATTTCTGATACAAAATCATGCTCACTCTACCTTTATAAGTTACAAGCTGTAGGGTGACTATGATTTAAAAATATTTTTCTTTCTTTTTCTCTACGCTGAATAACTAAAGAATAGCATTAAAGAAACGTCTTCAAGTTAAAATGGTATTATCCATTTCTGATACAAAATCATGGTCACCCTTGTAAGTTACGATATGAACAGTAGCAGTTAATAAGACTGATTTTAATAAAATTTAAGTAAGCCCTGACACGACACTTTAGATCATTGAACTGAGTGGAATGAAGAAGCTTGGACCATTATATTTTATGATGAAATTTATCATTATTTGAATTCTTGTATCTTTAGATTAACCATTATTTTCTTTTTCATATAGAGCTGCAAATTACAAGCTTTTAGTTAAAAAAATAAATCGATATTTTGACATTTTTACAACGCAATCTAGCCCTTAACTAAGCCTGTACTATGAGTAATAGACTGATACATATATGAACGCCATCTAGATATAGAAATATACAAGGTTTTATAACAAATATTTTACTAAGAATCGAATTCATGACCACACCCAGAATAGACGAAGTTACAGCCACTGCGCCTTCAATAGTCATAAGTTTTACATTATTATAAAATGTGTCTTTAATAATATATTATTTATTAGAGTATACAGTTTATCTATTTATTTATAAAACATATTATATTTTTAATTTCTATTTAAGTATGTATATACTTATTTCCTTTGCCCAAAGGTGGCCTGGAAGATTGCTCTTTAGTTATAAGACCTGTTCTATTATTTTATTTGAGTCTGTTTTTATACTTTTATGAACAAAAAAGAATATCATATCATAAATTAATCATTGGAGTATACAATTTATTTATTTGTAATGTTATATGGTTGTATTAGAAATCTCATTGGTAATAGAATTGCCGGTAATAAAAAGAGGCGTTGGTTGTTAAAAATGGTTCTTCGAGTATCCAATGGGTTCATAAATTTTTATCTAACTTCGAGGGTTATATGATTACCTTGTTGCATAAGAATTTTATATTTTGTACATGTTTGTAAAATTAGCAATTTTATATAAATAATTCGGTAAGCAAAAAGGGGGGGTCCAAAATGGCGTTCCTTCTTGATAAGGATCTTGATAAGGTTATTGATCAAAATAAATTAGGATAAATTAATTAAACAATAGGTGATAGACTAACGAATATTTTCTTACTTTTTTACTATTTTAAGCCTTCTACGTGAATTGATTGCGATGGTTCTAGTTGTTCGTAAATTGCTCATTTTACTTATATTGACATTTGTGAAACTGTGATCACAGTAAAAAAAACACCCGGCTGAGTTTGTTGTGTGGTTCTTCTCAGACCAGGACGCGTTTGGAACACGAGTAATTTTAACTTTAAGTTCAGAGGTGTTCTTCCAGAAGGTCTTATTTCGATAAGTATGGTATCAAAATAGGCCCTCCTGACACCTCTATTTGAGGTACACAAGTGATCACTGAGAATGATTCAAAGTGGAAAAAGATTTAAATAGATAAATAAATAAATATTATGTATTTAAGGAGAATGTGAGTATGTTTGTGTGTATGGCTTTCATGTCGTATCTACTCAACTAATTATCATGAAATGCATAAATGTTGTCGGGGGTACGGAAAAGGACTTAGGTATATTTCATTCCCAAAGCAATATTGTTCTCGGAAGATAGAATATAAGATAAAATGTAGACGTACGTACGTCACGACCATCTTCCGACCTAACATAACGCTGATTCCTTATAGATACAGCGCGAGTGAAGCCACTGGCAAACCTAGTTAAATATTAATTAAGTTCAGTGTACAAGTTTAATTTATAATCTAAATTCCTTACATGAAGTGTTTTAACTTATACTAATAATAATGTGTTATTTATAATTTTATAAGGATATCAAACAAACAATAATTAACTTTAAAGATACATAGATAAAAAAGTATTCAAATTACCAGTAGTTATATCTAATCTAAATCTATAGTCATCTTTATATAAACTATTTGTAAGTCAATCTGTCTGTAATCAGTAATTGTATTTAACGAGTTTGTAGTGTATAATCAAAACCGTATCAGCCGAAATCAATTTTTCATCGCGCGGTTTAAAATATTAACCAGTGTAAATTGAGCTCTACATAATTAGGCTTACAAAACATATCAAAGATAATGAACGAAATTCCTTGTTTATTTTTTTGTTATCTGCTTATGATAACTTTACCTTTTTTCTTTTAGTAAAATATAAACAATTATTAGAAAAATATAATATTGAATTTGTGGATCACACAGAGATTCCCGGGAATTGAACCTACGACCTTTGGCAAAACCATTTTGTTCATCGTAAAATTTTATCATCTTAAACTTTTACTTAATGTAACTTTATCTTTTATATTTTAAGAAAAAACAAAAATGAAATAAATACAAACATTGAAATAACGGCCACAGCACACCAGGAAATAGGAATTTTTGAATCACACAAAGAATTGTATTGGAATCGAACCTACGACCTTTGGTAGACCACAGCTTAGATATAAGCTTATATAAACCTGTTCGAGTCTAAGTCATAACTAAACAAACTGACCTTGTATTTATTATATGTGGGAGGATTTTATTAAATCCAATAAATCTTATCAAAATTGTTTTAAATTCAAGGAGAGCGTCCAAAAAGCGTTTCAATTAGTTTTATAAATATAACTAATAAATGTATATCTTTATTTATTATATATTTTTTTTAAAACAAATTAAGTCTGCTTTTGACTTCCAAGGCGGAAGGGGGGAGAAGTGTCCTGTCTCTGAGGGCTAGAAATTTTAACAGATAAGATCATTGTTTGTCGTTTTAAAAATAAATCTATTCGCATCACGGTTAAATATGAATATTTAACACAAGTATAATGTTATTTTAGAAGATATTTTAATTTTGTTTTTGTATAAAAAAATATTTTTCTGCTTAATAATTATAATCACATAACTTCAACTGTAGTCAAAAATGGCGCCCACCTCCTCCTTTCATAGAACAAATGCTGTCTGCCTTCTTTGACTTGATGGCTCTCTGGTTCAAGTTAAGTCAAAACATAATAGATATAAGAACTCCTTTATAACAGTTTGATAAATATCTAGAACCTTCTAGAATATTCTAGAATTATCTTGAATCTTTTGTACCTACGTCACGCCGCTTGCACTGAAAACACTTCTGTACCTGCCTTCTTTGACTGGACGGCTCTGGTACAAATCAAGTCTAGATATCTTAGATATAAGAACGCCTCTTTAACAGTTGAATAAACATCTAGAAACTTATAGAATATACTAGAATGTTCTATAATGATCTCGAATCTTTTGTACGTTACGCCACTTCTACAAAACCAATCCTGTATCTGACTTGACAGATCAGATCAAATCAAGACATATTAGATATAATACCTTTGTAACAGTTGATAAATCATATTAACAGCTAGACTCTTCTGGAACCTTCTAGAATCATTTAAAATCTTTCATAAGTGTTGTTATCTTACAAACACGTACAGAACTCATAACTCTTGTTATTTAGTTCTAAGGAGTTTTTAATATGGGTAGGATTTCGTAAAAATAGGATTTACGATACATATATTTATATTAATAAATAAACTTAAATAAAGTTTAAAATTATTTATTGTTATAATTAATTTAATACAAGGTAAAGATTCAAAATGATACTTCGTTAAAAATAATAAGATATTAAGAGATTAATTATAACTCTCGGCACTAGATTTAAAAGTATTACTTACGGATGGTTTTAAAAATACACAAGACAAGTTGCAGCAGTTTCCGTCGCCAGCTTTTGAGTCAATGGCAAGCCGGTAGCATTGACAATGAAAAAATGTTTAATATAACACGTACCTTCAATAAAGATACTTTCGTGAACCTTGTGAACTTTTTTATATATATTTACCCAGCTATTTACTGTATTAACGTCAATTTTATCGAAATTTGAACAACTAGTTTTGCCGCGAGGCCGCCATGCTTCGAGCGTATGAGTAACCCCGAATGGGTTCGAAAGTATTCGGGCCAATTCCGATATAATTAACGTAAATACAGCCGAGCTAATAAATATATATATAAAAGTAATCATAGATCACGAAAGCATTTAACATTTAAATTTATATATTCTAGAAGACTGTAGAAAATTCTAGAAGACTCTAGATATTTTGAATGTTAATTAAACTTTTACAAAGGCTCTCTTATATGTAATATGTCTTGACTTGATCCGTACCAAGTCAAAAAAGATAGAGAATTGATTTTGGATAAGAACGCCAAATGGGTTCGAAACTATTCGTGCGAATTGGGGTAAATTAACGTAAGTACAGGGTAAATATATAGAAAAAAAAATATTGTTTTATCTTGGAAATAAGTTCTCTAATATGTCATAAAGTTTTATTTTACTGTCTCTGATAGGCGACACTTTGAACGTCGCGTGATCAACGCGGTCTTACTAGTGTCGGCCAATTTGCTCGTCTCACTCTATAGCACAATTAGCTTGTCAGCCCTCAGACATTATTCAGACTTTCCTCGCCCGAAAGCGCCAGAGACCCGCCCACCAATTAGAAATTAATTTACTTATAGAGTACCCTACGTTACCCTACGGTTATATACGTTACCCACGTTACCCTACGTACCTCACAACTACAATGACAATACTGACGCAACCACAAGAACGCCATTACTAATTTACTGAATCAACACCGGGAATCGAACCTGATACGTGAGGCCATTGACAGGCCTGTACTAACATTCAATCTACTCAACCTAACGACGGTGCGCAAAAAACTCGAACAGATCTCAGGAAGTCGACAAAAAAAACAAATAAGTACAGCCAGCAAATTAAGTTATAACCCAAAACACGTATGAAGTCATCATCCCCGCTGTAATCATATTAACGACTACAAAAAGATAAAAAAAGAAAAGAATTAGAGGATTGGGAAATGTGGGCCAAAAAAGGTATCCTATACTCTAATTATAGCTGTTGTTCGAAAAAACAATTTTATGTAGCGCGTTCGACCACACGGGGTGATTTTGTTTATTTATTATATTAAATGTTATATTAATTTTTATTCTTTGATGTTTAAAATAATAAACATGTTTGTATAATTATGGTAATTTAAAATTACAAATAAATCGATACGGGCTGATTCAAACCCGCGACCTCTGGACAACCATTCTGTGTTATTCTTCAGTCGTTTTAATTTTATTTGTTTCATATTAAGTGTTATTAATATATTGTTACTAATATACTGTAATAATGAATTTGAATATTTTATCTTGAGATCTATTCTATTCTTTCTTAAATCAAAGTATAATGAGTACCTTTCTTAACTAACCCACTTCTCTTACTTCTCTTTCTCGTATATACAAAAATAAATAGATAATATAAAGCATTTATATACTGATACAAAAGAAGAGTCTCTTTCTTCTTTAAAATAAAATACTCTTGTTATTCCTCTGATTGTTAAATTTAAGACAAATAAGCACACAAAAACATTTAAACCAAAACCCACCAGTGAGGCCGACGTGTCCGAATCCTTTAATATTTCGAAGTGTATATTTTTATTTTGGTTCCCGCACGATTATTATTTATGAATTATTATTATTTGGGAATTTATTATTAGCTGAGCGCGTCGTTTTCAATTTGCCACAAGGTGGTACCGTCCAGGTATAAAATGGCTGCTCCCTTTCTAAACGCCGTCTTGACATTTGTATTGTTAATTAAACTTTTGTTTTTTGGCGCGAATTGATTTGGTTTTTAATTAAATTAGCTCTTGAGAAAAATGTTTTATTATTGTAATTTCCGCTTTGGTTATTAATTTTATTATTCTAATTAAATTTTTGAAAGATATTTAAGTTAATATATATTGAGAACATTTTGAATATGAAAACCAACTTTCTAACACAAAATATTTATTTAACATTGAAGTTAATAAAATAAATTGCATACAAAATATTTTAGAAAAAAAAAATTGAGATTAAAAAAATTTCAACTGAAAATTCAGATGATTTTTCATGTTATTTTAGAAAACACATTATTTACCATATTATTAATAACAAAAACAAGTAAAAACAATGCCATTATCACCGAGGAGTAAAGATTTATCATAAAAAAATAATTTCTTAATTAGGGCCATCTGTTAGAAGATGAACGCCCAAAATTACATTACGAGACGTCAGTCAACGTCAGTTGAAACAAAATAATAATATAATATACGTCTTTCCGCCGGCGCGTTACAGAATACAATTTATTTAAAGTATACTTCATAGTATACTTTAGAGGTAAATAACTGTAAGGTCTATAGTTTTAATATTAAATATTGTTATGAAAAGGGCTTCAAAAAAAATATTAAATGTCGCCATCATCCCTATAAAGAACATATATATAATGCTAAATTCATCGCAGCGACACGGTAGCTCAATTAGCAGAGCGACGGGACGGATTCCCAGAGGTTGCAGGTTTCAAACCTGTAATTTTTAATTGTATATTTGTTTAAAAGTATTTTTAATATTTATATGTATGTTTATACGAATACGTTGAAGATTGTTATTGTTAAAAAGATAAACGGTACAGACGTCATCTTTATCTTTGTCTTTTATGTTGAGTGTTGACGACCGTCTGGTGTTGTGGTACCTGCCTTGATAGGTCTTGTCTACGAGGCCCGGGTATACCATAGTTAAATTATAATATAATATATAATAACTACTGTAACACTTAAACTGTCAAAAAAAATACATTTCTCATTAAAATTCCTATAAGAGAATACAAATATACAGACATACCGACATTTAGATATCATTCGTATATTTTAAAATGTCATAACTCACTGATATATAATAGACATACATTTTAGCATTCTTATCATTAAGTCAATATTATATATTAATATAACGAGTCGAAAAATGACATAAACTATAAATGATACCCTCACACACACTGTTATAAATCACACACACATTGTTATAAATCACACACACACACACACACACACACATATATATTTTTACTCACATATATATTTATCGTTATAAAAATATAAATCACACACACACACATATAAATCACACAAAGTACTTACTCCTGGAGGCTATTCTGTATTTATTATCGCCATAGTACCTTTCATTATTTATATTCATATTAAGGTACTTATAGAGAATTATTACTCAATGTATAAACCTTTAAAATGATTTTTGTATGATAATTGTATTTATTGGCACGATGTATTTAAATATGTATTTAAGTATGTTTGTATTCATTAAATTATTTTTTTACAAGCTAATAAATCAATGCAATGTATGTACATATATATTTATATGTTATATGTTTAACAAGACTTTATTCAAACAAAATCCATACATTTCTTGTTTAATTTTCACTTATCACAATATATTTAATTTTTTGTATTTTTCACTAAATACGAATATATATATTTCGATGCAAAAAGTTATATTTTTATTAAGTTGGATAATAAACTATCGCCATAGATAATGTTTAAAAAATCAATCAATTACTTTTGGAGTGATAAGAGAACAAGCAGACAGACAAACCAATAATTCAAAACTATTATATTAGGACTTATTTCATATACTTTGTAGTAATGAAGTTAAAATATTTAATAAACAATATTGTCTTTTTACTATCTTATTATATATAAAGAAAAGTATAAAACCATTTAGAAATAATTCAACAACCACCTATTCTACGAAAATATATTCATTTTAATCTATATCTACTAATAAATAAGTCTGTCCGTGCTTGAATAAAAACGCTCAAAGTATCAGAAATCTTAATAAATTCACTAAACAACACCAGCAAAATAATCCAAATCACCTTTCCAACACAGACTCTACCTGCGAATAACCGTTAAATTTAAATCTATAAAATTATTAATCACATAATGAATAACCCGCCACGCCATTTAAGTTTAACACTCGCTATCGGGCATCTCCCGCACGCCTCGCGCAGAAACGCCCAGCCATTTATATTACGCTGATATTGGATTTTGAGCGTAAATGATTTTTTTATTCAACCTTTACAAATCTCGTGATCTTTGGAAATTTAAATAACACCTACATTTGGAATTGGTTTAATTTTTCAATAAAATAACATACAATTTAACATTTATATATATATTGTATAAATATACAAGTACATTTACCTGGCTGCTCTCATGTTTATTAAGTCTGAGTTCACGCCACGAGTCTTTGATGCTTTGAACTGTTACTATTATTAAAAAAACTGAATGAGGTTGAAACTAGACGGAAATAATTCTGATAAAAAAGTCCTGTATACAGAACAATAAAGAAATATATATATATATATTATATTCGTCATGGATGATGAGAGTATTTTACAATTTTCTAAAATCATCAGAACAACGGCTATAAAAAAGCTCATAAGTAAAAGCCCTGAGATGGATTCAGAAGTACAAGCAAAATTCCGATATAATTAACATGCGTACAGAATAACATATATATATATATCATGAATCATAATGGATCAAAAAAACAATTCATCAAAGTTATCAGAATAAAAAATAAAACTTAAGATACTAGTTAAAGTAACCCTTACATAAAATACATACAAAATGGAGGATGGATGAAAGATTAAACGAAGATGCGTTCCAAGTATCATACAAATTTACAAAATAAGGTAAACTTGTAGCGCATCCCACTGTAAGCTACCAAGAACTCTTATTGGAATATAACAACAATATTATTTTGATTTACCACGAGCTCTATAAAACAATATTGTTTTATTCCTGCTTAGTGACGTAAAAGAATATTAATTCTTTAAATTACAAAATTTGTCATAAAACTATATTACATTAAAATATCAAATGTCAAAACACACTTTATGGTACGAGTTAATAATGTTTCCTGTATTATAACGTAATTTAAATTTCTTATCGAAACATTTAAGTAATATTACTTTTAGGATGAATCCTAAAGTAATATTATTGTAATATTGCTATAAGAGTTCATGGTAGGCCTGCTTGGTCGTTATATTATACAGTTATTGTTATGGCAACACTTGTAACATTACCTCTTAAAAAACTATTAAAAGTTTCAGTATTATTAAATATTAAACGTTCAGACATTTTGTAACAAAGAGAGCACTGATACGAATCAGTGACTGGACATTTTTTGTAATTAAGTTTTGTTATTTTCTTGATTGTTAAAATTACGACGGTATAAGTGCTGGTAATTATTTTGCTTATTAATAAATTAAGTGTCTGTATACATTATGGTTTTTTAAAGTTTTCTTATATATATTACGGAATAGTTCCGTAGAAAGTATCTTAACATGGGATAACACTTTGATATTATAGACTTTTTGGGAACGTTTCTTAATATATTTTTGATCTTATCATACGTTTATTATTTATAACAATAAAATTGGACTTATGGTAATGAACTATATTTAAGTTTCTGTATTAATTATTGCTTTTTAAGTGTTCTTAGTTCAATCTATTACGGAATTGTTCCGTAGATAGTTTCTTAAGATGCGAAAACTTTTGAGTTTATTTTATAGTTTGTTTTTATAACTCATAAGTGATTCATATATAAAAATATAATTTTACTTATAAATGTAGTATAAATAAAGTTCCTTTTAGAATTGATATTGAAACAAAACGTTAAATATATAATAAAGAAATATATTCCTGAAAAAAGATATAATAAGATAAAAGCTAATATATCTTGGCAACCTCACTGGCAACTAAGTAGCAAAGATAACATGTTTGTATCTGTATACAAAGACATAAAGCTCCAAATAATATAATTATAGACATTAAATAAAAGAGCTCTGAATATTAATATTATCATTACAATTAAGGTTCAAATTACATTGGAAGTATTACAGTCCTTTTTTTTTTTGACATTTTCACTCCACGAAATCTAGCTCCAAACTAAGCAAAACTTGTACTAAGGATACCAACTGATAAACAGACAAATACATATATTTAATACATATAAACAACCCACAGACCCTAGATAAATAAAAGCTTTTAATACTTATTTATATTACAAATATTTTCTAGTGGGGTTCGAACCCACGACCGGCGCAATTGTCGTACTAACAACCACTGCGCCTATAGGTCTTCATATTATATCGTTAAAGTACAACGCTATATTTAATTTGATCTCTCTTGTCGATAATAACACCTTATTTCGAGAGAGTCACGAACAACATATCTCAAGAACAACCTTTTAAGCAATTGGTAAATCATTTAACATAAAATATTTCTTAATTCGCATGTTTATAACGAGAGGCGGCATCTTTGTAGACATCTTTAAATATGATCTCGATATACAACTTAAGTTATTGTTTGTGATATGTTCGTTATGAGGGAGATCTGTAACAAGAAGTTTGAAGAATGACTCTGGATATAGAGTCCATATAAGAGATTGAAGAAGATATGGAGTGAGAAATAAGAGATTTAAGAATGTATGTGGTTATTTAAGTTGATAAGAAATGTATTGTGTATGGCATGAAAATGAAAAAGAGTTTTAAGTATGAATTACAGAATATATAAGAGCACATTAATATAAATTTAATATTGGTTATAAGAGAGGAGGACGAGAGACATGTATGGAGTGAGAGACGAGAGACATGTATGTAAAATGATATGTCAAGGAATCAAGTACTATATTAAGATGAAGTATGATAAAAGAGGAAGGAATTGACATATTACAACACAAATAATTAAAACTAAGACTAAGTGTATGAAGATAAAGTTAATTTATTTTACTCCAAACTAAAAAGCTTTGAAATTTCCGCTAAATTCGTTAAGTCTCGTAACGACACGATAGCTCAGTTGGTAGAGCGACGGGAATAGGTTACAAAGGATAGCAGGTGTGACTTCTGGCAGTGTTAATTAATTTTATATTCCATATTTCTTCAAAAAAATAAACACATGTAATCTAACATATTCATAAACATTCTCAAATAATAAAACTTTTATAACGTAGAAATTTAATCAATTGAATTGATTTATGTTTTAAAATAAGTAAATATGTATTATGAGTTTAGAAGCTCCGACCAAATCTATATTACCGTTCAGTTTATAAAAAAAATATGGGATCATCCAAAAAAAATACAAAGCAAGCAAAAAATGACAGGTAAAGTTTGTTAACACTCCAGAAACATTTAATTAACTATTTATAATTATAGTGGTTCTAAAGATTTAGTCATTTTTCTTTCTGCACTTAACTTCATAACGGAAGAGATTTTTTTGTTTTTTTTTTATAACTAACAATAAATGTAAATATATCTAAAAATAAATGACATACTATGTCATTATTATAAAAGAAATTTTATAATATTTTTCTTCATTTGCAACAAAATATGTATGATTTTTATATATATATATATATATATATATTTTTTGTATTTTCTTTCTAATTACCTAAGTGTGTTTGTATGTTTTCTATCTAATTTCTATCCAACGATCTAATTATCCAAGCAAATCTAAAAAAAAATGATTGTAAATATACTTTTTTTTTTAACTCATTTGGTAATTTAATTTTTATCAAAACCAAAAAAAAATATAATTTATTTTTAATTATTTTCGCATTTCCTTGTGTTTTCAGCAAAGGAACCGATTTCAAATATATCTTAGAAAGAGTTAAGATCGTCTTTT
Source organism: Dircenna loreta (assembly GCA_963555665.1). Taxonomy (NCBI): domain Eukaryota; kingdom Metazoa; phylum Arthropoda; class Insecta; order Lepidoptera; family Nymphalidae; genus Dircenna; species Dircenna loreta. Next base: position 1,809,051 of record OY743097.1, on the reverse strand, counting down.
ACGTTAAAAACATTAGGTAACTACAATAAAATACAAAACAAAATATTACTAAGCCAACATTAACAATAGCTAGAAATAAATACTAAAACTGTTTCAGACAGACATATTTTATTTTCTTGTATTGTAACACCAGACAGATGCTATTAACCTTTACAAGTATGTTGCTGTAGCGGTGTTAGTCTGTCTTTGTGTTCCCATATCCTCCTGTCAACGGAGCACCCTGTATATTTATGGCAACCTTTTGACGTTTTTATACAAGCCGTTAAATACAATGTTCACTATTTGTATATTTAAATTATACCTTATTTTTTGTTACATATGGTGGTTAGATTTTATACATAAATAAATATAATTTTATTATAAATTTATTCTTATTTTTTTGTTACAAAATGAAAATCTTTTTTGTTTTTTTTTTTAATTATTCATTTTCAAATCTACCAACTCTGAAAATTATTTGTCACAGATGCCACAGAGGTAGTGAAAGAAACTCGAAAGTCTATGGTTCTTCTAAAGCCATACATTAGGCCTAAATTAAATAAATTTATTATAAATTATAAATCTTGCATTAGACAGAGATATTTAAAAAAATGTAAATACTGAACATACCTATATTTCATCTTTATACATACATATATATATATATATATATATATTTCAAGAGTATTCATGTATTAATAAATATACGGATATTTCCATACAATATCTCGAAACTGAGCAAAGCTTGTACTGTGAATAAACTGATGTACAAACATAAACTTTTATTCTATACATACATATTAACAACACCAAGAACCTAGATAAATATAAGTTTTTATTACAAATGCTTTACTAGTGGGGATCGAGCCCACCATAGCTAAATATATTTTGCAAGCAATAACATAATGCGCACGCGCAGCTCGAGCGAGGCCGACTGACAGATATAGTAATTAAATTATCCTTTGAAATCGCCGACGACTTAATTAGTTGAAATAATTGAATGTTATATTTATTAGTAATCATTCAGCTTTTCTATGTAAGGTACGGTCTGAAAAATAGCTGGAACTTTGTGCTTTTTAATTTCTATATGTACAGTATTAAGTAGCGATTGCTCATTTGGTAGAACGACGGAATAGTTTCAAAGAGGTCATAAAGTAATAAAAAAAGTTTATCAAATCATAATAAATATAAATCAGTATAAAGTTGTAAATTTTTGTGCGGTTTTTGCCCAAATATGTGTAATGTGAACAAAATACAAGGGAACAGACAGATTGACATACATATAGACATTTTAAAAATCATATTTTTACAATTTTGACAGTAAATTCCTCTGTTAAAACTTTTTGAAAGTATTCTTAATGATTTACTTCTTTACTGGAAATAAGTATTATATGTAATATAATTAAACTAGTTCGGATGTCAGTATAATAGTCAATAAAAATACTTTATAATTATTATTAAATATATTTAAAATTAATATTAGTTATATTGAAAATCGTCATTGCCATATTATTCGACTTGGTTATATCTTATTGAACTTTTTTGTCTGTCTGTTTCATATCAAATCATAATTACAACTGAAAATATTTTGATTAATTTTTTTTTTAATATTGGAATCCTTTTTTTGTATAATAAAATCTATTTCTAGCTTTAATTAGTAGCAAAATAACTAAGATTATAGCCAGTGTTAAGTACCTAAATATCTTCCTATACATACTGATTTTTTTTTAATATATTATTTTACTCTTGAAGTGATTAATAAATTATAACATTACTCGAACAAGCAAAACCGCAGTGAAAGCCAGTATTAAAACGAAATACAATTATTTCGCTGTAGACCCTACCTCCTTCATTTGTGACAGTAATTGGTACAGACAGCCAAGTATTAATTTTGGATATATTTTGTAATATTATTGAAATTTTATTGAGATAAAACTGGTTTGTAGTTTATTGCTAATATATTATGAATATAAGTAATCACAGACATAAATTAATATCAATTTATCTTAACTTTATTCATATTATAATATCATTTATAATTGATTTATTTGAAACTAGCTTTGCCAGCGGTTTCGTCCGCTTATTGTCGGTTACGAAACTGTCAAAACGTGTTTATAACTTCAAAATAGTGTATTTTCCGTGATGAAATGTAACACGGCCTTTCCTTTTTTGGCACTGTATGTGCAAGTTTTTTGATGATCCGTTGAGTTAAGGCGTTAAAGTGTAACAAACAAACAAACTCACATTATTTATAATATTAGTTAGGATAGAGTATGTGTATATAATTAAATATGTTTGTATATTTATTTAATACAAATCAACTTGTCTTTATTTTCAATTACTTTTCTTATGAAAGACTTCAACGCGTTTCTAAAAAGAAACAAAATGAAACATTGTAATTTCTTTATAAAAAAATATATTAAACAAACAAATAATAATATTAATAATAGAATACGCAGTATCTTTAATAATAATTATGGCTTCGTAAATCCCTTCACAAATCATATAAATCATTTTAACAATTGTTTGTGCAAACTAAATGTTGTATTGATTTAAATAATCTTATCAATTTACTATATCATATTGATCTTAGAGTCGATTTAAATCATGATGATGCATTCGCAAACATGATTTTTCTTTTATTTAATATAATTACTTCAATTATTTATTGAGTTTTATTAATTTACTAAGACGAGCTGGTGGTCTAATTGTTAAGTGACACTGACTGGAGTCAAAGGTCGTAAGTTCGATTCCCGGTAGAATTCTTTGTGTGATCATCAGATTATTGTGTCCAATGTGGATATAGGTACTTCCTCTCTGTAATTTAAATGTTTATTTCTCTATTACTGGATTAATTTAATTAAATAATAAAAAATAATAATAACGCTACTTTTCTTTTAACGCAATAGTAAATTATCAAGAATTGTAACATACAAATAAAACAATATAAAATGTTAATTGTCATTTATTATTGCTTATTTCTAACAATTTTCTCTAATCGAATTATCCATACAATAACACTGTTGTTAAAAAATCATTAACAGTTCTCACAAAAGAGCTTCTCAAACCAATCGCGAGGTTCCAGACAATTCATAAAAGACGATAAACATCTTAATTGTGGTCAGTTTTATTAAAGCAAGAGTTTTTTACACCGCGTCCGACACGAATCCGATAAAAAATTGTAAACCCGACTCCGGATTACAAAAGACGGATGCGGTGTGTAAGAATTATTGTTTTATGGACTCGGATCTGAATCTAGTCACATGCGGTGTCTCTTACACACCTTCTTACAAATAGTATTAAGGCTACTTAGGACCATTATTTTTTGGACTCGTACCTGATTCGAGTCAGGTGTTATATTAAGCGTTCATACAAATAGTAGACACTATATATGCTTTGGAGCGTTGTTTTATGGACTCGGATCGGAAACAAGTCACATTCTGCGATTAAGCGTTCTTCCAAGTAATATTACGGTTACTTCGGACCGTTATTTTTTAAAATCGGATCGCATTCAAGTCAAATGCGGTGCGTAAGCATTCATACAAATACTACGGCTACTTTAGACTGTTATTTCTCAAACTTGTATCGGATTCAGTTGGGATACGGTGTGTAAGCGCCTTGACACCTCATGCCAATAAACAATATTTACAATATTACTATAGAATATTACATATTTTTAATTTTACAATTTCATTAACAAGACATGGATAAAAAAAAACTATATTTTCAATATAAAAAATACTCTAAGTACCTAAATACAGATTCAAAGTTATAAGCATATATAATAAGCTGGTAGATAATTTATTAACACTATATTAGTTGAGCAAATCCAAGTACAAAAGCAAGCTAATACAACGCAGACCATTTAAGGCCCATGATTTCACGGAGCGCCGACAAAGGGGCCTCATAAAGAAAATAAGAACCCAGACGTAATAAATGAAGCGGCGTGAGGTGTGAAACTGTCACACGAGAATGAATAAATTATAACTGAATTATAATCAATTGTATTTGTGATTTAACTCAATTATGAATAACATCTTTTCTTGCGTGCAATTCAAATTTAATTGAATTATTATTATATTTAATCTAGATAAAAGTATAGAATAAATTTACTTTCTTTTAAAGTGTAACTTAATAATTTACTGTATTTAAATTAATTCTAAATAACATATTTATTTGCAACTTACATTATTATAGTTGCTAGATATTTAATAAAAGTTTTTTCCTTCTTTCTTTGAAACATTAACAAAATAATTAAAAATAGTAATAAAAATATTTTTTTATTATATCTACATTCTTGTTTATTATTCAATTTCATAAATAAATATATACAAAATTTTGTTTTTACATATAAATTACTCATTAAAAGTAGGTGTTAAATATAGTCTTAATTCACCGCAGGCTGAAAGCAATTCATTACTGCTACAATTACTCCATCCTATCACGAATCTTCCATTAGTTAGTCTTAATTATCCGACATTGAAAAGTGTCAGTTCATTGTTTCGGATGCGCGTGCGCACGCCCAGTCGAGGGGCGGGAGCTGGCAGCCAATCACCGCATAGACACATTGAAGTGTGATAGAGTTCTAGTGTAGGTTTAGACTCATCTAGGTTATATCTTTTGATATAAACAGGGTGTTATTAATAATACACGTTTTCTGCATACCAAATAATAAAAGATTATGAACCCTATCATTAAATATAATTCAGAAGTGAGTACTTTTTTGAAGTGAAGTAAGTTAAACATTCTTTTGGAAGTTGATTTTTTAATTCAATTAATAATAACCGACTTTGACTTGACTTTGATCTTGAATTTAATAAAATTACACTTAATTATATTCAGCATTGTACACAGTCAGTGTCTCTTCTTTTCTTTGTAATATGCATACACTTTTGATAAATCGACTCTAGTTGCACGGTTTCCAAAGGGTATATCCATTGATATGTTTACGAATTTTAAATTATTCGTTGTAGTACTGACCATTCCAATATATAAAAACAGGTAGGTACTATAGTAATTAAAGAAAAAAAACGCAGAAATGAAAAAAAAACCTATAAATATAACAAAAATCACAACAAAAACTCCAAACTCAATTTCATTTTTACCAAAGTATTTAAACGCGAATTAGCAAACGGAGTGAGTTGTAAGCTGCAAGAGATTCTTTGCTCTTAATTAAAATTATTTCACTTACCTAATTCAACTTGACAGACTGACAGATTGTGAGGAGGAGGAGGGGAAGGAAGGGGGAGGAGGGGTATCGGCGCGCTTTGAGCCGAGAGGTGCTAATAACGAGGCGTCCCGCTGCGCAAGCGCACCCTGCTGGGATAAGAATGTCAGGGTAAAAGATACTGTTGTGAAGCTTTTTCTTGTAATTTTAATGATAAAACAAATTTATGTAACTACCTATATATTTAAATTTATAAAAAAAAATAAACTTATATTAAAACCTGCGACCTCAGGTAAATCGTTTTATCACTCTACCAAATGAGCTACCCAACTATAACTCAATAATGTCAGTGTTACAATGTCATTAATATCTGAAAAACGAAATAGATATTTAATATTTGATTTAATATACATAAATATTAAAGCGCCATTCTTGTTTATAATATATTCACATTGGTAAAACAGTGATCACAATAGGGTAACACCCGTCTGAGTTAGTTATGTGGCTTCTCAGAGCAGGGCGCGGTTGTAACACTCGTAGCATTAATATTAAATTGGATAGTGTCTTTACAGAAGAGCTTATTTATAAAAGTATGATATGCAAATAGTTCCTTCTGACACTTCTATTTGACGTACACAAGAGATCGCTGATATTGATTCAAAGATAATAAATAAATAATATATTATAGGTAGAACCGCCCACAACTGGTGCATTTACCTCGTTTTAAGTAAGACGTCTTCACCGTCATTTACTCCCAGCTGTAATCATATGATCACGAGCTCTTCACGATGCCGCTTGATAAAAGTGTTAAGAAATTTGTTAATACATTGAGGGCTATCACAAATAATTTATTTTAGTTCCGCTTGTACTGTTATTTTGTCGGCTTTATCCATCGAGTGATAACCCTAACAATGAAATATAATGCTTATACACAGATACATTTTATAATTTGTCTCTGTTCATGAATGCGCTCTATGAATTAACATTTTAAAATTTCTCGATACTCTACTATTTTAGAACCATCAGTTACGCTTGATAGTTCAGTGGTTAGTGACTCTGACTGCTTAGCCGATGGTTGTGGGTTCGATTCCCACACGGAACAATATGTTCTTTGTGTGTCCAAATCAAAATTATTGTTTCTGAGTCTGAGTGTAATTAGTGTCTTATTTATTAGTGTTAAAAATCAATTTTTGATTGATTTTTTAATCTCTTATGTACTGTAACTGTAAAAAATAACAATATTAGTTTTAAAAAATCAGGATACCTTTTAGATATCCAAAACGCAGGTACGCATAAAAAAACACAACTTTAAACATATATTTCTTTTAAATTAATATAGAACGAAAAATTCATCAAAACAGACAATCCTATCGTGTTTCAAATATCGCAAGTTTGAGTCCAGCCCGAGTTAATGAATATGTTTAAAATGTTTACAAATTTCAAAAGTCATCGTTTAATTTTCATTCTTCAATTATTGTTAAAACATTAATTTTGTATTCAAAACAAACTCTTCAAGCATTGTTTAAACATTCCTCCTATCTGTACAAACAATATAATAAAGCCACTGAGAACGGAATGCCTCTACATTGTAAAATAAATTGTTTTCTCGACGACATGTCTAACATTCGACGTTCCCCATTGATTAAGCCATCACTGTATATTACGCACATGACTAAACCACAAAAACTAAATAGGTAACACCAACTCATATTCCCCAACAAATAAAGCCTATTTTCCTGTACATGTATTTTATTTAGCTTCAAATGTAAAGTTGTACACCTGAAACATTTTGTCGTAACTCCCATAGAGTCGGAAATTATTTCTTGTGGTTCCAACAATGTATTGTAAGTTAAAAGCTTTCAGTTTTTATGTAAAGTTCCAATATTGTAAGGAAATTGCTTTTATTGTAATTGTGGCCATTAAATTTCAGGCATTTGTAGAGCGATTTGTCTATTGTGTGGCCATTAAATTTCAGTGTAGAGCAATTATAAGTCTATTGTGCTTCCATTCATTTGGATATAGTTTAATGTTATAATTATAATATATTTTTTTACATTTCCACACGATATCTAGCCTCAAAACTAAGCAAGAGCTAATGGACTACGAATAGACAAATGATAAACATACATCATATAGAAATCCTAGAAAATTATTAGTTTTTATTAGACATATTTTGGAAATCGCACACACAAAAATTGTGCTAACAAGTCGTCAAAATGAATGCTATATTTAAAACCCTTTTTTCCAAGGACATACATAAACTATTAATTTATATACATATACCACTCTAGAACTTTTTTTATTTCAAATATTCTAGTGGAAATCGAACCCACGACCACCGACACAATAGTCCAAGTAACGACCAATCGGTCGACAATATTAATAGTATATCATTATAAAGAGTAATTTTAATTTTGCAAGACGATGAAGACATCAAACTGAAAATCACTTAGTTACCGCTCGGTAATAACCTGCCTTTTATTACTTTGATATATTACCTGGACTTTGATTACGCCAGTGAAAATGTCGTTTCAACAAAACACTGTATTAAAAAAATGAATAATGACTTGACTTCGTCATTACAAGCGCGGTCAGCGGCTTGGTAGAGATTACAATCAGAACATCACTCAATGTATTTACAGTCTTATTTATATATACATAGAATTCAATTTTAATTATTTTTCAAATATTTGTATTTCATTCAAAAATGAAGCCTATTCCAAGTAAATAATGTTGATTTTCTATTGTTTTTATGATGTAGAGTCTATTCACGTGATTGTGCTGTGGCGAATCGGATTGACATGTTAGATTATTATTGTCACATTTTACTTAGAGTATATATATTTACATAAGAGAGAGATGGATATATTCGCATTTAATTTTGAATATATATTTTTACATACGAGAGAGCGAGACGGATATATGTAAAGATAGAGACAGAAAACGAGAAATTTGCCAATGTTATAGATAATTTCTGTATAGAGAATTACAATTTGAAATACGACGAACCGGAAACCCAAATATATTGAGGAAATCCGATTACAATATATATTTTTTAATATAATTATCCATATCATTACTGTCAATCATTACAACAGCGATGGTATCAACTTTCATCACCCTTTTAATGACAAAAAACATCATTAAAAAAATGTAATACGACATAAATGCATCGATTAACCTACAAGAATATAAATCGCCATTTTGATAGATAAATTAAACACCAGTTGAATAAGACATTCAGTTTTCATATAATTAAGGAGGTGAAGCGTCAGAAATTCATAAATCTGGATAATTTAATACCAGTCACACCTCGCACCAGCGTATGTGAGTTACGACCGTCAGGAACCCTCGCTTCTTTCCTTCAGACGTGACAGCTTTATAAATAACAAAGAATTCAAGCTGTATATCCCTGAAAATAAAAGGCAGAACAGCAAAACATAAATAAAAAATACGAAGAACTTTTCAATTTTGTAAATTTATTTTCTAGAAAGTAATAATTGTTCTCTACTTTTACGACTTTAAAGTAAATATAAACTAATTTATTTGCCGTAAAAGATATCTATAGATTTGTTTTCCTAACAAATGTGTAAATGTTTTAAGATTGTTTCTGTTCTACCTATATTTATTATAAATATGTCATTATTTGTTAGTATTTTCTTCTAAAATCATAATATAGTTATAAAGCAAAATCCTTACGAACTAAGACTGTTAGAGAACTCTCTTTTAGGCAAACATTTTCTTTTTCATAAATATTTTTATATATCTAATTATTTAACAGTGAAAAAAAATCTTGATCCAAGAATTGTAGAGATCTTTTTTAAGGAAAATAACAATAGAAAGCCAAAGCTGGTATCAAAATCCTCACATTATAATTTATCTTACATATTCATTTATGTATATCTATAATATAAAAAAAAACAAAAACCATTCCGGTTCTTATAAATATGATAATATTTGAACCTTAATACAAATTTTTCATCGTTAGGAGTCGATTGTCGTTGATTATTTATCTGACGTTCACAAATCACATGTTTTTACGTTATAACGCAATACCTATATTAATTTTAAACATACTAACGAACATACGCTGTATCTCATTAACTAAGGCGTTAAAAAACACACACACAAGTACGTATTTTAATAAATTAATCATTCATTATTGGAATTTTGGAGATATATTTCCATTTTCGTATAAATATGATAATCAAAGTAACATATTCGAAAGAATTCGAACAGATGTCCCGATAAAGAATATGTATGGTATCTGGTCTGGAGTCATCATGACTAGTACTGACACGGTAGCTCAGTTGGTAGAGCGACGGGATGTTTTTCTATTGGTAGCAAGTTCAAGTCTTGAACGTGTTGATGAATTTTGTATTTTATTTATTTATAATTAACTAATTTCAAACTGTTTACAGATAATTAATAATATATTATTATATTCACAATATAATATAATAATATATTATTTGTTCTATGTTAGTAGTATTATTAAATTTTGTCTGTCACCGATATGCTTTGACAATTGTATCAATAGGACTCAACATCTACCTGTCCTTATCCCACTTATTTGTTACAATATGTCAAAACCTTCTCTTCCTCTCTCTCTCTTCTATCATACGTCAATTCAGTTCCTCCTTGCTTCTTTGACGTATAATTTTCCACTCACTCCATACGCGTTTTCTTCTCTTATAATCATCCTCATTCATACTTAAGACTCTTATTTCAGTAAGACTAATATAGATTCTTAATATTTATATATAACGAGGAATGTTTGTTTGTACGTCTCTATGTATATATTTATCGTGTAGCTATAAAAATATCTGTGCCCGTTATAGACATGAGACACATTTTATATGAATCAAATTTTCTATTTAGCATGTTAATAAAAAACCGTATATGTATCAAGAAATAAATAATATTTTAACTCTATAACCGTTAGATTCCTGCCAAAATATATATCAAATACCTTATTTCTAAAGATTATTACTTTATTATACGTCTTTCATACATGTATGTGTGTGTTCACACATATATATTATCAATTAAAATTCTATGACTTAATTGAAAAATTTAAATATTACAAACGATTCCGGAGATGAAATCTTTTTAAGGCGAGGTTTTAACCTATCACATCGTATTTGTATATATAAAAAAATCTCTGTTTTGATTAGTCACGCCTTAACATAAGAATGGGCCATTTTAGTTACAATAATATATTCCTTGAAATTTGAGGAAGCTTCTAATGAAGAGAAAACTAATAAAAAAGAACTTTTCCATTTCCAAAACAAAATGTTGATGTCGTTGCCATGACAACGTCTGTTCGTTATCTCATCTGTTTATAAATATTGTGCTTTCTTTACGTTTTTAAAATGGAAATTTATTTGCCACAGACCTAAAGGCTGGCGACAAAAGTTCCGCTTGTCTTATGTTATTTTTAAAGCCGTACTTAAAGAATAAGTTACATTAATAAATGATAAAAAATTGAAAAAGTCTGCCTACGTAGTCATATCTACGATGCATCTTAATACATATATGTTATTTGTGAATGTTTGTTTTGTTTTTAAATTTCGACATAAACTCCTAAAATAATACTAAACATATATTTTTTCAAGTTTCTCACCCTTAATATTTAATCTAAATATCAATACTATTTCGCAAATTAGAAATAATATAAAGTTCAATATTTAACAAATTAAATCAAAATCTTTTAATTTAAAAAGTACATCAAATATTAATTATATAATATAATAAAAATTTAATTAATTTACATATAAATAATACATGGACTTATAATGTTGTAAATAAAATACTTTTAAATATGATTAAGTCGGTTTGAACTTAGGGAAACTTTTAATTATTTGGGTACTGTCATGTCAAACTGTATTTAAATATTCAAAGGAATATTAAAATAAAAAAAAATAAAGATTAATAACTTAATCTACACAAGCAGAAGTCGAACCCCTGACCTCTGGGATACCGTCCCGTCGCTATGCAAAGTGAGCTACCGTGTCACTACGATGAATTTATCATTTAATATAGAATTGTCTTTATGGGGGGCAAGATCTATTAGCATTCGAAAATCCTAACCAATGTTCTTAATTATGATTTTATAGGTGTTTATTTATTATTTTTATGCGCTTAACATGGAAAAACATGTCTATGAATAAATTCACACGTAATTATCTATTTCTAATTAAATATTTTTTGTTTTTAATTTGCATTCTTATAATAAAAAGATTACAGCTGAAATGGATTTCATATGAATTTCAAGTTCTTCAATATATTGAAGAACAGAGACAAGAAGAACAAGAAAATATATATATATATATATTAGTTTTTTTAGTTATATAAATATATATATATATTAAAGCAGGTACGTCTGTCTTGAACAGGAGCTTTTATTGTTAAAATGGATATAAAATTAATTCCCTGTCAACTTCACCTTAATGCGGTCCCGAAGTGAAATAATTTTCTTACTAATCTTAAAAATATATCGCCCATAAATATTCACTTGTATTGCCGTCTGTCCGAACCAACACCGAATTTTAGTGATGTGTTTATTATATTATCAATTATATCGATACTTTTTATTGTTATCATTTTTTGAAATGTCTGTTTTTTCTGCTTTTAAATGTTAATAATATTTTAGGTATAATTTATTATTTTATTTTGTCGGTAGATATATTAAATTTACGCATCTAACTACTTATTCCAAGTTAGTACAGTATATAAAACTCAACTATATAGGTTTTTTTCCTTTACTTTTTTCGTCATAATTGTAATGACTGCTTTTTCACCTCTTATGAGAAAATTTAATTTTATCTTTTAATGATATTTAAACAAAAGATTATAATCCCTATTTTACTTCGACCATTCTTAAAACTTATTTTTTATTATAAAATCATCGTTAATAACTCGATACATTGGTACAGCACTAATCGACAAATAGATTTGGAAACGCTTAAATTAAAGACATTTGTGAAGATTAAAATGGGAATAGTTAATAATATATTATTCATGTTTCTGGTTGGAATTAACACTTTCTCATTTGATGGTAATGTTTCTATCGATACTTTTTTTATGAACTAATGATGTGGTAATTGTATTGGAGATTTTTTAGTGATGTTCTGGGAAAAAGATGGAATTAATTGAGAAATATCAGTATATTAGTATGTGTTTGTTTGTGGTGACGAAATGGAAAAGAGAAAAAAAAAAGAGTTCTTTTATCTATATTTTTTTATTTTATTTATAAATATTACACATATTTTAATATTGCATCCGTTTGTTATTGTTATATATTTATTATGTTTTACTTCACATTTGTTATTATTGCAATAATAAATATTATCTGTACTAGTATTTACTCTGACATAATGTGTCTGTTCGTCACGATGAAACTAAGCACTGAATTTTAATAATTTGAAATTGCCTGAAAAAAATATTTTTTAATGAGAAACACTAGTTTTTCTGTGAATTCATCTATTTTTTGTGATTTGTTTTTAAATTCCAGAATATTTTAGAGAATATACCTAAAAGATCCTAATTTCCGTTCTTAAAACTGTTATAGCTAGAAAATATATTATAATTTAGAGCTGACGACTAAACGCCACTTTGGCTCTAACAGGCTTTTGTTTTTCTTAGATTATGTTACTACAGAATATCCGAATATTTTTGGGATTCGTCATTCGTCGTATGAAGCTATTTCTAACCACTTATAATAGTAAGAACAGCTGATATAAATTTTAAAATGTAATTTCTGTCGCCAGCTCTTCTCAAGTCTGTGGCAAATAACTTTCTGAGCTATTAGTTGTGACAATGAAAAAATATTAGAAAACTTACTTTCAATATTTTTATTAACAATTATCATTTTTTATCGACTTAAAAACATCGTATTATAAAAAAAATCCTTCTCATCCTCGCCCTCAACAGTTTATTCAATACTATACATTATTTACTATTAAACTTACATTATTTTGATATTCATAATAAATATAGGTACTAAATACATACATATACACGAACTTACTGAACTCGACAAGTCCATATATCCAGTTACATATAAATTAAACCGTACCTCTATTCCTCCATTGTTTGACACAGTTTAAAAACATCCCAAACAATATCAAAACAACCAAACAATTTAATTGAGCTATATAATTCGACACCGTCCTGAATACTCAATTATTAATATGGGGATTGATTAATTGTGATATCTCCATTTAATTTTCCTGTTAGCGCGGCAACTCTGGCCGCCATTGTGTGCGTCGCTTTGTCCGCCATGACATTTCAATTTTGAATAAATTAAATTTTGAACGCTCGATTTTTTTTCAAAGCCATCCGCGTTGGAATGAATGTTATAATTTATTACTATAGCCGGAATAGATTTAAGGTGTTTAGGAAAAATAAATTAAATAATTTTGAATTATTGGCTCAAAAAGTTTGGATTTAATATACAATCATGTTTGAAATACGGCACGATCAGACGGAAAAAAAACATTTGTGGTATTTTTTTTATCTTAACTTATATCCACAAATATGGAACTTACAATAAAATAGATTTCAATACCAAACAAAATACCAATTAATTTAATACTTAAATTAAATATTTCTTATTAAATTTAAAACCTTGATTATTAAAGAAATTCAAATGATTCTTATTAAAGAAATTAAAATGGCGGATGATGCCAAATAACCAGTCAACCGACATACTAAGTAAGAACCAATGAGGGGGAGCATTTAATAAAAGAAGGGGGGAATAAAACTACTCAAATACATTACAAACTAATAAAATCATTATTTTAAGGATACATCAAAATAATATAATTATAAAGGAATTCATAATTCCCATAAACACATACGATTTTTATACATACATACATACGTACATTTTGGTAGTAGTATATTTATATTATTAATCACATTATTTTATTATTACCTAAATCAATCAATCAATCAATAAAGCTAAATCAATACATAACGCCATTCAATGATATTATTATACACAATAAATAATACCTTATCTAGAATAGTTGGCTTATTGGTATATTTCTGTCATGTGTCACAGCTGGGAATCCAACCATGAACCCATAATAATATAAAATTATTAATGGCCGTATTTTAAGTTGGTTAGGTTTTTAAGTTAAACTTAAGGATACTCAAATTATGTGTTATACAAAGTTTTATCCAGGATTTGATTTTATATATAGAAAATAATGAATAGACATCATAAACAGACAAACAGGCATAATTATTAATAATTAATATCTAAAACACTTTTTCTTTACACAAACAAAAACCCATCTGGCAAAGATGTCTTATTAAAAATTAGAATGTTAGTTTGTTTGTTTGTTACGCTTTTATGTCTTAACTAGACCGATCATGAAACTTCGCAACACGTTGCCAAAACAGAAAAGGACATAAGTTACATTTTCTCCTGAAAAAAGTACAGCTTAAAACTTTTAGACAGTTTTTTTACGAGCGGGCGAAGTCGCTTGCAATGATAGTATTCCAATCTAATCTAAAAATCCTCCAAAATATATATATGTATAACTGACCATATTGTCTGTTTGTCATGATAAAAAAAATATGTTCTATTTAAATGGCTTGTAAAATTGGTTTCAGTTAGCTACCGGCCAATGAGATTATCCAATTATCGCGTTTATGGCGGCCATTTAGAAGATGGCCGGCGTTCCAAATTTGAAAATTTAAACTAACCGATTCAATGGCTTTGTTCTAATTTTATTATCCAATTGTTAGGGATGCGGTTTGTGTTAAACAGATTTTAGTTAATTATTTTTATTAAATTAATATTGTTTATTTGTATTGTATATTATATTGTTTTTATTTTGTTAATTAAGATCAATAATGTACTGTGTCTGATGTTACTTGTATCTAAGACGTGGTATCGTAAATATATTTGTAAAAAAAAAACTTTCAAAGAATATGTATACCAACATAATACGTATTTTTAAGTTATCTAAATTTATTAAAAATATATGTATATTATATTTTTACGTAAACGTATAAACATAAACATTTTAATTTGTTCAACTTACCAAATAATACAAGAGCTACACCCGCCAACACTGCTTTTACAAGATTTGGCGGGCTTATAAATTCCATCTTAACATCAATATAAATAAATATTTTGTAACCACGTGTGTAAACTCGTGATCCTGAAAAAAATGCTGAATAATTTCTCATGGCCTTAAACACAATATAATTATAACTAGTAATATTAAAATCAATGATGATATTTCTTAGCTCAGTTTTCATGCCGAGTTCGTCATGCTTCGAGCTCATGAGTAAGAACCCCGAATGGGTTCGAAACTAGTCTAGCAAATTACCATATAATAGATGGATACATCTGAGTAAATAAATACATATATATATATATATATATATATATATATATATATATATATATATATATATATATATATATATGTGTATTTATATAATAGCCATATATTACTGTTATTGAATGACAATATGTAATAAGCAATATTAATAATAACATATATTAATAAAGCAATTATCGTAAATAATATGAGACGTCATCTCATAACCAACGTAAAAGTCAAAACAGCCGTCAAATCAATTTCATTCACGCGAACGAATCATTAAAGTTAAATGAACGAATCATTAAGCTGTAAGCTGTTCGTGAGAACGTTCATTCGTTCAATTCGTTCACTCACGATCTGCTAATAGGGTATGCTAAAAATATGATTATTCAGGATTCTGGACTGAACAGCATAATTTGTTAAAAGAACTAAATAAATAATATTTTTTTAATATTAGGTTAAGGATTAACGAATGACTTGGCAATGGATTTGATTGTAATAAATTATTATTTTTTTGTATGCTTCGTATTTTTCTTACCATTAAAGATTTTTTTTTATTAAAGAAATATTTTTCTAAACATTATTTGAATAGAAGGTGAACAATTTATTTATTTTTTTCCTATTTTTTTTACAAAGGATAATGTATTAAAACATTGTATTGATAAAAGGCTATATTAATAACCAACATCAACAAAAATAACAAAAAAATATTTAAATTACGATGTAAATTCTTTAGCTGAAATGCAGAACTCTCCATTTTAATCCATGGAGTCCCTACTTTTATTCTTTTAAATGTCACTCGTCTTTTCGTTCCCATATTAATTTGGTAAGCCACTGACATACAGTAATGGCGGCGATTTGTTTATCACTATACAGCCACAATGGACTCCGACACTTATACAATAATAATATCACAATAATATGAAAAATACTACTAATATATAAGTATATATATATTAATACGACAATACATTTTACTAAACAAACTTCGTTACCTTCTCTAGATGCAAAAACCTTAGATGAGTTATGGCGTCTGACCAACAAAAGGCTAAGAAAATTCATTTCACCATTCATACAGGCTTAAAACTTGTAAAGCACAAGAATCCACACCACGCATGTCTTAAAAATATTTTTTTTTTAAATTTCGTAAATAATTTATACGAAAATAATAATTAACTTAAAACGTAATTATTGTTAAAGCATATTTATTAAATATATACAATAATAACTTCCGAAATTCTAGATTTTAAAACAAGGGACAATGAAGCCAGACTGCAGACTGGGCGTGGCGCAAGACGCGTTTATGAACATGTCATTGGCAAACATAAAAGATGATGGGTCAGACCGGTTCCCTGCTCCTGAGATGCTCAACCTTTGTTCCTGTTCTCACTTGCTGTCTTACTGATGGCTTTATATACCCTGTGAATTATTTGAGAATATATGTCTATAGACATGTTTAGAAATGTTATTTTTATTTAAATAAATATATAATGAATAAAGGTGAGCGTAATTTATATTTATTTAAAATTTCGAATACATTCTTTATTTTAGTACTATTTATAGGAGAAGGCAAATTAAGTAATATAATTATAAACATTACATTAAAATTAAACGTAAAATACGCAAGAAAGACGAGGACTTGCATTCTGATAAGGAAGATATATCATGTAAAAATATACCACAAATATAAATATCAGATTAAAATCGCATTTTCAAAGCTATTGAACAATTAAACCACAAATAAACGTAATTTATTACTATATGATACTAGCTCATGCCAGCGGTTTCGCGCGCGCTATTTAAATGTTTTCTATGTCAAAAGAACGACAAGGAGTTCTATTCCTCGGGAACAGTACTTTTGAGATGAAATGTAGATATCATTTTATGTACCTCTAGCTATCTGTGTAGGAAGTTTCATGATGATCATTTGATTCAAGACGTTAAATCGTAACAAACAAACAAAATCATTCTCCTTTATAACATTAGTTGCAAGTAAATATCTGATATCGGAACAAAACATTACAAATATAGAGAGAGATAGAGGATATCCGATATTATAGAGTTAGAGTGAGACAGAGAATATCCGACATTATAGAGTTAGAGTGAGACAGAGAGTATCCGATATTGTAAATCGGAAGGGTAATAAATCTTCCAAATGATATTCATCATACAAATGCCTTATATTATTGTAATTGTGTTACATTTCTATTAAGACATTAGGCGAGGCGTTGGTTCCTTAACTATGTTTTAATTACAGGCCACGGGCGGAGCAGCTGAATGTTGCTCATAATTACAGACTCCAGCGCCGATTGTGCTCCGTTTACTTGCAACCAGTATAATTTATATATATATTTACTTGCATCTTGAAACTAAAAAGAAATAAACTATTCAATAACTAAATAATGTATACGGATTTTTATTGTGAATGTGATTTCCTTATTTGTATTGTAATGTAATTTAAATGTCTTAATCATCATTCCGAAAAATGCTTAAAGAAAATTCGATTTGTATTATCATTATTGTATCACGTGTAAATTGAAACCAATAATCGAATAATCAAAACAACACAAAAATTAAAAGAATATCCATGTAGTTTCTGGTTTTTATTCATGGACATGTTCCTACTCTTTGAACCGTGGAACTAGAGTTTGACGTTTCATACGTGCAGTGCATTCTCTCCGCCGCAAGTTCGAGTCACTAGTGTTGATAATATAAATTTGTAATTGTCATTCAAAATGTGAATTATCAAAAATGTAAACAAAGAATATTTATCAGTTAATTATCTACTTTTTATTTTATAAAACCATCGACAGTTACTAAGTGAGTGCACTGGCTCGTGTAAACGCTGCTCCGGGGCGGACTGACGCCTCCGACTTAACGCTTACATTTCCTAGCCCTTGTATTCGTAATTAGCAACTAGATTAACTCGGTAATGTATTTAACCTACCAAATATATAAGCTAGATAAATAGTAAGAGAACTTTAAGGCACTTTGGTAATGTGGTAACAACCGTTTAATTTATGTTTGTTTTGTAAAGCGGCTTTATATAAGCTGTAAAGCGGCTTTTGTACACTAGCCTAGCGACAACCATTGTTTTTTTAAAGGTGTTAGTTCGTGTTATAAATGTTTGTTTTTTTAATGAGGTATGATAAGATTTCACTGAACATCTGTAGTAAGGATTTCTTTGAGATGACGTATTATAGAAGAGTTTGGAAAGAATTCACGTACTGCGACACATAATTGGAATAAGGGCGGGTGCACGATGATCAATTGATATATTTAATTCATCGTTCGTTATAAAAACTCAGTATATCAGTTGGTAAAGCGACGGGGATGAAGACAGAGATTATTACAACGACTTTGCACGTAATGTTTTTTTCTATTTGATATTTAAAAAAAAATCATAGCATATTTATATACTTTTTCAAATTTCAAAAGTTAGATAACGTATTTTTTTTATTTGCTTCATTCTATAATAATAAAGTGAACTTTATCTATAAATTTCAAAACCTTAGAAAGTCAAAAGTTCAACATCTTTATTGAAAGATTTTTTTTATACATTTCCTTCGTTACCAAAGCAACCAAACAAAGTATCTCATAAATACCAAAACATTTTACAATAACATAATATATATTTGACAGAAGCAGAACATACCAATCTGACATTACAAGCAAAAATATATTATTACGTTTCCACATGACATCCATCTCCATAGCAAATGGCTATGAATTATCAAATAACTCAAAAGGAACAACAGCCAGCAATTTAAGGGTCTCACGAGCGCGTGAAATGGAGATATTAACGCAATTTACGAGCTCTAACTACCAATACCTAGATTTAAATTACAATAAAAACTATTACAACGATCAAGAATTACCTGAAATTACGTTAAACGGAATGGTAATAACAGCAATGGCGGCCGCGAGCTGAATAATAAAAAAGTAGCCAATGTCTATTAGAAATAATTGTTGATTTGAGTTTTAAATGTTTACAACACTTTGATTATTGACATTTTAGTTAAGTGCTGTTCCAATTCTAGGCTAGTTTAATGTAAGTAATGGATAATCATGAATGTTTATTCGTTTTTCTTTATTTTCTTAAAATATACCTGTGTTTTATTTTGAAGTTAGCTGTCACCCGACTTCATCTGAATGGACAAAATGGCTACATCTATGGAATAAACTTTGGCAAAGATACATTTTTGTTTTAGCGAGAAGTACATTTAACCTGTCAATAAAGATATAACTACTTAAGAACTCGTGCTTATTTCCATCTTTCTATGAATTATTTTACAACCTGCTACCTACTACTTTTATTTTATTAAATGTCTTAACAATCGTTAGATAGATAAGTACATATATTTTCTGTAAGTCTTACAAAACGACTACACCATAAAATAAATCGACACCTTGAAATTCAGTGATTTAACTTCAAATTAATTAGTAATAAAAAGAGTTAAACGTGTTAAAGACGAAATAAAATTTAAGTAACGCGCAATATATGTATATAAACCTACATATTATTCACTTATATTGTTGTCTCGCTCTCACTAATTGGCTGCTCGGGCCTCCGAATCCAATTAGACGCGCGAAACGGGCCTTCTGAATTTATTATGCAGCTCTTGTTTAGTTTGCTGGGCAAAGTAATTGAAACATACTATACATTGTGTCAGTTAATAACCAGGCTATGAAAAAAATATTTATAATGTTAACCGTTTTGTTTGATATAATAACCAAAAAAAATATCTATATATTATTTATAAAAAATGCGTTTATATAATTTTTACATTATTGTACTGTGACGTAAATTCTATAGAAGTATAACTTGATTGAAAAAGTTCAAAACTAACATACGCATATATTTAACAACGATGTCCAAAAGCTGCATACATTGCCATCTGCTACCAAGAAGTTGAAATTATGTGGAATTTTAAACAGCGCCATCTAGAAAGTAATAGCAAGTTTCAGTGTTGATGTTATTAACATTATATTATTTTCAACAAATATAAGAATTTTATGTGTAATAATACTATGGTTACAAAATATATACTATTTTATTTGTTTCTTACTTAAATTTAAATTGAGTGTCCTTTTAGGTGCTGCCACTTCAAAATAATGTAAATAGAAACATAACAACAGTAAAACTTTTTGAAGGAACTGTAAAGCATACATTACACAATGCAGAAAATGTGGGTACTTTTAATTTTTTTTTTCTACTAAATTGTTTTTTAATTAATAATATATATAATTGTTATTTGTTCTGTTTTTTAGAATTATTAAAAAAAATAGTACATATACTATTTTAAAATCTGTATTTTAGTGACATAAACATGTCAATTTCAAAAAGTGATATCTGAAATGTGGTATTTTATGTATTATGACAAAATTTGAAATAAATATAGTTTAAAATAATATATTATAAAATAAATATTGTATTTGTAACATTCAGTCTAGGACTAATTATTGGTATTCTATAAAAGAATTTAAATCATAGATCTCTGTAGAACAATGTAATGTACCCACTTCGTACTGAACATAAATTCTATTTCTAATCTAAAAGATTTGTTGAAACTGGTTATTTTATAACTTTTTAGGAGTTTCGTGGACCTCGACACCTTAGCAATGCATCGTCGACATGAATTGGATGAAAGAATTAAATTATTTGTTGAGAAATGCGATCATTCTATACATGCAATTAAAAAACTAAAAAAACAGGTATTCTATTATAATAATAATATTTTATATGAAGTATAAAAAGGTAACTCATTTGACACTATTTTAGGCTAAAGGTTTTATTGAAAACCTTAACTGTGAACCAACAGAGCTTAAAGAAAGATTCCTCAATTGCATGAAACAGTTGGATGAGTACAATTATCTTATAACCGATTTCAATCTTGCTGTTGGTAAAATTGGTAAGTATATACTATTAATATATCAAAAAGTTCTTCTTAAATGTTTTATTATAAATAAAATAAATTATTTTTTTATTTAGATTCAACATGCAGTGTAGACAGTACTCCGGTACAAGATATCTCAACATGTTCAATTTTACCGGAATCCATGGCTTTTAATCTGTTTGATACACTGAGTGAACCAACACCATCAACCTCTAAAGCTTGTCCTAATCTCTGTCCTATTGAGAAACCTAAAAGAAAAAAAATTCCAAAAGAGGATCAGCTTCTTATAAGTTTTTCAAGCAATTCATGTTCATCGGAAAGCGTTCCTATCATTGAATCTGAAAAGAAGGTGCTATGTGATATAGTAGAAACTTTGAAGAAAACCTCCTTAGATGGTGAAAAAGCTTTGATTACATTGTTATATTTCTATATTTTTACTTACATCCAGTATTATATATATTTATATGACTATTCATGTAAATAAATTGTTATTGGAATGTTGCCTGGTATGTTTTCTAACTTATTTGGGGCTCTAAATCATAAACAAGAAGTTAAATATATATATATAGACTTGCAAAACCTAACCTGACTGCAGTAGGTGCAGCCAAACATCAATTTACATGAATACAGCCCAATAAAGATATCTATAATAATATTACACATTTAAAAGTATATATTCTAAACTTGTGCTGCAAACCATAAAATTTGTAGCTAATAAATCTATTGAAATATAGTTAATAAATTTTGAATGGGATATTTTTAATAAATTTCTTTTTATTATAGATTCAAATTCATTATCGGAGTGTAACTTGCCAGCTCAAACTGTGTTACAAGTGGACAATGTGTATCCAGCGGTCATTGTACATGCAGATGGTATATCCTTCTGGGTTATTACTGATAATCTTACCCAGGTTTGCAAGTGAGTTCTGATGTTATAATAGCGGTGAAAGAGCCAAGTAATCTTAGGAACTTTTTGCTTAGATACAAAAAAACTTGTCAATGTAAAGTTTTATTTTTTTATTGTGTAAAATTTTAAGTATATATTGAATGAAACATTAACAGACGTCAAAATTATGGGAAACCATCCCATCTCAGCCAGCTAAGGTACCATTCTACTCATCTTTCAATTTTTAATAAGCTATATATACATATATATAGATACTTTCAAACAAGTCATCTTTGTTGAGACGGAGACTTAATAGACATGTTCAAGCATGTCTATATATACAATACACAATAGAACTAAAAAAATAAAACAAAAATATATAGAAACCTTTTGTTAATTAGAAACCTTATAAAGTTGGGGATAAAAGTCATTGCACATTAAGGATTACAGAATATAATCCGTATACATATCTGTATAGATATATATGTTTGTTATATATGATGTTTGTTTGAATGCGCTAATCTCAAGAACTACTGGACAGATTTAAAAAATACTTTCAGTGTAAGATAGTCCGTTTATTGAGGAGTGCTATGGGTATTATAACATCATGTGAAGATAAATAGGGGAGGAGCAGGAATAAAAAATGTGAAAGCGGCAAATTTTTACATACACATTTATAGATAATTTCAAACCTTATACATATTATTTTTTTTAATTTTGTCCTTAAACTTTAATGTCTGTCAATATGTGAAAAGTAAAGTTATGTAAATTTATTTTTTTCTCACTTTTTTATTATATTTCTGTTATACACAGATGTCATAGATTTGTTTTTTTTTTTTTTGAAGCTATAACTTCATTCAATAAATCTTATATTCTAATTCCAGCCTCATGACGGATATGACGACTTACTACAAAGAGAATGTGAAGCCGTTGAACCTGGATCAGCTGATGAAGCTCACCTACTGTGCCTACTACGACAATGAAGACAATGAGTGCTTCTATAGAGGACTTTTTATTAAACTTAGTGAGGTCAGTTTATACATACTCTGGTAAATTATATGTACATATATATAATTTACCATAGAGTGATACCTTAGAGTGCGGTAAGAGCCGGCAAAGGAATTTTCTCCACCTACAGATAAGTTGTAACTTATCTGTCTTATCTATAGGTGGAGAAAATCGCTCCATTACGTAATATCCAAGGAGGGTTTATGTATATATATATATATATATATATATATATATATATTATATAAGTCTTTATTAATCATTATTAATAAGAACTTATTAATTGTAATAAACTGTTCAGTGAGTTATATTTATAAATAAGAAGGATTACTCTCATGGCATTGTGGTGTCACGTCACTGCCACGTCACGGTTACGTCACAGTCATTTCAACAAGTGAAGTTCTTGTTCCAGGACGACATGAGCATGGCAGAAGTATTCCTCGTGGACACTGGTGAGACTCGCTGCGTCCCAACATCATGTCTTCAACCCCTGGTGCCTCGTTTCGCGACTAGTCCGCCATTTGCACGCTGCTGCCATCTAGCGGGGGTAGGTTCTAACTTTATTAAAATTATTTCCAAAATGTTAATCAAAAATTTTCAAATTATAAAAATTAAAACAGAGAATATAGGTAAATTTTAATTTATTTTTAATTAATAGATTCAAAACTAGGTGAAAATACTATTCTAATTTGTATATAATACCATATGTACTTGTAGAGATTGCATTTCTCAACCAATTTTGTATTAATCTTCTATAATTGAAGACGCTGTGATATGACATAACGAGCTACATAGGACTCATCAAACAACTAAACTATAGAGAATAGTTCAAAACATTAATAACTCGAGAACGGTCTAATATATTGAAAAAACTTATTATACTTTTTTGTTGTTCTTAAGCATTTTTGTCTGAACAATTTTATAATACTTTTATATTTCCAGGCCGTCACCGACGTATTATTGAACAGTGAAGAGCTCATTGAGACGTACTTGAAGAAGTATGTCGGGAAATCATGCAAAATTAAAATTGATGACAAGTGAGTATACATACATACACTGATATAATTTTATTAATATATAAAAATAGTTTAACTGCTCTTATTTGTCAAATATTTTAATTTTAATGTACAAATAATACAAATATTCGGACTCGAACACGCGATCCTTGGAATACCGTTTTACCAACTGAGCTACTGTACTGCGCTAAACTATATTAAACACAATTATATATATTCATTTATTTAATTACTTTTGGTTAAGATAAAAAAAACAAATATGAATATACATTTAATTTATTATTTACAGTTCATCAGAATCTCTGGGTGTTTATGTGATTGTGAAATCTGAAACATTGTCTAACCATGAGATACTCAACGTAAAAATACTGAACGAGGGACTGTCTTTAATGGGTAATTAAAATTATAAGCTCATTTAGTTTCTTTTATATGATGATGATTTTATATGATAGCAAATAGCGAATTAATTACATGTTTTATAGATGATAAGAAATCTCAAGATGAAGGCGCTGTTGGAGGTAAAGGTCTGCCTGAATTCGATGAAGCTAACTTCAGTATAACAGACTGTCCAGAACATGACGATATCGTTGTAGCTGTTACGGTAAAATAACTGGCACACACACATACAAACGCACGCACTCGTACAGGTCAAATAACTGATACGCACATACAGAAACGCACGCACTCGTACAGGTCTAATAACTGATACGCACACACACAAACGCACGCACTCGTACAGGTCTAATAACTGAAACGCACATACAGAAACGCACGCACTCGTACAGGTCTAATAACTGATACGCACACACACAAACGCACGCACTCGTACAGGTCTAATAACTGATACGCACACACACAAACGCACGCACTCGTACAGGTCTAATAACTGATACGCACATACAGAAACGCACGCACTCGTACAGGTCTAATAACTGATACGCACACACACAAACGCACGCACTCGTACAGGTCAAATAACTGATACGCACATACAGAAACGCACGCACTCGTACAGGTCTAATAACTGATACGCACACACACAAACGCACGCACTCGTACAGGTCTAATAACTGATACGCACATACAGAAACGCACGCACTCGTACAGGTCTAATAACTGATACGCACACACACAAACGCACGCACTCGTACAGGTCTAATAACTGATACGCACACACACAAACGCACGCACTCGTACAGGTCTAATAACTGATACGCACATACAGAAACGCACGCACTCGTACAGGTCTAATAACTGATACGCACACACACAAACGCACGCACTCGTACAGGTCTAATAACTGATACGCACACACACAAACGCACGCACTCGTACAGGTCAAATAACTGATACGCACATACAGAAACGCACGCACTCGTACAGGTCTAATAACTGATACGCACACACACAAACGCACGCACTCGTACAGGTCTAATAACTGATACGCACACACACAAACGCACGCACTCGTACAGGTCTAATAACTGATACGCACATACAGAAACGCACGCACTCGTACAGGTCTAATAACTGATACGCACACACACAAACGCACGCACTCGTACAGGTCTAATAACTGATACGCACACACACAAACGCACGCACTCGTACAGGTCAAATAACTGATACGCACATACACAAACGCACGCACTCGTACAGGTCTAATAACTGATACGCACACACACAAACGCACGCACTCGTACAGGTCTAATAACTGATACGCACATACAGAAACGCACGCACTCGTACAGGTCTAATAACTGATACGCACACACACAAACGCACGCACTCGTACAGGTCAAATAACTGATACGCACACACACAAACGCACGCACTCGTACAGGTCAAATAACTGATACGCACATACAGAAACGCACGCACTCGTACAGGTCTAATAACTGATACGCACACACACAAACGCACGCACTCGTACAGGTCTAATAACTGATACGCACATACAGAAACGCACGCACTCGTACAGGTCTAATAACTGATACGCACACACACAAACGCACGCACTCGTACAGGTCTAATAACTGATACGCACACACACAAACGCACGCACTCGTACAGGTCTAATAACTGATACGCACATACAGAAACGCACGCACTCGTACAGGTCTAATAACTGATACGCACACACACAAACGCACGCACTCGTACAGGTCAAATAACTGATACGCACACACACAAACGCACGCACTCGTACAGGTCTAATAACTGATACGCACACACACAAACGCACGCACTCGTACAGGTCTAATAACTGATACGCACACACACAAACGCACGCACTCGTACAGGTCAAATAACTGATACGCACATACAGAAACGCACGCACTCGTACAGGTCTAATAACTGATACGCACATACAGAAACGCACGCACTCGTACAGGTCTAATAACTGATACGCACACACACAAACGCACGCACTCGTACAGGTCTAATAACTGATACGCACACACACAAACGCACGCACTCGTACAGGTCTAATAACTGATACGCACATACAGAAACGCACGCACTCGTACAGGTCTAATAACTGATACGCACATACAGAAACGCACGCACTCGTACAGGTCTAATAACTGATACGCACACACACAAACGCACGCACTCGTACAGGTCAAATAACTGATACGCACACACACAAACGCACGCACTCGTACAGGTCAAATAACTGATACGCACATACAGAAACGCACGCACTCGTACAGGTCTAATAACTGATACGCACACACACAAACGCACGCACTCGTACAGGTCTAATAACTGATACGCACATACAGAAACGCACGCACTCGTACAGGTCTAATAACTGATACGCACACACACAAACGCACGCACTCGTACAGGTCTAATAACTGATACGCACACACACAAACGCACGCACTCGTACAGGTCTAATAACTGATACGCACACACACAAACGCACGCACTCGTACAGGTCTAATAACTGATACGCACACACACAAACGCACGCACTCGTACAGGTCTAATAACTGATACGCACACACACAAACGCACGCACTCGTACAGGTCTAATAACTGATACGCACACACACAAACGCACGCACTCGTACAGGTCTAATAACTGATACGCACACACACAAACGCACGCACTCGTACAGGTCTAATAACTGATACGCACACACACAAACGCACGCACTCGTACAGGTCTAATAACTGATACGCACATACAGAAACGCACGCACTCGTACAGGTCTAATAACTGATACGCACACACACAAACGCACGCACTCGTACAGGTCAAATAACTGATACGCACACACACAAACGCACGCACTCGTACAGGTCTAATAACTGATACGCACACACACAAACGCACGCACTCGTACAGGTCAAATAACTGATACGCACACACACAAACGCACGCACTCGTACAGGTCTAATAACTGATACGCACACACACAAACGCACGCACTCGTACAGGTCTAATAACTGATACGCACATACAGAAACGCACGCACTCGTACAGGTCTAATAACTGATACGCACACACACAAACGCACGCACTCGTACAGGTCTAATAACTGATACGCACACACACAAACGCACGCACTCGTACAGGTCTAATAACTGATACGCACACACACAAACGCACGCACTCGTACAGGTCTAATAACTGATACGCACACACACAAACGCACGCACTCGTACAGGTCAAATAACTGATACGCACATACAGAAACGCACGCACTCGTACTGGTCTAATAACTGATACGCACACACACAAACGCACGCACTCGTACAGGTCAAATAACTGATACGCACACACACAAACGCACGCACTCGTACAGGTCAAATAACTGATACGCACACACACAAACGCACGCACTCGTACAGGTCAAATAACTGATACGCACACACACAAACGCACGCACTCGTACAGGTCAAATAACTGATACGCACACACACAAACGCACGCACTCGTACAGGTCTAATAACTGATACGCACACACACAAACGCACGCACTCGTACAGGTCAAATAACTGATACGCACACACACAAACGCACGCACTCGTACAGGTCTAATAACTGATACGCACACACACAAACGCACGCACTCGTACAGGTCAAATAACTGATACGCACATACAGAAACGCACGCACTCGTACAGGTCTAATAACTGATACGCACACACACAAACGCACGCACTCGTACAGGTCAAATAACTGATACGCACACACACAAACGCACGCACTCGTACAGGTCAAATAACTGATACGCACACACACAAACGCACGCACTCGTACAGGTCAAATAACTGATACGCACACACACAAACGCACGCACTCGTACAGGTCTAATAACTGATACGCACATACAGAAACGCACGCACTCGTACAGGTCTAATAACTGATACGCACATACAGAAACGCACGCACTCGTACAGGTCTAATAACTGATACGCACACACACAAACGCACGCACTCGTACAGGTCAAATAACTGATACGCACACACACAAACGCACGCACTCGTACAGGTCAAATAACTGATACGCACACACACAAACGCACGCACTCGTACAGGTCAAATAACTGATACGCACATACAGAAACGCACGCACTCGTACAGGTCAAATAACTGACACGCACACACACAAACGCACGCACTCGTACAGGTCTAATAACTGATACGCACACACACAAACGCACGCACTCGTACAGGTCAAATAACTGACACGCACACACACAAACGCACGCACTCGTACAGGTCTAATAACTGATACGCACACACACAAACGCACGCACTCGTACAGGTCAAATAACTGATACGCACATACAGAAACGCACGCACTCGTACAGGTCTAATAACTGATACGCACATACAGAAACGCACGCACTCGTACAGGTCTAATAACTGATACGCACACACACAAACGCACGCACTCGTACAGGTCAAATAACTGATACGCACACACACAAACGCACGCACTCGTACAGGTCAAATAACTGATACGCACATACAGAAACGCACGCACTCGTACAGGTCTAATAACTGATACGCACACACACAAACGCACGCACTCGTACAGGTCAAATAACTGATACGCACACACACAAACGCACGCACTCGTACAGGTCAAATAACTGATACGCACATACAGAAACGCACGCACTCGTACAGGTCTAATAACTGATACGCACACACACAAACGCACGCACTCGTACAGGTCAAATAACTGATACGCACATACAGAAACGCACGCACTCGTACAGGTCTAATAACTGATACGCACACACACAAACGCACGCACTCGTACAGGTCAAATAACTGATACGCACATACAGAAACGCACGCACTCGTACAGGTCTAATAACTGATACGCACATACAGAAACGCACGCACTCGTACAGGTCTAATAACTGATACGCACACACACAAACGCACGCACTCGTACAGGTCTAATAACTGATACGCACACACACAAACGCACGCACTCGTACAGGTCAAATAACTGATACGCACATACAGAAACGCACGCACTCGTACAGGTCTAATAACTGATACGCACACACACAAACGCACGCACTCGTACAGGTCAAATAACTGATACGCACACACACAAACGCACGCACTCGTACAGGTCAAATAACTGATACGCACATACAGAAACGCACGCACTCGTACAGGTCTAATAACTGATACGCACACACACAAACGCACGCACTCGTACAGGTCAAATAACTGATACGCACATACAGAAACGCACGCACTCGTACAGGTCTAATAACTGATACGCACACACACAAACGCACGCACTCGTACAGGTCAAATAACTGATACGCACATACAGAAACGCACGCACTCGTACAGGTCTAATAACTGATACGCACATACAGAAACGCACGCACTCGTACAGGTCTAATAACTGATACGCACACACACAAACGCACGCACTCGTACAGGTCTAATAACTGATACGCACACACACAAACGCACGCACTCGTACAGGTCAAATAACTGATACGCACATACAGAAACGCACGCACTCGTACAGGTCTAATAACTGATACGCACACACACAAACGCACGCACTCGTACAGGTCAAATAACTGATACGCACATACAGAAACGCACGCACTCGTACAGGTCTAATAACTGATACGCACATACAGAAACGCACGCACTCGTACAGGTCAAATAACTGATACGCACACACACAAACGCACGCACTCGTACAGGTCAAATAACTGATACGCACACACACAAACGCACGCACTCGTACAGGTCAAATAACTGATACGCACATACAGAAACGCACGCACTCGTACAGGTCTAATAACTGATACGCACACACACAAACGCACGCACTCGTACAGGTCAAATAACTGATACGCACATACAGAAACGCACGCACTCGTACAGGTCTAATAACTGATACGCACATACAGAAACGCACGCACTCGTACAGGTCAAATAACTGATACGCACACACACAAACGCACGCACTCGTACAGGTCAAATAACTGATACGCACACACACAAACGCACGCACTCGTACAGGTCTAATAACTGATACGCACACACACAAACGCACGCACTCGTACAGGTCTAATAACTGATACGCACACACACAAACGCACGCACTCGTACAGGTCAAATAACTGATACGCACACACACAAACGCACGCACTCGTACAGGTCAAATAACTGATACGCACACACACAAACGCACGCACTCGTACAGGTCAAATAACTGATACGCACACACACAAACGCACGCACTCGTACAGGTCTAATAACTGATACGCACATACAGAAACGCACGCACTCGTACAGGTCTAATAACTGATACGCACATACAGAAACGCACGCACTCGTACAGGTCTA
Organism: Dircenna loreta; assembly: GCA_963555665.1. NCBI lineage: Eukaryota > Metazoa > Arthropoda > Insecta > Lepidoptera > Nymphalidae > Dircenna > Dircenna loreta. Next base: position 1,777,890 of record OY743097.1, on the reverse strand, counting down.
ATAACTGATACGCACACACACAAACGCACGCACTCGTACAGGTCAAATAACTGATACGCACACACACAAACGCACGCACTCGTACAGGTCAAATAACTGATACGCACATACAGAAACGCACGCACTCGTACAGGTCTAATAACTGATACGCACACACACAAACGCACGCACTCGTACAGGTCAAATAACTGATACGCACATACAGAAACGCACGCACTCGTACAGGTCTAATAACTGATACGCACACACACAAACGCACGCACTCGTACAGGTCAAATAACTGATACGCACATACAGAAACGCACGCACTCGTACAGGTCTAATAACTGATACGCACATACAGAAACGCACGCACTCGTACAGGTCTAATAACTGATACGCACACACACAAACGCACGCACTCGTACAGGTCTAATAACTGATACGCACACACACAAACGCACGCACTCGTACAGGTCAAATAACTGATACGCACATACAGAAACGCACGCACTCGTACAGGTCTAATAACTGATACGCACACACACAAACGCACGCACTCGTACAGGTCAAATAACTGATACGCACACACACAAACGCACGCACTCGTACAGGTCAAATAACTGATACGCACATACAGAAACGCACGCACTCGTACAGGTCTAATAACTGATACGCACACACACAAACGCACGCACTCGTACAGGTCAAATAACTGATACGCACATACAGAAACGCACGCACTCGTACAGGTCTAATAACTGATACGCACACACACAAACGCACGCACTCGTACAGGTCAAATAACTGATACGCACATACAGAAACGCACGCACTCGTACAGGTCTAATAACTGATACGCACATACAGAAACGCACGCACTCGTACAGGTCTAATAACTGATACGCACACACACAAACGCACGCACTCGTACAGGTCTAATAACTGATACGCACACACACAAACGCACGCACTCGTACAGGTCAAATAACTGATACGCACATACAGAAACGCACGCACTCGTACAGGTCTAATAACTGATACGCACACACACAAACGCACGCACTCGTACAGGTCAAATAACTGATACGCACATACAGAAACGCACGCACTCGTACAGGTCTAATAACTGATACGCACATACAGAAACGCACGCACTCGTACAGGTCTAATAACTGATACGCACACACACAAACGCACGCACTCGTACAGGTCTAATAACTGATACGCACACACACAAACGCACGCACTCGTACAGGTCAAATAACTGATACGCACATACAGAAACGCACGCACTCGTACAGGTCTAATAACTGATACGCACACACACAAACGCACGCACTCGTACAGGTCAAATAACTGATACGCACATACAGAAACGCACGCACTCGTACAGGTCTAATAACTGATACGCACAAACAGAAACGCACGCACTCGTACAGGTCTAATAACTGATACGCACACACACAAACGCACGCACTCGTACAGGTCTAATAACTGATACGCACACACACAAACGCACGCACTCGTACAGGTCAAATAACTGATACGCACATACAGAAACGCACGCACTCGTACAGGTCTAATAACTGATACGCACACACACAAACGCACGCACTCGTACAGGTCAAATAACTGATACGCACACACACAAACGCACGCACTCGTACAGGTCAAATAACTGATACGCACACACACAAACGCACGCACTCGTACAGGTCAAATAACTGATACGCACACACACAAACGCACGCACTCGTACAGGTCAAATAACTGATACGCACATACAGAAACGCACGCACTCGTACAGGTCTAATAACTGATACGCACATACAGAAACGCACGCACTCGTACAGGTCTAATAACTGATACGCACATACAGAAACGCACGCACTCGTACAGGTCTAATAACTGATACGCACATACAGAAACGCACGCACTCGTACAGGTCTAATAACTGATACGCACACACACAAACGCACGCACTCGTACAGGTCTAATAACTGATACGCACACACACAAACGCACGCACTCGTACAGGTCAAATAACTGATACGCACATACAGAAACGCACGCACTCGTACAGGTCTAATAACTGATACGCACACACACAAACGCACGCACTCGTACAGGTCAAATAACTGATACGCACATACAGAAACGCACGCACTCGTACAGGTCTAATAACTGATACGCACATACAGAAACGCACGCACTCGTACAGGTCAAATAACTGATACGCACATACAGAAACGCACGCACTCGTACAGGTCTAATAACTGATACGCACACACACAAACGCACGCACTCGTACAGGTCAAATAACTGATACGCACATACAGAAACGCACGCACTCGTACAGGTCTAATAACTGATACGCACATACAGAAACGCACGCACTCGTACAGGTCAAATAACTGATACGCACACACACAAACGCACGCACTCGTACAGGTCAAATAACTGATACGCACATACAGAAACGCACGCACTCGTACAGGTCTAATAACTGATACGCACATACAGAAACGCACGCACTCGTACAGGTCTAATAACTGATACGCACACACACAAACGCACGCACTCGTACAGGTCTAATAACTGACACACACACAAACACTCGTACATATACACTCCATAATTACCAATATGCTCATATAAATATAACAGTAATAATAAATTATTAATTGTCGATAAAACGCTCAGGGTTATCACAATCGTGACGAAATGGACATCTGCAAACATTATAAAGGAGGACCGGACAGAACTTGTTTCAAGGGGCCGAGATGCACTAAGAAACATGTTATGAAACACCCGGGTTAGTTAAAATACGTTTTTATAAAAATAATAATACCATGATGGTTTTTATATTAATATTTGTTAATTAATTTTTGTTTCAGATGGTTGGACGCTGGATAAAATCCCAGTAGTGGCAAGATGCAAGATGCTGCCTCTCCCGGCTCCCGGCACGTGGCATCAGGTGAAGGTCACTCATGTCGCGCACTTCGACCGCTTCTATGTGCATTTTGTTAAAGATAATAGCAGTAAGTAGAGATTTACTATTTTGTGACAACCCTAGTATAACGAAACGGCGGTTTTCAAAATTTACTACTTTGTGACAACCCTACCTATAAAGCTTTTTTGAAAATTCTAACAAATGTTCTAATATTGCACTATAGAATGAAAAATAAACCGATACGTGGGATTCGAACCCGCGACCTCTGACGGTACTTTACCAATTGAGCTAACGTAGCACTGAATATTAATATTAAGTCTTCGAGTGTCTTTACTAAAGAACTTATTTACATAAGTATAATATCAGAATAGTTCCTCCTGACACTTCTATTTGACGTACACAAGAGATCATTGATATTAATTTAAAGTGGATAATATATAAGAAAAATATATAAATATACATATTGGATTTTTTAATATTAATACCATGTTTTTGATAGAAGCTCCTCAAAGCCCGCGCAGTTTCGGCGTGGTGCTGCCGCCGGTGACGCTGGAGGAGCTGGTGAAGGACATGAACTGTCCCGCCTCGCGCATGGCCTACAAACCACTACAGGTACACTGTACTGGGACATTGTACTACTATTCGTTTTGTTTTGTATGGTAGGATTGTTTTTAAATGGTTATATATTAAAAAATAAACTGATTTTATATTAAATATATTTTAACAAGGTATATTAGTAAGAGAAAAAAAAATATGATATAATAATTTGTAAGGAAGAATGAATGAAAGAACAAAAAGTAAGTAATATGAATGATGTTTAAACGTTAAATAAATTTTTCATTCAAAATCACAACAGATAGAAATGTAAGGAAGAATGAAAAAAATCATTGAAAGGAAGGAAGAATAAAATGAAAAAAATGACAATAAAAATTTTCTTTAGGTTTTTGCAAATAGAAAATATATAATCCATAAAATGTCTTTATACTGTTAATGTTTTTTTTATAATTGTATGCGAACTCTTAATCCGACACGTGTAGTTGTGTTCCAGATAGTGCCCGCGCCGGGCGAGCTGGTGGCGGCGCTGTACCTGGACGGCCTGTGGTACCGCGCCAGGGTGCTCTCCTCCACGCGCGCCGACCAGAACGTCGAGGTCACATACTTACACACAATTATTACTTATTTATAATATCGACCGAGCGAAGACAATTACTTCAAAACTAGACGACCATTTATTACCTTCTATATATATGTACTCATAGAGATCGCATTATTTAACCAATTTATAGTTACTTTATATTAGTGTTAAATAATTGAAGACGTGATGACATAACGAGCTACATAGGACTCATCAAACAACTTAACTATAGAGAATAGTTCAAAACATTCATAACTCGAGAATGATCAAACATATTGAAAAAACTTATATCCTATGTTGTATTTAATGTTAATTAATCTTTTTCGTTTAAAAAGTTTTTTACTGCTAGTAGTTTGAGGGTCGTCGAAGCCGCGCTCGGTCAGAGTCTTACAACACGACTTATATATAAATATAACATCAACAGGTTCTGTATATAGACTACGGCAACGTGGTGTGGGTGAAGGAGGACGCGGTCCGTGAGCTGGAGCCCCGCTACTGGGGGCTGGAGGCGCAGGCCTGTCGCTGCGCCCTGGCCGGCGTGGTGGCCCGCACCGCGGACTCCCGCCACTGGGCCGCCGCCAGGGACGCCCTCACACAGCTCATCAATGAACGCACGTTCCAGGCACACGTCATGTAAATATTCGCCGTCTCTCTTTTTCACTACAAGTGCGAGCAGGACCGTAGCAAACGAAATGATATTATTACAGTTATTATAATGACACTAGCTAAAGCCTGACAGATGGAAACCGAATGACAAAAAAAACAAACATTGCACTCTTAATCCGGACGCCTCATTCATTCACACTTGAGGAATGAACGAACATATTTATTATAACATATTATTAGAGACAAAAAAACAATTTTGTTCCCGACGTCATTCACTTTCACGAATGAGCGAATGAATGAATATGTTTAGAACAAAATAGTTACTGCTGTGTGTATACAATATAATATATAGATGTCGGAGACACTTTATTTTGGTCGTTATTTTCGGACATTATGTGGGCTTGTTGCGGGTATCGTACAAACAAAACACGATGTATTAATAATAAGAACACTTTTATTCACAATAATCACTATTAAATCAATAACTAATTTTAAGAAACGGAGAGACAGTTTCTTGTGCTGCTTCATCGAGCCACCAATCACGAGTGTTGCTCGATCGAGCCGCGCATGACTCTGTCAAGGCGTATCGGAAGTCAAGTAGTCGTTTTACGCCTTGCCGTTTATAATCAATTGACCGGATGCGACATATATATATATTAATTGAATGTTTTTCCAGCGCTCGGGACTACGACGAGATAACAGTGGAGTTGTTTGATGAGAGCGAGTCCAGCATCGCGGAGCAGCTGGCCGCGGGGCCGCACGTGCTGCTGGAGGAGTACGACGTACTACCAGACCATGGAGTCAGACAGAAAATAGTAGTGCCATAAACAATATCTTATATAATTATAAAAAACAGCAATTAAAACTAATTTTGGATAAAAAACAAAAATGTATATTAAAACCTGTTTATATAAAATAATATTTTTAAACTGATATCAGATATCTTAAAATTCTAATGTTTGCTTTGTTTATTTGATAATATGTGTAGAATTATATATATATAAATATTGCATATTATAACATTATATATTATAACATTATATATTAATATCAAATTATATAATTATAATTAAAATGACAAACGCTACTAAGGTCGCAGCCAAACTGCAACGCCCGGTGTCTATTCTACTTAAATGTATGAACATGAGCTACAATGTGGCGTCGTCTTATGTCAAACCTATACATTTATCATTCTATTCCATGAGCGTTTGTGATACTAGACCCTTGGCCATATAGGTGTAATATAGTTATTGTTGGACATATATAGAATGTATGAGTTTGATGAACGCTTGTCAATAGGCTATAGATGTTCATTCGTTGTATGATATTTAAATGTATGGCCGTAAGCGATAATGTAACGTTATATGTCGACCTCATATATTTATTATTCTATTCGACCAGCGTTATTGCCATTTGTCTACCCCAATGGCCAAATTTTTGTTGTTTCTTTATAAATGTATGGAGTTAAGCGACAGAGAATGTCAGTCCCATACATATGTCATTCTATTCGACAAACGCTAATACAAATAATCTCAAAGTTGCATAATGTTTAACTGGAATTTGTAAATAATTATATTATAAGTATAGTAAGTAATTAAGTTTTAAATTTGTTTTTTGAAGTGCATTATAATATAAAGACTGTGATACAATATCGTGATAAAAATATCTCGAATTTTGTTCCATTTAAGCTTTGTTTAAAAATAAAGCGGTAATAATAAAATATAATGTGCTATAAATATGGAATTAAAAATTCATTAACAACGGCAGGACTCACCCGACGGTAACGTGGTCGCAGGTTCGATTCCTGCCGTGTTGATATATTTTTAATTCTATATTTATTTAAAATTTAAACAAGCTTAATATGTTTATTCAAACTTAAATGTGCATTTAATTATATCGTGTAACAGTAGTTTGATTTTATCATAAGGCTACAAAATAGACTTTGACTGTGAATGTTATGATATTAAGAGCTTTTATTCTACAAAGTACTTTATTATTAGAGGTATCAAGTACTTTCTTTTTTTAATTAACTATTTAATTACAAATAAGTTCTTTTTTCATTTATTGTCAAAACCAAAGGCTCTCAATCTTAAGTTATTCTATAGACAATATTGGCTGAAGAAAATTTGTAACAGAAGTGCAGAATAAAAAATAATTGTTATATTGTTATTTTAATGAATTTAGGACCAACTTTAATGCTTAGTAAAAAAAATGTCAAAGTATTATCCTTGACATGTTTTACATTACATTGATCATATAACTACTATAATAAACCAACCATGTTTAAAATATATTGTTTAATTGATGCTTTTCTTGTTCAAACACATCTTCATATTACATTAAATTGAGGTGGCCACGCACTCGTCTCTTTAAATGACCTTCTAAAAAGACAAACTAGTCTGCAAGTTAGACTTATTTAAGCTATTATTTCGATATAAAATAATAAAAATATTATCCCATGTTAGCTTTATTATAATATTGCCATTTAATTTATTTCAGGCTCAAAAAGAAGATAAAATAATGCAACTTAAACTGAGAACGCATTTTCAGTTTTGCGGAAAATCATCAACTTTTCGGTACATATTGCTACAGAATCAAACTTAACGTTATAAAACCTACACTAACAGCAGATAAAGTGTTACTTATTTTGAATTTATATAATATATATATTTGTATTAATTGCCATTTATTGAAAATTAAAAAATACCTAAACATCATTTGACATCGATGTTTTCTAACTCCGTTTCGTTTTACGAAAAACGTTTCCATTTCGTTCAAGAATACGTAAACGAAAAAGTATTCGTTTCATAAAAGAATACATAATTATTATTATATAATTTTTCAGATATTTATTAACTTACGTAACAAGGGGCGGGTTTAGAAATTAGATATTTTTAAGATGCAGTATTATTTATCTATCAGTATACTCCGTCAAGTCTGATGGAAAGATCTTATCAAAACTGTCAATACCAGCCTAAACTCTGCTAACCTAGTCTTTTTCGTCTAGGAGATCTAGTAGTATCCTTCAACTTTTGGACCTTCAGGTCACAAACAATACTTATATCATATAATAAAACATAATATTTAATATAATAAATTAAATTATTTAAAGTATAATATTTGAAAAACAAATAAATTCAAACTATCAAAATTGTTTTATGTAGTCATTATTTCGCGACTATACATGTTGCGTAGTCAAGCTTTGTCAATGTAGTTATGTGATTCGCTACCATCTGTTTAGTAAACGCGTCCTCAATTTGAAATAACTGAAAATGAATTTTATATTGAATTTGATACAAAATAAAAATACTCTTCAATATTAGATTTTATTCAAGAATGATAAAAATGTAATATCTTATAAAATTCGATCGCAATCTAAATAAATATACTTTTAATAAATTAGAATAAATAAATAAATTTATGACAAAGACAATTACAAGCATATTTAAATAAAAAAATATTTATGTGACTTCTCAAATAATATTTAGTTTTGCTTGTACAATACTTAATTTTGTATTTCATTTCCTAATAACAATTTTCTTAATATACCAACTAACTTAATAAAGTAAATTTGAGTACAACTCATTTAAACATACAATACAAGTTAATAAATAAATAGCATCTCTTATACATAATGTGACGATATTGATTTGAACACAGATTAATATGGAACATTAAGTTAACTATTCCTTTAATATTTGATTATTATACAGACAGACAGATAACAGTTATTATAAGCAGCCATTTCATTATCAATTTACTAAGTTCTAGGTCTACTAGCGTACTATTATCACACTGTGAAAAGGCTGTTGGTGAGCTAGTGCACTCATCTGATTGGTGGAGACTCTTACTCGTTTTTTTGGGGTCAAATAGTGTGCTGTAAATTGGATAATAAAATGGGTGCATTATACTATTTTGACTAGAAAACACCAACCACTGGCTACTTAGCTACATACAGCATATACTTTGGCGAAGATTACTTATTTACTTTAATTTTCGATTATGGTTTTTCTAATTTTCTGCAACAAATAACTTTGGCAATTCCGATTCAAGACGTATCACTCTCACAATTGAAGTTAGACGCCACTGATCATTATAATTCGTTTTCTTTGGTGTGTAGTTGTCCGGTGCCATGAATGTGCTGTAATATGAAATCAGTTCATGTGACTGGTCTCCGTCCAAATCTGCTATCAATAATGACCGTTCTTGATATTCTAAATCTGGTTGACAGGTTGGCAACGGAGAAGAGACGTCAATGGAACCACGAGCACAAATTTGTATTATATCCGTTTGGCTAACATTCACATGAACATATGATTGCAATTTATCAAAAGATACTAGTACAATCCGTTCAGAAATATCATGAGCAGTGAAATTTGTATATTTGATGAATGAAGACATAGACGCGACATTTAAAGGTCGATAGTAAAATATATCATAGGTATTTTTGGGACTTTGGTTTTGTACATTGTACCGTATTTCATCAACTTTTAGTGCACCCTTAGCCAAGTGTGCACTGTTCCACTGTCATAACTTTAAAACAAATCCTCGTATAGAATTAGCGAAGGCAAAAGAGCTAGGTCTCATAGCATACACATGGTTTGCGGAGTACTCCCAACTAACATTAGTTGTGCCATTTCTTTCAAGCAAAAGTTTTATATTAACCCGACAAGAATTGGGACATTCACCAGAGTTTTCAACTTTTAGTTTACCTGCTCCATTTGTAAATATTTCCCTCGTATTACCAATATTCTTCTTTAAGCTCAAGTTAACTCTTTTGGAGACAGTAGATATAGCAGCTGAAGGATTAACAGATTGATCTAGCTTCAGCATCTTCCTATACAGCAGGGGATAAGGTATCTTCCGGACTGCTTTAGAAGTCCCATTTTTACACAAATATGATATTGGATCTGATTCAGTTAGAAGCTTCATTGATCCACACTCCTCTATTGTCATTGGATCTCCAATAATGTTACCAGTAGCTCCAGATATGATTATTAGAGAGTTATGATTGGTATTGGGGAAGACAGTAGCCACAGTCAGTAGGTCATTTACTTCATCTTTGTCCATGTCTTTCATCACTATAGGAAAATCTATTGACACTATATTACTAAACACCTTCCCCTGTTTGTGAATATACCAATAGTATGTTCCGGACAATGGATTCAATGCTGCAAGTAACCCTTCAGATCCAGATACAATACAGTCTTTTTGCTTATCTCGGTTCACATCAATTAAATGGCAATTAATTTCAGTGGGTATCCGAGTCTCTCGGGTATACCAACCCACTTTACCAGTATTACCCACAATTAGAAGAACTCCATTGACATTATCATTACTATTTCTTTCTACCTTCATGTGGTTTCCACGGTATATGAAAATAAGATTTTTGGTATGAGGAATAGCACCATCAACCACTTGAACTGCTCCAGATAGTTCAATCTCATCATATGGAAGTTCCCAATTTGTAGTTTTATCCTGCCATCCGCTCTTAGAGCAACTACCTACATCAGAACAAGGTATCCCCCACAGAAATATAATGACAGTAAAAACACAGACGAATATTGAAGCTATGAAAGCACAACGGCGCTGAAACGACATGGTATTGGACATATCTGATTGAAGAAAGCTTACGTTATCCATTGTACTTTCAACAGTATTTACGTTAGTATTAAAATCATCCATATCACTCATACTATAGTTCTTAGAAGATTGAAGACCACTATTGTAATCCAAATGATTGTAGCTTTCAGAATTTTTGATATTAGTAACATTTTCTAACTTATGATCTTCTTCGGATTCAGAATCAGATATTCTCTGTTTTAACGGTGCATAGTTACCACCATTGCCATTTGTTGACATGGCTTATTGTAAATAATTAGATTATAAGCCGCACATATCATGAAAGAACATTATTCAGAAGTTGACATAAATACAAATAAAATCAATAAACAAATCCCACTGACGTCGTAGGTTTATGGTACTCTATGGTCGTAGAGTACTAAATATTGTTGTATACAATGTAATTGAATTTGTATTTATCATCTGATAAATGGCTTATTATAAATTGTAAGCACCCTTATACTAGAGTTATTACATTTAATAAAACAAAATATCAAATGTATTTTATTATTTGAGTAAATAAATCTAAAGCAAACATTCGAAATATTTTGAACAACACTGTTAGACAAGCTTTTGTCCCACGATAACACACAAAGTACAATAAAAATAACATTTCCATTGAAATTTTAAATTATATCCAACTTTAAGCAAAGCCCAATAAATTACAGAATACATATTTCATAATAATTGAATGAATGAAAATCATTTGTCACTTGTCTAATCAATCATTCATTCACTTACGCTTCAAAATTCAAACCATTCGTCATTCCGCATTTGTGATTTTCTTCGAGTGGGAGGAGACGTTTTGACTAATGTCCTTGAACATGTTTTGTGAACTTTACAACATTGTGTAAAACTTCTGAATCTCTTTATTTTCTATTGCAAGAACAAGAATGAAAAGACAAGTGAAATTAATTATATAGATTTAAACAAGTGAAGTGTACTTTAGAAACTTTTTCGCGCCAAGAGAAGTACGTAAATTGTAAATGCATAAATACAAATAAACAATAGTGATAATAAACATTACGGTGTTAATATAGTTTGGGTACAGGTAGAAATGAAATCGATGTTAGAGCAAAATATAGCCCACCCTCCTCTCTGACTAAAGTGGGGTCCCCCGCCCTACATAGGGGAAGTAAAGGTAGACAAAGGGTAGTCACCCCTATTCGGAGGGGAGCTCGGGCCTTGGGCGACCGACATTGGAAGGGGAAGGGATTATTATTTCGAGTTTCTTTTTTACTTTCTAACGGATTGAACAAGTGTGGGCAACTTTATGACTGAATTTTGTAGAACATTTTGGAATTGTGAAATTCACCAGTTATTTCATTGTGCGGTAAAAAATAAATGCCGAAAATGTTTTAATTATTTCAACCAATTAACGTGAAATCATTAATAAAAACGAATCTTTAAACAAAAACCAAAACATATGTTGAATAAGTAAAAATATAATAATACCAACCTGAGCTACAAACAGATATATTCCATGGAGTTAATGCTGAAGCAGAACCTCATAGCTAAGAGCAAGCTAGCAAAAATATCCAACTCCGAAGGAGTCACTCAGTTCACATGTGTGGAGTGTTCAGCAGAATACGATGATAAAGAGAAGCTTGAACTACATCTTTTCTCACATTACCACACTTATAGATTCCTATGTGGGGTCTGTGGAACTGGGTAAGATTTTAATATTTTGAATTTTTTGATACTACAAGACACTGTAACAAGTAGAGATTACTTACCATCAGATGCTCACCGAGACCCACATGGTTGTTTGCAATCTTTTTAACAACAAATTAAAAAAATATATATAGTTACACATATCAAAACCATTCTGTATAAAAGTTTTGGTCTTAAAGTATGTTTGTTTCAGACTCAAACGCAAAGAGCATCTAGACAGACATATGCAGGAGCATACAGAGTACCGACCACACATCTGTCCGGACTGCGGCAAGGGATTTAAAAGAAAAGAACATCTAAACATTCATGTCACCATACATAAAGGAGATAAGAATTTGACTTGTTCTCTCTGTCAGAAGGGTAAATATAGTAGCCATTTTTACATTTATTTTTGTATCAAAAACATTTCAGTTAATATAATGCTGTTTAGGCCAGTATAGTAATTATTTTATTATACATTTTTATTAATATTAGTGGCCATTTATATTTTATCTTTTTTTCTATTTATTACACACTTTTTAGTTAATTTATGTATCCACTATTCAACTGTCGTTATTTATGTTTGCATTATTTTTATTTTTATATGGTATAAAAACTTTTTATTGTAGCATTTTACCGCAAGGACCACCTTCAAAAGCACTTACAAACTCACAATAAGAACTTCATGAAGCAGAATATAATCCTAGAACCAGATGTGGATATTAAAGAGGAGGTTGAGGAATACGAAGAATTCAATCCTATCATCACAAGTGTTATCGGGAATGAAGATGGACAAGTTTTCATGGAAGTAAGTAATTTCTTTATTTCCTTTTATATTTTTTTTACTTTTGTGTCCGTCTGACCTTTGAGATATCGATGCCCTTTGTAAATATTTTTTTTTTAACTATTATCTATCTTCTATCATCTTGAATTTTTTTCTATTGTTTGACCCCTTCCGACACTGACCTTTGATATAATTTATTATTCTCTGCCTAGCAAATTTTTTATAGTATAATATTTTGTGGTCTAACTTAATTCTTAGGTCCATATAATAGGATAAAAAAATATATACTAATCTATATAAATTAATATTTTCGTTTTCATTCCACTGTCTGTCTGCCGGGTTACTGATTATTGTATAGTTAAACATTTCTTTTGGACATCTTTAGCTTATTTTTTTTAATATTCGGACATATTCAAACAACACAATTTAGCCTCAAACAGAATATACATGATAAACATACATCGAATATTATATACATGTCATATAATATATATATATATATAACGCCGTATTTTACGCCTTTATCACTAATTTGTCTTTCTTATTAAGATTTATTTAAAAATATATATGCTATTATATTTTTCTCTTTTCTTTTCTAGCTTTTTTGTCATCAAATAATATATGTCCCTATATGTATAAAACACCCTACTTTTATCTTGAACTTTATATGTCTAGTCCCCCAGTTTCTCGATTTAGGGTGACCGTCATTCTATATATTTTATAGGATATAATTCAAATAAATATAATGGGAAAATAATCTGACGGTTTGCCAAAGATCGCGGGTTCTAATACCTTTCGATTATTTTTTCATTGAGACGAAGCTATATACCTATTCCTGGTCAGCTCGTAATACTTGTTTACTGTGATCTTTGGGGATGTTAGTTTCCCACGGAACAGTGAGCTTCACAAATATGAGGCGCTTTAACTGTCTAGAGTACAGGAATATGTCCGGTCTGGATGAAAAGACAACAATATCCACAGGAATTCTATATTGTTTCTCATACGTATCCAAAATGATAAAAAAATATATATATGGCTATGTATTATTATAGATATTTTCAAACCTTATTGCCTTCTTTTTTTTTTAATAGAGAAGTACCACGTGACAATTTTTCTGGAAGTAAAAAGAAGTAGAATTAATGAATTTGGCTAATAATGATTGTTTTAGCTTAAAAAAATAATTATGAAAGTGAAAAAAATAAAATTCAAAAAAGTTTTTTATATAAAAAGGGACGTCTTTAGTCTTATAAAAAAAAAAACAAGTATGGGAGAATACTTCTCTTGGTAATAAAAACTATTAAAAAAAACCCATATGTGCTATATCTTCTGAAGGAAAAAGTTACCCACTAAATTATATTGCTGAAAAATTATAACTTTTCTACTATTACCTGAAATTATGTCTGATAATAATTGAGTGTGTGTATGTGTGTGTGTGAAACTATAGAGAGTAACATTATAATAAAAAAAAATTGTCTGGTATCTAAAGATTTTGACATGTCACGGGGTGGGGTGGCCGATTGAACCCGCCCGTAAAAAAGGGGCCTGAAGGGCCCCTAGAGAATACATACCAACTTTAAGTACGAAAATGTATTTTCTAAGATGTTAATATATTTTTTAAAAATATTCAGGAAAAATTCACCTCTATTAACTATTTTTTTTATATAAAAATTAAATCCAACACGTAATGTTGGTATCTTTTTAGTCATGGATTAGTAATCTTTCATGATGATTTTGCGAAACTTTGAACAGTTTTCAACCTGAAATACTTCAGGAGCTTTTGCCTCCCACTCTGTTATATAAGTTTGACATTTATATACATATTCGTGATAAGTGTTGAGCTTGGTACCAAACTTTATATACATATATATATTGGGACAATTAATTATATATTAATTCGTTCATATAATCCATAACTCTTATGTTTTTAAGACAATGGTTATATAGTTTAAATTATACAGACAGACGAGCAGAACTCCAGCGAGTCTCAATCAGAGCACGCACCTAAAGCGGTCTTGGACGTCACCAGACCATTCATGTGTCCGGACTGCGGCAAGAGTTATAAGAGAAAAGATCACCTGAAGATACACAGCTGGACCCATATCAAGAGAGAAGTTCTCTGTGGACAATGTGGAAGAGGTCAGTACTATTATTTGAAGAACATTTTAAATAGGTGTCGAACCTTTGACCGCTAGTATACCGTTTCGTCACTGTAGATTGAGCTATCGTGTCGCTACCTGCTTTGAGTGATTATGCATTCTGTATGTAATCTTAATATGGCTGAACAATTTTATAGACAATATCAAACACTAAATATTTGGGATACACCTTCCAAAATACATAATATAAAAATATATATGAACTAGTATCAAGATTGATTGAATAATCTTGAGCCATCGTCAGTTATCTTAAAGGAATTTCTTTTGATAACGAATGAAAATTTCCTTTACACAAAAATTGTATCGTAACTAAGGGTTAAGTTTTACTATGTCCCCTTAAATTGTACAGGTGGTAGTTTAATAAATATTATAGGACATTTATAATATTACCAGAAATGAAACAACCAGTATTTTTATGATGTTTCATTGATCTAGGGATAATAACAGATAGTTCTATAATAATTATTCTTGCCCTGTCTCATTTATTTTGGGATCTGGCAAAAGTTTTTAAGAAACCCATCCTGGGTTGACGTCAACCCTCCTTGGGTTACAGGGATTTCCGACACTTTTCGGATAAATGTCGATGAGATCCAGTCTTATTTTTGTCTCTTATCCTACTCTTACGGTGACCTCCGGAAGATATGAGATGATTCTATGCTAAGCCAAAGCGCAATGCTACGACAACTTAAAACTTGTTGTTTTCTTAGTCCTGTAAACTCCCCCTTCTCTCCCCCCCCCCCCCCAACCCCCCTATTTATCGAACTTCAATCTTCTTCAACGTTTAACAAAATGAGATAATTTGATAGTTCACTCTCAAATTCCGCCCTCTCTATCTTTCAACTCTCGTGATAGCCATTTCATTATCCAATATAAGTGCTAAGTCAAGTAGCGTACTAATATCGCATTGTGAAAAGGCTGTTAGTGAGCTAGTGCTGCCATCTGCTGGCTTACCATGAACTCTTAAATGAAACTGTCATAGTTTAAAGTTCGTTGTTGCAATATTACAATAACATTACTTTGATTCGTACCAAAAAAATATTTTTTATTCCGATCTATAAAATTATATTTTTTATTCCTGCTTAGTTACGTAAATATTAAATGCTCTAAATGTCAAAATCCTCTTGGTTCGAGTTGATAATGTTTCCTATAGTAAAAGAATTAATTATTTAAGATGACGTCATTAAATCCTCTTTTCGAAATAATAAAGTCATATTACTTTCAATACGAAATCGAAAGCAAGATTCATGTAATATCGATATAAGAGTCCGTGGTAGGCTGATTGGTGAAGACTCTTCCTTGCTATTTTTTGGGGTCAAGTAGTGCGCTGTAGATTGTATAATGAAATGGGCGCATTACTGTATGTACGAAATCTCATATCTCATAGCATATTTTGAAAAATCCATTATTTGTACTGATACTACTACATTATAAACCTGTATGCACAAGGCCGCTTGCCGCACGCCTTGCGTAATGCTGACGTTCGTAAAATGCAATCTTGTATACGACTGCTACATATGGTTCACGACAATTTGTTGATTTTTTTTTTTTTGCCGAAATTAAATCGAGTAGGACTCTGACTTGAAAGGCTTCGTACTATATATATATATATGTATATTTTAGTAATATCGTTTTTGTAATTATATTTATGATTTAAAAATAATAAGCAAGTCGGACTCGAGCTTTTTGGGTCCGTACCACATTTTTTTGGACATAATTTTAGAAATATATAGACAGTTTTATTTGTAAGAAACATGCAAGCATTTAGGGTTCCGTAGGTACTACATATATGTTTTTTTTAGTTAGTACTTTTCGATAAAAATATGCGTGCCTGACTCGAGTATGAAGTATTCCGTACGACGTTATATTCTATTCTAAGAATGTACTATCGTTATCGATGCAACTGCGGGATCCAGACCCTGGAATAGGCTGTTCGCCATTTATGAACTGAAAAATGAGATGAAGAAAATGAGGTCCGTTGAAAACTTAATAAAAGGAACTATAAAACGAAATAACACACGATGGGGTGAAAACTACAAAATATATATAATATTGAGGCAAATGTTACAAATAATTTTTACGTGACTGATAAAAAATATTCTATAAACGTCAGAAGATAAATAGCTTGTGACAACTGAAAGACATGTTTAAAAAAATATGAGGAATCCGTTTTGCCATTTCGCTAACTAACTCTAAAAAAAATCAATATATTATTTTCAATATTACTTTTCAGTGTTATTAGAACCACAGACATCTTGTTTCTGACCTTTTTCTATACATAAGGAGTATATAGATCCTTCATACATAACAAGGGTCCGTACATTATATAGACCCAAGGCTGGCAGGTTGGAACTATCCCTCTGACCGAACGGCCTACATATCGATCTATCCTAGACACACCTACATACACGCTTACATTTAGCATACACACACACATACATAACACACCTACACACTAATACACATATGGTATATTATTTTGCGTTCACACATACATACATAACATACATATACACACATGCATGCATTAAGGTACGTAGATTATTATACACATATGTAACGTATCTACACACACATGTATACATAACGTACCTATCTATACCTACCTAACACATGTTATGGTATAATATTTTGCGTTCATTCAAACATACATATATATATATATAGAATAAAAATGTATTATATTTGTATAATACGATGATCAAATGTGGATAATAAAGCGTTTTTTTATTTTATTTTAATCTTTTTATTAAAAAAAATCGTCGTTAACTTTTCTTTTTTTCTTTTTAGTGGAATTTAAATTATGTTTACGTAATTTAGTTCGTCAGGAAGCGTGCTCTAGTAAGATATCGGTTACCTTATCGTTCTATATTTGTCTTTTGATGATATATCAGGGGGGTGTTGGAGCAAATTATCACCCGCCATCTTGGGTAGGCGGCCATTTTGAAAATACAGGCAACACACACACGTAAAGTATAGACTTATATATACCTATATCCTTACCTTACATATACCTGTTACCTTATATATACCTGTGAAAATTAATAGAACAGAATAGACTTCTAAAGTACTATATGTATTTTTTTATGAAATATAATGTGTCTTAACTGTCGAGCGTATTTCCAAAGGGGTGTCGGAAAGGGTGGGGGTCCCCCAAGACCCTTTCGACCGAAGGCCAATCCATTTAGCATTGCTCTATGAAGGTAATTCTATCATTTATTTACATATACTTTGAGGTCCTTAAAAATGTATACTGTATTTATTAACAGCTTATTGATTTTGGTGATACGTTTCATAAAGATTGATAAATGTTCTAAAGGTAACAAAATATTTATGAAATATAACTAAGTAATATTATAAAGAACATGCGTTTGTTTGTTTCGCTTTAACGTTTTAACTCAGCCGATAATAATAAAACTTAGCCCATACGTTCCCAAAACAGAAAAGAACGTAAGGTACAATTCAACCCGAAAAAGTTATTTTTCTGACGGATAGAATAATAAAAATTTAGTTTTTTTTTCCAATGCTTCAGGTATAAGACTTTCAACAAGTGTGTCTGTCAGGGCGTATGTTGATAGCAATGTTTGTCTGTTTTTATTCTATACGATAATGTTATAATTATATATGTATGTAAAGAAAAAAAATTTGTACTGAAACTACTGAAATATACGTGGAGTATGAAATTTAGCTCAGTTAAAGTTTATATCAAGAAGTCTATATGTATATAAACAGTGCCGGTTTTAGCACTACTAGCGCCCTGGGCGAGAATTCTTCGGCGCCCCCTAACTGCAATTCAATTACATACGAAAAAAGGCAATGTGTACAATGAAATAACTATCTATTTAAAAAAAACATTTATTTAAAAAACTAATAAAATTTCACTTTTCTAGCCTTTACATCGGCGAACTCTTTTATTAGACATTCAAAGTCCATGTTTTCTGCAATTTCGTTTTCGATTGATAAAGTTGCTAAGTTTGTTAATCTAGATTGAGAGATTGTCGATCGTAGATATGTTTTAATCAGCTTTAGCTTGGAAAAACTTCTTTCGCCACTAGCAACCGTTACAGGTATAGTCAGTAATATTCGAAATGCTATCCATACATTTAGATACAGTTCCTGTAAGTTGCGATCTTTAATAAAATTTAAAACATAAGCAGGGGTAGCCACATTCTGATCAGGCAAAAAAGATTTCAGGCTTATGAGTTCATCACACAACATACAACCATCTATATCTGATTTAGAATTCACAGTTAATTTCAATTGGAGATCACTACAGAGTTTGACAAGGTCGGGTTTTTCAGGAATCTGTTTTATATTGTACAAAAAAGACCAGCAATCCGAGTACTCATTGAACTGTTCAAATCTTTCATTAACTGAAATTAATGTAGCGTCCAAGAGAGAGTTGAAAAATTCTACCTCAAATTTATTTTCAGGAGAAACAATAGGCTCGTCGCGGGCAGTTTCATCAGCTGGACGCTTAACAAATCGAATTCTTTTTGTGGCCTTAAACACAGGTTCAACTTCCAGTTCTTCAGCCAATTCTTTTGCAGTTGAAATGGCGCTTTTAAAGCCTGTATTTCTATATTCTTCCAAGAAAGTGCAGCATTTTTTCAACATTTCTGTGCATTTACTGAGATCTATATCTGGTGATTGTAGAGATTTACTAACGACGTTAATTTGAAAAAGTATGTCATACCAAACAACCAATGAAACTATGAAACTGAAATCTTTTAACTGTTCAGCTAGAGTAGTAGCCTCATGAGAGACTTGAACATCAGTTTTCTGAGTTTCAATTGCCAAAGTAATTAAAGCGTCATGGATGGCACTAATTTGATAACGAACTGCTTTGACACTGCTTATTCTTGCTTCCCAACGTGTGTCACTGAGCTTTTTTAGAGTATATAATCCCAGGCTATCGGTTAGAATTTTCCATCGATGAACAGAAGCTGAAAACAATGTGAACAACCTCTGAAGTACCCCAAACAAAGTCACTGATTTTACGGAAGACTTAGCGGCATCGCATAGTACGAGATTGTAGCTATGACAGCCACAAGGTACATAAACAGCTAAGGGATTTATGTCTAGAATTCTCCTTTGAACACCAACATTTTTCCCTTTCATATTCGCCCCGTTGTCATAACCCTGACCCCTGCAGTCGTTCAATTCAAGTCCGTGTTTATTTAAAATATCAATAATAACTTCAGTTAGTTTTTCACCAGTCGACTGATTTACAGGCAAAAATTCTACAAAATGCTCTTTTACTGATATTTTATCGTCATTTGATGATATATCAACAAATCGTATTGTCAGTGAAAGTTGTTCTACGTGACTAATGTCCGGTGTACAGTCAGCTATAATAGAATAATATTTTGATTTCTTTGCGCGTGATATGATTTCTGACTTCACTTTTTTACCCATCAGCTCTATTAATTCATTTTGAATGTCTTTTCCGCAGTAGTGGTCTGCAATATCACCCTTCATAGCTAATCGCAAGTGCTCCTGCATAACTGGATCAAATTTAGCTAGTAATTGTACTAAGCCCAAAAACTTTCCGTTATTTGGCGTATATAATTTGTCAGAATTACCTCTGAACGCCATATTGTTTTCAGCTAAATAAAGTGTAATATGCATCAATCTAGATAAAACATTATTCCATCTTGTAGTTTCCTTTTTAATCAAATATTGCTCTTGGCAATCTATTGTTTTGCCTATTTTTAAACGTAGTTCAGTTTCAATCCATGAAAGGTAAAACTTCTTATGTGAAGTGCTATTCTCGTGAGTTTTTAACATTTCAGACAAGTGTTTCCAGTCGTTATATCCTTCAGATACTAAACTCGACGTTGAGCTACTATCAAACAGCCGGCAACAAAAACAATAAACTCGATCCTTGGAAATGGAGTATACTAACCAACGACGCTGAATTGTCTCACTGTTTGCTAGTTTTTTTATGAAATGAGAATTAGAAAAATGTCGCCCTGTATCATTTTTCGGATAATCATCACAGTGAGTTTGCAGTGGGCCGGTATTTATAATATAATCAATTATTTTGCTATTTCGAATAGGTGGCCAAGTAGCTGGATCCGCTATATTCGGGACAACAGTATCAACATCATCTAATACATGTATTTGTTGTACATCAATAACAGATTCTTGAGCAGCATCTGTAATCGTAGCACAACTTGCTCCCTCACTTCGGGATTTTTCATCCACAATCTCTTGAGTAGCTATTCCATCGGACTTGCCAGACAGAGGCTCCACTGCCGATGCATTCGTTTGTATTGCAGATGTAGATGCCACATTCAACTCTTGATTTTTTGTTCTGATATATTTATCTATATTCATAAACTTCTTTGTTTTTTGAAATTCCTTTTCTTTTTCCGCTTTCCGTTTCCTATATTCTGACCCAGATGGTTTTCTTTTGATAAAATCACCCTGTTCAGACATTTTGTACCTTCTAGTTGTAATAAATAAAATCTGCAACAAATTAAATCTGTATCAATCGAAACATTTATAAAAATAAATTGATTGCAATAAAACTTCGTTACAACGCTATTGACGTTCCAGAGATTATGCTGCCCAAACATATAAACATATAAACAAATTTTATAAATATTAATAGATAGCAGAGACCGAAAAACATAGTATTTATTTATTTACATTGCACGTCTCAAAGTTACAACAATTACACAAAGTTATATAAAACAATTATGTGACACCCTGTTAGGGTGTTACAAAGATAGAGAGCCTGGAGCCAATTTCAATAATTAACCTGTTATTTTAACATCTTATATACTTTAAGTATTAGGGCGTGTGTAGTATAGATAGTTAAAATAAATTTGTACTTACTTATTGATGTGATCCGTCAAAAATTAAACACCTACTTATACACTATTTATTTGTCTACTTTTTAAATAGGCAAAACTAATGTCACTCTGTAGTTGGAACAAGAGCATCGTAACGTAGCGTTAAACGTTTGATTACTGTGTTTGTTTGTTTTAAAACAATCGAATAATTATTTTAAGAGCGTCCACTTATGTCAAGCAAGAAGATGATTGTGTTCTGTTTCGTCAAAAATTAAAAACAGATAGATCCCGGGGAATCCCCGACCATAGAAAAACACATTGTTTCTGTATGTTTGGGAAGTCGGGGATTCCCGAGAAATTAAACCGATTGAACACAACGTTCTAGTGCTGCCAACTTACAATTTTTACCTAAATTTTGGGAAAATTACAAGTAAGTAGGCTGGGTCGGCGAAAAAAGACAAGAAACTATATAATATTTTTTTGTCGTTAAGTTAAATGACTGTTACCATGTATTAAAAAAAATAACTCTAATAGTAAACCTCTGCTTTAATATGGGAAATTATCGATAGGTGTAGTTAAATACGGAAAAACTCGAATTATTGTTATGCTATAAAATAATATGCTGTTCTGTTTTACCATAATATTTTTCATGTTGAGTTTCCTTTCAATTCATGCTGACAGTGAGGCAACTTGAAAACAAAAAAAATCCCTCACGGTTCTTGTCTTTTTTTGACCTAGTGGGCCTTGCTCAATGAGCGAGGGAACAATAAGGGGGTGCCTGTGGAAAATTATAAAGAATCAGATAGAGGCGCCGGACGAAAATGGCCCCTTTTGATCCGGCGCCCCTGGGCGGTCGCCCAACCGCGCCCTACCCTAACGCCGGTACTGTATATAAAACTCTTCCTGACTGACTGACAATGCTCAGCCGAAAATACTGAACGCAAGATGCTGAAATTTGGCATGTAGGTTCCTTAGAGAGTGTAGGCGAGAGCACTAAGAGAGGAATGTGAAAATTCCATCGCGAAGGGGGTGGAAGGGGGGAAAAGTCTTATATGAGAGCTCTACACCGTTGAAGTTAATGACTTGAAAATTTGGATTCTAGTTATTTACTACATATTAATAAATTCGTGTTAATACGTGATAGTAAGCTTAAAATTACGAAAATAGTAAGCTTAAAATTACGAAACCTTTCATATATATATGTGTGTGTATATAATCATGCATTACAGTATTAAACATTACGCACACTATTTCATTGTTTATTTTGACATTGTCGATGTCAAGTATATGTCAGTCTGATGTCAAATGGACGCAATAAAAAAAAACATTACAAAATATGTACATATGAATAGAGCTGTGGTCTAAACCCTCGTAAACATTACTTTAAACTATTTGTGGGGGGGAGGAACTATAAGTGGCACGTCACTCAAAGTCATTCCTATCAAAAACTTTTTAGACATTAAGCACAACGAAAAAATATTATAAGTTTTTTCAATATTTTAGATCGTTCTCGAGTTACGAATGTTTTGAACTATTCTCTATAGTTTAGCTGTATGATGAGTCCTATGTAACTCGTTTTGTCACATCACAGCGTCTTTAATAATAGAACACTAATACAATGTAAGATTGAATTTGGTTAAAAAATACGATCTTTATATACTTAGTCTGGCCATAAATACTGTTACACTTAAAAATAAAAAAAATTAACTGCAAATAGCATTTTTACTTTTACAGATAGTTTAGTACATAAATATAAAACAATTAAAAATACATAAAGCTTATTCGAAGTGGTCTCCATTGGCTGGAATACAGTCCTTTAAACGTTGAGGCCAGTTATCAATAGAAGCACGCACTCTTTCCATGGGAAAATTCTTCACTGCCAATCGTATAGATTGTTTTAGGGACTCCAAATTATCATGGCGTTTAGAGCAAGCTGTACTCTCTAAAATTGACCATAAATCATAATCCAGCGAATTAAGACCGGGACTAGACGACGGCCAGTCTTCAGCTATATAGATATATACAAATTACAACTTTTTCCTTTAAGTTTGAATTTCGAGTTTCTTTCAGAAAAAAATAAAAAAAAACTAAAATTTATTAGCTCTGTATACTATTATATTTTTTTGTACCAACCCTAGCCAGGTATTTTTTACCCTACAGGGACCGTTTTTTTTTTTGTTGCCTTTTTCACTTGGGGTGGGTAGAAAGGGACCCTTTTTACACAGCAACGGGTTCCCCTACTGTTTCAGAGTTTTTACGTTTAAAATCTTAACGTATAGTTAAGTTTTGTTTAGTAACTTAGGGTTTCTTAATTTTTTTTTAATATTTTTTATGTAGAGTTTTTAATTTTATTTAAATACCTAAATAAGTAGTTATTAGCTCATACTTCATCTCTACCCAAAGTGTTGCCTGTAAGAGATTTCTCTTTAGCAATAAGGGCTATTGTGTTTTTTATTTTATTATTATTATTTTTTAATTTTAGTACAACAAATAATATCGTATCGTATATATATATATATATATTTTGTACATTCACTTATTTTTTGTTCTGTTTGTTTTCCTAATAAAATAATATAAAGATAAATAAATATCTATAGTGTCCCTCTCCTATAATGGGACACTAAATGTCTTGAGTCTGTTAATATCAAATATTAATAATAGTTTAAATTTAAATAATTTCAAATTATAAATATGATCTGAGTCTAAAACTATTGGCTCTGTGAGAGCAGTAGACCTCGAGAATAGGTTCCTATATTATATTATATCACACTTTAAACTATATAACTCTCAAGGGCCGCGCTGCTCGGCGCTCCACAGGACCCATTTCTCTATATATCTCACACGTCTTCACGCTTCTCATTATGTGTACCGTCTAATGATTTTTCGTTATTTTCTCATTAAACTGGATTCCAAGAGATTCTCAATGAGACCACATTCACAATAGGCATTGAACAAATTTGTTCCCTCGCGTCCCCTTGCCCCTTTCCCTCCTCTTCCGCCAATTTATTTCACAACACCCTATGTAGAATAAAATACTTAGGTTTTTACCTAATTTGACAGAAATCGGCTGGTAAATGGCGCCACAGCAGATTTCCCCCCTTTTCCCTTTTAAACGTATGCAAAAGTTTCATCGAGATAAATTAAAAAATGCGTACCTGTAGCGTTAAACCAACAAAGACCCACACACTGACAAACGTCGATGTGGACAGACCCGGAGTAGAGATGGAGCGTTCGCCCTCTCCGCTCACTAAGTCAAACATTCTAGACTTTAGGTATCCTAATTTCCTTATAAATGCGAATGTAAGTTTCTTTGTCACGCAGTAACTTCTCAACAGATTATCATGAAATTTTGCACACACGTTGTCATGGATTCAGAGAAGGACATAGGGCCTAATTAAAAAAAAAAGGAAAAAATACAATAACTTTAACACGACATTCCGGCATTACAAGACTTTTTTTATACAGAGCAGTCAAAGCCGCTGTTCGAAGCTAGTTTATTATTCGTGTATGTAAATATTCTAGAACGCTTCACGCTTTACTTTTTTTTTTTCATTTTACAATCCCGATGGATTTTACATTAACGGGATATCAAAATAATTACTACTTTATTTAAACAGTTTTTGATTAAAACATATTAAAATATATAATAATCTATTTGCTTTAAAATGTTTCAATATATAATGTGGTGAAATAGTAACATTCAAATTAATAATACGACGACTCTTATATGAAATAAACATTTCTAAAGAAGTAATAAAATAAGATAAATATATATTTCGTATATGCTTTCTTTAACGATCAGTTCAATCTGTCAGTGGTCACTGAACATCTGCATCATGCGTGGTCGCCCTACCTGGGGGGGGGGGGGGACATGGCAGACTGGTTTTAAGGAACCGGGGGTGGGGGGTTACAGGGCAGAGGGGTACTGCTTCCGGCTCTCTCACCGTACATAACGCAGTCTTAATAGCTACTTCAGTCAGGTTTGTAAGAGGCTACTGCCTCTGTCTATACTAGCTGCTGTATACATTGAATGTTGGTAAAACTCAATACTGTTACATATGTTTCATAAAATATAAGAGATATGCGTGAGTTATATTTAAATTATATATCGGATCGTTTGTTAGTTCCCTTGTTGACCTTGAGTCCCCCCCCTCGATCGATCCCATGGGCATTAATAAGGGCGCCATGGAGGGGACGTCTAAATTTGGACGAGAACTTGAAAGCAAACTATATTTTGAAGTAGATAACGTTTGGGGAATTTTTATTTTATCGTAAATATCGCCTAGGAACTATATAAAGTTAAATTGCGACCTTCGGTCGAGGGGAGGGCCCCTTGCGATGAGGGGTCTCCCGGTGAGGGGGAATGTGGAGGGGACGGTTGGCTGGGGGCATTTGGATCGAATTTATTTTTAGATGGGGGAATTTAAGGCACTGCGCCAGTTTTAATATTTGACCTGGGTTATACGAACTGTTATCGCGCTTTTAATAAAATTTAACATAATATTTTATTGAGGTTTCGATGACCAATTATGAACTTACTACAATATGATATTTAAGGGTCGTTAGTTTAAAATATATTTTTTTAATTATATAGATTGCATAATTCATAATCACGTACTGGAATCGAACCTGCGACAGCTGGATAGTGGGTGATTTTCGAGGAGTCCTTCCAGCTATCGTTATACAAATCTGATTTAAAACTTATCATTTTATTATTACATGTCCTAACAGTAATAATAAATACCAAGAATTATAACGTAGAGATATATTTGTATATATATATTATTAGCTGCCTCATGAGATCCATATTCGTAATAAAATATATAATATCAATATATCCAAGAAATATAGTATTAGTTTCTATAGGAATAACATTTGTAATACATATAATTCATTTAGGTCTCTAACATCCAAAAACCTTTAAGAGCGCATCAAATATTAATGTAATGACCGGAGCTGATGATTTCTCAATACATATACACGGGCACACACAGACACACATCCTTATTGTACACCTATCAGTAGTTTTATTTTTTTATAGTGTGTAATGAAGTATTTTTTATTATTATTAAAATACACTCACATGCACACACACGTAAACAAGTACACATACACACACATGTAAACACGTACACACACACATGTAAACACGTACAAACACACATACATACACATGTAGCACCTGGCATCAAAATTACTCAAACAATACTAGTACCTATCCTATCCATACCGTTTTTCGTAGACAGTAAGTAATACAGTATTGACCCTGTTACCTACGTCTTCGTCTTCCTCATTCTTTCTGGTTCTGTCTGCTCTCGTACATGAAGAGATCAGACCATATCATGGTTGGTCACACTTTCAAAACGAAGGTCTATGTTGACAATAAATCGGGGAATTTACCCCAATCTGCGCAATTTGTTTGACGTTGTTAGTTACTCACGTTTGATAAACTGGCCGCATCACACCGTTCCCTTAGAAGTCATTACTTGCGGTAGCGTTGGGGGTCGGGTCGCCCTCCCTCCCACAACTGTGGCGAAGGGGGTAATGGCTGACCCTTGCGTTGTGCTCGTGAAAGGGTGCTTGCCACGATTTTTTTATTTGAATAAACTCTTATTATTATATTATTCACTAATCTGTCTTTCTATCGAATCGATTGCGATGATTCGAATTATTCGTAAATTGCTCACTAAATATTGAAACAGAGAATCTCTATAATGAAATACCCGGCTGTGTTAGTTCTGTGTTTCTTCTCAGAGCAGGGCTCGTTTGTAACACTCGTAGCTTTAATATTAAGTTGAAGAGTGTCTTTACAGAAGAGCTTATTTATATAAATATGATATTAAAATAGTTCCTTTGACACTTGTATTTGACGTACACAAGAGATCACTGATATTGATTTAAAGTGGAAAAAATATAAATAAAAAATCTGTTTATGACAATTCTGCACATATTGTTTTACTTTAACTTCCTAGTCGTAATATATTCTCAGTTGTTAGATAAGGTATTATATAATAATTATTTTTAATCCCTTATGTATTTATGAATGTCGTGGTTAGTTTTTCTTTTAGTACGCTTTACTTGAATTATTATTTGTTCTCAATTATTACTGAGATGCAATACTATGAATAATTGTTATTTTATAAATGAGGGAACGTACCCATACTAAGTGATCAGTTTTTACGATTTAAAAAATTTAAAAATCTAATAATAGGACACCCAAACTATTTTTCTTAGATATAGTATTTATACTGTGATCTTCCTTTGCTGTCAGTTTTTCTTACCAAAATGTAGACGTAATGTTCCTTTGACCCCAGCGTTCCACACAGCAGATCAGATGCTAGTCCACGTGAACCTGGTCCACATCCGAGCTCATGAGACTTCAGGAGGTGTAGCTCAGCTCAGGGCTCTCCTGGGAGACCAGATCGACGTGGAGGTACTGGTGAGTCTTGCTATATTAATAAGTCAACTAAATAATACAAGGCAATATATAATTTTAGGGTAATATGTATCTTGTTTGTTTGTTCTTTATTGTACACAAACAATAATATACATTTTACCCGTCCGTACCCAAATAAACTAAATCTAAGTTCACTCCACTAATTCCATATTGTAAATTTTGACAGAGTTATAAAATGTATTGTGAAAACAAAAAAAAATCTGTACAGTATTTTATATATATGTATAAGAAAAATTGTTTTTTTTATATTTTTGTTTATTTCGCAAATTATTATTATTTTGCAAATTATCTAAGTTTTTCGTCATTCCGCGATCTTTTTTATCTAAACTCGTATCATTAAACAAACAAACAGACATACCACAGTACTGGCCTTGTGTTATTAATAAATGAATTTTGTTTGATATGTTTGTTGAAAACATCAATGACAATTTCAAAAGAGGTGACTTGCCAGTCTCATATTTATTATTATTTGTATATTTGTTTGTTATAGTCAGTGTTGCCAGATACTTTATAAGGGTTGGGTTATATGTGTATTTTTATAATTATTTTTAATTCTTACTTTAAAAAGTACACACATTGTAAATAAAAACAAAGCAAGAGTCATTTGTGGGTTATTATTAATAATATTATATGTTTATTATCGATATTAAATAATTTAAAAATTCTCAAAATAAATAGAATGTCTAAAATAAATTGTTTCAAAAATCTTATCAAGCGAAGACAAAAAACATGATCAAATAATTTTCAAAAAAATATCCTTAAACTTATCAAAAAAAAAAGAAAGCATTTCTATTTTTATCTTATCTTTATCATCATAACTACATAGAAATGTTATATATTTCCAGAGCAATACAGAGAGCCTGCTGGTCGAGAGGAAGAAGTCTACGAACCCGGAGAGCAGACCGCACGAGTGTCCCATCTGCCATCGGAAGTTCAAGAGGAAACAGCATCTCAAAGTACACGGATACGTGCACTTCAAACAGGCTCACACCATCTGGTGCTCCCTCTGCAACGAAGGTATAAGAAAATGAATATATATATATATATATATATATATATATATATATACAAATATCCTCTGGACAACCGTTCCATCGCTCTGTCAATTGAGTCACTTCTGCAGTCCGTATCAGAGGTAGCAGGTTCAAGCCCTGCTCGTGTATCAATTAAATTATACTTTTATTAATATTTATTTCCAATACTAAATTAGTTATTTTTTTTATATTTTCAGGCTTCACAGACAACAGTCAGTTTGAGTCTCACCAGTGCGTATACACAAACCAGGACAACGGGGACAGCGGAGAGAACGAGACCACCCAGGACTCCCCGGAGGGACCGCCTCAGGACGCCAAGAAAGAAAACAACCCCATTGAATTCGTAGAGGTAATCTAATCAATAAAACTATCATACCTTGATGTGACATTACCTTACCTTAGTCTGAACTTACCTTACCTAAGTGACACGTCATCGGTTTCAAACTTGACCGTGACGGTCCACAGACCAGACCAGACTGACCCTGCGTCCCGCAGGTGGAGCTCGCCGAGGAGTGCAACGAGTCCCGGCTGCCCCTCCCGCGGCGGGTGTACGTCTGCAAGTACTGCGGGAAGCCGTTCAAGAGAAAGGACCACTACAAGATACACCTACACATACACACCGGCATCAAGTCCTTCTTCTGCCCCGACTGCGGGAAAGGTTTGTCTGTTTGTATGTTATCATAAATATACATACATTACAATGTTAGATTGTTTGTTTGTTACGCTTTTACATCTTAACTATTCGACCGATCATCATGAAGCTATGTCAGGGATATACGGAATATTTTATACAAAAACTCTAATACAGTTTTTTCACCAACACCAAGCAAAGCCGGCGGCAAAACTAGTTTCAAATACCTATGGTATATTATTTATTTATTTTGTTCCCTGTCTATATTATACAAATTTATATTAGGTTCCTGTCCAATAAAATATGTTTGACACTCTTGGTTTTTTACATATAAAATATTACTTATAAACTATATAACTTAATTATAAAATCTAAATATTTATTGAAAGTAAGTTTAATAAACAAAAATTATATAATGTTAGAGCTCCAGCTCAGTAACATTTGAAACAGACCCAAGTACTGATAACAACTCAGAGTAAAAATATAATAAATCTGTTCTCTTAATATATTTACTGTTACAGGTTTCTACAGGAAGGACCACCTCCAGAAGCACATGATAGTTCACGCCAAGTTCAAGCTGAAGCCCAAACCCAAGAAGGAGGTTCCCGACCTGGTTCCCATCGATTCCATCAGCAAAAAAGAAATCAAACCAGAGATTACTATACATGTAAGAATATATATTTAACGTAAGCTTAACATGGCTATATATACATGTTTATAGATAAATTCAAATATGAATATAGGTTGTTCCATCTTTTCTGTTATACTATACTGGGCAGTTAGAAACATTGGTTTGTATTTTCGAAAGAAGCCTAATAGATGTCGCCACCGTCCCGATGAAGATTATATACAATGCTATTATCATCGACGTGGCACGGTAGCTCAGTTGGTAGAACGACGGAATAGTTTCCAAGAGGATGCAATTTCGAATGACTAATTATTAATTCTAAATTATTTAAAATAATATATTTAGTGTATATAAAAAAATGTTTTTACCTATTTCTAGACTATTCATCTTATAAGTAATAATATTATAGCTAAAATATTATAAAATAATTCCAGGCGCCATCGAACACAAAACTGAGAATGCCGCTTCAGATCAAGGTGCCATAT
Source organism: Dircenna loreta (assembly GCA_963555665.1). Classification (NCBI taxonomy): domain Eukaryota; kingdom Metazoa; phylum Arthropoda; class Insecta; order Lepidoptera; family Nymphalidae; genus Dircenna; species Dircenna loreta. The sequence continues at coordinate 1,746,964 of OY743097.1, read as the reverse complement.
CAAATGGTGATGAGTTTGGACAACGGAGAAAAACGAGCCGTCACCATCGACCCACAGGATAACGACGACATTATACTATAAATGTACTATTTATATATATATATTAATATATTAATGTCGTGTCAAGCTCTGACAGTGTACTTACACTGTACTTTATTATCTTAAGACGTGATCTCTGATTATTTTAACTGTAGTATGTAATTTTTTTATTGACATTTGTTTCATTTTATTACCACAAAGTTGTGTCAAAATAGTTTCTATTCGTTTTTTTTTTTAATTCACAAAAGAGTTTTTAATGTTTCTTTTTTAACCACAAAGTTCCGTCGAAATAGTTGTCGAATGTTTTTTTTTTAAACTCTTAAGTCGTAATGTCGAAATAGTTTTTAATATTCATTATTTTTAGCCAGAAAGAAGTTCTGTCAAAATAGTTTTTATTGTATTTTTGTATGATGAAGACACAAATGAAGTCCTGTCAAAATAGTATTTTTAGTTAATGCACTTTCAATACTCATTTTTATGTTTGTTATTAAATGTTTTAAACTAAGCAATAACTTTTATAAATACTATTTTAGAATAATTTTCAATAACATTCACATTAGTAAATGAATTTGAGAGATTGCTTATAATTCCTCTAAGATATAATATTGTTAAACAGATTGTATTAATGTATAGAAAAAGAAACTTAAATCTAGATTTATTAGAAGCAAATAAATAGTGAATATTCTGGCAATCTGTACATATCTTAGTTATAAATTATAAAAATAGTAATTTTGTCTTTATGTCTGTAGCTAGAAAAATTTAACATATGTAATTGTATTGATAGATTGTTCTTGAAATAATATCATTTTTTTACTAAATGTATTGTAAAAGACGAGGTCTTGAGAATATTTAAAATTGTGAAAAGTTTTCAGCCGTTATATATAATGTTGAGTTCCTCTTGTGATCATATTTCTATGTTCAAATTGTAACATAAAGTACAAAATAAAATATTTTGCACTGATTTTAACATTTTTATTTTTTTAACATTATATACACACAGAAAACATATACTAATTTAAACAAGATTCGTCCAAAGGCACTGCTTATTTCGAAATAAAATCTCATCCAGCAGATCTGTGAAAGGAGAATAAAAAACATGAATGGCATTAATGTGTTAATATTTTATTTATTCCTCAAAAAGCAATATGGAAGCACCTATTTTACTATTGCATACATTTTTTTATTTATTTCATTCCTGAAATAACAAATTTTACAATTTCATGTCATTTTTAACAAATAATTGGCCTAAAATTCAAATAATTTTGATATGAATTTTTAATATAATAAGATATTTGAATACTAATCTAATATTAAGACCAATCTTACATTATTATTAGCTATAAACATTAAAACGCTTAACATTTTTGTACTTTATCTTTTTGAAACAAACTAATTATAAATATTAATTTCTACAAAAATATTAGATCTATAGACCTACGTATTTATACGAGAAGCGTTTTATTTTCTAAAAATTAATAATCCTTGTAAAGGAAATAATATTAATAATTTTGAAACAACAGTAAAAACATTTTAAAATTAATACAAATTAATGATTTATTTTTATCACAAAGGCTTTTTAATTAACAAAAAAAAATACTTAATTAGATATATACAGAATATACAATATTTTGATAACACCTCCAGATATTAACTATGCCACATGAAAGCGAAGCTAACGTATGTACGAACTGACATGCCAATATATATTATAAAGAAAAATGTTTATTCAAAGATTTTTAGTTTCAAATACTCACAAAAGCAATATTAATTTGGAATTAGTAAGTTTCTTTTACATTTTTTTAAACAAAATAAAATATATTTTTACTGCTATATCTGAGCTCACTGTCAAAAGGAGTCTTTAGCGGCTGCGATGAGAGTCAATAAGTCATTCTTTTCGTCACTGGGTCAAGAGGGCTCCAGAGCTGGGGCAGGTACGGTCTGTAAATTAATTGTAGGTTATTTTGACCGTATTATAAAGCAACATCTATTGATTAATTTACTTTTAATTGTAAAATAGTTCCATAAGTCAATCATTTAAGTTAAGTTCAAAAAGGCATACGTCGCTCTTATGAAATGTGCTCCAGTAGCGGGGTTGCAAAGAGCAGGTCCTTGGTTGAGAATTAGAAATTCCATGAATACTGTTTAACTTATTAAATTTAAACTTTTCATAGTAGTGACTATTGAGTCAGTCATAATTAATATTTGAGAACAAAGAATTCAAGTAAATCCTAGTACATACTAAAAAAACTACAATAACTAACAACGCTACTGATTCTATGATATCATATCATATCACATTATCTATCATATCATATTCACAGGATTGTTCCTTTAAGCATTTTAAAGGAATAGTAATTATATATTTTATTATTTGTAAACCAAATGCCAATACAAATTATATCAATTTCAAATATTATTTATATTTTAATATTTATGATTTGTGTCATCCCAATAACGTAAATAGTGTAGTTATAATATATTTTTATAAATAATAAACCTGTGAGAGCGGCGGCGTGGTGGACTGCTGTGACAATTCAGCTTTGACGCGTCGCGCGATGTGAGAGCGCGTGTGCTTACGGAGGTGATCCTTGCGGTAGAAACCTGGTTGGATATTATAAACGAAGCTTAACATTAATTTTTAAGTGAATCTATTTAACAGCGATTTATTAGCATTTAGTCTCCTGAGGTCATAGCAACAAAGAAGCGGTTAAATTCCTACTTCGATCGATCAATCCCAATAAGCACACTAATCTTCGAGCCGGAGTTCAAGCTACGGTCTGGACGTGAACATTTTAGGGACCAAGGAGAATGAATGTTTGCTCAAGTAATTTTTTTTCAAGTACATTGCACTTATGAAACAACACACTAATGTTACAGTTCCAAAAGGTATTTTCAGGGAGAAGAACCAATCAGAATCTCTATCGATAAGATATCCTTTTTTTTCATATTGAAACAACCGTTTTTGGACGTGTGTAATACCAGTTTTTTTGTTGTATAACTAGATTTCTTCTGTCCATACACTCACCCTTCCCACACTCATTGCACACGTGCCGCTTCTCCCCCGAGTGTATGATGAAGTGCAGAGTAAGCTGTTCCTTGCGTTTGAAGGCCTTGAGGCAGACGGAGCACACGTGGGGCCGCTCAGGGTTGTGCGATTGTTTGTGGCGAGTTAAATGGTCTTTGCGTTTTAGTGCCGCGTTGCAAATGTCGCAAATAAATCTAGAGAATTAACATATTATATTTACGAACAATGTAAATAAATATTCGGACATTTCTATACAACTCAGCCCTTTGAGCCAAATCGTCTTAAATAATAATATCAATAAATATACATATAAATCAACAAATAATGCTTTTATTTGGTGATTAAGTTTAAGATTTAAAGCCAAAGAAACACTGAATGGTACCTTCTCTCCATCGTATGTCCCACGAGATGTTGATCCAAAAGTCCACGTTCTGGATACGCCATGTGACATTCCGGACAACAGTACAATGTACTTCCATCTTAAAATAAAAACAATTGAATTACAATAATTTTATAAGCAATATTATATTTATATATATATTTTTTAGTTTTTACCTAAAGCGGTCGTCAATCTTATTTCTCCCGGCTTCGGTCTTGGTTTCTTTTCCTTAATTGCTTTCTTTTTCTTCTTTTTCTTGGCGAGTGATATTGTATTTACATTAATGCTGGAGTTGACGGTGGTGTTGATAACTGGGCTCACGATGGTTGCTGTTTGGACAACCACACTGTTCACCACGTTTGTTGGCACCTTGAAAAAAAATATATATCATCAATTTAACTAATTTTATTTAATTTTCGTTAAACATGATGACTATTATAGTAGACGTATCTACATTTACCCAGCTGTCACGTCAATTATATTGGAATTTTCGAGCTTATGAATAAGAACCCCGAATGGGTACGAAAGTAATCGTGCAGAATTACAATAATTAATATTATTATCAATAATTATTTTCATCGGAAGATTTAATTTTACTCGACATTACGTCGGTGTTATACCGTTCCACATTAAAAAAAAGAGATATCTATATGTCCGCTGTCTTTCTGTCTCCGCCTTCCTCTTCTTCGATTTGCAGTAGTTTCTGAGGTTGTTGATGAAAGCGTGTTTTATGTTTACTGTGTAAGTGATACCTGTCGAGGGTATACTGTAGTTTCTTTTGTGTTAAGATTTTTGTTTACAAATACTGTGTCTCCTAATACTTTATTAAGTATGGTGATTGTATGAATGGCTTGGTTTTGTAAAATTGTGATGTCAATTGGTGTATTCAGTTTTTCAATATATTTATGTAAACTTTTACTTATTATTCCTTTTTACTTATTATTATTATAACGATATTCGAAACATAACATAATTTATTATTTGTCGAAAGTTGTCCTACAAAATAAGTTGATTTAGGCGTCTTTTAAAAATCAAAAAATATCTTTAATTGTGTAGAATTAAAAACACAATGTTATCTTCAAAGTACATGGTAAAAACAATACTTTTCACTCACTGAGGTCAAAGTAGACATGGGAGGAAGAGAATTAGTGACGGTGACTATAGTGGGCTCCTCTCTCTTGTCGGAGTACTTCAGGAGGTGATGCAGAGGTAGCGGTAGTGAGGAGAGGTAGTCCGCCACGCCACCGCCCAGCCATGTGCCTTCCACCTCACCTATACCTAATAATTGAGCTGGAAACTTCATTTGGGATAATAGCAATAGGAAGACGTCTTTTAAAGAATTGAACTCTTAGAATTAGAAAGTATATAAATATAACGAGAAAGATATCAGCGACTTTAGTAGTTCTTATTCGGAAACTTCAAATAAATATATGGATAAAAATGTACCAACACGAACAGGTCTCGAACCTACGCCCTCGAGGAGTCTGATTCCATCTCTCTACTAACTGCCGTGTCGAAAAATGTAACAACATACAGATTAAATGGCTAAACATATTATAGACAGTTTCTTACTAATAAACTCGGTGGGTACATTGCTGATATCTCGTGTGCTCCGTCCCTCTTGCTTAATAGCTCGTGCCAGGGCTGCGGCCTCCTTGGGCTCGTGCAGCACCACCACCAGCTGCTGCGTGCCCGGCTGCAGCGGGGTTTGGGACACTATGAGAAGTTCACACTGCTTATTATAATTATATAATAAGTTTATTTATAGATGTATGTAGGGTAGCATTTTTTTAATAATTTTATTTTTTTTAATATATTTTTTTTAAGTTTATTTAAAGGTGTATGTAGGGTGGCTTTTTTTTCTCAAAAAAAGAATATTCCAGTAAACCACCACAACAGCTGTACTTATTTCATTTGAGAAAATAAAATTGGTAAACTCTCGTGACTAAACATTTTAATAAATTATTTTTTGGTAAAAGTCAAATTTATTATACTATGTATTGTATTTTTCACCCTTTATGTATAAAACAATGATTCTTAATATTCTATTCTATTTTACAAAAATATTATGCAAAAATAGATAAAACAGAAAAAACTGATATATTTAGAACTAAAGAAAAGTTCTAAATATTTCGGATTTTTAATTGTTTGAACATTTTTTAGTAAAACAAAGACTGAATTGTTTAGAATATGAAACTAAACACTTTATTATAGAGTTACCATGCCGGGTCTTCGTAAAAAATCTTTACACTGTTAGTTAATACTGTTAAAACGTTTCTTACCTTGATGCTGCTGCATCATGGAGGTCATGAGGTCGTGATGTTCCTCTCGATACTCTCGCTTGTCTCTCTGCTCTCCTTTGAGCACAGTCTCCTGCATGTAGCCCACCTGACCACTGCCTCCATATGCGATGTTCCCGACATTTACCGTTGATGACGTTGCGGTTATACTCTGGTATTTCACTCCCGTGTTCACTGAAACAAATTTGAGTTGTTGAGAGAATGGAAAGAAATGGAAGCAATGTTAACAATAAGCTTTTAATTTGAATTATTTGTCTGCAAGTTAGAAGGATCATTGGATAAGTTTTTTATAAATATATCGAAATAATGAAACGAAATGAACGAATAAAAAATCTACTAAATTCTCTTATTTGTGTGCAAGGAAATATTTAATAAATATATCATAATAACAGTTGAAAACCCCAAAATTTATCTACAATTTTTTATACTTCATTAAATATGAACTTCAATTAGGATAAATCAGTGAATAACAAATGTTAACATATCACCTGTGTGTATTGGAGCAATGCCGGCAAGCGTGACACTCCCTGGCTGCGCACTGCTCACGACTACCACACTCTCAGCTTGTCTGAACTTTACTCCATCCACGGTAACCCCTGACGAGGGTGCGACCGCAAACTGTACATTACTTCCTGAAGCCTGGTACCGTGTCTCCTGAACCACACTCCCACTGCTACTTCCGCTGCCTTCGTAACCAAACTTGGCCGCGAACTGATGGATTGTCGGGATAGTCGACGCCGCTGGTATGTGGCCGGTAAACGGTGTGAAGTTCATTTCCGCTTATATCTGAAAACGCCGACATTTTCAAGGTTGCGTGCACCCTGTACCAGGTATGCTAACAAAAGGGTGCGGCCCCGTAGGGCGCTAACTCAACCCCCGCGATTCTGCCTCACCCCAATCCCACATTTCTGTCGCTTTATTTTTAACCACCCACACCATCGTTCTATAAACAAGCTTTTATAAGATGAAGGTCGCGTATGGGAAGGTTGGAGTGGGTTATCTAATAATTCTTACCTCGTTTCGATCGGATAAGCGCTTTTTATAACGTTTTATTAGTTGACAGTAATTGAAATACGGTCTGGAATGTATGGCGGGGTGCGCAGAAAGATGCGCGGGGGTGCACGGTGGGCATGCGTGTTGGAGCTTAGCTTGCGGAGTGGGCTCGGGGGAGCGTCCCAGCCTACACGTGTTTGAGGAAACTTGTTGACGACCCCTCTCAGGGTATGGGTATGGATAACGCCATGAATGGAATTTACCGATGGGGGATGGGGTAATTCGTTTGGTTGTTAGGGGTAGAGGGTAGCGGATTGACTATAGTTAGAGTTTTTCTTTTTTATGTTGCTGCGACACACATGCACCAAACGTTACGGACACGTTTGGTGCACTTGCACTTTGTGCACTCTTGGGGAAAAGTAGAACAGAGCCTCAGTTTGTAGGTCAGTGCATTATTCGTAATTACCGACATAAATAAATAGGTAACCGCCATTTTGAATACTATTCAGTCAAAATGCAACGTAGTCCTGTGAACTTATGGACTTATATCATTACTAAATTGCAAATTTTTTTAGCAAACCTGAGTTTTATGTAAGTAGTTAGTTAATAATGGAATATCTTTAGCAGTGCCGGTTTTAGCACTACTAGCGCCCTGGGCGAGAATTCTTCGGCGCCCCCTAACTGCAATTCAATTACATACGAAAAAAGGCAATGTGTACAATGAAATAACTATCTATTTAAAATAAACATTTATTTAAAAAACTAATAAAATTTCACTTTTCTAGCCTTTACATCGGCGAACTCTTTTATTAGACATTCAAAGTCCATGTTTTCTGCAATTTCGTTTTCGATTGATAAAGTTGCTAAGTTTGTTAATCTAGATTGAGAGATTGTCGATCGTAGATATGTTTTAATCAGCTTTAGCTTGGAAAAACTTCTTTCGCCACTAGCAACCGTTACAGGTATAGTCAGTAATATTCGAAATGCTATCCATACATTTGGATACAGTTCCTGTAAGTTGCGATCTTTAATAAAATTTAAAACATAAGCAGGGGTAGCCACATTCTGATCAGGCAAAAAAGATTTCAGGCTTATGAGTTCATCACACAACATACAACCATCTATATCTGATTTAGAATTCACAGTTAATTTCAATTGGAGATCACTACAGAGTTTGACAAGGTCGGGTTTTTCAGGAATCTGTTTTATATTGTACAAAAAAGACCAGCAATCCGAGTACTCATTGAACTGTTCAAATCTTTCATTAACTGAAATTAATGTAGCGTCCAAGAGAGAGTTGAAAAATTCTACCTCAAATTTATTTTCAGGAGAAACAATAGGCTCGTCGCGGGCAGTTTCATCAGCTGGACGCTTAACAAATCGAATTCTTTTTGTGGCCTTAAACACAGGTTCAACTTCCAGTTCTTCAGCCAATTCTTTTGCAGTTGAAATGGCGCTTTTAAAGCCTGTATTTCTATATTCTTCCAAGAAAGTGCAGCATTTTTTCAACATTTCTGTGCATTTACTGAGATCTATATCTGGTGATTGTAGAGATTTACTAACGACGTTAATTTGAAAAAGTATGTCATACCAAACAACCAATGAAACTATGAAACTGAAATCTTTTAACTCTTCAGCTAGAGTAGTAGCCTCATGAGAGACTTGAACATCAGTTTTCTGAGTTTCAATTGCCAAAGTAATTAAAGCGTCATGGATGGCACTAATTTGATAACGAACTGCTTTGACACTGCTTATTCTTGCTTCCCAACGTGTGTCACTGAGCTTTTTTAGAGTATATAATCCCAGGCTATCGGTTAGAATTTTCCATCGATGAACAGAAGCTGAAAACAATGTGAACAACCTCTGAAGTACCCCAAACAAAGTCACTGATTTTACGGAAGACTTAGCGGCATCGCATAGTACGAGATTGTAGCTATGACAGCCACAAGGTACATAAACAGCTAAGGGATTTATGTCTAGAATTCTCCTTTGAACACCAACATTTTTCCCTTTCATATTCGCCCCGTTGTCATAACCCTGACCCCTGCAGTCGTTCAATTCAAGTCCGTGTTTATTTAAAATATCAATAATAACTTCAGTTAGTTTTTCACCAGTCGACTGATTTACAGGCAAAAATTCTACAAAATGCTCTTTTACTGATATTTTATCGTCATTTGATGATATATCAACAAATCGTATTGTCAGTGAAAGTTGTTCTACGTGACTAATGTCCGGTGTACAGTCAGCTATAATAGAATAATATTTTGATTTCTTTGCGCGTGATATGATTTCTGACTTCACTTTTTTACCCATCAGCTCTATTAATTCATTTTGAATGTCTTTTCCGCAGTAGTGGTCTGCAATATCACCCTTCATAGCTAATCGCAAGTGCTCCTGCATAACTGGATCAAATTTAGCTAGTAATTGTACTAAGCCCAAAAACTTTCCGTTATTTGGCGTATATAATTTGTCAGAATTACCTCTGAACGCCATATTGTTTTCAGCTAAATAAAGTGTAATATGCATCAATCTAGATAAAACATTATTCCATCTTGTAGTTTCCTTTTTAATCAAATATTGCTCTTGGCAATCTATTGTTTTGCCTATTTTTAAACGTAGTTCAGTTTCAATCCATGAAAGGTAAAACTTCTTATGTGAAGTGCTATTCTCGTGAGTTTTTAACATTTCAGACAAGTGTTTCCAGTCGTTATATCCTTCAGATACTAAACTCGACGTTGAGCTACTATCAAACAGCCGGCAACAAAAACAATAAACTCGATCCTTGGAAATGGAGTATACTAACCAACGACGCTGAATTGTCTCACTGTTTGCTAGTTTTTTTATGAAATGAGAATTAGAAAAATGTCGCCCTGTATCATTTTTCGGATAATCATCACAGTGAGTTTGCAGTGGGCCGGTATTTATAATATAATCAATTATTTTGCTATTTCGAATAGGTGGCCAAGTAGCTGGATCCGCTATATTCGGGACAACAGTATCAACATCATCTAATACATGTATTTGTTGTACATCAATAACAGATTCTTGAGCAGCATCTGTAATCGTAGCACAACTTGCTCCCTCACTTCGGGATTTTTCATCCACAATCTCTTGAGTAGCTATTCCATCGGACTTGCCAGACAGAGGCTCTACTGCCGATGCATTCGTTTGTATTGCAGATGTAGATGCCACATTCAACTCTTGATTTTTTGTTCTGATATATTTATCTATATTCATAAACTTCTTTGTTTTTTGAAATTCCTTTTCTTTTTCCGCTTTCCGTTTCCTATATTCTGACCCAGATGGTTTTCTTTTGATAAAATCACCCTGTTCAGACATTTTGTACCTTCTAGTTGTAATAAATAAAATCTGCAACAAATTAAATCTGTATCAATCGAAACATTTATAAAAATAAATTGATTGCAATAAAACTTCGTTACAACGCTATTGACGTTCCAGAGATTATGCTGCCCAAACGTATAAACATATAAACAAATTTTATAAATATTAATAGATAGCAGAGACCGAAAAACATAGTATTTATTTATTTACATTGCACGTCTCAAAGTTACAACAATTACACAAAGTTATATAAAACAATTATGTGACACCCTGTTAGGGTGTTACAAAGATAGAGAGCCTGGAGCCAATTTCAATAATTAACCTGTTATTTTAACATCTTATATACTTTAAGTATTAGGGCGTGTGTAGTATAGATAGTTAAAATAAATTTGTACTTACTTATTGATGTGATCCGTCAAAAATTAAACACCTACTTATACACTATTTATTTGTCTACTTTTTAAATAGGCAAAACTAATGTCACTCTGTAGTTGGAACAAGAGCATCGTAACGTAGCGTTAAACGTTTGATTACTGTGTTTGTTTGTTTTAAAACAATCGAATAATTATTTTAAGAGCGTCCACTTATGTCAAGCAAGAAGATGATTGTGTTCTGTTTTGTCAAAAATTAAAAACAGATAGATCCCGGGGAATCCCCGACCATAGAAAAACACATTGTTTCTGTATGTTTGGGAAGTCGGGGATTCCCGAGAAATTAAACCGATTGAACACAACGTTCTAGTGCTGCCAACTTACAATTTTTACCTAAATTTTGGGAAAATTACAAGTAAGTAGGCTGGGTCGGCGAAAAAAGACAAGAAACTATATAATATTTTTTTGTCGTTAAGTTAAATGACTGTTACCATGTATTAAAAAAAAATAACTCTAATAGTAAACCTCTGCTTTAATATGGGAAATTATCGATAGGTGTAGTTAAATACGGAAAAACTCGAATTATTGTTATGCTATAAAATAATATGCTGTTCTGTTTTACCATAATATTTTTCATGTTGAGTTTCCTTTCAATTCATGCTGACAGTGAGGCAACTTGAAAACAAAAAAAATCCCTCACGGTTCTTGTCTTTTTCGACCTAGTGGGCCTTGCTCAATGAGCGAGGGAACAATAAGGGGGTGCCTGTGGAAAATTATAAAGAATCAGATAGAGGCGCCGGACGAAAATGGGCGCCGCGGCCTGCGGCCTGCGGCGCCCCTTTTGATCCGGCGCCCCTGGGCGGTCGCCCAACCGCGCCCTACCCTAACGCCGGTACTGATCTTTAGCTATATATAATTCAAGAATCCAATTTAATTTAATTTCAAACCTCAACTCGATTGGTTTCTTTATAACGCTTGCAAAAAAAAATAGTCGTCAAACCGTTTAAGTAGGTATATTATTTTCTAAGCCTATAAAACGCAAATAATCATCTAAACCTCAAGTAACAACGCTACTTTTTTGTAAAGATATATAATTTTATTCACTTATACGAGCTGAGTATTTGAAAATATGTTTCTTCAAAAGTGATACAGTTAATTCTAGTAACAGTCGAAAGCTTAGTTATTTCAAGAAAATATTGTTTATAATTAATTACATATATATCTACACGAAACAGTATTCCTAAAAGACATATTCTTATATAAGTAGGTTACATGCACTAACTTCAAACGCCCGGGAGAGTTAGGAGACCTATATACTACCCCTCCCCCCTCTCCCTCTATGTCAGCCCCCCTCGTGCTACCGAATACCCCCCTGGGGCCTCTTCCTAACACCTAGCTCGGTGACACTTTCTTTTTCAATAATATTTTTAAAACACGCTTCACCAAGCTTTTCGGTAATTCATGTATCTGCTTGTCCTTCTCTATATTATTATTTATTTGAACACTCACGTAGATCAGGTAATACGTTTTAAATTAAATTTATTTAAAGGCAATTGAAAAGAAAAAGTTTTTGCAATTTTTAAAATGGATGTACTTACCTACTTTTATGTTACTCGCTTAGAGATCGCCAATTTTGACGAAATTTTGTATTCTATACCTAAATATAGTTTCGTGTAGAATAATTGCCAGCGCTGCGCCGGTAACATAACGAGAAATGTAGATAAGTGTTTTAAACATTCGTAAGTCGAGATATACAAACATATTGAAAAATATACTAATTTCGTACATATTGAAAAGTATACTAATTTTTTTCTTTATAAAGTTTTTTATTAGAAGGACTTTGAGGGTATCTTATCTCCCTGCCCGTTCAGTCTCCGATACACAGCAACCAGTATGTAATATTTTGATATACCTAAGTTTCAATAATTTGGCTCGATATGACTTCGTGGGGTTCTATATTTCAATTCCATGTAGGGAAAAGTGGATAAAGAATTATAGTGTAATATATAAATGATTTACTTTTTGCTGAATCATTATTTTGTTTTTGCTTTTCAGATCTCTCAGAACTTATCTCTCAGACGGCAGACCTAGATTACGAAGTACGCGTCTATAAAAAACACAGGTCGTTAAGGGTAAAAAATATAAAACCTTCAATTATCAAGAGTTTGTTCGAAAATGTGGGAAAGTATTTGAAATGCAGTTAATTATTTAAAGTTTTATCATATTTTTTTTATGTAAATTCTTGTTTTTACGTAATGACGTTAAAATGAAATTATAAAATATGTATATATATATATATATTCTTTATTGCACACCACAAATATGTAAAGTAGAAGACAAGCAAACAAAAAAAAGATATAAAAATAAAAAGTAAAAAAAAAATCAATAAAGTAAAAGAGAAAAAAAAATACATTTTGGGTATACAATAAGGCGGTCTTATCGCTAAATAGCGATCCCTTCCAGACAACCTTATTTGGATAAGATTGAAGTAAGGTAAACAGAAGAGTGGTGCATAAAACCAAAATATATAACAAATAAATATACAAAGTAGACATAATATAATAATATACATAAATATAATATATTTATAATAATATACATAATTAAAGTACTACTATAATACAATAATATGATACATAAACTACAACGTTGATGACAGGAAAGAGGATATTACAATACATCATAACTAAGAGATGAGGACATAGATTAAATATTTAACATCTGAAAATGAATAATAGTTAACAAGAAAGATAGAGTATAGAATACTTATATATAACACTATGTGGAATTTAGCAACTGACTTAAATAGTACTCTTTGACCAGCCTCTTAAAAGCAGTCAAAGACCGTGCTTGTCTGATATGAATAGGCAATGCATTCCAGAGTAAAACGGCTTGTACACTAAATAAAAATAAAATCCGAGTCGAATTCAACCCTTAAAATAAAATTAAGTAATTTACTGAACATTGCCCGGATCTAGTGTGTTTTATATGACAATTTAAGTGTAGTCCACACTAATCCTAGATCTATGCATTTCAAACTTACATGGTTCTGTCCGATTTATGTCTACTTTGCCCGCCTTGTGGTCACGCCACAATACGAATTGCGACACGTGGTACCAAGTGGCATTTCTCTTTCTGGGATGTTATGCAATTACCAAATTGTGGGCAAATTTGTAGCAAAGTATTAGTGTACGAAAAAGTAAGCGATAAACGTTTCCGTTTCGTGTACGAAGACGTAACGACCATTCTTGTGCGTTTCGCACAAGAATAAGTAAACGAAAAACGTTTATGATGACTCAATATACGACTCAATGACGAGTGTAAGTTAATACCCAGATGAATATATAATCGTGCCTAGTTACTGCAATTAATTTACAGCGGCTATCCATTATAACGTGGACGTGTACACAATTTGAGGATTAATTTTCATTACCTCATATAATAATTTAAATGCAATGATTATAATTACTATTTAATAATTAAGTGCAGAGGCCCTTAGTGGAAAAATTTGTATATCGAAGGTCTTTGACCTTTCGGTGATCGTTTAGAAATATTACATTTAGGCTATGGTGTGTGTGTTAATTTCAGTATGTAAGGAACCTGCCCACCGAGTTTCAGCTTACCACCATAACTAGAAGTGGGAAATCATTTACATCACTAATGAATAAGAACGCGAAATAAGGCCCTTTTTTCTCCGGTTTGCGTTAAGGTAGTAATTAGCTTTTTTTGAGGTGATTTTTTAACAAAATTGGTAGCTCTAGGTCAAAGGGGTTTGACTGTGAGGTTGTAAAAAGGCCGTTTTTGGCCTAAAATATCATTTGAGATATACTATACTATTGCGGCCGCCATGCGGTCTTGCATGGGACCTTAGTCACGCGCTGCCGTGAGCGTTATTTCAAATCAAAACATTATTTTGAAGCGCATACAGTCACTTGTACAAGTTTTGAAAGTATGAGTTGATAGTTTTCGATACTTTTCGAGTCACAAAACGAGTTCTTCGTTGTGATTGCAACAAAGAACTCGTTGAGTGCTCGAAAACTATCAATGTTTAGTGCTATCAAATCTCGTAGTAGGGGTACTAGTCTTATAGGAAAACACAATAAAACAAACGCAATAAAAAATCAGTGACTTTATTTTTAATCTCATCATAAATAAAGTTCATAAAAAAAATACAACTAGATCAGGGAAATGAATTAGCTATCATTATTCCTTAATAATACTTGAAACTAGATTAAAAAAAATGTAAAAAAATATCTAGATTGGTTAACTTCCTTAAATTTAAAATTCGAAAGATGCTTAAAAGGAAACTAACTTGAGTTGAACAGAAAATGAAATACTTACTTACTAAAATGTACAATACTCAAATACTAATTTAATACGGAGCACCTTAATTTAGCATTTAATAACGATTTAAATCTAAGTACAAAAATATATAAATCAAACAATTTACACATTTAAAGCTGATCTAAATATCTTGTGATGAAAAGCTGGGCTCGTAGCAACTTTTTGTCATATTCATGCTACATATATATATATATATATATACTAGAAATGTGATATTTTGTAGTAATAATAATAATAAAATGTAATAATATTTTTTCTTATTTTTAATTAGTATTAGAAAAGCCATGACTGGCAAAAACATTTTTTTTTCACATATATATTTTGAATGGCGTAGTAGTTTTCTTACCGTCAACCAATTTCAGAAAAAAACAATTATTGTTGCAAAAAAAAATCTCATACATTTTGAATCAGAATCTCATACAAATTCTATATTAAAAATACATAAAGTCCTTGTGATGTGTCTATAAATATTTAATTATAACAACAGTATTTTTCGTATGCTTCAACCAGTATTAAAACAAAAGACTTTGTAGCAAAAAAAAAATTGTCATACATTTTGAATGGAAAATAGAATCTCATACAAACTCCATACAATCCAGATGAGATCTACATTGAATTGGACAACAATTATTGTTACTTATACATTATTACAAACATTTGATTAAATGTCTATTATTACTTTGAAATTTCAGGTACCAAGTGTTATATAATATATAAAATGAAATATTATGTGGTACTTACCAACTATATTAAATACAATGCCATTATTATTATTGATATGAGAAAATTAATCGAAAATTCGAATATACATGCAACATTATTTACTAGCATTTTTGACAGATGAAGTTAATTTAGAAAAACGAAAATCGGCGCGAATTAAAATAACTGTCAAAAATGATTTTAATAATAAGTAAAAATTAACTAAAAACTATTTAACTACTACAGATCTTAAAAAAGTATTTAATGACTGGTCTGTGTCTAAATAAGACCATGTCTCTTAAATTCGAGAAGTATACACACACATATGCACACTGTGTACATATATATGTGTGTGTGTGTGTGCGTGTGTGAATTTTGGACTTGTCACTGCCCTAGATGTAAAAGCCTTACTGGATTTTCCGTTGTAAACCGATCCTCTCAAATACGAAAAATGATATGCTTTAGACATCTCTTACCATAATCACTGTTCAATTTTGAAATTAAGACAAATTATAATATTATTACGAGTTAAATAACTACAATAATATTTAATATGTAATACAATGCTGTTAATTTCGTCTATCATATATATATTTATATATATACACTAAAACGTGTAACGTATTTTATTAACTACAAATGTATGTACCATTTAATACATTTTTAATTAAATAATCAAAGAAATATATGATTACAACTCCATTGCTATAATACTTCTTGAATAATTAATATTAAAATATATATTTTTTCGTTAAATAAATATCAAAGCTGTCAAAGATTCTGTCAGATACATTTTTTTCAAACATCACGTCACCGTCAGACAAAGGATTATGATATACAGCCTGATTTGCTGTTCTTTTTTTTTTTTATTTTCAAGAAACACTTGTTCATACAGCTCATGCAATCTTTTAAAGCAAATAATAAAGATACATATAATATAATGTACAGACATATAATACATTGAATAACTATTTTTACAATTGTTGCCGTGTGTGTATGAAGGTTTTATCGACATCTGAAACAAATATTAAAATAAATAGAGTACAATAAAAGTATTTTATTTAAATAAATATAGAAATAAAAATTAAACGACAGACAAGATTTGAACCCACATCCTCTGGGAAATCATCCCGTCGTTCTACGAATTAACCTCACGTATCATTCAAATGAATTATTTTATTTATTTTAAATCTAAACAAGCTTAACATGTCTATACATATTTATAGATATTTTCAATCACAATTAATTTAATGATTAGGCCTTATAATACCTGATAATATATGATTTTTAACTCAAGGTATTTGACTACTCAACTGACACTCTAGACTGTATGTGTACATCAACCTCGGATTACAGATAGATTATTAATTTTGATCATTAATGTAGGTCAACTCAAATCCCAAATGAAATAAGTATATATCCTCACCCTGTTCCCCTCACACGTCTTGTCACGTGTGCTGTGCGAGCAGTGCATCGAGCTGCGCGTGCGCGTCGCTGGTCTCGTCCTGTGCGTGTGTGTGTGCGGCCTGCGCGGCCACCAAGGACGACATCACGTGCTGGGGGATATTGATCTGGACCGGTACTTGCATGTTCGAACTCGTCGGCACCTGGCAATTCGTTATAATAGTTTGACTAGTCTATAAACATGTTTGGACATGTTATGCTTACTTAAATTTGAAATATATTCTAGGTTTATAGAATTCTCAATGTTATAATATACTGCTAAGTTAGAAGCATAAATACAGGAAAAGGAATTTTCAAAAGAAGCAAAATAGATGTCGCCTCCGTCAATTATTAATTATTATATAATATTATTATAAAGGCAATTTTCCCAGAGAATCAGAGAAAAGCTGGAATCCTGCCCGTATTATTAAATTTTTAATAATATAATTATTAAATTAAATGTAATAAATAATACTAAATCACTATAGACTTTCTCTGACTATTATTTATCTCTAAATATGTAGCTCTTACATGTATCGTAATTTCCGGTAGGATGGTGTTGGAGTTGGTGTTGGAGTTGGTGTTGGAGTTGGCGTTGGCGTTGGCGGCGGTGTTGGTGGTGTTGGTCTCCATTCCCTCGTTGTTGGCCTCGTCTCGCGCTCGTTTGCTCTCGTGGGAGCGTGTGTGTTTGCGCAGATGGTCCTTACGGTAGAAACCTGCAGGACATTAGGAATTATTATTATTTTAAACACGACTGAATAGCACAGTGGTAGAAACTCCGGACTATTTTGCCAGTGGTCGTTGGTTCGATACTCAAATTAGAAAAAAATATATTTTTCTAGGGTCTGGGTATTAACAGTGTATGTATGTTTATCAGATATCTAGTACCCCTCGATTAATAGACCCGCTAGATTGTTCATTTACATTTAATTAGTTATCTCTATCTACAGTTCCACATTACTCTGGTATTCAAATTTATTCATCAACACATTTTCATATTAAAATAAATATCAATCTCACAGATGGAAAGCTTCTCACCAAGAGATAGAGAAGCTATTTTATCTCGGATATAAATTATATGTTAATGATATGTAAGTCGAAGTTGTATGTGTATAAGTCAGCGCACCCTTCCCGCACTCCCCGCACATCTCGGTCTTGACGCCCGAGTGTATGACGGCGTGGAGGTTGAGGTGCTCCCGGCGCTTGAAGCCCTTCCCGCAGGAGCCGCACACGTACGGGCGCTCCGGGTTGTGACCCAGCTTGTGGCGCTCCAGGTGCTCCTTGCGTTTCAGTCTGGAGACAGAAAATAAGAATTGTCATATCTGTATATGTATATAAAACAAAGTCGTAGATGTCAGTTACAATATTTATACAGGAACGAATGTACCAATCATAACTATATTTGTTTTAAAGGATTTGTCTCTGCCCCGAATAGCAGAATAACTATTAAAATATCATAAAAAAATTAAAAATAATTTTAATGTTATTTATTTATTTATTTAAATCTTTTTCCACTTTGAATCATTCTCAGTGATCACTTGTGTTCCTCAAATAGAGGTGTCAGGAGGGCCTATTTTGATACCATACTTATCGAAATAAGCCCTTCTGCAAGAACACCTCTGAACTTAAAGTTAAAATTACTCGTGTTCCAAACGCGCCCTGGTCTGAGAAGAACCACACAACAAACTCAGCCGGGTGTTTTTTTTACTGTGATCACAGTTTCACAAATGTCAATATAAGTAAAATGAGCAATTTACGAACAACTAGAACCATGGCAATCAATTCACGTAGAAGGCTTAATAATTTAAGAAATAAAAATGAAAACACAAGAACCATTGCCAGCAACACGACCAGTCACCGCAAGCAGCACCCGTTCACGAGCATAACGCAAGGGTCAGCCATCACCCCTTTCTTTTTTGTAGTTTATTTTTACTACTGTTACTTTTTTGTAGTTTATTTTTACTAATTTAATGACAGCTTCGTGACAATTTAAAAACATTTCTTCATAGGGACATGTGACTCGGTAAGTGGAGCTGATTACATTTCAGGTTTTTTTAATAATTTCAGGACGGGGCAGTCTACTGTAAATAAACGTACCCGGCTCCACAGATTCCGCATATGAACCGCCTCTCTATCTTGTGTGCTGAGAGGTGCATCTCCAGCTGTTCCTTCTCCGGGTAGGCCATGTCGCACTGAGGGCAACAGAAAATAGGGGTTCCATCTGCAGAGGTGGCTATAACGACCTGGCCCAGCTTGGGACGCGCCGGCTGGGCCGCTTTCTTCTTGTACTTCTTTTTTTTCTTCGTCTGCACTCGGAGAGTACCGTCTGAAAAGAATTGAACATTTCAACACTAATCTACTGAGTGAGCGAAGACAAACACTTCGAAACTAGGTGTACAAGCTTTTGTTAATTTTTATACGGACATATATGTAAGGGTCGTATTTCTCAACCAATTTTGATGTGTCTTTGTACTAGTGTTCTATAAATGGCTACGCTACCCTAGTTACATAACGAGCAACATGAAGCCCATGGAACAACCACAAAACCCTTAAAAAGTTTAAAAGAAGATAGGTCGGAGAACGTTCAAGCCTATTGAAAACACTTATGATATTTCTTTGTTGTTCTTAATGTTAAGCATCTTCTTTATCTAAATAGTATTTTAAATAGAAGTACTTTCAGAGTCTCGTGTCTATTAAACATCCTGCTGCAGTCTCCGGTCACAGCACAACTTATAAAATATATATAATATAAATTAGTATATTATTATTGAAAGTACAATTACTACCTTCCTCCAGCACGGCCTCGGTGATCACTTCCTTCACTTCAGGAGTGTCAACTGTCTCCGTCTTCTTGAACTCGGTGGTGGGGTTCAATCTCAAGAACTGCTGCAATGATGCTGGCAGGGGTGGCGTTTGCTGTAACGAAAACTATATTATATATTTTTATACTATTTACATATCTAGCACTTATAACGATATAAAAATGGTTATATATTTAAAGTTTGTGAAACAGTGATCACAATAAAGCAATACCCGGCTGATTTTAACACTTGTAGCTTTAATATTAAGTTGGAGAGTGTCTTTACAGAAGAGCTTATTTATATAAGTATGATATTAAAATAGTTTGTCCTGACACTTCTATTTGACGTACACAAGAGATCATTGATATTGATTAAAAGTGGAAAAGATATAAATAAATAAAAAGACAGTACCTGCCGTCGCAGTGTGTTGAGATATTTGACAAAATCCTGCTGTGCTTTATTGCCTTGCGAGCTCTCCTGACAAAACAAACCATTCATATTATTTCAGGAATATTGATGTATAACAAAAATAAAAATAAATGATATTTATGGATATATAATAGTAAAAGGAAATTATATACATTCCGAATGTACTCACGTCAATTATTTCGAAATTTTATCAAATCAAATCAAATCCAAATCAAAATAAAAAAAATGATATACGAGTAAATGGGTTTCAAAACTATTCTCGCGAAATTCCGATATAATTGACAAATACAGCCGAGTAAATATATATAAGTCATCATGAATCACAAAATTATTGATTCCAAAAAATATACATACATGTCTAACCTTGCAGTCTAACATAGTCTAATCAGTAATTTTCATAGTATTTATAATAAACAAACATCTTTCATAGTATTTATAATAAACCACATCTTTCATAGTATTTATAGTAAACCACATCTTTCATAGTATTTATAGTAAATCACATCTTTCATAGTATTTATAATAAACAAACATCTTTCATAGTATTTATAATAAACCACATCTTTCATAGTATTTATAGTAAACCACATCTTTCATAGTATTTATAGTAAATCACATCTTTCATAGTATTTATAATAAACAAACATCTTTCATAGTATTTATAATAAACCACATCTTTCATAGTATTTATAGTAAACCACATCTTTCATAGTATTTATAGTAAATCACATCATTCATAGTATTTATAATAAGCCACATCATTCATATTATTTATAATAAGCCACATCTTTCATAGTATTTATAATAAACCACATCTTTCTTAGTATTTATAACAAACCACATCTTTCATAGTATTTATAATAAGCCACATCATTTATAGTATTTATAATAAGCCATATCTTTCATAGTATTTATAATAAACCACATCTTTCATAGTATTTATAGTAAATCACATCTTTCATAGTATTTATAACAAACCACATCTTTCATAGTATTTATAATAAGCCACATCATTTATAGTATTTATAATAAGCCATATCTTTCATAGTATTTATAATAAACCACATCTTTCATAGTACTTATAACAAATCACATCTTTCATAGTATTTATAATAAACCACATTTTTCATAGTATTTATAGTAAGCCACACCTTTCATTGTATTTATAATAAAACCACATCTTTCATAGTATTTATAATACTCATCACTCACATCCTCCATGTTATCATCACACTCCTCCTTGATGACTATGTTTGTTGTTATTTCGTTGTTGTTATTGGCGCTGGTGTTGTTGTTCAAGTTCTTGTCCGGACCGTTGATCACTATCTGATTGTTGGGGGTGATGAAGATCTGGTGATGGAACAAAATCATTTAGAAATGTGGGATAAAATATAAATATGTTTAAATAAATATAGAATGAAAAATTTATAAACACAGATTCGAACCCGGGCTCTCTGGGAGACCGTGCTGTCGCTCTATTGTACTTTATATAGTTTTCACTTTGTTTTCATACAATATTCAATTAATTAATCTAATATCTAATATAGTTTTAATATATTTATTTAATTTGTAACTTACATAGAATATAATACTTTTTCAAAAAATATCAAACTACATAAAATGTTTAAATTAAAATTAAATATATAAGTATAATTTATTCACAGTTTGTTTAATATACACAATCACCAAAACTGAAATAATATATATATGTAACTATTTTACCAATAGCTAAATCCCACCTGGTGTTGTATGTTCTGCTGGATGTGTTCCTTGTTGTCTTGCTGCATCAGCTGCATCTCCTGGGGCATGGCCAGCACTTGCAGACCTACAACACATAATATATATCAATATGTTCATATTTCATAAGAGGGATATAAAAGCAAACCCGCTTCAGTCAAAAACGCAAAAATGTTGATAAATGCATTTTCTTATATTGACTTTTCTTTCTTTTATTTATTTTTTCTTTCAAACTTATTATTTTGTGGAATTTATTATGCACAAAGTTTTGGAATGTTGGACTTATTTAATTAATAATTTAATATATAATAAATAACAATCCATACAGCCTGGGATTAAAACCCGCTACCTCTGGAAAACGGTCCGCAGAGGAAGTGCTTTTGGGTTCTATAATTATTTATAAATATATCATTGTTAATGTATAGCTAGATACTTTTCAAATGAAATCTAAGTCATTTTTAGGATATTTAAGTTCTGGATCCAAGATAGCTTTTTAAAATTTTTCTTTGAATATAAACATTACTTTTAAAGTACTTTTTGTTTGGATGAAGAAGGGCATTGTTTTTTTTTAATATTACAATTTTGTACACACAGTTAAAATAATAATATTTTAGACTGAAATGGGTTTGCTTTTACACCCCTCGTGGATATTCAAAAAACACATTCTGAAAAACCACGCGATGTCTCTAAAACCCATTATTATAAGTGATTTTACTAATATTATTAAGTGCAATATTAAAAACAATTAAAAAAAAAATACAAGTGATATTAGCATATAACTAGTACAAATTGTACAAATAGGTGCATCAAAAAACAATTTGTACAAGTGATATAACAATATCAGTGCAATAAAAAAAACACAGAATTAATCACAAATAGTGAATAGTTAAATACAATATTAATTAAATTCTAATCACCTGGTCTTATCCTGAACGAACCTGAACATATTAAAATATATCATTTATATATACAATATGATATATATATAGTAATTGTATACTATAATCATATTTACCGTCTGGTAGTGTGTTTCCGATGAGCTGTATGCCTCCTGATTCATTCGCGTCCGGCGAATAGGCTACTGTCAACACTGAACCACCTGTAGAGAAACAAAATTGTAACTATATGTATATAAAAACATAAAATTTTAGGAATTTTATTGAAATTGTTCTAATTGATTCGAACCAGCGACTTTAAAAAAAATACAAACAAAATATTGGTTTGCCAATTTCTAGGAATATAAATAGTTTTCTTTATTTTTTAAATCAATTTAATATTTTTGCTTAGACATATTTTTTTTACACCAAAAGATATGTTTTTGAACAGGTAATAATTTAAAAAATATTTCATATGACGTACTATAACTTTCATATGCGGAAATATGTGACATGTTTTCAAGTGTGCCACAAAACCACAGCCACAAAGTAATATAAATATTAGAACATTTACATACAATGCAATATAGAACTAGGCAAGGCTTGTATTTTGAGTACAAGATAACTGATAAACATACATAAACTTTTATTTGTAACAACATACATATAGTATATATAATAAGAAAAATATAAGTTTTTAATAGAAAATATTTTTTAGTGAACAAATCGAACATCTACAAGCGCTTCGCCTATCAGACATCGAATTATATCTATATATTTCGTCGATATTATAAAGCAATAAATAGATAACTGTATCTATAAAGTAGTTTAAATGTAAGAAACAAAAAAACGATCTAAACTTATGAAAATGCTTATGAAATTTCATTGTAATTTCTTAAGAAAAAAGTTTATACTGTTCTGGATGAGTAAATATACTTGTATCACTAATATTTCCAGATCTAGTCTCACCTTGCTGAAATCCTTGTATCGGTATCTGCATCTGGTATTTGGGTTGTTGCTGTTGCAGTGTCAAGTTCGGTCCGAGGACCTGGATCTGAACGGTGGGCTGGGGGTCACCTGGATATAACATTACAGTTTAGTGTTAAGGAAAAAAAATATGGACCTCTAGTAATATTATTTATTTTCAAAATATATATATGTTAATTCATACATAATACTCATATGACTCAAAAATGATATTTATTTTCATATGAAATATATTTCCACAAATGTCTTCTTTGTTATAATTCTTCTTTTAACCATTCACAAAAGTTATCCACTTAGAATCAGTATATGAATATATATATTCATACACTGTCGATTACAGGTACACATAGGCTATATTGATGGATATATATATATATATCCATCAATATAGCCTATGAATCCAGGTCATACCAGGTTTAACTCCAGGCAGAGCGATGGGCACCGATATGAGCTGTGGGGTTGCCTGCAGCGTTGAGGAGTCGATGGCACGCACATACTGCACCCCCTCGCCCATGTTCACACCGCTCACCATACCGACCACCTGGGGAGAATAATAAATCAGTCTAAGAGGGACAAATTAATTTTACATTCCATTCAAATCTTCAAGAATATGAATTTGTCAATTATAGAATTAGGAATTTTTATTGTTTATATATTCAATATTTTACTAATAAAAAACTATTTTAATTTTTTGACTCGTTTGGTTGGCTGTACAATGGTTATTTTATGTTATATGATTTATATACATATTATTTGGATTTTACTTTCAATATATAATCTCCTGCCTTTTACCTTATACATACATCTTAATTATAAGATTAAATATATTTAAAATACTTATACTTAAAATATAAAGTTAACTTGTTTTAACCAGACTTTGTCATATGAAAATCCAAATGTGCACATATATTTGTTATTGGTACCACTTTCACCAATGAAGTCATTCTATTCATAGAAGACATATATGCAATATTTAATTTGTTTTATTATTGATTTATAACTTGTAAAAGTAGTATCGCACAATAACTTGGAAATGGTTAAAATGTTTATACAAGGAGGCTTTTACACACACCTTAAAATTATTATTATACATATTATAAAAAAAATGTGAGTCTAGTCAGTCCGTGAGTAAGCTACCACCAACTCGGAATGCTATAAACGGAATTAGCTAACAAAATCCAAGTTATAACTACATAAATAACATAAATTAAACAATACATATATATATGTTGTTTGCCAATACTTTACAAATGGTTTTTAAGAATTTTCATCAACACTTTATTACTTATTAGGTGAAAGTTGACTGTGATGACAAGTGTATAGACATTTGGATTTTCCAAGACAAACTCTGATTAAAACCAGTTAATTTTACTGTTATATTTATCCAAAAAATATATAAGATCTAACAATTAAGACATTAATGAGAATACTTTAGTTAAAATAAGGTTTTAATGCCCGGTTAATTACTCTTAATAATACAACATCTTTATACCTGTGACAGCGCGGTTCCATTGTTAGTGACATTTTGTTGTAATTTGGTGACGGGCAATTGTCCGCCCGTTGTTACAAAGTGTGTCCCTGCGGGGTATGCAGCAAAATTCATGTCTGAGTCCTCGTCACTGTAAATTATTTCAATTGTTTATGTATATGTTATTACATAAACTTTAATATAGAAAGTAGTAATGAGTCTATAATGTGGTTAGAATATATATTTTAATATTTTTGTTCCCTATTTTTACTTTATTTTTAGTTTGTGTAGAATATATTATATATATATATATATTTATATAGCAGGCAAGCAATTATATATAAATATATATAATAAATTAATTTTGACACATAATAGTCCTACCAAGAAGCATCATCTCTTGTAGGCATTTTCTGCATGTCGCACATATTACATTTACTTTTCCGCCGAGGCGGGTGAAAAAAAATAAAAAGCACTGTCCCACTGCGTCATTCGATTCCCCCACGACACTATCCCACCACCACGGCCAACGGGACTACACTGGGATCCCAATGGTAGGGCACATACCACTAGCAACCACCAGACACTACACACTGAACACGGTGAGAGGTACAAGAAAGTAGGTTAAAGAAAGTTTTTGTGCTGCGACTGGTTGTACACACACAGTTCCACAGTGTATATGTTCGTGCTCTAACGTGATCCTCACTTTCTCTTTGGTGTACTTTCACAAACGAGGTGTGGTTGTGGTTCAATAACTGTTCGAAGCTAGTCGGTTGGGTAATCATCTTGCTCTTTGGATATGTCTTGAATATTGTTTGCGTAAAATTTTCGAACGTATAAAAAAAAAATATTTTGGGGATACATTATAAATAAAACCAATGAATATTCCGTATTAAAGTGTTTACTCTTTGTTGTCTTTTTGTTTTATTTCTTAACCCTTCAATTAATTAAGATATAAATGTATAGTTATTGTTTTTGGTCTTATATCGATCTACAAGGCCATAAGCGTATAAAAATAACCTTTCGATAATTTGAACTTTGCTACAAGGTCACCCGAACGCAGTAAGCGATCGGGACAATGAAAATAAATCAACAAATGAATGTATAGACGAGTTACGCAATGTGTATTTTCATTTAATTCATGAAATTTCATAAAATACTATTGTTTGGGTCACATGGACGTGGGCGGAAGATATAAGGTTATTCACCCCTACCAGTTCCTTTGGCCCAGCTGAGTGTCCATCACGCGTCGCGATACGCATCCCCACCAAGATACGGGATCCCCTCCATATGCCTTTGATACTACACCAAATCACTCCCGCTCTAGACTCCTTCCACCACCGCCAGGAAAATTCGCGAGAGGAGGGGTTGTACGGCCCTCTTTCGCGGCACTCTCTCGAGAACGCTCAGGGACAGCCACGCGCCCCGTCTAACGGTACAACAAAGTACCGCTTCCAAAATAAGGTCACGGATATTCACACGTTTATGGCTAAAATACAAATAAAACACTTACCTCAACCGTCAAAAAGCTGTTTGACTCTTAACGTGTTCGGATATATTGTTTTAATTAAATCACTTAAAATATTAATACACTTTCATAAAAACGACATAAACATTAACGATTCCACTCTTTACTACAAATGAAATCCGCCATTACTGTAAACTGTTTTGATGTTTGGCCAAGTTAACGCCAGGTGGCGCACAAATAGTTGGATGTGATTGGTGATTTGTGAATGAACGAATTAGTTTTGCTACAAAGATTAGAGATGCAAAATGCAGATCGTAGTTGCAAATTGCAATAGAGTTGGTTGGCTGCTGATATAAAAAAAAATACGAATCTTGAGTTCTTATAGAAATAAGTTTAAGTAAGAAATATTGTCCTTTAATCAATGTACATATATATTATATGTGAAGAAAAAATTTAATATGTTAAATTGATTTTGTAATTACATTTATAAAATATGCGTCATATGCTTATCTTTAGCTGCTGTGTAATTATTATATTTAATTAATTAAACTGCACCCGACATGCACTTTTATTTAATTCACTTAATTTCTTTTATTATTCCAAGATGGTTGGAAATGCTTACTAAATATTAATTTAGCAGGTTCTTTATCAAAATATTTAAGTACGTGCCTATTACGCTAAAATAATAAGCCCTTACAAACAGTGCCGGTTTTAGCACTACTAGCGCCCTGGGCGAGAATTCTTCGGCGCCCCCTAACTGCAATTCAATTACATACGAAAAAAGGCAATGTGTACAATGAAATAACTATCTATTTAAAAAAAACATTTATTTAAAAAACTAATAAAATTTCACTTTTCTAGCCTTTACATCGGCGAACTCTTTTATTAGACATTCAAAGTCCATGTTTTCTGCAATTTCGTTTTCGATTGATAAAGTTGCTAAGTTTGTTAATCTAGATTGAGAGATTGTCGATCGTAGATATGTTTTAATCAGCTTTAGCTTGGAAAAACTTCTTTCGCCACTAGCAACCGTTACAGGTATATTCAGTAATATTCGAAATGCTATCCATACATTTGGATACAGTTCCTGTAAGTTGCGATCTTTAATAAAATTTAAAACATAAGCAGGGGTAGCCACATTCTGATCAGGCAAAAAAGATTTCAGGCTTATGAGTTCATCACACAACATACAACCATCTATATCTGATTTAGAATTCACAGTTAATTTCAATTGGAGATCACTACAGAGTTTGACAAGGTCGGGTTTTTCAGGAATCTGTTTTATATTGTACAAAAAAGACCAGCAATCCGAGTACTCATTGAACTGTTCAAATCTTTCATTAACTGAAATTAATGTAGCGTCCAAGAGAGAGTTGAAAAATTCTACCTCAAATTTCTTTTCAGGAGAAACAATAGGCTCGTCGCGGGCAGTTTCATCAGCTGGACGCTTAACAAATCGAATTCTTTTTGTGGCCTTAAACACAGGTTCAACTTCCAGTTCTTCAGCCAATTCTTTTGCAGTTGAAATGGCGCTTTTAAAGCCTGTATTTCTATATTCTTCCAAGAAAGTGCAGCATTTTTTCAACATTTCTGTGCATTTACTGAGATCTATATCTGGAGATCTGGAGAGATTGTAGAGATTTACTAACGACGTTAATTTGAAAAAGTATGTCATACCAAACAACCAATGAAACTATGAAACTGAAATCTTTTAACTGTTCAGCTAGAGTAGTAGCCTCATGAGAGACTTGAACATCAGTTTTCTGAGTTTCAATTGCCAAAGTAATTAAAGCGTCATGGATGGCACTAATTTGATAACGAACTGCTTTGACACTGCTTATTCTTGCTTCCCAACGTGTGTCACTGAGCTTTTTTAGAGTATATAATCCCAGGCTATCGGTTAGAATTTTCCATCGATGAACAGAAGCTGAAAACAATGTGAACAACCTCTGAAGTACCCCAAACAAAGTCACTGATTTTACGGAAGACTTAGCGGCATCGCATAGTACGAGATTGTAGCTATGACAGCCACAAGGTACATAAACAGCTAAGGGATTTATGTCTAGAATTCTCCTTTGAACACCAACATTTTTCCCTTTCATATTCGCCCCGTTGTCATAACCCTGACCCCTGCAGTCGTTCAATTCAAGTCCGTGTTTATTTAAAATATCAATAATAACTTCAGTTAGTTTTTCACCAGTCGACTGATTTACAGGCAAAAATTCTACAAAATGCTCTTTTACTGATATTTTATCGTCATTTGATGATATATCAACAAATCGTATTGTCAGTGAAAGTTGTTCTACGTGACTAATGTCCGGTGTACAGTCAGCTATAATAGAATAATATTTTGATTTCTTTGCGCGTGATATGATTTCTGACTTCACTTTTTTACCCATCAGCTCTATTAATTCATTTTGAATGTCTTTTCCGCAGTAGTGGTCTGCAATATCACCCTTCATAGCTAATCGCAAGTGCTCCTGCATAACTGGATCAAATTTAGCTAGTAATTGTACTAAGCCCAAAAACTTTCCGTTATTTGGCGTATATAATTTGTCAGAATTACCTCTGAACGCCATATTGTTTTCAGCTAAATAAAGTGTAATATGCATCAATCTAGATAAAACATTATTCCATCTTGTAGTTTCCTTTTTAATCAAATATTGCTCTTGGCAATCTATTGTTTTGCCTATTTTTAAACGTAGTTCAGTTTCAATCCATGAAAGGTAAAACTTCTTATGTGAAGTGCTATTCTCGTGAGTTTTTAACATTTCAGACAAGTGTTTCCAGTCGTTATATCCTTCAGATACTAAACTCGACGTTGAGCTACTATCAAACAGCCGGCAACAAAAACAATAAACTCGATCCTTGGAAATGGAGTATACTAACCAACGACGCTGAATTGTCTCACTGTTTGCTAGTTTTTTTATGAAATGAGAATTAGAAAAATGTCGCCCTGTATCATTTTTCGGATAATCATCACAGTGAGTTTGCAGTGGGCCGGTATTTATAATATAATCAATTATTTTGCTATTTCGAATAGGTGGCCAAGTAGCTGGATCCGCTATATTCGGGACAACAGTATCAACATCATCTAATACATGTATTTGTTGTACATCAATAACAGATTCTTGAGCAGCATCTGTAATCGTAGCACAACTTGCTCCCTCACTTCGGGATTTTTCATCCACAATCTCTTGAGTAGCTATTCCATCGGACTTGCCAGACAGAGGCTCCACTGCCGATGCATTCGTTTGTATTGCAGATGTAGATGCCACATTCAACTCTTGATTTTTTGTTCTGATATATTTATTTATATTCATAAACTTCTTTGTTTTTTGAAATTCCTTTTCTTTTTCCGCTTTCCGTTTCCTATATTCTGACCCAGATGGTTTTCTTTTGATAAAATCACCCTGTTCAGACATTTTGTACCTTCTAGTTGTAATAAATAAAATCTGCAACAAATTAAATCTGTATCAATCGAAACATTTATAAAAATAAATTGATTGCAATAAAACTTCGTTACAACGCTATTGACGTTCCAGAGATTATGCTGCCCAAACGTATAAACATATAAACAAATTTTATAAATATTAATAGATAGCAGAGACCGAAAAACATAGTATTTATTTATTTACATTGCACGTCTCAAAGTTACAACAATTACACAAAGTTATATAAAACAATTATGTGACACCCTGTTAGGGTGTTACAAAGATAGAGAGCCTGGAGCCAATTTCAATAATTAACCTGTTATTTTAACATCTTATATACTTTAAGTATTAGGGCGTGTGTAGTATAGATAGTTAAAATAAATTTGTACTTACTTATTGATGTGATCCGTCAAAAATTAAACACCTACTTATACACTATTTATTTGTCTACTTTTTAAATAGGCAAAACTAATGTCACTCTGTAGTTGGAACAAGAGCATCGTAACGTAGCGTTAAACGTTTGATTACTGTGTTTGTTTGTTTTAAAACAATCGAATAATTATTTTAAGAGCGTCCACTTATGTCAAGCAAGAAGATGATTGTGTTCTGTTTCGTCAAAAATTAAAAACAGATAGATCCCGGGGAATCCCCGACCATAGAAAAACACATTGTTTCTGTATGTTTGGGAAGTCGGGGATTCCCGAGAAATTAAACCGATTGAACACAACGTTCTAGTGCTGCCTTACTTACAATTTTTACCTAAATTTTGGGAAAATTACAAGTAAGTAGGCTGGGTCGGCGAAAAAAGACAAGAAACTATATAATATTTTTTTGTCGTTAAGTTAAATGACTGTTACCATGTATTAAAAAAAAATAACTCTAATAGTAAACCTCTGCTTTAATATGGGAAATTATCGATAGGTGTAGTTAAATACGGAAAAACTCGAATTATTGTTATGCTATAAAATAATATGCTGTTCTGTTTTACCATAATATTTTTCATGTTGAGTTTCCTTTCAATTCATGCTGACAGTGAGGCAACTTGAAAACAAAAAAAATCCCTCACGGTTCTTGTCTTTTTTTGACCTAGTGGGCCTTGCTCAATGAGCGAGGGAACAATAAGGGGGTGCCTGTGGAAAATTATAAAGAATCAGATAGAGGCGCCGGACGAAAATGGGCGCCGCGGCCTGCGGCCTGCGGCGCCCCTTTTGATCCGGCGCCCCTGGGCGGTCGCCCAACCGCGCCCTACCCTAACGCCGGTACTGCTTACAAAATGTAAAGTACTGAACAATGAACTCCGATTTAATTTATTTATCTTTTTTATTTTTATGTGCTATTTATATTATATTTATATTGTAAAATTTTGTACTTCTTGGAAAATTTTACAATATAATTTAAGTACCGTTTTAAGCTGTCTATTAAGTACGAGTCCACCGAGGGTTCCGTACAAATTTGTTAATGTAGATACTAATTATTTCTCCCATCACCATCGGTTTCGAACATTTTTAACAAACTCGATTTTTTTACGCCAACAGTACCATGCGCTCATACACGTTTCGGATCACTCAATTTTACAACTGAAAATATAAGTTTGTAATACAAAGAAATGTTACGCCCAAGGACAAATAAAGGATCTCTAACTATTACTTGTGCTGAGACATTGCTTCATTCACAATTTTATTATAATAAATCAATGAGGAAAACCTTA
Organism: Dircenna loreta; assembly: GCA_963555665.1. NCBI lineage: Eukaryota > Metazoa > Arthropoda > Insecta > Lepidoptera > Nymphalidae > Dircenna > Dircenna loreta. The sequence continues at coordinate 1,715,122 of OY743097.1, read as the reverse complement.
CAGATAAAATTCATTCATTTATTTATGAGTTTTATAATAGGAAATTGATTTTTTAAATTGTTGATTTTGTTGCAGCATCAACATGAACTAGGTATTTGTTAAAACCGAAACTCCGTACCATGCATTCTCAAAAGAGGGTGTTATCAGACATAGATTAAACACAAACACAGACAGTGGGACAGTGATTCCATGGTATATATATATTGAGACTGATTTCTTTTAGAGATTCAGATCCCTTAAAATAGACTAAAATAAATAGCAATTATAATAACACCTTGGTTACTAGGTATTTATAGTTTATCTGCAATGGATTAAAGATATGATTTCGATAGTTAAGTTTTATTTACATTCGGATAGAATATTGATGGTTATTGATTGATGGTCTGAATAAAATGAATCAATTTTACGCACGTAAAAAAGAGGTTTTAATGTCTATATCATAGGCAAGCATGGAGAAAATCATGGATCTCAAATCAAAATCATAGAGTTTTCTCCATTTAAAGTGACTATATATTATAAAATACAAAACTTGATATTGTAATATAAAATTAACAACTTTGCAGGTAACAAAGTTCATTAATAATAAGATATTGGTTTGAACTATTTTATTTATTAACATACATTGAGACACAATTATTAAATACAGACTAATAGGCATAATAATACAGGCACCCAACTTACAAAACATACTACACTAAATTTATTAAAATGGAAACTGTTGCCCTGATCTTTGTATCCTCTCTAAATGCAATTCAAACAATAGTTTGTTATCATAATAGTATCTGCTATCTGTGGAATTGATTCCAGGATCATAGCTCGGTCTTCTCTCAGTATCCAATGAACTTGTTGTTGAAATGCCATTATCATTTAATCCATTGCTGTGACTAGAATCTGATGATTGTGATGATGCGCCATTTATGTTATTATTTATGTGCAGATTGTTAATCCTTTTCGACAAAGGCATGAATTCACAAGTGTCATCTTCTCTGGATCGCTTCCTGAAAACGTAAAACACTTTTTATAGTACCCGTATTAACTTGGGGTCATAATGATCGTTATAAAAATTTAATAGTAATAAGGTAAATACTATAACTGTGTTATTAAACCATTCTATACCTATTTTCTGTCATATTTCTAAATATAAAATGCCCATTGCTTTCAATACATGTATCTTTGTCAGTATAAAACATCAGAATATGACAAAAGTTTACATCAGATTTCAGAGTATGTAAATATGATGTGGAACAAATAGAAGGTATAATTTATAGCTCGATAATAAAAACACTATTTAGAATGACGGCCTATGCAATATGCAATGCAACATGTCAGTCGTGACACAGTTTGATCAGCTGTTTCTTAATTTCAAAATTCTAATTGGCAACATTTAAATTTATAAAAAATATCGTAGTATTTATTATAAAAAAGTTAAAAAATATATATTATTGAACATAATACATACGATTTTTTTTACTTACATATATTCTATTTATTGCAATAGGAATAGAATTTCATGTTAAGAAAATGTAGATGGCGTGATTCTAAATTGTAGCAAGACGATTTTTTTTATTCTATGATATAAATCATGGAATCATCAATAGAATAATTTTTATAGTAGTATCATGTGTGTTAATTTAGATTCCAGGCATCTTTAAAAAGTTCCAAGATTTGTATTTAGTTAAAACATTATGTATAGAGTTTAGTAGACGCTTTAAAGCTTAGCTTATTTTAATAATCTATATGTGTATAGTTAAGTACTGTTTAATAAACAATATGACCATAATTCAGTCTATTTTAGCCATCAACCAGAATTGTTAGTTACAGAAACTTCTTAGTTATATTCAATCATAGATGGCGTTAGAAGCACTACAGTAAGCGTTAGTATTTTGATTATGGATAATGCAGTTTTATAAGTATTAATGTGTACCAAGACACACTTTTACTGAATTAATATCATTTATACTTTTAAAACACAATTGTATAATTTATATAATTAAACTAACAACAACATTTACTGAAAATAGAGATACTTTATTTTTTTTTTCTGCTAATGCTACTATTTATATCGTTTTTAAATAATACAATCTGTTATTATTATGTTGGTATTGAAAACGATTGCGAGGATATTCGAATTTTATGTATACAAGCGAAGTCGAAGCCTGAAGCTGAGACCCGCGTTGTTAGTATAACAGGACCGTAAAATATGTTTTAAAAGTTAAGATTTTAAAGTATAAAGTGTTTTTAATCTCTATTCTCTGTAAGTAATTTCTGAATTATATTATTATAATTTATTAAAAATCAGTTTTTCAATCTACACGGCCATCATTACGCCGTTGAATATTATAATAGAAAGGACTAGGGGTGTTACGAACTGCGAAGTGAGTAACTGCACTGTGAAAATACCGCAAAGAACGAGTCTTTGATAGCTTTTAATGATTCAACCATTCATTGTAAACAAAAAATATTATTTAGCTTATATTCAAGAATATATTATAATAAGTTACATGCATATTTAATAAATATGCATGACTTGTACTTTATTTAAATCCTATTTGGAATTATTTACAAATAATTGCAGTATTTCTGACCTTATTTTGGTACCAACCGATATTCGCGCCATCCGACACTCGAATTTCAAGTTATTACCATTAAAGTAAAAAGTATTACAACATTTCTTGAGTTGTTTTCAACATCGAAGTCCAATTACCTTACACCTATATAAGTCGAGCGCATTTATGGATACAGCTCCGATGTTACAGCCAGGCCAAACAAGGTTGTAAATCTGTTAGTGAACAAGAACAACGATAATGCACATGACTGGTGTCCGGTGACCTTAATGTTGTTAATTATGTTACACTCATCGCCTATTAGACAATATAAAGAACTGGCTATCTATCAGCAGCTTCTCAGGATTTTATTTTAAAAAAAAAACGCTATAAATAGCTTCTATTTTATAACTAGCTGTCAAAAACATGCTTCTCTGAAAAAAGTTAATGACATTTGTTTTTTTTTAATTAATACCAGAAGTCTAAACATAAAATTTCATATCTCAATAATTTACTTAGATATAACTAGTTAATCACAGCATCTTCAATATTTATTTCAATATTTTTCCAAAAGTATACATATAAACTTTCATGTTTGTTACTTTTACTTACTAGCAAGGTTTAATGAGTCCTTTTCAATAAAGTCTTGCTAGCGAAAACTCAATCAATCTCCTTTGTCATTTTAAGATAGTAACATAATATATTTGGTAGAGTGAATTAGATTTCTAATTGTTTGGTAAACTTAAAAAAAAATAGTTCACATAGGTAATTGACTTGCAGGTGTACCAACATAATACGTAAACACTGTTTACTATACTTGGGGTGAGTAAAAGTTTGTGATCTTTGAATTTATACTGCATTATAGATGTAGCTGACGTTAGATTACTTTTAATTGTTTCTATTAACAAGTTAACACACATCACGCCACCTCGCATCTTCATTTAGTAAACGACGTTCACCCGTTCCAAAACGGCAAAGAGAGAGTTGCTTCTTCTATTAATTAAAATTATTAAAATAACACTGCAGTGTCGGTCTAAATCACATCTTACGAGATAATTAAGCAACAGGGTTGTCATTGTAGATCAGTTCCTAAAATTTGACTTCTTTTTTTGACTCTTTTTGAATATTGTAATTGATAATGGATATTGCACTGTATTAGCGAGATTTGGTGCTACATACTAACATAATAATAAAATATTTTAAAAATATTTTATGCGTTTATGCTATGCTATTGACATGTATTTTACTACTAGGTATTGGATTGGATTGACGAGCTCTAGTGCTACCAATATACAAAAATAAATATGTTTAATGTTTTTATGCTTGTTGGTACTAAACTACTGTAATCTGGCCTTGTTTTGACTATTATATAACAAATGAAACTTTGACCATATACGATAAATGATTAGATTTCCGGATTTGCTCCCAAGGTTTACCAATAAAAGTACATAATGTATTTATGTAGAATGACAGCCCTATATACGAAATCTTATCTGCGAAGCGCATCGATGCGTGAACTATTGTGCTTATCCGCTCCGGCTGTTGAGGAATTCGCGCCAAATATGGCAGGATCTGCCTCCACACCTTTATACGCTCATTGATAGGACATAAGCACACAGCGTGACCTATATTTAATTTCCTAGTTACACAATGGAGTGTAACAATTGTTATATGACCGTAATTTTTATATTCGGTTAGAATCCTAGAATTCCTTCTATACTATGGAAAGACTAAAACTGTTAAATAGTTTCTAAGAAAACTTTATAAGAACAATATGTAAAATTTTATCTATGTAATGTTTATAGTTATATGATAGTTCGAAAAATTGGAAATGAAATATTAATTACGAAATGACTAGATTATTAATAATATTAAAAAGAATAATTATCAATAATCAAACACTCTTTTTGGTTGTCATTTGCCATAAAGAGAATGTTTGTTTTTTTTCTAATGGATATATCTTTTCCCAAAAATGAAGTTACTATTCAATTGTGAAACATTGGAAAATGTCTTTATATATGATATATTTTTTCTAGTTTGTAGCTTATTACTTGGAAACCATGTAGATATCCTTTCAGATGTCTCTAATCTTTACGCACTTCTAACATTTTTATCTTTGGTGATTTATACTCAGAGTAATATCACGATATATTGAAGAAAACATTATTTGTACGAGAAAAAAATAGACTATTAGGGAAGAATATGTAACCTCTATGTTGAGGCATTTATTTGAAAGAAAAATTTTAAATGACAAATGACATGTCAATGTCAAAATAATAAACCATATACATATATATTTTTTTGTATATTCCGTAAGTTTTAGAATATGGAGGCTGCTGTGTTCTGTTCTCAGCTAGTCAGTACTTTCTCTATTCTCTATATTTACTTTCACGCGAGCTTCGTTGAGAACCGAGATTGTTCACATCAGCGATTTTGAATCAACATTGTATTATAAACAGGTGAATCTAACACACATCTGGTTTTAGAGAAAGTATTTGCAAGAAGTTTATTGTGATATAGTTTTTAATTTTCGACACACTATCGTCTAAAAAACATAAAGCCAGTTTTAGGATCAAAATCGAGCTAGAACGCAATCTTTTTACTTATTTACAGAACTATTAAGCATAATTCTTTTACTGCTGTCGCAAGAGGGCGCTCTTTGACTTATAGCGCCTGAAGCGGCCAGTTCCTAACCGGCCCTGCATCATTCCTGCAAAATTGGACGTTTATTGTATATTTATGTCCGCTGTCTGTCCATGGAGTTTCTTGTCGGTTTTTCTCCATGAGCTTACCATTTGAAATTAATAGCAATGTGCAATTAGAGTTTAATGCTTCTTTAGTGCTATGTGCGCCATACTCCAAATCAGATAACTTATTAATATAATTGACTTTATCTTTTTCAATAAAAATATTATTCAAATAAAGTTCATAGTTAAATAAATATATTATAGCTGACTAGCTGACCCAGCAAACGTTGTTTTGAGATATATTATACTTTCGCTAATGTTTTATAGATATCTTATATTGAATAGATATGCTTCGTGAAATCCGGAAAACAGACAGACTGACAGACAAAAATTTTAACTACTAATACTAGGAGTAATAGCTATATAACAAAAATTAAATGTTTTTTTGGTTTTGTGCTACTTGTATGAAGATCCCTAGGGGTACTTTTTTGTTTTAATTAAATGTACAGAATAGAACACTTATAATTATTCATATTTCATTTTATTATTTATATATCATATATCATCATTTCATTCAAGAAACACACGACTAGGCCAAAAATACACACAAAAACGAAAGGTCCGCCATGCTTCAAAATCATGAGTAAAAACCCCGAATAGGTTCCAAACTAGTTGGGCACATTGCGATATAATTTCACGTTAATACAGCCGGAATAATATATGTAATATAATAGTCATGGTTCACGAAATTTCAAATTAAAAAAAAAACAAAAGAACTGAAAACTGTATACCCAAAAAAAGAAAGACATCTGAAATAATTTGATATGAATATTTTAACTGTAGATTAATTGCGTTATGGCAGCTTGCACATAGATTACAATTAGATGAACGGGATTGTACAGTTGTTTAATAAGATCACAGTAAAAAAATATCTATCTGAGTTCTTAATATACAAATTCTAATTTAAAAACTTTATAAAATAAAATTATAGAAATATTAAAATAACGTTCTATGTATATTAAAACTATAGAATTAACCAAAAACTAGAAGAATTGAGAAATCTGGAACTTAGCTGTTTCAGTAGATGACTCCAGCGCTTTTCAATGATATAGTATGACAGAACAAACATTGATGACCGCTTGGTAAAACGAAATAACTATAATTCGAATACGCTGTCGCATAAATAAATGTGTAATGAAAAAAGGTAAGTATAATAAAATACATAATTATATGCCTAAATTTTTTTCTTTTTCTAAATGCTTTTTCAGTATAAATATACGCATGTATTTGCTTTTTATTTTGTATTCTTCATTCAATTGTTCATTCTACATATCTAATATCAAGCTGAATGCTATATGCTTTCAAATATTATTATTTCTGTCATTGTTAACGACGATTTCTTTATTTTATCTTTCATTACATTGTTTTTTATGTACATTTTTACGAATAACATTATGCTTGATTTTGCAGGACATGTGCAAACATTTTAGTAAATTAATTAATTATTGAATTACCAGAAATGTAGTAGGCTGCAAATAATAAGTTAGTTATAGTTGGTATCTAGACCACACGTGCTTTTATGACTTAGGTGATGTAATCGGCGTGCTAACGGCCATTATTATAACGCATTAAATTTAAAACAAACGTCTTTTTCGAAGGTCAATATGGCGAGGAATTTAGAGACGTGGTAATTCTTTATTTTGTATGTCCACGTCATCGTTTGTTATGACATTGTTTACGTACAAGTATTCATTATCGACGTTATATTGTAGTATTATTTAAAGTTATTTTTTTATTGAAATAGCGTATAGGTGAGATGGATTTTATATTCAAATTATTAGGTACGTGAGACGTGTCTTCTTTTTAATCCTGATCGGGCGCGGATACAGGATGGTCTTTAGACCATCCTGTATCCGCGCCCTTTAGGGTACAATTTCAATTAAATTCCAAGGTAGATAATTTCTCTGTGGTGGAAAAAATAGACTCACTATTTTTTTTCCAGAAAATTCCACCAACTAATAAAACGATAATCTATCCTAAAAAAACTGTAATTGTGTTAACTGATACATGCAATGCGACTAAAGTTATTTTTATAATGATCAATACCAAGGGCTACTAAAAGGGGACAATAGCACCCATTGTGTCCCTTCTTTCCTGGAACCGCGCCTGATTTTGATGGTTCAGATGACAATGGAAACCGAATTTCGCACTCAAACTTGAATCTTTATCAAAATTGAGCAATTTCCCTGCACTTGATTACTGTTAGATTACTTAAGTTACGGTAAAATACATTAAAACATTATATTATGATAAATGTATTCCCACCAAACTCGAATCCAAGTATCTATATCCGCTGGCCAACGAAAGACGCGTCGATTTGAATTTAAATTCGTAACGGACATGCAATGAACTCGAGGCCAAAGACTTTGTTATCGCAGTCATACACGACGATTCATTAATTTGGCAAAGCTATAAAAACTTTTTAGTACCTATTTACATAATATTGTTTTAAATATCTGTGTTTGCAATTTATATGTGTATTATTTTTGCATTTGTGTGTTGAAGAAGGCCGTATCCCGACCACTTTTGCATTTTAAACGGGTTTTGGTATTCTGTAGAGATGAGCAAAGTTTAAAGGAATGTTTTGTTTAGTGTATAGCGTGGGAGTATGTAGTGTTCATACACAATTTACCTTAATCTATAAGAGCTTAAAATTATCTTAAAATTTATAAAAATTGCTACATAATTTTTATAATCTGTAATTATTTTAATATAAACTAGACCAATAGAAAAATAGGTATTATTTTAAGGACAACTTGTAGCGGTCAACGACATTGTAACGATATTTTAGATAATATTAACGATATAATATTCTTAATATTTTTTCGTACATAACCGTTATTTTACAGATAAAACATTTTTGACACACTGTTATCAATACTCTATATATCTTTTATATTTTAAGTACGTTTTATTGATATTTTAAGGCTGTCATTTTAACCTTCAAATAATATCAATAATGTTTCATTTAATGTTTGTCGATAATCTGGACCTGGTCTCTCTGATCTCAATATCTGATTTGATCTTTCGAAGTTTCACACCGTATAAGTATAGAATACTTACTCCAAGACACATCTCACATACAATAAAAATAAACATAAGTATCAGGTAAATAAAATGTACAAGTATATTTATATCTTTATCGTAACCTCATGTTCAAGGTGGAAGGCTAAACCCAGCACTTATAAGGATGTAAATTTTGTGCTGGTTTCGCGGGTACCTTGACACCAATGTCCATAACTTATCCTTCCTTCCGACAGATGAACAGCTGCAAGCACATGTTTGTACTTGTATACCGTTTCCGTTGTGAGTGTGAAACCCCCTGTGACACAGTTAAACCCTCGCTCTGAATAAAAAAAGCCTATCCTGAATCGGAGATTAAAAACAAACCATTACTTTCGAAACTTGTAGCGCTATGAAAAAAGTTTTATCAATGGAGACGCGAACAGGTGCTTACCTTTTTGTAGGATGTAAAATATACAACACTATACTTTTATTATTAAATAACTTGTCTCTAGTCTATTCGTAATTACTCGTTTTTAAAAACAAAATTGGTCCAAATATTGTTGAAATATCAGAACAAAACCAAAGAAGTAAATTATAATTGACATTTCTCTTAATTACGTGGGAATCTAGGTTAGTATTAACAAGCAATTACCTTATACGTACTTAATGAGAACATTTGCTACAATTGTTTTGCGATTTCGCCTTAGAAACTTCTAGTCTTATTATGGAACCTAGCATGTGTTATCTGGATACAGACAGTCAAGGTAATGAATCCAAAAATGGCGGTGTAGCGTTTCGAAGCGCCTGCGCGGCTGCTAGGCCTTTTAAGGTTTCCAAGAGCCTTTTAGAGGGCTGGCCGCTTTGACTGTGAAGGCAAACTTGAAATAGCACGACAAATGCATTATACTTTATAATTTGAGATGCGAAGTTTAATTAATGCTGTTTGAATATTCAATTTAAGGTAGAATGGATCATCTTTGAATTATATGTATATTTTATAGTATTGAAGTGGTTTATTCCGTTATTTGATGAAAACTTACCTTTCTACTTGAACAATTTATAAACTTATTTTCTCTTTTACACCTTTATATTGTTCTAATACACGTAAAATTAATCTCTAAAAGGAAATAGTAATATTTTACGTAAATAATAAAATATTAATGTTTCCATTTTACGTCAATTTCAATGAATGTCAATTCTATTGAATTTTAAGATGGCGCCATTCGCCATTTTATAATTCAACAATTACAATTTTAGGCTAAGGTTTAGATTAAACATAAGGTCGTTTATTTATTATCTAAATTATTCCTCTAAACTCTAAATAAATTAACCTTAAGAATAAGGATAAATTGAGCCAAGACGAGGGCTATTATGCCAATAAAATTCGTCAAGGTTATACTCAGGGTTCCTATTACGACGTGCGTCTAATATATTCCTTTGTTGGCATGTTCAGTATTTCTCATTGCGATAAGTACTTACTATGAGTTCAGTTTAAGACTGGAAATAAAATACCGTTGGCTCCTACTATTAGTCATCTGAAGTATGTATTAGAATTTTAGTTAAGTAATCATGAATAAGACTAATCGTTCTGTGCAAGAGACTGAATAAGCCGGAGGGGGGCGGGGTGTATAATTTGCGTTCGACCCTCGAGTCCTATTAAAAAAGTACCTATATTAAGTTTCTTTCATAGGTTTGACCATTCTAGAGTTTTGTGGTTGTTCCATGGGTCCTATGTAACACGTTGTCACCATCGCAGCGGCGGCAATTGTAGAACACGAATCCAAGGATACAAAATTGGTTGATGAATGCTATCTCTACGCGAGTACACATTACATACATACAAATACAATACAATATAAGAAACTTACTCTAATTCACACAAAAGATATTCTTATATCTTTATTTACATATATTATATTATCTTAATAAGATTTCCTTTAGATGTTTGAGATTCGATTTCTTAAATAATACTGAAGTTCAATATACATATATTTACTATGAAATATCACTTTGTAACCATATAATATTACAATTGGAGAACATCATTCTTATTTTATAAAAAAATATATATATAGAAGGAAAAAGAACTTGGACATGGACAAGAATCGAACCTGCGACCTCTGAGAAAATTCCCGCGTAAATGAAACTAGCATTATAATCATCTATATCGGAAGAAAGTTGACATCTGTTAGAATTATTCCAAAAAATCAAATTCTCTAACTTTGCAAAGTAAATGACATTGAAAAGTTGACGGAACCGAGATTTATGTTTTAAAAAACGTTTAGTCATATTAAGCTTATTTCATTATAATTATTATATTCATAATGAATTAAAGAATTCTTCGAATTTATTACTATGCTTCCAAAATACCACGGAAAAGACTGAATTTCATAAAACCACTATAATACTGAATTTTCATGCAGAGATTAGATAAAGTCGGTGTGTGTGTGTGTTTAAAGTTAGAGAAATAAAATTAAAAATATATATAAACTCCTAACTTCACAATGAAGTTTATTTTAATTTATTATTTATATAAAAACAAATAAGGAAAAATATTAATATCATAGAAATATTTTTAGACGTTTTACATCGGGCTATGTTTATAAAACAAACATTATATTGGGTTTTTTGGCTACTTAATTACTTCTGCTACACTACAGCTGGCTTGAACTGGAATCATCGTAATAAAGAACGCAGACAAAATGGCGAGTGACAGCTAGTTAGAAAATATATTTTATAACCTTATCTTGAAATTAAATGACGTTATAAGTTTTATTATAAATACCGAAGTAACAACGTAATATCAGTGGATTCGTAGTATTTTATAGATTGTGGATATAAAATATTCTTATATTTGTGATAATAGACACGTATTCAATTAATACACAAATGAGAACCAAGTCATTATATATACATAAATATATAAATTAATGTATACTTTCCTTGGTCAGGTCATAACTTAACGACTGGGCCATTTTAACCATTTTATATAAACATTGAAGTTTGAGGGAGCTTTTTATGAAGAGAAAACTTGAAAAAAGTAAAAAAAAAAATCAATATTAAATGTTACTGTTGTTGCCATGGCAACGTCTCTCGGTCAGCTAATAAAATTTAATATTTACGAAAAACAACTGACAGATGTTTTAACTTATTACCAAATATCCTGTTATATATGCAAATAATTAAATATATTATTGGTTGTCCGAGATTAAACTCTTATATATATATATATATATAAAATCATAAATCTATTTAGAGAATATGTTCTCAATTATGAACAACGTAGATATTTCCTGTAAACACGTGATAAGTGTCAGCATTGTTATGAATTTATCCTTAAATTAACAATTCTTAGGAAAATGGGAATAATATACCATTTTGTTTACTTACTAATATGTTTTGAACGAACTATGTACATATTTAATTCTTATATACATATGTATATCGAAAAGACCCGGCTGTATGCATGTTAATAATGTCAATTTTGTCAGACTAGTTTTAGCCATTGGGGTTTTTCTCATAAGATCGAAGCATGACTCACGGCGTTAAGATTTCACAGTGTTGCTAGTGGGGAAAAATGTCCATACTACTCACGTGTACTGTATATTAACATGTACATATATGCAAAAGACATCGATCTCCTTGTGAAGTTTAGAAGTCTAGCCTATGCTTAAGTTCCTTTTAAGAAGCTTTTCACCCTGCTCGTAACGTAATTCCTAATTAATCAAGCGAGTATAGATATTTGATAGGAAAACAAAAATCTCTATCTATATTATATCGTATTACGTGTATTTAAAATACACGATAAAAGTATTTTTCAATATTCGACTTATCGCTAGATATGAAATTAAGGAAACATTTATGACTCGTATATCATTTAAATAATAGCAAAACAATATGACTTGAAAAAAATTTAGATACAGTTACTTTTCCAGAACTTGGCTTTCACATTTTTCATTAAAAGCGGTTTTGAAAAGTAAATATATACATCATTGATTTACATTTTATACATATGTATAAGTATTTCACGAGAACACACGGACGGTAAACAATTAAATCAAAAACATCTGGTGAATAACAGTTGTAAAACTATGTCTCCCACGACGACAATAATGGGGGGAAAACGAAAGAGAGCTTCAAAATAAAGCAGCCATTTTATTGTCAAAGCTAAGTCAACTAGCGTACTAAAATCATATGAAAAGACTGTCAGTGAGCTAGTGCCCTCATCTGATTGGTGGAGACTCTAAATCGCAATTTTTTGGGGTCAAATAGGTAGTGGATATTGGAGAATGAATTGGGCTCATTTACTCGTTTAAATATATGAAAATACCTGTTTTTGTAAAGAAGCAATTAAATACGTATATTGAAACGCGCCCAGATAACATTTTTGATAATAATAGCATTCCTAGATAATACCTGCCCGGAAAAAATACAGATAACTAAATTATAACATATTTGAGGGTCATGATAAGCCTTTTATGTCTGGCACCACTCGTTTTAGCGTAAATTGATAAATTTATGGTATGAGTGAGTATATAACCTATACTATATATAATACCTACCTACCTACTATATATAATACCTACACACATTATTTACTGTTACGTATTTAGTTCACATTTCTCAATTTTCAATATCAATATAATTATAAAGTATCAATTCTCACCTTATTTCATACCCAGCATACCATGGCATATACAATTTTGCTTTTCGTTTATTATAAATATGACTTGTATGCAGAACTTGGAAGTTCTCAAAATGTTTCGCAAATTCCAACACCTTTACCTATAATAAGCAAAAGCCTACAACGGTCCCGTACAAATTCCTATTTATATTTATTAGTAATAAGGAATAAGTATTCCTCGAAATTATATTGAATATTATTCTGCGGTATTTCCTTACGACGACTTCGTTCGCAAACACAATGTATATTTAGTAACTGCTGTCATTCAAATTTTAAACAAATATTGGAGCTTAGGTCAATGCATTCGATTTGACTAATTTTATATAAATTTCATTTTGTATGTTGGTCATCTTATTTCATTTTATGTGTTGGTCAACCTGTTTAAGTCAAATAAGTTTTTCCGTTTTCGTGTCAATAGCGCTGATTCATACAGATATCGAAACATGAGTCATTGACTGTCTTACAAATATTTCTTAAAGGTTTGATTACGAAATTTATGTGGAAATAAAAATCATTATATACTTATACCATTTTTTAAAGATGACTCATGAATATCTATTCGAAAATATTAATTCCTTCCTAATCTCAGATATGTATAATGAAAAAAATGAAAAAAATATATGAAGTTTTTTTTTTTTATTAAAATATATTGCAGTATATAAACAGGGTTATTGAGTTACAAATAAATAAAGTTAAATATTATTTTCTTATTAGAAGCACAAAACATTGTTGCTTCGCTTATTATTTCGATAGATAGTTTCTTGGATTGCCTGCGTCCCTTTTTTGAATTATCGAAATTACAAATGTTAAATTACAGGCTCATTCTCAAAGTGAATAAGCTATCTGTATATAGAATCAGTATAGGAAAAGAAAGCAATAATAATTTTATAATAAGGATAATTTGTCAGGGCGTGGGGTGAGTCAGACGTGACGCACCCAACTGCAGGGGTACGAAGATCGATACTGTCAGACAAATGCACGCTCTTGTGCCCTAAACGCCATATTGGATTTAATTTTGATGCAGCTATTGATTTTGTCATACATATCGTAGTGTTTTTGTGTAGATTATTTAGTGTTGTTAGCTATTTTGATACAATCAAATTTATTCCTTTGGTTCATTTATGACGAATAATATAATAAGTAGGATATTTGCATATTTGGTACATCTACACATATAAATATGAATCCCTATTCCCCTTGGTCACGCCATACCTTACGAATGCGGAATGACTATACCATTTTAGCTATTTTTATATACTTACTCCTTGAAATTTGAGGAGGGTTGAAAAAGGATGAAGCTGAAGAATGAAAGTTGGAAAATTTCCCGGAAAAACTTAAGAAAAACAACTTTTCTTTTTCAAATATAAAAAGTTAGGAGCCTACGTTGCCATGACAACGTCTGGCGGGTCAGGTCGTACCGAATATGTTTTAAAGGAGGTTTTTAAAAGTGAATCATCAATTTTTAACTGTAAAAGGCAACATAAACATTCCTTTGAGTTGATTGCATCCAAAAAAATAAAATCCTTACCCTATAATGTAAGATAAAAAAACGACAAATGATTTTTTTCAAAAAAATAATTAATCATACTTTCATACTTTGTGCAGTAAAGCACTTAAAATTATAATTTTAAATTAAATAGACACGTTCTCTACTTTGGATGATGTTAACGGCACATTAAGTATACTTAAAAATAATTTATTCAGTAAGAAAGCGAGCATATTTTAATTCAAAACAATTTATAACACTAAACAAGCTCATCAACTTCTTATGGAAATAAAATGCACTTAAGAGTTATTTGGCGCGAAGAAAACTTAACTTTCGAATATGAAAATCGAATATTTATTGCAAAAACTAAACACAAAAGTATATCCAATTAAAACAACAATAAAATATGGGTTAATATGTGCTATTAGATCAAAATGGCGACTCATAGAGAAAGTGTAGACTGCAGTGTTTCTGAGACTGAGTGAAATGTGCTTGAAAATCAATTACTCAGTCTCGATAATAGTCATACACTTATTCAATACACTTACATTAATACTTATCTGTTCATATACCAATATTATTTTGTGAATAATATTAATTTTGAAATTTCACTGTTTATTTAATATTAAAGAAATCTTTCGTGATTGTTCAAAAACGTTGTTAAGATTTTCTGCAAGTCATAATTTTTATCTATTATTTATGACCGCGTGAATCATTTTGTTGACATAATATTAATAACCTCTTAGTTCAAAATTTAGATTTAATTAATACATGAACGATTAATAATTTATAAATAATGTTTATTTAAAGGAATTTCTGTAGAATTGAATTATTATCACATACGTGGCCGGTATGCGCCACTTGCGAACCTTATCACATCACTCCTTATCAGATTCTATCACATGTGGATACGCCTCTCCATATAAGGTAACAAAAATCGTGATTGGCCAGATATACTTCTACTCATAATGTATGAACTCTGATAAGGCCGTTTTATATAGTTTATGCAGTTCGTATTTTACTCATTTTAGTGAGACGTGTTGGACGCAGCGGCTGTCGCATTTACTTGCTGTACTTGTACTTTTATTTAAAAGTAAGTTTTTATATTTATTTTAATAATTTTTATTTGAATAATTAAAAGATTTAGTGGAATATTGTGCGTGTATAGTTGTGAAGTGTCGCTATTTGTTACGTAAATGGTTATGTAACAGTCCTGTGATAACGAAGTTAAATATCTATTTTCAACCTTATATTTTCCTGGGCGTGGTTTTATTTATTTAATTAAATTATTATTATCATGGTTTAATATCCATTTAAATAGTTTTTAATAAAAATAAATCGAAATGTATGTTTGAATTAAATGAATTTTGAACAAAATGGCTGTTACCAAGGACAAATGATGTTAGGATTAATATGAAATTTACATTGTGATAACAATCGAAGATAACGTGTTGATTACATGGACTGAATTACGTCTATTACATAATAAAGATAAAAATATACTAATTTTATAATTTCTATCATTTTCAGACTAATTCAAAATGTGCGACGAAGAAGTAGCCGCTTTAGTAGTGGACAATGGATCCGGTATGTGCAAGGCCGGGTTCGCAGGAGACGACGCTCCCCGTGCCGTCTTCCCATCGATCGTGGGCCGCCCTCGTCACCAGGGCGTCATGGTCGGTATGGGACAGAAGGACTCTTATGTAGGCGATGAAGCCCAAAGCAAGAGAGGTATCCTCACCCTGAAGTACCCCATCGAGCACGGTATCGTCACCAACTGGGACGATATGGAGAAGATCTGGCACCACACCTTCTACAATGAACTGCGTGTGGCCCCCGAAGAGCACCCGGTGCTGCTCACAGAGGCCCCCCTCAACCCTAAGGCCAACAGGTTGGTACACGTTCTCCAGACTTTCGACTTCTTTTTTCTATTCGTGCTTAGATATTCAGGGATGCGGTTAATTAACGTTCGCTTTTACATTGTTATAGAGAAAAGATGACCCAGATCATGTTCGAGACCTTCAACACACCCGCCATGTACGTCGCCATCCAGGCCGTGCTCTCCCTGTACGCCTCCGGTCGTACCACCGGTATCGTGCTCGACTCCGGAGACGGTGTCTCCCACACGGTGCCCATCTACGAAGGTTACGCCTTGCCCCACGCCATCCTGCGTCTGGACTTGGCCGGTCGTGACCTCACCGACTACCTGATGAAGATCCTCACCGAGCGTGGATACTCTTTCACCACCACGGCCGAGCGAGAAATCGTCCGTGACATCAAGGAGAAGCTTTGCTATGTGGCCCTCGACTTCGAGCAGGAAATGGCCACCGCTGCCTCCAGCAGCTCCCTCGAGAAGTCCTACGAACTTCCCGACGGACAGGTCATCACCATCGGCAATGAGCGATTCCGTTGCCCAGAGGCTCTCTTCCAACCCTCATTCCTGGGTATGGAAGCTAATGGCATCCACGAAACAACATACAACTCCATCATGAAGTGCGATGTCGACATCCGTAAGGACCTGTACGCCAACACAGTATTGTCCGGTGGTACCACCATGTACCCCGGTATCGCCGACCGCATGCAGAAGGAAATCACAGCGCTAGCACCCTCAACCATGAAAATCAAGATCATCGCTCCCCCGGAGAGGAAGTACTCCGTATGGATCGGAGGCTCCATCCTCGCGTCTCTGTCGACCTTCCAACAGATGTGGATCTCGAAACAAGAGTACGACGAGTCCGGTCCCTCAATCGTCCACAGGAAGTGCTTCTAATCATCAACTAAGACTGTACCTAATACCTGATGCCCTTTACCGAGACCACAAAAGGGCGTAAATTACGCTTGTGATTATAAATATAAGTGCAGTATTTAAATAGGATGTAAGGTATCGTAATATGTGTATTACGTAAAATAATTTTTTGACAAAGATTTTAACTTATTTATTAAAGTCACTAACATTTTTAATAAAATAATTTTTACCGGTATAAGAGTGCATTTTATTTAACTAACTATTGACCACAGGCACTAATTAATTAATAATTTATTTGGTAAAACTGTCAAATATATCGCTCAGACCAAAACTCAACGCCGAGACATCTGACAGATAATACCCACACATTCTAAAATAATAATAAAATATTTTCCCGTTATCAGAATATTCCCTAATTATAAATGATGTACATATATTTAATGCAATTAGATGAAATAATTAACTGCTACACAATTTTAATTGGGTATATATTAAACTATATTATAAAATATTTAATTATATTGTTTTCCTCTCACATAACGCGTCTAAAAACATATTATGAGGAAATCGGAAACAATATATTTATAATATAAATAAATGAATTATCCTCTGCTTTGTGTAAATTAATTAAATTGTCAGGTTTCAATAACAGCAGTCTGCAGTGTAAATAATAATAGCAATAATTAATTAATCCTATTTAACTGACACAAAAACGTGTTATGAGTTTAACATCTATATTTGCCTGACATAATGTCGTCAGAGTTCCCAAAAATAAACAGATTTGAGTGCTTTTTTTTTAACGAAACCCCTGTCTGTCGAGATGTTTCTTGGTTTAAACGAAACCCTTGTCTGTTGAATGTTTGGTAAATAAAAGAAGTCGTCTCCAAGATATTCAACTCTCATTGTAATAACTGACATTATCTCTTGAAATATTGAAGCTAATAATTCCGATTTATTGTTTAACATAAATATGGATTTAATTAATTAATTAATTAATTATATATAATATCTAAATAATATAAAAGTACAATTTATTTGATTATATCTGTATGCGTGTAAACAGCGCTTTACGAACTTGACCTACAGTCAAATTTGGATATTTATTTTTAACTGACCCAGTAGCCATCGTAATGCTGGTCTATAATTAGTAGCGGCACTCCCGCGTCTGAGTTTCTATCACATGACGTCACTCATGCATCTGTGGAATCCATTTTGTACTATTTCAAGATATGGGTGTAATGGGTGCAACGCATCAGACGCAATATTAACAATGTAATGCACATGTTTATTGTTATTAAATACAGGCATTGTTAATTCTTCAGCTGATTACAATAGCATTAGTCATATAAAAATAATTTTAATAATGTAGTGTCTATTTTACATTAATTACATTGTTATAGTTACAATATTGAATGGAGAAGATTGTATGATGCATTCTTAATTTATTAACATATTACTTCAAGGGTTAAACTAGATCCAAAAATAGTTTATGGAATGCACGTGCAGATGCTTCAGCCTACAGCCAGGTTCAAGGGCGTAGCGATCGATGCCCCGCTCGCCTGTACGCAGACGCCAGCTACTAGACGAAAGACATTCGTTGTAGGAACACGCCACTTAAATATAGACTATTTACTATACACAAACGCGTCTAATCTGCGTAGTATAGTTTTATCTATAGCATAGAATAGATATTCTATTTAGATCTTCATCTCAATGAAACTTTTATTGTATTTCGTTTGCGTGTTTATTTGTTAATAAAAAAAAATGTATATTTGTGAACTAATTGTTAATTGTTATTTATTACTTTCAATCATCTTGCACATTTATTGGAGCATAAATTATTAGATCAGACATTGACATTTCATATATACTAAGTATAATCATAATTACATTTATTTTAGTTATTTACTAAGCTCAGTCTACTTTTTGTCATTATGACCAACATTTTTTACAAAACATATCCTTCCTGCATCATTGAGTGTGACAATAAAATATTTATGTTATTGAATTATTAATAACATGACTCATTATGAACGACATGACACGATTTAGGCGAACATTTTGTCTATAATGTTAATATCATATATAAAAAAACAAAGCAGTTATTTCACATTCAATCTACGTAGATTATATATAGAAAAAGTATTTTAATAAAGAACGAATGAAAACTACATAAATCTAGTCTGCAATAAGTAGAACGGTGGTACTGAACTTTTATAACTTCCCAGCTTAGGGCTAGTGACTAAATTTGTAGGATAAAATATAAAGAAATTCTTAGAAAGATTTATGAAATAGTACCCCAAGCAGTGGAAGCAATTCGTCACTACTGAAGTCAACATTATGGACATGATTATGACTCAGTTCGTTGTAATTATGTATTCTTGACGAATCTTCTTGAAATACAATAGTTATTGTAATTCAATGTGTTCTATCAAGCATCCTTTGACTCATGTGAGATTGCCAACGGAAACTAATATACATTTTGTTATTAATTTACCCTATTGTGTTATTTTTACATACCAATAGAAATAATAATATTATTTGTGCTATATTTTGCGTATTTTTAATACACTCCAACATGGCGGCTAGGTCGTATATCATACAGATAAAATATGTGATTTAAATTTAGTATTATTAATTTGTACCCTCAATAATATTTACGCTTAACATGTAAACAAATTAAAGGCCGTGAATAATTCTTTTGCCGAGTCAAAAACATTGTCCTTGGCTGTTCAATAATGACCCTTGGCTTATTAAATACATAGTTTGAACTAGGGGCAACCTCCTAGGGTTGAGTCAGCGTCGTAGTACGCATAACGCATGCGCCGTCAGCTGTGACTCATCGGACATCATTAGAGCGGTTCCGATTTTAAGATATTGAATGCATTAATTATTTTTATTCCCAGATAAATAATATATATTTTTTAATTTAAACCTCTTTAGTATGTACTTTTTAAAGTTCTAACAGTAGAATCTTGTAAATTAGTGTTTTTAATGATTAAAAATATTAAGAAAACGAGAATAATATGGAAATTATATTCAAATTAATATTTAGTTCATTTATTCTGAAAACGTGTATAATTTTATCTAAAATATTTTTTAATACTTCAATAATATATACAATTACCTTAAACCGTGTCTTATTTCATCCTAACATATTTTTTTTTACTATCCACTTCATAATTTGCATAGATCCAATCAATCAACTTTATACTATTTTTAAAAACTCGGAGTACGAAATAGATAAAAAAAACGATCTGCTACCCGTTGCAACACTACAAAACATGCTTGTGTGCTCGTGTATATATTGTGACCGTTGGGAACGTGCACCAATCAGCATCCTGTGCCCATATATGGCAAAACCCGTCAGTTGTGGCGACTGGCGAGGAGGACTGCTGTACTGAATGCAAGAAAAAACTACATTCCAATTTCGATTTATGAACAATTGCCTGACATTCATGAAGTTCGACTGTCACTAGATGATTTTGTAGGTCATTTTATTTATCGTCGAAGTAGACATTTTAAATTTTGCAGGTATCTTGTTTGTTAAGACCATCGTTGGGCTGGGTGCTAATTTTGCAGTGTCACATAAAGAGGCAAAACGACATTCGCCAGCGGCCGTACGACAGACTACTTCCGAGGCGCTCGGCGAGTCTCAGCGATCTCATTTTTTTACGTTGCTTTGATTTCTCTGTAAGTTGGTTTTAAGTTTTACATACATATGTTTCTAGAAAGTACATTTTTTTAGGTTAATAGTATTAAGTATCATTATTCATGAAATCATTAACAACCGATTGATATTAAGAAAATAACGAACACACAAGTGGTGATGACCATGAGAATCTTAACAAAGAAGAAATTCTATCTAGACTCAATGAGATTCATTTTATAACTATATACAATATTGCAGGTTCTAAAATACTGTATTATCTGCTCTTGCAAAATATAAGCGCCACATATGCATAAACTATGCTGGCATGATTCCAATATTGATTACTATGTATCGGTTTTTTTACATACTTTCACTACAATTCTTATATTGTATATATACAGAATGTAAACATATACATAGAAGGTAATACGTTATCTAAATCAGCTGTTCTAATACAAAAGGTTATCACACAAATTGGACGCTAAATAAGTATTGTAAGACAAGAGGTTGAGGTCTGATATGTCGTTATCAAGTAGCGAGCTATCAACGCTATTCGAGCGGGCTGCGGCGTCGCGGCGAGGGGCGGGGGGGGACGCGCAGGCTCCCTGCAGCGCAATACCATATATGGTAACGAAAACTCAGGATTTCTGCTATTGGTGGAGAGCTGGCCGCGGTCGCGGGCTCGCGGGTAGGGGGGCCCCGATAACCAGCCTCATTTATATACTCCGGTTGCCCCGTCCGCTAACATTCCACGAAGTGTGCTCGAGTTGAGGTGTTGTGCAGCATAACCGAGGCTGTGCAATAGCAATATTAATTTATTTATTTAATAGGACTTTTTAAATTAAAGTAAGTTTAGAAATGTGCATATACTTGTGTTATTAGGTGCATGCTACCTGTGATTTGTGATGTGTTAAAATTGAGTGAGAGCGGTCAGTGACACGGAGCCGGGTGATGCCGGTCGGGATACCGGGAACGCCGGTTGCGGTAGGGCGTGGTCGAGCCTTGCTTTCAAATTGCATTAAAAATACAAGTGCAGTGATTGAATTAACTAGCTTAGCATGTGCTCGACTTTATTTAACCCGAGCCCGTCTCCGTGTCTCTCCGCGCTAGCGATAAAATGCCACATCCGCGAAAGGTCACAACGGATTTCTAGTTAGACACAACCTTATTTGGTCTCTGCAGCACCATCGCCCACTTACTGTGTGGCGTGGGTGACCTCAGCATAGAATACCATTTATGGTGTATACTGTAATATTCGCCAAACAGTATTTTAGTTATTTCTATTCATCAAGTGAAGATTGGTTATTTAGACTAAATTAAATTTGTATGCGTTACAATGACAGCCTTTTTTATTTTTCTATCATTTTCAGACTAATTCAAAATGTGCGACGAAGAAGTAGCCGCTTTAGTAGTGGACAATGGATCCGGTATGTGCAAGGCCGGGTTCGCGGGAGACGACGCTCCCCGTGCCGTCTTCCCATCGATCGTGGGCCGCCCTCGTCACCAGGGCGTCATGGTCGGTATGGGACAGAAGGACTCTTATGTAGGCGATGAAGCCCAAAGCAAGAGAGGTATCCTCACCCTCAAGTACCCCATCGAGCACGGTATCGTCACCAACTGGGACGATATGGAGAAGATCTGGCACCACACCTTCTACAATGAACTGCGTGTGGCCCCCGAAGAGCACCCGGTGCTGCTCACAGAGGCCCCCCTCAACCCTAAGGCCAACAGGTTGGTACACGTTCTCCAGACTTTCGACTTCTTTTTTCTTTTCGTGCTTAGGTATTCAGGGATGCGGTTAATTAACGTTCGCTTTTACGTTGTTATAGAGAAAAGATGACCCAGATCATGTTCGAGACCTTCAACACACCCGCCATGTACGTCGCCATCCAGGCCGTGCTCTCCCTGTACGCCTCCGGTCGTACCACCGGTATCGTGCTCGACTCCGGAGACGGTGTCTCCCACACGGTGCCCATCTACGAAGGTTACGCCTTGCCCCACGCCATCCTGCGTCTGGACTTGGCCGGTCGTGACCTCACCGACTACCTGATGAAGATCCTCACCGAGCGTGGATACTCTTTCACCACCACGGCCGAGCGAGAAATCGTCCGTGACATCAAGGAGAAGCTTTGCTATGTGGCCCTCGACTTCGAGCAGGAAATGGCCACCGCTGCCTCCAGCAGCTCCCTCGAGAAGTCCTACGAACTTCCCGATGGACAAGTCATCACCATCGGCAATGAGCGATTCCGTTGCCCAGAGGCTCTCTTCCAACCTTCATTCCTGGGTATGGAAGCGTGCGGCATCCACGAAACAACATACAACTCCATCATGAAGTGCGATGTCGACATTCGTAAGGACCTGTACGCCAACACAGTATTGTCCGGTGGTACCACCATGTACCCCGGTATCGCCGACCGCATGCAGAAGGAAATCACAGCGCTAGCACCCTCAACCATGAAAATCAAGATCATCGCTCCCCCGGAGAGGAAGTACTCCGTATGGATCGGAGGCTCCATCCTCGCGTCTCTGTCGACCTTCCAACAGATGTGGATCTCGAAACAAGAGTACGACGAGTCTGGTCCCTCAATCGTCCACAGGAAGTGCTTCTAAGCGCTTTAAAGCGCTCGCTGCCGCCAGAAGCAGCCCGCGGCCCGGCCGGCGCCCGGTCGGCTGCTGAACTCAGGCTTGTAATCTCCGTTAATTTAATTGTACGTAAGATATTATTATTGTAATTAAATCGTAATAGTGACGGCAGGGCGGAGCGCTCCGCCGCGGGCGCGCCTCGACCGCCGGCCTCGGTACTGCACTCGCCAAAGGATCTTTTTGTAATCTCATGAATGATGATTGTATGTGCTGAAACGGATAAGACTACTTTCTTACTAGGTCATTTATAAATTATAAAATAACAAAAATACAAGAAAAAAAATCTGAAAAATTAAACCGTTTTTCCTTTCACCTCTCACCCTCCACACCTAGCACCAAGTGCTCCACGGCATGTTCAGACTGATCTACTTCGAGCAATGCTTCAAAATAAATAGACAATTGTTATATAGAAATACTTTTCCGAATTTACCTATGAACTTCATACATGACCTCTGTAGTCGTAAATTTTAGTAAAACTAGTGAACCAGCTCAAAGTATTTAGATAACTATTGAGTGCATTTCGAAGTTATGAAATAGGTATTACAATAGTTTCAAGGTGTAACTTAAATATTTACGGTTGAAAAGCTACCTATTGTTTATATCTATAGAGAATTGTTTGGCTTTGAAATTGAAGACTGCCTTCGTTGATTCTTATCGCAATTATTTTGTAGGAACCGTCGGCTGGTAGTTTAAGCTTAGATAGTGATTGGTTGAGAAAAATTTAATTTATTACGATTGTTTTAACGGCAAATGGTTATAATATCAAATCTAACCCATAAAATTTATCCTAAGAAGTGATTCTTTACTAATTAGTGGTTTATGATATGTATTGAATTCTGAGTATTGAATGAGGCGGAAGTCATCATTACTAGCTATCTTTCATATTTTACAGTTACTAAGTTAAAAGAGAAAGACTGTTTGCCAAATGAATATGCGTTTTTATGACTAAGTAGTAAAATCTTTAGTCACAATAGGCTGCCGAGTCACGTATGAATTACAGAAAGATCACCTTTCGTCAAATTATTAAACTGATCTCGTGTAGGTACTTTATAATGTACCCACATTTGTTTAATTGTATCTTAATATTTTAAAGTGAAAATTATAATGATTATTACTCAATAACTCAAAAAATTTAGGATGGATACGTATGGGATTTTACAAACACTGCTGCTGCGGAAACTGCTACTTTTTATAACAAAAAATAAAGATGCAAAGAGAATGGCGCATGTTATAATTATCTGTTCCAACAGTCCCCTGGCCTCTATCGCTCTTTCGCGAGAGAGAAGCCTCGGGCATAAACTAGTAAAAAATAATATTGTTTGCATACTTAGAATACAATACGACTCTGTTCGATGCTCGAGATCAAACATTGTTAAGACCCATTGATTTAGTATTGTTATAGGCGTAACTTATACAAATTGCTAATAAATGACGTCAACTGAACATGTTTGGTTACTCAAGCATTGACTGATGACCAAATACAAAACAAATGAGTCATAGGAAAAATATATATAGACGAAGAACATATTAAGAACATACAAACAACCTTTAATTTTCCACAAAACAAAGTTTCTGATGGAACCGGTTTTAACATTTGTATATAGTAATAATACTCTGAAAGTCTTAGTACTTATGTTTACATTTATTGCAAGTGATAAAGGAAACCAAACAGTCTTTAGGAACATTTATTATTAATTTGTTTTATCAAAACGCCATCCAATAGCAAAAATATTACATTAAAAAATCCATAGATTTTGAATGAATACTTTACCGTGCTTCATATTTTTTGTCATATGCAAAGAAAAATTCAGTATACAGTGACTTGTTTGATAACCTATATTTAGACAGCTTGGAAGCATCTCAGGAGAGTAAATAAGTCTCAAGTTTAATAATTACAAGAAACAGCTGAAATTAACTAGAGAAACCTATTTTAAACCTGCAGCAAGCAATATAATATTTTTTCCTTTTTTTTTTTCATTGACGGTCAATATCGTGTGATTTTCCATCTTTTTTGATATAGTTATAGAATAGGAAATCATTACTAAATACTAAACAAATCAATAACAAGACGGTAACAAAAATCCATAAATATTATTACAGTATGTAATTATACGAATTAATAGTTGATATTAAAAAACTGTCAGT
Organism: Dircenna loreta; assembly: GCA_963555665.1. NCBI lineage: Eukaryota > Metazoa > Arthropoda > Insecta > Lepidoptera > Nymphalidae > Dircenna > Dircenna loreta. The sequence continues at coordinate 1,689,470 of OY743097.1, read as the reverse complement.
TATCGCTAACATAAATAAACCAGCTAAAATGTGCTTATCAGATCACAACTGTGTTGCAAATACGGAATTATCTACACATAAATGATTTTTTTTTCTGGTCACGCCATAACTTGAGAACAACAGAACCATTTCAGCTATTTTTCTTATATCCCCCCGTGGTGTCTATGGAAGGTTCATAATGAAGAGAAAATATGGTAAATTTGCCCGGAATAAATTAAAGAAAAAATTTTTTTTTCACTTTCCAATATAAAATGTTACTAGCTGTCGTTGCCATGACAACGGCTGTCGGGTCAGCCATTTCAGTTCATCTTCATTAGCGGGAAAGCTTAGTATTCTCAGAAAAACAACAAAGTTTGTATTGCAATTTTTATTTTCGAACATCACAAATATTTAACATGATTCAAAGTTCATCTTAAAAAAATCATAGTTAAAATTTTACAGAAGTTAAAAAGTGTTAAAATTTTACATAAGTTAAAAAAGTATTTCAGTAAGATATTTAACATCAAATGTTTGGTTTAAAAACCATTCCATTAATTCGTTGAAGATATATCAAAGACAGAAATAAATAACACACTAAACATTAGCAAGCCGCCATACATAAGCGCCTATGGGCGTAAAAATATAGAAATAAAACGAGAGAACACTAAAATATTAGTGGTAACTGAAAGCGAAATCCTAGACTATGTTATTTAGATAAAAAAAAGCAGAAAACATAATTTTAGAGAAATAAAATGAAAGCACAAACTAATATAATAATTTAGATAATAAGGAATGTTCCAGACGTTCCCATTTAAGTCCATCGTGATAATTCATGTGAAAACAAACTTAACTAAAATAATCTACAAGATTCAAAAGTTAAAAACTTTTAGTTTGAGACAAATTAAAAACACTTAAAATGGCTTAAAATACACTAAAATCTATTTGGACTAGTTCCTTCATTAAAAATTATCTACAAGGATCTACAACTTAAGTTAACATCTTAAGTCAAATATATTAATGTATCAAAAGACGTCAGTATCGTGTAGTCTTGATCCTTGTTTATTTAAATAGTAAAAAAAAGTACATTAGGAAACTTATAATCAAAGCTTAAAACATTAAAACCTACATATCTTTAAAAGTATTCAGAATAACTAAGCGTTATAAAATTATTGTGCGGTCTCATTAATATAGATTTTATAATTATATTCACTGGGTAGTTATGTATCTGACTTGAATTGCAATGCTTAGTTAGTAGTTAGTATAAAGATGAGGTATTTATTTATAAATGTAATTATTATTAAAAATAAGGCTATGAAACTGTATTTAGAAAAAAAATCTTCAAATTATAAATATTTTCAATGAAAAATTAGAAATACAAATGAATACACAATTCTATATTATTAATGATCTATAGAAAATATTATTTAAGTATCAATATTAATAATATATTAATATTGGACTATTAGTTTTAAAATATATATTGAACAAGTTTGTGCATTGCATCACGTCAGCATACACTTAGATTCTAGTAATTTGTACTTTAGACCTATTTTAAAACTTACTAAGGCCACCATTTAAAAAATATATTTAACTAAGAATTATTGTTTTTAACACTGTCCTCTGCCCGACGGATCTTTGTCAGCGGGTTGCCATGAACCCTGAATCTATAAACACAGGTATAGGTGGGGTTCCCATGGTTACTCTCTATCCTTAATTCAATGGTGTCATAGGCTACTGGATACTCCACTCCACCGATGATGGTGGTTTTGGGGTGCTTCACTGGGAAATACTGGATGGATGTGCCGTTGGCATCGTACATGTAGTCTCCAAACAGATGTGGTTCCGTATCCATTTCTCCATGCAGACCCTGGAATAGTGAGTTTGTTATTATTTTTGTATATTTTATAAACTATATTATATTGAATTAATTTTATTATTATAATTAGTTTTTTAGTATTAAAAAATAACTATAAAGCAAATAGAAACATAGTTTTCACTTCTAACAGTGTAGTCTTTTGTTCTTAGTTTGATAGTGTATTACTAAAATATATTTAGAGACAGAGACATTTCATAGGTGCAATGTATGCCATATTTCAAATAATAGTAATATTGACTTTGAATGTTTAAAATCGTACAAGTAATTGCTAGACAGCAAAATATTAATGTTACACATGTAATTATAATATATAATATAATATGTTATTACTTACGTATACAGAGAAATTCTTGGGTGCAGATTCTATTTTGCCCTCGACGGCTAGCAACCTTGACATGTGTTCCAGAGAGAAGCCGGTCACCTCAATTATTGCGTACGTACGGATCACTGAAAAATAACATTTTTTTATATATGTTAATATTTTACTAGTCACTAAAAGTATATCAAATATTATTTTTGATATATATCAAGATTCTATTGGTGTTTTGTGGATTAATCTCCTCATGGATCGTTAACATCGGAGGCGCATATGATATTGTAAAGACAATATCAATATGGAGTCATTTGAATGTCAGAGATCATCACACTCATTAAACCTGATACTTTTGTTTTTAGGTTAGAACGATCTGTATTACTAAATACTAATAGCGACATTTCATTATACGATCTAAGCCATGCGATTAGACCTCTTGATGAATAGCTAATAGACGTCTCCACCAATCAGAGAAGCACTAACTCACATTTCACTATGCGATGCTATTTTCAAGGTCAAATCGTATGGTTTAGATTGTAGAAGGTATATTAAGTTATACTAATCGTTAAAGTTAAGTTATATTTCGTATATATATATATATACCTATATATTTCTATACCTTGTTTTAATTTAGTAGGGCTTATTTTTTATAGTTAATAATATGATAATGAATAATTACTGAGACCCCAAATAAATGCACTAAGCATTTGTCTAACGGCTACTAAACAAATTTTAATTTATAAAAGTCACTTCAGGCACACTAGACAGTCAAATTAAAGCAACGTCAACCTATCATCAAATAAAGTATATTTTAGTATAATAGCTGTGCGTCAGTTGTCCTCACCCAGGTAGCCCGGGAAGCCCTGGAAGGCCCAGCACTCGGCCGGCATGGCGCCCGGCGTGAGCGCGTGGCGCGGCGAGGTGTGCACCCACCACACCGGCACGCCCAGGATGGAGTACTGCTTCGACTTGATCTGGTACAGCTCCGTGCACTTCGTTGACAGGATCTGGCCGCCTGCGGTTGTACGGGGATTTAGATATTTCGATCTTGAAAGGTTTTAGAGAATTTGATAATCGAAAAACTGGAGTTTGTTTTTTTACAACTTACCGGCAGATTCCAGAGCGTAGTCTACAAGACCGGTCCTATCCGCGTCGTAGACCTGGAGCATGCCGACCACCATTTTCTTGATCTCCTCCAAGTCGACGTGACTCGCCTCCGACTTCGACTCCGGCCGCAATTCTACTTCCCTGACGTAATCCCTGACCTTCTCCACGACTGTTTCCATTTGCCGTTTCTCGACAGCAAATAGATATTCTTGGACAATTTGACGTATCTTATCCTCACTCATCTCTTCTTGCCAGGAGTTCAGGAGCCGCTCGTGTATCTCTTGACTTAATACCAGCATCTGCTCGTTGGAGACGTAATCTTTATCGAAGTGTCGTTTGAGCTCGGCAGCCATTGCTGCACTGTTGTCGTCATTCAGGATTTGGACGAGGTTCTTCTGCAAGTAGTTCAAGGAGTACTGTTCTATTCGAGCGTCTAGATCATCAATCTTGGATAATTTTTGGTCAAAATAATTCAAGCGAGTGTCGACTTTCATAGCCCAGTTCTCCAACGCAGCCACCCGCTTTTTCAGATCCGGATCTTGTAATATTTCTGGCGGCTTGTAGCCATCGATGACATTATCTTTCAGGATCATGTCCTTGTAAGTGTAACCTGAAATATAAAAATAAATAAGTTTCAGTACACCTCCCCTGTCCTTCCCACAAACTAGAAACAAAATGATAAATATTAAGCAGGGAAGGACAGAGGTTTAACATTACTATAATATCATATAACTCACCCGAACATCGCATCTATCCTTCCCTGAATTAATATATGAGGGGGATTTGTAAGAAAAAAATCATTTTGCATACGTAAATTATAATTAAATCATTTTTAGTACAGTTATATATTATTAGCCCGCCCAGAAATAATTTAAAATTGTGATTATTAAAATAAACTTATACATTTATTAAGTTATTTGAAACCATAACATTAAATTTTAGAATAAATATTGTTAAATTAAGACTAGACGAAGAAAAACGAAAAACAAACAACCAAATTATGATATGGCATCTTTTAAGGTACACACTTAAAGCTTAGTATATACGAGCTGTTTTTAATTTTTGAATTTTAATTCTTATATATATATATTGTGACTATAATATAATTTTTCTATTATTTATTGCAAAATATATATATTTTTTAATAAAAACAGCATGTATACTACGGTTATAATAAAATTTAAAGCAAATAAAATCAGTAATATTATAAATAACAATATTGAATCAAAAAATAAACATTTTGTACATTGTACATTAAAAGCATTGATAACAAATATAATATTAAATGTATATAAATAACATTAATTCTAATAAAATATAGAAAATATAAGGAAATTATTCTTGAAAACTATATTTTAAGTACTAATGAAGTTCCCGTTTAAAAAATAGTTATATTCTAAGTTAAAGCTGCATTTAAATTTCAGTACAATATTTTTGTTTCTTTTCAAATGAGATCCAAAGGTTTTTAATATTTTTTTAGTATATCTTAAATATTTCTGGTATAAAATAAACCTTTTTCATTACTATTTTCTAAACGCGAACCTTTATAACCACGATAATATATTTGAAACAATCATAGAATGAAATGTATCGACACAGGCAGGATACGAACCTGCGACCTCTGAGAAACCGTTCCGTCACTCTTCCAATTGAGCATACGCTACGGTCTAGTTTTCCAGAGGGACAAGTTTGAATATTGAACGCATCGATTAAAATTTCTATATATATATTTATCTAAAACTTAATCTTAACATATATATGGATATTTTCAATACGATAATAGATTAAGAAAATAAAATTTCAAAAAATAATATTAATAAATATAAATTAAAAAAATATTGCTTTGAGATGTAGATAGAGGCGGATTCTTTTGATCAATGTATCCTTATAATAAATATATTAATATCCGACTATTCCGGACCAGAATCTTCGTATTTCCTCCCAGCAGCTGTCTGCGACCGTTCCAATATACTCTGAAGCATCAGACATTCTGTTCTGTACCACTTCTCTGTACACTTTGTATGTCTTGGTCACCGCCGGTATGCTCTCCGTCATATTAGACAATGGTATATTTATTTCGGGTAATGAAAAATTAAAATTTATATCTTTCACATTCAGCGGCAGACTGATATTGGATATTTTTGCCGAAAATTCAGATAAATCTAAACTGAAATTGGTAAAATTTGGTAATATATGTTCGTAGTGTTCATACGTGTGGTGCACTGAAAGAAATGGGTTTAACATTACAAATACAATACGATTCCTGAAACTTACAAATATTTAAACAAATACGAATCATTACAAAAAAACATTATTATATAAGTTATAACTATATTATTATTTAAATTGAAACTGAATATAGAATGAAATATAAATCGTTACGGGCAGGATTCGAACCCGCAACCTCTGGAAAATCCCGTCGGTCTATCAACTGAGCTACCGTATCGTGACCTGCTTCAATACATTTATTCTATATATAATCTTCTTTATCGGGAAGGTCGTGGGTTCGAATCCTGCCCGTATCGATTAATATTTCAATAACATGTTTATAGACAATTTCTAATTTAAATTATTGTTAAATATATATATGTATACACTTACATCCATAGCCGAGAGGAGGCAAGAGGAGCAGTAAGAGCCAGGGCCACCATCTTCTTTTGGCGACTTCTTTGTATCTACTGGAATACTTCTCACTCTCTTGAGTCTTACTCGGTGATATCTGAAAATATTATTGTATTAATACGTGTAGCAAAAACTTTGTAATGAAACTACTGAAATATATATGCAGATGGAGTATGAAATTTAACACAGATAAAGTTTATATGAAGAAGCGCTGAGATAATATTTATAAATATCGTAATGCATTTGAAATACATTAAATTAATAATAATTACACACACTACAGTGAGATACATTACGCACAACACTAAATTGTTTATTTTGACACTGTCAATGTCAAGTATATATCAGTCTGACGTCAAATAGTAGAATTAGAATAGAAAAAAAATATATATAACTTACAACCTTAATAATTAATGTTTGAAAATATCTATAAACATGTATACCCATGACAAGGTTATTTAAATTTTAAATAAATAGATATATAAATACACAATTAATCGTAATGGGATTCGAACCCGCACCTTTGAGAAATCGTCCCGTCGCTCTAACAATTGAGCTATCGTGTCTCTAATTATATATTTATTTATAAAAAAAAAGAAAATGCGAATATATATATATTATATGGTTATTATTTGATCAGATATAATCAGTATATAATTTTCTATGAAAACCTGAAAGATCCTTACAGTTTCAGTGATTGTAGTGGTGGTTGTAGTTAGAACTGTTTTAATAACGCTGAAGATCCAATAGAACGGCGCCATGGCAACCGACGCGGCTGAAGACACCACGCCAGCTGGAATGTACGATAATATTTATTATTTGTATACTACAATTGATCATATTTGATAGTTTGGAAAATCTTTAATAGCGAGTTAAAGGTTTAAACTTTAAATGCCTTACTAAATGGAAACCATTCTCTGACTGAAGGATTAATTTTAATATTGTATTTGTATGTCTGACACGTAAGGCTTAAAGCTTTTTTTTACGATTTTATTGTTATTTTTATTCCTGTCAGAAACCTATGAAATTATATACAGTCGCGTGCAAGTAAATCGACTCAAGCCTCAAGTGCGCATAAAAAGTGATATAACTAAAAAATTACTTATTTTACCTCTATATAATGTTTTACATAATTAAAGCCTAGTAATTAGGCTTTCAAATGGTAGCATAATATCAGTAATTTAAATAAACACTTGTACTTAGAATGCAACTGAACGCAACCTCCCGTAAACTGCTCTGCGCTCTATACACAACTTGCGCGACACAACCCCCTATAAAAACCCTCTGTAATCGTTTTTTCTTATCAGTCGCTCATTAGACGTTGACCTGAACACATCTCTGCAAATTAAAGCCGTCATTTGAAGAAAATTATGGATACAACACCTGAGGAAGCCGCTCAAGTCGTTGCCCTATTGCAAGAAGGGTTGAACCAGCGAGAAGTCGCTCGTCGTTTGAATATGAGTCAGTCCGCTGTCTCGAGAGTATACAGAAAGTTTCAAGAGACTGGTGCCTTCACTCGGAGGCCTAATACCAGCCGACGCCGGTGCACCTCAGAGCGTGACGACCGGTTTTTGGTCTCGACCTCTCTCCGAAATCGACACCTTACCGGCGTAGATGTGCAGCAGGAGCTACGTCAAGTTCGCGGGGTGACTGTCAGTCAGTGGACAGTTAGAAGAAGGTTGAAAGAAGCTAACCTTTCTCCGAAAAGACCCGCTACAGGCCCGAAGTTGACCACAGCTCATCGTCAAGCACGGCTTCACTTTGCTCGAGAGCATTTGGATTGGAGCATAGAGCAATGGCAGTCAGTCCTGTTCACAGATGAGACGAGGATGTGTCTCCATGGCAGCGACAGGAGAGGTCGGGTATACCGTCGTCCCGGTGAACGGTTTTCACAGTGCTGCTTTGTGGAAACCGTTGCATATGGTGGCGGATCTTGCATGATGTGGGCCGGAATTTCCTTAGAAGGCAAAACGGAGCTTGTTTTCGTTCCTGGGGGAGGCCGGGGAGGAGGTCTGACCAGTGATCGTTACATTGAAAATGTTCTACTGGATCAAGTTGTCCCTTATCAAGGCTTTATTGGAGAAAATTTCATCTTGATGCATGACAATGCCCGATGTCACACTGCTCGGGCCACACGTGATTTCCTGAACGAAGTTGGAATTCACACTATGCATTGGCCACCGCTCAGCCCCGATTTAAATCCCATTGAGCACATATGGGACGAGCTCAAAAGGAAAGTTAGAGCGAGGAAATCAGCTCCGACAAACATCAATGAGCTCAAGACTGCGTTGGTAGAAGAGTGGGGTCGAATACCACAATCATCCATTAAAAAGTTGATAAGGTCGATGAAGAATCGCATGAGAACAGTGATCAGAGCTAGAGGAGGAAATACCAAATATTGACACGAATAAATTTTTTATCTTACGCGCATTTTGTTTCATTTAAACACAATAGCCCCATACTGTGAAATTGTATGAATTTTCAACATTTTTTACATTATCATTGGCATTAACCTTTTTTACTAAACTACTGAATCGATTTTCATGCAACTTGCACCATTTTAAAGCTCAATTACTAGGCTTTAATTATGTAAAACATTATATAGAGGTATATTAAGGCATTTTTAAGTTATATCACTTTTTATGCGCACTTGAGGCTTGAGTCGATTTACTTGCACGCGACTGTATATTAAATTTGGTAACACTAGTTTCAAATATTATACAAAATAACATTAACACACAAATGCATGAATTTTGGTACTGGGTGGGTTCATCTAAAACCTCATCACCTATCATCAGGAGTTAGGAGGGGTTAATAGCAGTATAAATAAAAAGAAATACTCTTAAATCATCACCAACCTCGTGCAGGTCTCCGCTCAGTGTAGGGGTATCTGTGGGAGGGTCCCACCACCTTCCTGTAGGTGTTCCGTGTGTTGGTGGTGATGGTGGTGATGAAGGTGGCCAGCAGCCGAGTCAGCCACCAGCGCTGCTCCGCCGTGTGTCCGTTATGTACATACGCGCTTTCATCGTCAGAACTGTCTATTGTCTGGAAATTATATATTAGTCTGAATAGTACTCGTTGCAAAACTGACGTTTGGATGAAACATAATATAACTTGTCTACATGTGTAGGAAAAATATAATAAATATAAAAATAGAAGTCATTTATCCTGGGCGGCATGAGGGATGTGACGAGAAGACTTTTGTGCTTGAATGATAGTTATAGGAGGGTGTAGCTGACATGAATGGAGTGTGAAAAATGAAGTCATGTCAAAGAAGCAACTACTGAGATGTATGATAGAGGATAGAGGATGGAATTGACATTTGAATAATTGGGATAAGGACAGGTGAGTATTATGGCAAATATCTATGGAAGAGTTTTAAAAGAATATACATATGAACTGACAGTGAATCGTTTCCTGGTGCTGCTCCTCCAGGTTGCTGGTAGGTCTCCTTCGTCGGTGGCTGGTCCCTGGATGCGGAACTGCGAGAGGGACCGTCGCGACATGTTGGGGACGGCCACCTGCCCCGGGGCCAGCTCCACGCGGTCCCGGGACATGGGCGAGTACGTGTAGTCCGTCTTGGGATACTTGCTGGAATGAAACCATGTGTTACTCCTGTTTTGAGGATCGTTCTGGTTTGATCTGATTGGTTGATGGCCAGCCAATCACAACCCTTTAATTTTTTTTCAGAAACCGTTGGTGGCTTTATATCGTTTAGATTTAGTGTTAATTAGAGGATGAAATATGATAGAACCATTTAGAATCAAGGACGATGGTTACGAGGTTAGATGGATTATTTTTGGTATATATATATATGTTTTTTAGGTAATTTTATGATAAGTTATCTATGTATATAAAAACGAGGAGTCAATCTACAAACAAACCTTATTTTACAACATTTTTAAACAGACCGACACGACTATACTTAAAAAAAAAACACTTGAGAGTACATCGTATGTGTGTGTGAAGCAGTGTCTCAGTAATATGAAGTTGATTTGGGCGAGAGTTTGACATTTGGGAAGATTCAAATATAGAACTGAATTTACTGGTAGTAGTGTGCAGTGTAAGTGCGCAGGGGTGAACGACCTTCAAACTTCTTATCCAAAAAGTTTTTAGACAAAAAAGATGCTTAGCATTAAGAACAACAAAAAAGGTATTAAAAGTTTTTTCAATATGTTTAACCGTTCTCGAGCTATTAATGTTTTTAACTATTCTCTATGGTATAGTTATTGGATGTGTCCTATATACCTCGTTATATCATCACAGCGTCTTCAATTATATAACATTAATACAATGTAACATTAAAATTGGTTGAAGAAAAAATCTCTACGAGTACATATATATATATATATATATATGAGTTACAAAAGCTTTTCCGCCTATTTTCAAAGCAATTACAAGACTCACACTATAGTTTGAAACAAAAAGATAAGACAAGATAATTAAAAGATAAAGATATAATTATAATTCAAGTTAGTTTCGTGTGAAAGCCGCCGATTGTTATTTATATAAGGCTCTCAGTATATTAAAGGCTATAAATATTATGAATACTTATTTTTTTAAACAATTGACGCGGAACTGAAAGTCCTACCTTAATATAAACTCCTCCTCAATCTGCTCCACGTGTACAACTTTCACTAAACTTTCCATTATAAATAAAAAACAATATATACGTTACATTAAAAAAACAATACATTTAATAATATTTATAATTCACGGTCAAATATTCCTACTAACACGGCGTAAAATTTACAAACGTTATATATTTTCAATGTACCCTCAATATATTAAATTTTGACAATTCGTTTCATATTTTATTCAGACAGCAACGCTTATTGTCTGGTCTACTTAAACGACATGGCATGTTTTGTCAAACGTATTTGTCATTTTATTCGACAAGAGTTCAAATATATATATATATATTTGAGATATAACTATATTTTACTATCGTTTACGAACATATATTTATATAGAATAGACACCGAGCGTTTGCACTTGTCTCGGCTCTCAGAGTCTGACTGCGAACGCTCGTTGTCGATTCAACTAAAATGTATGAACGCAAGCGAATAAGTTTGTCAAAACAAAATACTTTGAATGTTTTTGATAAAATATTATTTTCTACAAAATATATATAATATATTGAATGCAATTTTTTTTCGCAAGTCAGTCCGTTTATAATCATACTTCTATACTAATATTATGTGTCTTTGTGTCTGTCATTACATGCTTTCGCTGGACTGTTTGTGATTAAATTTGTTTGATTCTTTTTTGTAAATTTGTTTGTTTATAGTAAGTAATATATAAATATACTTAGCGATGTGTTTGTTAGTAAGTCTGTACTGAACTACTAATATATATAAATATCAAGAAAATCGTTATATATTTTGTAGTTTTGAATACTACGGTCAAGGATAAATTATTTATTCACAAATTATGTAGGTTTCTTTAAAGTCAAAAATTCACGCAACTGCTTCTATGTAAAAGTAAATTTATTCCTATTTCCCGTCACGGCATCACGCTAAACGACAGATTTCTCAAATTCTTTTAGGTTTCCATTCTAAGAATCAACTATTCAAGTTGATGCAACTTCGGGATCCAGACCCTGGAGTAGGCTGTTCGTCGTTCATGAACTGGAGATGAAGAAAATGAGGTCCGTTGAAAACTTTATACATACTAAAATATATATATATATATATGTGTATCAGAATTCATTCCGACAGAAACTAACGTCCTATTCTGATCTGACTTGCTCAAACAAGCAAGACGCCTTTTTTATTGTTATAAAATGAAGGAGAGGGGGGGGGGGTTAAAAGGGATAAAGTTGTAAATTTTGAACAGCGATTGGGTTCGCAATTTTTGTCCGATTTAACTGATACTATATATATATATATATATTTATTTATTTATTTTGTATTTAATTTTCAGAAGGTACTGTAATGATTCCAATTTAATATTCATTGTTAAGACAGGATGTCTCTCGGGTCAGCTAGTATAGTATAAAATAATTATTACTTTTGTTTGTATGTGGTATCCATGTTTTTTAAAGATACCGGAGTTAAGTGAAGCTTCTGTCAAGTTTTTGTATTAAAAAAAAAAAAAGTTATTTGGTTTAGGTTTTCGAAAACGTTTTTCGAAACTATGTTTAAGTATTATATACTATATTGTGTTAATTTTCATAGTTTAGTATTTTTATAAACTTAATTTGTATTAAAAGTATGTGCTTTAAGATTTATCATATATAAATGTATTTCTGTACCCAAAGTACGAGTTTTGACGTTACGAAACGTTGATAGTTTTGCAGCGGTCAAACGAGTTCTTGTTTGTGATTGGTTCACTACAAATCATAACCAAATAACGATCAATCACAAACAAGAACTCGTTTTGTGACTACTCGAAAACTATGAACGTTTCACACTATCAAAACTCGTACTCGTACTAAGTGGCACAGATTAGTGTTTTTTTTTTTTTTGAAAAATTCCAAATATATCAATATTTTTTATAGAATTCATGGTACGTCCATAGGTGATGAAGATGGTGAGATATATTTCGTATAAATATGATAGTTTTATAGTTCATGGTAGGCCTGTACGTGATGATATATCAGATAAACTAACTTCCAGTACTCCCCGGCCATCTTGTACAGCCTGTAGGGCAGGTGGTCCTGGGCGGGGTCTCTCTCCAGCAGGGCGCTGGCGTCGGCGAGGGCCTGCTCCGCGAACGAGCTGTCTGTGGAACACGCGCTCTCCGCCGGGCTGCTGTAGCGGGCCGACCTTGAGGGACACTTATATTATTAAAATTATATTTCATACTAATAAAATTATTCGTGTTGGAATATATATATATATAAATATAACTTTCTAGAACAATAATATTATAAATATTAATATTTTCTGTATAAAATATATTAAAATGGGAAAAGTACATCTCCTATTTTTAAAAACTATATATTTTATTATTATTTTGATTTGTAATATAATCTCTAACACAATATTATAATTAATTATATGTTACAAACAAAAAATTCTATCTATTACCTATAAATTTTAATTTAACATAATATTACTTAAGTCGAAATATATATATATCCTTCGAAGTTTTAATACCAAGTTTCATTCGTTTTACCAAAATAATTTATAGATAATTATGTATGTAGTACAATACTCGTTGTTTTTAACATTTTTGTACTCAATATACAATTAATTATTTATTTTAAACTTCCATTTAATTATTCAATTTACAAAGTGCTAGGTCAACTAGCGTACTAATATCGCGTTGTGAAAAGGCTGTTAGTCAGCTAGTGTTCACATCTGATTGGTGGAGACTCTTCCCCCCTATTTTTTGGGGTCAAATAAAGCGCTTTAGATTGGATAATGAAATGGGCAGATTAAATCCTATCATAATTCCAAATCTGTAGTTAGGTATGAGCCATTATTAAAAATATACTTAAGCTAAGCTATGCTAAGCTTGCGTTTTATGCTATATTTTTTTATTTCGCTACTTTAAGTTATAGTGTTAAAATTTGTAAGGTCAATGACATTTCCTGTATAAAAATGATTGATTATCGGAGTGAGTGAGTCATTTCAAATTATATAAATATAAAAAAATGAGTACATACTATTTATTAGTTACGTTCAATATTTACAAAAAAAGCAATAAAAATATCTATATAAAAGAATATAACACAAAATTATATGTTAAAGATACAAATAAAGTATTCTATTAGTCGAAATTAATAAGCGATCTGTAGAAGTGGAATAATCTAAGATAGATTTCAATCTCGGATTGCAGATCGATTAGTAATCTCGGATTGCAGATCGATTATTAATCTCGGCGGTCGATACAACCCACCTGTCTTGCGTCACATGGTGTGACGTCAGTATCGGGCTGAGAGTGACGTCAGCGAGGGTGCTGTACCTCTGCGAGCTGGTAGACACGCGCTCATACTGGCTGTTGATCTCATTCTACCAACAATACACAAAAAATATTATTTTTAGTATAAGTCAGAGATTCCCAACGTGGTCGATGTGGACCCCTCATTCTAGCAATAAAAAAATATTATTTTTAGACCAAGTCAAAGATTTCAAAAGCGGTCGATATCACCCTTCATTCTAGCAATAATATTTATAGTCTAAGTCAGGGATTTCCAAAGTGGTCGCTATCGCCCCCTCAGTATTTATTTTATTTACTAAACACGAACGAAACTAAAAAAAAAAATAAAAAAAAAAAAAAAAATTAAAAATTTTTTAAAAAAATTGCCTATGGGGGCCCTAATACAATAGTTTATTTTATAAAAGGGGCCCCCAAAAAAGTTTGAGAACCTCTGGACTTCATAAAAATTTCAATACAATTTATTTAGCTATGGCTATGACGGCGAATTTCTTGCTATAATAATTCAAACGTGACTCAAGCGATGCATGAAGTGATTCATAGTGACGCAAAAACCCAATATACTCTATCATAGTACTATCTTTAGTGGCTAGTAAGTACCATGCTAACAAGATAATAGACTACTATGCTATTTTATCTTCAAGGCAATGAATATATATAAATTTGAATGGCATGTTCAAACATGTTTGATATTGTTTTTAAACATGTTTAGCCTTGTTAAGCTTATTTAAATTTTGTCAGATGTCTGATGTCTACTATTTGCTCCGTCCCGATAGCTCAATTGTCAGAGCGACGGAACGGTTTCTCAGGGGTCGAAGGTTCGAATCCTGTCCGTGTTGATCTTTTATTGTATATTCATTAAAAAAATTGTATAAACACTGCTCTTGATAAGTTTTATCCAAATTACATATATATATTATGCCAATATCAAAATAATATTTATACTTTTAATGTTATCAGTTTTAAAACAGACGCTCTAATTAAATTAGTTGGTAATGGGAAACACGTGCTCCATTGTATGTAATAAGTTACCAGTATTATTTAAAAATAAATTATTAAATCGTATTTTTATGTTATATTGTTAGGATTTATATCATCGTCAAGGAATTATTTATAAAAGATTTAAATCAATATCAATGCTTGAGCTCGTACCCTGTGTGATTGAAAGAAAATTGCTTTCAAACTAGGCAAAAATGATCTTGTAATATATATATATATATATATTTCTCAACCAATTTTAACGTTACATTGTATTGGTGTTTTAAAATTTCCCGCGCTCTGATGGTGACATAACGAGCTACATAGGACACATGAAACAACAAAACTATAGAGAATAGTTTAAAACAATCATAGCTCGAGAACAGTCAGTTATTGGAAAAAAAATATTTTTTTCTGTTCCTAATGTTAAACATCTTTTTTTGTCAAAAACTTTAATGCTTACAAGAACAGTCAGTCGCGTGGTTATTTATGTTATGGGAGAGGGCAAGGGCTGCTAGCTCAGTCTATGGGGCATAGCACGAATAATTCCAGCAATTCAATAAACTCATTATAAATGTAAGATGAAACTAATTATAAAGAATGGGCATAAATCATAACTTATGCCCAAATTACATTATACTATCTAAACCATACGATTTGTCCTTGAAGAATAGAGAAGCACTAACTCACTAACAGCCAATTGACTATACGATGCTATTTAGACAGTGCCAGTTGGGATAGAGCGGCTCAGATCGTATAATTTAATTTCGCCATTGGTGTGTTTGCTTTATATGACAAATACACTAAATTTGAATAAGTCAATGACCTGTAGAAATTTTCGTGTACAGAGGTCATAGCTTTTCGTTTCCCCATTCTTTTGATGTAAAATCAATACAATATTAATACGTAAAATTGCAGATAAATTATTGTATTATCGTAGATTTTCAAGAGTAGTATTACATTTTAATAAAACGAATTTTAGATTACTCTACATGAACACGATTGCTTCAAAGCAATTGAAACATAGACAGCCATTTCATTATCCAATTGACTAGGCGCTAGGTCAACTAGCGTACTAATATCGCATTATGAAAAGGCTGTTAGTCAGCTATGCCATCTGATTGTTGGAAACTCTTATTGGCTTTAAAGTACTAAATTAAGTTTTGTTTAAAAGATAATTACTTTAAAAAGAATTTTAAATAATTTAAATTTTGTAAATGTCACAATTACAAAAACGATGTCATCCCGGCAGGTGAAATATAATAATGAATAAAATAATTTAATTGTGGGACTGACCTTGAATACTATTCCAAAGTAATATATGGCAGGTGTTCTTACACACACATAGAAACAATAACGTACCTATCATCGTGGATCGCAGCAATCTAAATATAACACTGAACTGGGTCAAGATTGAATATTGGGCTCGGTTTAATTAGGTTTACAATGTTATACGAAATACACGACCGTTAGGACGCGGATTGGAATAATAATGCCCATATGCGGCCAACGGTTATTTTAAAAATAGCACCACGCGGGAGTTACAATTCAGTTATATCTGGATGTTATGTTTTCCTGGTACATACTTATCTTTGTTATTTTATATAGAGCTTTGAACATATAGATATTATATATATTAAACATTAAATAATGACATTATTTATATTTGTTTTTTTTATAACTCAAAAGAGTATCCATGTAATTTCTTGTTCTTCTCCGTGGACCTTCTTTGAACCGTGCAACTAGAATCTGACGTTTCATATAAGTGTAATGCATGCAATAAAAAGCATTGTCTGACTTTGGTATCTCCCAAAGAGAATTCAATAAGCATACCTATTTATTTTTGATTTACATATAAAAGATGTTACAATAGATTTATATGTAGAGACATATAAAAATAATAAATAACAATGTAATTAAAGATAAAAACTATTGGTTATGTGCACCGGAGACTGAGCTGCCAGGGGAAGCGTCTAATTGACACGCTTCCCCCATGACTAAATTACATATGATTTGACCTTGAAGAATAGCTAATAGACGTCTCCACCAATCAGAGAGAAGCACTAACCCACTAACAGCCATTTTACAATGCGTTGCGTCGTACACTAGTTAAGACTCAAATCGTGTAATG
This sequence comes from Dircenna loreta, assembly GCA_963555665.1. Taxonomy (NCBI): domain Eukaryota; kingdom Metazoa; phylum Arthropoda; class Insecta; order Lepidoptera; family Nymphalidae; genus Dircenna; species Dircenna loreta. The sequence continues at coordinate 1,672,577 of OY743097.1, read as the reverse complement.
TATTTTGGCCATCACAGTATTTATTAAAAAACTATTTAGATAAAAAAAGATGATCAATATTAAAAACAACAAAAAAGTATATGAAGTATTTTGATTAGGTTTGACCGTTGTTACGAGTTTTTGTAACTTTATAAATATATATAAACTATATATAGTTTTGTGGTTGTTTCATGGGTAGGTCTTTATGCCACCATCGCAGCGTCTTCAATTATAGAAGACTATACAAAGAAACATCTAAAATTTGTTAAGTCATGGTATCTTTGCGAAAGTATATATATATATACTTTCTTATACAAATTTCAAAATCAATAGCTCAGTCAATAATACTACCAATGATTCTTCCAATAGCAATCCAAGAATAAATAAATAGAAGAGCTCGGAAGCAATTGGTCAAATCATTGAGGAAGGAAAAGCTTATTAAATGTGGGCGTCTGTTGGTTTAAATGATTATTTATAGTACATTATAATTATTATTCAATTACTGAGTAGGCATGTGAGGGTTGAACGAACTGATCACTTATTTTGAATACTTTTATAACAGACAAGTGTAGTTTGGTGTATGTACACATGTTTGTATGTGTGTGTAGATGTACGGCCATTACCCACCTGCGTGGACAATTATAGATATTGAAATAACATCATAAGTGAATTGTAAGTTTTTTTTAAAGATTTAAACAAGTATTGTGCCCGTGGCTTTGTTCTCGTAGAACTAAAAATAAATTGAAATTTTTTTCGTCAAACTAAGTTGCGTGAGTTTATCAATAATAAACTAACTAGATATATAAATTTCCAAACAGTTTACTTAGTTAACTGTTTATTTAGTAGTTTTTTATATATTTTTAACTCGTTTACAAAATAAGAATTACTATTTCTTAGTAAGTAATTTTGATAGTAACAAAATGTCTTAATCGCATTTATCTTTTCCGCAAATACCGTCAAGGAAATCTTTTGTTTCTTAATATGATAAATATTACCCCTAAAACTCGAAAGCTATTTAGCGTAGTATATGTGTACAGATATACTTTAGTACGTTTGTCAAACAGTGATCACAAAAAATAAATATTTGTCTGTTTGTTGTGTGTTTCTTCTTAGACCAGAGCGCGTTTGTAACACTCGTATTAAGTCGGAGTGTCTTTACAGAAGAGCTTCTTTATATAAGTACGATATCAGAATAGTTCCTCCTGACACTTCTATTTGACGTACACAAGAGATCACTGATATTGATTAAAAGTGAAAAACATATAAATAAAGTACTATATTTATGTTTATGTAATTAAGTCTGTATGTATGGCTTTAAGAATAATATGAAAAAAATGTGTTTCTGTTGCCAACTTATAGGTCTTTTGTCGAGTTTTGATGATAAAAAAAAAAGTTTCGTATAACATTATACAATTTAAATGACACTATTTGACCTTGAAAAATAGCGAATAGACTTCTCCACCAATCAGAGAAGCACCAACTCACTAATAGCCATTTCACTACACAATGCGATATGCTAGTTGAGACAGTGTTGCTTAGATTGTAGAATGCAATGGGTGCATTACTTTTATTGAGATCTAGATGTAGTATAAATATATTTGCATCTAAATTGCATGCGTGACAAGTGAGCGCGTGGTACTTTGACCTTGAAGCTGTACGACTGAGATAACACATTGATAATTCTATCTAGAAATTCCATTTTGCATTTATTTACATTATAATCAATTATTTGGAGAAATTTATGATAAGTAACAGGAAACAGTTCGCACACAAGACTTAATTATAAAGATATATGGTTTAAATTTTAATAACCTTCAAAAAATATATATTTATAAATAAATAATGTTTGAAATATTTATAAACATGTATAGACATGTTAAGCTTATTTACATTTTACATATATCAAGACAATTATATATAAAATGCCAAATTCATCAAAGCAGGTAATGGAATGGTATATTAATTGATAGAGCACTGGGAAGGTTCCAAGAGGTTGCTAGTTCGGATCATGACTATTTAAATTTATTTTACATTCTACATTTATTCAAAATAATCTATCAAGAAAATATTAATAAATGATTTACTCAAAAAATTATTCATACCTGATATATTTCCTTCCTGTTTCCTTTAATTCTATCAAGACTTTCTTCTGATGAGTAATCAGATGTTTTGACCAGTTTCTCCATCTGCCGTAAAGATTGTCGTGTTTGGTGTACCGGAGAACTATCTTTGTTGTCCTCTTCATGTATTTCTTTACTCATTTTGTTGACATGCTGAATTTGTCTACAAAGAATTCAATTCAATTTAATTTCTTTCTTCCCAGAAATTATAATCATTATATTTGAATTTTACATAAAATAATATTTATATCAGTACTTTATTTGTTTACTTATAAATTAATCAACCATTTTAAAAATAAACATACTGGCATTGTAAATGCTTTTAAAGATTACAAACATATAAACAAGAGAGGTATTTTAAGGTCGCCATGACAACACCATGGATAGCCTTCTGTCAGTGACCCACATGATGTCATCACAAACAAAATCGTCTATAGTTAATGACCTTGTTGAATGGTACATTTAATTCTTATCTAGTAAATAAATACTAGTGTTGAAAATAATTAAAGTTTTTAGTGCACAAAATGCTACTTAAGCATTATTTTTTAAAAGTATGATTTGACATTAATCTTTATTAATTATAAATATTATTTACAGTATAAATATTAGTTACAGTATTTTTAAAGCATGACACAAGAAAATATTAATGTCAAGAAAAGAAATTATAAAAGATATAAGATACTTATGATTAAAATTTTATCAGTAAAATCAACAATTTCTCTGATTAGATTTTAAATCAGTCAAAAAAATAAGTAAATATGTTAAGAACAAGTTTTAAGAACATTATAGTTCCGTTAGAAGTTTTAATTTTGCAAAAAAATATGGATATTAGAAATTTCGAACTACTGATTTGAAATAATGGATCTTATTAGAAAAAACAAGCTCCGGTACTACGGAGAAGTGGAGAAAAACTATACAAAAACTTACTTGATTGGAGTGCTTCTTTTAATCGGTGTTTTTCGACCAGACTTATGGGTATGTTCTTCTCCTTCGGTGCAGCTCTCACGATCACAGCTTGAACGCAAAAAAGGAGTTTTGGATCGAGACCTTGATCTCAATCCACTGATCGTGGGATTCTCCATGGTGAAACCTTCAAAATCCAACCTATGTTAGTGACACATGGCATTGAACACTTCACTGGAACTGGCCTTCCTTCCTTTCATAAAATATATATTTGTCTAGGACTTGAACATAATATTGCACAAGCGATCTATTTCTGTGGCTTTGAGCAATGCCGCCAAAATATTATGTTACGTATCGTCTCGCTTATAAACACTTTTAGGTAAGATTATCTTAGTGTCACTTTAGCCTCGAACAAACAGAATTGTAAAAAGCATTTAATGGACAATTCATGGACATGATCAAAATTTAAGTAAAAATATTTTTAATTCCGTTATCGTAACATCTTTCTGGCTAAACGTAAACTGTGATGATTGATGACGTCATTTAAAAAGACGTTATAAGTGTTACCATGTTACTACGAATTTTAATAAACAAAAGTTAAGCAGCTATTCCATTATCCAATTCATTAAGTGCTATGTCAATTAGCGTACTAATATCGCATTTGAAATGGTGGTTATTGAGCGATAGTCTTATCTGATTGATGGGATCTTTACTGGCTATTTTTTTTGGGTTAAATAGTGCCAGTATAAGTTAGCAGCAGCTAGTTCCATATAAAGATTATTTTTCATATTATCGTTTTGTTTTAATTGAAGTTGAAGTACTTTTAGTTTTAGATACTTTGATTGAAGTTGCTTGCTTGTCTTGAAACTCTCCACCCATACTTTCTGTACCTTTGTTGTTGAAAGTGTTCAAAGTGAAAAGAAATGAGGCAAGATTCAAGTTAGCCGAGTACATGCACAGAGTGTATTATAATATATATATTCTATATTTAGGTGACAGCTGACAGATCAGATGTCAGACAATATATTATTTATTTTCGACTTGGTTCATGTTTGTTCAAGTCTCAAGAAACTAGTTATAACTTATAACTATATTTTTATTATTATTGTTTTATAAGTGTTTAAATAGATTTAGTTACGTTACATTTTTAAACTGTTTTAAATTAAGCTAAATTATTGAAACTGTAAGTTAAACTGTTTCAAAGTTCCACAAGTTACTTTTAAAAATTTTATACTGTTTTGTACAGAGTGATATTATAATACTCATAGAATGGATCCAAATCCGTGTTTTGACCAAATTAAAGAATTTGGTAATATAAATACTAAAAAGGAATTAAGTGAATATTGTGATACAAACATAGATCAGGTAAATTTTATATTAATATGAAAAATGTTACAACTGGATTTATTTAGTTAATTATATTTTTTTCTTAGATTCTAAAACACTTACCCACTAGAATCCTAAACAGTGATGGGGGGTATATAATTGAATGTATTCTCAAAGGCTTGTCTGAGAATTCTCAAAATAAGTTAAAGGTAATATCAATATTTTTTATTATTCATAAATAATTCCGTAAACAAAATAATTTATCGCAGACTACTGTACTGTAACCTTGTATAAAAACTTGAATTATATCCTAGGTAATAGAATTGGTTTTAACATTATTAAGGGAGAAGCCAATGCCCCTCACATATTGCGGAGACATAGTAAGCCGAATATCTCTTGAGTTGTTGAGACTGCCCATAGCAAAAGTTTTGAAATGGAGTAACGACAGTGTACAGTCAATTCTGCATGACACTGACATTAACATGGTGTAAGAATGTTTACAATTCAAATTCTATTGAGGCATGCATTTAATTAAATTTGACATCTTCGATATATGATAGAAAATATCTATAAAAAAAGTGCTAAGGTAAGTAAATTGGTAGGGCGTTGGGACGGTTTATGGAGGGTTTCTGGATGTTACAGTTTCTGTATGGTACAAATGCGTGCCCATAACAATTTATGTTCCATTCTAGATTTATAAACTATGATTTAATTTGTTCTAGTACCAAGTATTATTGGTTGAACAAAATGCATAATATTATTTAGAATATTTTATTTTTCTTCTTATTTTTTATGTCCAATAGACAATAATATGGCACATTTTATGGCTGTGTTATATAGAAACAATATATGATTTTTTCCCAGCTGGAGAGACATCTTACCTGAGTGCCTCAATGTTATATGCACATATAAAGTTGTCAAGCAGTCTGGTAGTGAGATGTCAGGAGTTGAATATAAAGTGCAGTGCATACACACACTGTGTCAGTGTCCATGGAAAGAAAAGCAGTTGGTGCAACTGACGGCCATGTTCAAGTCAGTTCTATACTTCGTAACTTTATAACCGTAGCCTGTACTCCTAGTACAAGTTTTACAAAACGTTTATAGTTTTCAAGTGGTTTTGAAACGAGTTTTGGTTGTCATTGGTTGTTATTTGGTTATGATTGTTAATAAAACAATCACAATCAAGAACTTGTTTTGTGACTGCTCAAAAACTGTAAATGTTTGGTAATGTTTAAACTCGTACTAGGGGTATTGTTGGTCTAGTGCTTATTAGCACTGACTCCTGACCTAATAATGGTTGTGGGTTCGATTCCCATACACAACTATTCTTTGTAATATCCAAAGATGGTTATGTTGAGTCTGGGTGTACTTTGTCTTTGTACAACTGCAGTTATTTCTCTAATATGGGAATTGTGTTATTAAAAATGAAAAAAAATATTCTTTCATTATATTTAATTCAATTTGAATATAAACTTGACCTTTTTTTTTTATAAGTATTGAAAACTTGAAGTTAAATTATTTTAATTATTATAATAGCTAAATATACAATGTGTCATTGTTTTAGAGATATGCAATTATCCAAAGAGAATCACAAGCAAGTTGTAAACAAAATTTGTTCATATATGGTCAAGCTGTCCCCAGATACATTGCCACCATTGGTTCCTCATCTCCTCAGGTATATTTCATCATCATACATAATTTAATGACCAACTGACAAATAATACCAAATTGCGTCACTTAGAACTATAAACTTTTATCAAAAGGATGGAACGTCGTAATGTCAAATACTGCTATCCATTTATACATCGTGCATGCTAAATTCATCGCAGCGATATGGTAGTTCAAATAGCAGAACGACGGGACGATTTCCTCTGAGGTCGCAAGTTCGAGCCTTGCAGGTGTCCATGAATTTTTGATTATCTATTTCTTTAATAGAATAAGTCACTTGCACATAATTTCAATGCCCAATAGATGGCGCTGTATAAAAAATAATAGTAATTCTCTTTTATCTGTAACTAGATTTTTATTTACCTGTCGTACCTGTAAATAATAATTAATTGGTATGTATAAATATATCAGTCATCACGAAAGTTATAAACAAACGAAATGATTTTAAATTATTTATATATTATGTGTTTAAATATTGTTTTTATTACAGCCTCTGCAAAATACACAATTTGGAGATAGTCCTGTCTCATTTAAGTCATTATTTCAACCTATACCTCTATAGTAAACTTGAGGCTCCACCTCAGGACTCCGAGTCAACTACCATGGACATTGACGATATAGGTGTGTATAACAATATATATTAATTTCCTATAAAAATGTCTACAAACATGTATTTAAGCTTATTTTGAATAAATATAGAATATAAATAAATCTGGGATTTGAATCCACGATATCTGGGATACCGTCCCGTCGCTGTTTGAACTGAGCTACCGTGTCCATCTATGTTTATATGTAATTTATTATTCTATTTGTTCGTATAAAAAAAAACAAAATATTACAAGGCAACTAACTAAAAAAAACTAAAATATTACAAAATTCTAAGACTAAACCACAAATTAAAAGAAATAATACAAGCAATGAATGAAATAGAAAATTAATTAATAATATTCTTGATAAAACATTTATAAGTATATTATTTATTTGTTTATTTCATCACCAGCGGAGTACAGTCCAGTGGAGCTGAGTCAATGTCTCTCTACGTGCCTGTACCACTTCTCCCAAGGCCTGGCTGATCCAGAGTTAATACGGAAGCACATCAAACTATGGCCAAAAACTCAACTTCTGAGAAGCCCGTTAATCATTGACGTGGCCCTGGCCATCTCTGTCAAGGGTTCTGACTTCAAATCTGTGTGTCTGGATGTAAGATTGTATGTTTGTTATTTAATAATAGAAATGTAATATTCGGAAATTTCCACACAAAGGAATCTAGCCCCAAACTGAGCTAAGCTTGTAGTATGAGTGCTAGACAACTGTTCCCCTAATACGAGTCACGAAACGAGTTCTTGCTTCTGATTGGTTTACTACAAATCAAACGAACAGTCACGAAACGAGTTCTTGCTTTTGATTGGTTTACTACAAATCATATACAACTAACAACCAATCACAAGCAAGAACTCGTTTCCTGACTGCTCTCACAACTCGTACTAGGGGTGCTGATATACATGTTTTTTTTTTAAGTTTTATTAACCAATATTTTTCTAGTGGGAATTGAACCTACGACCCCCGACACTATAGTCGGACATAGGATCAGTAATTCTACTTTGAATGAATGTATATTATTGAGAATATTTTATATAAATTAATATTTTATTCTTTATAAACACATGCTGTATTTTCAACTTTATTTACTTAGGAGACTAAGAGTCATATAGAGTATGTTTATAAAGAAATATTTTTAAAAATAAATCCATGATTTTTACATTTTTTTATTGTGAATTACTGTTTTTTTTATTGTTATGTTTTTTTTCATGTTGTTTTAGGTAATCAAATCAGCTATAGAGTTACAAATACAAGATGAATTAAGAAGTAAGGAGTCAGCGTGGGTCAGCTCTGTTCTGCCGCCGGATGTGAACGTCGCTAGTGTTCTTAAGGCGCTTGCAACTGAAAGGTATTATATTTTATTATCTGTTGTCTATCTGACCTTATGTACAGCCTCAAAAGTAACTGTTCAGTTACTTTAAATACTGTAAATTTCCAAAAACGCCATTAAAATAATTAATCGTAACTGCAGTATAGATAAATATTGTTTAGGAAGCCTTGGTTAGGATTTTCTAAAGAAGCCTCATAGATCACCGTACCGATAAAGAGCCATATGTATAGAGATTAAAATTCACCGACTCTAGAGGTTATATTGCTAATTGTTATGAAGTTATCTTAAAAGATGATTGTATTTTTTTTTATTTTGCAAAAGTTCCCGAAAATATATTCTTTTAAAACCAGTGCAGTAGAATATATAATGGATATTTATAAAAAAACTACTTAAATGAAAGTGAATTCATTATAAAAAATGTAATAACGTTACAAATGTCTTCCAGCGCCAATCACCGTCAACTGACAGTCCTGGGATTGATCGACCTGTCGTTCTACCTGCTGAGAGTGAAGACCCGGGACTTCGCCCCCCGCTGCCGGGGGCTCGGCCGCATGCTGCTGGTGACGCTCTGCAAGGCGCAGCCCGAGACCGCCCCGCACATACTGAGCCAGCTCGCCGACGCCCTCGCCGGGGACACCTCTCACACTCAATACACGGGTATTATTACATTTTTGTATTGCGTTTTATTTTTCTTTTATAATACAGTCTTTTCTAATATATATATATTTTTTTATTATTTACTATATGAAAAAGGTGTATACATATTTTATTTCCCGACTGAATAGCATTTATAGAAACTGAAAATTAAATGATATGTTCTAGACTGCCTCCATGCACTCTGCGAGAGGGCCCCGGTCTCCGTAGAGAGGTGTTCTCAAGTGACTCTCATAGTGGAGGGCTGCCAGGGCCCGGACGCAGCTCAAACTTACGAGGCCCTACGACCGCTGCTGGCCTTCAGCGAGAGAACCAGAGACACGCTGGTCAAGGTCTGCAGGAAGCACCTGTACTCCAGGTAACTTACTGACTTAGGTCGTGGCTGTACTTAAAGCTATAATTCATAGCGCTATAATTGAAATTGCTTCAAACGACTGTCTTATGACTCCCTCAGATTAAATGAAAGAGTTTTTATAAATATTGTAAACTGAACGAGCGAAGGCTATTTTTTTTTGTTATTGGAAATATATGTATTCGCGTAAAGAGCACATTTTTTGATTTTGATGAACCACTTTTGATGAATTTGTAACTCGAGAACAGTCTATGGAAAAATCTTTTTACAGATATGTCTTAAAAGTTTTTTGATGACCTCCCCTGGTCGCTCAGTCTCCGACACTACTAGTGTTTGTGATTGTCCAGGGACTCCCAGCACCGTCGGCTGGCGGTGTCTGGCTTCCTGACGGTGCTGAGACACACGCGGTCGTCGGGCAGCTGGCAGCGCAGCCAGCCGCAGCCAGCCGACGAGCACTCCTACCTCACGCAGCTCACCGTGGACCTGCACCTCACGCACCAGGGCGCCGCGTCAGTACTACCATAGCCCATTACACTATAGCTTTTGATCATTTCCCTTTATATATAAATATAATTTATATATAATTGTTTTTAAATGATCTATATTTAATTAAATCATTTAAATGATTTTTTTGTAATATTTTTAAAACGATTTATTTCATTTCTTATAAAAGTAGTTACTAAATATCTTATTTATAATATTTCTAACCCAAGTCAGAAGTTAGATTGTTCGTTCAGTTGTACATAATACCAGCTGATGCCAGCGACTTCGTCAGCTCCCACAAATCTCATGACTAAAATAATACGGTGCTGGCTTTAAACTCTATACCCGATATATTAGTTACTTTATGGCAAGGAGACATTGATAAACTCTATATCCGATATATTAATTACTTTATGGCAAGGAGACATTGATAAACTCTATACCCGATATATTAGTTACTTTATGGCAAGGAGACATTGATAAACTCTATACCCGATATATTAGATACTTTATGGCAAGGAGACATTGATAAACTCTATACCCGATATATTAGATACTTTATGGCAAGGAGACATTGATAAACTCTATACCCGATATATTGGTTACTTTATGGCAAGGAGACATTGATAAACTTTATACCCGATATATTGGTTACTTTATGGCAAGGAAGCATTGATAAACTCTATACCCGATATATTGGTTACTTTATGGCAAGGAGACATTGATAAACTTTATACCCGATATATTGGTTACTTTATGGCAAGGAGACATTGGTAAACTCTATACCCGATATATTGGTTACTTTATGGCAAGGAGACATTGATAAACTCTATACCCGATATATTAGTTACTTTATGGCAAGGAGACATTGATAAACTTTATACCCGATATATTGGTTACTTTATGGCAAGGAGACATTGGTAAACTCTATACCCGATATATTGGTTACTTTATGGCAAGGAGACATTGATAAACTCTATACCCGATATATTGGTTACTTTATGGCAAGGAGACATTGATAAACTCTATACCCGATATATTAGTTACTTTATGGCAAGGAGACATTGATAAACTCTATACCCGATATATTAGTTACTTTATGGCAAGGAGACATTGATAAACTCTATACCCGATATATTAGTTACTTTATGGCAAGGAGGCATTGATAAACTCTATACCCGATATATTAGTTACTTTATGGCAAGGAGACATTGATAAACTCTATACCCGATATATTGGTTACTTTATGGCAAGGAGACATTGATAAACTCTATACCCGATATATTGGTTACTTTATGGCAAGGAGACATTGATAAACTCTATACCCGATATATTGGTTACTTTATGGCAAGGAGACATTGATAAACTCTATACCCGATATATTAGTTACTTTATGGCAAGGAGACATTGATAAACTCTATACCCGATATATTAATTACTTTATGGCAAGGAGGCATTGATAAACTCTATACCCGATATATTAGTTACTTTATGGCAAGGAGACATTGATAAACTCTATACCCGATATATTGGTTACTTTATGGCAAGGAGACATTGATAAACTCTATACCCGATATATTAATTACTTTATGGCAAGGAGGCATTGATAAACTCTATACCCGATATATTAGTTACTTTATGGCAAGGAGACATTGATAAACTCTATACCCGATATATTGGTTACTTTATGGCAAGGAGACATTGATAAACTCTATATCCGATATATTGGTTACTTTATGGCAAGGAGACATTGATAAACTCTATACCCGATATATTGGTTACTTTATGGCAAGGAGACATTGATAAACTCTATACCCGATATATTGGTTACTTTATGGCAAGGAGACATTGATAAACTCTATACCCGATATATTAGTTACTTTACGGCAAGGAGACATTGATAAACTCTATACCCGATATATTAGTTACTTTATGGCAAGGAGACATTGATAAACTCTATACCCGATATATTAGTTACTTTATGGCAAGGAGACATTGATAAACTCTATACCCGATATATTAATTACTTTATGGCAAGGAGGCATTGATAAACTCTATACCCGATATATTAATTACTTTATGGCAAGGAGGCATTGATAAACTCTATACCCGATATATTAATTACTTTATGGCAAGGAGGCATTGATAAACTCTATACCCGATATATTAGTTACTTTATGGCAAGGAGACATTGATAAACTCTATACCCGATATATTAGTTACTTTATGGCAAGGAGACATTGATAAACTCTATACCCGATATATTAGTTACTTTATGGCAAGGAGACATTGATAAACTCTATACCCGATATATTAGTTACTTTATGGCAAGGAGACATTGATAAACACAACGGTTGCGTGTTTCCAGTATTTTTTTCGTGGAAGTCGGACCACGTACATATAGACAAAAATTTCCATCTGATATTCCGATATTCCAAAAGCTTAGTTTATAATCTTAGTATTATAAGAACGTAAGCTTAGTTTATAAACTAAATACATAAGCTTAGATTATAAGCTAAGTACCTTAGTAAATAAGCTTAGTACATAAGCTAAGTTCATTAGCTAAGTACATAAGCTATGTGTATAATCAAAATACATAAGCTTAGTAAATAAGATGCGTACATAAGCTAAGTATATGCGTATGTGAATGTGTACATTGGTGTGAGTTTCAACTAAAAGTTATATTTCAATTTGCAGAGTGACATCCCGGGCCCGGAATGAAATAGTCTGTTTAGAAATAATCTCCATTTTAAGACGATGTTTCGTGCAAGATGCAGCCGTTAAACAGTTTTTATATAATGGTAAATAAATTTAATATAATATATTAATAATAAAAATGTCTGTGAATTTAAGCCAGCAACAATCTGTGTGAAACTCTGATTGAAAATAAGTTTGTAGACTGTTGAAAAAAAAATCTTATATATATATATATTTATCCGGTTTTACTCAGATCAAGAAAATAATTTTGATTGAATTTAAATTGCATATCTGTACAAAATGAACAGTTCACGGTACGACTCTTACATGCTTCTGGCTGAAGAGTAAGAACCCCGAAAAATTACGATATAATTGATGAATGCAGCCGAGTAAATATATACATATATACCGAGTAAATATATGTATATATTTACTCGGTATATATGACTCATCATGGCTTACAAATTAAATACAATAATGTTTTTTTATTTACTTATTTAATGAATATATCCAACAGAAATCTACTCGTGTGTGAACGACAAGAAGGCGCTCCACGAGCCCGTACTGGAACTACTGTACGAACACCTCACCAAGTACATACCCGAGGACAACGAACAACCTATACTCCTGGATGAATGTATTAACAAAAATGGCGTACTATCTGTAAGTGTGAATTTAATTTCAATTTATATTATATTTTTAATGGTTTAGGTCGCGTTGTAAAGGTTAAAAAACGGTCCTGTCATGTCGGATGACAGTCAAAGATTTCGAAAGAAGCCTAATAGATGTCGCCTCCGTCACGATAAAGACGCTTATATATATATATATATATAATGCCAGATTCATCAATGCGGGTAGCGACACGATAGCTCAATTGATAAAGTGACGAGACGGTTTTCTAGAGGTCGTGGGTTCGAATCCTACGAGTATCGGCTGATTTGTCATTATATATATATATATTTAATTTAAATAAGCTCAACATGGTTATATATGTTTATAGACATTTTTAAATAAAATTTTAATGTTTTTTCTTATTAGCCAATATCTAAATGTAAGTATTGCAGTTGATTAAATATACTAAATGTATTATTTCACAGGAGCCAATCGGTAACTTACTGTACACTATAGCTCAGTTCCTTCAGACCGAAGAGGAGGAGTCTGAAGACGTTCTAGACAGTCAGAGCGACAACCCTCTAGTGTATCTCAAAAATAAACTCACCGCCATCATGCAGAAGCTGTGTCAGGCTGACTGGCTCGTCTTGATTAATATGGTATATATATATATAATATGGTATTTATATATATGTAAATACCATATTATATATATATAGAATATATATATAATATGGTATTTATATAATAGAATATTAGAATTTTATTATAAACAATAATAAAATTCTTCTATAACCAACAGAGGCATGTAATATAAAATATTTATATCTATTGGTGTAAATGTTATTTCAAAATGTATATATTTCAGGAAGAACCCATATCAGATCTGACCCCGGAGTCAAAAATAAAAAACCTGAAGGTGCAGCAGGTACTGCAGTGCTACGAGGCTCTGATAGCTCATCAGGTCATGCAGTGGAGTCCACTGAACGCCAACGCTAACTCCGTACACAGCATGCTTAAAGCATACAACCAATTACTGGAAAGTACTAAGGTATTATATTATATATATAAATTTATTTGTTTATTTAATTATTTGAAACTTTAATGTTCCAACACAAAAAATGTTACAATGGGCGGACTTAATGCTAAATAGCATTCCCTGACAGTCAACCTTAAAGAGTGGCAGAGAGTTAGGAGGCGGTACAATAAAGAAGGAAATTACAGAAAATATTAGAGTTTAGAAGAATGAACTTTAAATATTTAGTGAGCAATTTATAAAGTAGAAGATGGGAAGGCCCCATTTACAATTTATTTATTTCTTAATAAATAAACCGTAGACAGATAAATAAGAAATGTCTTGAAAAAAATATATATGTTTTCAGGTTCCTTCAAAATTCAGCAAGAAGGCCAAACTAAATGAAACTGGAGAATCAAAAAAATCACCGAAAAAATCTAAAAAAACTCCCAAAGAGTCTGAAAGTGGGGAGGTTACTGAAAAGAAGCCGGTTAAGAAAAAGGGCAAAGCGCCAGTGACTCTAGCAAGCGCCTCCAAAGATAAGGCAGTGCCCTTCAAACCCCTGCCCTGTCTGTGGGACCTGCGGTTAGGTTTACGAGTCTTGGAATTATTATACAGGTTGGTTATATTTTTAAACATTGCTAGCTTTTGATCCTCGGCTTTGCTCGTGGGATAAAGAGTAGAGTACTTGGAGAACTAATTATCTATGCAACAGACTGCGGTAGCGCCCTTTTGTGATAAATAGTTTTATTTAATTCTTTATTGATATAAAAAAATCTTATTTATATAAAATAATGAACGCAAGTATTAATTCCTCAAAGTCATTCTCTATAGGCTATATGATGTACCTGAGAGGACGGTGGTAGGAATGCAAAATCAAATGAAACACTGAAAATATATCAAATTCTATAAATCACTAAAATATTAATAATCTAAAAATATTTTTTCGCGATACAAATGTGCTTGAAAAGAATTTCAAGGTCAAGATCTATATGTATCCATAAATCATTTAATATTTATTGTATCCCACAAACTCTATACCGCTTTCAATTATTTATTATGAGAAAAAAAATATTATAGATAAAGAAAGATTATATGTAAAGTAATAAAAAGTGACACGATAGCTCAATTTGCAGAGCGACGGGGCGGTTTTCCACAAGTCGCAGGTTCGAATCCTGCCCGTATATCATTATTTATTTATTTAGAAACATGACTTAACGTGTTTTGAAGTTTGAAATTCAGATATTCATATAAATATTATATTCTTTTTTTTTCTTTCTTTAATTATATCTTTCAAGATAATAATTGAATTGATATTTCAGCGAGGAGGTGTCCTGGTCCTCAATAGAGCAGAGAAATCAAATTCGAAGCAAGCGTGAGTTTCATATATTCGCTCTGAGGTCCATACATAGTATAATAAACGACAAAATGGACAGATACCTGGTGTCCACACTAGTGTTGAAAGCCGCTGGATTAATCTACTCTAGATGTATAAACAGGTGAGTGGGAAGAGTTTGGAGATATTATTATACTTATAGAGATATTATAAATAAAAGTCACTGAATATGTTATTTTTAATAGGGTTTTTTTTTTAATATTGTTTGTTTTTTTTCTGGTTTAGTATATTATGTTTTAGTCTCTCAAAAATCAGGTTGGAAAGATATTTTTTTTCTGGCTTTATAATAGCATCCTCAAAATGGGGTGTGAAAAAAAGATTAAGACGTTCTTCATAAAAGTTTAATATTTTTTTGATCTTCAAAATAGTTCATATAAAATGTTGAAGTAATATTTGTAAACATTATTGTGATGAACTAACATGTTTAACAATAGACAAGAAAAATATTGATTATTTTTGGTTCACCGTACTCTTGATGATAATGAAATATAATAATTCGGTTTGTGATTGATCGGTGGTCATTT
Organism: Dircenna loreta; assembly: GCA_963555665.1. Lineage (NCBI taxonomy): Eukaryota > Metazoa > Arthropoda > Insecta > Lepidoptera > Nymphalidae > Dircenna > Dircenna loreta. The sequence continues at coordinate 1,656,918 of OY743097.1, read as the reverse complement.
AACTGTATAATGATATAGAAAATATAGAAAACTGTTACATGAATGTCTTTACCGTCATAATTTTAATAAGATAGAGAGGACAGACTGAGAGTAAAATATAAAGGGAGAAAACATAGAGATAAAGAGAGAAACTAGGAGAGAGATAGTTAAATATAGACAAATACAGAGTCATGGAAAAAACAAAGAAAGAGAGAGAGAGAGATAATATTGTAACATATTTTAAATTGTAGGTTCAATGCTGTGTACGGGTACGACGAGCATGTGACGTTCGCTTGCCTCGAGCTGTTCAAGACTTGCCTCTCCACTCTCTTGTCACACAACTATACATTTAAGACAGAGACGATTTTATTGGGGATAAGTGAGCATATTTATTATATATATATTTATTTCTGCTATTAAAGATATTCTTTTGATCTCTTTTTTTCATTTGTAAATGATATCTTTATCTTTTTTTAATTTAAAGATATTCTTATGATTTCTATCTCTTTTTTCATTCAAAACTATTGTTATGATCTCTTGTAAGTTAGTTTAATAGTTATATATTTCCAGGTGGTTCAGACAGCTCAGAGTCCAGGTGTCTAGCAGATATTTTGGACGCGTTGCATTCCTCCCTGAGTCACTTAGAGACAGAGAACGCAGAAGTTAGTTTGGACGCCGTGGGGAAGAAGACGTACGCAATATTAGTACAAATCACTACAATGTTGTTAGAGATGCCTGTTAAACCTAACAGCCAACTTAGCGAGGTAAAAATATATATATATATATATATTTTTATATATGCCTATATTCACCATTATCTGGGGTTAGTCAGTAATTCATAGACAAAAAAGCATAGATTATCTATGTAGAGTAATTGTGAATGTAAAGTGACAGTCTATATTTAATTTTTAATAGTTCGTACTTATAAACCGTCAGATTCTAGTTGCACGATTCCAAAGAGTATATCAATAGAGAGCAACAAGAAACTCTATGTGTATTGAATTATTTATAAAAGTATATACGAGTGCCTAGATAAGTGTTACTGAATAGTCGAATAGAATGATAAATTAGTTTAACATACGGTTACGCTAAATATGAAACAACGACTAACGTCCGCCATTTGATTTTCCCCGGTGAAGCTGTAACAGCTAATAGGGCTAATACCAGAAACATGACGAAAAAAAAAGCTCGCCATTTTGCTTTAGACTCTTCCTAGTATATACGTGTGTAATGTATTCAGGCGGTGATGCGCGTGGAGTCCCTGTGGAGCGCCAGCCGCGTGGGCGAGAGCCTGGCGCTGTGCGCGGGCGTGCTGCGGGCGGGCGCGCGGGACGACTGCGACGCGCCGCTGCTGGAGCGCCTCCTGCGCCGCCTGGCCGTCGCGCTCGACTACATCTCCGTCAGTGGACACTGACTGACTTCATTTTTTTTTTATTCTCGTTATTGAGTAAAGGCCTTACTGCCATAATGCATCTCCGCTAAAATAGATAATCTATTTCCTCTCTTTTTTTTTTTTTTTTTTTTTGTTAACGGGCAAGGAACTCACTGTCATGAAGCATCTCCGTTAAAATTCTCTTATTTTTGTATTTTTTTTTATTACTTGGCAAGGTACTCACTGGCTTAATGCATCTCCGTTAGATAATTATTTTTTTTTACTATTTTTTCCGGGAAGGCCAAGGCCGCTTTTGTAGAATCTCGGCATAATAATGTTCGTTTAGTATACTCAATCTTTTTTTAAAAAAATTGTTCCGTGGAGATAAAGGACGCTTATGTAATACTCAATGGCGTAATATATCTCTGTTAGTGTACAGACGGACTTGTTATGTTTTAGCTTTGAGAATTCTATAATATAATAAAGCTCTCAGATTTTTATACGTCTTTATTAATTGTATTTCGTTGTTACTTTTATAAGCCATTATACATTACGTACGGTTTAAAAAAAACACAATTCTTAACTTAAAATGTTTTAAAAGTTCCAATATATTTTTTAACAGGAGGACGAAACACCACCCTCACAAGACACGGAGGACTTCCCGTGCATAGACTCCAGGACGGGTCACGCTATGCTGGCCGTGGTGTGCGCTCACCTTGCGGACCGCTACAAGTGCACGCAGCACCTCCTCGCAAGGGCCAAGGACCTCAGCAACGCCGTCGGATATGCGACGGAAACGCGACGACCACGGCTAGAGAGAGGTATAGCCCTCTCTTTTGTTTCTGGTGTTGTTATTTCTCTACCTTGAATACTCATATGACTACATCCGCAGAGCTGCGTGAGCTGTACTCGTCGCTGCAGGTGCAGCTGTGCCAGGTGTCAGCGTGGGCGGGCTCTGCGGCGCGGCTGCGCTGCTGCATCGGCGCCGGCAGCGACAAGGTGCTGGCGCTGTGCGTGGGGCTCTACTCGCTGCTGGCCACCTTCGTCAAGCAGCTGGGTCTTCAGATGGCGCAGACTATACAGTGGGTGCTCAACCCACCGCGACGCTCATCCGCGGATCGGTGGATTATATATAAAAATTGTGTTTTATTGCTCGTTGTCTATTCTATTTAAATGTATGTTCGTAAGTGTTACTATGACGTACTCGTATCTCTAATATATATATTTGTCATTTTATTAATGCCCTAGTCACTGTCATTGTGTAACTTTTTTTTTTACTATTGAATATTTTTTATTATTAGGTATGTAATGTACTTTTGGTTTGTCTTACATTACAACGCCCGCTAGTTACAACGCCTACAAAAGATTTCCATCTTTATCTTTCTATTAACAGCCTGGAGCATCTCCTCAAGCTGGTGGGACGCAGGTTCTCCCACGTGTGCAACGACCTGGCTACGTACGTGACTGAATCCCACAACCCACGCACCGTGAAGCGGGACACCAAACTCTTACCGCGCCTGGTGAAGGAGTCTGAGGCGTTCACTGCGAACGTGATGCTCATGAAACATGTAATAAATACATAATAGTATTAAAAATATATTTACAAATATTATATTACAATTAGTATTCAAACCCGCGACTTCTGTGATACCGTCCCGTCGCTCTACCAACTGAGCCACCCTGTCGCTGCTACCGCTTCGATGAATTAAGAATTCTATATTTCTTTATCCGATGGTGGTGACATCTATAAGAATTCTTGATTGAAAATATTTTATAAGTGAAATTTTGTTAAAACTTGCCTGATGAATTATTAACTTTATATTCTATAAAACATCATTTAAACTAACAAAATAAAGATATTATAATATTACTCATATTATTATATAAATATTTATATTTACAGGATGAGTACCAAAAGTATATATCACTGGGGACGGCCAGGGACTTCAGGATCAAAGCGATTACACAACAAAGAATTGAAGAGTTGGAACCGACTGTTACTCAGGAGACTGTAGATGATGGTAGATGTTATATGACGTTTAATAACTATGTAATATACATACACATATAAAACCATATATATATATATATATATATATATACATTTTATTGGTTGCTGATTTTCCACAAAGTCATATTTTGTATGTTTTTAGATGATGCGTCAACAGTAATTTTGGGTAACTCCAATTTGGAGGAATCAGGTAAAAACAATTTTCTCCTTTTACTAATAGCGCTATACAAAGAAATATTTTGTTTTTTTTAATATTGCAGATACACAGACACTAGTCTCAGATGGCTCCGACTTGGAAGAAGATATTGGCGGAAAAAAGAGAAGATATTCTTAATTATGTTTGTTATAAATAAATAAATAAATGTATATTTTTGTATTGGTATGTATTTTATTATACATTAATTGTTTTATTTATTGCTAACCTGTTGCTGTCACTTCAACTTCTCCCAATAAATAATAAATTACCTTTTATTGATTATTTCGATATAGATATCATGTATATATTACTAAATGAAATTTGTAACAAAGGTATTCCCGCGTTTTACGTTATATTTTGTTTTCCCGCTATTTCCTTGTAAACTGTTGATATAACCTATAATTTATGGTTACTTGGAAATACTGAATTCAATGTAAACTAGTCTATCATTATAAAAATTAATATCCATACTTTAATACGTTTTTTAGACTTTAGTAATTTATTTGTAATATGTTGTCATATTTCTAACTATAATCATACAGAGCATCGAAAATCTGTAATTTATAATTAAATGTATTTGTTACAAAGACAGAAAAAAAAATATTAAAGGCATACCAACCTAAATAAGTAAAGTAAAAACTGTAATTAAAAACGCTATATTTACGAAAGAGGTTTGCCTTTTCAAAGAAACAGTCGGGTTGTCTATTCAAAGTAATATTACTCAACTCGATTGCATTAATATTCAAATACTCAATAATCATGGCGTTCTTAGAATACATACATATGTTCGGCTTATGTTGAATATGTAACAAACTATGTTTTGTAATTAAGACCAGCAAAATAAAGGACTTTTAACTACTTTTTGTCAAGATTTCACCATCTAGATCACCCAACAGGATTTTCCTATCGATATATATTTAGACACACTGATATGTGATAGCTCATATAACTAATTTCATACATTCATCTATAAAGTATAATTATAGTAAGAACCATACATATATATAAAAATAATTTTACAAAAAATACGTCAACGACCCAGAGTGTTTTTGTAAACAAAATAAATTTACATCCCTAACATGTTTATGGACCATTTCAAATATCGATTATATTGTTTCATTGATCCAAACTTTTTGCATTTCACAAAAAAATTTCATAAAAAATTACACGAATTCATTAAATTTTTGAAAACCTTATTTTACTTCAATATACAATATAAATACTTTTTAAACATAAATATTATTGGATTATTAAAAATGTTTTAGTTACCTATTTTACAGAAAATAGGTAACTAAAACTTTTTTTAAAAAAAAAGGATGTTGGCAATTCGAAACTTACGTAGTTAAGAAATACGTATAAAGTCACATATCCTTACGCAATTAATAAAAAGCAACGGAAATTGCGAACGTAATTTAGTAAAACGTATTCCATGAAATCGTTGTAACATTATCTCATGGGTTCAATTTTTTCCGTCATTATAGAGCATTAAAATTTTTCTACGTAAGTATTTTATCTTTTTGCACGAAGCATTCGATTATCAACATTTTTTACCGTTTTAACTTTTAAGTCTTTTAATTCTTAACTACACTATGTTTGTTTATTTGCTAAACATACATGAAATGCTGTCTACAAAATATATCTTGAACGTTAAATAAATAATAACCTACTCCAATCTAGTGTTGTATTTATTATTTTAAATACAAAAGCTATAGAAACCGCACGTTATTATATAGAACACTAATAATAGGTATATACACAATTTTTTAGTAAAGAGAATGCAAAACTAAAGAAAATAATTCTATTTCAATTATAAATCCACGTCATCACTTTATGTTGATTAAATTATATTATTTTTGCAATGTTATGATAAGTTCCTTGAACTCGCTGTTGGCATTCCCGGTAAGCCTAGTTTGTAACTCAGCAGTTGGTAGTACTGATAGACACATTCTAGGAAAAATAATTTTAATATCAACTCTCCAAGCGATTCTGCGTAAATTGTAATAAACGTGTTAACGAGAAAGCGTCATGTTGCTGTTTGTTTGTAAATTATACATCGGAGTACATTAATGTTATAGCTTATATTATTATACTAATGTTATAGCTTATAAATACACCAGTTTACAAGAAATAATATTTTTTTAAATTTTAATATTATTCAATCAATAATTTATATTGTTACTAAAAAGTATTAAAACCTCCTTGGTTACTGTCTGTCGTTCAATGTCTAATAAATTTTAATAATACGGCTAATAAAAAAGGTTGATTTGTAAAATTTTCAGATTATTTTAGTCATGTCTCAGTATTATGATTTTACATAAACTTCTTAGCAGTAATGACTGCCATAATTACGATGCGCTTGATAAAAAATAAAGCACAATAGCTACAACCTACTTACTGATTTAAAAATAAAATGAAGACATGTTTGAATTTTTAAAAGAAGAATATAATTTCGTTCTCGAAGTCTTCCTTATTATCATCGCTGAAAAAGATTACTCAATCAAAACACAAACCTCAAACCACAAACACGCCACAAACAATAGGAAAAACAATCTAGTGAAAATTAAATCCAAGCTCCCAATATATTCTGTTAGTAACAAATTGCCAAAAGAAGGAAAGGAATCGGAACAATGCCTTGCTATCCGTGCTGTTCTCCTTGCTGTTCGCCCTGCTGCGGGCCCTGTTACTCATGCTGTTCTCCATGCTGTTCGCCCTGCTATGGTTGCTACTACTGCTGTTACTAAGCAGTATTGTGGAGCCACGGGATTTGCTGAAGCAGATTTCAGCAGACCAGTAATCTTGGGCAAAATAGCGTTGCTCCGTTGAGCGAAGCTCCTCTAACGAGTGTGGACGTTGAGCAATCCGCGATGTTGAGGTGGACTCCGTCGCCTATGACGCCCTGGCCTGGCCCTTGCGAGCTCGAAGGGCCGTCTTTACCAAGTTTGCTGATGGAACAGGATTTAGCAGGCACGTCGCGTTGGCTTTCGGCAAAATTGTTGCTTTTTATCTGGTTATATAACAGTGTGTATTTTTGTACATTGTGTTTAAAAAATAAAAACGTTCAGGTCACAAGTTACTCTTTCATTTATATATTTTTTTGATGAATCGCAACTGCTGAAATCGCATTTATAAAGTGCCTTTGGGAAAAAAATAGCAAATATCTGGTTACCAGTTTCAGCAACGTATTCCAGAAAAGTTTCTCTTGGGCCTTGGGATAAATCCCATAGGTTTTTAGAGTAAAATATCTACTACAAAATATATCTCGTCTTTTAGCTGATTTTAAGCAGGGACCATGCTATACACTACGACCCTTGGAATATAAAATTCTGGTTCTATTTATATCGTTCTCTACTAGAAAATCAAGTATTTACCGAGCGTTAGGTCACTAGCGGACTAATATCGCATTGTGATTGATTATATATTGAATGAAGCTGTGAGGTCTGATCCAGTGATCAGTGGTGGCTCTTACTCGCTGTTTTTAGGAGACATAGTGCGCATGAAAGTAAAAATATTTAAGATTGCCTCCACCGCTTACTTTTGGGTGGCAATTCTTGATGGGATAAGGGCATAAAGTGGAAGAAACGGCCACCACATCCACCAATCCCCATTTATCCTACTCATTTATTTAATTATCGTAAGCGTTGTAATGTTTTACATACACAATCGCTAGTGAAAATGCATTTTTTTTAAAAAGTTATATTTTCGAAAAAGGTTACAATTTTTGACACTATCCACAAGCCGGACCACAGCAAGAGGCGCAGAGACCGCTCTGGCAGCCACCGATGCATCCGTGACCACAGCTGTAGTAGGACCCTGCAGTTCCTCCACGAGCACTTGAAAAATAGCAACCATACATTATACATATATCCTTGCTATAGTTTATTACCTGTACAATAGCACAAAAACATTGAAAGGCGTCCTTAATTAACTGCGCACCAAATATAATACACAATAAATAAACATATATTTTCAAAGATCTTAGCCTCTCTAGATATCAGCTCATTTCTAAAACATACTTCCATGGCGGCATAGAAGGTTCATTTCAAATTTGTTTGGATAGGGAGAGGAGCGCAACCGAATGATGGTGAGCGTGAATGCGCATTTTAAAGAGGCACCTTAAACCTACACTTGGGTCGCTAGGAGCTGTTTGTACTCTCCCTGCAACGCGATGAGCCCGGCACCCGCACGGTAAATCCATGGAATGCTAAGAAGCTTCGTCTCTTTCTTAAACGTAATACCTACTAAATCTATTTACCAAACTAAGGAATTTCGGAAGGCGTCCCTAATTCTCTCCCAATTGATATTAAAGTATTAATAAATAAATAAATATTGTTTTACGAATAAATATTTAAAATACATAAATATTTAAAGATAAAGACCCATGTATGCATCCATGTTCCCCACAGGGTCCTTTACAGTTTGCGCCTATAGCGTGGACGCAGCAGGGTCCCACACAGCTGCCATCGTCCACCCTAGAGCCACCAGGTCCACAGGGTCCACACATCGGACCCTGGCATCCTAGACAACAATTTCTGACTGGCATTCTCGTTAATTTCTAGAACAAAATGGACGTTCTAAAGCTCGTAAGCGACATTTCATCTATATAAAACTTAAAACTTACAAAATAATGATAATTGTGATAAAAATATAATGTAAAATATAACTAGGATTATTAATTAAAAAGCGTTTTTTTTTAGGTTTTTACATTTATAGATTAGTTCCTGAAAAAATAATGGATAATGTCATCGTAACGCCAGAAGATATATTTTTATTGACCATTATTTTCCTGCCATGTACGTAGAGAAAAATATCAGGCTGAAAACATTTTTTGACGTTTTCTTTTCAAAAGTCGTATACACAAATATAGCACGTAATTTAAGGAGGCTAGTCCAGCTTCAACTAAAGTAAACCTTTGCTCATAGATCATAGCTATACATTTTTAGTATTTTAGTATTTTATCGGCTAATAAGAAAATAATTTCTAAAGTCCTCTACTTCTTCCTTGAAATAAGTATAAAATACTTATATCGTCTTCAATTATATGGAAAATATCAATAAAGCAGAAACCTATTTCATAGATTGTTTTGATGATACCGCTGAGACCGCCTCGCGAAAGATTATTATCTTTCTGAGAAGCTTTTAACCCATCTATAAATATGATTGAAAAGCTTACTGAAACTAGAGCAATATTTTGAACATTGTATATTATTACAGGTTGGTACTTATTTGGTAGTAATTTGTAGTAAACCAATCACTAAGAACTAGTTCTGGAAATGCTCGAAAACTATCAACGTCTCGAAACGTCAAAACTCTTACTATTGGTACAGATTTCTAATAGCTTGGTCGTGTTGGTCTATTTGTTATATAATACCAATAATTATTTATAATATTTAAAGTAATATATAGTGACTTTATTTCAAAACGCCATAAATTATAAATATTGTTTGTTTTAATTAAACCTGTTTATATTAATTAAATGTAGAACTAATATATTTTTGTTTGGTTTCTTGGGAAGGCCGCTATGACACGGGTTTGTCTAGTCAGGATTCCAATGGAGTCTACTTAAGCAGCCATTTTATTATTAAATTTAGGTCAACTAGTAATTTAATATCGTATTGTAAAAAGGTTGGTGGGTTAGTGCTCTCATCTGATTGGCTCTTACTCGCTATTTTTTGGGGTGAAATAGTGCGCTGTAAATTGGATGATAAAATAGGCGCATTACTTGTAATTAAAAATATATATATATATTGTCAACATTCATGACTGCAACCAACCTCACAGTATTTCAAACATGTCCACTCATATCCAATTATATCATTATATAGATACAAATCTTAACTATTTAAATGTATGTTTGTTTATGTGTTTGTTTGTGTGTGTGTGGGTTATCCTTAATATACATGTATGCAATTATAAAATGAGGTGGGTTTGATATTATAAAATTCTTGTCACAATTTACACTCTACATGTAAGGTAATGTTACCTACCTGCCTACCCGGTGCGGAGCCCGTTGGGGGGGGGGGGGGAGGGGGGGGAAGGAGGTTTAAAGGAAAACTTTATTTTGTCAAAATAATATGTTTTAATGATCAATAAATACTCTATTCGCTTCTATTTTTAAGGTTATAAGAGTTCTTGAGTATATTCTAGTTTATTGTAAACTAGTAAACGTATTTTACGGTAGATGTTTGAAAATTAATAAAAAGTGCCAAAAAATTACTCACGGTCTATAGAAAGTGCTAATGTTGCTCGCTCTTCACCAAATTCTTAATAATCAATCAATAAAACAATAATTATTTAGCTTTAGATCTTCTTGGATCTATTCTCTGTCATATTTTTATAAAAATCGTTCTTTTCCATCACAAATTGACATTTATTAACCATTCAATTGTTTTGTCACTCAAAATACAGAAAATCCAAAAAAATATATCATATATTTTAATTATATAATATCCTTAAAATGCCTGGTGGTTCTTGTGGAATTCCCTGCTGCGGGCAGGTCGCTGGTGCGTCTTTTCCAGCACCCTTCAGCGGACCCTGCTGTGGTGTCTGCGTGGGACCCTGCGGGAAACCTTTCGGCACTTACAGCTGGTGCTATAGGGGCAGCTGTTGACCCAATGTGACTCAAGTTCTGGATCTATAAAATGCTCGTACATGTGTTATATATTAAAAAATATTTTTTTCTTTAAATACGTCTTATTTTATTTTCTTTTATAGTAAATTATCAATTAATGTATTTTAGACTAATCTTTTGAATTGCTGTGGGTAGAGTAGACTTACTAAATCAACTAACTTGTTAATTTTCTGCTATAAATAGGATTCATTTGATAGAATGAGAAGACTATTATTTATGTTTGTCCGTGCATTCACCATTTGGAAACTACTATTGGTTTAAGGATGAATTCAGTCTTTATTTCATAAAAATCAGATAATCTAATAAAAAGATATATTAATTTAATGTGACTATGGCCACATTTCATTATAACGTTTACACCACACGATATAACCTTAAAAAATAGCTAATAGACGTCTCGACCAATCAGAGAGGAGCACTAACTCGCTAACAGCCATTTCACTATACGATGCGATGTACACTAGTTGAAATAGAGTGGCTTCGATATATAATGAAATGGGCGCATTAGTATAGAGTAGAATAAAAAAATAAAAAAATTAAATAATGTATTAGTGAAACCAAAGTGTAAAAACAATGTCAGTTAATCTTAATAAAACTGAAAATATTTAAATATTGTATATAAAACAGGTTTAACGTTATTTCAAAGACTGGAAAGTCAGAAACATTGGTTAGGGTTTTCAAAAGAAGCCTAATAGATGTCACCACTGTCCCGATACAGACTATATATAGAAATATAAATACATCGAAACGGGTAGCTTAATTTGTAGAGCGACGAAAGGTTTCCCTATCTCATGTTCGAATTTGGCAGTTTTTATTAATTTTTCATTCTATATTTAATTGTAATCTTTGAGTCAATTTGTTTGAAGCAGACGAAGTCGCTGACTTCTGCTAGTATAGCACCTACATTGTTAATACTCCTTAAATGGTCAGCTATGGGTGCAGCTTCGCCAAAATTATGACTCAGCGAAACGTGAACGTTAAGGTTTACTTCCGTGAAAAAGGCTATAAAGGAAATGTATAAATATGTACAATTCAATAACATTAAACTATCATTATTTGATCCAAGTAACCATTTATTATATATATTTTTTATGTTATATATTTCTTGAGTATTTCTGAGAAAATAGAAATATTTTTTCGAATTTACTTCTAGTAAGTTTATTTCAGAAAGATTGTGAGAATAAAAAGTTTATACAAAATAGTATTTTATATGAATCAAAAGTTAAGATCACATCATATACTTTTTAAAATTATAACAAATAAAAAGAAAAAATATATATATAATATAACTTCTTGAAATTATGCGAAGTAAAAGAATTATAAGACTTAAAATTTAAGCAATAACACCAAATATATATTTCTACAATTTTCGATGGTGAAACAAAGAACTAAATAGAAAATATATTTATAAACTATTATTAAGTGTGTCAAATTCTGAACGAATAGCCATTATACGGTTCTTGTTATTTTACTATATAAGTATTAATAACTGAAAGTAAAAATGCGACAAATCAAAGACCAATGGGGGATCAAGGTTAAAAATAACTATGTGGCGCCATCACAAGTCAAAGTTCATAATTAAAATGTAATCTGTGGCGCGTTACCTTGAAGGAACTTTATTTTTGGATGTCGCCATCTGATTACACAGGAAATAGGAAGCGACGGGACAGCCATTGAGTATTACCGTTACTTTCATAAATATTCAGATATTATTATGTGATAGTCTGTACATTTATGACATATTTTATATTATAAGTTACACATTGCTCGTCTTCAAAGGCAGACATGTTACAAAATTTGTAATAAATAATGATGATTTTGTATAATAACTAAAATGAAACCTTATTTTTAATACACTACATATTTAATATTTTATTTATTTATGTACATAAAAAAACATAACTTTTAGGTTAGTTGTCATTTTTTATGTCATAAATATGTCACTAGATAGATATAGGACTCGAAAAACTTATAAATCTATACTAAAATAAAATTGTCTTCATGATACGTTCTTAAATTTATAGCGCATATAAAATTATTTTCTAATGCTCATTTCAATATATTATTTAAATGACACTATTTGACCTTTAAAAATAGCGAGTAGGCGTCTCCACCAGTCAGAGAGAAGCACTAACTCACTAACAGCGTTTTTATAATGCGATGCCATGTACGTTAGTTCAGATAGTGTCGCTTAGATTGTATAATGAAATGGGCGCATAAATCACCCCCCTCTCCCCCCCTGGTGCCATATATACCTATTGAAGTATATTTTATTACCCAAACGATTAAGGTTGGTAACTTATTAGTATTTACCGGAATTGAGGTTGAATGGGCCTAAATAATGTCAAGATTCCACGAAGCAAATTAGTTATTGGAAGCCAATTTGATATCTGATATTAGCTCGTTAATAATCGTTATTGATATATTAATGTATAAGTATCTATTTACTTATAATTTATGGAACATTTCGACTAAATACAACTGTATTTTGGAGTTAATTAGGTTGCTGTTGTTGTTTGTGAATATAAGTGGTTGTTAGAGTGTTTGGAAACATTTTCATAAAGCTTTTTATATGTATATAAACAGCTCTACTCACGTCAACAGGAACCACCAATGGGTTCGAAACTAGTCGGGCAGAATGCCGTATAATTGACGTAAATATATATATATATATATATATATATATATATATATATATATATATTAAATAAGTATTTAAATAAGTATATAAATTTTATATTTGAAATGAATATATGATATATTGAATATATATAATATTCGATTGAATACCCCATTTCTATGAAGTCTTTAAATACAAAATGGCGGTAATGTAAATGCAAAACGCTTTTTAGTAAACATTTTATGACTGACATTTTCAAAGAATCATGCTGTATTCGAAGGGTCGAACTTCCACGAAAATAAACCCCACAAAATTAAATGAACAAACATTCATGTATTTCGCGTTAAATTGATATTTTTTATTTTTGTTTGGGTAATTATGAATTCATTCTAAAACACAAGACTAAACCAGTATTTTTATGGATACTTTTATATTCATTGGTCTGAACATTTTACTACAAATTTGCTAAATCTTTTATGGTATGTTCAAAAAGTCTTAAGTATGAACGTAGTTATAAGAGAAGAGGACGAGAGAAGAAATGTATGAAATGTAAGTTGTATGATATGTCAAAGAAGCAAGTCAGCACTGGGATGACGTATGTTACAAGACAGATGAAGGAATTGTCCTATTACGACACAAATAATTGGGATAAGGACAGCTGTCTGAATATTTTCTGATTCGAACACCTGATTAATAACTAGTTTGAAATCCCAATCTAAGAGAAAGAAAGACAATGTATCTGTAGATGACTTAGTCATGAGTATGGACCACAAATCTGTTCGAAACTAGTCGGGAAAAATCCGATATAATTTACAGAATTGTATCCATATATCAGCATTTTCAGATTATGTTTCAGGGAAGGTGGTATTTTTAAACCTATTGAGTAAAAAAGCGGCATTCGTTCGACGGCAAGCGGTACAAAAAAAAATGCTTTTATTACTTATATTTATTTGAGTATGAATTAAATAGTTTCCAATCAATAAAAAACGCAATATAAAAGGTTTTTAAGGAAAAATTACGAAGGAAATATAAATAAATAATAAATTTGTTCAATGACTATGTATGTATAATATGGAGTACTTATTTGTGGATCAAATAAAAAAACGAAAATTTAAAAAAAAAATATATTTCACATTTTCAATGACAGTTATAACATGGCCCTAGGGGTGAGCAACAACATCCTTGGACACAGGGCATGCAGCATCTTGCCATGGGGGGGTCACACCCCCCAGGGCATCTGGCGAAGGTCCCGATGTTGAAGTCTCGATAGCATCCATATTGATACGGCATTTTTCTGTTTTAAACTTATTTTTAAAATATTTTTGTAAATTTTCAGTTTCGTCAATATTTTGTTAAAATTTTAACTGCTGACATTTTATTTTGTCATATTATTATTATTTTTTTTTGTTTATTGTTTCTAACCAGTTCTAGAGGATTGAAAATGTCTTTAAAGATACATAGCCGTGTAAAGCTTAAATTAATCGAAAATTAATAGAGAATGTATTAATATTTACGGATTGGATTCAAACCAGTGTCCTGTGGGAAACCGTTCCTTCCTCTGCCGTATCGCCGTATGATTATCGACATTTTTAACATATTATTGGGTTGTGGCATCTTTTCGAAGTTATTCTATACGGCAAAGTTAGAAACATTGGTTAGTGTTTTCAGAGGAAGCCTAATAGATGTCACCACCGTCCACTATATATAAAATTAGCATTTTATACGACACCTACACGTGCGACAGGGTAGTTCAATTGATAGAGCGACGGTAAGCTTTTCAAGAGGTCGCGGCTACGCATACTTAGATTGATGCTTACAAACAAACAATGACAAACAATTTCGATTTAAGGTTTAATTTAAATATTAAAATGTAAATTGAAGATATGATTTGCATTCTAAAATTGATTTTTTTTTTCTATCCGTGAAATTGTAAGAAAAATGCTAAATATTGTAGCAATTGCTCAAATTAAAATATATTTTAGATTGAGTAAGGTATGGGATACAAAAATAGCTATATAGCTGCCAAAATATCTTTAAAAATAATTTGATTCTTAGGAATGGCATAGACAAACAGCTGGACGGATAGAAACCATTTAAAAAAATGTATAAAGAACAAAGAAACATCTATAAAATATAAAAATCACATAAATGTCAGTCAGCCTGGATTCAGATAACAGAAGATTATCAAATTTTTAATAAATATTACAAATTATTTCAAAATGCCAGTTTATTATGGAGGATTTGTTGGAGGTCCTCACGGGGGGGGATACTGCTTGTACTCCTATTCTTGCAACCCTTCCATTGGAGGGTGTGGACCTTGTGGACCTTTGCCTGAACCTTGCTGCCCTCTGTCGTGTTAATGGTAGGTCCTGGTCTTGTTTTTCTTATCTGATTTCTCTCTCTCTCTCTCTCTCTGAGACACGCACACACACCTACACTCTCACCCCCCCTCCCTCTCTAATGTTCTCAATTTTCAGTTCCAGGTTATATTTGTTACTAGTGCAACACTACATTACTCGCCTTGAACTCTGTGATGTTATTTAAATAAAGTTCTTTTTAACAAATTTGTTGTATTGCTTATTTAGTTTTAGTTACTGATGCTTTAATTTAAGAAATCATGATATCCGTGAATGTAAGATCGTTTGGACAAATGTATATGCGAGTCAGTTAGCCAGAAGAAAAGGAGTTTTACGGTGGCAAGGTTTTCGTCTGACATCATCTGACAAGAAGCCGTCTCGTTATTACGAGCAACATATTTTAACTGTAATAGCTAGTTGGCTCATGGCATTTGCAAAATAAATGTACATGACACTTTTGTCACCAAAAATAGCGAGAAAGAGTCCACCATGCAGATAGTGAGCTGTCAGCCTTTTCACAATGCAATATTAATACGCTAGTTGCTAGCACAAGCCAGGCCAATTTCATTCCCAACATTGTATATTTGTTAGCCAGCCTTTATCACGTACGGGTATTTCGGAAATAGAAAATTCTAGTATGCTTGTTTTTCTATTCCTGTGGTGACCCGTGTATGCAAGCGTCAGTTTTTGAAAAACCAGGACAAATTCGATTGTTTTTCTATAAAATACCTGTCGAAATGACCTAGTTTGGTTATAATTAACAGGGGATTAATTTATATCCATCCATATATTTGCGACACCAACTAATTATAGCTCCTTAACTTGCTAGAAGGTTAAGAATTATCTTAAGTTTTCAATTATTTTTAATTTTTTGGTTTAATTTGGTTATCTTCCGCCCCTGCGGTTAACGTCTCGGCTGTTAATTTTACACAATAACCAATTTCTTTAGAATATCTTATAGATGAGTATATATAATGTATTTATTAAAAGTCATTTTAAAAGCCTAGTAAATACAAATGGTAATTTATTTAGTCCAACGAATTAACTAGTTGGGGTTAGTTTTCACCTCGTCTGTTCTCATCCTAACTTCTATTCACAACCAGCTTGAACTAGCGTGGAAATAATCCCATTTTATTAGGAACGCAACTAACTAAAGTAGGTCAACGCTATTAAAAAGACAATAAAAACAATATAACATTTCTTTTATTTAACTTTTCCAACCAAAAACACCACAAGTCACAAATGCACCGAGACGTTCTAATTTGCCGAACAAACACAGGACGCTTAGCAACAGGGTCCACAGGGTCCACAGCAAGGTCCGCATGGTCCACAGCAAGGTCCGCAAGGTGGTCCGCAAGGTGGTCCGCAAGGTGGGCCGCAAGGTGGTCCGCAAGGGGGTCCGCAGGGGGGTCCGCAGGGTGGTCCACAAGGTGGTCCGCAGGGTGGTCCACAAGGTGGTCCACAAGGTGGTCCGCAAGGTCCACAGCAAGGACCACAAGGTCCACAGCAAGGACCACAAGGTCCACAGCAAGGCCCGCAAGGTCCACAAGGTCCACAGCAAGGTCCACAAGGCCCGCAAGGTCCGCAGCCCCCACAAGGTTTACAACAGGGTCCACAAGGGCCACAGCACGGGCCACCACAAGGACCGCAGCAAGACATTTTCACTTGATAATTTTAGATATTTAATTTTTAAATAATTTAGTATCAAAACTAAAAATTTTAATTTATTATAAAATTTTTATATTTTACGTTTTTTTATATAAAAGCGTCCTGTACAAAAATTAAATGGATAATGAAATTTATTCTATCATATCGCTGAATATTCTAAATTTAATTTTGGAAAATATATTTAAAAAATAATCAACTTAGTTTTTACGCAAGAAGTATGAATAAAGAAAAGTAAAAGTAATTTTCAATAACACTCTTGATAAGTAAAACAATCAGAATTCTTACTACTACTAACTTTCGTAAAATCTTTCAGGGAGTACCTTTCAATTGAGTCCAGAAATTATACATATATTAGTTGACACGGCAACATTGCAGTGAAATAAAGACACAACCAAAATATGCACCATTTTATAAACATCGGTTAAGGACGCGTTTACATTTTTGCCGAAAATCATCGACTTTTCGGTACATATTGCTACAAAATCAAACTTAACGTGATGAAACCTCAACTAACAGCAGATAAAATGTTACTTATTTTGAATTTCTTTAAAAAAATATATCAAATATTATAGCTTTTAATATTAATAAAACGATTTCCATCACTTCTCACATATTCCACGATTTCAGGCTTAGTTTTGGTACATTTTTCTTGTATTAATTACCATATATTTCAGAATAAAAATACCTTGGGTAAGAAAACATACTCTACTAAAATCCTTTAAAAAAATATAGCAATATTTTGCAAAATATTTAAAAAAAATATCTTTTTCACGTCTTTGCAATTGACACATGTATCTTAATTTACTGTAATAAGGTTTATTTTATAACAACTGTTCCTGAAAGTCCTACCACTGTCACTACCACCTCAGTCGGTCTAAAAACATTGTCGTGAGTAGTTCAGTGTCTCTTTGAAGCAAAACTTCTGTTGATAAAGATCGCTGTACGAATACAAAATATTTTATAAAACCTAACTTGATACTTTACTGTTCATACAATATTCTGTGTTGTCGACTAGATAAGTTATGAAACATTTTTATATTTCCATTATTTTGTAATTAATATATTGTTTTGCTACAATTACGTTAGGATTATTATTGACTGCAGGGCGTAACCTGAAGGTATTCTGGTGAATGGATGCTACTCAATCTCCTAGACACATGGAGCTAGGTACTCCAAGTTTGTTTTGTTAGTTTTGATAAGATCTTACGGTCGGATTTGATGAAGTGACCTGAAGGTATGCAGGTGGATGGATGCTATTGGATCTTATAGACGAATAGGACTAGGGGCGCTGAGTTAAGGCTTCTTTTGTTAGTTCTGATAAGATCTTACAGTCTTGACCTAGCCTTTTTGGTCTAGTAGATCAAGTTGCAGCCTTCAACGTTTGGACGTTCAGGTCACAAGCAATACTAATATCATTTCATAAAACATATAATATGTTACATGAAAAAATAATTTTAAAATAATTTAAATTATTAAGACTTTAAATATATGAAAAACCAATAAATTCAAACTATCAAAATTGTTTCATGTAGCCATTATTTCGCGACTAAACATGCGTATGTGTGCGTAGTCAAGCTTTGTCAATGTAGTTATGTGATTTGTGACCTATCTGTTTCGTAAACGCGTCCTTAAATAGTTTGAAATACTGTGACAGAAGATCTATCTTCATTGCGTTAATGTAATGAGTATTTATATATTTTAAAATTCCTCTAGAAGCAATCCCTGTATGGGCGTTTTATAAACCTTCAAGTAAAGTACACCTACACTCGAAACAAGAATGTGTGGATCACATAAGGAATTATCCTGTGTGGGAATCAAACCCACGTCCCTCAGCTCAGCAGTCAAGGACGCTAACAACTAGACCTACGGGCCGACGATTATTATTAAACGAATTCAGAAATTGAACAAAAGAAATTCTTGGATATCATATGTATTTAAAATAAAGAAATAAAGTTCTTGTAAAAGTTTATTTTCATTCGGTGCCCCTGGTACGAGTTTTAAAATGAAACGTTGATAGTTTTCGAGAAGTTTCCTAACGAGTTCTTGGTTGTGATTGGTTGTTATTTGGCTATGATTTGTAGTAAACCAATCACAACCAAGAACTTGTTTCGTGACGGTTCGAAAACTATCGACGTTTCAGACTATCAAAACTCGTACTAGGGGTGCAGGTGTCGTAATAAATGTGAAAGTAAATTATATATTGCATAATTCATGTTATGTTCTGCGGAGTTGGAGTTCAAAATGGCCGCTTCCGTTTTCCTCGGATCCCTCCAAAATGGTTTACGCTCCGTTTAATAACTGTTTCATTGTATAAGGATGTATGTTTTATTAGTATCATATTCTAAATTTGTAAAGTAATTGTTTTTTTTATGATATCAAAGATTAATAACTTTGTTCATCTGAAATTTAGTTTCGTGGTTAGTAAATCTAATATTAGGTATTTTAGTAAGCTTTACTTGAATTATAATATGTTCTCACATAACAATTATGACTCAATAGTCAATACCATAATTGTATTATATAAATTTAATCTTAAAATATTACTCTTGTACTTTGTTCTTTCATGGACATACTCTTTAGAATCGTGTATCTAGCGTCTGGCGTTTCATAAGTGCAATGTGGCATACGTGAATATGGAGTAAAATCTCGACGCTTGACTATCTGAACGAAATAATGTAAGATATACTGTCCCCATTTTACTATTGTATGTTTTAAAAGAACAAACAAACACAAACTTCATCCCACCAATGTATTGCAAAAGAATACACAAGAGAAACAAATTTAATGAATGTTGAATCATGAATAAAGTAGAATAGGTACGTTAATATTACCAGGAAGGTAGCTGACAGCGCGCTCGTATCCGTCAGAGCCTTCCCACGACAAATTGTAGGAAGTGCGTTCTCAATACCTGAATTGAGTGTCGCTATGCTTCTACGAATTTTTAAATCGCTTTCGACTAGGGTGAGCGCTCAGACGAGACGCCAAACGTTCATATAACTTGGGTTATAGTTATGTGTTTTATTTTATTCAATAACATTGTTGTAGAAAATTATGTATGTTTGTATATGTATTTATCATTGTAATTAGCGTGTAATTTATATTGTAGGGGTCCTTAATGAAACCTCGAAGAAGTACAGGTACAAGTACACACATAAGTACAAATACAAGTAGTTTGCTGTTAATAAATACAAGTACAGTTACAAGCATAAGTACAAGCACATGTACGATTACAAGTACAATTTTAAAAACACGTACATGTGCAAGCAAAAGTACTGGCACAAGTACAGTTATAAGTACAAATTCGAGTACTATTTACTAATGGAACTATACCTGAGTAATTCAGATCTTGTACTCTGATCTAGAATAAGTACAAGTACAAGTACAACTAAGTAAGATTACAAGTACAAGTACAGGGACAAATGCAAATATTATAACCTGTTCAATTCAATTCGTGTAAAATGTCAGCTAAGCGAAAAGGTACTTCTGTATTCATGAAGATATTCAATTGGGTAATATAAAGTTATAGACGGTAGACATTGTTGGTATGTCTCTATAAGAAAATATTGTTAATAAAACGAAAAAATTGTTAATAGTTTTGATAATATTTTTACTATTTATGAATTGATATTTTAAAACAATGTAAACGAGTTCCTTATATATTTATTTATGTGTTTTAATACATAATAGTAAAAAATAACAAAGCATACATAGTAAATAATATCTAATTATTTAGACTTAATACATTCCTTACATTATATTTGAATGCATTGTATTTATTAATATTTAGCAGTTACATTGATGGCTGTCGTGACGACACTCTTCGTCAGTACTATTTTTGACGTTACAAAACGTTGATCGTTTTCGAGCAGTCTGGAGACGAGTTTTTGTTCGTGATTGGTTTACTAACAATCACAACCAAGAACACGTTTCGTAACTGCTCGAAAACTATCAACGTTTCGTGACTTCAAAACTCGTAAAAGGGATATCGTTGGCTCATTTGTCATCCGAAACAAGGGAAATATCATTCTTAGTAGTATGTTAGTAATTTCCGTGGCTCGTAAGATGACCTCATCTCAGTCAACCTTCGTCAGAGACTTCTGAAATAGATTCTACGTAAAGAAATTGTGACGACAGCCATTATTTGCTTTTTCCTTTAATGGTTATGTTGACATTTTCCCGTTGTATTGTTCTTGTGGTTACGTAAGGAATTTATTACTGTATATTGTTAATAAATGTATTTGAAAACGTCTTTAAACATTTATAGCTATGTTAAACTTATTATAAATACATATAAAAAGGAAAATTAATCAATACGGACAGGATTTGAACTTTTTGACAACCCAAGACCTTTGTAACGTGCTCGATAATTCAATTGATGTAATGACGATTTTCCAGGGGTTGCAGTCTCCGATCATGCCGGTATCGATAAATTTAAAATTATAGATTTATAAAAAAAATATATATACACAGTATACAATATTCTTTAGCAAGATATATTTAAGAACAAAGATATCGTAGCATACTTATAAACTTAAAAAAAACTTTCTCAAGAATCAAAATAATTCAGTGACAATATTTGTATTTACGTCAATGTTATAAATGACGTCACAGAGTCTAAGTATACCTACCAAGTAGATAGATTACAGTATTTAAAAACACTCAGCCTCAAGATTAATCATTGAAAGTCTAGACACTTCGAATTACACTTGTTGAATGGAATGATAAATGTATTTATTTGAGATTCGAGTACGTTATACTATCTCTTACGTCAATTCAGTAGAATAGACAACGAGCGTTTGTACTTGTCTAGGTCTATACGTTTATAATCGCTTCAACGTCAGAGACCACGTAATGCCGTTTGTTTTACAAACGCTATTTTTCTATTCTACTTAAATGTATATATGTGTATGTAATGTAAGTGACAATCTAGCATTATTTTAAGCTAAACCCATTTATCATTCTATTTGACAGGCGTCAGCCATTTGTCTAGACCCGTGTGGGTAGATATTACAACATTACGACATAAAAATATAACTTTCTATACTAATAATAATTCAAATGAGAATGAATCATAACAGAATGGTTACGCAAATGTAGAGTCGGCGCGGAGTCATGATGAAAATAGACGATACTTAGATTTCTCGGAACATATTTATATTTACAAACTCTACACGTATTTATAAATATTTTCATAACGTGCTTTATTATTTGTCTTGTGACATGTCATAGAGCTTCATAGTAGCGATACGCGTAGGAAGAATATTTGAAATTTATTTCTCTGTTTATAAAGTTAGTGATATATTATGCCTGTTAAGAATATAAAATAATAGTTAACTAGATATTTATGATGGAATTTTACAATAAATAGAATGTAATAAAATGTTTTTGTGAGTCCGTTTGAGATTTATTTGCCAACAATTATCGTAGAGATATTAATCGGCAGAGCACGTACTGTTATTTTCAGTGACTTATTTACCAGGATACAAAAGAAAATAATAATTTATTTCATTTATCACTCTTTATCTCAATTATTTGTGTCTCAATATATTAATTGCTCTCTTCTAACATACGTCATCTCAGTGCAGACTGGCTTCTATGACATATCATTTTACTCAGACTCTATACATGTCTTCTTATGTCAAACTTCTTTTATAACCACATTCATACTTAAGACTCTTTCATTACATCCTTTTATTCCTCATTATATGAAAATAATAATAATAATAAATATTGAAATAAATATAGAATGAAATAATAATCGATTCGTGTAGGATTCGAGTCTGTGACTTCTGGGAAACCATCCCGTCGCTATACCAATTGAGCTACCGTATCGGAATACCCGTCAAGGAAATGAAATTAATTATTTAATAAAATTAAGTTAAATCTGCCCATATCCCTATTTATTCACTCTAAGAATAAAAAAATAACTTAACATTTTTTTTTATTTTATATTCTATTTTATTTTAAAGGAAAACAAACAATTAGCATTACTTGTAGATACAAAAAATAACGGAACACATATATCAGTATAATTTCCACTGTTAATTACATTTTTCTTGTAATTGTTACAATATATTGCAGAATAAAAAAATACATTGAGTAAGAAAATATACTCAATTACAATCAACAATAAAAAACAATTATCCATACCTAACAAAATATCTTAAAAAAATAATAATAATATATTTTTTATTTTTTCCACGTCTTTGTAGTTAACACATGAATCTTAATATAGTGTAAGGTTTATTTTACTTTTTTGTTTTTTTTATAAAAAATATTTCTAAACACTAACACCCCTATGTTGGTCTAAGACCGTCTTGAGTCCTGTATCTCTTTTAGTCAACGTTTTTGTTGATGAGAACCGCTATACGAATAAAAATATTTTAATAAACCTACCTCATATACGCCAACGTGTTTCATATTACATTAAACATTTGTTAAAAATAAAACATTCAACAAGTAACATTAATACTTTAAATAGTGATTTTATCAACAAACTCTATTCAACTTCATTGTAAATAACTTTACTGAGAAGGTACTTTTCGCAAGTTTATCTGTCTCATTATTCCTTGAAAACTGCTGTTCTGTACACAAGTTCCAGAGAAATAACATCTAAAGAGTCTCATTTGCGTATAACTTTCATATTCAATAAGGTATTAGGTTTCTTGGAAGTGTAGTAAAATATCTAGCATTTTTAAAGTGACAACAATTTATCTTTTTAGAATTTTAGAAATTGCAATATATATATATTAAAATGTCGACCATCTAGCTTCTGTGATATGATTTAATGTCATTGAACTTATGCTTAAAATATTTTAAATAATCTATCATTTGATTATTATAGCCACATCTTAAAATACGGATAGACAATAATTTTAGTAATTTGAATGTACAGCATTTTTATTGTGTTATTAGTATTTTTTGTTTTTTCACCTTAATTTACCATGTTATATTCTTCTTGCGAATACTGAGGTTGAGTGGATGAGTTCCCTTCAAGGGCTAAGTCCGCCTTTGTGCAGAAATTGCAAATGAATAATATGTCAAGAAATGTACCTACTTTTATTATTACTTGTGTACAATAAGGAACAAACAAACAAACAATCTATATAAATGATATACTATATAATCTATTGTTATTTGTCACGTCATAATTAAAGAATGACTGCAACATGCTAGCTACTAGAACTAGCGTACTAATATCGCATTGTGAAAAGGCTGTTATTGAACTAGTGCTGTCATCTGATTGGTGCTCTAACTCGCTATTTTTTTTTTTTTTTAATTAATGCGCTGTTTTTTAATTATATAATGAAATGCGAACATAAAACGAAAAATTAAAATAAGTATCACAGAACCAGTCACAGTAGTAGAATGTCAGTTTAATGTCACAGGAACATCCTTAATACATATTTATCAATAATCTGATTATTAGCTTCCTTATTATTATAATAAATTTACCTTAAAGTTTCCTGTATGAGGAAGCTGCGGTAGATATTATTATAAATTGCTCATGAGAAATCTGACTAATACAATCTTCACACAATAATATTGAGTCATTGGGGTAAAATGTTAAATCAATTATTTAATACTTTAATTGGTTTTTCCTTGGTTTCCTCGACTTATCTTTAATTATATAACTTTATAGCGAACCTATTCTTAGTAACTTATTCAAGATATCTAAATATTAAAAATGTGTAATTAAATCTAACGTCCATCTATTTTCAGGTGCAAAATATTGTAATTTCGATTAGCTTAACGTTTCTTACATATTATAAGATTTTATCTAGTTCAAATAAAAAAAATATAATTTAAACTTATAAAGAGTGTAATTATCAAAATACTCGTTTTAAAACGGTCCTTTGTCCAAAAAAAATCTCCAAAATTTTAACCCCTACGGATTCCAAGTCCAAACTAAACTTTTTTATATATTTAGTTTAAAAAAAAACAAAATTTATGTAAAAATATTCAAAATATATTTACAACTAGGAACAATTGTAAATGAATAAACTGTAAGACGTAACGGAATAAATAAATTAAAAGAGTAAATATTCAATTTAATTTTAATAAAAATAAATATCTGTCTATAAAACGAAATATAGGTCAAAAGACGATTGACAATTCAAGATTTTCATCTAGAAATACCTAAGTGATACAGTGTGAGAGAATAGAATTTCAAAATGTTCTCATCTTGAAATACCTGAGCGGTGTCAAATATACGTAATCCCATGACGTAACTGTGATGTAAGCGGGAAAACTTTGAATAATTAGAATTACCCAGACTGCTGGGTTTCAACATGTTATACATAATACTTTAACTGAATATTACACCATATAAACATGGTAAAAGGAGAGATTGAAGAAAGTATGGATGGATGAAAGATTTGTTAAGAAATGGAGCTCTAAGATGATGAATGATAGATTTGAATGGAAGAGACATACAGCACGCCTACCATGACCTCTTAATAGCAATATTTCTATATATTTATTTTAGAATACCTTTTAAAATAACATTAAATGTTTAATGAGTTTGATAACGTCAACCTAAATCATTCATTCTTTTACTATTGGATACATTATTAACTCGTACTATTTCAAAAAAATGAAATATTAATGCAATTTTGTTTTTACGTCCCATTTGGTATTTATAAGAAAGTATTCTATTACGTCACAAAGCAAATATAAAACAATATTGTTTTACAGAGCTCATGCAACGAATCAAAGTAATATTATCGTAATATAGAAAATTGACAGTTTTTAAGAGTCATGTACACGTAAGGAGGTTAAATTGAGAAAAAAAAATTAGGCCACATATTAATATAGATTGGAAGAAGATTATTTTAATAAATTATTACTAATGTGGTTGAATTCGATTCGGTCGAAGTCGTATTATTTTTTCTTATTGTCCTCAAAATTTCCAATGGGAATTTTATGAAATATTTATAAGTACCTACATAACCATTGCGTCAGAAAACAAATTAAAATGTAAGTTATGTTATTGTAAGCATCCATTTCCAGAATTTATTGTTTTGATTTCGTACATAAATATAGAAACAGTTTTTCCTGTTGTATGTAATTCAAATGTAGATGGCAAGTTTACATTTTTTGTTAGTTGTCAGAATTGTATAATAAACTTTATTTGTGTGTGGTTTCCTGGAAAGTGATCGAGGATAATGAAACTGAAAAACATATACGTACTTAAAAAACGGAAATAAGCAAAAATGCTTATTTGAAACATATATTTCTCATAACTTTGGGGTCTCGGTCATCCATAGTCGTTAAATGTCATTTTAATATCACAGGAACATTCGTATCTCTTCTGTTTTTTGTTGCTCATAATATTAAGCATCTTTTTTTCTATTTTTTTTTATAAATATTTTAAGGGCCGTGTATCTACTATATGTAGATACCCCCCCCCCCTCCACCCTCCCCTTTACTCGCTCAGTTTCCAGTGCACAGCTCGACTAGTTTGGATTGTGTTATGTTTTTTCCTCTATAATTTTCTAAAAACAATTCTAAACGTCAACGTAACCCCGTATTCTTATTTCACGTAAACAGGAAAATCTAGTTTTTAAATGAATGAAATAACTCAAACGTAATAAACCCATTCACTGGACGTGTTTCAGATAAAATCTTTTTTCTTAGAAATGCTTAACATTCGGGATATTTTAATATTTATTCGGTAATTATTTTTATAACTTTATAATTATATGAATTCTGGTAATTTTTATTTGACAAGCAAGATGTCAAATAAAACTGACGTTTCATAAGTGCCATTTTGAAATATATAACAATGACTTTTTTTATTGGATTATTTAAGCAAAACGACTCCCGTTAAGAGAAATAACCTCTGTTTTAAAGTTTTACAAGCAAACATACTTTTTTTACACACCCAGACTCTGGATCACACAAAGAGCAGCAGTCAGAACGATTACACCAGCACGAACCCTTTTTTATGATAAGTATCTTAATATAAATAAATAAATAATAACTTATTATTACTATCCTATATTTAGCCATAATAATATAAAAGGTAGACTTAATGTTAAAGGTGTTTTCTACCAAATAACTTTAGGATGTCGGAGAGGATGTTTGTACGAATATATCTCTGTACCTATATATATTTAAATTGATGCTATATAAAAATGCCTCGAAAGAGTAACGTGGGTGTTTTTATTGCCCTGACACTAGAAACAGGAAGTGTAGGTTTCCAAATATCTGTATAATTTTGTTCTTTACAAATTTTACCAGCCGGTGTCTGGCGCTTCATCGTACTATATGATTAAAACGTTATTTTATATAAAAACTCTTTTCTAAAACATGATATATTGCTAAGACAAATAGCAATATATTTAAAGGCGAAACATATATCAATGACGTGACATATTTTTAATAAAATACAATTTATTCCCAGGCCATACCATATTTATTTGATGACAAATTTAATGCTTTATTATAAAAACGTATACAATTAATCTTGATTATTTTCTTATTTTTCAATTTTTTGGAACTTGATAAACATTTCCTATTTTTTTTGAACTTGAACTTGTTTCAAACTTGAAGTGTAAGTAAGAGTTAAAGATTGGATTTCGTTTGCCAAGATCTGTAGCCCTGTTACTCTGTGGTCCAAAATTGTGGTCAGTGTTAAACGATATGGTCTGATCTTAGCAAAACGCCAACATTGAGTCCCCTAACAAATCTCAGAATACATCAGTGACTAAATTTTACATAAATTCGTGGCCAGATATTTTAAAGACCTGTACCAAACATAAGTGGCCATTACAAATAGAACTAGACATTTATAGCGGAAACTTCAATAAATACAACATACGTTTTATAGTTTTTAATATTTATCTTGTAATTATGATCATATTTTATTTTTATTACACTCTGAGGTTTCTTAAACAATTTATCTCCTTTCTCATCATCGGAGGTCAGAATATTAATAATATTCAAAACAAACATAATCACTGATAGGCGCGGAGGTTGTAGCTCCGACAACCGGGGCGTCGGTCGTGGGTTCGATCCAGACAAGAATCATATTTGAGACAAAATTTTGTTTTTTTTCTAGTGTCTGCGTGTTGTTTATATGCGTTATATGTCTTAGTAATAGTTTATGTATGTTTATCAGTGGTTTACTCGTACCACAAATTTTGCTTATTATGGCTAGATTGCGTTGTGTGGAAATACCTGAATATTTATTTATGTTAATTCAACTTCAAGTTTAACATCTTCCAACACGAATTCAGTAACTTCTAAAAGGTTTCTGAACGTCTATTTTGTATAAGTATTTACTCCCTAATTAAATGTTAGATGTGTGTAACCATGGTAACGATATTGTTGACAATTTATTATTTCGTATTAATTTGAATATATAATTATATTGTTTGAAGTCTTGTATATATTGAACATCTACTTATAGATTTCTGAACCATGTTTTTTTTCGAGAATGTTTCAGACGAACTTTTTCAATGTCATTTAGAAATCAACGAAATTCACGTTAAATATTTATGCGATCTCTTTGGATTTCTTCGAAATGGACTTATAATTGATACAGTTTATACTTCGATAAATATATCATTTAGGGTTCGTCCATCAGAAAAGGGGGTTAAAAATTGATGAAATAAATCACGGTGATTAATGTAGGACTCTTTACACGAAAAAGGACTCAAATGTATTGTTTTTTTCAATAGGCACACATTGTACCTACTTATGAAACGTCAGACTCCAGTTGCTCGGTTCAAAAGTACACTTTTGAACCGAGCAACTGGAGTCCATGGAGTAGATCTAATTGTAGATTTAGTTGTTGATTAAATAAGCACGTTATAGTATTCCAATTGTTATCAATAAATTATAAACCCAATAAGTATTTATTTAATTTTAATATATAAAAGACTTTTCAATATCTTTTAAATAAATATAGAATGAATAATTAATCGGTGCTGCAATGATTTCAACCCACGACCTCTGGGGAACCGTTCCGTTGCTATATCAACTAAGCTACCGTATCTCTACCCGTTTTGATGAATATTATCGTCATTAGCATAGCAGTCACGAAACAAGTTCTTGATTGTGATTGTTTTACTAGCAACCAAATAACAACCAATCACAATCAAGAACTCACCTAATAATAACCAATCACAACCAAGAACTCGTTTCGTGATTGCTCGAAAACTATCAACGTTTCGTAATGTCAGAACTCGTACTAGGGGTAAAGTTGTCAGTCATTAATTCAGTAAAATTTAAATATGTAACAAGATACTTGATAGTTTGATATGGAAATTAAATTACTAAATATGTAAAGCCAAGAGTACTAATACGATAATGGCGCGGGAATACCAAGAACCATATTGAGAGGCCTCATAAAAATAGATAACTGTCCAAATTATACAGCCAGCTGAATTAATTTGGGATTCTCCGAAGTATTCCTATGCGGAAAATGATTTTCATATTATCATTACGATACATTTAGTACTTAGTATTTTAAATATAACAGGTAGGAAATCTGACGGTAGGAATACTATAAAGGGAAATAGAAATACAGATATAAAAGTATTTAGACTTTAGAGGAGCATTATAAAGAAGAGCTTTTATATTTTATCAGACTGGTACACTACACGGAACAGCACTATAATGCGAAAGTTCTTAAGTAATTTTTCTTTTTAAAAGGCTAGCTGATTACTAAACTAAAAGGGTAGATACTATTTACACCTTACATATAAATCTCATTTGTGAAATTTGTGCTGCCTATAATTACAAATAAAAAAAATACATATATAACAATTATTACCGGCCCATATTTCATCGTGTAAGAGAACTAAAGAACAAAATCCAAGATGGAGAATCCGGCTAAAGAAGAAAATACAATACTTGACAACATCCGAAAGATGGCGGAAATCCCGCCAACACGAGTTCCTAAGGAGTTTTACCGTCAAGCACAACAGCTTAGGAAGCGACATATAATAATTATAAGCTATATATGTTCACTTAAAATATATACAAAGCTATATAATTTTTTGTCTTTCCCCAAAATAAATTATTTTTCCGGAATAAAAGTAACCTTTATCTTAACTGGGGTTATTACCTCATATTATTTTGTATGTACTTTATAACTATACAAAATTACATCAAAATATGTACTGTAGATTTGACATGTTGCACGAATACGAATACTGATAAAATAACAAGAGTACCAAAATGTAAAATAATTTTGAGTCATATATAACACGTTAAAATATTAATTGAATATTTTAAATACATATTATACATTCATTAATTTCGGTACATATTTTACTTAACAATTAATTTATTATATTTTTAGATTAATCAAACAGACGTTTTAATTAAATTTTCGACGAAATTAATCGACATGTTGATAAAAAGTGTCACCAACCATATTGACAACAGTGACCTATACAGAAATATATTTTAAAGTCTAAATAGTTTTTACATATTCCATTGTAAATAAAAAAATATAATTATAAAAATTATTGCAAAAATTTAAGCAATTTATAAAAGAAGTCAAATTAAATATGTAAACAATGCAACAAAATGACATTCATTCCTTGATAGATAAACACGCTAAAAATACGTTTATACAGAGATAAATAAAATACGCGTAAATATTGGTAATAAAAAAGTCAATCAAACTGTAAAAGAAGTCATATTGTATACATATTATAACGTAATTCAAGTTAATAAAGATTGCAACAAAGGTTCTTGACCTTAGAACTAGCCAACAAAAAACAGTAATGCCAACATAAGATAAAAGATGTCAAAATATCACTTATTTATCTAGAAGCCGTATTGACTCCTGGTAAAGTTATCGTTTATTCTTAAAAATGATAACAGTTACAACGAATGGGGCCTTTTCGATGAAATAATTATCGATACAATATAACATCGTGAAATGTAAGTATATCATGCTTCGTGGAATCCTGATTGCTTTTACAGCATTATATGATTGAATAGTTGCGTGTCATCATTGTCGGAAGGATTAATTATTATTAATTTCCGATGTTCAGAGGAATTTTATCAAGATCATTCCTGAGAATCGTATTAGACTATAATATATGTTTTTATCAGAACTGTCAATTTTTTTTTTAATGTCATCCATTCAAAAAAGTTTTGATTATTAATACTTTTTTTATTTATTTGGGAAGATTTGTTTTCTATGAGTGTCACCAATAAAGAGAAATTAAGGGTCTTTATTTATTGTCTACTAAAGTACTAGTACTAAGCATTCATGAGCTTTCGGTAAATAAAACCCGCCTGCAATTAACCAAACCATACAACGGTTTACCCTAAGCCCTCTGAGGTTATTTGTTTTTTTTTTATATAAATTCCGTATCCATTGAGTTTCTTATTCTTCACCATTCACCTAGCCTTAGGAACCCTATCTGTATTTAACAAAAAAGACTGAGATTGGCTTTCGAATTATAAAATAGATTTTTCTATAACAAATAACATTATATTATAATAAGTACAGTATTTATTGGTCAGCTAATACATTAATATGATTTTCTTAAACTAGTGCCGTCTAAACTAATTTAATTAAAGTTTGTACGTGTGAATATTTTTATGTACCAACACTAAAAACGAAGATATCAGTAAAAATCCCAGAAACATATTATCGTATCATATCAGTTGTCAAATATTGATTATGAAGATCCATCCCATTCACTCACATGGTGCTAGATAAGGAGAGAAATAGCCAATTTTTACTTATACAACTGTAAAGTATTCGTATGTGTTGTAATTAGTAATTACGGACAGACAGACCGCGCTCTTACTGAGAATCGTAATTATACTGTACTCAGAAATATGATGATACTTTTTACAAAAACCATTTAACATTACAAAGCGTTCTGTAAATTTCCTTTTATGATCTTGTTTACGCCATTTTTTATGGTTGTCAGAATAGAATTGTCCGCCATTTTATATTGTCTGAACGGAACTCTTATTGCACGGATTTTTTATAAATATGGTGAGAAATATCCTTATAATAACAATATTATAAGGATTGTTTCTTTTTTCATATTTATAAAAATATGTCTTTCAATAACCCAAATATAATAATAATATTATTCAAGTGAGTACGTCCATCTGTAAATTGTCGATGTTTACATATTTGAAAGTTTCCATTGAAATAGGCTGCACATATCACGATCTGGATGCTCTTTAATTTTTTTTTTATCATAAGTTATTAGTAATGAAATATATTTTTTTGTAAAAAATGTAACAAGTTTATAAACTGAATAAGTACAATACATTTCTTATATTATAAGTATATCAATATTTTAGTATTCTGTATATAAAAAAACAACATTATTTTCTTCAGGGAATTACATTTTCAGGGGAATAACTGTAATCGAGATATTATTGCAACAGAGATCACTTATTTATAAAAAAACAATTATAATATTGCATATTTAGTCATAATTGATGTGAGAACAAATTATAATTCCAGTAAAGTATTACCAAAAGAAGACTAGAATAACTGACCACGCCCGTGCCACATCCACGAAGAACAAAAAATCTATGGATACTATATTTATAAAATTACAAATATTCATAGTATTGATAATTAAATTACAAAACATATAACATGGATTATTTGTCTGTGGAAGTTGTGACCATAAATTAAAAAAAAAATCTCTATGCAATTGTTTTTTTAAATAAGCCAAATTCTTTAACAGTTAAACAAGAGAAAAACATGCACTTATATAAGATAAGAAGATGATTATTAAAAAAAACAAAATAATGTTTATTACTATTACATACATATATAATAATATAATGGTTGAAAGGCATATTACGTGTAATGATATTTTAATTTTACAGGAAAGGCAATGTAACTATTTCACAGAAACACATAATAATACAGTTATATATCTAAGTATGTTCTATTACTGGAATCATTTTATACATCCACTAGCTTTTAAAGTTTATTTCGTTTCAAAAGAAAACTATTTTTAACATGACCTTTGTTGTGAGCTTGTGTGCGTGAATAAGTGTGGTTGTGTTAGTTATAAAATATTATATGATAATCGAAGTAACATTGTATTTAATTTTTATTTAAACTGTTTCTTTTATTATATTACATAGGGATACATACATATGGATACATACGCAGGGATACATACATAGGGATACATACATAGGGATACATACATAGGGATACATACATAGGGATACAAACATAGGGATACATATATAGGGTTACATACATAGAGATACATACATAGGGATACATACATAGGGATACATACATAGGGATACATACATAGGGATACATACATAGGGATACATACATAGGGATACATACATAGGGATACATACATAGGGATACATACATAGGGATACATACATAGGGATACATACATAGGGATACATACATAGGGATACATACATAGGGATACATACATAGGGATACATACATAGGGATACATACATAGGGATACATACATAGGGATACATACATAGGGATACATACATAGGGATACATACATAGGGATACATACATAGGGATACATACATAGGGATACATACATAGGGATACATACATAGGGATACATACATAGGGATACATACATAGGGATACTTACATAGGGATTTATTATATTACAAGGGGACAAGTAAGTATTCATTATATCAAGTAATTCGTTAAGCTGAGGTTTGTTATATTGAGGCAAGGTTGGTTTAAAATTTGTTATATTGATGTAAAAACCTGTCGCGACTGAATCACATACTATGGGATTAAGAGTCATATATATGTAGGGAAGTTATATGAGACCGTTAGAGTTTTTAAGTTGACAAAATTCGTTTATTAGAGGTATTTACACTTTTTAGATGAGGATTCGTTATAAAGAGGTTGTTAGCATAAAAAAACCTAATATTCTATATTAATTCGATATATAAACGAATGAATATAGAATCGAACGATATATTTTATATTAATTCTTACGGACAATTCAAGGGGATTACGAAAAATTGGTTATATTAAGCTTGCACTGTATAGGTATATACCTAGTCTTGCCATAAATATTGTAAAAAAGCAGAAAATATTTTTTTTAACTGCTGTTAGTTTAGTACATAAATATAAAACAGTTAAAAATATGTAAAGCTTTTTCGAAATGGTCTCCATTGGCTGCAATATAGTCCTTTAAACATTGAGGCCAGTTATCAATAGAAGCACGCACTCTTTCCACGGGACAATTCTTCACTGACAATCGTATAGATTGTTTTAGAGACTCCAAATTATCATGGCGTTTAGAGCAAGCTGTACTCTCTAAAATTGACCATAAATCATAATACAGCGGTTTATAATCGGGACTAGACGACGGCCAGTTTTCAGCTCTGATGAAGTCCTAAACGTTCACTTCCAACCAATACTGGTTAAATCTTGGTTGGAACCAAGTTTTGCTGGAAGGACCATACTTGATTATTGAACATGGTGATGTTAAGGGGCTTAACTACCTTCTCAGGAGAGTTTTAAAAATTGCATTTGGCTCCTTACCTACTTTGTGTAATGCAATCACAGTGATTCGGTTCTCTTTATCATCCCACTCCATTTTGATATCGCAAAATATTGTACAATGTATTGGCGCCAAAATGAGTATAGAAATATATTCCTTTTTAAAATTTCAATAAATATGTAGTAGATATGCAATAATCATTTAAAGAGTATATATATATATATCAAACGTACAACCAGGACGTTGTAATGACTAGTTTTGGTATGATCTAATCCTAGCAATGTTTTTATTATCATAGGTCATGACATCATTGCAATAAATTTAATAAGAAAAGCAACGGAAAAAATATTTCCGAGAAGACTATAGTCTTAACAGACATAACAAATAACAAATACTTGTATTATATTCTTAATTACTATACGTATTTATCTTATTAACAAGTAATACTACCCGTGCTGTATATCGAAGACTGAGGGAGTGGGGGGAAGGGGGAGGGATATAATTGACACGTCATCCTCAATGTACTTCAAATAAAAAACTATTTGGACAAAAAACATGCTTAACATTAAGAACAACAAAAAAGTATTAGTATTATCAATATGTTTGAACCTTCTCGAGTTACGAATGTTTTATACTTTTATCTATAGTTTAGTTGTTCCATGGGTCCCATGTAGCTCACACCACAGCGCCGGCAATTATAGAACACAAACACAACGTAACAACTCATTAGATGATGACCTCATTTGTAAATAACACAAAAATATTTAGTCCTTTTTGTATCGTGTTTTTATTGTTAAAGCTTTAACAAAATTGCTTATTGCAAAGTTAAAACTTACGCTTCATATAAATTCTAACTTTCCTAGTTAGAGAATTGTTACCTGCTGTATAATATATCCAGGATATAGTTATTCCTAGTTCGAGGAATATAAAGTTACAAATTTGTTGGGTTAGTTGTTTTAATTAGTTCCGAGTAAACTGTTACTAAATTCTTCATGATATTTTACTATACTGGAGGTTTGTGACTATAAATGCAATCAAATATATATATAAATGAATCCCCATATCCGTTTGTCACGCTAAAGGCCAACGTTATCTATTTTTTTGTTTATTCAATGAAGTTACGAAATGTCTCTCTCTATGAAGAGAAAAAATATATAACAAGCTATCGTTGCCATGACAACGTCTGGGTCATTGCTGTTTATAAAGTTTATTTCGTTTCAAGAGACAACTATTCTAATATGACCTTTGTTTTCAAGTGACTTAGTATGCGTGAATGGACGATAATATTTTAAATATTAAAATATTAAAAACAAAAATATTTTATGCGTGTCATATGTTATTTTTGTACATAATCTCGTTGTTTGAAATGGTCTATTATAATTTTTAGCCATTATGTGATCGAGTCACTATTAATTGAGATATCTCAAGTTTATATTATAATATTCACAGCCCCTTAATTGTCTTATTTTTATATTCAGGGTATCATAGTTACATAATAAACGTATCTATATATACAATACGATACCCTTTCGCAATATTAATATAAAATGTTATATTAAAGGAATGTAAAATTTCCGGCTCACGATACGAGAGCATACAGCTCAAGGCAACAATATCCAATATCTGACTTCAAAGAAATTTTACCTAGAATCTAGAATATAAAGTCTAACATCTGAGCAACGTATGAGTATTTATATCTACATAATATGAATTTTTATAACTATGAAAGTGAGTACTTTAGTGAGTGGGTATTGAGCGAGTATTGAGTGAGTATTGAGCGAGTATTGAGTGAGTATTGAGCGAGTATTGAGTGAGTATTGAGCGAGTATTGAGTGAGTATTGAGTGAGTAGTAAGTGAGTATTGAGCGAGTATTGAGTGAGTATTGAGTGAGTAGTAAGTGAGTAGTGGGGAAGTGCTAAGTTCAATAAGGGAATAATTAATAAAAAACAAAATCTTACCTGTTTGAATAGAAGGTGGGATGAATTATTAAATAAGGGTGTTTGCGTCCGATACTATATACAGGACAAGACTCAAACCTGCGATCTTCTGGAATGCCGTTCCGTCGCTAAGCCATTTGAGCCATCGTGTTGCTAGTATTAAATATATTGTATTTTTACGTGTAATTCAGATCACTTAATAAGGGTATATATTGTAACTTCGACGTCTTTTAAAATTTTTAAACATTTTCTATCGGTGAATTTTAGTAAGCACTAAAAAGTACTAAACAGTACTAAAACAGATGGGAGGAGGGAGTGGGGGGATCTACCCCTAGCTTACCATTTAGGTCGTGGTGTAAAATATTTTGACGGGGGTAAGATCTAACTTTTGACTATTTAACTAAACCAGTTAATTTAATGTAACAATCTAATAACTTTGAGAAGTTGGAACACGTAAATGACGGGTTTCGTTTTCAAGAAAAAAAGTAGGTACATAAATACAAATAGGTATTTTATTTTGAGCAGCTCATAGCCCTGGTTTGAAAATACGTCTTTAAAATAAAGTATATATGTTTCTTTGTAACTTGGTCTTTGGATGAGACGCTGGTTTTTAAGAATCCGAATCTTAAGTAACTTGACTAGTTTGTGATCGTATTATGGGCTCTAGACGACTAATAAACACACATACACTTTTTCGTAAATACATATAAGGCCAGACTGAAAAATACAAGTTAGTTTTATTTTTTTAAATATCTATCGAACTCAGGACCACAAAAATTGCAACATCTTTAGTTTAACCCAAAGAAATAAGTGTTAAGAAAACAAAATATAAACAAATATTAATACTATTACATATAGATATAATTACTTATAATTGTTGCCTGATTGCCTCGCAGTCGTGGCTTAGAATAGGCTCTTACGGCATCCCGAGGGTACCTTAAGAGTCAACTAAGGGACAAAATACATAATCCCAACATTTTGCAGTCCCCAGCTGGAGATAGGTCAAAATACATGTAGATTTACTTATTTGAAAGGTGACGGAAATCCCAACATGCATTCCCAAGTAATGGTCCCATTTCATTATACGATCTGAGCCACTGTCCCAACTGGTCTAAGTAGCATCGTATAGTGAAATTACTGTTAGTGAGTTAGTGCTTCTCTCTGATTGGTGGAGACGTTTATTAGCTATTCTTCAGGATCAACCGTATAACGTATCGTATTAACTGTCCTGTATAAATCAAGATAAATATTACATTTACTTACATTTTTAAGGTGGGTAGTTCACTAAGTTTGTTTACTTTCAAAAGAAAAGTATGTTGACATAAGTTTGTTTTCCAATGAGAAAGTGTGCGTGTGTGTGTATATATATATATATATGTATATATAACAAACTACTACTTATCCAAACGTTGTCATGGCAACAATAACTAGTTATATATATTACAAGCTAATTAGAAAGAACTTACATTTATTTATTCAATAGACCTTATATCGTAAAAAAAAAATATTTTGCTTGTTATAACGCTTTTAATTCATTTTAGCTATAATCTAAGCCTTTTCTATATTACTATTGTTATATATTCCACTCACTTCGCTAAACAATCATTCTTAGTGCGAACCGATGCTGAGTTTTTAACAAGTCTTCGATCTTTTTTTTTTTTTTTTTTTTTTTCGGGGAGAGATTCGCTGACCGAACCATACCCGCCGCTAGCGAGGCGACGGACGTGTGTGGGGTTCACTCGGCGCCCTAAACTGACACCGAGTGGGACCCACTAAAACTCCCCGGTTACCCCTTCATGCCCAGCAGAGGTGACCCGGGGTCAGCCTTGCGGCTATTACCGGTCAACAAGTCTTCGATCTAAGAAATTCATGGAAACCTTTATTGCTTTGAGCTGAGTCTCGTTGTTCTAGAATTTCATAGAAACATACCAGAATCTACGCTGTATTGTTCTTTTGACACACCAAGTCACAAAGACGGGAAAAAGAAAATGTAAAACTTTCAAATATTACCAAGAAAAAAGGCAGATAATACAGTCTGGTATTTTTGTCAGCTGACAACACTGTTAAGTGCTTTGAGATATCTATACATGGTGTCTATACATGGTGATGCAGACTCATAAGATGTCAGAGATTATTATTATTAATATAATGGGAAAATCTCGTAATATTTTAAATAAATATTGATCGATACGTGACCTGTGAGAAAGGTATAATAAACGAAATACCCTGCGTTCTATATTTATTTAAAATTTAAGTAAGTTTAACAGGACATTTATCAGACATTTTCAAAAATCTTGGAATATTTCTAGCATATATATAATTAAAATGTTTGTTATATTTTAAATACTTAATGTATTTTTTTTTTATTATGATAAAAGCATTCTCAGTAAGATTATATTTTTCTAATAATAACATTAATAAACGTGGCGAAACCATATATACTTAGTGTAAAGCTGATATTGAAGTTTAATCCGTGGAATATATTTAAATCCAAGGAGTAAAAGTTAGGCAAATAAAAGAATTATTAAAATTGCATGTTGAAACAACGGATATTACAAATTGCGAACCATAGCATTCATGTAATTGAAATTACAACGAAATAGTAATACGACCTAATTTGGCTGTAAGAGGATAGAATAGATCGCACAATCATTATCTCTCTCTCTCTTCCACAATTGTTTTATTGGTTATTTTATTCCATAGGGTAGTTCCAGCCTTCTTCGTTTTACTTCTCTTTCGTCTCATTTCTGTTTTTCTGTCTATCATTGCAGTTTTGCGATATATCTTTAAACCTAAATCCATTTTCATAATTTCATTCAGTTTGAATTATTCGTGGTCAATCTGTTGAGAAGCTTTTTAAAGTGAGAATTATTTTTAAGAGGCAAAGACTTTCAGTTTGAAGCATTTGAAAGCAATGTTTTATTCATTCATCAAAAATAAAAGAATTAGCTAACAACGTAAAGTAAATTAGCATCGTAGAATTAGTCTTGCTGGTTCTTCCATGGGCTTACCCTTGGGAACCGTGCAACTAGAGTCTGAGGTTTCATAATTATGTAAAACTATACCTATTTGAAATGTACATACACTATAAACTTACCATGATATGACACTATAAACTTACCATGATATGCAAGAACAAGGAACAAAATATTAAAAATACTTCCTTTTTATAGTTACCAACAAAAAATATTTTTATTAATTCAGATCTAGATTACAAAGCTTACACGTGGCTATCGTCATTAGTGTTCTAAATTCATTCTCATGTATAAAAAAGCGCTTCAACATATACCACATACCTTAGCATGTATAAAAAAGCGCTTCAAGCATATACTACATATATAAACCATTTCACACACACGAAAGAAACTTCTAGGAAGAGTGAAAACAGAGTAAAACAGGCCTACTTTACTATAACAGCACTCAACTGCGAAAGTAGTAAAGTGAAACTAAACAAAAAGTAGGATAGACTTGCAAAATTCACGGAAAAGATACTATTAACTGTCTAATCCATTACCGCGCACTCGTTACGAGACGGCCCCGCGTAATTTATTATAACTGTAACCAATTCGACGAAATGGACTCGTCTAAATTTCACATCGAACTTTAAAACACAAGCGAATATTACGTCGAAGTATTTCTTTTTTTAGATAATATGAACATTCCGCACGGAAACTCCAAAACATTTCATTACTCACAGTTAATGTTTTTCAATATAAATTGTTTCTTGAAACAAAGCACTTTACTCAAACATTCTTTTGATATGTTTGAGTAAACAAGACTATAAAGAGTTAAATGTCGGAAGAGGAAGTGGTTATGAGCTCGGAATTACCGTTTTTTATCTTAACTTATAATCAATGTTTATTTACATTAAAAATGTGCAAGACAAGAAAAGATGGCGATCAGTGATGTCACTTTTACCGCCGTTTCGTATATTTTAATGTTTTCCGGTAAAAAGTCGAACAAAATATCCTGGATTATAATATTGCATTAATATTCTGTACATATCTTTATCTAAAGATATTAAATGTCATGAACTTTAAATTTACCTACCTCTACCTAACTTTCTCTTGGCTAATAGGTTATAAAAATTTAATCATTTACCGAAATTCGCCAAAAAAAGCGGTAATTATGTTTTAATGTCGTTGAATTAATGAACGAATTATAATCGAGGAAGTCGATACTAAAAACTTATTGGACAGGAAAACATTTTTATATAAAAGTATTTTTGTGATCAATATCTTTGAAGTCATTAATAATAATTAATATACATTATGTTTATAATTGTCATTTATTTTTTAATTATAAAATGGTGGATAAGTAGGTAACTTGAGAAAAATAAGTCGATTAAATAATTAAATCTCTATAAAAAAAGACTTTCTTTTAATTGCTTCGATATCTTAAATCGGTGTGAAAAGATTTTCGAAATCCAAGCCCAGGACAACACTAACATGACATTTATAGCAACAGACATTAAATAGTTTTTGTTTATTTAAAAGTGAAAGTGAAGGAGGCCATTACGCAATGGATGACCAAAATGAACACAAGGCAACAAACCAAACACTTCACTCATTCAAACCATTCTTTTCGAAATATTTTTTTTTTCAACACGTGTATAGCATCTGTGTGGGTATAATCAAAAACATAAGGTAATAAGAGATTTGTACATATATGTCACTGCTATTAATATTAAATATTTTGTATATTAATTTAAAAAGAATGATTATATCGATCGGTTTGTACAAAATACTAGAAGTTAATAAGTATTGATAAGATTAAACATTTTTATAAATTATTATATGATTTCTAGAACTAGGCTGGAGGTATTATCTATTTTATTGATAATTTTTATAACATGATAATATTTTTGCTTTGTAAAATTTTGCGTTGTTTATTACAAAATGCTTATTATTAATATCAAATATTTACTAATTAAATGTTTCAGGAAGTATAATTGTACAATGTAACCTCAATATAACAAATCGCAAGGACAAGTAAATATTCGTTATATAAAGAAATTTTTAAGCTCAGTGTTTTTATATTTAAGTAAGGTTGGCCTAAAATTTATTATAAACAGGTAAAAACGTGTCGCGAATGAATCTCATACTATAGGATTAAGTCATATAGAGGGACGTTATACAGGAAGGTGATATGGAGTTTTCGAGTTGGAAAAATAGTTAATTAGAGGTATTTACATTTTACACTTTTATGATAGATGAGAATTCGTTATAAAGATTGTTCGAAAAAAAAATCTTAAATATATTATATTTTACATTAATTCTTATGGACAATTCTAGGGGATTAAGAAAAATCCGTTATATGGAGGAAGTCGTTATCTTGAGGTTCGTTATCTTGAGGTTCGTTATATTAAGGTTTCACTGTATATATATATTTCCATAAGTCATGTCAAGTAGTTTCATGCATTTGCCTTATCCAAATTATTTGTATCGTAAAATATCAATTCCTTCCTCTCTCTATCTCTATCTCTATCATACGTCTTCTCAGTGTAGACTTACTTCTTTGACTATTCAATATTTCTTTATTACAATATTGATTTACGCTAGATTTTAAAATTGATGCATGTTCGAAATTTCCAATTATGCCAGTGTAAAGTCAGTCAGGAGAACATATTCTATTATTAATCGGTATTTGTTTTGTGATACATTTTTGTTCACTCATTCATTTGGGTTCCTAAAACAACACAAAAAGTTAGAT
Source organism: Dircenna loreta (assembly GCA_963555665.1). Classification (NCBI taxonomy): domain Eukaryota; kingdom Metazoa; phylum Arthropoda; class Insecta; order Lepidoptera; family Nymphalidae; genus Dircenna; species Dircenna loreta. Next base: position 1,614,967 of record OY743097.1, on the reverse strand, counting down.
ATCACAATTTTTAAGGTCTCATTTCATTACACGATCTGAGCCACTCTATCTCAACTAGCGTCCATCGTATCGTATAGTGAAATGGCTGTTAGTGAGTCAGTGCTTCTCTGATAGATAAAGACGCCTATAACTATTCTTCATATATGTATATTTTTTTTCGTACTGTCTATGCAGTTAGCCCTATTGGCTTTTACAGCGTCACCGGGAGAGAAGGTCATATAGCATGGTTTATAACGTTTATTGAAAAGTGGCCATTACTAAATAAACAATATTTATTTACAGTTCTAGGTTAAAGAAATAAAACTAATGTCAAAGTGACTTCTGTCTGCCATTGTACATAAAATGTAGAAACATTCGTTCGTAGAAGCGCGGCGCATGTCACACGCATTGCCGTTCAAGGAATCACGATTATCTTGAGTTGTATTGATTATTGTCCTTATGAGAAATCCATTGTTAGTTGTCTCCAGCAAAATTTAATTTATATACACCCTTTCTACAATACTTCATGATATGATTCTAAAAAAGCGATGATGGATATGCAGGTTTTTTTTGTGATATTTGTGTAAAAACTTGACCAACTGTAGTATGTAGCATTTCAAGCCTTTTATTTATTTCAGGTTTCAGTTAAATACATTCCCAACTATAGATATATATACATATATTTTTTTTAGTCGGAAATGTAATTTAATGTGAGATGATATTTTTATAATTTTGTATGTCTTTCTTCCTTTCTTTTGGAAAGAATAGATAAATGATATAAATTAAATTTTACAGATTTTTTTTACGTATACATACGTAAAATAATATGAATACATACATGTATTCATATTATTTTACAACTACGAGTATTTGACATTTAAGACGACTTATGTTTACAATGGTGTATACATCGTGGAGACGAAATTGTATTTTCAATGATAGGTAATTATTTTCAAAGGACCGCTGAAAGGTTTAATACATTAACCAATCTATCAGGTTATAGACCGCCATTAACACAAAATAGACCACGAGGTCAATGACCTTTATTTATAACTTACGTCAGAAGAAGGGCACGAACCGATGATATATATCAATAATTGAGACAAGCTTACAATTATGATAGGAGACCAAAAAATGGAAGTATAACGCCAGCTGCGTGCAAGCTGGCGTGCTGTTGAGAATACATTTTATATAAATTAGTGACAATGCCTTGAGTTATTTCTTAGAAGCGCCAAGGTTGGTAGTTCTGGGAAGTGCGGGCGCGCTGAGTTACGTGGAGCTCGGGCGAGCGGCGCGACGTTGAGACTCGACCCGTGTGTTTACTTCTGGTTCGTACGCGCCGTGCCGACACTCACTCAGTCGACTTTCGTACACGCTACTAGAACCACGCATCGTCGGCCGGATAGCCGAACTTTCACCTTTCGCGATATCTGTGATAAAATACACCGGCATTGAGTGAAATTGAATGTGCCAGTTCTTAGAAGAATTTCCTGCAACGGTACGCGGTCAAACGCCCGCCGGCGTCGATTTCTGCAAAATAATTTCTCCAGTTCATTTCGCTTCTCCGAAACCGCGTATAAAGAGTTTACCGAGAACCGATACAGTATAGTGCATTTGAAGAAATATAAGTGAACTGTGTTTCAATATATTGTTGTTCGTTACGGCGTTTACATTGGATCCCAAACATCCGAAAACACCTTCAATGGTGGTCAAACTACCAGGTAAGCATTTTCTTTAAAATTCATCAAAAATTATATTATAAATAATTAAAATGTTCAATGTGACTTGTGTAATAAAAAAACAACCATGTTACAAATGGCGCCAAATTTTATCTGAGGTCTCCGGGTTATCGAAGTTTTTTATTGCTTCGTAATATATTATCATAGTATATTTGTTCGTACTAGTATATATTTATTTCGATTTATATGGTTGTGTCTCTCGTACACTTTTCTACGAAACTCCAATCTTTTACAGTAGTAGTAGATTCTAGATTAAATACTTACTATGTATCTACTAAATATATATTACGATGTGATTTCTAACTAGTAACGTTAAATAAGATTTTATGAACATATTACTTACAGCTGTTAAATAATAGCATTAGAAGCTGCACAATAGTGGCAAATGCTTTTGTACATATTACATTCCTGGTGTAACTATGAACCTTTCCATTTAGATGGTCCATAGAGAAAGTGATATTGCTATCTCTTTTATACATTCAAACACAATGATGTTGGGAACAAGCATTACTCCGTTCACCGAAATAAATAGTATTATATATATATTTATAGCTGTTTTTTTACTAAACACATTATCAGTATTCGTACGAAATTCTAATAGCTTGTTAGGCTAACACGAAGGTCGAATCTTGTAGAGGTTATTGCAGTTCCAAAATAATATATAAACATTATAATACGAGATATTTTTATGGATCAATAATTATTATTACGTTTATTATTTGACATAAGATGTGATATAATAGATAACAAGCCGCTCAAAACAATTAACTGACACACGCAACAATGGCGTTTGCCGCGTAAAATATGGTAAGAATTGCTAATATACTATTTAAATATTAATGCTATGTATTATGGATTGAATGAGAATGTTTGTAAAAATTTGCATATTTTAAGACTATTATAGTGGACAGCAATTAAATTATGTAATTATATATCAATAAACAGCATTATTTAGTTTTTTTTTATTATTGTGTAATCTAAAATCTATTATTTATTGAGTTTTTTGTTCTTCTCCAATAACGTCATAGACTTACTCTTTGGAACCGTGCAACAAGAGTCTGACATTTCTTAAGTGCAATATATTGTTTACTGTTTGAAATAAAAAAAAATAACTTACGATATTATTATTATTCGCTTAAGATGTTTGGTAAGAGTTTACTTATCATAATATTTTTAAGTATAATAGACGGGATTAAGGTATATATTTTTAGTTCTTTTTTATATCGTAATAAAAAAGAGATATTCCAACGAGGCGGGATGACGTACCGTCTCTCTTATTTATAATTTTATTCAGAGTTTTTTAAAATAGTATTGTTTATAAATTTTAAGCATTTTAAACAAGATAGTTGTGAAATATGACATTTATATCCAATAAAAACCGGTTTAAAAGTAACTTTTATTATTTATTTACATACAGTGCTGTTATATTAAACTATAAACAACTAATGAATATATATAATATTTTAATAAATATTTTAAGTGTAGAATTAAATAAGATATTTTTTTAGTAACTCTGCTATTTTAAGTTACATAAGAATACCTATATGGGTCATTGTCAAATTTTGGGCAGGTAAAAGAAGTCTTAAATTATGAAAATATTAAAAAGTAAACATATTTCAATATAATTTTATATAATGCCGATAGCTGTTAAAATAACTAAAATATGATCTATTGTAATCGGCCACGAAAAAAAACTAATAATTTATTATTTATTTCAGTTTTATTGGGTCAGGGCGTAAAAAAAAACAACTCTGTTACGTATAACACTTTACCATTTATTAGAAAATTAAACAAATCAGTCGCAAATATTTTGGCATTTTTATTGATTACAGTCTTAACTCTTATAATCACATTAAGAATCACAACTCTTTCTTAAAGTTAAATAATAATATAATCAAATCTTAAACAACTCTGTTACCTTTATAAATATTAACAAACCTTAATTTATTCTAAAATCCGCGAAATGTCATTATATTAACAGCAAAGTTTAACATTGTAATAGTATTAAATATAAGTAATTAATATATTTTAATATTGCAACATAATACTAAATATTTATTCCTAAAACGCCTTACGAAACTCTTTGATAATTGGGACCAAAAAGTAACAGAGTTGTAACATAGTAACATAGTTGCTCTTTGCTTACCATAAAATTACAGTTGGTTGAGCTTGAGATAAAAAAAACATAAACTTGAGATCAAAGAAACATATTTAAACAATAAGTAACAATTATTAATAGAAATGTTCCAACTTAAAATAAATTCTATAAAAATAAAAATGTCATGAAACAATATTAAAAACTTTGAGTTTCTTATTTCTCAAAGATATCTAAAGGAACATCGAATTGGTAATATACTCTTTTACCTTTGGAGACTACTTTAGGCTCTGGAACAATGGCAAGAGGTAAACGCCTTGTTTTATTTTACTTGCGTGAATATTCTCTTTTTCGATCAAAGCATTATTATCTTCTTTTGATGTACTGGGTTGATTTACTGAATAGGCGGCAGAAGGTTTCTCCTTTAGAGAAATTAGAGGAACGTCATCATCCGAATCTGAGCTATACACAATGTTGTAAAACCCTTTAACTGGCCTTTGAGACAGGTTGCTTATATCGTTCAGAAAATTGATGTTGCAATCAGCGGTAGGTGATAATTCCACTGCAGTTTTCAATGGAATGTAATCCTTAGGATCCATGCAGGAGCAAAAGCCACGCTGACAGAAACAACTCAAATTTCTATACTTCAGACATCCGGCTTCTTCAGTGAAAACTTGGTGAACTTTCATAGTTCCTAATAGTGGTACAATATTCTGAGGGATTTGTGTTGAACTGTTTGTGATATCCTCACTTGTTATCAGATGTAACTTTACTTTGCTAATATTTTTCAAAGTATTATAAAAATCTTTAGCATCTGTTATATCAGTTCCGCGCGCAACAAGTTGATCGGCAGTACGTTTCAAAAAACCCCCAATACCGTCGGCTGCACCTTTGCCATGGCCTGCCTCAAAAAAGTTCCATGTCACTTTGGTAAATTTATAGTCTGAAAATAATTTTGTGCATATCAGATAGAAGTTCTGTTTTTGGCGGTATTGAGTGGCTGGACCATCTGAAAATACATGCAAGGTATTTACCTCGGGCAGATCGTCATGAATTAAAGCAAGAATAGGATGGAGATGAGCCCAGATTGCTGCTGGATTATGTAAAAGGTTTCCAGACACGGTGCAGAATGAAGATACATCTATTTTATTTTCCAAACCACGGCTATAAATCACTCCTGTGTGCAATGATACTTGGTTTCGAGAACCTCCAAAGTGGTGGGATTGTATTTCCTCATAACATTTACAGCTGTAATTTTCGCTGAAGTCAATATGCAACGCAATTTCATTAACCGCCAAATTATCTATACATTTTCTATAGTTTCTGTATTGTGTTTTAATGAAATAAATATGTCTTTTAAATTCCTTTAATGTAGTTTCAAACTTCTCTTTCAAATCCTTTCCTGTGTTTTCTGTTTCTTCTTTAATAGTTTTTGTCACTTTGATGTTTTTCCCCGACTTCTGTATAACTTCTGTTTTCAATAGCCACTGAGGATATTTTATTAAAATGTCATCTTTTGATGTATCCAAAATTAATAATTTTGATTCACAAGCAGAACATGTCCCTGTCATACAAGCGGCTGAATCTGGATCGCATACTTGGTTCATAATTATCTTGTTCAGGTCTGAGGTTTCTATGATTTTGTTTTTACATAATGCTACTGCTAAATATTGAATGTTAGTATGAATTCGACACAAACATGTTTCTCTTGCCGCAACAGTAGGCAGCACAACATAAAATGGTCTGTATCGTGTAAAAGTTTTGTAACTACATTTCAAGTTAGAATGTTCTCTTTTAAAAGATGCATAAAGGTTCTTCATATTGTCAAGTAAGTATCGCTTTTGTAATTTATCTTTCTTTCGAGAAACTGTCTCCTTTTTTCCAGCAGTTGCCCTTGATACGTCATCACGTTCAAAAAATGCTTTTATATTGGTACTCAAAACCTTTTCCTTAAGTAAGGGTTGTTTTTTTCGAAAGTAACCTTGATCTACAGCAAGACATTCTTGAATTATTTCAGTTTTTTGTCTTGAATACTTAACAGCATTCTCTTCAAATATTTTTTGGATAGCATATCTTTCCTTCCGATTTGTTACATTTTCATAGCGCTTCTTTATAGCATTGGATAAGATCTCATATTTACGTTGAGTTACTGTACTGCTATGCTTATGTTCAGATGTCTTACGTTTTTCTCTATTGTATCGTTTTTTATACCTTTCGTATTTCTTGTTCACTGCCTCTAATTTTTCTTTCAACTTCGTATTATCTCTAAATAACTTCGATCTGTTTCTTTTTACTTGCTTTCTCCCGCGAACAGCCGATGATATTGTAGAGTTAGGAGTGTTTTCACGAGAAGTAAACTGCTGAGGTGTTGACAAACGACGATGATCTCTTGAAATAATTTGACAAGGGACGGGACTGTTTAAACGAGGCGGTGTTGACTCTGGAGTATGCATAACAATACGCAGTGCTCTGGCTCTATCTTTTCGTCTAGCATTTGCAGATCGCCATTTTTTCTTTATAGCTCGATGTTCACGCGTTGTTAAATCTCGTACTAAGCGTTTATTTGCATGATACCTCTCTAGGTCTTTTCGTTTAGTCTGTGCTACTTTTTCTGGATTATTTTTACGACGTTCTCGGTACCGTCGTTGCTTCTCAGCTGCCGTGAGAGCCATTTTGAAATCATCAAGAAATGCACAATGTCCTGAAACAATATTATGAGGGTTATTTACAACTAGCTTCGTCTACCGTATTAACTTTTCACAGGATTCATTTATATCAAGTTTATACATTGTTTAAGCCAAGTAGTTATTAAAAAAGTACTGAATTGAAACACATAATTTAACCAAAAGTGGTTCTATGCAACTCTGTTACTTTCACAACAACTCTGTTACCAGACGAAAGTAACAGAGTTGCTAGTAACAGAGTTGTAAATTTTGTATTCCATGACACGTAATTAAAAATATGGAGTGGATTATATAAATTTTATGTCATTATTAGAATATATACCTCCTTTTTGATAAACTGAATATAAAATTACAGAAAAAACATTGATTTACTTACCGAAAAGGCAGGTAACAAAGTGGATGCACAATATAAACACGCGTCACGTGTAACTCCACGCGGGCGACTGAAAAGTGAGAACCCCTCCCCCCGCCTATCCCAACAGCCACGATGAACTACGAGACGTTCGATCAAGTTGATAGATACACAAAAATAGCGCCATCTATATTTTAACTTGTGATTTACTTAGTAACATAGTATTGCAGATGGTTTCGAGTAATAAGTGGGACAAATTTTAGTCAATTTTTAAAAAATGCATTTCAATACTTATTGTCATTTTAACATAATTTATAAATATATTTGATAGTCTTTTTACTGTATTTTATTTATTTGAAGTAAGTTTTTATATTAGAAATCGAAGTTATTTGATCTTTACAGTAACAAAGTGCTACTTGGGACAGGTATAATTTATAAGGAAAACCATTCTGTTACCTAAAATTACTACTATGTTACTTGGAAATAAAAATTTTAAAAATCAAATCTAAGTCATTTATTAATATCAAATGGTAATAATATGGGTTTATCGTGTGTTCGATATGATTTTTTAGCGATTGTTGAATTATTAATAAATATAAAAACAAAAATTGTCAAGGGACTAGTTTACCTGCGCAAAATTTGACAATGACCCATATATAATCAAATGAACGATAGTGTCTTTCAGGATTTTTCAAATACTTTTCGTACGAACGAAATGAAATACTATAATTTTTATGTAGTATAAACAATATTACTACAGTGTAGATAAATATTAAATTAATGTTTAAAATTATCCATACTATGCCTTATTTTAAATAATACTATGAATTCCATAATACTATGAATTCTATAATACTATGAATTCCTTTGAACTTAGCATTACAATACCTAAATGGTATTCTAATAGCTCTGCTACCGCCTTACCCGACTACGAACAATTGCACATTGTTCTCATTTACCAGGAATTGTCCACTACTGGGAATCCATTTGTTTTTCTAAAGACAATGGCGTTTTTTACTTGTAATTTTTAAGTTTCCAATCTTATCATTCTATTGTTATTCTATATCTCGTTTTGTTTCTTTTTTGTTATCAATTTTCTCTGATAAGTGGGTTAAGGAAATTCAGAAAAAACTATATTAAATTATCATAATTCTCTGAAGCGCCGGTAGCGATAAGATAGAAATTGCCGTGTCTAATAATTCTTAGTAATGTGGATGGATTTTTTAGTGTTTTATAAATTATAGGACAACGCTAGGGAAGTCAGGGGTTAAAACTAGTATGGTTCTTTTTGGTAAATATATTAATTTAGATATCCATGATGACTTATACATTATATCGTAATTTGTCAGACTAGTTTCAAATCCATTCGTGGTTCGTGAAATTAATTCCCCGAGTCCATGCTTCAAGATCACGAGCTCGAAACGAGTCGAACTAATTACGAAACAATTGACGTGAGTACAGCCGGGTAAATATACATGTATTCATATTAAATTTAATATTAATGTATTATTTCCATACAGTAATCCTCTACCATTCCTTTATGGCACCGCGTGCATTAATAACGCTTTCCAAGAAGTTGACAATCGACAGACGACAATCCTGATTATATATATACATATATTCTTACCAACTTATCGCTTTAATGTTCAACACTTAACTTATCACAACATGCGTGTTTATATATATATATTATATTAATATAAAGAATATTAATGTAATTTTTACTGTTTCCTAAAATAATTTGGAAATAATGATAGAGCTTTTAAAAGCAATGATTTTTAATCCTTAATAACTAACTTTTATACATACGCTGATTTTTTTATATATACGCTGAATTTTACCATAGAATGCCAGACGATTGTTTATACTTTAAGCTATATTCTATTTTTTTATAAGTTCTTATAAGTCCTATGAAAAATAAATAATAGTCACCATTTAAAAAAAAACATTTAATATCTACTTTTTAAGATAAATCTTTATCCTCAACACAAAATAAACAAAAACATGCTCCAGTATCCGAACAAATGAATCACAAGCAAAACAAAAAAATAAAACAACAGTAAAATATAAAACAATTGATCCAAACAGGAATATGAAAAAGAGCCACTACTAGGAAAATGCGTCGTATCGCAACGCTGCGCGAGGTAGGATGGGTGCGCGCAGGCAGGTATGCGTGTTCTTGGAACTCTTGTGCTTTTTGCCTCTTTTCGATTCAAGTTTACTAAGAATCGAATCGCCCGGTGGCGGGTCTACTTGGAACCAGTAATTAATCCTTGAAAGCCTCCAGAGGGTAGGTTGTTATGAATCGCCAGTGTATATTTTTTTGTCTCAGACAAAAGAAAGGATTTTATGTTCGCCTTTGACCTGCAGTGCTTAAAAACTGTCTCTCTTTTAAATCTATTACAATAATATTACTTTGATTTACAATGACATTTATAAAACAATATTGTTTTATTCCTGCTTAGTGACGTAAAAAAAAATTATTGTAAGATTATTGTAATATAGCTATAAAAAAACATGGTAGGCCTACTGGAGATATCCGAGCTTTCTTTGAGGATATATATCTTTTATTTTATCTTTTAAAGAGATATTATTAGTTTTAAATTATATCTTTTCTCAACTAGTATTACCTATATATATGAGTTAATAAATAAATATTAATACCATCTAACGTAATATATTTATCAATAATTATTTTTACGTAAGATTTCCAACTAAATCGTGAATCATAAATCGATTTTAACATGAATCACAAACCTTTTGTTATCTGATTATTTCTAAGGGAGTATTATTTTGCATAAAATATAAGTATGATCTATTTTCAGCACCCTCATTTTTCGAGTGCTCATAATATATTTAGAGCTTGAAAGTAAATAGCGGGGGTTCTGATTTCTGAATAGGCGTATCGCATCTTTGAACCAGCGGGCCATCATGAACTCAATTACAATATTATTACGATATTATTTCAGCATAAATATATCTTAAAAGTAATATTACTATAATAATTTAGCGATAAGAAATATTGATGATATAATTCATTATTTTACTATAGGAAACTTTATTAACTCGTACCATGAAGTGACTTAACTTTTGATATACATATTAATGTTATATTGTTTGGATGTCAAAATTCATTCTTTTACGTCACTAAGGAGGAATAAGACTATATTATTTTATAGAGCTAAAGAAAATTAACTAAATACAACAAAACTTCTTAAAACTATGATTTTTAAGAGCTCATGGTAGGCCTGCTCGTATCCTGTTCCTGGATTATATTAAAACCAATGTATCAGGCATTGGCCAAGATGGTGATGTAATGGCAATACAATTAATCTTAGCTTTTGGCCTACTTAAAGATACGATAATTGTAAATAAATTGCAAATTGCAGACACTGGTTTTCGATTCTACTTCATTAGTTGAATGTCAGTATTGTATATCAATATACAATCTAGAGCACTGTGAGCACTCACTAACAGCCTTTTCACAATACAATATTAGTACGCTAGTTGACCTAGTACTTAGTAAATTGAATAATCAAATGGCTGCTTATAGAGTTATGGCCAAATTACATTATACGATCTGAGCCACTCTATCTCAACTGGTCTAAATAGTGAAATGGCTGTTATTGAGGTAGTGCCTCTCTCTGATTGGTGGAGACGCCTATTAGCTATTCTTCAAAGTCATATCGTATGGGTTAGAATGGTATAGTGTATTTTGGCCATAACTTTACGTCAAAAAGACACATTTCTCATTCTATTCGACAAGCGTTAACTCCGTTAGACCTTTGTTTTTTACAAATCTTCACAATAGCTTTGTTCTTGGAGCTACATACCACTGAGGATCAAAACCTACCGTATAGATATTCTTATCGTAGCTTAACTAATCGTCTAATTAAAATTCCATGGCTTTTATATAATTCGTTATGGACAAATTATTGATTTATTAGTATGAAATTGTTATTTTCATCCTCTACATGATTCTCACTCTCTCTCGTCTCTCTCTCTCTCTCTCTCTCTATATATATATATATATATATATATATATATATATATATATATATATATATATATATATATATATAGAGAGAGAGAGACGATCACACTAATGACACAAAATATAACACGCTGTTTTTTTAGTAAAAAAAAAAGGGTTTAAATTAACACAATTTTTTACCTCGCGTAACACATAATATACATAATTGAAGTGCAAAAAAAACCTAAACATTGTATAAAATGTTCAACTATTCCGTTATAAAAAAGCGGTATCTACTAACAAAGGTATCTTATTACCCAAAAGGAGATTCAATTGTATTTTAAATATGCTAGAGAATAAGTAAATAACAATAAATTTATCCTCCCTTCCACATTCCCGATTATCCCCTACTATAGTACACAAAAGATGGCGTTGTCCTAGGACGGAACTGATGAACAAAAAGACGAGCCGCTTCCCAGAAACAGGAGTAGTTTAAATTTCAATGCATGAATACTGCGAAGTCGGTTTCCAACACTAATTGAAATACTTTGATATCTGATATCTAGCGAAAATCAGTCTTATTGCGTACAAAATTGAATAGGTTTTTGGATGACGGTAGTTCTCTCCTCGATTTTCCCTTTTAAACTCGTCACTCCACTCTAAATATAAAAGAAGCCAAGATAATCCTACACTAAATTCTATTAAAAAATCTTGTATATTTTCACGAGCATAATATATTTTTGTTGGCACGAATTCTTTCTTGTTCCCGAATTATAATATTATTTTAATAGTTTTCAAGTGATTAACTTAAACGTTTCAAAAATACATTTCAGTAATATATGTTGAAACACACAGACACACACACGTGTAGGTGTATGACGTCACATGACTCTCCATATTTTGACTGAAAACGACACACTCTTATATATATGACGTTTCAAAAAAAAAAAGTTCATAGTTCAAAAAATTGCGCGTAAGAGCCTTTACCGAAGAGATGAGCACTAGCACACTAAAAGCGTTTTTACAATGTAATATTAGTACACTAGTTGACCTAGCCCTAAGGGCTAAAATGGCAAAAGAAATGGCACTCAAAAATCAACAAAAGGACAACAACTTGTCAACCTGTTTTTTAAATTCCCTTTCACTGGCGTTGATAAAAATAGAACGACGTTAGCCAAAATTCTATAAACTATCGGTAAGAGTACGGCTTTAGTTTACAAAATCGAAACGGCGTTCCAAGAAGTGCAACCGACCGGTCGTTGTTGTTCCGAGAACACGCGAAGGTGGCTCAGCTAAACTCTTACATCGTGATGTTGATGACGTCAGCAGCTCTCGAGCTTTCGAGATACAATTCAGTTTTTATTGTCTAGTAACCCGACGATTTAGCTGACGTAGCCAATGCAATAGATTAGTGACATTGGTCACAATAAAGAAATACCTGAGATAGTTCTGTGGTTCTTCTCAGAGAAGCTTCTCAGAGACACTCGTAGCTTTAATATTAAGTTGGAGAGTGTCTTTGCAGTAGAGCTTATTTATATAAATATGATATTAAAATAGTTCCTCCTGATTTAATATCATACTTATATTTGTCGAACACAAGTGATCACTGATACTGATTCAAAGTGGAAAAGATATAAATAAATTAAAAGGTCCTTTACCGACGCCATCTTTAGAATTTCGGCTCAAATCAAAGTTTTTATTGTCCAGTTAACAGACTTTATATTTAAACACTGAATGAAATCATCAAACTTCTAAAAACCAAACCAACACTCATCAAATTCTATTGTCAGACAAACGACTATTCCAACATTGTATTTAAGTGAAATGAAAAACCGCTTCTGTAACATAAATCAACACCAACTCAGAATGAATATTATTACTAAAAGAATCAAAAACATAAATTGGCTAAATTACTCTACCTCGCTTCATTTTTTTTTAGAGTCTGCCAAATTACTTAACGATGGCCATTATTTTTGAAATAATATAATCCTTGGAATATAAACATGTATCATTATATTTTATAACAATTTGAACCAAACTAATATTATAAATTGCGAAAATAATTCTGTCTGTCTGTTACACTTACATCATTGGTATAAAAGTGATATAGTATGAGGCCTAGTGTTATCCCCGGGATATGACTTTACATAGCTCACAAAAATAATGGGCTCATTTAATTATACAATTGACAGCGCACTATTTGACCCCTAAAATAGCGAGTAAGAGTTCTCCACCAATCAGATTAGAGCACTAGCTCACTAATAACCTTTTCACAATATGATATTAGTACACTAGTTGACCTAACACTTAGTAAATTGGATAATGAAATATTTACTTAAGGCTTAATCTAAACCTGATAAGGTCAAGATTTATCAGCCGCAGGCAACCGTTATTTATTAACAGTTGATAAGAAATTCCAATAACTTAAGAGGGGAAAAGGTAGCAAGCAATCTATAAGGAAAACGGATAGGACAATTTTAAGATATACTAATAATAGACTTATATTTTTTAAATAATATTGGTTTATCCATCTTTTGTCATTCTGGAAACCCTTTTATCTCCAGTATTACTAGGTCTTTATAATCTCATAAGATATGTTGTAGTTATAAATAATAAATAAAAATAGCCTTTAATTTTTTCTTACCTTCTTAATTAACATATAGAAATTAAACTTAACTTAAAAATAAACAGTTTAATAACTTACTTAACTAAACTAAATTGATTATTTTTATTTTTACTATTAATTTTATTTATTATTAGTTTCTCAGCTACTAGGCCAGGTTGTCTTGCGATATAGACTTGTGTAATAGTAGGTATAAATCCCCCTTTCATGAATCGCTCATGTATCTAGATCAGCGAAGCTTCAGGAATCAATACAAATGCCTTAGATGACGTCTTATAGATGAATGTATCTTCAATATGTCTGAACAAAATAATGCTAATAAAATTAAATAAGTTACATAAGGTAGAAAAACATAAATGAAATATATTTATATTCTTTTTTAACTAAAGATTAAACCAAACAATACCCACGCGGAGATCATATGCAGAGTGCATTGACCTGTATAAAAAATGCATTGTTAGATACTATCAGCTCAACACAGTATCTAAATTAGGGTTGCCACCTTTTTTATATTTTATTTTTAAAACAGTATTTTAGTTTAATTCAGGAAAATAAAAAAATATATATTTTTAATATTTAGATGCTCTATATTATTGTGCGGTTAAAATGTAGAATTGGCGGTGAAAAATTAATTTTTTAACGAAATTGTTTTTCTATAATATATAATGAGATACGACAAAGTATTGTACCGGTGGCAACCCTAATCCAAATCAAGGCTTCCTGCGCACTATATATCAAAAACATATTAAAGAGAAGAGAAAGTTAAACACTACTAGCTATGTCAAAGCAATTTGCGTGTTGGTTCTTCAGGAACAATCTGAGGGTTTATCGCGTTATAAAATAATTTATTTATTAATTATTACTTAATGGCCTAAATTCTAAAACATATATATTATATATATTTAAATTTACTAACGCTAAGGTATAATTTATCGCTATCGATAATTCATCCCTATATCTATATATAAAAACAGGCACAAAGTACACCCACACACAAATTAGACAAAGAATTTTTGTCATCGAACCCACTACCTTTGGTGCAGCAGTCAACGCTATTAACCACTCAACCACTGGGCCTATACTAAGATGTTGCGTTAATGTTGTAAGATGAGCATTGTTTTTTAAATTAAAATAATTATAATAAATTGTAATATAAAAACCAGACAGACAGACAGAATAGTAAATTATATATTTACTTATAAGAATCTATATTTAAAAGAAATAATAATTATTTTTCAATATAATATATTATACAGGTACAATAGTACAGGTTATTATATTATATATATAATATAATATAATAACCTGTACCTACTCGGGTTTGACTATAAATTGTATTCTTATAAACACTTTTGTATAAATAACGCGCAAATAAATGAATACGAATACGTCAGTCTCTGGATCGTCTGGATGTTAAGAATACATGTATTTGTATGTTTGAATACTAGGAAACTCATGCTATTTATGTTCCAAGATATTTCTATTTCAATGATATATCTGAATTTTGAATACATTTTACCTTTATGAATACATATTTATTTTTATGAGCGCTGGTATTTGTTCTACATATTATATGAATAACTTAGTGTCAAATAACTTTGAGATTACATGAGATTTGAACTCCCAAATCAACAAATCAAAAGCTTCGTATATACAAATGAAATAAAAAAATATAATAGAAAATATATGTAACTTTGTGTTACATATACCTATATTTACCTGTCTGGCCTCGCGTCTTTGATATCGTAATTTCCCCACTAATTACGAACCCATTCAGGGTTGTCAGCCATAGGCAAAGTATATATAAATGGAGGAGAACAAAAATCTAAATATAATAAACAAAATATCAAGAAACTTTTAAAATTAAAACAACTTCTCAACACGAACAAACATTTTAAGAAAAACAATACAACATTCGAAATAGTGGAAAGTTTCCAAAAATAAATCCGTCCGGAGAAAATATAATGGCGACGTGTGAGAACGGTAAAATATACATCTATTTGTCTTGTTGTATCCGACAGGAAAACTCTTTGAAGGAGACTTTAAAACCACATGTTTCATCTTGATATTAATTACTCTACAACCTGTTGACAAAAAGACAGACAACATTTATATATACTATAATAGTCTACGGTGAAATAATACATCTTATTGCCCAGTTGTTTAATGAAAAAAATGGATTTTCGAAATAGGCCAATGGACGCCTCCCTCCCGATAGAGACAATTATTTATAGAATGCCAAATTCATCGAAGTGACACGGTAGCTCAATTAACAGATCGACGGGACGGATTCCTCGCTCGCAGGTTCGAATACTGCCTTATGATAATTATTTTTAATTTTATATTGTATTAAAATTTAACTTCAAGTATTCATTAGTCATTATAATTGAACATTTGTATAGAAATGTAACCCAGACTTTAAATAAGTCTAGATTATTCCATTAATTAACAAATATAATTTACACATATTTGATGCCAGGAATCAATGAGCTCCAAATAAATAATACAACCTCAATCATAGTATCAAACTTCCATACATATATCTTCATTATAGCGGATTGATTCGAAAGACCATTGACCTTGCCATCAACCACCCTCACCCCATTGAACCCACCCTTAAAATAACCATCTATTTCGAATCATGATTGCTCAGCAACCCATAAACTACAGTGTGTCAAGGTGAACTAAATAAACAGCCTATTCAGTGCCCTTAGCCAAATGGCAAGCGCTTATTTATTATATTTAAATATATGGACGTAAACGAAAGTACAGCGTTATCTTATATCAAATCCATACATTTATCATTCTATTCGATTATCTTCAATGCCGTTTGTCTTTGCATTCAGATTATACGCCTATTCTTCATAGAATAAAACATTATTCTATATCCGTTTATTTAAATATTTTCCACCCTGATCATCAATATCAAGCCTATCATGAACGTTTATAGCAATATTACAGTAATCTAACGAATATTACTTTAATAAAGTTTCGATAAGAAGTTTTGATGACGTCATCCTAAATCGCAATTTTTTAAATATAGGAAACATTATTAAGTCTAACCATGAAGTTCTCCATTTGAAATATTAACGTAATATTGTTTGTACGAAAAAAATATTCTTTTACGTCAGTAAACTACAAAATTTAAGAATTCATGATGTGAACGCTTTAATATATAGTTACTTATAGAAATAATACATGTAATATAAATTAAATATATTTTAGGTTTATTATTTATAAATATATAATGCAACCTCATCATAAAATCCATACACAACAATTCTGCAAAACAATACCTATATTTTTATAATATGGTATTAATTAAATTTACCTTGAAACGCGTATACGATTGTGTTACAGATAAATTATATATTATATTATAATTAAAATTAATTAAATATTCACGTGAAAATGTTTACGATATCTGAAAAACGCAAATTGTTATTCTCTGGAACTCGTTTTTTTTAATTACTCGAAATAATTGCTCGGCTAACAACAGTTTTTCGTAGAAATCGTTAGCAGATATAAATATATTTATTATTATATAATAATTATGTTTGCTTGTTCACAAATATCTTCATTATATATATATATATATATATAATAATGCTTCTTAGAAAATAGTCTATGGTAATTTATGAATACTTTTATCGTAGTTTTTACAATAAAAAAACAATGACCTAGAATCTAGTCTTGATAGCGGAAGGCAATTTTTTCATGAATAAATAGATTTATAACATTTTTGAATGCTGCTTATATATTTAATATTATTAAATATAGTATATAACTAGATGTACAAACGAAATATATAGAATACCTGTCATGTCTCCTCATAATTCAATTTAAAAACAGGTCGACACAGTAGTCTACAAAATCAAAGTATAATAAAACTAAATTAATTCCAATCAATAAAAAAACATGCAAATCTTTATTATGCGTCCTTCTTCGAAATTTAAACATAAAAACATTTTTTATATAAGTCCGCGAAAATGGTTAAACAAAATGGCTTCTCGGAACATCTGATTTCGTTTCCACGTAATGTTTCAAACGCTAATTCACTAACCGCCAATTCTCGATAGCAGCTGTCGAATTGCATTTCAATAATAACCTTTTGTATTATTAATTGTTTCTGGTTGTATTTGCAATACTTTTATTATATTACGCCATTTTTAATTTTCCAGGTTTGACATTTTTTTTACAATATTAGTACACTAGTTGTCCTTAGAGTTTACTTGGGACACCCTTATTCGGGGGGTTCCGCCGGGGCGTCACGGTAACGGCAATTGAACAATGAAATGGCTGCTTAAGACGATATTTGTAATTTCGTGCCAACTGTCAAATAGTTGTTGTATAAGGTTGGCAAGGATTAAATACAGCCAGGGTGAAAGCCATATGCTATAATAGAATGATATTTTTTATTATTTTGTCCCTATCTTGTGACCAGTTTATTAAGTTAATCGAAGTAGTTTTAATAAACGGTGTTTATTGAAACTACTTCAATCGAATGCAGATGATTTTTTTGATATCAATATGTTTCACCTTGAACTTTAATTTGTATTATTTTTCAAATGACCTTATCATCACGCCGATCTGCAATAACATAAAACGCATATACATATTCTAAAAATCCTTTATTATTATTATATTCATATATCTAAAATATAAATAAAACGAAAATTAATCAAAACTCACTCTTTAAACATATACAAAAACTTATTTCTTTTTAAAGTCTAACAAATTAAAGACCCTACAATTTTCACACTATAATGCCTTAATACGTTTAAAAAATAAAGTCTAAAAATAAGTCAATTTTCCACAATTTACGCCCTACAATACCTACACATATCAAAACCAAACTAAAACTTCTAAAAATATAACAAAAATCCTACAATCTTGGCCCTATAATACTGTTACTTGTTTTAAAAAAAAATGTCTAAAAATAAAACAAAGGTCCACAATTCTCGCCCGTGAGTCAGTTAAGTATAATACCGGCACTTCAAGAGACGCCGCGGTAATGGCATGACGTATTCCTAGTATCGTGTCATTAATACGAGCTCATTGCGTTTCTTTTCACGCTGACAACTAACCTTTTTAATGCTTTCTAAGAACTAAGGCAAAGTAATTGTAGATTTGTTTTATTATTAGACTTTGACCTAATGATTATTGTTTTTCTTGTTTATCATTACATTTTTGGATGTGACTATATTTTTTTTTAATAATCATTGTTAAAGGAATGGTTATGTGATTTTTTAATTTTCGCATGTGACGCTGAAAAAGCAAACTGAATATTTTTATCGTTTATCATAATAGGATTGAATATACTTAGGTAAAGATATGTTTATTATAAAATATTTTTATAAACAAATTCAAAATATTATTTTCAAGAATAAAAAAAAATGTGTAAAAAGTTTCTATTCACATACCTATGTATCGAAAAGCCTATAAATATAACACAATTATTTGATATTTGTATTGATGTTAGGTTGTCAAACATGTTTTACTTGTAACACATAATTATAAATTATATTCATATTATGATTTTGGCAAACATGTTTTATTTTATCGAGTATCGGGATATCGACTTATCATATTACAATTACTCATAGTAACAAACTAATCAGAATTCCAAGTAAATTGGCGCCATTTTTGTACGGTTCAAAGACAAAATGGTTATTCTTAGAATTATATCGTCATTAAAGAATTACAAGAAAACCTCTTAGTAACTACATTGTAAAGGCATATCTTTTGTTTTATACATATATAAATTTAACACCTTTAGTACAATTAAAGTGATGAAAAACTTAAAGTAAAAAACCAAATAAGCATTACAAATTTTGCATGGTGATAGACATGCAATTTTTATATATCTATTATACACGTCACACACCATTGCAACATATGCTACATTTTACAGACGCTATACACTCACACATGCGTTGATCACCAATAATTGTGATGTCATTTTTAAAATAGAATATCATATTCAAAAATGGAATGTCAATTAATATTTCATTTTTGTTGAATCTGCTGTTCATAATTAGAATAATTCTTACGAGTTAAATATGACACAACCACTCCTATATTACACACACAAACAAATTCAGATGCTATTCACATACACGTGGTTCGATCACCAATAATCGTGATGTCACTGTTAAAATATAATATCAAATTCAAACATGGAATGCCACTTAAATTGTTATACATATTTTGTTGAATCAACTGTTCATAATTAGAATAATTCCTACAAGAAAATGGCGATAAAAATTAACAACTACTTAAGTATTTATTTCTTATAATATATGATAATTGTTTTTGCAAATACATAAATATCTTCACTATCGGAGGCCATGTTTGTTTTTATAAAATGTGTACCTTGTATTTATTACTAGGTCATTGATAAGTAATTATAAAATCATAACCACGCATGTATTTAATTTTTTACTTAAAATAAATACATTCTTGGAAGCATTAACGCGATTTAGATTTTTATTGCGAAATTAATATTTTACATATAAGGAAGATAAAATCAACGTTTGAAATTATCTATAAAAAGCTTAAATGATGTTCAAATCATTAAAAAATATATAAAATAAATAAAATTTTCGACATCAGTATTATAGATATCGCCTAGGATAAAGACTGCTTAAAGCGGATATGGACACGATAGCTCAATTCGTAGAGCGACGGGACGATATCAGAGGTCGCAGGTGCGAGTCATATTTAGGATTAAGATTAAATCAATATGCTCATATCTTGTGTAATTATCAATTTAACGTTATTATCGTTTGTATCGGCTACTGATTACAAATGGCGCCCTAACTGGAAGCTGATTACTTATTATGATATCATTAAATTCAATTCTAATTACGTAACTCAACAAATATTAAACTAATGCGTCATTATACAATTTAAGCGATACTTTTTGATCTTGAAAAATAGTGTGTAGGCTCCACCAATCAGAGAGGGCATTAACTCACTAATTCAATTTGCGATGTGATGTACGCTAGTTAAGACAGTGTCGCTTAGATTGTATAATGAAATGGGCCCATTAGTTTTTTAAATAAATTAATGAACCAACTAATGAAGAAAATGCCAGCAAGGATTGGATTCGAACCTGTGTCCTCTGGAACGCTTTCTCAGATATAAATAGATATAACAGGGCTAGCATGTTTATAGACAATTTTAATATACCTACTTTTAATTTATTTCCCAAAAATATTTTAGAATTCAATGTCCAAAATAAATACCTATAAATAAATAATACAATGAGTACATTAACTTCAAAATATAACAAGGCGAAAAAATAATAGAGGCATTACAGTAATATTTTTATTAATATAACCTTGAGTACTAACAGACTATTTAATGTTAAATGTAAGCAATTATACTCCTTATAGCACCAAAACACTAGACAAGTGGCATTAACGCTAGAAGAATAGAATGACAAATATATATATTTGAAAACGTAGTAAAGCTTACGCATTTAACAGTACATTTAAGTAGAATAGACACCGAGCGTTGCAAGCAATTCTGCGTTATACCACCAAAATACACCTATCCTTTCACATTGATGGCCGAGACAAGTGACATTGACGGTAGTTGAATAGAATTGTTCATGTATCGATTTGACAGAAAAACGCTATAAACAGCCATTACACTATCCAATTTACTTGTCTAGGTCAACTAGCGTACTAACATCGCATTGTGAAAAGATTGTTAGTGAGCTAGGTTTTATTATCGCTTACGAACATACATTTAAGTGGAATAGATAACGAGCGTTGCAGATTGGTTATTACCTCAGTAGTACTTGAAGTATACATCTGTAATAATAAAACAATAATCTCGGTATTGCTTCCAAGAATATTAATAGCAGTTACTATCTTCGAAAGCAGGGTCAAATAAAGTCATTCTGAGAACAACGGTGTGCTCCAAGTTGAAATCAGAGTGCTAACAGTTCTGTGAACGGACTTGACCTCCCAAATATCACAGAGGCTATAGACAAGTGGCATTACACATGCCGAATAGAATGACAAATATATTAGACTACGTTACGTTATTGCTTACGAATATATAGCGTGGTAGTTTTTTATGGAAATGTCTTGCTACATTTTTTTTTTTAATAAAGCTTTCGAATTCTAATAGATATCACCTCCGTCCCAACGGCGAAAGACTTACATATTGAATGCTAGACTCAACGAAGCGGGTAGCAATATGAAGTTCAAATGTAGGAGCGACGGGACGATTTCTCAGAGGTCGCGGATTAAAATCCTGCCAATATCGATTAATTTTTCATAAAAAAAGGTTAGCTTGGTTAAACATGTTTGGGCAAGTTAAGCTTAAATTATCTATATAATTTCAAAGAGAAGTACCTTAATGAACATATTTGTCAGACATTACTTCAATCGGAACCCAAGTTCAAACCACAAATTTATAATGATAAATCTAATTTGAGTGAAACAAATGTTGAATTTTGAACCATATACGTGTTCCATGTCATGTACAACATTTAATTGTTGTTTAATCAAACGCGACAGATGTGTGCTTAAAAATAAGCCATACAAAATCAGACATTGAATTGTAATAATTCATATACCAAAACCTAACAATACATCCTGCAGCTGCGTATCAAATGGGTGCAACTGCGGCGGCAGATGGCCCATCACTGAATTCTGAAAGCTGCGCAGGTAGGGGATTCCGAGAACGCCAAATATAATCGGCGCTACGGGGAACTGGCTTTCTATGGCACGTTCGAATTTCGAATACGAATTTTGAACACCTGCGTATATGAAGATTTCAAAATGTTATTAATTTTTTTGTTATAATTGTGGCATCACTTGCATACTCATAGTGAATTTTATTTTTTAAATCTTACTTCTCGAACACGAAATGAACACCTAATTATTTTATAATTTCGAAATAATAGTGGATTTTTTCTTACAATTGTGGCATCACTTTCATCCTACAATTAAAGTTTATTCCGTTTTTAAACAAAATATAATCAGGCGTCGATGAGCCAGTTCATCAGGACCTCTTTTTACTATAGACGACAGAAAAAAAGACGACAAAAACGTTTTTCTATGTATATTTTTCTTACAAAATAAGCATTAAATTTGTGAGTGGTCGATTTTGATTTCCTATTAAAGCTGTTTATGGCTATAGAGTTAAAAAACGCGTAATCGGGTCAGTGGTCTCACAGATCACGCATAACTTACCTACATAACATATTCAGGTCTACCATTATTCGTTTTCACTTTATTTGTACATTTAAATATACGTATATATTTGTATTAAAATGCTGATTTAAGCTTGATTGTCTAACGCTAGGATAGACATTTATATAACAGTGCGTTTGCAAAATGTTTTAAATACAAAAGCATATCATTTTATCTGTACCGATTATTGATTACTATGAATTTAACAGAATAGATGTGACAGTACTGAGAAATGCGGACTTTATTTAAATAATGCTAAACGATAAAGATAGCAAATCATTTGATAACTAGATGATTTTATTGTTGGTTGCTGATGTGAATGAATTCTTGGAAGTAGAGAACATTCATATCACTCGGGTTTCGTTTCACGCTTGCTTGCTGTCCTGCTCACTCACGATCACGGCAACGTCCTCGCTGATCCCCACTTTTATACATTAGTTTAGAAAACACGCTTCGAAAACCGCAGTTGGATTTGGAACTCCGCGCAGTTACTAGTGTTTATTGCTCTGAAGCAAATTGTTATTCATTATTGAGCCGCGGGATAGTGTATATTTATAAATAGTCTTTTTAAATCGATTTAAATTGTGGTTCTTATATAATTGACATTTCGTAAGTGTGACAAGTGACAATAACAAGGTTTTAAATACAGTGGTCGATATGGAAGCAATTTGTGTGACATTTAAGTAAATGTCACACAAATTGCTCGTTTTCTAGGAATTATCATTAAGAAACTTTATTCTGTTAAACCAAAGTTATTATTTAAAAATTCTCAGTTTTTATTTGAAAACTGTCTAATTAATATTAAAATATTTGTTAAAAAATTGTGACAATTTGCCATAAAGCCCTGGCCGCGGGTAACGAATCAGGTGGAACAAATAATTCTCCACCAAATAGTGAACGCCAAATGTGCCTTATTGAAAGACGCGACAAACAATTATACCCTTTAAATATGACCATAGCGACGAGACTAAATCCACAAAGTGAGTTACAATCTATGAAGCTTAATTTTTAAATTTCTACTGTCGATGTTTCAAATTCAATTTGTATCTTAAATAAATTTTAATACACATGTTAAAATCTGCCATTGTTTACTCTGAATTACACCATTAGTAAGATAACATTATCACATTAAAACATAACCATTGAGATAAGAAACGGGTTTGCTGAAGTTTTGTCAAGAATACATTTGTGTTTTATCTTAAAATGCATAGTATACTATATTATACATTTACATACATATTGCTTAATTTAATATGAACATGAAACCTACATAGATTAATTGTAGAATACCTTTAAATAGTTTGTTAGATGGAACTAGTAATATAATATTTAGTATATTAAAATCGGCTGATTCTGATTGGTTAAAATTGTAATTAAGCCAAAATTAGATGTAACATATTTATATCCTCCTTATGAAGATTCAAAATTCCTTTTTTTATACCTCTATCTTGAATTTGTGGTTTACTAATAATACCTAATTAAATATATTAGTGATTAAAATTAACAATAAAACTATTAATAATACAAGGAACTTATAAAATTGTCATAAAATCATCAAATGATCAAAAGTAATCAGAAATAATATGAATTAACTGGAAATATCACTTTTTATTGTCAATTGTACAATAATATTGTCACACATTTATAATTAGATTAAGGATGATAATAAAAGTTAAAATTGCTTCAATATGTAGTATTTGATAAAAACATATTTTAACGGTTACAATACTATAGGTTACCAACTTTCTTTTGATAAATTTTCATTATTTTTTCTGGTCAGTGCTACATGATATATAAATGTGTTGAACTTATTTTAACTTTTGATTCATCTTGTTTCAGATGCATGTGTGGAAGTGGGGGTGCCGCTCAACAGTTGGTCGGCAGGAGTTGCTTGCTGTCCCAACTGCCGGCACCAGTTACGAGTGTCCCTGGCTCATACAAAGACAAGCCAGAACCCAATCAGCCCACTGACACCACCATTTATGATTCAGCCTACATACTTGCCACATTCACCATTATATGCAGCACCATCACCACCACTGAATTCATCTCCATACAACGATGAGCTCAGGCGGTTAGCAGATACACTCAGAGCTTTGAGACTCTCTGGGTGGTATTATGGAAATCTAGATTGGCAGGTTCGTTCACGTTATAGGTATACACTACTATATAATATATGTACATATAACATTTAATATAAGAAAGTTTATTTTGTTACTAACATGTGTTTTGTTTGCTCTAGGGTGCTCGAAGTTTATTAAAAGATGCTAGTATAGGAGCCTTTGTGATTAGAGATTCGGGAGACAGGAATTTCATCTTCTCCTTGTCTGTCCAAACTGAGAGAGGACCAACATCAGTACGGCTACATTACGAACAAGGTTCCTTTAGGTATGTATCTATATATAATATTCTAGTTAAATAATATAACTTTCAACCTTAAAAATTTAGTTTATTTTTTACAAATAACTCTCAGAGTTATCTTTATCTGACTTGTATGCTAAGTATATTATAATTATAGTCGCAAACAAACAGAATTATCTCAAGCTGCCTTATATCTTATCTTTTACTAATACACTGAGCCTACATACACCTTTTAAATAAAGGCTTTTCCAATTACTAGCCAGCTTCATAATATATTTAAAAAAAAATCTTAAACAATAAGGTTTCATGTAACATTAATAAAGTTATTAAATAACTGGCACATTATATAAAATATGCATAGAGCTCAGTATGAACATTACACATGACTCAGTGACATACCAACAATAATTCCTTGCACTTGATTCCATTCTGTATAATTGTTGACAACTCGAGTTACTAGTAATATTATTCAAAGTTCTCCTGTACTCTTAATATATTTTAAGAATTGTGTGTCATTGCTCTTTCTAGTTTATTGTTTTCTGTGAAGTAATAATAGTATAATAGTATTAAAACTAAATAATGACTAATATATATTTATATTTTCCAGGTTAGATTGTGATCGACCTCTTGCCAGGTACATGCCAAGATTCAGATGTGTGGTGGAGCTGGTGCAGCATTATACAAGAGTAGGGGAGAGAGGTCCTGCCGGTACCGTGTGGGTGGATCGTGAGGGTTGTCCACACTCACCAGTCCTTCTGAAGACACCATTAAGGCAATCACCCCCATCTCTACTACATTCAGCTCGATTAGCAGTCCATAAAGCCCTGGACTCCAACCCGTTAACCCCTAAACTGTGGTGTGCCCCGAAGCACAGGTTGTTACCACTGCCCACTACACTCATAGACTATCTTGGAGAGTATCCATACTCTGTCTAACTCCGAATCTGTAATACAATAACTTAGATCAATAGCGTCTTCATGATGCCTAGAGAAGATATTAGATTATTAGAAAATTATAGCACATCTATATATAAATTAATATCTATACATTATGTAGTGTTCATTGTGACTGTAAAATTATGTATAATGCTGATGTACTAGTACCGGCTGCTAGATAAAGGGCGGGCACCTTTACACACCAACCATTTATTTAATAACAAACTGTAATGTATTATTTTTAAGTATTGAATATGGGACTCAACTATGGTATTTAGTGAAATATTAAGTATATAAAGATGTTTTGAGAGTGTACCGCAAGACTGAATTCAGCTGAGAGTTAGTGCTGCTTATATTACTCTCAATATTTTTCAGGATAGATTCTTTCATGAAAATTAATTGCCTCATCTTGTCCATAATATTAAGGAATCATCACATTATTTTGTAGATATATACAGTGTAAACTCTCTATAACGAAACTCAAGGGACTGAGCATTTTTCATCGTTATATGGAGTGAACAAATAAAACAACAAAATTTACAATAATGTTTAATAAGTCTTAGATAAAATATGCATATATGTACATATACTGTTATTTACACATGTAGTCCGTTAACTTTGTCTGACGTTTTTTGCTATGCCAGTACTTGTTTTGTATTATCTTATGTATCCTATTCATATCTAGATATGTGGTGGAATCATCTTGATTAAACAACAAAAATGATTCTATCAACTTAGCAGCATCTAGTGCTTGTTGAATTGTTGGTGGTGATTCGGCTTCGTCCACTTGATCATCTTCTTCATCATCATTATTGGGGTTTTCCTTACTTTTTGAAACCAAATCAACAATTTGTTCATCTGTAAGTGAATCGGTTGTGGCTACATCCTCATCTATATTTTCGTACGATTGTAGATCTTTGTTAAAATTGTCTGGTATGTTGAACTGGCTTATCCATTCACTCAGCAGTAGATTGTCTTCACTATCAAATTGATCCATTTCTACTGTCTGGCTACTACATAACCCAGCATGACGAAAAGAATGTTGGATAGTGGCTGCAGTTACCTCTTTCCAGGCTTTTGATATAAAGTTCACTGCTTGTAGCATTTTAATCGAGACCTTGCCGTCAGTTTCGATCAGATCCAGACTTTTAATCACACTTTGATCCATTGGTTGCAAAATACTGGTTGTATTAGCAGGGAAAAATGTTAACTCTATGTTTCGAAGATTAGATATCATTGGGTGAGCCGGGCAATTGTCTACTAGAAGCAAGATTTTCCGTGTTTTTAATTCAGCATCCCACTTTCTCACTTCCTCCTCAAAAAACTGCGATGTCATCCAAGCTGACTTGTTTGCTTTATACGTGACTGGCAACTGTTTTATGTTCTTGAAACACCGAGGGTTTTTAGATTTGCCTATAACTAAGAGCTTTCTTTTTTCTGTTCCATTCATATTGGCAGCTACTAGAACAGTAATACGCTCTTTAGACAGTTTTCCACCAATACACTTCCCCTTTGAATTTTAATGTTTTGTCGGGAGTTAACTTGAAAAAAAGGCCAGTTTCATCAGCATTAAAAATGTCCTTTGGTGAGTACTTCTTCTCGAATGTAGACCACACTGTACTGATCCAATTGTCCACACATTCGTATCGACATCCCGCGCCTCTCCGTTCATTTTACCGTACGTAATTTGGTGACGGTGTTTAAATTTTCCGAGCCAACCTTCAGATGCTTTAAAGTCAATTATACCAAGTTGGTCGGCAAACTTTTCAGCCTTGGCTTTTACAATTGGCCCCGAAATTGGTACATTATTTTGGCGCTGCTTGTGAAACCACGACAGCATTGCCTGATCCAATTCTTCGAATTTTGGCTTCCTTAATTTTTTAGACGAGTTTCCTTCCAGCGCCGCCTGCAGAATTGTTTCTTTGTTTTTCCAAATGGTGGCAACAGTAGATTGAGTTAGTTTAAAACGTCTTCCAACGTCACTTTTCTTTTCTCCTTTTTCAATCGCACGTATCACACAAACTTTTTCGTCAACACAAATCGCTTTTCTTTTAGTGGCCATGTTAAGTTTCAATGTTGGTTTACGACTGGTAATACGACAGGTACCGTGTATGCTTGGTTGAAGACCATCACTTCCAAGAAAATAAAGCGTCATTTTGCACGTGTTCAAGGCAATTAAGAATAACAAAAGCAAGACCGACCGTTTACGACCTCAGATGTTTCGGAGCTTCAAAGTCTTTTGTTACCTGATAAGATAACATAAACAATAATACCGATATCAAATATGTATTTACTGTTAAAATATGAACACATTTCTTCGTAATAGAGAATGGCTGTATCGTTATAAAGAGTGTATCAATGTATGGGTTTTAACGCAAACCAACCAAGTTGTGTACACTTCTACTTTATAGGGAGTTTATCGTTATAAAGAATAACGTTATAAAGAGTTTACACTGTATATATATTATTTATTTCACAACTAATGGATAATAACTGATACTTACAATATGTTTTTTTTGTTCCTATCTGAAGTTAATTCTAATATTACAATTAATGATAAGAAATATACTGAATATGAAACGTAGGCCCATTTCATTATCCAATCTAAGGCGCACAATTTGACCTAAAAAAAATTGTGCGTAAGAGTCTCCTCCAATCAGATGGAAGCTCACTAAAAGTTATTTCACAATGCGAGTTTACGATATTAGTAAGCTAGTTGACCTTGCACTTGGTAGCACTTAGAAATTGGATAATGAAACGACTGCTTAAATGATCTTAAAGTATTACTATGAAATAGTAAACATTTTGTCGTAAAACCGAACTTGTAAAAGAACTGTTTAAATGTGCCATTAAAATTGACACCATCAGCATATTTATTAAAAGAAAGTATCTTTGAGGCTGAGTTTGTAAATATTTTGTTTTCCTATTTATTTTTAATATTAGTTAGCATAGAGAATCTTAATTTGTCAATACCATTTAATGGTTATAGAGTAGTGTCTATGGTTTCGGCTAGTGATGTTCACTAATCTATAATAAATGATGTACCTTAAATAATCTCAATTAGAATAGTGTTGCCGCTTCACTGATAGCAAATTACCTAGCGAATGTTTGTTTCAGCCTCAAATATTTTGTATTATTACTGAATTAAAACACCAATTTAATAAGTATGACATAATAGAGGAATGTTTGGTTGTAGACTTATGTATGAAGAGGACTGCAATTTATATACAAAAAATATACATTCTGCCTATATATGTTGTTTTATTTTAGAAATATTCTATAATTACTTTTTTTTTTAATAGAATGGCAAGTAAAAGATAACCTTGTAGTTGTAGAAAGTAATTTATTATGAAAAGATATAAGTTATAATTGATTTGACAACCAATATGGTTAAATCAACTCGTAATGTATAAAGGTTTGGCTTTAGCCGGTTTTAATTAAAAATGAAGTCCTTACATTACAGAATTTTTTCATTAATATTCAAATTTTAATGTTACAAACATAACTACCACAAGATAACAAAAAATGTTTAAAGAATATAAAGACAATGTCGCAATATTTACGAGACTACATATAGATAAATTGGTAATTGTCCAGAAAGATCTAACTTTTTCAATACTTGCAAAACGAGTGAATTAAAATTCTTATTACCCTTTTCACCTTGAGCTTTTCACAACTAGGACACGGACAATGAGAAATGTTTGTTCCCTTAATTCAGTAACTAAGTCATTACGGGTTACTAGATTTACTAGATTAATAAATGATTCCAGGAAACTGAAGGTAGGTCATAATTTTATTGGTGCATTGCTTCAAAATAAATTACGTTAGATAATTCGTCATCATCATATCCCTGCCCTTATCCCATAGTAGGGGTCGGCGCAGTATGTTTTTAGTCATAGTGCTAAAGGATTTGACTTATTATTATGGCAGGCTGACTGCCTACCAACGCTCCTTGAGAATGCTATCCTCGGTAGAAAGTACCGCTAGCGGGCGGTTTGGGAATGTCTCAGTTTCTCTTCATAGTTCTTTGAAAATGTATAATCTGTAAATTATTAATCTTGTCTTATCTTGACCTGAAGGGTCCGTTATTCCTTGCTGCGGACACAACATGGCAATATGCTATGATTATTTCAAATATGCGGTTGTTGTATCTTTTGAATCTTATTCTATACGTTAAAGATAGAAACATTCGTAAGAAAAAAGAAGTCTTATAGATTTCGCTCTTGTCTCGATAAAGATGATTATATTTTATTTTTACAATGGTAAGAAAATGTACCTATACTACATTCAGCATTCTAGTCCTACGACTAGAATGCTGAATGTATTTTGTACTTGGTCATAGAATTTTTGTGGAGTGGTAGACCCTTGAGATAGTAGGTAATGATAAATCGTTGGCCAGCAAATGGTAAGCAAAGTTTTAAGCGAATCCATCGTAGCCTCGATGATTTTACCATTAAAGGTACCGGCATGTTAGCTAGCGGCATATTTAATTTTCATTTAATTATAATATTAATAAGGATTTCGATTTTTTATTACTTTAATTTAATAATATTTTTACATCAAAAACAATGACAAAATACATATAATAAAGCTTAAATTTAGTGACTAGGCCACCGTGGGAATATATAGAAGAAGGGAAAAGTTATATGATTTATATGGTGAGAGGCAATGGAATCATGATCCTTTGTTCTTGAATAAAGTTAGGAATTTCTCTAAAATATTCAAGAACGTTTGCTTACAAGTTAAGATATATAATAGACATGAAATCTTAAATTCAGAAGATAGAATAAAGGCAACTTGGGATGTTTTATCTAATGGTTACTGGACTGCTGCTAACTCTATTAAAAAATGATAATACAGAAATAAGTACAGATATGAATCTGGCAACCATTTTTTATTTGTTTTTACTGAAATTCATTTAATTTAAATTCATCTCATGCAATCGCCAAATTGACTAATAACGTTAGTCATTAATAAATATTTTGTTTATAAGCCTGTTTCATCTAATGATTTTTTTTTAACATTTAGAAGTTTTCAATTCAAAAAATGCTGATCTTTGGGGTATGTCAGTTAAATTACTTAACGCTTCTATAAACAATATTGCCCAACAACTTTGCTTAATTTTCAACAAATGTATTGAAACTGGTATATTTCCAGATTTGACGAAAAATAGGAAAGTGGTTCCTTTTTTTAAAAGTGACTAAAAAAGACTAAATCCGGGAAATTATAAGTATATATCTCTGTTTTACTGATCTTAAGTATCTTTCAAAAATATTTTAACCCAAATGACCGAATTTGTTTATAGCAATAAAATCATGCATAGTGGACAATATTAAGCTTCTAAACACACTTGAGACGCATGGGAAAAGTCGCAAAAGGTCGAAAGGCTTTCGATAAATTGCATTCTGACATTGAAGGACTGCGTTGACCATCAAACATTGCTATGCAAATTTAACCACTATGGTGTGCGCGCTTGATCTTATTGCCTCTTACCTTGATCAAGAGTCCAGACGGTTGACGGTTGAACGGTGTTTCACAAGGATCTATACTTGTTCCGTTTTATTTATTTTATTTTATGTTTCTCTTCAGCTGAGAAGACTCGGCAGAGCACCATTCACAGCACACACCAGTTACAGCACACACCAGTTACACACCAGTTACAGGGGCTTTAACATCATTCATGTAGTTCCGAGCTGGAGACGGAATGGTGCTCTGCCGAGTCTTCTGGACGTCTGGACTTTACTGATATTATTATAATGTAATAATTGACGATTCAAAAGTGCGTGTCTAATTGAATAAAAATAATTTCAATTTGTAGTGTGTTTTTATTTGATAGTGGCACTTGAGCATAGAACACAATGCTAGCTCGCAGGTTCCAGACCTATACGTATCTATTAGTTTTTCATTATATACTTGATAAAACGTAGAATTCACAGAAAATAACATTAGAGATATGTCCGTTACCCTCCTCGATCACAAGTGTTTCTTCGAAGTCCATGCAGCTGGTTTCGCAGAACCGCCCGTCAGTAGGCAATTAGTTATAAAACAATCATAATAACTAACAATACTATAAATAACTTGTCAATATTAATTGACATTTACGAGTCACGTTTAAAGTGTTTGACAGTAGCGAATTAATTTTAAATTTGTTTTTCGATCTGTAGTTTGAGGTTAGGTTTAGTTTGTTGTTTTAGTGTTATTTAAATAATCTAAGTATTTTAAAGTTATTGTTTTTAAAAAAATACGTTTATTAAATACTTTAAAAATGAGTTATCAAAAAAATCTTGAAGAACTAGCGTTAAATCTTTTTAAGATTGATGCTGTTAAATTTGGGGAATTCATAACTAAAAGTGGAATCAAAACACCTGTATATTTCGATTTACGGGTAATTGTTAGCTACCCGGAGGTTATGGTATGACATATTTAATTATTATTAATACTACAAATTTTAAAATGTACGATTTTCAATTTTTATTCTTTTTGTTATTAAAGTCACAAATTATATTCTATTCTATTCTTTTTGCAGGAGATGATATCTAATTTACTTTATGATATTGCTCTTAAAGACAGTAACTTCGATCATGTTTGTGGTGTTCCTTACACCGCACTACCAATAGCAACTTTGCTTGGAGTTAAAGCTAAGAAATCCATGCTGATGAGACGTAAAGAAGCCAAAGCGTATGGCACTAAGAAGTTGATAGAAGGTCATTTTAAAGCAGGAGATACATGTTTGATAATAGAAGACATTGTAACTTCAGGATCAAGTGTGTTGGAAACAGTTAACGATTTACGAAGGGAAGGACTGATAGCCAGCCAGGCGATCATAATATTAGACCGAGAACAGAATGGTAGACAAAATTTAATATCTAATAATGTACAGATAAAATCACTTTTTACTATGTCTGAGTTTATAAAAATTCTGGTAACCAACAAGAAAATAACGGAACAAGTGGGTATTGAGGTGCTGAACTACATGAATGATGTTAAAGCCCCTGTAACTGGTAAGTATATTTAAATGCGTAAATTAATGGTGGTAACATTAAATCCGATATTTATTTTTGAATATAATTATATATAGAATACTAAATCAATGGAAGTAGTGACAATGTAGCTCAATTGATGGTGACTATGGTTTTCCAGACCCTGTGTGAGTTCTTATACTCCAATCAATTAATCATATTTAAAGTATATTTATTTTATTTAACTATGATACCATGTATATAGACTATTTCAAATATATTTAATTTTATTTCAGTTCCAGTAGTAGACAGAATGTTACTTCCATATGAGAAAAGAGCAGATTTAGCCACAAATCCTATTGCAAAGCAATTATTTTTGCTAATGGCGACCAAAAAGACTAACTTATGTGTGTCTGTGGATCTCACTTCATCCACTAAAATACTTGACTTGCTAGAAAACATTGGGCAACATGTGTGCTTAGTGAAGACACACATAGATATTATTGAAGACTATTCTGAAAATTTTGTGTCCCAATTGAAAAATTTGGCACAAAAATTCAATTTTTTAATTCTTGAAGACAGAAAGTTTGCAGATATTGGACACACAGTGTCATTACAATATTCTCAAGGGTTGTACAAAATTGCTGATTGGGCAGATTGTGTTACATCACACTCATTACCTGGAAATGGTATTTTGAAAGCCCTCAATGCTGCTAGTAATGGTGAGAACAGAGGTGTGTTCTTATTGGCTGAAATGAGCAGTGAGGTGTGGTTTTTTTTTATAATATTTTGTTATAAATAAATAATGATATTTGTTCTTCAATAAATAATGATATTTTGTTCTTCAATAAATAGTTTACTTTTTTCAGGGAAATCTTATAACTCCAGAGTACACTGAAGCAACAGTGAAAATGGCAGCTAAATACCCAGAGCTAATAACAGGATTTGTCTGTCAGAAGAAAGATACATTTAAGGACCCAGGATTTATTCAGCTTACTCCGGGAGTGCAGCTTGAGAGTTCAAAAGATGAGCTTGGACAAGTGTATAATACTCCTGAAAAGGTTATTCTGGAAAATGGAGCAGATGTAGTAGTTGTAGGTAGGGGAATTGTTTCAGCCAAGAGTCCAGAGACCCAAGCGGTTATTTATAAAGATACTCTATGGAAATGTTATTTAAAAAGAGTTTCTGGAAAAGTAGAATAAGAATACTATTTCAATGTTACATTTGGAAATATATTTTTATAAAAGGTTCTATTACAGTTTTCTGTGTTACATGTTAAAGATATTAGTAGATATCAAAAAATAGTAAATGTTATTGAAATAAAATAACTGTATTTTATAAGCCAGTTGAGAGGGACCAAAAAGTGCTGTTTAGCTATTATGACAGTCTTCCATTCCATATTTTTTATAATAAAATATTATTCCATTTATCTAAAACAACGTATTTTTATTTAACAATTTCAAACGATGTTTGAAATTTACTATCTTACACTATGGATGAATGATTATAAATTACAATCTTAATCCAGTAAAATATAAACAGTATAGTATTTAAAAAAAAAAGTATATATAATTTCAAGATATTAAAATATATATACATATAAAATATTTAAATTTGTTTTAGAAACTGAATTTATTTAAAATCTTTAAGTGCTGCAAAAAAAATGGTAACAAACTATTCCATTTTACCTTAATAGAATTTTGGCAACGGTATTATAAATAAAATGAAAAATTAAAATATATATGTATATATTCATATACATACATATATACAATTATCCTCTAACGATTAAAATTTATTATTAAGAAAATAGACTGTACGATTAAAGTAATTACTAAAATTTTGAATACAACATCACTGAAATGTATCTGTCATGAGGAACTATCATCAAAACGTCAATGCTACAGAGATTATCTTCAATAAAACAAAACAAAGAACATAAAAGGAGCAATGGAAGAAATAGCTAAAGAATTAAATATAAACAGTAAAAATATATTCAACACTGCCACATCGAACTTATTTGCTGTCGTTGTTCATAATACTTGGCTAAGAAAATGGTTAAAAAATACAGAAGTAGATGTTTGTGTAAATAATGTAGATTTTACTTTACAACCTGGTGAAAGTGTTCCTTATCCATGGAAAAAAATATTTATTAAGGTATAGCATGAAAAATACGTGTAGTAACTAAAATTCCCTAATTTGTGTTATTTATTTATTGAGCTTGTGTGTTTTAGGTGTTAAAAAAACGATCTTCTAAAGTGCTCCCTTTGCCAAGATATAAATTGAATGAGAATAATGTCGAAACGCCTCTTACATTTTCGCAACTTCTCCAATATGTATCACAAAGTAACCAAAGAAATTTATGGAAGGAGTCATATAAAAAGTATTGTCAGAACAACAACAGTTTTAAAGAAAGTACTATAGTAAATCTTTTAGATCACGACCAGCTGTTGTCAGAAATGATACTTAGGTTGTATGGTTGTAATATACTTAAAGTAAAATCAGACCTAGTTAAATTAAATGATTATAAAGATATAAGTAACAAGCACACTTCTAAATCTTATGACACACATGCAAATTTACTAGCTGCAATATTCTCTTTAGAAACTGACAATAATTACTATATTATATACAGATGTAATTATGAAAACAACTTATTGGATTGTCTAAATTTTAGTCCTAATTTAATAGATAAGACATATGCTCGGGGTATGTTTATTGTTTACCAATTATTAAATGTGTCCAAAGCTTTATGCGATAGAGGCCTCAGCTTAGGCATGCTTACTTTGCAAGATATATATTTGTCGGAGGACTTGTGGCTGCAGATAATACCACCTATAACAAATAACATTCATTGTTTGGATCCGGCATTGATTTGTGAGCAAAATAGGTACAAACCATTGTCAACCCAAAATACAGCGGTTAATCAGAATCCTCCGAAAAGAGGGGAGGAGTGGTGCTGGCGTAGTGATGCTGTACAATTGGAGAAGTTATGTATGCTATGGGTGAGAGGAAGGATATCAAATCTGGATTATTTGTTGCACTTAAATGTCTTAGCCGGCAGGTCGGCTAATGATCCACAGGCTCATTTCTTAGTCCCGTGGGTAACGGACTTCAGTTCGAGATGTGGTAAGATTTACAATATATTTCCTAGCATTGCCCAATGTTATTAAATAATATTAGTTTTTATATTTCTAAAACATTGTTCATGTAAAGAATATGAATTAAATGGAATATAAGCAATAAAATATATATATATATATATATATATATATATATATATATATATTTGATTCATTGTAGGGCGCAACTGGCGAGATCTTAGTAAATCAAAGTACCGTCTCAACAAGGGTGACCGTCAGCTGGACATGACCTATAACGTGACAGACTGCAACGGGCAGATCCCTCATCATGTCACCGATGCCCTCTCCGATATCACATGCTATGTATATTTAGCCCGCAGGTACGCTAGGAAATAGAAGAACGTTCTCGATTATATAATATGTAAAGTTTCTAAAAAGGTTTTATTCTGCCTTTTGTTTAGTGTATTAAAAAATATATATGTGTGAGTGAGCTGGGGGAGTGTTTATAATTCACATCTTTTAAGATATTATAATATAAAAACTTTTTAGACAAAGAAGATGCTTAACATCAAGAACAACAAAAAAATATAATAAGTTTTTTCAATATGTTTGACCGTTCTCGAGTTACGAATGTTTTTAACTTGCATCTATGGGGTCGTCCATTAATCACGTGATAATTTTTAAACATTGTCTTCGGACCAAGGGTTAGCAAGAATTTCTTCAACACTAACAAGTGGATAAGCATCTTGCAGGTCAGCTGTTGGCACTGTACTTTACTGAAGGTCAACGTTGGTTTCATCAAGCCATTCGGCGTCGTCATTTTCACGCATTACATTAAAGTTTAATTTTTGATTGAATCTGTGTGACTGGGAATGACGCATATGTTGCTTGCTCTTTTTTCCGCAGTTCCTTTGTGCATTTATCAATTTCTTGGCGCAATTTGTCACATCATGCTTCTCACTTTCACTAGCACCTAGAGAATTCTTACGACGGCAAGCTAATTGAAGTTCCATTTGAAGAATGTCTTACTGCTACCTTCCCTCCCTCCTTGTGATATTTCATGATTTTTGCCGATACCCCCCCCCCCCCATACGAGCCTCACACGATTAATCGACGATAGGGGTCGTTTTGTGGTTGTTCCATATGAGTTCTATGTAGCTCGATATATCGCCATCGCAGCGCTGGAAATAAAGTGTCATGAATTCAAAGTAACATTAAAATTGTTTGAGAAATGCGCAAAAAGTTTTTATATTTTTATATTTTTAAATATATATATATACATTAAAAATTAAGTTAATAATATATAAAGAACATTACCAATTTCTTCCAGAACTCCCAAAGACATACTCTGTAAGTACGTACGTAACAAATGGGTTCCAGCTGAGTATCCAGCATCAATACAGAGGATGCAGGAGTGGACCCCTGACGAGTGCATACCAGAGTTCTATACGGATCCCACTGTCTTTAAGAGTATACATGAGGACTTACCAGTGAGTTTATACATATAAATATACATACATATATATTTTGTAATGTGTTGTTATCATTTTGTATATTTAGCTTTTCTCAGTGGTTTCGTTTCGCGATGTAAAGACAAGAAATAACATTTTATTTTATATGTCCCTGGGAAACAGCACTCTTTTTCGGGATCCAATGTACATACCTTTTTCTGTATCTCAGACATTTGTGCAAAATTTCATGATTATTGGTTTAGGAGTAAAGCAATTAAAGCGAAACAAACAAACCAACCTTCGCATATATAATATATTCTAATGTATACATCAAACATTGTTAAATTGTTTTTAAAAAAGCAACTGTAGAGTTTCTGGCCAGCTCTTCTCAGCAGAGCCGCATTCCGAGCTGGTGGTAGCTTACTCACGGACTGACATACTGACATTTTTTTTAATGTAATGTAACGATACGATACGATTAATACTAGCTTTGCCAGCGTCTTTGTTCAATTGGTGTTGGTAAAAAAACTGTTTAAAAGTATAGTTTCATCCCTCGGGAACAGTACCCCTAATACGAGTTGTTATAGTACGAACGGTGTATAGTTTTCGAGCAGTCACGAAATAAATTCTTGGTTGTGATTGGTTGTTATTTCATTCTGATTCATAGTTAACCAATCACAAAGAAGAACACGTTTCGTGATTGTTTGAAAACTATCAACGTTTCAATACTATTAAAATTCGTACCAGGGGTACAGTACGTATCCTTTTTTATACAAAACTGCTTTCAAAATTTCATGATGGTTTTTTTGATGAAATTGTAACAAAAAAAAATCCCACACACAACTCTTTATCATAGGTTTCGGCGCCATATTTTTCCTTCCATACTTCATACACGTAACTATTTATATTGTGCTGTATTTTCGGATTGACTGGCGGATGCTTTTTAGTTTGAATGCACCCATTCCATTATACAATTTAAGCACCACTTTTTGACCTTGAAAAATAGTGAGTAGAAGTTCTCTCCAATTAAAGAGATGCACTAACTCACTAACAGCCATTTTATTATGCGATGCAATGTACGCTAGTTGAGATACTGTCGCTTAGATTGTATAATGAAATGGTTGTATAAGTCTGCCTTGTGTACCAGTTTTGGGCAATAAAGTTAAAAGAATAAATAAATAATAAAAAAAAATACATAAATATATATATATATATATATATATATATATATATATATAATGTTATTCAAGTGGAACAAAATACACATGTAGATAAGATGCTTGCATGTGTATATAATTACCGTATCATTTTACTATGGTTTTAATATCAATATCTTATGTACCATGTATCATATTAATATTTGAAATTATCTGTAAACATGTTTAGCCATGTTAAGCTTTTTTTAATTCTAAATAAATATTCTATGAACAATAATAAAATAAGATAAGGGCATTCGAACCTAAGACTTCTGAGAAACCTTCCCGGCGTTCTACCAATTGAACTATCGTATCGCTTGTCATTGATATCGATGATTTTTTTATTGTATATAATTTTTTAAAATTAAATAAGCTTAACACGGCCTTAACCTATTTATATACACATTCAAAACTCACTAGGTATTGATTTTTTATTATAACAATATTTGGTTGCGTAAAAAAATACGTTAAAATTACTTTAAAAAATATTCGTTTATTTCAACCATACGAACGAACCAAACGAAACATACGAAGTTTTATTCACAATTAGACATTGTATGATATGACTTTACACCGACCTGTCTTAAATACGGAAGGCCTCCTGGTCTAGCTGTCCCTGACTTAGTCAAAGGTCCTAGATTCGATGCCCGCGCGGGACAATTAGTGTAATCCATAGATTGTTGATTCGAGGCTGGATGTGCTTTTTACGTCTGTTATTTTTATGTTTGTAAAACGGGTATTATTTCATGAATGCGAAAGTATTTTCTAAGAAACAAACAGATAGCTATTAAATTATATATATGTATATATAATTTTTATTTTTATTTTTGTTTCAGGACCTAGGGATTCCAACGTGGGCGACGTGCGTGGAAGAGTTTATAACTAAACACCGGGAGGCTCTGGAGAGTGCTCAAGTGTCGGAGAATCTTCATCATTGGATAGACATTACATTTGGTTACAAGTACTGTCACGTTTATAATATATACAGTTATTTATTCGGCCCTTATTTATATACTAGTGATCTATCCCGGTTTCGTTCGATTTAGTAATGAAAAATAAGATACTTTTAGTATGAAAAGAATTGACAGCACAAACATGACGCATTTTTTAATATTTCTTATTTTGCCAAAAAAATATATATTATAAAATTGATCCTATCATATTCATACAAACTTTTTGTTGTCAATTATGAAAAACAAAAAAAAAATCATACATATATGGCTTTTTTTTCTCTCAAATTGATCTATCCTATATGTCATTGATTTTAATTATTATATGTACATTTTAAAAAATGTCTATCGAATAATGTATTTATATCTTTACGACTTGTGTACGTCAAATGGTAGAGTCAGGAGGAACTATTTTGATACCATAATTATAGCAATAAGGCCTTCTGTAAAGACAGAGTGCCTACAGAAGAGCTCATATTAAACTAACCAACCTAATATTAAAGCTACTAGTATTACTAACTTGAATTTACATAGATTAAAAAAAACAATAAATAAAAAATCTATCCAGGCTGTCAGGGTCATCAGCGGTAAAAGCTAAGAACGTGTGCCTGTCCCTGGTGGACGGTCACTCCCGGCCCCGCCGCGGCGGCAGCGTGCAGCTGCTGGTGGCGCCGCACCCCCCTCGCCGCGCCCGCGCCCCGCCCCCTCCCGCGCCCCTCCGGATGAGGTGGACGGCGCACAGGGACGCGAGTGAGATAATATTTATATATCAGGGTTGTCACTTGTGCTTTTTTATACTTTTGACCTTTTTTGTACTTTTTTTGTGCAAATGCAATAATTT
Organism: Dircenna loreta; assembly: GCA_963555665.1. NCBI lineage: Eukaryota > Metazoa > Arthropoda > Insecta > Lepidoptera > Nymphalidae > Dircenna > Dircenna loreta. The sequence continues at coordinate 1,574,531 of OY743097.1, read as the reverse complement.
GTGGTCGCGTCTGTAAATAAAACCTAGTCTGGCTAGCATTTTCACATTTAAGAAAAGGCCCTGTAAACGATATCAAATGTCTTTATTGATTTATATTTTAACATCCTGTTATAAAAGTAATTCAAATTAAAATCAACCTTTTTTTGCAAAAATATTTTTTTTCAAAGAGAATCAATCTGAAATCTCTAGACCGATACTTTTGCGATATATGATTCACTACAGCTAACATCAGCTATAAATATGTATCTTTACCCCAATCTAATATTATTTTATTTATAAAGAAATGTATTGTTTTAGGAAAATCCGTCCGCGATAGTTCAGATGAAGTGTCTGATGAAGAAGATGAGTCCAGTAGTCTTCCACAGCATATATCTCGTTTGACCGTCCCTTCCCAGCGCAGCCGAAGACAAAAAAGCAGCAGCCGAGCCCGTTCGTTATGTAAAGGTCAAGAAGAAGATACGCAGAGCATTGACAGCAGGGCTCCTTCACATTCCAGACACTATAGAGTCCAGCGTTCAGAAAGCGGAAAAGGTGTTATATACCTGCCCAAAGAGTTCAATCCAGCAGCGTCAATACAAGCTCTGGAAACCTTGGACAATTTCCGAATAAGATGCTTTTTTAGCACAGCAGAGAACAGCGAGAAAGAGAACAGTGTTACTTTAAATTTATGTTCAGTTGATCAGGAGTCAAGAACCAGTACTGGTACCAGTACTAAAGATGGATCTGAAGAGACTGCCTTTACCAATTATATGTTCCTAGCGTCCTATGACCAGGGATATTTGAAGAAGTTCAGTCAGAATAATCTAGAAAATGTTCTGAAGGAAAGAAAGAATAGAATGTTCAATGCTAGATACACGACTGATGCGGCGGTTTACAAGCATTTTATTACTGAGTGTCGAAGACAGGATATGGTGGTTATTGGGTGCCTTATTGTCGAAATCTTCCTTCATACCTTCATGCGTCCATTAAGATTAAGTAACGAGAATTTTCTAGAAAGATACAGCAGCTGTCGTACAATACTGAAGTACAATTTTAATGCGATGCCCAAATGCGTCAGTTATATTGCGTCCATGTTATTGAACGTTGAACCCCCAAGCTTGAGTTTCAAAAGTGAATTGGGGGTTAAAAGGGAAGATTTTGTCAAAAAAGTGGTCACAGATAAGGGGCTACCACCAGCAACGGCATCTCAATTATTGCAGCCGTTGTTGATGCAACATTTGATACCGTTTCCACAAAGTTTTAGCATTTTATACAGTCTTTTGAGTACTTTACATGAATACGAGCTTACCAGTAACGAATTACTCGTTTTGTACACTTATGAATGCGATGGTACTGAGTGCGAGAAATACCAAAATATAGACAAAACGAAACTATATTTCACTCAGAAAACAGCTGAAGGAAAAATCCAAGCATGCATCACCCATCTCGGAGTACTCCTGAATCAAATAACTAACGACAATCAATTTAGTGTCCTTGATATATTTCTGCAACATTATATACAATTACTGGAAAATAAAGACACATCTGTGTTAGCCGCCTGGCATCTGTTTGATACGATCAGTAAAGCACTAGGACCTGAAGAGACGAAGGATAAACTCCTGAAACACATTTTGAACTTATATGAAGATGACGGTTATGTGTACGAGAAGTCTGAACATAAAATGATAGATGTGGATGCTATCACAAGCGCTGGTTTGGCCAGCAAGCAAAAGTACGTCAAACTGTACCATCATATATTTCTTCTTCAGCTAATGGTCAGGCTTGGGCTGCAGTGCTTCTTAGATAATTTCACCCAACACTTAGTTGAAGCTGTTGGTGGATACAAGGACGTCTGTGCTGAAACCGTGTCCCCAGGACATCTTTGTTTAAATAGAGTAATCCTGAACAAGAAACCAAGATACTCTGATGATAATCTCAAAAATGCTTTGACTACTACAAGTGATATTTTTTCGCCAGACACTTCATATGGTTCTGAACACGTACCCACTCCAAGTGTAGAAAAAAGTATTTCAGAGGTTAATGAAATTATCAAAGATAAAGATCAGGATACCAGAAGTGAAAATGAGCTGTTCCATTTCGAGACGGATAAAGAAAGAAATCCGAGTATCAGTAGTAGAAGCAAATCACCAACTGGTTCAGTGGATTCAAACACAGTGATCAAGGAATCACACATGTCACAAACTCCATCTCCGTCTGCGGACTATACATCACCTGGGAAGTCCAGATTCTTTACGAGTCTCTCGTCTCCAAGTTCAAAGGAAACAAATATTATAATTACCAGAGATGACAGCCAGAATATCGCCGATAATAAGCTACCGATGTCTCCAACTATAGACATACCAAAACCAATGTTCACCAGCTACTTACATTTTGCTGATGATATATCAAAATCAGAAGGAATAGAAACTAAAACTGAATGTCATGTCCGACAAATTAAGAGCCTTGAGCTGACACGTCCAGAAAACAAGGTCTTCAGTACATTCCAAATTAATGAAGAAGAGACTGAGAATTTGAAAGACAATCGTGATAATAAAATATCCGACATGAGTTCGGAGAGTTTGACTTGGTTGGCGCATAGATTGGGACCAGTCCTGACTTGTAGATATATAACAAGAAACTTACTCAAAATGCTAACCTTATGTTATATTGGTAAAGATAACCTAGCGTCATGGGAGAGTACTGATAAAGATGAATTCGACGAAATGTCCATCGTTAACAGCAAAGTAGTTGGTGACAAAAATGCTATTAAAGTCATCAAGTGTCTCACAACTATTGTTGGTAAGTGTCTATTTGTAAAGAGTCTTTTAACTAGCTTCAGAGCAAACGTTTAAAATGAATATGGCCCAAATATGTTTATTGACAACTTCAAAGATTAATGTCGGCTGTGGAATTTCTTCAATACTATTCTATACAGCGAAATAAGAAAGATTGGTTAGGATTTACGAAAAAAGCTCAACTAAGGCAAGATATCGTTTCCGTCCCGATAAAGATAGATATGTAGATTCATTAAGGTAGCGACACTAGCTCAATTGACAAACTGACGTATCGGTTTTCAACAGGTTGTAGCATCGATTCCTGCAACGTTCATGTATTTATTAAAATGTACATTTCAAATTATTTCAGCAATGTACGGCGAGCAGCTGATAATATTTCAGTACTTACCACACATGGGGGAGCTGATTGCATCTTGTCGTAGGCGTCTCTCCACGCCGCTAGAGGGCGGTGTGGTCGCCTGTCTACAGCTTGTTAAGTACTTGTTGCCCTTCATATCAGATGTCAAGGTTATGGAACAGTTACAGGTCAGAATTTTAATATCCAACATTTATATAATTAATGATGTATTAAACAAAATGAACTATAATCCTTATTGCTTGTTTGATTCCAGGATACATTTCTCAAATCAATTCTTCAACCAGCGCTGCGTCTAGCGTCGACAACTAGGTGTGCTTACCCTAGCGGCGCGCCCGCACGGACTGCGCTTAGCAGGAAGTTGTTGGACGCATTGCATGTTGTCGCGTTGCGGGTAGGTCCCGAAATGACAAGGAAGCATCTATGTGTGCCGGCTTTACAGAGGTAAGGCTTGTTTATAGCACCGAGGACCTTTGGAGAATGTCTGTTTAAGTCCTTACTGTCTTTGTGGATACTATCGATAATTACTCCATGTATAGGAAACGCATCCTTTTTAGAATTAAATAAGCAAGCAAGTATCTATTTTTCAGACACATTTCCGTATTACCGTTAATAAGTAAAACCTTTTAGAAAATTATGCAAGACCAAATGAGGTTACATTTTAATTTAAGGACGCGTTTACGAAACAGATGGTAGCGAATCACATAACTACATTGACAAAGCTTCACTACGTAACATACGCATGTTTAGTCGCGAAATAATGGCTAAATATTATGTTTTATTATATGATATTAGTATTGTTTGTGACCTGAAGGTCCAAACATTCAAGGTCTAGATTTAAAGGTACTAGATCTCTTAGACGAAAAAGGCTAGGTTAGCCCAGTTTAGGTTTGTTTTGACGGTTTTGATAAGATCTTTCTATCAGACTTGACTGAGTAACCTGAAGGTATACTGATGGATGAATAATACTGGATCTTCTAGACGTATAGATCTAGGTGCGGTGAGTTTAGACTTGTTTTGTTGGTTTTGATAAGATCTTTCCATCAGACTTGACGGAGTGACCTGAATATATACTTATGGATGGATGCTATTGGATCTCCTAGACGGATTGGACGAGGTGCGCTGAGTTTAGGTTTGTTTTGTTATGTTGGACGTCGGACTTGAGGGAGTGACCTGAGACTATTGATAAGAATACGGCCACCGCCGGTAATAAAATACGTCACATAAAATGTGTAATTTCTAAACTCGTCCCTCGTCACGAAAGTTAAAAGATATCTGAAAAATTATAATAATAATTACTTATATACTATACTTATATTCTTTTATGAAACGGAAACGTTTTTCGTTTACGTATTCTTGCAGAAAACGGAACCGTTAACTTCACCATTACGGAGTTAGGGGCCGGGCTGCTAATCTTATACCCTCGTATTCATCAAACATACAACAGAATTTAATGTAAATGACGTGTTTTTTTCGGATACATTAGTAAAAATGGGAGTTGCTCGAGGGGCAATCTTTGGTCCGTTTTTATTCTTAGCTTATATTAATGATCTTCATTGTCTGATGACCAAAAAATTTAATATATTTGTAGTCACCGATGACACTTTGCTTATTTTAAAAGTAAACAGAAGGACTCGTTATACATGAAAACGATTACTTAGTGGTCCTTACCTAACGGTTTGTTACAGATAATGTTTTTTCTAAAATGTCTCAAGTTTTCCTTACCTATTGTCCTTTCTTTATCTAAGGCGTAAATTTAATTCTTGACGACAACGTAATTAATAAAACTGTATGTTACTGTTGTTACTCTAGGATACCCTAAGATTTAAAATTACAATACGTACTATAAAATCCGAAAAATGAGCAAAGATTAATGTATAAAGCGTCGGCCATTATATTCCTAATGTGAATGTTAGAGCATTCTTGTGAATGTTAGAACATCATATAACTAGTGGCGTTGTTAGTTAGTCTAATTTTCTTTGGTTACTACGTTGTACCTGAATTCTAATTTGTCCTCACATGTCAATTTTGACTAACTCAATAGTAATTAATAAGAATAATTGCAAATTTATAAATAAGTTTAAAGAGTTTTCATGGAGTTTTTTGTTCTTTTCCGTTCACCTACTCTTTGGAACCGTATTTGATATCAAAAACTTTTCTTTAACTTTTGTAATCCGATGTTTAAAGATTGACAGAAATGAATATTGCTTATAATGTTACAGATTTTTCCTGGCGTTTGATAAAGCGACAGGGAAAACGGATAACTGGCCGAGGCAAGATGATAACAATATGGACAAGGTGTGTATATGTTGATGGCTCCGTTAAAAATAAAGCGAGACCTCTTGAAAGTAGCCAAATTTAATGAATCACCTTGGTCTATGTCCATTTTAGTCATCAGAACCAGACTCATTGGACCCAAAGCTGGAGGGCTTCCTGGAGATTTGTCGCGACGGCAGTACCGCGGAGTGGGCCGTGCGTGACGGACGTGTGGTGCGCGCTGACCTGCCCGAGCTGGCCTGCACGCCGCCCACGGTGCACGACCGGCAGGACGCCGCCGCGCTCACCGTGAGTACACACACCGACAGTACTACACCAAGGAACCTCATATATTACATTGCAACCTGGATGCAGATCAAATATAGTGTAATAAATTCATAAAGCAACAAAATTACCTTAAGTGACCAAACGCTGGTAATAAAACTAAAACACACCGATTCAAATGCATTATATAGTAATATTTTGATCAATTTCATATTAATATAAATAAAATATTAAAGTATTATATTAATCCCCAGGCACAAGAAGAACTCCTGATGGTCTTTGACGAGGAGCTCGCCTATCACTCGTACACCACCTTCTCGAAGCTGATCGGAATGGAAACTCTTGAAAGGTGCCTCAAAAACAGGGAAACAATACGAGTTCTATGCTCTAAGTATAGACAGAATAATTTCATCAGGTACATACTGAAATACTCTAGTTGTATTAATGTATGGAAGTCGGTATTCATACACCAAGATATTACATATTACAAAATGTAAATAATTATAATTATTGAACAAAATTTAATGACCTGGAACATCACGAAATGTGAATAGACTGGTTATCATACAATCAGATAAAAAAGTTTTCTCTGTTTTTGAAAAATATTTTCTAAAATTCCAGCTCCTAACGATATCTTCTGTTGTCGTTCACTCATTACACAATATTAATGAAATAAGGCAATGTAATATCACTTTTAAAATAAGTCAAAACTTAATACCACTTTTAAAATAAGTCAAAACGTAATACCACTTTTAAAATAAGTCAAAACTTAATACCACTTTTAAAATAAGTCAAAACTTAATACCACTTTTTAAATAAGTCAAAACTTAATACCACTTTTAAAATAAGTCAAAACTTAATACCACTTTTAAAATAAGTCAAAACTTCAGATTTCTCTTAATACAGTCTGGATGCTATGTGCATGATATGTTTGTATATGAAAAAATATATTTTGTATATTTATTAGTTTTCTACTCTTATATAATAAGCTTTGCTTAGTTTGGGGCTAGAATGCGTTGAGTGGAAATGTCAGAATATTTATTTATTTTTTTTTTTTTCAATATACATTTTGATTTATTCTATACATAAAAAAACGTTGTTTTAGCTCACCATTAAACATACAAGACAAAGTGGTTCATTCATCTCACAGCGACGAGCCCTTGAACAGAAAGGCGAAGGATATTACTCCAACAAAGCTAGATATATTAAATGACCACTTGTCCAGTTCCAATAGCTTCGGCTCCAATGTCACGCTCGTGGGCAACAGGATAGACGTGTCTCATGTCTGTGAGGCCAGACAGGTCGACGGGTTTGATGTGGTCGCTTACAAAATGGACGGTATTAAGAATGATAGGTGAGCTTTTTCTTTTTTTTCGAGAATATTGTGGATAAGAAGATTCCTTCATATATACATTTTTAATGAAATTAGGTGTAGATGGTTTTCAAAGTTAATAATTACTGGTACTGATAACAATAAAACTTTTTAAAAATGTTACAGAAATCACATTTTTAACCAAATTAGGGCTATTAGTCAAAATAATAACTTAAATAATTTATTGTAACCTCGTTACCTTATCTGTTAAGTCCAACAGAAAATAGGACAGACAGAAACAGAGACACAGACAGACCTTCTATTGATATTTTATATTAATATATATACAGATAGTAACGACGATCATATATATAATACTAAATTCATCGAAGAGTGCAGTGACACGGTAGCTCAATCGGCAGACCGGCGGGATGGTTTTTAGAAGGTTGCAGGTTCAAATCCTGCCCATATTTTTACAATTATTTATTTACATTTTAAATTGAATGTACATGTTTATATACATTTTTCAATATAAGTATATATTTTCTTCAGACATTTGCGGGGTGACTGGCTCATATATTGGGAACATGAGATCGGACGAGCCGACAAGGACACGAGATTCAATCTGAAACAAATAAAACTACAAACATTTCTGGGACACACGCATTCCGTCAAGTCAATACACTGTCTGGACAACGAGAACAGCTTCATGAGCGGCTCCAAGGATAAGACGGTCAGGCTCTGGTCCTTAAGAAACCAGGTGAGTCCATCTCTACTAAATATATTAATTCAGTATAAAATATAACTTTCCTTTCTGAACTTTTAAGTTAAAGTAATATTGTATGAAACTATTATTTTTAGAATACAGTATTGTATTTATTTACTTATGTTATGTATAGTGTTTATAAAATATTTATTTCTATATATCATTTTTATTAAGTTAACTTATATATGTATATATATTTTAGTAAATATGATTGTTTTATAATTGTATTTATTGTTAGTCATAGTCTTATATTGTATTATTTTATTAATTTTTTTAGTTATATTGTCTTATTACCATTTTTTTTTTTTCGGGTTGACTGGTAGAGAATGCTCTGTAGCTTCAAGTTCGCTCGTTGTACAATATATTTGGACAGATACAATAAATATATAAATACAGGGCGACGGCAACGCGAGCGCGCAGTGCCACTGGACGTACACCGGCCACAAGAAGGGCGTGCTGTCGCTGACGTTCCTGGAGTCGCTGCGGCTGGCTGTCTCCACGGACTCGGTGGTGCACGTGTGGGACCCCTTCATGGAGAGCGTGGTGTCACAGGTCTGACTCACCACTGACTTACACAACGTTCTATTATATACTACCCGTGCTGGGCACCGGAGACATAGCCACGCGACTCTGGCAATCCTTACACTTATATATATATATATATATAGTTTTTATATAAAACTAGATCTTTTGTGATATGTATGTATAACAAACAAATTACATAACATTTATCGCCTAGTTACAAAACAATTTCCTTCGTTCGCTTAAAATAATAAAATATGTGTAATTTCATCATTTATTGAGTACACTAACTAGCTGTTACTTTATATAGTATAATAACTACGCAATATCTGATGGCGCTTCAGACAGATGACGTCATCATATGTATGTGACATATCCGCAGTTGGACAACATCAGGTGTCCAGTGAGTATAGTCCGCACGCTGCCGGGTCCGTCGTGCGCCGTCGTGGCCGCCACCACTGACGCCACGCTGCGGGTCATAGACGCCAGAGCGACCCACCAGACCTACGAGCTGAAGGTTTGTGGGATAACTAATAATAGTTAACTATTCAACTTACAAAGACGTTCAATTGAAATCCTCGTTGTATGATGCAGGTGGTGAGCGGCGGCACGACGTTCATCCGCTGCATGTGTGTGAGTCCGGGCGGCGCGTGGGTGTGCGTGGGGCTCGCCAGCGGACACGCCGCGGTCATTGACACGCGCACCGGCACGCCCAGAGCCACCTGGCGGGCCCACGACGGAGAGGTGACGCACGCACGCACGCACGCACGCACGACTCACACACACATAACAGCGTACATAGACACACAACCGCGATTTCTTTTACATGCCTATGCACACACTGAGATGGTATCGCACACATATCTACACGTAGCAAATTGTAACCCAGCAGTCCATTGCAGGTACTCCGCCTGTCGGCCGTGGACGAGCACCGAGTGCTGAGCTCGGGCCTGGACCAGAGCACCGCCCTGTGGAGCGCCCACGACGGGGAGCTCATAGCGCTCCTCAAGTATGTACAGACACACACATATATTAACAAAATATACCACTTGCAGCTGACCCGGCTTGGATAGATTTTTAAAAATGCCTTTCTAAATTAAAATGATGAAAGACCTAAAAAAAAAAAAATTCTTCATTTTTAATTGATGGCAATAAACTAGTTATCAGAGATGAAACCTCAAAAACATGTATCTCATACATTTTAAATGAAAGCTACAAACAATTTTCATGACTATAATTTGAAAAATAATATAATATACATATAAATTTCCGTCCGCACCCATTTATCTCCACATTCCACCAATACCTGCTAGGCGTGTATTGTTGTCTAAATATTTATTATAAATAATATTATCAAACTTCCAGAGGTAACACAGAACCGGTGCACTGTATATCCGTCTATCACAACGAGCTCATCTCGGGAACAACCAACAATCGCATCGGCGTGCACACCTCCCTGGACCAAGACGCCTCCTTCTCCAGCACCAAGCTGCGCTCAGACACCTTCAAAGGTGTTCTGACGTGTATGTCTGTCCTTCCCTTGAACAGATTGCTCTTACTCGGTAGCGACAACGGCACAATCAGCTTGCTCTGCTGATGTATACATAATATTATTAAATACATTCCATATATATTGTTTTTTGTAATGTTTTTGTGATTTAAGACTCAATGCAATATTTTTTTTATTGGTCATAATATTAATATATAATAAAGGTGTGTACATAATAATTCATTCCGCATAATATAGATGTAAAGTATATTAAATGTTATATGTTATATCTTTATATGTCTCCATCACAAGTATAAGTACAAACATACTGTTACCAAAGACGAGTTGTAAAGAGAATCGGTTTTAAATTGTTTTATATGCAAGATATATTGTGTTAGTATAAAAATATATTATTGTACCCGTACTATGAGTTTTAAACGTTTATAGTTTTCGAGCAGTCGCAAAACGAATTATTGCTTGTGATTGGCTGTTATTTGATTTGTATTTGTAACGACCAATAAAAAGCAAGAAGTCGCAAAACGAGTTCTTGCTTGTGATTGGTCGTTATTTGATTTCGATTTGTAGGAAACCAATCACCAAGAACTCGTTTCGTGACTGTTCGAAAACTATCAACGTTTTATACTATAAAGACCCGTAGTAGGGGTATTGACGAATATTCCACTTATTATTACGTTAATGTAACAAAACAAGCAAACAAGCTCATTTTAAATAAAAATATAACATTTTTTGTAAAATAATAAAGTTTTAAGTTAAAATAATTTTGTTTTCGCTACAAAATATCAAAATGGCGACTTCTTTTGATGGTTCGTTCAATTTTCTTTTTATAGTTCTGTAGGTTATTAGGTAAAGATGCTGCTATATAGATAAGAATTAGGAAATCGTAGGTTTTATTTTACCAATATTTGTCACAAAAATTCCAACACCGTTTAGAAACAAAATAATATTTTTTGCAGAAACTACAATAACATTAAAAGTACTGTATTTCTATTATTTAAATGCACGTTCCTTTTATCGTAAGAGCACTATATTTATTAGTTTTTATATATCGTGATATTAAAGTATTTGAAGATCAAGTCTAGCTTTTAAGTTAATATTATTGACTTTAATTTTATATAAATATGCTGACGAATTCATTTTGGATATTTTTTTTTGTGTTATCGAACCGCTGTGCCAAATAAAACGATTTTCTTTAAATAATATACATTTCTTTATATATTGTCACTAAAAATTATATTTGTATAAAAAAATACTTGATTTTTATATTTTGGCTGTATATCAATTCATAATGCAATATTGTTTTTTTTTAATTATACGAATGACAGCTAGTAAGCAAATATATTGTATATAAGACAACAGTTTTTTTTTTATTCCAGTTAAATTATGGTTCGCATGTAAGTAGAGTTAGACGTATTTTTTTTAATAAAATTATTTCTTAGATTTTTTTTATTAAACCTACTTCTGAATTAGGCGAAAAGGCTTTCATCATATATGAACATATATGTATGTACTCATAGAGATCTCATTTCTGATCAAATTTTGATGTTATTTTGTATTAACGTTCTATAATTGCCGGCGCTGTGATGTGACATAACGAGCTACTTAGGACAATTGAAATAACAAAACTATAGATAAAAGTTAAAAACATTCTTAACTCGAGAACGGTCAAACATATTGAAATATAAATGGCGCGTAACACCAGTGACCCATGAAAGATAGGAGAGACAAGGCGCGCGATAGAAAAACGTGACAAATAAATATGGCGCGTAACGGAAAATGTTACTCAGAAATCAATATCGCGCGTAACGCGACAATTTTATGAAAATTTCTCCCAACCATCGATAGAGAAGTTCACTTCAAAAAATTTTTATACTTTTTCGTTGTTCTTAATGTCAAGCATCTTTTTTTGTCTAAAATCTTTTTGCTTTTTAATGTTTCAAATAATATAATAATAATATACTTGAGCTGCTTTAATATTAAATAATATATTAATAAGTCCTTGTATCTGTCCTACTTAGATTAACTTGAAACAAGTTAATATAATGCTGTCATTTATGACATGTGGCCTTTCTAACCTAAAGGTTAACTCTGTACATAAAATAAATATAACATTATAACATAATATGGTACAGGTTATTCTATTTATTTATTTAGGACAACTAGAAGAACAAACTAAAATAATTAAAAGCACAATCGTTTGTATTGTCAAATCTGGTTTCCGTTCTAGTCAGTAATACCAATTCAATCCGTAATTCAATTTCTACGGCTTGTAGGCCTAGTTATTTACACTGCTGAGCCAATGTTCGTGGGTTCGATTCCATTAAGGAACAATTCTCTGTGTTAGCCACAGATTGTTAATCCGAGTCTGGGTGTACTTTGTATGCGTGATTCCAATGTGTGTAAAATATCGAATGACGAGAATTATTTCTATAATTTAAGGGGAAGTTGCTTAAAAAAACCCATGCAATTAAATCAATGGGAAACAATGAGAACGCCAGTTACGAAAAATACAAATAAAGGAATATAACAAATCTAAATATATTATAATTAGTAATTATCATACCGTTATCATAACTAAAAAATTAAATAAAATTTTAAAGATTTTCTATAACATTTTTACTAAACTTGACCCAATTTATTTTTTATCTTTATTTGGAAACCAAACAATGTTAAAGTTCAAAACAATGCTACCTAATTTGAATGTAGAGTATAAATTCCAATAGTAAGCAATATATTAACAACACTTATCAAAAAAATATTCTACGAGAGAGTTGTTAGAAATATTTTAATCATTCGATAATTCCAACAACGCAATAGCGTATCTGTGTAATGAGTAAGAACGCAAGATTAAAATGGTGTTTCGAAATAAGGACCGACATGCCTGATACGACAAATGTTATTGCACGGAACTATTTTCTATAAAAGTGGGATTTAATGTATAAATGAAAAAATACATTGTTTGTTTGGTAGATGGTTTTGTATTTTTTTTAAATAATCACATCCATTAAATAAGGTCCAAATTTAATAATAAAAAGTTCAGTTATTTTTCTTTGAACATTTTAAAGTACTTCTTTATGGAATTTATGTAATTATTTTATTTGCTAATTTATTTTTCCCCCGCGATAAAATATATTAATTTTAACTAATATTATAAATTAGAATGTGAATTTGTTATGCTTTTACGTCTTCACTACTCAACTGATCATTATGAAACATTGCTTATACATTACCAGGGATACAGAAAAGAATATAGGGTACATTTCATCCCGAAAAAAATCTGTATCAAGCGGACGAGCCTCTGGCAAGGCTATTAATAAATAAAAGAAGCTTGAAGTTCATTCCATATTTTGGTGGTGTATGGAGTTAAGTTTCATGAGAATCACATAGTAGAAGGACGCCACGCATCCAGATGGTGGGGATAGTATCGACGGAGGCAGGAATCAGATCAAAACATAGATCAATCACTTCTGAACCCTCTCCGTAATCCAAATCAAGACACCAAATCAAGACAAGCAGAAGACTGGGTCTCCAAAAACTCAAGCCATTCTTCATAGCACGCGGTCAAATTGTAGAAGCTGAAACTGGGGTGATCTAGGCTAAAGATGAGAGCAGTCTTCCATGTGTGGCTGCACCAGCACTTTATAAAGCACAAGCCTTCGGTTCGTTGTGTAGTTCTGCTTCGCGTTGTTGACCAGACCCAGTTTCCTTGAGGCCAACTTAGAGGGCTTGCTCCAGGTGACCGAGAAATTACCAATTTCTTTCTCGAAGCATCCACACCGATAAATGGCGAGGCCTTGAGGAGAGTATTCTCGAAGAGCTTATGACGAATGGGGTTTTGTAGTTGTAAATAACATTTAGTTCTCCGCATTCCGAATAATTACCAATGGAAGTCTTAATACAAGAGAGAACATTGGTATCCCAAGAGTAGTTGTGGATACTCTTCAGTGCCTTAAAGATCGACTTTATATCTTATCGTATGGGCCAGGATTATTCCCAAGTGTAACGGCGGGAGGGCCGGCTGGCTGAAGTTACCAAGAGAAACATTGAAGAACCGATTTTGACGACATGCATAGTGATCTGGTAATTTGCCGCTTAAAGAATCTGGAGGCACAGTTAAGATTAAGTTTGATATGCCTTTTAGCTACTTTAACAGATGCATCAAACCATGGACATGACCTGCCACTGATTGGCACTACTGATATTGGTATAAAATATCTCCTGCTGTTGTGTTTGGGCACTACACTCCGTACCAGGCAATCATCAGACAATCCTTGCTGGTCATCCATCGATGATGGCCCGATATTTATCAGGATTTGTAGTAAGCAGGAGAGCCAATAAAGAGGACATATAGCTGTCTACATCCGGGAGACGTGTACACATCTCAACCTATTGGCATAGACTATTCGCCATTATAAACTCAAATACAGACCTACCCGCATTGTCACACGCACGACCGGAGCAAGTCAGTATGGTGTGCAATTAAGTCACCATGGACTATGCCTTCAGCGGAGAGGATCTGTTAGAGTATGTCGTCAATAACATGACATAAGTTTGCCAAAGACATGAGCCATCTCTGCTTTACCACTATGGGACCTGTGTGTGTGGCACACCCTTTCAGATGACCATCCAGGTCTAGTAAATATACGCCAAACCTACTGAAAGTATATCGATGAAACGGGTGTAATACTGTCTTTATAAGCTTAGTGTACTTTTCCTGAGATAATTGTTATTTTTGTGATTATAGATGGCTTCTTACAATAAGTAGCAAGTAGTAGTATAATAAATTTCTGAAAACCAGCCAATATACTCTAAAATTAAAAATGTATTTTTAAATTCCAAGTAAATTTAGGCATAATGAATGGAAGGCATTAGGATCATTTGCTCAAATTATATATCGAACACATGAAAGGGCGCGGCCATTTTGTATGAATTTGAAACAACTTCACACATGGGTACTGCGCAACTATGTAGCCCAGATAGTCTTTACCTAGCTATAGATCTAATATGACCCCATTATTTATACGGCAGCCTGCACACGCTTAACTTGAAATTGTTACAAATCACTTATAATTGGTATATAATACTTTCGATTTAAAAATACTACCTATACTTATTTTTATTCCCAAAGCTGACGTTTGACGAAAGGCCATTCTTAAAAGATTTGACAATTTGACAAACTTTGCACTATTGGGATAAGGGATGACAGTTGTCCTATGATAAAAATATTTGGAAATAATTTGGGAATTATTTTTGAATTAATATTAATATTAATTAGCTAGGGCTAAAGATAGACTTTTAAAGCCTTATATAGAATGTGTCTCAGTAGGCGTATGAGGGTGACCTAATGTCTGCGCTTGAGTGTGTGATTTGTGGTTTCACTATTATCAAGTACTAGATTAATTAGAACGGCCTTCTAATTCTAATAGTATTTTTATTCATATGTTCTTATCAATTTAAAGTTTTAGATAAATATTCTGTTTTTTAAATTATATGTTAGCAAATATATGTTATGTAAAATATTAATTAATAATAATATTCTTTATTGAACAGCACAAAGCAAAATACGAAATAATACAGATAAATATAAAACTTATGAGATAGAAATATGTATTGTGCATAAAATAAAGCGCTCTTATCGCTAGGTAGCGATTTCTTTCAGACACCTTATTTTGATAAAAATGAAATAAGGTTAAGACAAGAGTGGTGTATAATACAATAATATATATCAAATGCTAAGAATACATACATATATATATATATATATATATATATATATATATATATATATAATAAATTACATATAAATGTACATATCATATATATATATATATACATATGTAGGTATATTTATGTGTAAATAAGAAAAACAATATAATGTATACAAAATTTGAAGAACAGAAATCTTAAAAATTTAGATAAATGAAACGAATGACGATTAATATTTATTAAATAGCACTTAGTGAATATAATGAAGACAAAAAGAATATTGCATGTGGACTTCATTTTCTTTAAGCTACTGTATAAATGAATTTAATTTTATCTTTATTTGTGGTACATGAGTCGCTTAGCAACCTGACCGTTGACGGGTTGAGCTCCTGTATGGGAATAATACTAACGCGGCAACAGTCTGACAAATTGCATCAGAAATATGCATTTTGTAACTTTAAGCACTAGTTATTTAAATTGCCTATTTGTCTCTATTTGTTTTTATATCTAGACTATCTATCGCGATTTATTTTAGTTTTACTATTTAGACTATCATACGTTACATTTATTTTACTATTACATTTATTTTACTATTTAGACGATAGTCTAATGCACATAGATATATTTGCATCTATGGAGCTTCTGTCTCGTATCAATTTTAATATCTACACGATCTATCTCATCTATTTTGTATTTATTTCCATTTAATTTACATTAGTTTATACCTTCTTTATGCGAAACTAGACATTTTCCCTAAAATACTAAGTACTATTTTTTAGAACTAGAAGTATTATTTATAGTTTCAACTTTTGGCAATTATTTTTACTCTTTAATACTTTGGGTAGTTTTAAACAGATGAAGCCGAGATGCAGTGAGTAGGTAGGTACAATTATTAATTAAGTTATGTTTTAAACCATTTATTTTTTATCTTTGTCCTACTTCATAAAAGCAGCGTAAATAGATTTTAAATCACTTAAATTTTGATCTACCTGCTTCTAAATTGTGTTACAATTTCCTATTGCAAACAAAATCAAAATTTCAGTGGTCGTAAAAAAAAATACAAGCAAATTTACTAACCAAAACATTTTTAACCAAAGAATTAATACATTCCCTAAAATATATTGGTCGTTTTACAAATTTAGTGTCAATTAAGATGATTGCAGTGTAAATTTTCTTTCCTGTAATTTAAACTATTTATAGACATCAGATATCCGATCAGACGCTAGAACTAATTATTGCTTTGAGAGTATTTTGTAAGTAATTGGAAATACATATCTATAAACATGTATAGCCATGTTAAGCTTCAAATTCTCTCACTGGGAAAGCGTCCTGTCGCTCTGCCAATTACCATCCATCCATCATCGCGGGGTCTCATCCATGCCCGTATCTGTTTATTATAAATTATTTATTTATTTCATTCCAAAGCTTGTAATATGAGTTCACAACGGATGTTTATCAACTAACACATTTTTTTTTGTAAAATACAAGTTTTATAAACAAATATTACTACAGTAGGAATCGAACTCACGATCACCGACACAATAGTCGGATTTACGGCCAATGCGCCTAAGGAAGAGAGAGCATTATCCATCTTATAAAAATGAAGCTTAATAGAATTTACTGATTATATATATTTTTTTATATTCTTGTATTATTTTATTGTATCATGCCTTAAAACAAAACACTTATTTAATAAAATCACGTCAGTCTGTCTGTCTGCTACGATTTTATAATTCGGTAAGATAAATAAATGTATTATGTACGTTCAATTTTTTTAAAGTTGTTGTCAATAAGCATGATGATATTTTGATGATGAGCGCTGTCAAATAAGTACCACTTTACACATACAAAATATATTAATATCTACAATTATTCTTTGGTAAAAAGTAATCGTGATATGGTCACGTAATGACGGACGAAAAGCAACTAGAAGAGTCTTAAATATGAATGTGGATGGTTCTAAGAGAATAGAGTGAAGAAGACATGTATGGAGTTCGTAAAATGACACGTCAAAGAAGTAAGTCTGTACTGATATGACGTATGACAGAAGAGAGAGGAAGAAATTGACATATTACATATTATAATTGAAATAAGGGCTGTACGAGTATGAAGATTATTTATATTTTATTGTATTATTTTACAAACGTCATATAAAACTCGCTCTACTTTGAATTATTTCAGCAATATCTTCTATATATGTCACGAACTAGTATTCAACCAATATTACTAAAGGCACACCTAATCCATATATTATACTTTCATACCTCTAAAGTGTATCCTTGGTTGCGAAAGTGTATCAAATCTCCAATACCGCCTTGATTTATATACCTGCTGAGGAGTCAGCCTGCCACAGTGTTTCAGACCTCACAGAAAGTGCACGCAACAGACATGTACGCCAAGGTATACAATTTATATTATAACTTACAATTTTTACAATTATATATGATTATATGTGTATATCTTTAAATATATATTAATATATTATTGTTGGAACTAGTCAATAATGCTGAGAAACTTAAATATATATACGGTACAGTTTGCGATGGCAGGGATTTCTATTTACCTCACAATATTTTGCTATTACACATGTAATCAAGAGATATATAGAATTATATTGATCGTTGTATTCATTATTTCTATAGTATAAATATGCGTTTTATTTTTAATATAATAATGTGTTTAAAATGTTTGTCAGTTATTTATCCTATGCTGTGCGTGCGCCGTGGCGGCGGCAGCGCCCGGCATCCTAGACGGTGGATACGGAGGTTACGGTGGGTACGAATTGGGTGGGTACGGTGGATACGGTGACATATCTTTGGGACACTCCATCGCTGCTGCTCCTGTGGCTGTAGCAGCACCTGTGGCAGTCGCGGCCCCTGTTATCAAGACATACGCTGCCCCTGTGGTTAAAACCATTGCTGCTCCGGTAAGTTAAAAAAAATCTAATATCCAGTACAACATTTTATGTGTAATAATTATATATTTGTTTTGAAGGTTATTGCTCACGCAGAACCTGTCGACCCCAACCCCGCCTACAGCTACGCTTATGGAGTAGCTGATCCTTCAACGGGAGACCACAAGGACGCCAAGGAGACCTTACAGAACGGCGTAGTCCACGGATCATACAGCCTGGTGGAGCCAGACGGTCACGTCAGGAAGGTCACCTACACCGCCGATAAAGTTAACGGCTTCAATGCTGTTGTTGAAAGAAGTGGTGCTGCTCACGCTGTAAGTGTTATAAACGTAGGGCATAAACTGTGTTCCCCTTTTTACGACATATATTTGATATTTGGCACAGTTAAAATATTTGTATTTCTATATAAGAACGCACTTTTAATACAATAATGGATAAAAAACATTATACACACTACTATGAGATACACTACGCACACTACTTCTGTTATTTTGACACTGTCAATGTCAAATTGCAAGGAATTAAAAAAGAAAACAAAAAATATATACGTAAAGCTCGGACTCTTATAAGCGTTAAAACTTAAAATGTCTACTTATTTTTTTAGGCTAATAATTTATAAACTGTAAAGTATTGATATTAATGTTGATATTTGTTTCAGGCGCCCGTCGCCATTGCTGCCCACGCCCCAGTATACGCTGCTCCCGTGGCAGTGGCAGCACCAGTCGCCAAGCTGAGTATTGGCTCCATCGGCCACCCCTGGCACTAGTCACTAATATAACCACTTACTTGATACATCGCTGGTAGGGAATTGGTTTGATTTACATTGCTTTTGGACGAGTTGAGTAATACTGGGTTTTACCAGGACTCTCGATTTTAGTTTAGAAGTTGAGGCTGATAAGGCATAAAGAAAAATAACTTTAAAGTAGAACTATTTTCTTCAAATAGTTTTATCAGCTGAGAGTTGGGAAGGGTTAGATTTTATCTGTGGTTGTTTTTCTGCTGTGTAGAATAGATTGAAGATAGGTTGTTTTGATATAGTATTTTAATGGTTTAAGAATTTTAAAGTTGGTTTTTTTTTCCATCAGCGATGTAACAAGGTCAATGACCTCGGATGTGCCGAATGAAACTCCTATTGTTTATTTATTTAGTTCTACTTTGACTGTTGCTACGGATTTGGTCTTAACGCGTTGTATTTCATAAATGTAAATATAATGTGTACTTTAGTTGGTAATAAAAGCCCTACGGTATATCTGTTTTATTATTTTATCGTAAGAAACTATATTTCATACATTATGTCAACACCCCTATCACAGGTTTTGACATTAGAAAACGTTGATAGTTTTCGAGCAGTCACGAATGGAGTTCTTGATTGTGATTCGTTTTACTAACAATTATAACCAAATAACAACCAATCACATTCAAGAACTCGTTTCATGTTTGCTCGAAAACTATCAACGTTTCTTAACGTCAAATTCATACTCGGCGTACTGTACAAGTTATTCATGAGTAATACATACATTAAAATCAGTTAAAATCAGTTAGAATTTGTGACTGATTTGAAGAATAAAACTTACCTACAGACAAAAGCTCTATAGATATGTTTATTAAACATTCACCTAAGTTATTCGAAATCAGCAACATGACCAATCAATCAAAACCAATCTCCATACCATTAATATGAAGTCTATTCGCCGAATAGAAGAATTCTAATATTACAATAGAATTCGCAATAAAAGTAATATTACTTAAATATTATTTCGATAAGAAGTTTTGCTGACGTCACCCTAAATGATTTATTATTTTACCGTAGCAAACATTATTAAAGGTAGGTGTGGGTAATAAGGCCTGTCGGGTAATAAGGCCTAAGTAACAAAAATACTATTTAAAATATTTCAATCTACTTGACGATACAATAGGCAGCTAATACGAGTAGACGGTTCTTAAGACTCTTCGCCAGGCGTTGCTCGCTTATCTCGATTTGTGAGGCGCCATTTGCAAGGAGCGCTTGTGAGGCAAAAATAACAAAAAAACGTCCGATTGAATCGTAAGTAATTATTGAAACATTGTACTTGTATATATAAGTTTGAGCTACAGTTTTTTGTTTTTCATGCTGTTACCGAACTATTATGTCCAAATATATTTTCATGAAGCAATAATTATACTTTTCTGTTATTCTTTATTCCGAAGCGGTTAATAAGGCCTATTGTACTTGACCGTAGACCTTATTATATTCCTTTTCTTGTTACAATAATTGTCAGCTTAACAAGATATTTTTCATCTCTTTCGTAATGTTATAAGTATTCATAAGTAATTGCGACTAATTATTTATTGGTTTATTGTTATTTTAGTCTCACCCCCCCCCCCCCCCCTCCCAAATGAGCATTAAGGGCTGAAAATTACTTGCTATCAGCTATCCAAAGTAAGTAAATGAATATTGTGCATATTTAAAGCTGCTGTGTTCTGCTGCAATTCCCTAGAGTGTGTTCAAATGTATGACGCAGGATGACATTACAAGCGGTTTTAAAGCCACTGACTTATATCCACTGAATCTACAAGATATCATTAAAACAGCTGTTGTTTCGTCTTTATTCTCATAACTATTATTATATATAATAATACAAATGAAAATGATAATGAAGATGCTAGCAGGTACTGTCTACTGTAATAGGGGATTCGGTATCGGTTTCACAGTAGAAAACACAGACGACTTTGAGTGCCCTGATGGCTGTTAAACAAAAAAGTTGTTGAGTTTTGGAAAAAAATGATCACTATTAATGTATATATATAATAATTGATCTCAATTACCAAATTTTAGAAGCCTATTTTGACTATTCTCATAGTTTTCAAATTGTAGGCCTTATTACCTTACCATAGTATAACAAGGCCTATTGAAAAGATTTTTAAAATGTTTGATGTTATGTTTTTTTACGGCAAAAGGTGCCGTTGCAGTTGATCTCAACTAAAACAAAATAATTTAGACAAGTTTTAATATTAATTAAACAATAAGATTATTGTTTAATTAATATTAAAACTTTTTGATTCGTGTACTTAGTTTTATTTTTTTTTATCTTATTGCCGGCATCTACCTAACTCCCACCATGAAGTGTTTGATATTTGTAGGTACTATTAATGTAATATTGTTTTTGTAATTTTTTTTGTTTTAAAATAAACACTCGTTCTGTTACTAAGTAGGAATGAAACAATATTGTTTTATAGAGCGCCTGGTAATAATATTATTGTAATATTGCAATCAAAGTTCTCAAAAGTAATATAGTTTTTAAAGTTTAAACGTAAATGGTAGCATGGCTATTGGCTGTACTAGTTTAACATTATCTTCATACCCTTTTGCGGCCTGTCTTATTCAAACTAAAGTTTAAAAAAGTACAGGTAAATTAAAGAAATAACCTTCGTTACTTAATATGACAAATATATTAAATTTAATATATGCTTTTCATATCAGTATTAAGTACATTATTGATAAGAATATTGTATTGTATATATTCACAATATTGGGCCATATGTCATCATAGTTTTTTATTCGTCCATGATTTGTGTAAAGATTCAGTTTTTAATGAAATAACAATTAAATGCGAATTTTTAATAAATGAAAAAATGAATTATATTGTTTATTCTATTATTTTTATTCGGATCATTGATAAAAAGATATATTTTTTAATCAATATAAAAAGAAAAATGCAGCAGCAGCGAATGCGTCCCGCCGATTCTCAATTATTTTTCAATATATATTTATTTAAAGAAGTACCTAATACGTCTAAATACGATTATAGACAATCAAACATATCATGTACTTTAATAAATACATGATATGCTTGATTGTCAATTAGGTAAGAATATAAATAGAAATGGAACCCGCTATCAGAATGTTTGACATCTCATTCGTAAATGAAGTCGATTCGTTTTTTTTTATCCATTTTAAATCTGCTACGGAAAGCATGTCAACTTGTTTCTGAACGCTATACTCGTTTCGATATTTGGGTTAATCTTATACAGACATACTGTATTAGTTTTAATTTATATATTCCATGTAAGGACATATGGTCGTATGAGATGGAAATACTAATTTTTAAATTTATGCAATTTATTGGAGGCTATTAATTTTTTTAAATAGTGACGACGATACACATTATACGTTTTTTTGAAAAACTAACTGCTGTCTTCATGAAAGTCTTCAAAACAATACATAATAATATCTGTAGAGTCCTTTTAAGTTTGTTAGTATGATTCTAGTAGTACGCTACTTGACCTAGCACTTAGTAAATTGGATAATGAAATAGCTGCCAATATGATCAAATCAACTCAAATACCTAAAACATATGTTTTAATGTGAAATCTAAAATAACATTTTTTAAACCGCTATCAGTATCTCAACCAATAAATAACTAAGCTATACGTAAATAGCACATTTTGGAAGTTGAATCAACCTACTTCTATGTTCGAATCGATTAGAAACTGCAAGTTTGCTAAGTATAGGTAATATACCAATTTAGCGTAATTTGTCTGCGAATTTAAAATAATTTCTAACAAATATAGTTGAGGTAAGTTTTAGATTATATTTATTTAATGTACCGACATAATTAGGTTCTCGTCAAAAAAAAAATCCGACGTTGGATGTAACATCTCCAGTATAAGAGTCCCTGTGGTCGAGGCAACCTCTTTACGGGAATAGCGGTTCAACCTCAGCCAGTTGGTGTCTGCTGGTCGGTGTTCCGTTGGTGGGTTTGAGATGCTTTATACATATAACTAAAGAGAGGTGATGATGTGTGATGGTTCTAATCATAAAATATATGTGTATAGTTTAACGATTTAATATATACCTATTATAAAATGTTTTACAGTCTAAAAATCACGAATATAACACTTTTACTTTTATTACAAATTCATTTATTTACATTTGATGTGATAGTGAATATTAAACATTTGAAGAAGTCAAGTGGAAAAATAGCTTATTTGACTTTGACTTAGGAGAATATGGAAACAAGAGAAATTTTAAGGCAAGCTGTTCAAGTTCAAACGGCTTTCAGTATTCTAATGGTCTCCTTAGATCTCACTGGCTATTTATTTCCGTCAGACGCTATAGTAAAAGGTAACAAAATTTCAGTTTGGCTTGATAATGTGTGGTAATTTTCACTTCTGTTAGAAACTAATGCCACTTCGGATTAAAGTATGAATTTATTTTTTTGGGGGTACGACAGTGTCCCCGCTAAGTCGAGCAAAAAGCGGCACGGTTGTAACATCTTTTCACGAAGCAATTCAGGTCATTTTCAACTCCCTATAACTTCGTTGTGAATAAAGTAGATGCTTTAATTTTCAGTAACCAAGCAGGCATTGTATAAACAGGGTATATTTCAAATTTAATTCAACTTGAACCAGTAATCAAAGAATTATGACTAGTCAAAATTATTAATTTTGTCACTCACCAACTGACAATCTTGACACAAGTCTATGACACTTGTAATGGTTATAAAAGCAATTTAGAACACAAATAGTGTTTAGTGTATGATATACACTAAACACTATTTGTAGGAAGAATTAAAATATTTTGCAAATTCTAGTTTTCTATATACACCAAATGCATTAAAAATCTTTGTAAAGTTAAATTTGCAGTTAATTAATCAGCGTACTAATATAGTTGTAAACAAGAAAAGCGAGCGAGCGCGGATTGCGCACATAGGTGAATGTAGAACAAACCGGAAAGGAAAAAAAATATCACAAAAAGAAATGAGATCACATTAAAAACAATACTAAACAATCCTATTTCATTAATATGTATTATTTGTCAATTTATTAATTTAAAAGATAAATGTTTTTAAACAGATATTGGTATGGTCACTATACTATGTTTGCTAATTATGTAACAACTTAAGACAGAAGGTCAAGGAAATATTTTCTTTGCAAGGTTTACCTTAAATGATTGTACCAAAATACTTTTTTTGTAAGGTTGTACTCAAATTTTTTCCTTGTAAGGTTGAACTTAAATACTCAATATGTAAGTACTTTAACTGATTTTAGATGGTAACTCCTATGATTTCATCGTGGTGGGTGGTGGGTCAGCTGGGAGTGTGATAGCTTCCAGACTATCTGAAGTTCAGGCGTTTAATGTGCTTCTAATTGAGGCTGGTGGTGATGCCCCGTTACAATGCTTAGTGAGTACACAGCGATAGTAAGAAATTTTATATTTTTTTAACAGTTTATAAATAGACTAATCCTAAGACGACGGTATTTGCAACATTTTCTTAATTGGTTAGATTCCAGGTCTCGTGAATTATGTACCGCATTCCTTAATAGATTGGAACTACACTTCTCAATACGATAATTATTCAATGCAATGCCACAAGGATGGTGTGCTTCCTATGACACAGGGAAAAACTCTTGGAGGTAGCAGCTGTTCAAATTATATGTTTTACAACCGTGGTAGCCCACGCGATTTTCGTAAATGGGCCGAGATTGCCAACGATTTCACCTGGGATTGGGAAAGCGTACTGCCATACTTTATTAAAAGCGAGAACCTGATGGATGATGAAATTTTGAATTCAACTGACGGAGCCTTTCATGGAACCCAAGGAAATATAAATGTAACTAGAGAATTAAATAACATAACACACGAATATCTCAGATCTTTTGAAGAATTGGGAGAACCTTTAATTCAAGATATAAATGGCAGGTACTCCAAAGGGTATACGCAGCCGATGTACACCATCGGAGGTGGTGTACTACAGAGTGCTGGACTTTGCTATCTATCACATGTAAAACATCGTCCAAATCTACATGTTTTAAAACATTCTCTAGCTTCAAAGATTACATTTGATAAAAACAGAAGGGCAATCGGCGTTGAAATAATTAAAAAAGATAATGATAAAGTAGTAGTATACGCCAATAATGAAATTATAATATCAGCAGGAACCATAAATAGCCCACAACTTCTGATGCTGTCTGGCATAGGACCTAGGGAGCACCTAGAGTCCTTCAACATTGAAGTTGTTTCCGACCTGCCAGTAGGGCGTAATTTGCAAGACCATGTATTGGTGCCAATATACATACAAATGGAAAATTCAAGTGGCCCTGTACCACCTCGTAACCCTAATATATATCCATTTGAAACGGTTACTGGTTATGTATCTTTGAATAAGTATCAACCATATCCCGACTACCAGACCCAAATATTTATTTTACCACATGACTCACAAATGCCTGTAGAGTATTTTGCTTACGACTTTCAATTTCGCGATGAAGTCGGCGAATCATTTCTGAAAGGATCAAAGGGTAGAAATGCAGCTCTGGCTTTAATTATCAATCTCCATCCGAAATCAAAAGGGCATATTCTTTTACAAAGCACTAACCCGAACGATAAACCATTAATTTATACAGGTTATTTTACAAAAAAGATAGACTTACAGAATACCGTTAGGTATATAAAACATTTCATGAAAGTTATGAATACAGAATATTTTAAACATGTCAACGCGAATGTAGTTGAATTGACAAACCAAAGATGTTTAGGCTTTGAGTATGACAGCAGTGATTATTGGAATTGTTACACTCTCTGTATGATGAATACAGCATTTGATTTCATGGGCACTTGTGCTATAGATAAAGTAGTTGATAGTGATCTTAAAGTAATTGGGGTAGAAGGATTACGAGTCGCAGATGCCAGCGTTATACCTCTACCTATAAGTGCAAACCTCTACGCTACAACAGTAATGATTGGTGAAAAAATATCAGATGTGATTAAAAAGGACTATACAGACTCAAAAGAATAAATATTTCAATTATAACATCATCTTAATAAAATTATTAACGATGAAACACTTTCTCTTTACCTCTTTATGAAATATTCCTAATTTGAATAAATTTTCATAAAAATTAAGCTTATGTTAAAACAATGTATATAAATTTGGTCGTGAAATTGCCCTGGTTATAATTAACAAATTCCAAAAAAAAAACTACCTACTATGTACATATACATAAAAAGCTTAAGCGGCAATGTTAAATCTTAACTTACTGATCAATCTTTTTTATATACTTCGTCGTACTTCAAAACGTATTATATATCGCCCATAAGGTGTTCCATTCGTCATAATTTTCTCGACTTTCCTAACTTCTTCCACACTTACTTCCTCTCCTAACCTTACCACTCCATTTACAATCCTTACATTCTTTTTCCTTGTCTTTGTTAGTTTCAATAGCTATTTTGTGCTTTCGGGTTAGTAGTCAGAGGAATTATCTTTCTTGTCTGTTTATCCTAGCAATTGTAACGACTCTTTTTGCTTGCTTTATACATTCTATTTATGTACAACTTGTATTATCTTTTGCTCTCGCGTCCCATACCTAGATGTTTTGTCATTCCTTAAAAGTAGAATTATTCTCTTTTCCTTTGGACTTCATCATTCGATCATGTCATATCCCTATCTATTTAACCCTTTGACTCTCCTAAAAACCTCTTTCGCAAAGTTTTGCATAGAAATCGCCATTTCATTCCAACATTCGATAGACATTTCTTTCATACTTTTCTTAAGTTTTTTTAATGTATAACTCCATAAAAATACAGTGCAGGGTCATGCTATTTAGATCTACTGACCACATAGTAAAAAATCACGACACTGACTCCTACCTAAAAAAAATACATTTTATTTAAACGAAAAGACAACAGATAATTTAATAGCTACTTCATATAGACTGCTTTTTAAGATAATAAATATTTCAGTCGTGACAAATTTTAGTTATTTATCACAAACAATAAAATCATGTTTTACAGAATAAAACATCACGACCACATTAGTTCGATTTTTAATAGTATAGAATTGTTTCCAATATTTTACTGAACGTTAGGCGTTATTAAATGAAAACTTACGATAAGTTAACATTATTGGTTTGCTCTTTGATTTAAAGAAGCAATGGATACAAGAGAAATTCTAAAACAAGCTGTCCAAGTTCAAACGGCTTTTAGTGTCCTCATGCTCTCCTTAGATCTCACTGGCTATTTATTTCCAGCGGACGCAACGGTAAAAGGTGATGTCTTTTTAATAATTTCAATAAGTTAATTGTATGGTAATTTAAACCTCTTTAAACTTCAGATTAAGGTGTGGCTTTCTTTTATACAATATTCTTTTAAATTATACATTCCTTAATAGACGGTAATATTATTTTAGATGGTAACTCCTATGATTTCATCGTGGTGGGTGGTGGGTCAGCTGGGAGTGTGATAGCTTCCAGACTATCTGAAGTTCAGGCGTTTAATGTGCTTCTAATTGAGGCTGGTGGTGATGCCCCGTTGCAATGCTTGGTGAGTATGGAGACACAATATTTTTTAATCGTGTTTATGAAGCATATTTTTAGATAATGTTTCATTTTCATAGATACCAGGTTTGGAACAATATGGGTCACATTCTTTAATGGATTGGAATTATACATCTCAAAACGATGAATTTACAACGCAATGCCACAAAGGTGGAAAGATGGCTATCATACAAGGAAGAACTCTCGGAGGAACCAGCTGCTTAAACCATATGTTTTACAATCGTGGAAGCCCTTATGATTTTCAGAGATGGGCTGAGATCGCCAATGATAAGACTTGGAATTGGGATTCCGTACTACCATATTTTATTAAAAGCGAAAATTTAATGGATATTGAAATTTTAAATTCACCTGATGGAGTCTTTCATGGAACCAAAGGCAACATCAATATTACTAGAGAACTAAGTAACTTAACACTGGGATACCTCAGATCATTTGAACAATTAGGAGAACCAATAATCCAAGATATAAATGGCAGGGACTCCAAAGGATATACGCACCCGATGTACACCATCGGAGGTGGTGTTCGACAGAGTGCAGGAGTTTGCTTTTTGTCACATTTAAAACACCGTCAAAATCTCCACGTCTTGAAATATTCACTAGCTTCAAAGATTAAGTTTGATAAAAATAAAAAAGCTGTTGGTGTTGAAATAATAAAAAAAGATAATAAAAAAGTAATTGTATACGCTAGAAAAGAAATTATTATTTCTGCAGGAGCCATAAATAGCCCGAAACTTCTGATGCTGTCTGGAATAGGGCCCAAAGAACATTTAAGGTCCTTAAACATTAAAGTTGTTTCCGATCTTCCTGTTGGTCGTAATTTGCAAGACCATGTATTGGTGCCAATATACATACAAATGGAAAAATCAAATGGCCCTGTACCACCCCGTAATCCTAATAAACATCCGTTTGAAATGGTTACTGGTTATGTATCTATAGATAAGTTTCAACTATATCCGGATTACCAGACACAAATATATATTATACCACATGATTCACAAAAGCCTGTACAATATTTTGCTTATGACTTTCAATATTATGAAGACGTGGGCGATTTAATGAGGGATGGAGCTAGAGGTAGAAATGCTGCTGTAGCTTTTATTATTAATCTCCATCCAAAATCGAAAGGGCAGATTCTTCTACGAAGCACTAACCCTAGGAACAGTCCGTTAATTTATACAGGATATCTATCTGAAAAGGAGGACTTAGATAATACTGTGAATTACGTCAAACATTTCATGAAAGTCATGAATACAGAATACTTCAAAAGTGTAAATGCGAATATAATAGAATTGACAAACGGAAGATGTAAAGGTTTTGAGATGGATAGTTCTGATTATTGGAGTTGTTATAGCCTTTGCATGATAAATACAGCATTCGATTTCATGGGTACGTGTGCTATAGGACAGGTCGTAGACAGTCAGCTTAGAGTACTAGGGATAAAAGGATTGCGTGTTGCCGATGCCAGCGTCATACCCTTGCCTATTAGCGGAAACTTGTATGCCTCAGCCGTGATGATTGGTGAAAAACTATCAGCTAAGATAAAAAAAGACTACAGAAAATAAATGAAAATTAAGATTGGTTTTCATTGAAAAAAATATAATTTCCTAATGTTTATTATCAACCAAGACATCATGAAATGTCTAAACTTGTATCCGATTCTGATGTGCCCAGCGCACTATTGGTCTCACGATGTGTTCAGCCCGTGGGTGGGCTCCAGGACCGCGCAGGAGGGCGAGCGCCTCCCGCAGTTGACCGGATCGTGAGCCTGCAGCCGCCGCTTGAGCGCATCCACACACTGCGCCACGGAGACCCTCCCACATCTCTGGACCACCATCTAACCTGGATATAGAAAGAGGTGGCTTATAATTTAAATCAAACTAGACTGTAATTTTAATGTGAATACGAAATTTAACTCTTTAAATAAAAATATAATTAAATTCTATAATTTTTTTATTATAACAAACCAAACCTGTCCAACATATGAAAAGCTTTTGCGGCGACCAGAAATTGTCCCATCCGGTAGCTATCATTGGCGACGAGTTGTAGAAGAGCGAAGCTGTCCGGAGTACCAGCTGCCTGTGAAACAATATTGTCAAGAAGATTCTAGATTAAAATTACCTAAAAATACATATTTCATACTTTTACTTATTCTGACAATCATAGTCAGTTTTAAGTAGTTTAAAAATGGCAGCAGTCTCTATGCTGTCAGGAGTCGTACCTTGATCGGGACTTATCAATATTTTTTTCAACTGAAAAGAATAAGACTATCACCTTAACACAAATTTCCCAAGCGAGATGAGCTTCTTTATTCATAACATGACATCTGCAGAGGCAAGCGAGGTATGTAAAGGAATTCTGTATTATTTCATCCTGAATAGTTGACAGACACTCCTCAGCTTCCCGGTAGAAGCCAGTAGCTACTTTGGCCTGAATAGATCGTAATCGCACATACATATATTAATAAGTAACATGATAGAAAACTATTTGTGATTTTATCAAATTAAATTTACCTGAGCATAGTTAAAATTAAAAGTATCATCATTCACGAAGAAGCTTTTTATGGAGTTCAAGTATACAAGCACTTCCTCGAACTGTCCAGCAAGGAAGTACGAAGACGCCATGCACTGACGTCCAGGGATCGTATCGCATTCTGAGGAGGAGCTGCCCACAACGTGGAAACTTTGCTGAGCCAATTTCATTTGCTCTTCCTAGAGATATATTAAGAAAATAAGTGCAGGCTCATTGCAAATAAACAATGCCTATATGGCTAAAAAATTAGTGATTGTTGATATAATATCAATATGAAAATAAGTATTATTTAATTTTATACAAATAAGGAATGAAACTCATATCGATACGGCCAGGATTTTAATCCGCGACTTGATTGAGGATTTGATTTGAAATCGTCCTATCGTTCTACCATTAGAGCTATCGTAACGCTAGCCGCTTCGACGAATTTAGCATTGTACAGAGTTTCAATATACATACAATAGTCTATATAAGTATTCTTACATCATTCGTTTCGTTATACAGTCGTACGGCTACAACAGCTCTTAGTATGTAATGTAAAGGTGACGTGGGCTGTAGAGGTTCCAACAACGCTCTGGCCTCTAAAGGTTCCCGATGCCGGAGTCGATAGCCAGCTAAATTTAACCTTGCTTCTGGAACCACATCTACTAGTTCCGGTAGAACCTAGAAATAATAAAAATCTGATTGACATAATTATCCAGCCTTGAATTTGTCTTTGGTGGCATCATGGTATTGGATAAACGTCTAAGAAGGCTTGAAGGAAGACCGATTATAGTGCATACTAAAAGGGCACTACAGATCGCGTTCATTTTGTTGAGGGTTTTTGTTAAGACATCGATTTTTTTTTATTTTATTTATTTATTTGATAAGCAATGACTGAATCTTGAAATATAGTCCCGTTTGTTGTATTCGGTTTATATGCGTTTGAAGATTAAATTGTTTAATGTTTATAGGGTCGTGAAAATCGGTATTTCTTCATTAGGAACCTTCATTTGAAATCTGTGCCTTTCAATATTAAGAAAATTTGGGTAGGTAACGTTGGATACTTACTTTCAACGCGCCTTCACCATTTTTGAAAACAACTAAATTGTGTTTGACGAGATCTTGACCAAAAGTGTGTTGTTCTGATGATATTTGCTTTAATTCGCTTTCTGCTGCTTTGCCATTGTATAATCTAAATAAATAATTATTAAATAACTTGATAATTAATTAAATATATTAAATAATACTTACTTAAACAAGTTGCAAGCTTTTAGATTGCCAGCAACTGTCGAGGTCGGGTACTGGGATAGGTATATTCCCAAAACTTCCTGGGAAACATCGTAATAGTCCAACTTATAATAACAGAGAGCCACGTAGACATTTAACGCCATGTAGGTGCTAAAAAACATATCCAATTGGTACTAAACAAACTAAATTTATAGGCGAAATTAATAATAAATCTTCGATCGCAGATTGAAATCTTAGATGGCTTCTAATAAATTCAATATACCAGCACTTTATCAGCACAGATAACCAATCTGAAGTTTCAAGAACTGAATAAGTGTCCATTATTAATTTCGGTTACATTGAACTACTAGATTTAGACCAAGATTTTTCTATACCTAGATAAACTTGATAAGATCTTCACCCATTCGTTATCATCATTCTCGTATCTTTTAAAACTGTAAAATTACTTTGTTAAATTAATTAATTAAATGCTGAGATAATATTAAATAAGATCGTAGTGGATGGATGTGAGCTTACCGTCTGTCTAATAATAGTTTTTTATAAACGTCAATGGCTTCCTGATAGTGGGCGCGCAGGTAGTGCACGGAGGCTAAGCTTAGCTGGTCTTCGGGTACGTCGCGAAGCGTGGAGTGTGCTTGCATAAGAGCATCCTCGTCGCCAAGCTTGTGGGACAGGTGGAATTGGAGACGACTCTGGGGAATAGTTGTCTCATTTTGTTGTGCATGCCACAAATTTCAAATGAAATCACAAGTCTATTTAAAAAATCGAACCTTAAGAGGGCATTTGGGAGCAGTTTCCACAGCATCCTGAGATTCTTGGTACATTCCTGAAATATACTAAATTAATTGCTGTTATATAAAACGTCTTGAAATAATGTTATCTTATATATAACTAGTTGTTAAAAAAGGCTTCATCTGTTCTTTACCCGTCCAAAGCATATATTATTTTATGCGTCCGTACATTGTATATTTACTTTACTTATTTTTTAATTCGTAATTATATCCTAACTGAAAATTTCGAAGTAATTGTCGTATTTTTTTCTCCTTTCTCCTCTCCTCTGGCTTATACATTAAATATGTCGACGCAGTAAGTTATATTACCACAATGAAAAGACAAACATTTAAACAATATATAGTTAATATGTTTTCGTTTTGGTCTGGTTACAATATTATAAAAAGAAAAATACCAACCTAAATAAAAGTAGCAAACAGCTAAATCCAGCGAAATATTATCCGCAACGGAGACATCTAGTTTCTCTCGACCTTGCACCTCGAGGTAGACATCTAATGAACGTTTGTATTCTCCGAGGTGGAACCAGCACCACGCCGACCAAACGCTAACCCACACATCTGTATTGCCCTCGTGTTTAAGAAACTGGAATGACATGAATATAATGTTAAAAACGACTCATAATTCAATAGTTACTCAGTTACTCAGTACATTGTTTATCCATTGACCTAGCAAGCTGAGCAAAGGAAAGAAAATTTGTTTGTATATGAGTTGATGTTCTCGTTTTATAATTCCCATAACAAGCCACAAAGGAACCATGTAACAACCTCAAAACTCAAGATACAAGTTTAAAAAATTCGTAACTCGGGAACAGTCCAATCTATAGAAAAACAGAATTTGCGTTCTTGTTGTTTTTAAGGCTAAGCATCAAATTAAGCGAAAAAAAATTTTGATAACCATGACTTCGAGGTTTTTACACAGCACGAATATTTCATCTATTTATCCTGACTAAAGTAAAGAAATACATTTGTTTTAACTTTAGTGAATCATGACTATTATATTTATATTTACCTGACTATATTCACGCAGAATTAAATCGGGATGTGCCTGACTAGTTTCGAACCCATTTCACGCACCCAGTTCACGCTAGTCGGGCACATTTAATTCTGCGTAAATACAGCCGGATAAAATATATTTGTGTATACCTAAATTGCTCTTATACCTCAAGCATAGTAATAGCTCCTAAATAATCTCGCTTCAGTAGAAAGTCCTCCAGTTCTGGGAAAATTCTCTTCGAGGAACTGCTACTGTCGCCCCTACCACCATTTGCTGGTTTTGAACGACTTAGTATCTAAAATGTATTTTTTTATAATATCACCAGAAAATACTGCTTATGTTTCAATAGTTTATTTTATAGTAATTTATTTTTCATTCACTGTCATAATTACCATGCTTGCTGTTTTATGGAGTCTTTTTGAAAAACCTTATCAAATCACTTTATGTTTGAGTAATCACTGTTACACTTTTTATACAAAGTTAGTACAATTAGAATTGCTGTCAAACTTTGTTATAAAACAGTAAGTATCTAGTTTCCATGGCAACAGTGCCCCAACATTATATATCTATAGCATCGATCTTTTAGATATTTTCATAATATCAACACAAAATAAATATTCTTAAAATAATGGTTTCCAAAATTAGACTTGGGTTCTAAAAAAAAATCGTTTTTACAACGGAATTCATTTATATAATATTATATATACTGCAAGAACCTTTAACAACCTATCCGATAAACACGAACGCCCACATTTAATGCGATCTAGTATACAAAGCTTATTATAACGCTTTTTTTTTTGGTAAAAAACTAATGTTAATAAAATTTAAACATAAGTATGCCTATTGATAGAAAAGAAACTAAAGTTTTTTTATTTATTTATTATTTATATTATTATTATTATTATTTTCTGTTATTCATGTTGTTAATGTATCTATATATATTTTTGTATGTATGTATCTATGTACCCATGTGTTATTATTATTATGTAAGTGTATTATATATAAATACTTAAATTATCTACCTGATATACCCCTTACTTACAAGTTACTTAAACAAAATCGAAAGTCTGTACCTCAAGGTTGCCTGGCAGAGATCGTTGCTTTACCGATAAGGTCGCCTTTTGTATATTATGTATGTTTATTATGTATGTTTTGTATATTGTTTTTGTTTGTAATATCTTTGTTTTTTTTCTTTTTGGTGTACAATAAAGAGTATTATTATTATTATATTATTAAAGTATATAAAAATAAACTCAATTACAGAGTCCTTGTAAGCAATCTTAGAATTATCTCTACTTGAACCAATCTTAAAAACCAAATATAAGAAACATTTCAAACAGTTCAACACACAGACATATAGAAAATCTTAACATATTACTCAGTAATCATTTAACTTTAAAAGTGTTTCTTACACAATATATATTACTTTTTTCAAATTTACTATTGAAAAAAGATACAAATCGCAGCACTGATGAAGAACAATTCTGGATTCCAGCAGTATCCAGCAATATTACTAAAATAAGTAGTGATCGCAATCCTCAAACCTTCACACCGTTATCCTGTTTAATAAAATCAGATACTTTTTCAGCAATCATCATAGTTGGAGCATTGATGTTACCAGAAGTGATATACGGCATCACACCAGCGTCAGCTACTCTTAGGCCAGTCACAAATTGAACTCGCAGCCGACTATCCACCACTGACCCAAGAGCACACGTTCCAACAAAATGGCTCATGGAATTCATCGAACACAATACAAAGCACCGCCAGTAAGCCTTACTTCCGAACGCGAAGCCTTTACACCTGTCTCCAGTCATATCTATCAACTCAGCATGTTCGTTTTGGAAATAAGAAGTCCGTGATAAACGTAAATAATCCTTAATAGACTTTATTGTATTTTCAATATCTTCTTCTTCGGAATAATATCCAGTATAGACTAGTGGGACATCAAAAGGATCTGCACTGGATAATAAAACTTGACCACGAGACTTAGGATGAAGTATTACAATGAAGTTTTGGACAACTTTCCTATCTTTTGCATTACGATAAACAAGTTCGCTTATATCATTACTATATCGATACCCAAAAGATAACAACTGAAGAAGGTCTTTTGCATTATTTTCTAAAATTAATATGGATGACTGATAGTCTGGATATGTTTGTGATTTGTTGAAAGCAACGAAACCAAACACAGATGGGAAGGGAGCAAGATCTAGATTATGTGATTTTGGGGATGTTTTAGATTTCATCAATTTATGAAATATTTGGACGGAAACGTGATCTTGAAGATTTTTCCCCACCGGTAAATCAGCTATAACATTAATGTCCAACGATCTTAAATTTTCTACAGGTCCAATACCTGAAAGCATTAGAAGCTGTGGAGATTTTAGGGCTCCAGCTGATAAAATAATTTCTCTAGTCGCTTTTAAAGTCACCTTCTCATTATCATTTATCACAACTTCCACTGCAATAGCTCTGTTTTGTTGATTAAATAATATTTTTGTTGCTACTGTATTCTTTAATAGGAATAGGTTTGGTCTGTCTTTTGCTGGGGTTAAAAAGCGATACCCAGTACTTTGGCGGTAACCGTTCGCAATAGTATAGAAAACGTTACTATAACCTAAAGTTTTATTTCCATTGTGATCCAAATTAATTTTATAGCCCTTATCTTTCAAGGATTGTAACAATTTATCAGTTTCAGGATCTGTATTTAGCGTCACGCCTAATTCTCCTTTACGTCCATGAAGGTTACCGGTTGTAGAATTTAGGACCTTCATATTCTGCAAATTTTCACTTTTTATAAAGTATGGCAGGACGTTTTCCCAGTTCCAGGTATCATCCTTGACTAGATTTGCCCAGCGCTGGTAATCGAATGGATTGCCCCTGACATAGTACATGTCATTGATAGAACTACCTCCTCCAAGAACACGACCGCTCAGCAAAGAAAGAATATTGTCTTTATGGCATTGAGCTGTATATCCATCGTTTTGAGATGTAATATTCCAATCTAGTCGAGAATGATATGTGAAATATGAAGCGAGCCCAGGTTTCTGAAATGACAAAATTAAATGATATGTTACTTGATGTTTGAAATTGTCTATAAGCATGTGTAGAACTTATTTGAAATTCAAATAATATATAAAATGAAAAATTATCGAAACGGGTAGATTCCAAATTTACGACCTCTTGGAAAATTACCCGTCACTCTGTATCCGTCTCAATATAGACAATACATAGGATGCTAAATACATCGAAGTAAGTAGCGATACGGTAGCTTAATTGGTAAAGCGACGGGACAGTTGCCTAGAGGGCGCAGGTTCAAACCCTTTGTTGCGCATTACGTAGCTATTGAGTAATTAATAAGTAAGTTTACCATTACTTCGAATGGTGTATCGTCTCCAGCCTCAATAAGGAGTACTTTGAAATAATTCACTTCTGTTAGTCGATTAGCAATTATACTTCCAGCAGATCCAGCTCCAATTATAATGAAATCAAATCCATTGCCGTCTATAAATTTAATAGGTGATTAGAAGAATCGAAGTGACAAAAATCACAGCTTCTATCATCGTCTTCGCTGATAAGTATCTTAAATATAATTAATAAATATAGCTTTTAAAAACTCAGTAACACGGATACGATTCGAACTTACGAACCCTTTCTTATTGTTGACCTGTGGGATATGGTACCTTTAAAATATTTTTTAATAATTCTAATCTAACCTATACAATACAGCTTACAACTTGACCTCAAAAAATATCGAGTAAAGATCTTCACAAATCAGATTTGAACACAAGCTCAGTTACAGCGTTTGCACAATGCGATATTAGTACGCTAGTTGATCTTAGTAAATTGGATAATGAAATAACTGCTTAAGAAACATTTCTTTGCAATTTGCAATAGTTATAAAATTAACAGTAAAAATAAGTTAAAGATTAAAGAAAACCAACCCTCCACACGCGCTTGTTCTGGAAACAGATAACCATTTAGATTTAAGGCTAATGCGATTACTTTAAATGCAAGCTGTACCGCCACAGCACTAGATATTGCAGAGTTTGCATCCATTCTGCAAAAAAAGAAAATTGATCAAAATGATCTTGGCCATCAAACCATAACTTTTTTCTTGTATCTGTTCTTAAAGTTTCTGGAGGTTGCTTAGCAACAAACAAACAAACAACTTTGGATAATTTTGTAACGTTTGTAGTGACTATTTCGATAATATTTTTATAATATAAATAATCTATGGCCGGGATACCAGGGACAATGTCGTGTCCCTGTGTCGAGGACGACCAGAGAGTGGAGCAACAATTGCTACCACATTGTGTCTGTCCGAGGGATGATCACGATATCGTTATCCATGACGAGACTTGCCTTCTCTACAAGAACGAGAAAATGATATATCCAAAGGCAAGATTTCTAAAACTTTTTAATTTAATACAAACAGGAATATTTATTCTTCTCTGATAATCAAAGAAATTCTATTTGTCCAATATGTTTACCTTTCATGTATTACATTGAATGCACAGGACAACACCTGTGAATGCACCAGCACGGGTAACGAAGAAGGTATCTGCGAATGCTGCGCCTGTCCTCTGGATAAATGCACTTGTGGTAGAGCTGGAAGAGAAGTTTTCGATCAGTTAGTTATTAATAAAATTACCTCTTGTAATGCATTGCTACTGCCAATATAATGATAATTAAATACAATAATTCTAATACAAAGGTGGCGGAATAAAAGAGACATTGGAGAGATGCCAGCAGTTTTAGAATCTACTCATCCGCTGATGAAACGCTTTCAGGACACATTAAAAAGATTTTTAGAGAAAGAGAATGCGATTGCCGAGGAAGAAATTACTAGATTGGTACAATTTTTACCTTTTATGCTAAAATATTGATGGAGAAGTTTGTAAATAAAAACATCATTATTAGTTTGAATAACAAATGAGTTCTATACCATGTATCAATAATATTATTTAAATATCTAAGTGATATATACGTTTCGTACTTAAAATATAATCGACATTATAGTAAAAACATTAACATTTCAATCGTGAAAGTAATAAATACAAAGCACGACTTCTTACAGGATGGCGTCGTAATTTGGTACTAAAAATGTAAATAAAATATGTTTATTGCAGCGCGACGAGTTGCGGCTCAGCAAACAGGGCTATGAAAGAGATCTCGGTACTATTTACCGAAATGACCACGATACTAACGCGCAAAGAGTGAGTTGGTTTTACAACATTTTAAGTTTAAAATTAAAATATGCAACAATAAATCTTCCCGTCTAAGTTGTCCCTAGGAAGGTTAGAATTATACTAACTAGTATAGACGAAAGCGTCGTTCCATTTTTTACTAAGTATAATATGAATAAAGAATATATATCTTTGGAGTTTCTTGTCAATTCTTCTCCATAGAGTTACCTTTTGGTATCAAATCTAACTCTACTAGAGAGAGATTGACAAGTGCAATATGTATGCCTATTTGAAAAAACAACCTTGCCTTTGATTGGTTATAGAGAAAAACAATAAAAAAATAAATGTTTCTTATTATTTGTAAAATGGTTATGTCATTAATTGTATTTTCCTTTTTTAAGTCTTTGATTGAAGAATATGAAGAGACATTGTCTAAAAAGACCTCGGAACGCCAAGCGACAGAACAGCGAGCTAGGGAATCAAATGAGAAATATAAACGAGCTAAGGAGCGATTGGAGAAAAATATTATCACCGGTAAATATAAAGATAATAAAATATGTGTATTGGAAGCAATCATTTTATATTTTATTATATAAAATGGTTAAAGTAATTATCGTAAAGTCGTAACAGAATTATATTTCAAACTCCCGATCCAAGAAAGTGTATATTTTTTTCAAAAATCTTTATATGAATTCAGGGTTGTGTTCTTGTATTTTCTTATACAGAACGAGAAGCAACAGAAGAGCTAGAAGCGCTCACTACATTATGCCGTCAGCTCGAAAAGTGGCGCGAGGAGACGGAGTCAGACCTTACCGTCA
Source organism: Dircenna loreta (assembly GCA_963555665.1). Lineage (NCBI taxonomy): Eukaryota > Metazoa > Arthropoda > Insecta > Lepidoptera > Nymphalidae > Dircenna > Dircenna loreta. The sequence continues at coordinate 1,535,265 of OY743097.1, read as the reverse complement.
GCCAGCGTATGTCTGACAAGATGCGCGCTGAGAAGCGGGCTCTGGCTGATGAGAAACGTGAACTTGTATGGACTTAACATGCACTGGATTGATCCAAAGAGACACATAGCATATTATATTAGTAAATATATTTTCAATTACAGGATATGATTATCTACAGTCTAAGTAATGAAGTTTGGAAATTAGAGTCGAAGCTAGAAATGTTCCAGAAGCAGTTAGAGGTTAAGAATGTTGAAATGGAAAAAGTTAACGACAAGGTTATAATAACTTATGTTATAATTTTTTATATTAAGGGTTTGATGTTTAATAAAATGCTTGATGATTCATAATCATCGAAAAATTCAGGTCACAGCATATGCAGCAGAGTTAGAAGATCTGGAGCTGGAGAAGCGTCGTCTGGTGAGTCTGTGGAACTCAGTACTCGTGAACATACAGAAACGAGACAAGGTGTACGACTCTGTACGAGATGATTACAGGTTACGTATTTAAATCAAAAACAAACATATCAGAGCTGTTCCATTGCCATACTAAATAAAGAGAGGAAGAGTTTAATTGTTTCTTATATAGTTGTTCCAATGCCATTGTAATTAAAGAAGTTCATATTTTTTCAGAGCTCTACAAGAAAGTTATAAAACACTGCTAAGTAACTTGGAAATCACAAAAAAAGTGGCGATGGAAGAGATGAATAAAGGAAAAGAAATAGCAATGAATAAAGATAAACTGTTATACGACATCACCAACGCAACGAAATTATGTTAGTCAAAATTATAATGTTCTAGGATCTTAAATAGTTTTATAGAGACAAAAAAGAAGCTTCTTAGCATTCCATGGATTCACCGTGTGGGTACCGGGCTCATCGCGTTGCAGGGAGAGGAGAGCCAAGAATTCCGGGGCTTACGATCCAGGTGTAGGTTTAAGTGTCACCTTTAAAATGTACATTAACGCTCACCTTCACTAGTTCCGCTCCTCGCCCTACCTAACCAAATTTGAAATGAACCTACCAATACCGCTTTTGAAGTACGTTCCAGAAATGAACTGGTGAACTACAGAGAGGCCACGATCTTTAAATTTTCCCTTATGTTATGTTTTTTCCCTTATGTTGTATTTTCCTGCTATATCTCACGCTCCCACTTCTACCGCGTACAAATTAACTATATACCTATTCCTGGTCAGTTTGTTGGTCAGTTCGTAATACTTGTTTACCTTATATGTGTGATCTTTGAGGATGTTTATTTCCGATGGAACAGTAAGCTCCACAAGTATCACACGCTTTAACTGTCTCGAATACTGGAATATGTCCGGTTTAACAACCCTCAGGGATTCCATACTGTTTCTTTAACGTATCCATTATTATAGTCTAATAGCGAGCCGACTCCGAGATAGAGTGAGGCTTTTATTTTGTTTCTTAGGCGAGCCATTCTTAACGAACTCTATGGATCTTTTCATGGTTGATATTACCTTTTACGCTCTTGCTACTGAAAGACTAATCGTTTCACATATGATTTCTATTTTTTTATCGAGATGACGCGAGTATTGATCTTTTTCCAGTAGCACCCTACACCCCACCAACAAGTGTTTAGCCGATTCTACTGCCTCTCCACAAATATAGCAAGATTCTTCGGTGGTTTTACCGCACTAGATTAAATAAAGTAACGTATTTTGGAGATCATAAAAAAATATAATGTTATTTTAGATGAAACAGAGGATGCGAAACGACTTGCTCTAGAAACTCAAATTTCGAATTTAACTGAATCCATTGAGATGACTGAACGGGATGAGGAACTCATAAAAACAGTAAGTTTTTGCTGGAAATCGTTATAAGCAGGTACAAAAGGTAATAAAAGAAGGATTGAAATGACATATGTATTGTTTTTTATATTGTAACAGGAAAACCAAACGATGAGTAACATTCTCAAAAGTACTGAAAAAGAAATCTGCCGAAGAGACGAACAGAAATTAAAATTAGATAATGACATTTTAACTAATCTTCAAGAATGTCTTCTAAATGATAAAGCGGTGGAGTCCATGGCCAATGGGATCAAAAAATTAAGAGAACTGTCGAGGAAGCAGGTATTATTAGTATTATAAATAACTTCCTGAATGAGTACGAAGGAACAAATATATATATATATATATATATATATATTTGGTTTTATTCTTGCTGTAAGGGTATTTGATAAAGTAATATAATTAATACTGTATATAATATACTTTTTCTTTTTTTTTATTTCCAGGAAATATCTTTAATGTCGATGGAGAACCAACACGCAAAAATGATGTTGGACATAGAAGTGCATAGGAACCGACAGGCAAGAAATAACACCGCCCTGGAGGAGAACCTTGGCAAAGTGAAGGAGAGGGAGAAGGAGATAGAGCAGTTGGAAGAGAATTACGCAAAGAACACGCTTGTTATTACAAGAAAACAGCGGGAATTGGATATTATAATCAAGAAATTTCACGCGCTCAAGGAAATATTTGACGTAAGAATTGTGTGTGACATGAATCTGCATAAAATGGCAAAATATATTAATACAAACAGAAATTTAGATGAAGTCACCTCAAGAGCGTCGAATAGAAGAACTGGAGCAACAGATTCGATCTCTCCGCGAGCGGACGGAGCTGCTGCAGCATGAGTGGCTGCGGCTACAGGGACACGTGGTGAAGCTCACTGCCCAGCACCACAAAATTGTGTCGGATATCAATCTTATCAATAAACGTGCGTATGTTAGGTTTTACAAAAACAACAGACACTTCAGAATATTATAGACTAAAATTTATAAGCAAAGCCAAAAAGTTAAAATTAATTCAAAGCCGAAAAATTCATGAAACTAAGATTTTTCAAATCTATAGCACTAATATGCTTGTTTATACCATGTTTTTGTAGTAAAAAATGGAAGAATGTTCTCACAACATTATGGTACAAAAATACTTTACCAGTTTTGTTTTTAGTTTTTTAGGGTCCTAATTCCTAGTGAGACGAAGCTTTTTAGCATTCCATGGATTCACCGTGCCGTTGCCGGGCCCATCGCGTGTTTTTCTAGTTTTTTTCATGAAAAATATGTTGTTATTTTTCAATCGCCCAAGGTTTTGCATAGCAGGTTTCCAAGGTAGTATAAAATTATAACAAATCAATTAAAACGAACGAATATCAACCAGAAATCCAAATCTGCGAACAAAAGACAATGCGCATTGAGGCGGAGAGCGAGCGTGTGTTAGCGGAGCGCGCACGATCGGAGCGCGGCCTGAGGGAGCTCCGCGGCCGCCTCGAGGTGCTCGAACGCACGCGACGAGACGCCACCGAGAGAAACGAAAACGCACATAGAACCAACCTGGCCATTACACACGAATATGCCGCTAATCTTAAGGTTGTCTTTGCTGATACTATTTTGAAAACCGTTTTTCATGACTTACTGCTTGGGTTATAGGTAAGAAAATTTTGTTGTTATTAGGATGCGGAAATGGAAATATTGCAAATTGAAGAAGAAATTGAAGCTTTTGAAAAGGATAAAATGAATCTTACTCAGGAATTGGATCGAATACAAAGAGAAGCACTCATTTGGCAAAGAAAGGTATTTCGGTTCAGTGGGCTGAAATTGTTGTGGATTATATTAATTATAATTTTATAATCTATTTTCCCAGGGTATTTTGGCAGTAGACTTGAAGAGAAATATTCAAAATGCTAAATCTGCTGCCGGTGAAATTGGGCAGATGAGGGCTGAGATTCACAGAATGGAAGTAAGTATTAAAACACACTCCGTCATGCTGGTCTTCCTATTTTTCGTTAAAGAAGAACTCCCGTCTTAGAGGGTAATTAATACAAGGCAAGGAAGAATTTACAAAAATAAATAACGAACACAAAGTACATACACCAAGACTCGAAACAACAATTTGAGGCTATGATCTCCACAATTGTCCTATATGTCCTAGTCGGGTCACTAACAACTAGACAAACAGCACTTGGGGTAGGCAGAGACTGCTGAATGTCATAAACTACAACACATCTTTCGCTTATTCATCATCTTACACATTACATTATATGGGTACCAAACCTTTAGTTAACAGTTTCTTAGCAGGTCTTAAGTATTTAAATAACCAATGAACATAATTACATAGTTTATTACCATTATCTGATATGTATTTATTTAAGGTACGAAAGGAACAACTTCGCAAAACTGGCGAGAAATTATCAGAAGACCTGGCATTATATGTGACGCGTAGAGAGACAGCTATGGAGAAGAGCCGCGCTACAGCTGCTGTGGAGAAGGCACATGGAGCCTCTGGACATACTTCGCAATTCACTTATCATCACAAACTCAGACTCGCTAAGGCTGATTTGGCTAGAGTTACCAAGGTTATCATTTGTAAACACTATTTAATAAGTTTCTTTTTTAAACTTTTTTCCTTCCTGAACTAGAATGAATATTATATATATATACATATATATTACTTATCTCTCTATATATTCATCCAGCTGTACTCGCGTCAATTATATCAATTTTGCAGGATTAGTTTCGAATCCATTCGGTTCTCTAATTCACGAGCTCAAAGCATGGCGGCATCGCGGCATTAAGTGAACTATTCAATACTTATGATTCCAACTTTAATTTAAGTCCAACATGTATTCTGTTATAGATTTATTTGAATATGTCTAGTAAACAGGAAAATACTGTATTGATTAATTATACTATAACTCTAATTAGGACTTAGCAGCAGCCAGCACACATATGGAACAACTCCAAAAGGAGCAGGGACGCCTGGAGCGCGAAGTTGAGGACACCAGCGCTGCTAACGCACAGCTGGAAGAACAGGTGGCCACGTTGTTGAAGCAATACGGAGAAGCAGAAAGACGTAAGCAGTGGGTAAGATAAAAGTTCAAAACAAATAATCTATAATTAAGTTTAATCGATACGGGCAGGATTTGAACCTGCGACCTCTGGCGTGAATAAATATCGCAGTCAATTATTACGCCAAGTCTTCGAAGCAGGTAGCGATACGGTGGCTCAATTGGGAGATCTATAGACCATTTTCACAGAGGTCACAGGTTCGAATCCGCCCTTAACAATGTTTTCTTATTCTATTTATATTATAAACAAAGTCATATTTTGTAAATTGTTTAAATTAATTGTTGTTATAGCTTCTAGAACGGGTGGTTCGTAGCCAACGTCTTGGTAGTGAACTGGCAACGGTGATCAAGCGTCAATCTCTCCGCGTAAGGAAGCCGAAGTCAGCAGTGTTGGAAGAATACAACCAAGCGAAGCTTCTGAATGAGCGTCTCAAAAATATCGTTGAACTTATGCTTCACGACTACCCTCATTTGTCTGATAAGCTGGAAATGATTTCTAACACTTTGAACATCCACTGTCCTGATGATTCTCCAACTCTGGTGGAAGATGCCTGTCTCTGTTCGGAAATAACAGAAGATCCAAACATTCCAGAGAAGCTTGAAAAAACTCCAGAATAAAATATTCATATTGATGATTTATTTGACGGATAATAAAACAATGTATTTAAAACAAACAAATTATATTTCTTTAAACTTAATAAAATAGTTTTCAACGTATTTTTTACTCCTAGAAATGTCTTTAAACTTCACTGATTTATTTTAACAATTATTATACTTATTTGATATTTGGTCCGCAATTATTAACTAATAATCGTAATATAATGTTTAAGAGAAAAGCAGTCTCAAACTTCACAGTTATCATATTTTGTGTCTACCCCAGGGTATTATATATATATTTTCATTACCCACCTTGATACTTGATAATATGTAAATTTTGATACTTCATATAGGTATTTTTTTTGTAAAATCTTGATACTTTACATTTAAGTTAAGTTTCATATTTTCTGTCTGCTATGTCCACCCCAGGTTATATTTTTCACCATCGAGCATATATAATCTTGGTACTTTATATTCACAGTTTCAGTCTGTTAAGTGTTCCGCAGGGTGAAGGTCAGGCAGCAGTGAGGATGTGTTTCTCATGAGCAGTTCTCTGGTGCCTGGCACAGTGGTCTGACCGACCGAAGCGCACGCCGCAGTACTTACATGCGTACTTCTTTTCCTTTGTATGACTGATCATGTGGTTCTTTAGATACCTGAATTTAAATTATTATTATAAAATAAATTTCCATAATTTATTAATATAATAATTATATATATATATATATATATACATTTTATATATACATTTTAATAAATTACTTAAATCTGCCATTAAATTTAAAAAAATAAACTTAAACTAAACTTTAAAAAAAATATAAAATTCTGCCAGACATTGTTTTTAAATTCATTGGTCAGATACACCACTCATTTTCTTATTGCTTAAAAATGATTCAATCTAACATATATTATACTAGCTATTGCCCGCGAATGCGTTCGCGAGAGCTTTTTTTAGTCACCTTTATTTCTAAACTGTTCTCCATAAAAAGCCCTATTATAATGTCAAGGGAATAATATAATATAGCCTAGATCCAACATAAAAGTTATTTCTAAATATTGTTTAAATCATTTTTAGATTCGAATAAATTACTTTGAAGATTACCCCCAACAAATAAACTTATAAAGAATAAACCCACGAACATACAAACTTTACCTTATTACAATATTAGTAATATTAGAACTAAGATCAAAATATGAGATTTGTCATAGTTGAAGCTTCTATTGAAAAGGAGTGCTTGAAAAGGACTGCTGAAAACGGAAAATCTATTATAAATTCGTAATGAATAAGTTGTTGTTGCTTGTCTGTGGCTTTTTGTATGAATAAGTTAATTGTTTACTTTTTACACTGTCAATGTCAAGATTATATTAGTCTGATGTCTAGTACTCGTAGATTGTCACATGGTGCAAGAGAATAAAAATATATATATTTCCTACAACATTTAAATTAAACTTATACTTTAGTCTCAGCAACACTTGGTCAGTTATCCTTTTAAATTTTAGCGTACATAAATTGTTTGTACATTAGCAATCGCCATCTATTAGATACTTCCTCAATCCCGTCAACAAGTATCACCATCTCTTAGAATTGTATGGAATTAACAGATAATTGTGACTGTCAGATAATAAATAAATAATATGCATTAAAATAAATAAATGAATTGAGATATAAACTATCTTATCTTTTAAGTTGGACCAAATAATAGATACCTAGTCCATCGAGGACAAACACTGTGATGTGTGATTAAGATAAATATTTCTATACATTAAAAACCAATACATATAATTATAAATAAATCAAGCAAACAATAATTTACCCAGGTTTGGAAAATGTCATCTCACAAACTTCACAAGCAAACATCTTCACATCATTGTGAATGAGTCGATGGTTCTTCAAAGTAGAGGATGAGGAAAAGAACTTTCCACAATCTGGACACTCATACGGCCTCTCTTTTGAATGACTCCTGTGATAAATTATATAGTTAATATATATTTTTAATATAATAATATTTAGAAATAAATTATTACCTCAAATGAACCTGTAGGTGATATTTTTTAAAGAAACTTTTGGAGCAGTACTGGCAGAGATGTGACTTTTCCTTATCATGAACTTGTCTTCTGCAATTTGAAAGTAATAAAAATTGCTTTACTTTTGTATAAATAAGGATTGAAAAATACAACAATGCGTGCCTGGAACCCACAACAAGCGAAATTCGCTATCGCCACTATGAGAACTGAGCCATTGTGTCAATACTAGCCATTTTATGAAACAGAACATTAAAAATACACTTACCTGTGCTGAAGCATGGTATAATTACTTCGAAAGCTCTTGTCACACTGGTCACAGGCGTGCGGTCTGTTCTTTGTGTGGGTTAACATATGATGGTCTCTCAGTGACGGTGATATGAACCTGCGACCACATGGGACACATTCAAATGGCAATGACGCTGTGTTGTGAATAACCCGTTTGTGTGCAGAAAGATTTACAACATCTGAAGAGTTACAGATAATTTATATGTATTTAATTTTGCATATTATTATTATTATTATAGAATGCTTTCAATGATCATTTAAAAGAAATTTATATTAAAAATTTCAAATTTTAAGAAACAATTAACACTATTTAAATATTAATAGTAAATTTTCAATATTATTAGTTTTTATCTCACATATAACTTGCTCCAATGCATTTTAATAAATGATTTGGATTTTAGAATGGATCTATATTTTTTTAATGAAATTTATTAGTAATTTCTACCAATATATGTAGTGTGGAAGTACTGTTTGGTAATAAAATAAGAGACCCAATCTAAGCAATTCGAAAATATAACTATACTACAGTCAGAAGTGAATAGACTGATATTTTAAGAAATTTATAATGAGTAATTAGAACTTTATTTATTAGTAAAAAATAAACATCATAATTCACTATTACATATTTAAAATATGTAATAGTGAATTATGATGTTTATTTTATATATATATAAATTTACCCAGCTGTATTCACGTGGAATTATATCAGGTGCCGAACTACTTTTTGTTGAAGCATTGTGGACTATATAGTTATGTCATCTAACATTATTTTAAATATAATAGTAATAACATACCTTTGTTGCATTCATCACAGTGTTGCTTTATCCCCAAGTGTTTAATTTTATTATGTTTATACCGGGCACTGTAGCTGGAGAACATTTTGTCACATACTTTACATTTGTATCTTTTCCGGTTAAATAGCGGCTGGTGTAGATACATATGCTCTTTCAAGTTACGCACAGATCTGCCGCACTCATCACACACCTGATGTGTAGTGATTATCTTATTCTTCTTTTTTCTTTTTAATTTATTACTTTTGACCGGCTTTGATTCTGGAAATGATTAATATGTGAAATCTATTTAATAAAACCAGACACACACATATAATATGATGATTTAATAATACTACTTTATGTACAATCAGGACAAAATTTATAAAATAAACAAAACTTATGATAGATTTTACAAATTTTATGATTATATAATAACTATACCATTTTCTTTAGACTCCTCATTGACATTCTCATATTTTATTCTTTGTATCACACTAAGCAGTTCATCATCAGACTGCAGATTCTCTACTGTATTTTCTTCCTTTACATTGAAACCATTCTCTAAGTTTGTATCACTGTGATGATCATCATTGTAATTATATGATTCTTCAGACTTAATTTCATTAGTTAACATATCATTTTTATTATCTTCATCACAATAAAGGGATCGTAAATGTTTATCACTTTTTAATGCTAGAGACTTAAATCTATGGAATGATATGATATTTAAGTAACACTGCAAACAAAGTTGTGTAGATATTTTGGATTCTGGTGAGATCTGTAACAGTAACAGTGGAAAATATAGTCTTTGTTGTCCGAATAGACAGTAACGGTGATAGATAAAAAATATAAAAATTGTTGTAGGATCTAATGTGCAAAGTAAAGCTATTTCTACCTGTATATTTAGACAAAATAACATTATATCTGAATAAGTTTCAGTGTCCTCATTCAAACCATCGGGTAGTTGATTTAAATCCTTCTCAGTTGCTAAAGTTAGACAAGTTCTACACACGTTCATCTTAGCTTTCGAACATTTATTCTGTGTTATTGAGATTTCCCATATGGGCACAGATTGAATTCGGTAAAAACTTGTTAAAAGTTTTATTATGATATATTACAATTTTAGTATTATGCTCATATTACATTATTATGACAGGTCAAATACTCAATGTCCAAATAACAAATATTGACATATTTGGTATTTTGACAGAAATTGTCATCATGGTTAGTGATGTGCCGAGTAATTCGAATCAGTTTATACAGTATTCGAATCCTGACTCGATTCCGCGATTCAAGTTCAGAACTCGATTCTATGTTTGACAGAAGAATTTGATTTGATAACACGATTTTAGAAATACAAGTCTAGTCTAAAAATTTGAGTCCAGCCTGAACCCTGGTCCGTTAGGGATTAAATGAGTAAAAGGTTTAACATAATGCAACAACGATAATAAATCACACATTTATAATGAAAATACTTTTAGAAAATATTGAAAATATAACAAAACAGTTTTAAACATATCTAGGAATCAAAAATGAGACTTTCATTCTCTTTTTTAAGAAAGTTAAATATAATAGAGTTCGGTTCATTTTAAAAACCTTTGAAATCATTGTTTCAAATTAGTTTTATTGAGAATATCAATTGTTATTATATAGTTTACTAACATTTTGACAAAACGTAAAATAGCAGCGGTATCTTTCTTCGGATATATAACTAGTAATAATATTAAGTGTGTATGTGTTAGTATATATCTAAGTATTTTCTTATATGTTTTGTAGTTTATTAATATAAAGATATTTGTTTAATTTTATAACATTATTTCGTCGTTTTTCTTGTATTTATCGACGTTACTGATCGAAAAATCTCACACAAAATGTCTTACACCAAAGGTTAACTGGAATAGATCTCTAAATGAGATAAGTAATCCTTTGTACTACTTAATTAAGTATTTAATTTTAATGGTACATAAATAAATAAATAAAGACTTCAAAATAATTATCTCTCGAATAGTCCTTACTGTATGATTATTAAGTTAGTAAATGTATGTCACTTTTAAGATACCTATATATATAAACCCTTCAGGGCTAAATGAAATTAACTGTTTAATTCTATTGAGAAATATAAAAAATACGAATAGTATATAAAAAATATATGTCAAAAAGCTCTATATAAACGCAAACACACAAAGAAGCAAAGAAGGTTCGTTGTAAATATTTAGAAACTTTAAATCCTAATACATTAAAAAAATATACAAATATAACTTTTTTTTTCTGTAATCAATTGCATAAATAAGATTTAACCTTTTAGTAAGTATAAATTTTGAGCAACTATTTACTTCATATACTCAATTTCACTCTTCAAACATAGACTAAGTTGCTGAAAGAGTTAAATCGAATTTTGTGAACATTTCGGTGTTAATTAAAAAAAAACTGTATACAACAAATTGTCCATTTATTTATTAAAAAGCGATTCATACATACATATATATAAATTAAAACTAACAAATAAAAAGAAAGTTGAATAGTAGCATTTATTTCTATTTAAAAATAGTAGATACAAATTGAATTTCTCATATCAAAATACCACAATATTATTGAACAGTAAATAAATCAAAGCAATCAGAATCTTCAAGTCTGGAGTAAATTTAAAAAGCATCTTAAAAACATATAGGCACATACAACTTACAAATAAATTATAATTTCTAATACAAATCCCCGGTGTCTATTAATTGTGATGTTTTACATATGCCATCAAATACTGTTACGAAAATATGTACATAATATATTATCATTAATACCAAATTAAAAAAAAAACATTTAAAAAACTACAGCTGCCAGTGTGTAGATAAAATGAAGAGAACTAAAACCTTATTTTAGAATATAAAAAAATAAAACAGTGCTATATAATTTATTAAATTATTTACTGAATATACACTTCAATATGTAAGGGTAGTATAAAATGCACTATTATTAAGTTGGCAGTACCATGGGGTTGCCGGTAAAAATTCTACTTCCTACATTATATAATCTAGAATGATTGTCAAAGTTGTTTTTTCTTCATCTAAATAAATAGGCACATTACATTCAAATAGAATGTTAGACGAATTTCCACTAAACTTATTTGTTATTTTTATAAAAAAAATAAAATAGCCGACCACAATTATATTGTAGTCTTGCTAGATAAAAAAATTATGGCTCTCCATTTGTACTAATTTAAAAATAACTGGCAATAAATAATTAAAAGTTTAAAAAATTAAGTACCAGCTGAAATTTTGGTTTATTTAATAATTGCAATACTTTTAAATAAGAATAATAATAAAAATATAGACATACATTACACTCGATAGTTTAGGAAAAATATCTAATAATTATAAAATGCATTTCATTTTTACTTATAATAAGTGGCTTACAATATAGATAAAATGTACAAAGAATTATATTTTGCTTCTAGTTGATATAAAATATTAATTACTAGCTGTAATGTGATAGAGTATACCTAGAAGGGTGGAATATATCTTGTCAAAGTCAAGACTAATATATTAATACGACCGGATTTAATTAAAAATCTGGTCTTAATATATCAGTCTAGCTATTTATGTCATAGAGGAATGTCATCGACCGTTTAGCGAATAATAAAAATACCAAAAACACTTTTTTTTATTATAATATTTTAATGTAAAAAAAGGAACTTACTATAAGTCCTATAATATTCGCTAAGCAATCGAGATGATATTCGGCGGTATTGTAATTCGGTGTAAAGTGTCGGATAGTGCGCGTGCGTCGGCGAGTCGGTGTTGGCAGGCTATGTGTCGGCGGGCGAGGGCACGGCGAGCGGCGAGCGTTGTCGGTCAAACATCTCCAGGATCAGCTTGGGGTCTGTGCCGACCGGTACCGTCACGGAGCCCGTCTGCGAGACACGCTCATGAGTACCACCGCACGCTCTTCTCCGCTACGCGTGACGCCCGCTGGGGTCTCCCATCTATTAATGTCACATGTCTATGCTTGTTCTGACTTGTTCACCCCCCTCCCCTCTGACACGGACACGAGCGGACGTCACAACATGGCGGAGTTTAGTAGAACGTATGGTGGTTACTGATTAGTTTAATGAGTTTCATAGTATTGATTGATTGATTGATTATATTGCATTAAAGCCTACAATAAACTAGGGGTCGTAGCATGCCCGAGGAGCGACCCTCATGTACATGAATAATAAATATTAAAGCAAAGTGGGGGATACCTCGATGCGTGTGATGACGCCTTCCTCCCGACTGTGCTCTAGGACTACAAACAAAAACATAAGCGCGTCAAACATACAGACATACGGATATCAACAGAAACATATAGAATGATGAAGCGATACTTAAAATATATTTAATTTTAATCATGAATTTGGACATATTTTTATAACCGATTGTTATTATTATAGTTTAAAATTTAATTTCAATATCAGTATAATTAAATAAAAAGCTCATTCCATCCATAAATAGCGTTCAAGATATATATTATATGAATGTATATTTTAATATCTTGAACCGATATGAATATAGGCTGAAACTAATAATTATAAATTTATCATTTTAATAATGTAAAATCAAAACGAACCAAAGTCAGCCAGTCTATTAAAATCAATAGCTACCGGGTACTAACTACAGCTGAAGTGCAAAATAAATATATTATATAACTCTTGGATGGTTCACGAGGTGGTGGGACTCACTGTTCTCGCTGGTGGAGTTGGTGGTAGTGGTGGTAGTGGTGGTGGTGACGGGGCCGTCCGTGTTGTTGTCGTTGAGGGTCGTCCGCGTCGTCGTCTTCACCACCATCGATGTAGTGTTTACTTGTGAATTCTTTAGAGTAATACAGATATTATTATAATTTATATTTAGTTATATATTTCTTCTCATTGATTTATAATAACAAAATAATGTATACATTTTAAATTAATATAGAATGAAAATTCATACAAACAGGATTCCCAGAGGTTAAGGGCTGGAATATATCTCTAGGCAATTTAAAACGTTATCAAATGTTTAGTTTATGAAGAACTGTCTATATATTCATTATTTAAATATTATAATATTGTTATATATAATTTAAATAGTTTGTTGTAATTTTTGTATAATAAAAATATAAAAAAATTGCCAAAACCTCGTATCTTAGTCATATTGTGAGAACGACACCTGCAACTTTAGATATTTACAGATGTCAATCAGCTGGATCGTCTGCTCTTGTGGTCATATGATATTAGTGCATGTGGTACCTGCAGGTGTATGTTGAGTTCTGGTGGTGGCTGTTCCTGCGAGGTGTGGTCCCTCACGGAGTCAACGGTGATGTCTCCTGACGCGGCCGTCACGTCGTGAGACGCCTCCGGGATCTCCTCCTGAGACATTTAATATTTGTATTGGTGCAATTGCAATAATATATATATTTTGAGTATAAATAAATATATATTATTCTTATGCAATTATAATGGTACTAAACTTGTTGGTACATTTAATAATTTATGGTGCATTGCATTTATTGTATATTTTTCATCTGTTTTTAGCACTTATTGGCTACTCTTGGGTCATTAATGTTTTAAATATATGTAAATTGTAGTTTGTCCGTATTCTCTGTTGCAGCAGCAATATATGTGTCATTATATATCTATGAGCCGTATCAGCCGTATCTATGAGTATTATATAGTTCCAGTACCTTGTGTTCTCCGTTCGTGAGCGGAGTGTCTTCGGAGGGACCGCGCAGGGAGGCCGCCCACGGAGACAGCAACACGTGGCATTGAGCGATCGTCACCTGAGGACAGTTATTTATCACTTACGAGATAATATATACACATATACCATATATAGTACTACAAGTTAAGGATGCCATTAAAAATCAATTTAAGGCCTTCTAACCCGGCTTGTAGCTTAACGGTATGTCTGTTTGGGACACAGCACTGCTGCTGGACACTGAAGTATAGTTTCATATAAATAAATTTTAATTTTGAATATATAATTTACTTATATTTACAAAAATTTTGTCTGTGCTTAATAAATTTGTTCTTATTCTAGTTGTTATGTGTATATATACCAATAATCAATAATTATATATAGTTATTTATTGACCTTGGTGGCTGATAGAGTGATCCTCTGCAGTTCTGATGACGAGTGTAGATAGAGAGCCTCTCCTCGTTTCGAGAAACATAAACTTGATATACCACTGAAATAAAAAGATATAATATTATTATCATACAGACATTATAGGACTAGTTTTAAAGTATTTTATATGTAAACAAATTTCGTCAATATCTATATAGACATTAAAATATTCAAAAGAAATCTATACAAACAGACATTTTGATGATTTGATACATATTTTAGTGAAGTCAGGAATAACATGTAGAAATTACTTTATCATAAAACATTTAAAATAAAATGTTGACTCTTTAATATTTTACTGTATGTATAAAGTACATTAGACACTGCGAGTGATTAATGTATTTTCACCCTTATTAAAGAGTGACAGGGCGAGTACCCACTTGATGTCCTCCTTGCGGACGGCGGCGGCGTTGAGTTGTCGGCGCAGGTCCGGGGACAGCACGAGGCAGTCGCCCAGGTTGGTGAGGCACAGCAGGCACCACTCGCGGTGGCGCTCCCCGCTCGCCACGCACTCGAACCACGAGAACGCCATGCGGCGGACCTGGGTTCACATATGTATGTCTGTGACTCAATGACGCAAACAACGTTTAATTCGGTCTCAAACGTAGAGGAAAATGTTTATTTATATTACTCTCATTAAGTATAAGTTAAGTATACCCTTAAGTGGTAATCGCAATTAATGTTTATATTATTCTCAGAGCTGGCAATTATAGTACTTACCCTGGCGCCCTCGTGCGCGGTGAGCTTATACTTGCTGTGCGGCTTGAGCGAGGGCAGAGTGAACACCTTGAACTGCTCCTCCGAGGTGATGAGGACGCGCTGGGAGCCCGCCTCCGGCAGAGGAGCCACGCCGCGCTCCACCTGCCACATACACCATTATATACATACTATAAGAGATGAAAGTCTCTTACTCTCGAGTATGAGACTACTCTCCAGTATAAACACATTTCTACATAAGGTGGGTGGAGCCAACTTCTAGTACATATAAAATTATATATATATATACAAACAGAAACTGTAATATACATATATATATAACAGTTTCTGTTTGTTTGTCGTATTCAATTACCTCCAATGGGTCAGGCAGCGGTACGGACGCTCCGTCTAATACTGTGATGCCTATCACAGGCGCTCTGTGCTTCAACTGGATTTCCTTTGCAAGCTGGCATGTTACCTAAAATGAAAACAGATTTTAATAAGATATTGTAATGACTTCCAAGTATTATAAATACACTATGATGATATTAAAGAGACTGTGAATTGACTTGATTCCTAAGACAATAATGAATACAAATATTCATTTATCATTCTATTTTATTCAGACAAACAGACAAACAAACAGACATTCACTTGTAATTGTCATACTCACGGGCTCCTCTTTCCTCTTGTTGGTGTTAGGTACGTGTATGGTGAAGGCGTAGACCGTCCCGTTGTTCGTCCCCGCCCATAGAGTGGGCGTGGAGTTCTGGGCTGTAATTTTTTTTTATCTTATCTCTTGGAACTACTTTGTATTTGTTAGTACAATATTCACTTGTACTTCTAGAAGTATAATCACTTTTATTAAATTTTTAATAGATATTGAATGAAAATATATTATTTGCTCATGAATTATATATTGCAGAGTTAGAAAAATGGGTTATAAATTTCATCGGTTGGAATAATCCGAGATTGCTTCCATTCCGAGAAAAACGGATATATAAAATGCTAAATTCACCGAAGTAGGTAGCTGAAATGTTAGATGGCTTCCCCGAGCTCTCGGGTTCGAATCCTGCGCGTCTCTATACATTAGTTAAGTACGTACTGTTAAGAAGGAAGGTCCTCGCGAAGTACAGACAGCGCACCATAGTACCGAAGGCGTCGTCGGTGGAGCGAGCTTCCACAGCACGCTCTATGGGCTTCACGTCTGCGTCCGCTTCACTGATTTTATCCGTTATTTTCTTCGAAGCAGGCTAATTAAAAAAACCAATACTTTATTGAATGAAGGCTTTATACACGATATTTACATGTAAGCTATATAACCAAGTTATTTGCCACAGACCCGAGAAGAGTTGGCGAAAGAAACTCAGACTTCCTTATATTATTTTTTAAAGCCATACTCAAAGATTAAATAAATACAATGACGTATATATTATATACACCCCTGTGTGTGTATATATCATAATGTCACCTGTGTGGGTGAGGTGGGACTGGCTGAGGTTGTCGTCTGGCGTCTCTGAGATCTTCCCTTTCGAAGTCGTCTGAAGGATTCTCTTAGTGACTTTTTGAAAGATTTTCTCCTTGAAATTGGAGTGTCACCGGCGCCGGAGTGGTCTGTTACGATTTAGAAATAATATAATTAAAATTAATTTGATGAGGATCGATTTCTCGTAATATATACACTTATATCAATATTGATTTTCTTTTACAAATTTACACATCATTAAGATAGTTCTATAGGCGATAACAATTATATAATTTGAGATTGAAGGGCACTGTAGGTTGCTGGAGGATAGTGACCCCAGCCTCCTCAGTGTGTGTGTGTGTGTGTGTGTGAGTGTGTGGCGGTCACCGTGCGGGTTGAGCGTGCACTTGTGCGTGAGCGGCGCGGGTCGGAGCGCGTCGATGAGCGCCAGGCCGTGCGCCGTGCCCGCCACCACCACGCCCCACTCCCACTGCGCCGCCAGCGCCGTCACCGCCGCGGGGGGCGACAGCTGCCCCACCGCGCTGGCCTGCAACACCGCGCGACCTTTACACCTGCACTCTTACGATATATATATGATACGACTACTATTATTATTCATATGGGTTGATAATATTGAGGAATTTAACAACAAGATTTTAAATCCCAGTTTCTATCATAATCCATCCGGAATATATTTTAGTCAAACGAACAGATAAAAAACAATTAGCAAAAACCGAGAATTCAAACAATGCTCTTAAAAATAAAAATTGAGCGTTGCTATGACTTATGTAAATTAAATTGAATATTAAATACAAAGGAACCCATCTAAGTATTATCTGTTTGAAACTATGAAGTCTAGAATATATTTAGGTGAAAAAAAAAAATATTTTTTTCACAACTCACTTGGTAGCCGGCAGGGAATGTGAGTGCTCCAGTGCGAAGAGTTAGCTGGTCGTGACCTTTCCAGACGAAACCATCTCTGTCTGATACGATATTAACGGATACCGACTGAAACAAAACATTTTATTATTTACTAGCTGATGCCAGCGACTTCGTTAGCTCCCACAAATCCCATGATTAAAATATTACGATGCTGGCTTTAAACTCTATACCCGATATATTAGTTACTTTGTGGCAAGGAGACATTGATAAACTCTATACCCGATATATTAGTTACTTTATGGCAAGTAGACATTGATAAACTCTAAACCCGATATATTAGTTACTTTATGGCAAGGAGGCATTGATAAACTCTATACCCGATATATTAGTTACTTTATGGCAAGGAGACATTGATAAACTCAATACCATATATATTAGTTACTTTATGGCAAGTAGACATTGATAAACTCTAAACCCGATATATTAGTTACTTTATGGCAAGGAGGCATTGATAAACTCTATACCCGATATATTAGTTACTTTATGGCAAGGAGACATTGATAAACTCTATACCCGATATATTAGTTACTTTATGGCAAGGAGACATTGATAAACTCTATACCCGATATATTAGTTACTTTATGGCAAGGAGACATTGATAAACTCTATACCCGATATATTAGTTACTTTGTGGCAAGGAGACATTGATAAACTCTATACCCGATATATTAGTTACTTTATGGCAAGTAGACATTGATAAACTCTAAATCCGATATAATAGTTAATTTATGGCAAGGAGGCATTGATAAACTCTATACCCGATATATTAGTTACTTTATGGCAAGGAGACATTGATAAACTCTATACCCGATATATTAGTTACTTTATGGCAAGTAGACATTGATAAACTCTAAACCCGATATATTAGTTACTTTATGGCAAGGAGGCATTGATAAACTCTATACCCGATATATTAGTTACTTTATGGCAAAGAGACATTGATAAACTCTATACCCGATATATTAGTTACTTTGTGGCAAGGAGACATTGATAAACACAACGGTTGGGCACACATACATATAACAATAATTTCCATCTGGTATTCCGAAAGCTTAGTACATAAGCAAAGTACATAATCTTAGTACATAAGCGTAATACATAAGCGTAGTACAGATGTAACTAATATAATATACTACATATTGTATTTTTTAAATACCTTAACTTCAGCGGTGCTGGGTGTGGTCTTCAGGCTCGCGATGACAATATGGCCGGCCGCTCCACCGATGGTCAGCATACCGGATAATGGACAAAGTAGAACCTGAAAATGTTAATAAATATGTTTAGTTGTGTGAACTTGGTAAAATTTCAAATATGGATATCGAAACTGGTAGGATTCGAACCTGGGACCTTTTAGAAACCGTCCCGTCGCTACTAATTAGCTATAGTGTCGCTAGCCATGAGCAGGTTCGAATCCTTCCCGTATCGTTAATCTTTTCATTGTTTATTAATTTAAAATTTAAATATGATATATAATACTAGTATAGCATGTCCATACTCGTTTGACGGCGAGTCTCGGGTCGTCGCTGTAGGGGTCGAAGGTGCCAACTCTTCTGAACGGCGGCCATTCTTCTTCATCCGTCTGGCTGTCGTTGTTTTCGCCTATTTCTTCACCACTATATTAAAAGAAGAATTAAATATATACAAAGACAAGATATAAAATTCAGACATTTTATTAAAAAATTGTATCAATGACGACGACGAATACTCTTACATATATTTTATTTACTAATTTACCAGACTAAATTCAATTATGGCCTTAGTCAGCCATGCTTCGAGCTCACGAGTAACAACTACGAATGGGCTCAAAACTTGTCAGGAAAATTCCGGTTGAAATTTTGACGTGAATACCGGTTAAATATATATATTTAAAATATTTCTATTATATAACCCTATGGCTGAATAGTGAGATACTGAAGGTGTAAAAATGGTAAATAAAGTCTTATAACCTCATATGTACCGTTCTAACAGGACAGTACATTTCCACATACAAAGAACGTACTGGACCCCTACCATGCATCTACTCTACGCATCTACGCTTCAACAAATTATATAACAATAAAATTGAAATGATATTTTACCTCGCAGTAGACCGTTTCAGCCCGCTTCAATACAGAAAGCAATAAGCAAAAGATGATACGATTAGCTGAATTGGGGCGAGGATCAAGACTGGCCAGAGTGACGAGTAGTTTTGATATTAGTAATGAAGAAATTAAATAATGTTGCAATCAATAATAAATTAAATTCGGTTAATGTACACACTAGGGGAATGTTTACGACTGTACATATATTTTAATCGCAACCGAAAACATGTTCTTATACTGTGTCATTAATATCTATGAACATGTTTAGCCATGTTAAGCTTATTTCAATTTTATATTAATATATAATGACAAATATACCAACACGGGCAGGGATTCGAACCCGCAACCTCTAAACCCATAGATTTTCCACGGACGGAAAACCGGACGGCTTCCCAGAGGTAGCGGATTCGGACACCTGCCTGAATCGATTTATCTTTCATTCTATATGTATTTTAAGAGTTATATACTGTACACACGCCCTATGCTATTGTCGTTATTATTATTTGGTTATGAAATATGATATTTTAAATCATAGTTCCCAATCTATATATTCAAATATTCTGATAAAAGTACCTGAATAGTGGTGCCGTGGTGTATTTGTAGAGGGGTGTCATGACCACCCCGGTGACGTCCCAGAAGCGCACGGAGCCGTCCTCGTGGCCCGTGAGCAGCACCTGGCGCTCCGACTGCTCCGACGACTCCACTATACCACCCGAGATCGGCCACTGGCTCTCCGAGTATATGTTCTCTGTTTGTTGTTGGCCTGCGAATTAAATGTCATATAAATATTTATTTAAAAAAATAAACTCATATTAGAAAAATAACTACTGTGTTATACAACCATTGGAGGAGCACAAAGTGGGATTCAAACCCACGACTTTCGATCTATCAGACTAACCAATAAACCAAAAGGTTATAAATACTATATGATTTACCAATAAATAATATTATATACTTAGTAGTGATAGGACATTTAAATAACATATAACAATAGCAATTCTTTAAATATGTGAAACTAAGGATGGGCTAGTAGAACTATAATATTAATTCTACATAACAGCTATATTTCAGCATAGAATGAACTGGTGAAGTTGACACGTATCCCTACTACTGCGAGCTCACTCGTACCAACTTCACGGCAGTGGTCTTATTTGTAAGTGGTAGTGTCGTGGTACCGGCGGCGACGATGTTGTCGTAGACGTTGTCGGCCACGTGGTCGACGAGGTGCGCCGTGGTGACGGCCGACGCGTGTATGGACACCAGGTAGGGCAGCCGCAGGGGGCGCCACTTGTCGTCGCACAGGTCTATCACCACCAGCTCCTCCTCCGCTAATACCACCTGGGAGACATGAATGAGGTTTCATTATATGGAAACTGTTCCCTTAATTTGTAATCCATTCTAAGTCTACTATTTGACGTCAGACTAATATATACTTGTCATTGACAATGAAGTAGTCTGTATATAATTCGTGTCTGCTTGATGTGCGTATATAGCGACGGTATGGCCCTCACCAGCGCGGCGGCCACCTGGTGCACGGTGAGCGGCAGCAGCGCGGCGGGCAGGCTGGGGCGCTCCTCCTGCAGCGGCACTCCGTCCGGAGGGACGGGGGTCGTCGTGAAGAAGTCGATTACCTATTCATAACAGTTCATAGAGCTTTATTGCATACTGTATTATACAAACATATTTATTTATTAATACATTTTTCAATGTCATTTCTAAATGTCTATTTATCTACGGACAGGATTTGAGCCCGCGACTTCTTGGAAACCGGCCCGTCGCTTTACTAATTGAGCTACCGTGTCAGTGCCTTTTCGATGAATTTAGCAGTTTTTATCGGGATCTTTATAGATATTATAATTTTGCTTTGAGTCTGTGCTGAATATTAAAAGAGTTGTTGAATTATATTAATAATACATACCCGACTAGTAAAGTCAAATGCCACGTGCTTCTCTCCTTGTTGGACGGTGACTGTGTATTTGTCTGAATATGAAGCTCTCGGCATACCACCTGAACAAAAATATCTTTATTGAAATATTTATAATAGAATTTCTTCAATATTCTGTAACTATTGAAATCAAATAATTATTACAGTACCACTGGTATGAGAAACGTCGATAGTTTTCGAGTAGTCACAAAACCAGTTCTTAATTGTGATTGGATTATTAACAACCACAATCAAATAACAATCAATCACAATCAAGAACTATTTTTTGACTGCTTGAAAACTATCGACGTTTCGTAACGTCAAAATTCATACTACGGGCTATTGGTACTTAAAAATAATTTATATAATAATATCAAATGTATGTTCTTTAGTAATACATTCTTCAAAATATATGATAAGCTGGAAATTTTGCTGAACTTTAGAAAAATACAGCCGTTCAAAAACGTTTTTTGTTTGTTTGGCAATTTAAATTCTATAACAAATAAATAATCTCACCAGCATATATGATGAGCTCATCCCCGCCCACGCTGCTCCTGCTCAGTATCTTGGTGATGGCCTTGCAGGGGTAGGGTCCGTAGGGGGTGACGGGCTCCTTGAGGGGCCTGTCGCTGGCCGCGCCCGCCACCTCCCACGTCACGTACGAGCCGTCGTTGTGGGAGGACGTGAAGTGCTCTCCTGTAACAGATATTTTTTAACATATAATATAAAGAAAAATTTCTCTCCGACGTCTAATATTTATTTAAATATTAAATACGTTTAACGTGACTTAGCATGGTAATAGACAATTGCAAACGGTAAGTATGTTAGTTCTGAGGTGGTCAAATCTAGTCTTCACATATAGTTCTACCTTCATCATTCCAGCACAAGCTCTCCAGCTGCTGGTTGGACACGAAGGTGTGTGAAGGTGCGGAGGTGGCTCGGTCCCACAGCACCACCAGGCCACGATTGTATCCTATCAGGATACGGCTTGGGACCTTGGGGTGTTCGCATACCGACTCCACAGCGCCAGGGTTGACTTTGAAGTCTTCTGGACAGCTGTAAAAATGAAAAATTGTTTAAAATTATATAGAATAGATTATTTTTTTTATCTTTTAATCAGTTATTTAAATGACATATTATACGTAAATAGCTTTTTTTCAAAATTGTATGGAATATCGTCTGCATGAAAAAGCTTGTCTAACTCTTTCTTATATTATTTTTAAGCAGGTTTTATATATAAATCTAATCTTAAAATTAATTATATCAGAATTTTAATACATATTGTGATTCACATAACTACATCCTGATTGAAAAAAATATTATTTAAATATTTTTAAGTAATTATAACTCATAGTTCACTCTTTCATATCACAAGGTGATAGAAAGTTTAATTTTTTAAATATGTATTTATAAATAATAGCTTATGTCTCACTTTTATATTTATATTTACCCGACTGTATTCACGGGGTGAATACAAGTTCAACTGTTCACGCCGCGAGTTCGCCACGCTTCGAGCTCATGAGTAAGAACCCCGAATGGGTTCGAAGCTATTCGGGCACATTTCTAATATAATTCCACGTGAATACAGCCGGGTAAATAAAAATATAATAGTCATGGTTAACGAAAGTTTAAATATAAAAATTATGGCTCACTTTTGCATAACCACATCCTGATAAATGACATCTTCGTGAACTGTGAACGCGTTGCAGTCCAACGTGTAAATATTTCCACCCTCTGTACCAAGAAGAATATTGTTTCCAGAGGATTCCACGCACACTGAAGAGATCTTCTTGTTTTTGCCTTCAAAGGCATGTGACTTGATTTTTACTAGAGACTTTTCATTTATCTCCCACAAGTGAAGACTGTTGTCATCGCAGAGTGATATAAGACGCCCCGTGCCTGGAATATTCATATATATTAATCAGGGGACTATCGCCGTATCGATGAAAGGGGGCCCTCGAATTGCAGGGGCCCCGAACCTGTGGTAGGAAAAATCTTTATCTTTTGATAAAGATTGAAGAAGAGACTTGGGGGGTAAGTAGGGGTTATCCCCAAGTTACGACACAGGGCGGAGGCACGTTACTCATCTGATATTAATTACGGAATATATTCTAGGTTTACAAGTTATTATATTCATATACATATATTGCTCATACGCTTAGCTACCCCAGTATTAATTATACGGGGCTCCTCGGCTGTGGGGGCCCGAACGTGTAACAACGTTATTTGTTTTTGAAAAAACATTACTATGACTTACTCCCTACTCCCTCCAAATTATAAAAAAGAGTCTAATGCACGTTAGCCATATAATATTAATTATGTATATATTCTAGGACAACTAGTTATTTTAATGAAGTCAAAGACAAGTCATTTATTAGTTGTAGCTATGAACCAACCAAGCGTGCACTTTAACGCTGGGTGTGGTTACTACAATTCGATATGAGGTTACGGTCCAACGGGTGCTGGTAACCAATCTATTATTATATGTATATATGTATGTTAATAGTTATGTATGTTTGTATATCTGCTATGATACTTTGAATTTAATCTATTTTAGATCAGTGTAACTGTGCTCTAGATTGGTTTGTTTCAAGAATTATCCGCTTGAAGTATACAAATTGAAAATATTTCAAATATAATACAAACGAATGGTTACATTTAAAATAAATATAGAATTCATTATTCATTAGCACGGACAGGACAATAAATAAAATATATAAAATGGTAGATAAATTGTAACGGTACACAGTAGCTCAATTCTCGGAGTGACGGAATAAGATCCTAGGTGTGGCTGGTTCGAGCACTGCTCCAGATGAATTTTTCTCTACATATTTTTTGAAAACTGAATTATTTGAACACGGCTTAACATGTTTATAGACAAGTTCAAACATAAATAACACTAAACTGACTTAACTTAACTGAAAATATATTAAGAATATACTACCATTAGTCACTGAATTATTATAAGAATTAAACGGTATTTTATTTCAATTATATGACTTTTCTTTTTTCATTGTTTAATTTTTATATTTGAAGTTATCTTTTTGGCACATAAATAATATAAAATAAATAATCGTGAAATATAATAATATTTTCCCAACATGTTTGTTTAGTATTTTATTGATAGATCAAAGTCAAATCAAAAGCCACAGATAACAATATAAATACAATTTTATTCTAATTAGCACATAAGCAAATAATAAACTTTTGGTATAAGATGCATTGCCATCTTTAAAAGTGAGTGTAGGATTTCGTTATTCAATCTACAGCGCACTATTTGACCCCCAAAAAATGGCGAATTAGAGTCTCGACCAATCACATGAGATCACTAGCTCACTAGTAAACTTTTCACAATGCGATATTAGTACACTAGCTGACCTAGTGCTTAATAAATATTATAATGAAAATACTGATTTAGGAAGAAGCCAGGGTCCAGGTCTCTTGACATCATAAAAGCCAGGTCTATTGGTGCTTTACCATCAATATTGTGCCGGATTGTGATATTCAAATAGTTAATACTTAAAATTATTGCGTAACAAGTTAAAAGATTACCATGTTATTTCATGAACCTACTCTTTGGAACCGTGAAAGTAGAGTCTGACGTTTCATTAGTGCACAGCACGACTGTTGGCTGAGCTGGCACGAACTCTAGTCTGGTCTGGTCTAGAACTATTTTAACATACGTACCAGGTATGAAATGTATTTGTGTGACGACAATGTCAGGGTTGCTGTGCTGTCCGTATAACTCAACGCCGGGTCGTCCATACACTTTCAAAGCACCGGACGCGGTGCCGAGGGCCGCCAGTCGGAGTAGAGGATCCCAAGCAAGAGCTGATGCCCTGTGAGGAAAACCATGCTGGACTGTCTGTGGATAAAAGATATCACTGTAAATATTATAACAGTTCAATGATAGAGTTAGTGCAGATGTAGTTTTGGAAAAGTTAAATATGTTTTATATTTATATTATTACCGACTTTTGATCTTTTATAATTTTGATTAGGACTGTGACTGATACGGTCACACCTTGGAACCTTGACATCTAGAGTCTGACGTTTCATACGGGCAATGTATGCCTATTTGATTGAAAATAATTTGACTTTTATTGTTTGTAAGACGTTAAAAACAATCAAACATATAAATCCGTATCTTTAATAATGCAGTTAGTAAGGTAAAACTTAACTTAGATATACATTGGGGAGCTTAAAGATAATATATTTTCATTAAAATTCATAGAATTTGTTTTTCTAGGATGACGTTAAAAACATGTTAAGCTTATTTATATTTTAAATACATTTATATATATATACATATATGTAACTAATTTCAATCAACAAATTTATTGAAAATATAAAAATGTCTAACTTCGATAGTCTATAATCGTCTTAACTATATTTAAAGACGCGGGTAGCGATACGTTAATTCAAATGATCTTTGGTTCAAGGCGATTTTTAAATATACAAACGAAAAGTCACTTCCATAGCAATAATAAATATACATCAGTTTCTTAGAAAATATCCATTGTAAATATTTCATCCATTGTCATTGATATCGCGCTGCGTCAACATTTTTATATATATTTTTTATATATATATAAATTCTAGTGTCACAATGTTTGTTGAGATTTTAAAAAAATTAATGAAATTTCGCACAGATATGTTATTTTGTCCAACTTTAATGTAGGCTATTATATTAATATTTACCCGGCTGTATTAACGCAGAATTAAATCGGAATGTGCCCGACTAGTTTACTAGTTCACGCCGCGAATCCGCCACGCTTAAAGCTCATGAGTCCCGAATGGGTCCGAAACTAGTCGGGTACATCCCGATTTATTTATACGTGAATACAGCCGGGTAAATATAAATATAATAGTTATGATTCATGAAAGTTTAAATTAAAAAAAATGTAGGCTATATATTATTTTAATTTTATCACTATATTTTGATCGGAAATAATATTGATCAGTTTTTAAAGTTTCCAACAGATGGCGGTGTTGGTTAATCTGTTGGCAAAATGTCTACCTAAACTAATAAAGTTGTCAATATATTGTATTAATGTTTTTACTATTATTTATGTACTTTTATTTTGAAGCTTCGACGGGAAATTGCACTTCCAATGTATAAAATGCGGACGAAGTCACGGGCAACAGCTAGTATATATATACTCAGATATACACTCGTTATAGTTATACCATTTTCAACTCAAGAACGTAATGTACCAATTTTAATTGTTTTTTTTTGTTTTTGGATTTTTCTCAGCCTCTGAGAATATAAGCTTTACTTGAATTTGTTCAAATCAAATATGATTCATTAGTGAATATTATAATTGTAATTTATAAATAAGTTAAAATAGTATCCATGTAGTTGCTTGTTCTTTCATGGAAGTATTCTTTGGAACCGTTTAGAGTCTGACGTTTCATAAGTGTATATTTGAAATAAAAAAAAAAGACCTTTGAAAACTACAAGAAAAGGAGAGATAGTCGAAATTAAAATAGATTAAAAAACAAATAATTGAATCGACTACATTTTCTTCAGTAAATGTCTTGGATTACCGCCAATTTAACATTTTGCATGCATTTGTATAAGAAACTTTTATTACATAAGAATACCAAAGGCTATTCTTACATACAAGAATGCAGAGTCGTATGTTGTGTCAGTGGTAGTGGGTTCGATCCCCACACATATTTTAAGAAAAACTTATATTATTTAAATTATAATTAGGAGATGTCTGATTTATTAAAAAATATAGTTTATCTATGTTTATCTCTTGTCATCATATCAGCTTTTATAGTACGAGCATGGCTTAGTTTGGAGCTAGATTGCTTTGTGTGAAGTTGTCTGAATATTTAATTCTGGAAATTTATCTTTGGAAAGGAATATGAATTTATCTTTGGAAATGTCTGAATATTAATATTCATCCTATATTAATGAAATTTTTTTCAAAGTTTGTTATATGAGTAGACAAATTATAAACATACATAAACTATTATCTTTAATACATGTTATTTTTATATATATTTATGGATATTAAATATAACCAAACACGTAGATCTAGAATACAAGTTTGTATCGGGATCGAACCCACGACCACAGGCACAATAGATGAAGTAGCGACCACTGCGAGAGTCAGTCACCGAATGTATGTATGTATGTATGTGTACACAAAATTAATGTTAATGTATTTTCTTATCTTCTAACTCGTCTGTCCGCCCAAACCATTGTTAAATTGTTATATTATCTGAACGTTATCAAGGGAATTTTATCGAACATTTAACATTCTTTTTCTATATGTATATATTAATCAGTTAAAAATATCTTATGTCATTGAAGCGGGTAGGAACACAATAGCTCAATTCGTAGAGCGACGGGACGGTTTTCTAGAGGGCGCGGATTCAAATCAAAACTGTATCGATTTTTTTGTGCTTACGTTTAAAAATATATAAGCCTGACGTGGCTTAAATGTATATATACAATTTGAAATATTATTTCGTCTTCTATATACGTTACAGTATTTATATATATACTTCACTGTTATATATAATAACAATCACTCCTAACCGGATAGCGTAGGCGTAATTAGGGCTTCGAATACAAACCAAAAACAGATGAAAGTTCTTCCGGTATGTGATTCAAATCAGCCATACATTGTTTATATTTCTATGGCACCTCTACCTATGGTGTAAATTAAATACTATCTAGACATATTATCTATATAACTATATGTGCTTTGGTCAAACAGTGGCTTGACTTCGGACCATAATTTTGAGTTTTAATGTTTATTTTTGGACCTTTATATGACTCTGACTGACATATAGGTGACATTGAGTGTCAAAGTAAACAATGAAGTAGTGTGCGTAATGTATCGCATTGTAGTGTGTGTAATGTTCAATAATTCAATATATTATATAAGACTATAAGTTTACTGCACTTCTTTATATAAGCTTTCACTGTACCAAATTTCTTATTTCTTCCGAGTATATTTCGTAAAAAAGTTCTTGCTTCACGTAATAATAACAACTAAATATTTGGTTATTTTCCCTCTCTCTCTCTCTACATTTCTCTACTGTAGAGAGACTCATACTGTCATGTCATACAATAGATGATAACGTTCAACCTCTTTTGTTTCATAATTGCCTGGTACATTAAAAACCCACCTACTGACAGAATTCATATATATATTTAATGAATTAATTAATTTTGTTAGCAAGTTGGCCTTAATATACCAGGCAATTATAAAATCACAAGAGGTTTACTGTTATCAGATAGTAAAATAGATTGAATACTTGTTGGTATATTTAGTATATATAAGTATTTGTTACTATATTTTGAATGAATGTAATCAAAATGAATTAAACATAATGTACATATATATATTATAATGTATATATATATAATTAATTTTGCCACTGCTGGGTTTCAATGTACCAGGCAATCATGAAATCACAAGAGGTTTATCGTAATCAGATAGTCGAATAGATTGAATACTTGTTGGTATATATATAGAAGTATATTTTAGTATATGTTATATGTACATATAATTAATATTTGATTAAAATATCATATGTATATATATATATATATATATATATATATATATATATATATATATATAATTAATTTTGCCACTACTGGGTTTCAATGTACCAGGCAATCATGAAATCACAAGAGGTATATCGTTATCAGATAGTCGAATAGATTGAAGATGACTTGTATAGCGTTCATGAGCGCCTGGTATGTGCTTACCGACACCAGTCCATTGGACCGGTTTTGTACCGTTATGGTATAACCAGTATCATGGGATTTTGTATCTATTTTCAGAATACCAACATGGTAATACCATTGTTTTATTATATATTGTTTGCTTCAATGATTTGGAAAGTCCGCTTGAAGGTCTGTATGTATGTATGTATGAATGAATGTCACTACTTTTTTTTTTAAACTAAAGGTGTCTCTATGAATATTATAGTTCAAATATATGTATGTATATGTGTGTTTCTTCTCAGAGCAGGGCGCGTATGTAACCTTCGTAGATTTAATATTAAGTTAAGGAGTGTCTTTACAGAAGAGCTTATTTATATAAGTATGATATTAAAATAGTTTGTCCTGACACTTCTATTTGACGTACACAAGAGATCACTGATATTGATTAAAAGTGAAAAATATATAAAAAATACTGAGCTGACAGAATATTATCAACTCAAAATATTTATAAGAAATTATATTTAATAAAAGACAACATAAGACAGAGAACACTATAGTAGTTTCCTTAATGTCGTATGAGACGACAGTATATCATATAAAGCCTCATTCATACATGACACACGTTGGAATTTAAACAACGCTAAGAGTTAGCGTCTATTAAACCACAGACAGACAACCCTTATTCAGAGCACTAATTACAATATCACACAGCACTGTTAATTGAGTTGTGATATCATTATTATATTAATTTTACCGTCTTAATTAGTGCTCTAAGTAATATATTATAAAATAATTATAATTCATTATGATTGAAATAACAAGTACGGTACGCACAGAATGGCTGAGGTCTCCTTGTAGGCATAGAGATGTGTCAGGCTTCTTTTAAAATAAATAGTAAATTAAAAAACATACAATTAAAAAAATATATTAAAATTAATGTGTATGTGTGTGTGAGTGCTTGTGTGTTTGTTTAATCCCGATACAGTATCGAGAATAATAAAATGTCAGTAAATTTATAACTATATTAATATGTATTTAGTGTGTTTCTGTTTGTGTGTTTCTCTGTTTGTGTGAGTGTGTTTGTATGTGTGTTTGCTCCCGTTACAACATAAAAAAAGCACCCTTTATTTTACAACAAGGACACATTATACACTCAAGTAAAGTAAAGTTTCAGTCAGTCTAGATTTAATAAACCATATACCTAAATCACATAAACGTTTGTAATAATAAAATCACAATAAAATCAGTGTATGTATATATGAATGTGTGTATGTGTGTGTGTATGTGTGCGTGTCTGTTTGTGTGTATGTGTGTGTGTATAAATAGTTTACGTGTAACGGCGTGGGTGATATGATGTCACTGTGGCAGCGACTTTCGTTGCCAAATGACATCATTTTATATGGTGCACAATTCTCTTATTATATACTGAGGCTGTTATATTGAGGTCTGGACATTTGATATAATAACCTTAAAGATGTTTCTTTATTGGTGGCCGCACTGATAGACAAATGGCATTAAGGCTAGTCGTATAGAATGATAAGTGGATTTGAAATGTTGATGGAGTTATGATCGAGTTAATCAATCAATCAATCAAAAATATAAAATATTTTATAGAAATACAATTTATGTATTAAATTTAATAGCCTTGTATGATAAATGTAAATCAATGAGGAAATAAAGATACATTTAATTAATTGGCTCTAATAGTAGAACCAATGAATTAATGAATTAAATGTATTTTTCATTAACTATTTTTATATATAAGGATATATAAAAATGGTTAATTATTTTTTTCTATACGTTAAACTAACTGGAGTAAAATTTACCAAATTATAATTCACCACTAAACTTCTATTATTTCATGTCTCTACATTCGAAAGAACTTAAATAAATAAAAATAATAACATATTGCGATCCAGAAAACAACATGGAGTCCATATCAACCTGAAAAAAGTACATTTTAAAAGAGATAGAAAAAAAGTTTAGTATGTGACATAGCACGACAGTTTGATTTATAGAGCGCGAGTAAAGCCGCTGGCAAAAGGCAGTGATAAGTTATAGCAACTCTACAGTAAGTATTTAACTTGTAGCCTCTCCGTATATATATAAACTAGGCTCTATTGTAGAGGCACGCAAAAGAACCCAAATAAATAAAAAATATATATTAACTACAAAAAATTAAAAAAATTAGTTACATTGTTTTTATATTACGGACCATTCTAAATAATATTATAAATTATAATGTGTGTTTGTTTGTATGGCTTTTACGTCTTAGGGTACAAATCTTTCTTTTTTTATTTCTTCACAAGTGATCACTGATAATGATTCAAAGTGGAAAAGAAAGAAAGAAATAAATAAATAAATAAATTGTTGGAAGAATGTTGAACACACCGCAAACAGATTAGAAACTTATTGTAATTTACATTTACTCTGTACGCGTCTATTTGTCTCTGTGTAACCATTCATTTAGCTAGCTATTTTCTATTTTCGGTGTATCCATTTTCATTAAGTTTTCCATATTAAAAAAAAAATCCTAAAAAAGTGCTGTTCCCGAACAATTAAATACTATTAGACTGTATTTTTCAACACCGAGCGGGTGAAGCCGCTGGGCAAAGCTAGTTAACTATAAATATAAATATAATTGTACACTTTCGTTGGAACACTATAAAATTTTGAACGCACATTGCCATCCAGAAAATAACACGGAGTCCATATCAATCTGAAAAAAGTATTTTTTAAAAGGGATATAAAAAAAAAAATAGTATGTGATATAGCAAGACAGTTTGATTTGTAGAGCGCGAGTAAAGCCGCTAGCAACTCTACAATAAGTATTAAACTTGTAGCCTCTCCGTATATATATAAACCAGGCTCTATTGTAGAGGCACGCGCTAAACAGACAGGTGACTTCCTGCGTACTTCCGGTATGACAAATACCATCACGCCATTGTGCGTAGCCATCCAGTGACCAGACCCTTACTACGAGTTTTGATAGTACGAAACGTTGATAGTTTTCGAGCAGTCACAAAACGATGTTTTATTTGTGATGGTTGTTATTTTGCTGTGAATTAATCCCAACCAAGAATTTATTTCGTGACTTAGCGAAAACTATCGACGTTTCGTAACGTCTAAAATCCTACTAGCTGTATGTCATACATTTAAGTAGAATAGAGAACGAGCGTTAACACTTGTCTAGGCTCTATTATCATTAGATAAAGAGAGAGAGAGAGAGATGTCTATCACATCTATCTCTCTCTTTCTATATATTAAAATAAACATAATAAACCGATACGTGCAGGTATATGAATCCGCGACTTCTGGGAAACCGTTCTCTATCAATTGAATATCTCTATCGCTCTGTATAATAAATCTGTCGCTCTACCAATTGAACTACCGTATCGCTTATGCCGGAAATGAAATAGCGATACGGCAGCTCCCTGTTTTCCAGAGGGCGCGGGATCGAATACTGTCCGTAGTAATAAATTGTTAAATCTATATTTATTTTAAATACATCACTCAATATACAAAGATTAAAATTATTAAACCGTCTGTCAAATGGTATTTCCCACGGACAATATCTCAGGAACTTGACACATAATATTATATTCAGACAGACAGTGTTATATTTTCATTTTATATGAAAATAAAAACTATTTTTACATACAAACTTCTATCATATATACTATATACAAATATATTTACCACGTCAATAATATCGCAATTATGTCCGATTTCGGGAACGAGAACAAGAACGCCAAAAGAATTTTAAACTATTCAAAGAAATTTCGATATAAGTGACGTGGGTAAAGCCGGGTAAATATATATATATATATATATATATAACAAAACTAATTGAAAGTTTTAAGAATATCAAAATTATAGTGAAAGTGAATCAACACGTAATATAATAATATACATTTAAGATTATCCTTATGTTATCAATGAGTAAACGGACACATGATACCGTATCCTTATAACGGAGTTCTAATGATAAGGATGAATCATGACTTTTGTAACTCATGATTCGTGAATAAGAAATAAAGTGTCTTAATAATATAACACTATTTTTTAAATTTAAAACGGTCTAAATTCTACAGCTCTGGTCAATGGGTGACGATGTCAGTTTAGAATATAACTTTAAAACCTTAAAGCCAATATTTAAGATTAAAAAGTGCACAAGACAGTTTAAAAACCATTAATTATGTAACAAAGTTGTATAATAGAGTCATCATTTCTTTAATATAAAAAAATGGTAGAGCCTTAAGCGTAATGTGTATGGCGCTCTACCTTATATAGAGGCTGTGACTCATACAAATGCCTCGGCGGTAATCACCTTAGCGCTTCGCCAGAGCTATTTGTAGAGTCTCTATGACGTATTTCATTATATACATTGAGGGAACTCTACCAAACATATTTTCAATTAACCT
The DNA here is from genome assembly GCA_963555665.1 of Dircenna loreta. Taxonomy (NCBI): domain Eukaryota; kingdom Metazoa; phylum Arthropoda; class Insecta; order Lepidoptera; family Nymphalidae; genus Dircenna; species Dircenna loreta. The sequence goes on along the minus strand of OY743097.1, from coordinate 1,501,381 downwards.
AGAGCGACACGATATGTACACAAATGTGAGATTTGTGTACTGTTATCGTAATTGGGTTCTGATTCATTCCATTTGTCATAACAAGGCATTTTTTAATATGATGTTTGACCTACATACTCGTGGACTTTTGTCTTTATATATTTCTGGCTGTATTTAAGGTAAATCTTGGGCAAGTAAATATATATATATTATAGTAGTCAAGTTAATGACAATATTATAAATGAGAATGTAAGTATGTTTGTTTGTTACGCTTTTACGTTTTAACTCTACCGATCATCTTGAACTTGCCAAGGACACAGAAAAGGACATAGGGTATATTTCATTCCGAAATGATGTTCCAGAGCTCAAGTATAGAGCGCGGACGAAGACGCTGGTAAAGCTTATATTTATATCAACAAACTAAATTGACGACAGGCGGTAGCCAAACTGCATCGCTCGTTGTCTATTCTACTTGAATGTATGTTCGTAAGAGATAGTTTAGCGTAGCCGTATCTATAATACATTTATCATTCCATTATAAGCGTATTGCCATTTGTCTAGGTTTTAAATTAAGAAATAGAGGCGCTACCAGGTAAAGCCCACAGCCAAATGGCAAGCGTTCTTTGTACATTCTATATAAACGAATGAACGGAAGCTAGGGTTTAGCGTAATATATAAAATCGGGCTAGACAAGTGGCATTGACGCTGTTGGAATAGAATGATAAATGTATGGATTTCACATAGGATTACGTTTCATCTCCTACATTCATACATAAATATAGATTCAAAAGCGAACGCTTGCCATTTGGCTAACATACCTACTCTTATATCAAATATATATATATATATTCGACCAGCGTCAATGCCGCCTGTCTAGGCTCGGTACAGTTAATCTAACTACTATCAGGTAACCTCAATAATATAACCTTTGAAACCTCATCTCAGGTTCATAAAATAACGTTCTCCAAACCATAGCTCGTCTACATCACGATCAGCTCCAATGCAATCTGGTCAAGGCTACATTGGAATACAATTCTTTAACGACAATCAAACAATGTTATGTGGCGATGTATTTAATGGCATCCAAAGTTTCCTTTTTTAAGAGAGTATTAAATTTTCGTTGGAATTTATAATATAATAAATCTCGTAGACTCAAGCTGTGATATTTTGATAAATTGTATATTTACAGTATTATAACCACGGCAATACTATAATAATTTAACAAAATGGTTTCAAACATTCAATAATAATAATTATAAATTCAAAATATCTTTACGTAGCCATTTACACAAATATTATAAAAATGTCAGTATACTCAGTAAGCTATCACTAGCTTGAAATGCCGCTCTACTGAGAAGAGCTGACCAGAAACTCAACACTAGCTCTTTTTAAACTAATTTAACAATGTTTAACATGTACATTATATATATAATATACAGTTATATATATATATACATAATGCATTATTAAAACACGTAGAAGATATCATATCTTTGTTTTTACTTAGCGGTGAAAGTGTACAATGAAAATCAATTCTCTCATGACTTTAGTTATGCAATAATAGGAAGTAGAGCTTAGTCGGAAGATACAAACAATAGATTGTATATGAAACATACTTATATACAAACATATATATATATATATATATATATGTTATGTTTTTTATTATTTATCCCTTCTCCGAATGGTTTTTGAAATTCCAAAAACACGCATCCAAAACTATTTTTGGAATGGCGTTAAATTTGCGCATTGATCCCACTTTTTATATAAATAATAATATAAATAGGGAAAAAAATCATACATGTCTAATTAATAAAATAAAAACAATTACTTCAAAGGCCTTTTATTATAAAAAGACTTTTATTTCAACTTACAAAAACCTAAAAATATTTTATCCCTAAAATCTTAATCTTCTTAAAGTCCAACTAATAAATGATTCCCAACAAGCCATTGCGGTATATATATATATATATATATATATATATATGTATATATATATATATATATTCCCAACATAGATAAAAAAATGGACTTGATGAGTCTTGAACATAGCATTCCATTTACAAATTTCGAAACTCAATAATGATACTCGAGTTTTGGTCCAAATTTTTCGACAATATACCTACGTCGTTATATAATTTACCTTTAAATAAATAATTAACTTATTATTTATTTTTTTCTTTTTCAAAACGTATAAAAACCCATTTAAGTAGAATCATTCCTCACAAATGCTTTAAAATGGCGTTAATCGGCATTTCTTTTGAAGTTAGGCTTATTCAAACCTTACTAGTACGTAAATAATAAAATAGTTTCTTTCAAACGGACGCAGATACAAATCTTGATACTTGATAGCATACCTGAACGTCACCCTGCGCACACGCAACTACCGCAACTACCTATACTTGAACGGATTACAATTCTTTAAATGTAGTTAGTTTTTTTATTTTATACATATACGTTTTGAATTGAAATTTTATTATTTAGTAGTTAAAAGCCAAAATGATACGAGAATACAAATCACGATACTTGATTATTTTACTGCAGTTTAGCATTTTATTAATGTTAAAAGAAGCCAAAGCGACGCGAGAATCAATACTGATAAAGCTATCGTGATAACAAATAGATAGTGTTATAACAAAGGAATTGACCCACCAATAACAAACTTGTACAGGTGTTATGAATAAAAATATAACAAAATTAAAAAAAAAACCTTGTGTCAGATTCTATTTATTATTTAAGAGCTATTATGCCACAGACAAATATACATGTCAAACATGTAATCCTCGTTTTCGTTGTCGATTAAAAACGGTATAGCATTGTTGTAAAAATTGCTATCAAATAACTTATCCATGTATAAGAAAGAACAAAAAAGTTATTTCATGGGCCTCTTTAGAGCCGGGCAAGTGGAGTCTGACGTTTCATAATTGCAATGTATGACTATTTAAAGTAAAAAAAAACTTTGACTTATAATAAATAACATAGCATTTGTCTGTCAATAAATATGTTTAATCAACATTCATTCATATACATTATATCCATGTTACGTTGTATTTTTAGCAGTTAAATTGCGAGCTATAATCTATTTTATACTAGAAGCCCGATGATAGACAAGCATGGTTACACAACCTGGTCTGATGCCATCACTGTTTGAGCTATAAAATGCTTACGACCTCATGTTTACGAGCGTCCAGCTTGGGCAATGCGAACCATTAACATAAAATCAAAACAGACAAATATTGCTGAATTTTCTTATCTAAGAAAATTTTAGAGTAATGTTGACTTTCATTATCATTGGGATTGGGGGGGAGGGAGAGAGAGAAAGAGAGAGAGAGAGAGAGAGAGAGGGATCCCGAGAGCGGGGGGTGTTGTGGTCTCCTGTGACGATGGTTTGTCCTCTACAGGCACCACTCTCCCACATCAGTTTTTTTTTGGCCTCGACAAATGACATTGACGATAGTCGAATAGAATGATAAATGTATGGGTTTGATGAACGATATACTATGGTTTACGTCCATACATTTATTTAGAAACAAACGCTTGCCATTTGGCTGCTCAGAAACTTTAACAAAATTCACCAAATTTTAATAAGCTTCTTAAGATTTATGTTTTTTTTTTGTTATTATTATTTTGGAATGCAAAAAAGGTACATTATCTATCAATTTGTCCATCCATCCATTAATTCAACCATGTATCCAACCATCCACCCATCGATCCATCTATATAAAAATAGCTTAAGAACAAGAATAATATGGTCATTAATTTCATCATAAACAAATTTGGTAAGGCCCCCCCCAAAAAAAGGTGCACATCTATATATTGAGTGTTGTTAATCGACTTTGTATGGCTTCCTTCATTAGCAGCTCGTACGACGAACCCACAGCTGTAAGGCTTCTAATCTACGGATGCAGGTCTGCAGGTCTTCTGATATCCAAACTAGGGCTTCCATTATAATGGCTCAGTGGGCTTAATGCACTAAGAACCATATCCCCTCATCCTCAATAGGTCAGATTAGGTGGTATTTTAATATTATTTTTATTGTATTATAATTGTTCCAGAAATCAAAGTACGTTAAAACGTCAGACTTTAAAGGATACTGACTGCACCACTCATTAAATTTCAAATACATTTTATAAAACCAATAAAAAAGAAACAAGTAAAATATGCTGATTCAACCTTCTCAAGGGTCAATGTCCGATTACAAAAGACGGAGCTGGATATGTACTATCAATGATAGCGTAAAAAGTCTGTATAAAAAGTGAATATAAAAATATATATTCCGGACCAAATTAAGAAATGTGAATGGTACAATGGGAGCGATCTCTTTATAGCATTCTTGTACGTGATAGGATACCAATAAAATATATTAGAATTTTTAAACAGGGTGTTTTATTTTTAGTTTGTACATCACTTATATATATATTTAAAAATCTTATTAGAGTATACAAGAGTAGTTTGTATGGAGTTTTGGTTATTTATTCATTTGCAGAATGTATACAACAAACTTAGTTAGATTAATTATAAAAGAGCAACTGTTGAGTTTCTGACCAGCTCTTTTCAGCAGAGCATTCCGAGCTGGTGGTAGCTTACACACGGACTGACTAAATTGACAGTTTTATAATGTAATAATTGAAGATGCAAAATTGCGTGTAAATGTATACTTGAATATAGATATTTTATACTTGAACAAAGATAGAATTTGAATCAGGAACTCGTTTCTGGACTACTCGAAAACTATCAAAGTTTCGTAACGTCAGTACTCGTACTAGGGGTACTACTTTCAACGGTAAAATAATTATGAAAAAGAGGGTACTATACAATTATATTTAAAAAACCGGTTTGCTGTAAAAATCCCTTCAGACAAATATTACAATCAGTTTAGCGACCTGAACAAATATTAGAGAAAGATAACTTAGTACTGAAACGTCTTGGTAAGGGGTGAATGAACTCTATAGGAATAAGTAAACATATGTGTAATTTGAAATACAACATTCTAATAAAAAAAATCTAAATTACAACATTTGTCCAATGAAGTTGCAACGATTAGTATTGAATTGGTATACCCTGATATAGAGTGAATAAGCTTACGTATTCTCTAGGAATAAATAGACGTATATTCGCAACAATTGAAATATAACATCCTGGCTAGAAATAGCTTAAATTATCAACGAGTGGGATTGAATTAGGACAGTCCAAAGGATGTGCCACCCTCGAGGATAGCGTCCCAAATCTCCTGATGACACCAACTAAATTTATGTCTGAATTAGGAAACCGTGGGAGATGGTCCATTCAGGCAATATCGTATAATAGGGGTTAAGATGTTTGACCTCATGTAACGACTGACGCCTTGTTTGACGCGGTCATTCCATTTAGATTTAATGAATTGCGAGATATTGTTCCAGTTGTTTTGACAGAAAATAATATTTTGGTTTGATATTGTTTAAATATGTTTAGCCATGTTTAAAATTGTTTACATTTGAACTCAATATATAATGAGAAATTAATTCGATACGGACAGGATTTCGAAATTGCAATTTCTGGAAAACTGTCACCTTGCTCTAGCAATTTGGCTACGGTATCTATAAAAGAGGACGCGGATTCGAATCAAGCCCTTGTAGATACATTTTTCGTTTCATATTTATTTAAAAACTGTTTAGCTATGTTAGACATATTCGAATAAAGATACAATAGCAAATTTTACTATATGGGCAGGTTTCAAACTTGCGACATCTGGAAAACCATTCCGTCGCTCTACCAATAAATATTTCACTTGTGTGTATAGTAATACTATATATATATATTTTAGATAAGTTTTTATATTTTTTATAAAAACCTATCTAAAATCTCATCTCATCTCTACAATAAATGTTTAATACATTTTGTAGGTATAAAATAAAGACAGGGCTCTACCGTATGACGAATGGAGCAATCACTTCAGTCGAAAGGTTGTAGAGCGATAAAAAAATAATAAGAAAAATATGCCAGGTCTTAGAGGGCTCTAGGTTGATAAATATAATATATATATATTTAAAAATATATTATATAAATATTAGCTAGGCGTATTTTCCGCCGTTATTTAATATACTGTCCTGTAATATACGGTTAAGTGGAGCAAATCGCTTGTTAGAGATATAATATCGCCTTTGGTGTATTTCATTTTAATTTTCTTTCTTAATATTTATTAATTTTTAATACTTTTTGGGGATGTACAATAAATATCATTATTATACTTACATAGAGACGCTCCAATCGAATTTTTCTTCCAAAACTAGACTAAACTGAATGTAGAGTCAAAAATCATAACGCAATCAAACATTTAAAGATAGAGTATGAACGCTTGCTAGAGTTGATTTTTATTACGTCTATTAGGAATAATAAAGAGAGCATCTGTTTAATATCGACTCTGGTAGAGTTGAATGGTATTGCGGTTGGTTTCGTAATAGCTTTAAATTTTTTGTTACTTTATTTTTATCTCTGCATATCTTGGAATTCAATGTAATGTATATTTTTTAAATCCTTATATATTATAGTGTAAAAAATGAAACTAATAGAAAAAACTACGGATAACGGATCCTTTTATATTTTAGGTTGTTTAGTTATTTGCCACAGAACTGAGCTGGAGACAAAGTCAGCTTAATAATTCATCTTTAAAAAAATAATAATAATAATACTACTCGTGAAAATCTAGATTACTATTGATAATCATACTAAGTATAAATAATAATAAATATTCGGACTTCCACTCACAATTAGCCTAGTTAACCTAGCCTAACTAACGAACTAAGCCAAGCTTGTACTATGAGTACTAGACCACTGACAAACATACATTAACTATTATTATAAATGCATATAAAAATACAGGTTTTATAACAAATATTTTTCTAATCGGGATAGAACCTACGACCACAGGCAGGCAACTCTCCTCAGACTTAAAAGTACGTTCATAATTTTAATACTTTATCAATAACAGCACCCCTACTACGATTTTGATGTTAGGAAACGTTGATAATTTTCGAGCAGGTACGAAACGAATTCTTGATTGTGATTGGCTTACTAACAATCATAAACGAATAACAACCAATGATAATCAAGAACTCGTCGACTGCTCGAAAAGTATCAACGTTTCGTAACGTCAAAACTCGTACTAGGGTTTAGTATTTTTATTATTCATCTCAGGTCGACGTTCTATAGAAACAAAAGTCGTTTCTTAGAAAACAAGTTTGTTGTAACTCTGATTATTACTTTTCTATGAAATATCAGTTACAAGGAGATTGAAAATTAATTTAAATTAAAAAATATAAAGCTTTTTTACATTATCAACTAAAGCCTTGAAGATATTAAAAAAAAAATGTCTTTTTACCATTTTATTTGCATATAGGATAACTTTTACAATTTTTTATCTATTTTTACATAGTTTTTTTAATATAAATAAAAAACGCATCAAGTTTATATGTTAGTATAAAATAATTAAGAACGAATATCATTGGATATTGTAAAAATCTTCTAATAGTGACCAATTTTCAAGTTGTATTTCATCGAAGAGGGTAGCGACACGATAGCTTAATTGGCAGAACGACGGAACGCTTTAGCAGAGGTCGCAAGTTCGAGTCGCATCCACGTATATAATATTTAATTCGATTTGTTTTTATTTATTTTACAATTTTTATAACTATTCCTCATATTAAACGTTTTGACAAGTTCTATGAATATTTAATACTGAAGTTTAACTGTCATTGTCATCTATTGTTCCTGGTGTATTCAAAGCACGCTGTACTCTCGGGAGTGAAGTCCAGACTTAACGAGGGCAACAGACAGACAAATGTGTCCTTAACTTTATATTATTTAGACATCTTAGAATATAGAAAAATATTAAAATCAGTCTAACTAAACTAGTTTATATATTGTTTAAAAGTGTTCTATAAACTTGTTTAGCCGTGCTATAAGATATTAAAATAAGGAACATTAAATGAAGTTTCAAAAAGGTTGCAAGTTCGGGTAGTGTTGTTTTGTCTTTAACTTGAAATACTCGAAAATGACGATATTACTTAAAATAATGTTAGTATTTTGAATTACATGTTACTGTTATTTGTTTTGAAAGTTTCATTTATATGACTAATATATACATACATACATATATAAGTTACAGATAATATTTAACGGCACGGGCGAGGCCGGGCTCGGCACTCCTTAACGATAAAACACGAGCGATAAACTTTAATTCTACACAATGAGGTATAATATTGGTAATTTTCTAAAAAAAAAAAATCTCTAAATATTTCTAGCCATATTAAGTTGATTTAAACCTTAAATAGATAAAGAATGAAAAAAATCGATAAGGGCAATCAAACCTGCGACCTAATGAAGACCGTTCCGCCACTCTGTAAATTAAGCTACCGTGTCCATATGGATATTACGTCACCAATATAGGACGGTTTCCTTTGCAGGTGTATATCCTACCTGTATGAATAGATATGTATATATATATACATATATATATATATATATATATATATATATATTTGCTGTAAAACATTTGAATAGTATTCTCGTAAATATCGATCAACTGATATCGTATCGCTACCACTCGTCTAGTGATAAGCGAACGTTCACTGATCTTGCTTTTTAAAAAGATACCGTGTTTATTTTGTATAATACTGGCAGGTGTGGGTAGCAGAGGGGGGAAGGGGGTGATAATGAGTGTCTTTGACCCCCTCCACAATTCCTCGACTAAAGGAAAAATAACTTTACTATAGCAGGTTAAAGCCTCATCTACACCTATCCCAATTATTTTGTTTTGGCACAATATGTTTAGCTTAGGGAGAGGAGGGGTCTGGGGGGGGTTTCGATGGGTGTCTTTGATATCTCTACCCTTCCACGGCTCAAGGAAAAATAGCTCTATTGTAAAAGGTTAAACCATCATACAACTTTACCCCAATTATTTTGGGTTCGCAAAGTTTAGCACATCGTGAACCCTTCTTGGGAATGTGTGGTGGTGGTGGTGGTATTTCCCCCACCATTTGGATATATGTATGTTAGCATTTTTGACCCTCAGTTGGCTTTTACAGCACCTTCGAGGAGATATGAAACGGAATCATTACAATTTTTTTTTAGATTGAGATTTGCAGAGTTAATTTTGATATAAGCAGTGTCTGTACGAACCTACGTTAAATTAGTATGTTTTCTGTGTACATAAATGTTAAATAAATAAGTTATTATTTGGTCGATAAGCATTAGAATGTACAAGTATAGTCAATCTAGTTTTTTTTTTAGACAATGTCTCTACGACATTCAACAAACGCCTATTCATAACCACATTTCTTTTTAAATAAAGCTTATACTTGTAAGCTAAGGTAATATCATTAAGGAATGTTTAGTAACAAACGAGTCATCTCTAGAGGTATTTAACATATTCATTTTGCTTTGACGAAATAGTACACTTCACATAGTTATGATCTATATCATATCTATATCTCCAGATTAGGAGTCTGTCTAGATCATATAGTTATGATCTAGACAGACTCCTAATCTGGAGGATTTCCAGTGTCTTTTAAAAGCAGTTATATTATCTTTAAATCTCTTCAAGTTTCCTTATTCGAATCCACACTACAAACTTTAATTATCTATAAGAATGTCGATATAGTTTCCTATAACCCTAGTACGAGTTTTGACGTTAAAAAACGTTGATAGTTTTCGAGCAGTCACGAAACGAGTTCTTGATTGTGATTGGTTGTTATTTCGTGAGTTCTTGTTATTTGGTTGTGATTTTTAGTAAATCTTATCACAGACATTCACGTTGTAAAATTGTTTTTAAAACTTTACTTAACATGAAAGTAAGTAATATTCATAAATAATAAACGTATAGTTTAAAACCATAAAATACAACAAATATATGAGACAAACTGTACGCTTTTTGTAAAATGATTTTATAATATATAGAAAATATGAAAAAACATTATTTGTCGTGTAAAACTTATAATTAATGGTTGCCAAGAAAACCAACGGAATATTTACTGATAACTCATTGGTTTTTCAACAAAATAATATATTATATAAACCTGTTTGTTATTTATAATACATTTATATTTGTTTATTATTTAATAATTTGCAACTCGGAATTAAATTACATTTCTAAGATTATTTCTAATGTTGTATATAAATTATCTTATCGTGGGGAAATACGAAAAGACGTACGGGTATGTCCCCATGTAAATAATATGTAATGTTTTATACATAACATCAAGTTTCAGAAAATAAAAATAATACAGGATTTTTTTTTCTTTGTAGGTGTTCATTTTAATATCTAAGTACTCACTAAATATTTTGAATGTTAGAACCCCTAAGGAGTTTGGTACGGGGATGAAAGATTGTATGAAGTTTATTTCTATAGTAAAAACTATTAATTTATTTATATATTTTCCACTTTGAATCAATTTTAGTGATCACTTGTGTACGTCAAATAGAAATGTCAAAAGGAACTATTTTGATACCAAACTTACATAAATAAACCTTTCGGAGAGGACAGTCCTATCCTATCCTAGATATATCCTTGACTTTTAAAGGTAGTACATAGAACATACCTTACATACATTAAAACCATCACCGTTGGACTACAGCTATATATATGAGCTTTGATTCATCCACTTGTGGAGTTTGTCTTAATTATGGACCATGTTGAAGCAGTTTAGTGACTTGTGAGCAATATATATTAACCAATGGCAACACTGAACGCATATTATACAGTATTCTTATGACCACATTTCATTATACTATCTAAACCATACGATTTGACCTTGAACAATAGCTAATAGGTGTCTCCATCAATCAGAGAGAAGCACTAACTCACTAACAACCAAATGACTATACGATGCTATTTAGACAGTGCCAGTTAAGATAGAGCGGCTCAGATCGTATAATGAAATAGAACCATTTAATTTCGTGATCCATGATGACTATTGTATTATAAATAGAAGTTTGTATTCACGATAATTATATAGCAATTTTTCCGACTAGTTTCGAACCCATTCTGGGACTTATTCATTGGGTCTTAACATGGCGGATTCGCGGCGTGAATCCAAAATTCCAGTACAGTTCACGTGAATACAGCCGGGAAAATATATATATGTAATTGAAAATGAGACTTTTTATAATATACTAATTTGGATTATTTTAGGCACAAAACAGACAAAAATCAAAAGGCAACCTTGGGATAATTTATGTGAATAATACTCCTGATTTAAGAAGTCTATAAAATCATATATTATACAAAAAGTGCACACAAACATGCAACAGTCACTTCAGATCAATTTTTGTATGGAAATAAGCAATATAAAACAAATACAACCTTACATCTGAATAAAACTCCTAATTTTAGAAGTCTATAAATTTTATATATTCAAAATCTTGCAATGGCTGTCAATGTTATTTTAATGGAGGAAAAATTGCTAATTGATTAGTTATACCCATTTGTTACATACCATAATGAAAACACACATTAAAAACACACACACACTTAAAATACCACACATACAAGTGTTTAGTAAAAATATAGTTAGACTAGTTTTACACGACTTTGTCTGGTTTACTGTAGCCTCAACCGATGTGCCAACTATTATAAACAACTAAATTAACTATCATCATATACATTTTTTTTTAGGTTTTATAGTACATATAGTTTCAAATAAAGGTTGTTTAGAAGTCTGTCACTATCACTTCATATACATAATAAATATATTACATAATTTATTACATTTAAATAACGAATTGATACATGATTGATTTTGAGTAAAACAAACATTACAAAAACTGCCACTGATGTGAAACTTGGTGTTAACATGTCTTCTATGACCCTGATCCAATTTTATCATGAAAAACAATGTACTGAAAACTGAAAACCATGCAATCTAATCTGTAAGTAAATACATGGTAGGGCTTGCCATGATAAGATATAACTATCGAGGTTAATGATGTTGAAGAATCTTTTATGAATTTCCGAGCCAACAAAACCATAATTTAAACTCAATATAGCAGTACTGCCAACAATAACAAAATATCATTAGTATTGCCAAGAATAGCAAAATATAAAATCAATATAAACAGTACTGCTAACACACCAAAATGTTAACTAAATATCATATAAATACTTAGGTAACTAATTGTTATTAAATAAAAATGCCTCTTGGTTTTGTGATGAGAATTTATCAAATAAGTTAGTTATAAAGTAGCACAGTTAATAGAAAAGTTCATACGTAGTAATTTGATGTATTTGTCACGTATTGAGGGATGAAAAGTAACGAGAAGGGTCTTAACTATGAATAAGGATGTTTATAAGAGCAAAGGTTGACCAAAGACGTGTATGGAGTATGTGTAAAATGATATGGCAAAGCAAGTCTGCACTGAGATGACTTATGATAGACAATTGTGGAAGGAATTGACATATTTTCATTACAAAACAATGCCTTTTGTGCATATAATATAATCTTACAAATGACTGTACTAATATTTTAAAGAATAGTTTAACTTATGGAATTAAAACTTTATTTTAAATAAATGTAAATATTTCAACAAAAATGTTATAATGTGATCTAAATTTCATCAACATATTTAAAAGGAAATGACATAATATTATATGTGTGAAATAATTGCTCAATCGTTACAATGACACATTAATATATATTTTTAATTGTTTAATCACCCATTTTAAAACTAACCACAAACTGTATTAATAAACATAAATGAATAGCTCAAATAATAATGGTTATACTATTTAATTCACTGCTATCAATTTATAAAATTATTCAAGTTATTAATAATTTATATTTAAGTATTTAATTATATAGATAATTGAAATAGTACATACTTATAAATTTCTAATAATTTAAAACATAAATATTGTGTTTGTAAACTTGATAAAGATAAATACCATTACAAAATATGAAGATATGGCAGTTAAAGTAATTTGAATTTATTGATTTTAAATTACTATACTGACTTAGTCATCTCAATATAACATTCTAAATAAGAATAATTAAGAACTGTTTCAAATAGTTATCAAAACAATGACTTACCTTACGGAAGGCGAACAGTTCATTCTGCAGCTTCTGTCTCTCTGCAGAAGGTTGCTGGCCCTTCCCTCGTATAAACTTTAACATTCTGCCGGCCTGCAACAAGACAATCACTTAGCACACTTCACAAGCACCACAAAACAAGCAAACAAACACGACCCTACCATTTTTTCATATTATTTGTATGGACACTAGTGAACTAACCGGCACCGGAAAGTGAACTGACTTAATAGCGCCTACCCAAGTCCCAAACCTATCACAGCGTTGTCATCGCCTAGCCCCGCTCGGAGATATAAACATTATTTCTCGAAATCACTAGATAAGCGTGTAGATATCTCTTAATTATAGTAAGGTGTAGTCATAAAACATAAAGAATCAAATTTAACTACATTGATGTTATATAGATCGTTGTCTCGAGTTCAAGACAACGCCTGTCAAACAGGTTACATGGCCAACTAAACATTGTTTTTAACCGAAATGAAAGAAAGACATTCTTAAAAATGTTTATCATATCACATTTAACATACCTGAAGACGACAGTTTGAAGATTTTTAGTTATAAAATCCAAAATTAGTGATATGTCAGACAACTCACAACGGCGTCAGATATACATACAAATTACAAACACTACAATGTATAAGCTCACTACATAGAAGTCATAAACGTATGCATACGAAAAGCACCCACACTACTTTGAGTCGTGACGTGCATTTTTAATGTGTTGCAATATTCAAAAATAATAATATTTTATGACACATTAATAAATTATTCATGGTATCATATTTATGTTGTATATGTATTGTTTATATTGTATCATGTTTATATTGTTTATATTGTATCATATTTATATATGTATATATCAATAAAATATGTAGAAAGTAGCGCACAGCACATTTTTTTTCAAAAATTATAAAGGAAGTTTAACATTTCAATATTTAATATCATCAATAGATTATTTATTAGAAAGAGTGTATTATTTATTCAATAATACCTTTTGAAATAAACAAAGCTAAATAATTTCGAAATGTTGTTTTACGTTTAAAATGGCAATCCATTGAAACGTCAAGTAAAATTACAAGAACCCAAAGATGAAAACAAATGTTAAAAAATAGAATAGAATGAGGCGCGTAATTTAAAAAGGGTATATAATCAAATATATTATAACTTACAATAATATTTATTCTAAATCGTAATTCTATTTATTCAAGAACTTTTTCTGTATTAATTCTAAATAAAATATTATATTAATCCAGCTTTGTTAAGTATTTTCATCAAATAAGTGACATATATAGAACAGTCAAGTAAGTATCTACTTTTACAACCAAACAACAACCAATCACAAGTAAGAACTTGTTTCGTGAAAACTCGCAAACTATAAATGCGGAAGTCAGTGGAACCTAGTGAAAGCTAGTAGAACCTAGAGGAACCTAGTTTAGCGTGGCTAGAAGGCAAGTAACTGTTCCTTAAGTAGTCCTTTCATTATCCAATCAACTAAGCACTAGGTCAACTAGCGTACCAATATCGCATTGTGAAATGGCTGTTAGTGAACTAGTGCTCACATCTGATTGGTGGACGTTTACTCGCTGTTTTATGGCGTCAAAAAAAAATTGTATTTAAATTTCGAATCTGTCATTTTTATACGATTGTGTTTTCTCATTTTGGCGCCAATACATTGTACAATATTTTGCAACATTGTACAATATATTAAAAGGGTTGGGGTGATAAAGAGAACCGAATCGCTGTGATTGCATTACACAAAGTTGGTATGGAGCCAAATGCAATTTTTAAAACTCTCCATACACTTGGTATTAGTAAAATGTTTGTGTGCCGGGCTATTAATAGATACAATAAGACTTCCTCTGTTAGTGACAGAAAAAGATCTGGCCGTCCACGTAGTGTTCGTACCAAAAAGGTGGTCAAAGCAGAAAGGGAAAGAATTCGAAGAAATCCTGTCCGAAAGCAAAAGATATTTTATCTAGGAAAATGAAGATAGCTTCTAGGTGCTATTGGATGGTGCCATGTCGCGTATTTTAAAAGATAACTTAGGACTTACAGCCTATAGGAGACGCACTGGTCATTCCTTAACTGATAATTTAAAGAAGAATAGGGTGGTAAAATCGAAACAACTACTGAAGCGGTACGCTAAGGGAAGTCGAAGAAAAACTTTTTTTACGGAAGAGAAAATTTTTACAATTGAGCAACATTTTAACAAACAAAATGACCTTATTTATGATCAAAGCTCTAAGGAAGCTTCCCAATTAGTCGACAGAGTGCAACGTGGACATTATCCGAATCCAGTGATGGTTTGGTGGGGTGTTAGCTATAAAGGAGTGACTGAGCCATATTTTTGTGAAAAAAGTATCAAAATATCGGTACAAGTATATCAAGATACCATTGTTGAGAAGGTAGTTAAGCCCTTTAACATCACCATGTTCAATAACCAAGTATGGTCCAGCAAGACTCGCCAGGTCATAAAGCTCGTTCCATGCAGTCTTGGTTGGAAGCGAACGTTTCGAACTTCATCAGAGCTGAAGACTGGCCGTCGTCTAGTCCCGATCTTAATCCGCTGGATTATGATTTATGGTCAATTTTAGAGAGTACAGCTTGCTCTAAACGCCATGATAATTTGGAGTCCCTAAAACAAACTATACGATTGGCAGTGAAGAATTTTCCCATGAAGAGTGCGTGCTTCTATTGATAACTGGCCTCGACGTTTAAAGGACTGTATTGCAGCCAATGGAGACCACTTCGAATAAGCCTTATATATTTTTAATTATTTTATACTTATGTACTAAACTAACATACTGTAAAAGTGATAAATGCTATTTACAGTTAAAAAGAAATATTTTTAAGAGTAACAGTATTTATGGCCAGACTAAGTAGACACATATATATATCACATTTCTCAACGAATTTTGAAGTTACTTAGTGTTTGTGTTGTATAATTGAAGACACTGTGATGGCGACACAACGAGCACCATATGACCTATGGAACAACACCTAAAATGAAGATAAAACTAATTGTAAAAACTTGCTAAACTTCTTTGTTGTTCTTAATGTTAAGCATCTTTTTTGTCTCAAAAATTAAAAAAAAAAACTTTACTCGTACCCCTCCATGCTCGCCCAGTCTCCGGTGTAAAGGACGACAAGTTTTATTAATTGTAGAAAAGATTTACCTACTACGTCCGTAGATACAAGACATCTGATCTTTTGAATCAATAAATAATGACAGAACATTCTATACTACTGTTCCAAATAAAACTATTGAAATATTAGATGATTTTACAGATAGAGAATATAGAATATTATGTGGGTAGTTATACACTTACTAAAATATCGACCCAGCAGATGCCGTGCTCAATAAAAAAATACTCTGGAAACTGATGTCAGTCCAATTGTGATCTCACCTATCTAGAGAACCAATCAAATATGCATTATAAGAACATAAAAATTGGCCAATCACAACTCGGCATACGTTGGCCTGTAAAAACTTAATTACAGATGGAACATATTGCGTATATAATAATAATAAATCTTAGTACATTTCTGAACACAACGCAATCTAGCCCAAACAAAGTATATACTATGAGTAAGCAGCTGACAAACATACATAAACTATTTAGTAATATATATAAACCACTACAATTGCAAACATTGTGACAATAGGTTGCCAAATCGTATGGAGAATATACCAATATAGTTGCGTACGATTCTTTGTGGGCTATTTATAATTAGATGCAGCACCATCTGGTGGCAAGTTACAGTAATGTCAGTCAGTCAGTCGAAACTGTCAATAGTCGAATATGGGTGGCCTGTTGGTGTACGGGTTAGTGGCCCGACTCAGGAGTAAAAGTCGAAGGTTCGAATCCCACACAGGACAATTCTTTACGTAAATCACAGTGTTGTTTCGTCAGTGCGTATGTTATTTAAATGTTTATAAAAATAGGGTTTTTTTAAAAAAAGTTAAAAAAAAAGAACAAGAAATAGCAAATTCATATTATTTACAATTTTTATAAGGGTAGCTTGAATAGTATACTTGGAATGATAAATTTCAACGCTATCAGATGAGTTCATAAAGCAAATGGGAAGTCATTAATTCGAGAAATTAAAGGAACTAATAAAGCCAATTTAAGGAACATCTCCAACACCTACAAATAAAACATACGTAAAATCGGCCCAGCGGTTAGGTGACAAGCACATTAGGTGAAAAAAACATATAAATTGAAAGAATAAAATATCATGTCAATCTGATTATATGATACAATAAACAGTCTTTTATAATTGTTTCATTAAAATATATATATATGTAGAGAATAAAACAAATACAAATATAAACAATAAACTAATTAAAAGTACTTAAAAACAGACAGAATGTCCTTCATCTACTTCTTGGTAAATTCAAAGTATCATATAATAAAGGAAATAATAACATATACCTAATATAAACAAGTATATAATGAAATTATAAAGGTTAAAAATATATTTTCTATAGTAATTAATAGTATTCATTGAGTATTTGTTAGCGAGATCTACGTCTGAAGCTGCCTACGCCGGGATATAAATATCTTTCCCGGAAGGTTGCCATGGTAACATCGATTGCAGGAGTAGGAGGCGTCTTGCATCCTGTAAAAGTATATAGAGTTTGCAGGCTCTGTATCTGAAACTTTGGTAAAGTATTGGCTGAAATTTCTAGTCTTTTAGTTCCTTATTGGCAAAAGTTGAGATAACTTTTGCATTATAGTTTTTGTTTAGTTAATAAAATGCATGCTAGAATGTTTTTTATGTCTGAAATATATCACGATGAAACTTTCAGGATAGATATTCTGATAAGTTTTTTAAGAGGGTGAGTTTTGACATTATTTTTCAGACTGTGATGGATAAAGTTTTTCATTTTCGTGAAGGAAATATTTTCAATATGAGGTCCTGGGGTTGACAACGCTTAAAAATATTAGAGGTTATATTTCTACTGATAAATATTAATTTATAACTGAATTAAATTTCAAGAATTAATATTTTTTTTATATGGATTTCTTTGAAAAACTATTTTATTTCAGTAGCTACCTCACAGGTTTCAAACACATTACATTTTAACCATTATCCTAATAAAATGCGGGTAGAATGAAACAAATGTCAGAGAAGTAAGATTGCACTGAGATGACGTATGATAAAAGAAATTGACATATTGCGACAGATGATTGCGATGAGGACAGGTGTCTGATATCATAATACAACATTAATTTTAAAGTGTAAAAATCACACGAAAAATGTAATTCTCAAACTAGTACATGTTAATATTAATTGTTATAATATCTCCGAATTTTAAATATATTTATGGAACGAAATTATTGCTATTCTACAATAATCTTCGGTAAACAATTTTGTTAAAATCCTGGTCGAAAAAATGTTATTAAGATTTATTCAGAGTGTTCCTGAGCTTTGAGGACCACGGAATTAAATTCCATCCGTGTCTCTCGAGATGAAAATACTTTTACAAAAATTATGTCAGTTATTATATAACTTTGACTAAATTTTGTTAGCTATATATATACATAAGATATATAGTTGATTAAATTTTATATATAATGACAAACAAACAAATGAGTTTTGTGATAGATATGATATGATATGCCTGTTGGTATAGTGGTAACCCTGACTGCTGAACAATAGATTGTGGGTTCGATTCCCACGTGTGACAGTTCTTTGTGTTATCCACGCATTGTTGTTGGGATCGTCTGTAACTACTTTGTGTCCGTTCGTTATAAGTTTTAAAAAGATAAAATAATGTTTCTTTCGTAACCCATTTAGCTTAATATCACACAGAATGCTATGATATAATCAGTATGAGCTTACGACCTCTACCCTGTAACCTTCAGCAACGCACATGAAACAAAACAACCCTTGAGTCATGGTGACTCAGTTTCATAATACAGTTAATAAAATATTTCAGTTTCAAGTTCAATATTATGTACTGAAAGCTACAGTGAGTCAATATCGCGTGCTGGTAAAGGATGCTTCAAAAATTTATATGTCATTTTAAATAAGTTTAGAATGAAAAATACGTCTACACTTCAGGACTCGAAGCTGCTATGGAGAAGTTCCGATAAACTCTTCTAAGTATAACACTACTACTACTGCTATAACTATTCTACGACTACTATACTATCTGTCTATTAAAATACTACTACTTTATAAAATAACTAGTATATTATACAGAATGGTAGATTCCTCAATGCGGGTAGCGACACTATAGTTCAGTTGGCAGAGTGACGGGATGATTTCCCAGAAGCCGCAGGTTCGAATCCTGTTATACATAATATCAATCTTTAAATGACCTTTACCGTAGCCTTTAGCAACCCACATATGAATCAAAACGACCCTTGAGTCATGGTGAGTCAGTTTCATTTTACAGTTAATAATATACTGCAGTGTCAAGTTTAATATTTTATACTGAAAGCTACAGTAAGTCAATATCGCGTGCTGGTAAGGATGCTTCAACATTTTATATGTAATTTTAAATAAGTATGAAATGAAAAATTCATTGCCGTGTCAGGTCTAGAACCGATAAACTTGTTCTAGTAATAAATATTTATTGTAGTATGTAAGTCTAAAATACTACTTCTAGTAGAAGGAGTAGAAAAAAAACTACTAATACTACTGTCAGCTACCACTACTAACGTATATGTTCCAACATTATTGTCATATATGTAAATATGTCAATAAGTTGTCGGTAAATATTAAAATACCGTCACACCTACTCCTTTTTTAAGTAATGGCTTATTAACTTTAAATATGTATACAGTGAATATATATAAGTAATAATATTAATATTAATATTTTTTATGTCTTCTAAATGATCCAAATAAGCGTTGCTAATACTAGTATTAATGAAGCGTAATAAGTCTCTAACACATTTTTGTACACGACCTAATTCAGTGCAAATAAACAATTATAATACATTTTTTTTAAGTATGTTTAATACTTAACTGAAACATATTTAAAAACAAACGAAATAAGTATACTTTAATAAGCACCCTGAAAAGCTTTTCGGTTTTCACGATTCATTTCATCGATAAAAAAAAAAGAAAGAAGTTCTTAATGCTTTTATAATTCTATAAAAAATATATATATCTTTTTTTTATCTTACGGATTGCTTTTTTTAAATCAATGAAGTGCAGTGAGAATCTTTTTCTAAACTCTCTCTTACTGCATTCCTTCCGTAATACGGTTTTAAAATGTAGAATTCCCGGTGAAATGTTTTTGAAAGGCAATTGTGAGTCCCGTTCACTTACTACGAGTACTCGACTTTTGTATTTCTGGTGATAAACATTTCTCATTTTTTAATTGTAATTTTTATAAGAAAGTTGGTGTTAAGCATTTCTCTTTTTTTATTTAAAATCATATAAGTGGAGACAAAAGTAAATTTTAGTCAATTTTTAATTTTTGCAAAGTAACGAATAATTTCGCTGTGAATAATAAAATGGCTGACCTGGTTCAAAAATGTATTCGAGATTATTATTTATTAGGAGGGAAAACGAGCGAACTATATAAAAAACCGTAAGACAATTGCCTTTGGACATCTGTAAAATAAAAAGACTGACAAATGACGAATTTTAATCACTGTACTTACTTAAACTAGTCCACAACTAAACTAAATAAACTAAAATAGTTACTCTTCTATGGTGTTTCTGCGTTCGGGCCAGGCCGTGTACGAGCTGTGAATAAATGACTAAAGATAGGCTTTACCACCAATATAAATTGGAAATTCTAGGATTAGTGAAGCTTGTTTTATGTAATGATATATGTTTTTGCACACATCTGCACAAGTATTTTAAAAAATAAATACGATACAACTATAATAAAAAATATGATAATTTCACAAAAAAAAATAATATTCGCAAACAAATGGTTTAAGCAAATGCACTACAGTGCATCCAATTTCAGGCAGATTGTAAAAGGATCTGAAAAGCAGAGAAGGCTTTGAAAAAATGTGAGTAAAATGTCACGGACAGGAAAAGCTCCGGCAAATTTCCAGGCGTTTGATTACCCTTGCAGATATTCTATACGATAAATTGAATACAAATTAATTAAGTCTTTTATTATGTATTTTAATTATTAAATTGCAATAAATAATAAGAATATTATTATTATTATTATTTTAATATGTATATATAAAAGATCCATCCAATCTTTTATTGATACTGATAAAACTGACATTAGCAATGTAATGTCAAACTAATCTGACAGCTACAATTTGTATATAAATAAGCCAGTTTCACATAAAGTGTTCTCTAATAATTTTCACATAAACTGGCATTAAATTTACTAAGCCTTATCTGATCTAGTTCTTTTATGCGATGTCCTCAAATAATGGAACCCCAAACGAGTATTGATTAAAGCGTTTTGCAGTCGCGAACTGAAGTGTCGCTCTCATACATGCCTCGTTAAAATCGAGCACACTTGCAGTGGGAACGGGTTTTTTTATATAATTATATATGCTTTTTTTGGTTTTCGAAATACAAAAGAAGTTGGTCGGTGTATTTTATTTCTTAAATTTACAATATTAAATATATATATAATAAGGATATGACTTTGTGAAGTGCCAATGCGGCGAAACAAAAGAGGTGGATTTTTCTTCTAATTTCTTATTTGTCATTCTGAGTTCTGTACAGTATTTTGAAAAAAGGAGATAATTTAACTTTAATATTAGTTACTAAGGTACTTTTTATAGTTAAATTTTTGCGATCCACGATGACTGATGATTTATACCTGTATATATTTATATATCATCAGATGATATACGTAAATAATTAATATATATACTCGGCCGTATTCAAGTTATTTATATCCAAGTGCACGCTTACAGAACCCCGAAAGGGTTACAGTGGTGGAAATTAATCAGCAAAATACCGATATAATTGTAAATACAGCCTAGTAAATATATGTAAACGTAAATGAAGATGGGGTTTATATTTCCGTCTTTGGTTTGAGCTAAAGATAAACTTTACATGCGGCTTTACTACTTACTGAGTATTAAGAAAACCACTCATCAAATTTATTATAAAAAAATACTTAGGAATGTACAGTTCAAAAAGCGGTAAATATATATATTATATTAAACTAAGATTCTAAATAAAATGTTTATAAGTTTGTTATTCAAATTGGCGGTATTTTTATTGTACCCCACAAAATATATAATAATAATCTTTATTAAGCTTCCTTACTAATACCATGGGGTTTGTGATGCAAAAAACAATATTATTTTTCATTTGAGGTGTTAAAAATCTGAGACAGTATTATGTGGACCCTACAGACAACGTAACCACCCAACATTTATAAGTATTTAGTACTCTTACTTAACCTTTGACGTCTATAATTATAGTTTTTGACATTAAGTAAATGTACACATATATATTCTCTATTACCTATGTTCTAAATTGTCTATGATATATAAAAAAAAAGTATTTATAGAATATTAAAGTTAAAGAAAAAAATTAAATTAGAAAATTATTTAAAAACTAGAAAGCACAATAAAATAAGCTATTTTATTTTATCAGGCTATTTTTTGTATTGCTCCAAAAATATTGAACATTATTATATAATTCCAATTTCCATGACTTAATCTGATTATACGTAACTGAATTTCAGAAATACAAATTGTAAAGTAATACAAAATAACAAGGCTTTGCGAGGTTATTGATTGAGCGTTTATTATTAAGACGTCTGATTGGTCTAGTGGTCGTTATGCCTCCGTCGTTATCCTGAAGCTGAATTACAGTAGGGGGGATGATGAATTATGATTGAGGGGGAAAACGCCATATCTAAGCCTCAAAAAATGTAAACTTTTGATTGGCAGCCTTACTTTCTTTTTTGTAATTTTACTTTTTTTTTAAATAACATTGTTTTGAATTAATTTACAAAAACACCACTTTGATGCTAATTAGACAGTAAATTGCAATAATAATTTTTTTTTTATTTTCAATGTGGATATAAGTGCCGACAACAATTAAACCTTATTATTCATGCCTCTGTATTAATCCTCTTGCCATTAAATTAGCCAATATCTAGATATAGCTTTCACGTTGAATCTAAGCTATATTATATTATACCCTTGAAATAATGAATAGTTTTGAGTGGCAAGCTATTTTAAAAAAAAAGATGGCCAGATAAAGCTCGAGTGAAGTAGTTTCTTAGGACCTCTGTGTTCTA
Source organism: Dircenna loreta (assembly GCA_963555665.1). Taxonomy (NCBI): domain Eukaryota; kingdom Metazoa; phylum Arthropoda; class Insecta; order Lepidoptera; family Nymphalidae; genus Dircenna; species Dircenna loreta. Next base: position 1,478,138 of record OY743097.1, on the reverse strand, counting down.
AAGTCTCGCGGTCGACATCGCGGGTAACAGCCATATAAAGTATATACTAGCTGTTTCTCGCGATTCCATTTCCGTGGATTATAAAAGCTACATTAATTGTATAGGTTTTAAAGATTATTTCAGAACTAAGAATTAATATGGCTGGCTAATTTATATCTATACTGAGTTTAATTCTGTAGATTATATATAGATTTATATTCTTTTATATATATTTTTTTTTCTATTTCCGCGCTGATACCCTAAGTGTTTCTGGGATAAAATATAACCTTTTTACAGATATAAATTCCTTCATCTTCCATAAAACTTTCCATAAAAATCCAAATACATATATAAATAAAAGATTATATCAAACAAACGGAAAGACAGACATCCATTTTTTTTTAAGTTGTTTCAGGTAAACCAGTTCAAATATTACCATGACCGAACAGACAGACAAATAAAATATTAATTATTAATATCTTTGTATCACGTAAATATATATAAGCACTTGAGATAAGTCGTTTTGAAATCACAGACAGACACTTCAATATATTTATATGTATAGATAATTCTAACAATTCCATTACAATAAAAGAAACAATAGAATCAAACAAATTTTAAAAATTCATTTCGTTTGTAACATCTTTTTAATGTATTGCAAAAGTTAGAAATATTGGTTAGGATTTTTGAAAGGAAGCCATAAAATATTGCCTCCGAATAAAGATGAAATTATATATTATGCTAGTTTCATCAAGGTAACGACACGATAGCTCATTTGGTAAAGCGACGGAACGGTTTCATAAAGGTTACAGGTTTAAGGCTCGTGTTTACGTTTTTTTTTTATACATTTATTTAAATTTTAAGTATTAATGAAATGATTGAAAAAACATTCAAATTAGTTAATATAGAGGCAAATTTTAAGATGACGTGTGTCAAAGTATTACATATTTCGTAAAAGAAAATCATTTAATTTAGCCAACAAAGTTTTTACACTGGACAAAGTTGAAATGAAAAGTAGTACTTTACAAAAACATCAATTTATACCTTTTTACTTTTAAATTATCTGAAACCAATGCAATAATCTGTTTATCCTTTAAATTATAAACAAAATTCGTCAATAAATAGGTTATATATATAGAAAATAAATTAATTATAGCTGAAAAGCTTAAATAATCATGAAATGATAGTTCTTGTCAGCCAAAACAAAGGCTTGGAAAGGGCCAGCGGTATGTATGGTTCGCGCAGTATCCAATACCAACCGCCCTCAGCAACGCGCATAGACTAACACACAGAATACCCATTTATATATTATATATATATTTAGTATATTCTTAAATTGTTATGAGATGTACACATTAAATTAAAATCATTAATAACCGTATATAAATATATAAATTTAAGTCTAGTCATACGACCAATTAATATCTTAAAAATAGTTTGAATGAAATGTTTTACTTCATTGTATTCTTTATTTATCAAAACCAACATTACTCTTGACATGATTAATATTGAATCTTGTATTTTTTTTTTTTAGTAATACATATAAATATTTTGTTTTTGACAAACATTGACCCAATTCAACGAATCTCTCAATTGTCGAATGTATTTTATAAATCGGCGTGCTTTTAAAAGAAAGTATAGCCATCACAAAAATAATAAATAAACAAAACTAGCGCTGAATATTAATGTACAACACGGCAGGGTAATTTCAGGCTTCAGTCTTCAGTTTCATAATCTATGCAGCGGGAGGGAGGCCCTCGAGTCTCGACTTGGTCAGTGCCCCGCGCGCCGCGAGTTCGTTAGGACGGGTTTACGGTAGAATCTATTTATTAATGTATATATAACTTTACATATAACAAAGTATATGGTTATTAGGTTATTTACTTAAAGACTTTAATTATAAACAATGTGTATGAAGTTAGACGGCACGAAGACGTCAGTTTGAAGGTAATTTTTTTATTTTATTTATTTTTGTCAATCTTAAATATAACTATTTAAATATAAATATATAGAATTGTACATAAAAATCTATAGTTACAAATAGTTTTATTATTAAAAACCAAACCGTTTGATAATTTTCAGTTTTAATAAAGACTTCAGTAATGTATATGAGATAAAAATAAATGTATAGAATGCACATCGGTATTGACCTTTCAGGAATATTCCTTTGTGTGTATTCTTTATGTTTTCTTTCATAATGGCCGCTATTCAAATCTATTGTGTAAAAACAGTAATCAGAGCTGTGAATATGCCATTGTAGTTTCAAGTTCAGGAAACCAAAGAAAGTAAGTTATAATCAAAATTGATGACAAACAATGAATCGGAATTATTTTATACTCATTATTTACAATTTTGATATTTGTAACAATGTATCATTTATCAACACTATAATGGATAAATATAACCTTGATACTTTAATAAATAAGGGAGTACATGGAATGATTTTGTTATTAATTAAATGAGATTTACCTGAAGAAATGTAATAGCTACGATGTAAAGAGGTTTAAAGCAACGGCCCATTAACTACCGATTCGATAATCGCTTCTCTCGAGTTTTCCAATAACTTTTAACAAGAGAAAAAGTTAATTTAATTCCATTTGTAGTATCTTTTAATTATTATTGACAATTTGTTTGTTAGTACTTAAATTTATTATGTTTATTTAGAATTGCAACCATCTTTTTCATTCTTACTGTTTCGTAAACATCAAAACAGTTTTTAAATAATATAGAATGCACATTTCATCAACATGGACAGGACTCGAACCTGCGGTTGAAGTTTAAATTAAATTCAAATTAGCTTAACATGGTTAAACATGTTTATAGACAATTTCGTGAATTAACTTTTATTATGGTATTTTATATCATGTCTGATTTATGGCATGAAGTTTAATAAATATGTGGGCATGTGTCATTAAATCAAATACCTATCTCTATCCCAATTATTTGTGATACCATATGTCAAACTTTTCCTTACTCTTCTATCATACATCATCTCAGTACCTACAGGCTTGCTTCTTTGTCATATCATTTTAAACTCACGTCATACATGTCTTCTTTATTCTATTCTCTTATAATCATTAACATACTGAAGGCTCTTGTCGTTACATCCTGTTCATACCTCATTAAGGTACCATACCAACGATTATTTCTATAATATAATATCGAAGTTGGTACAAACTACCTCTTATATACATATTCCATACATCCATGTCTCCTGTCTCTTTCTCTTCGCTCTCTCTCTCACTCTCTTCTCTTATAACGATTGAAAAATGGCCTGTTTTTTCTTTTTTTTTGTTTTAGTATCGAGGTTGGATAACCGGACACGAACAATGTTTACAATCAATTTAACGTGACAGTTTTCAGGTTGAGGACGGGTATAATGTTTGTTTTTTATCCTGATTATTTTTAAATTGAGGATAGGTGTAGGATAGGATACATTTGCGTTTTATTTTCTTCTTTTTTCCTCGCAGGAAGTATAACCGATAATAACATCCTTGTTATAATTATCAATTATTATTTTTGTAATAAAAAAACAGGGGGATTCAGCAAAGATAGATACGACGAGACAAAACAATCTGAATCACACAAACAGTGTGGGAATCGAACGCAAGACCTTTGGCTCAACAAGCCACTATCTCAACCAACAGGTCGTCGAATTATCTCGTTGGTACCAAGTTATATAAACATGATATGTAATATTAAAAAATATTCGTGAATATAGAAAATAACATTTATATACATATAAAAATAATGTATAATATTATTTATAAAAAGTATAACATAGTTTCAGTGTATCCCAAAATTAGTCACTTCTGAAACTTCTTAAATTTCGGTGAACTTAAACATGAAAGTACGCTTGTTAAATTTTGTCTTCTCTTGCAAGGTCACTCAAAAGTAAAATTTATTAAAATTTTTGCCACGTGCTCCGATTCTTATTATTTCTTTATCGTTGTAGAAAATTATTACAAGTATATTTTTATTCTAGTTATAATCAAAACAGTTATTTGTATTTCGAATTATATAATTTGCCTTAAGCATTCTATATGCTTACTCAGGCGAAATAAGCCTTATAAGATGAACAAATAAACTCTCTATCTGGGTAGGCACAGAATATAATATTTTCTGATAAAAACCATAGGTTCTAATTGTATTGGATAACCTGAAAAATACTTACAGTTAATAATAATACCTATATAGACCAGACAGACCTGGACATCAGTTTGATATCTGTATCACAAAAGCCGTTTCAAAGTCACGGAAGACGCTAGTCTCAAATTAAGTATAAAAGATTCCAAAGAAATAAAAATAAATGCGAATTTCGAAACGACCAACCAAATTTTTCAATCAAAGTAAGTTTTATAACTTAGTTTTGGAATAAGCATGATAAGTATATAAAAATACATTCTTTAGTTAAGAATATTCTATATAGTAAAAGATATATTTGACATTTTATTTAGATACTGTTGTTATTCAAAATGGCCGCTGCTCTTGGTCAATCAAACAAATCTAATATCGTCAAAAATTAAAGATTTAACACTTATTTTAAAACGAAAAAAAAACAAATTCAGATAAAAATACTAATAAATTGAGAAAATTTCGATTAATATGCAATTTATGAAATTTAATCGACTAAAAGCATTCTTATTTTCTTTACCAATATGGTGGAATTAATCGTATTCATAAGTTTGTACACAATTTAGAGCCCGCCATCAAACCTATTAGAGGTAAATGAATTAGTGATGGATGCTGGAACGCTCACAGGGGCTTTTAGTATCGAGAAAGCGTGTTCCTATTAAGGATATTTTTTAATAATTTTCGATAATAGTATATCATCCATATAATTATCGTGCAAATTTTGGATTGTCCTTTGTAGGTTAGTTGACCTTTGGCTTTATTTAGTCTGCTATAATTTTGATATTTTTTGTTTATCATTATAGTAAGATAAAATACGTATTTAATTATATTCATGTTTTAACCTTACGAAAAATTTTTGTTTGATTTTTTTTTTATTAACAAACGTTTTATATATTTAGGACAAAATCTTAAACCATTGGACTTAATTCATTTCAAATATTTTATTCATTTTTTTTTTATTTTTTATTTTTTCATTGATATATATATTTTGGACTTTTTAAACTATTTGATTTATCAATTTATTTTTAGTACTTTTACAATATTTTATTTTAATAATATTTTAAACTACATAAATCATGACACTTTTATAAAAAAGTATATCTACATAATCCTAAAAATATCACAAACGTTGAGTTGAAAGTGTCCTCTGGTAAGTCATCGTTTATCTTAATGTCATTTGGATGTACAATAATATATGTCCACAACCTGACTCTTCTCTGTAATAAAACAGGAAATTAGATTTAAAAAGGTTTTATTTATAAATCTATTCTCCCTTTAATATAACAGGAGATCAGATTAAAAAGGTTTTATATAAATCATGTGACAGTAAATTGTATTCCAAATATATTATACATAACATTATTTTGGTGCTTGTTTTTGACCTATATGCATTTATTTTTAGTTTTTATTCAAGTCTGCGACTTTTTGACTTTGACATCTGACTAATATACTCGTATATTTGACATTGACAGTACCTACGTAAAAATGAAGTAGTGTGTGTAATTTATCAGATTTTAGTGTGTGTAATGGTCATTAAAAGTTTGAAATATCTGTATCTGTACTGTACTGCAAAGTTAGCAACATTGGTTATGATCTTCGAATGAAGCTTTATAGATGAACCTAACATTGAATATTGTCCCTATAAAGAATATGTATTGAGTGCTAAATTCACTGAGTCTGGCAGCGTTACGGTAGGTCAATCGTTAGAGCGGAGGGACGTATTAGAGGTTGCAGGTTCGAATCCCTGGCTGTATCGGTTTATTTTTCATTGTATATTTATTTTTGAATTTAATATATTTCTAATATATTAATGGATTATTTTATAAAACTATTGCACTTCCCCATATAAACTTTAACTTTATCAAATTGCATACTCCTCCATCAGTATATATTTCAGTAGTTTCAGTACAAAGTTTTTGCTCCACAAATTAATATAACTTTATATTTTCAGGTGAAATAAAGCTAACTATATTTCTGTTATTTTAATTCTCCAACCATTCAATCATTCAATTGTAGAGCTAAAACTTTAAAGAACAAATGAATGACAATTAATTCGTCAAAAAAAATCCGGTTTACTGAGCATATAAAATACACGGTGATTGCTTTGCGCATTGAAGGCCTGTTCTAAATTGACATGCGTGGTGGGGGACCCTCCAGTGAAGCAGATCAGCTCTTTCCACGCCCATTCACCGCTTCTAGGCCTCTCGACCTCGCAAATTAGACCCTGGAGCACTCAACCCCGTTGACAAATTAAAAACCTACTTCTAGAATCTCAGCCCCTCCAAGAACCTGAACGGTGTCAGGTACATAATCAGGCCCTGAGCATTGTTATGATGCACCCTCATCTTGGTCATGGGGTTCATTAGAGCCATAGTTTTAAATCTATTTTTAAATTGTTTGCTTAATTTTACACGTGTATTTTATATTTAAACATGACTATTATATTTATAACTGTATATAAGTGGAATTATATCGGAATGTGCCCGACTAGACGTGTATTTTATGTTTCATGATTAAGTAAATATATATATATATATATATATATATATATATAAAGGTGAATGTAAGTTTGTTTGTTACGCCTCAGTCGACATAATACAATTTTGAACACAAGTTGCCACAGATACATTAATGAAAATAGGTTATCTTTCTTGAGGAAAAAAATACCGAGGAATAAAAATAAAATAAAAAAGGGTAGTACGACTTTACACGACTGTTTTTTACAAACATCGATAGGGTGACGCTGCTGGCAAGGTATATATTGGACATGACCTATAAAGGTAGATGTGAGATTTTTTATTTCTATTCTATAGTGTTCTATACGGATTTAAATATATGTTTGTTTGTTGAAGATTATAATTTAATTTTAAAGACGACCAATTTTGGGAAAATATTTCTGATAACATAACCGAAGGTATAATTAAAAACAGATTCAATTATCATTATTGTTAAAATGGACTTAAATTACGACAACCCGTGTCAATGAACCACGTATCGATTGTATGAAGCTGAAGTTTTTATCTCGGACTGTGGACATACGGAACTTAAGAAACAAGTTCCGTATAAAAATGACGACAACGTAACAATGACGTAACGACATAAAAAATGAAATATACATTAAATGACCATTTTTAGCTAAATATATGTTTTTTATTTAAAAAACATATATTTAGCTCTACATTTTATTTATTGATATTTAAAAAGAACTGTTCTACTGTTAAAGCTTTTTGTGGTAATAAAACAGACAAACATATATATATCATATATATATCCGCATAAAGAACCCTTATCCGTGAGTTTATTGTATTCTCTAAGGAGAGTCGAGGACTAACAATATGAGTTTAACAAAGAAAGTCTTTCTGAAAACGATAAAAATAAATATATTGAATGGAAATGGTTTGAAAATGTAACTCTCTTGATCTATGATGACTATTGTATATTTTTATATTAAATATTTATTTATTTATTTATTATTAAATACATACCAGGTAAATATATATCAACAACAAAATTGTTTAAGTGTCTCGATGAGCCTACCTTTAGAACGATGCAATGTATGCCATATTTGATACAAAAAGTGTATTTTTGACTTCAATAGACATTTGTACTAATATATATTTCATTTTAACGTTCTAAAGTATAATTTAAACAAAATACAAAAATAAATTAATTTTGTAGGGCTTATTAAAATTGCTATAATTTTAAAGAATTTTAAGATTTTGTGTGTGTGAGAATGAGAATGTCAGAATGAGAGAAATACGTGTATATCTCAGAATGGACACCGACATTCATGTCAAAATATCATAAATATATAACAATAGTGCACTGAGCACTTCACGCTTCCAGACCGCTTTTAGTTCTTATATTTTTTATCTTATTTTGACAACAACGCTACATTGAATAATAAAAATGTATTTACGGTTACCATTCAGACTAAAACCTCTTTGCTTAAATTCTAGATTGTATATTCTATTTGCATAAAACCTCCTTGTTTAAATTGTAGTTTTTATATTATTTTTTCATAAAACCTTCTTGTTTAAAATGTAGATTTTATATTATTTTTTTATAAAACCTCCTTGTTTAAATTCTAGGTTGTTTATTCTATTTTCATAAAACCTTCTTGTTTAAATTGTAGGTTTTATATTCCGTTCATTTAAAACGTTGGCGCTAAGGTTGTTAGGGCCCGGTCGCTAAATAATTGAGTTATGGCGGCCTATGCGACCGTAATAGACAATTTCTGTTTGCCTTTGCTTTCGTTATTAAAAACGGTTTCAATATTGTTCAATATGAATTCTTTAATCTTGTTTCAATTATTTTTAATTCAAAAATCTTCAAATAAGAATAAGATTCTATCCCAAATCATTCATTCTTTTACTATAGGAAACATTATTAACTCGTACCATGAAGTGTGTTTTGACATTTGACATATTAATGTTATATTGTTTTGATATCAAGTTTTATCATTAAAAACATTCATTCTTTTACGACATTAAACAGAAATAAAACAAAATTGTTTTATAAAGCTTATGTATGATAAATAAAAGTAATAATATTGTAATCTTACAACAAAACTTTATAAAACTATGATAGTTTTTAAACGTTCATCGTAGGCGGTAGATTAGATAAATAGTTAGTAAATTTAATACAGTTTGTAAACAATAATGTATTATTTCAATTTCTGTAGTGATAAGTACACAATACGCCCTGCTGTTGAACGCTCTCCCCTTTGTGTCGTTGACATGGCAGCGCGCCATTTTGTTCTCCGTCCGCTCAATGATAAGCAACTGAGCAACTTGTTTGCATTGAATAATAAATAAATAATATTTATATGCTATTATTATACAGTCATTTATAATATATTTGTGAAACAGTGCTATCAATAATGTAATACATGTCGGAATTTGTTGTGGTTCTTCTCAAAGCACGGCTCGTTTGTAATACTCGTTAATATTAAGTTGGACAGTGTCTTTACAAAAGAGCTTATTTATATAAGTATGATATTAAAATAGTTCCTCCAGACACTTCTATTTGACGTACACAAGTGATCATTGATATTGATTTAAAACACAATACAATAATATATTTTTAGAAACAGTATACATATTACCATATATAGCTTGCAACAATAGGAATACAGAATAAGTTACATTTTCACAAAATACAGTTTATGCTCAAAAGTTATAAATATATTAAATTTTAAGCTCAGCTTGCATTTGAAAATGTCATTTATGTGCGACATTGTACTTCCAGCGAAATATTGTCAAGTATAATTTGAAATATGATATCTTCTCGTATGTATTTTAAATGTAGCCTACATTCCTTGTGCACAGCAATGGGTTAGCTTTAATATTAATATACTCGTAACTTCTGTGAGGAGCATCTTGATAGGAAACAAAACAAATAAACTCGTATAGTCCTAAAGAACACGTACCCATACATACTCACACTAATACACACACACACATGCTTACATCCATATACAGATACACACACCCACGCGCACACACACTCACACACACTATTTTGTTTATCTTAATATAAACACGTTATTTGTTTTAGGAGCTTCTTCATAGCAAGTAGAAAACAAAAGGAACTACATAGTCTTACAGAACACACACGCACACGTACACACATACAATCACACTTGGCTAGTATAGTAATATTTATATGCACACACTAGTTCGGTTGAGAGCCTTTTGACAGGAAGTGGACGAAATTAATTTTCATAGTCACCCAAAACATACACAGAAACACACATACACACTGTAATGTCAGATATATTAATATAAACACATTAATTCTGAGCGTCTTGATAGGTTGTAAACAAAAGGAACTTGTATAGTTCTTCAGAACACACACACAGACACATACATTCACACAACCACAATCACATACACACACGCATACACACACTGTGCTATTTCAGTAATATTCATATCAACACTTTAGTTCCGTTAAGAGTTTCATAGGAAGTTGAAAACAAGAGGAACTCTACATAGTTTACAGGACACATATACACATACTCACAAACAATTACACACACACATACAAACTGGGTTAAGAGCTTGACAGGAAGTAGGAAACAAAAGCAACTCACAGACTATATCAAGTTTAATAGTTCATTTCATTTATCTATATATAGGTTTCAGGTTTCTTCAATTGGAATCGTAATCTACGAAGACGAAGTCTGTGTTTCAGTGTATTGTTTCAGTCTCAACATCCATTGTTATCTATCAGATGAAGATAATATATATTAGTGGAAATATAATCATTATTATGAAAATATAATTAATGTTTTTCTATAATGCAAAGTTACAGACGGCTAACAGATGTCGCTTCTTGATAAAGAATTATATATAGAATGCTAAATTCGTCGCGACACGGTAGCTCAATTGTGAGAGCGACGGGATGGTTTCCCTGAGGTCGTGAGTTTGAAACCCTGCTCGTATCGGAATATTTTTTATTCAATATTTATTGAATATAAAATTTACATTTGTGAATATTATCACATATCTCCTATTTTTAGTATTTTTATATTTCTTAAATATTTTCCCAATATTATATAAAGTATTTTTTTTATTATTCGTATTTATTGTATTTACTGAGTATATTTTCTGTCCTTCCTATGACACAAGGCCGCTGAAATTCAGTGTCGAATTGTGTCAAAACTTCCGGCTATACTAAAAGACCTGCCTTTTCCGGAAATCAGTTTGTTTCTTTATTTTGTGTCAAGTTTTTAATTCTAAATAGTTTGTTTTTGTTTGATCTTAAATCATATGTACTTTTTTTGATGTTGTAACTATATTTAGTTTTGTAAATATTATTGAATAAACTAATGATTCTTTCGTTCTATATATTTTGATAACAAATTCAGCATTAGGAAAATAATCCGTGACACAAAGACGAAACCACAATCTGTGAATCGAACCCAGAACCTTTGAATCAGCAGGCCCCATTAACCACTACACCTACAGGACGTATAAAATATAACTGAATACTTTTCTCTGACAGCAGCAAGTTTGACCTCTTTTGACGATGAATAATTAAAATCAGTGTTGCAATATAACACTTCAAAGGCTTTGTATGTACATAATGAAACAAGGAACTGGCAACATTGTTAGTGCTCCTTCAAGTGTGCTTACATAAGTTACTATATATCCTAATTAGAATTAAACTCTGGACGTTTCATACGAGTCGATAGTTCTCGCTAAAGTATTTATATTAAACTAGAATTCATTTCTTCTTTGTGTATTTTTAATCAAATATATCTGAAAGTATACAATGTAAATAAAATAAAATTAAATTCTAAATTAAATTAAATGTTTTAAAACTATTTAAAATAATTTATTTATACAACTGTAAATCCTGTAAATTAAAGTTTATCATAAAGTTAAATATTTTTTTATATTTTTGGTTAAATAAATATATTTATAAAATCAAACAGAATTCTCAAAACAAAACTGCAAACGCAGCTTTCAGTCCCATTGTCTCAAACAATACAAGTATTCTCTGAAATTCATTGTCCGCGTTGTTTACGTCTTGTTTAAACGTACACGTTTAAAATTTAAACGCTTCACGAAATTGGGTTAAAAACTAGCATAATTTTCAGCTACAGGCGTAATCATGAAACTCGACAGGTTGTTCAGCCCCTTTCAGTATGACGCCATTGTTTCCCCAACACAGCGTCAAAGTGGAGCCCCATCGAAAACTGCAGAGTTCCTTATCAGGAATTTTGCCTTGTTGAATCTTTGAGCACGTTCACGTTTTCCTCTTCAGCATTGGAATACTGATGAATATTAAAATTTCAGTGATATTGAACCTTGCATGCATGAATAAAATGCGTTTAGGTTCATAGATTAGACGCATGCATTTTAAAAAAAGTTTAATGCATGTTTTATTTCAATTTTAGGTTTGAAGATGTTTCTTTGTGTTTTCGGGTGATGGTTCTTTGAAGGGTAATCTATATTTTCTGATTTATACATAGTTATGACAGTTGGTTTTTAGTTTAAGAATAAATAAAATATATGAATACTGATATCTATATATATAATGCCTCGGGCTCATAAGTAAGAACCTCCAATGGCTTAGAAACTAGTCGGGCAAAATTCCAATAAAATTAACGTAAGTACAGACGGGTAAATTAATATATACATATAAGTGTATAAATGAGTCTTATTTCCCTTGGTCACGCCATAAATTGCGAACGACTAGTCTATATACTTGTAGTTTGAGGATAATTGTTGTGAAAAAAATTGTTGGAATAAAGGTAAAAAACACATTTTCCAATACAAAATGTTTCTAGCTGTGGTTGCCATGACAACGACTGGCGGGTCAGCTAAGTATGAAAAAAGCTCGGCTGTAATAAATGCAAGGCAATTATTTATTAGCATAGGTAATATATGGTTGGAGAATTTCTTTCATACTGTATTTTTAATAAGTTTAATAGTATATATATATATTATATTATTATATTTACTCGCCGCGAGACTGCAATGCTTCAAACTCATGAATAACCCTGAATGAGTTCGAAACTAGTCAAACAAATTGCTATATAATTGACGTGAATACGCAAAATTTATATATATATATATATATAATTTTTCATAGGTCATAGGCCATAGATAGGTCATATATTTTAAATACATTATCGTGTTAGTGTGAATTTTTGTTAAAAATAAGGTCTGTTGATAATACTGAAATGTTGTAGACTTTCCAACGTTCAGCCGTGTAAGCTATGTGCTTAATTATTATTAAGTGCTTAAGATAAGCTTTCCAATGACTATTATTAATGGCTTGCCTCGTAGAAAGATTGGTGTTGAAAGAAACGAGTGTTAGAGTTCTAGCAGTGGATAGAAAATTACCATTTTAAATCTCTACATAATGTAGCCATATTGTATATTTAGTACATAATGTACTTTTGTTTTTTCGTTTCTTTATTTAATTATATAGTCATTATTTATAATTTTACTCACACACTCACATAGACACACATGTGTAATATCTCTCTTGAACATCAATATATTTTTAATTTTATAGATAAAGTATGTTTTCCTTTCAAATTTTGATTATATAGCTAATACCAAACAAATAAATACAAATATTTATGCCATTATAATATTAAGTTCAGTTTTTGTACCATTCCCTCTTATTAAACCTTATTCAAACCTTACCAGAAGTTTGTTTGAAAGAGATCACTATTTAGTGATACGACCGCCATCTTGTATATTTCATTTCCATTATTGTTTATTTTTTTTTCCTTTTATGTAGTGAGGTACCCATATTCTTGTGACTTTAAAGGGTTAATTTATTCATATTTTTATTTTAAATTTAAACATATTTAAATAAAAATATAATTAAAATCTGAAATAGGACAGTAATACAATTTGAGCTGTTAAATAAAAATAAATTTAGTGATCATTTCATTTTATCTCTTCCGGTTTTTGATAATGGTTCAATAACCTTGATCACAATGAATGCCCAATTTATAAATATATTGAAAAAAATATATTAAAATAAATTTCGAACTATTATAAATTTTATACTTCGATTTAATAAAAATATGTTATTTCTTATATAAATATGACTCCTGTCACAATTAGGACTCCATTTTGTTTTCTACAATTTCAAGATGGCTTCCACAACATATAAAAGAACTCACACACTCATACATATACCAATTAACGAACCATCAGCAATATATCTTAGTAATACCAATATTAGTATAACTGATTTCAAAACTTTCCACTGAGTTTGAAATTTCCAGCAAATGTTATCGAAACTTTGACGGTTTCCCAAATAGCCATTTATGATTAATGCGATATCAAAGTTTGAATATAACTAGCTGGCTGTAATATGTCCTACCATTGTCTGGAGCTAGTGAAGCAGGCAGATGTGGGCTCCCAAACAATATACCTTTAGTTAGAAAACCTATATCGATTGTATGGTGTTCTAAGTTACTTGTTAGCTAAATTTTTGTTCCTAATAGAGTTTTAAAACAATTATGCATCACAAATTATATTATTTTATTAAAATTTTAGATTAAATATTAACTTCAGTATATATTTTATTTAATTCACGATGAAAACGAATATACATATAATGCTATTCATCGAAGCGAGGAGTGATTGATAGCTCAATTGGTACAGTGACGGATGTTTTCCCAGAAGTAGCAGGTTCAAATTCTGCCCGTAACGATTTAACTTTTACTACAAAAACCACTATTGTTATATTTAAGCTTCTGTGAAGAGTAACTCGGTAATATTCTCTATGGCTGACAAGATTTGAACTTTTAATTAAGTAATCAACTTGCATTTTCCGTTTAAAATAAATCCCGAGAAGAGTTTCTAGGTAATAGAATATACGACACGTGTATGCATAAGGCTTTAAAAAGCAATTAACTTTTCATCTACTGTACATATAATGAATAGTCCAAAACGTTATAACTTGGCTAAAAACAGCTTCATTAATTACTAGCCGTACTCACTGCGAACAAGAGAATTTAATTAAAAACAAACATTCGTGACAATGCTGTCTGCAGGCGCTTCGCTGAAAAAGTCAACTTTCATTTTCCATTACTCTCCCTTTTCCTTCCTTTTACTGAAATTACAGTCAGTTCCGCAACCAGGTAATCACGTACTTTTGTTTTAAAGTTTATCACAAAAATGTATTTGATTAAGATTCATATATAAATACAAAAATTAAATGGTTTTGCGCAGTAAAATGTAGCAATACTTTGAAACAATTCAAACACGTGAATGTATTTTACCAATTATTTAAATAGTAACTATTCATGCAAATATATGTATAAGTACATAATAAAATAAATAATATAATTTATTTATAGCTAGTACGGTATTCTCCGGCCCTTTTAAAACCTAGCAGCTCTTCGAGAGCTCTATTTTACGCCTCGCTAAATATGGAAGTACTGAGACTCGACTTTTCAAGATATGGTAAGTTTTTCAGTTATCTGGAGTTAGGCCAAGTTAGCCTTCATGAAATTGTAATCAATACAACGGAGATCAGACTCTGACTCTGTATAAAGCACAGCTCATGATTAAGGACTCCGAATGGGTTCGAAACTAGTCGGGCACATTCCGATTTAATTTCTATGTGAATACAGCCGAGTAAATATAAATATAATAGTCATGGTTCACGAAAGTTTAAATATAAAAACTTTAATTTAAAAGTTAATTAATAAAAATAACCTATTATTATCAATTATTATGTAAATTGCTGGAATTCTATCTCCCTCACTCCTTTATCATTCACTCGCACGGCTGGATACTGTTACCCTTACAATATTTCATCCCCGGTAATGAGGTCGTTGGCCCCAGTATCATATTTCAACTCGTTATTACGAAACAAGCCGGGTGCGATGAACCTTATTTGACATTTATAATACTGACGTACCATAATAGGTCTTACTTAATACCGTGCTGTGGGAAGTGGGTTCGATCCCCACTATATAATAAATATTTGTTTTATTAAGTATCAGTGTTATTTATATATGTTATATGTATGTTATAAGGAAAACTTACTAAATTTAAAAAAAAGATGTCTGCTGAAAACCACTGAAGTATATTTATTTGCAGGCGCAGTTGTCGTCCTGTGGTCGATCAATTCCCACTAGAAAAATATTTGTCTGGTTGTTGGTATGTATATATATATATATATATATATATATATATATATATATATATATACAAACTAATAGTTAGTATTAGTTGTATGTTTTTCAGTTATCTACTCATAGTAGAAGCTTTGTTTAGTTTGAGGCTAGAGGGCGTTGTATAAACGTACAAACGTCCAAATATGCTGTTAGGTACCTATATGAGTTTATTTTGTAGATAAATTTAATTCAATCTGTTATAAATTCAGGTCAATTCTATGTAACAACATGACAAAGGGTTCGAAATCGATTTGCATCAAGTGTTGACTTTATTTACATGGAGACGTTATTTACATTGAATTACTCTCAAGTGGACTGAATAATAAGATGGGAGTTATAACATGTTAGAAAAATCTGTAAATTTTGTGTTAGAACTCAATTAAAGCGTTTTAACATTTGGAGAAATCGTATTTAATAAGTCCACTTATAACATTTATATTAAATGTTTATGAATTAAAATGTAGAGCAAAAAAAGGTTGTATTGATAGCAGAAAAATATTTAATTACTGTGTTCGTTTTGAAATATTTTGACTGATTTTTATATTTCAACTTTCTTGACCCTGACTATTATATTTATATTTACCCGGCTGTATTCACGAAGAAACCTCTGAAGACATCTCTACATCTTACCCCCACCGCCGCCACCTTCGCGTCGGGGCCAGAGAACTGCGGCACGCAGTTCGCGCCGCGAGTCCGCCACGCTTAGAGCTCATGATACGAATGGGTTCGAAACTAGTCGGGCACATTCCGATTTAAATTTCTACGTGAATACAGCCGGGTAAATATAAATATAATATTTTGACTGATATTATGAAATATATGTACGAGTATATAGTAAGACTTATGACTTATCTACTTAAAAATACTTAAGGCATTAAAAATGACACTTAATATTAAATCGTCATTTGTAAAAAATATATAGATATAAATAAATAAATAAAGCGTAAAAAAATATCGATGTCAAAACAATACCATGACCCGCTTAGATGTTTTGTTGTTTTTAGCCCAGAGATGCGTCTCTTGACATAAAAGACCCCCAGCGTCCGTCCCCATCTCAGTCACAACGCTATTTGTATCTGGGGTAACTTCAAAAGAATGAAGAAATCTTCACATCATGCGGAATATAAAGAACACTCGTTTGACCGATAAAGGCAACTTTTATTTGTTCGTTTTACTTTTATGTGAAAAGACCAGCAGGCCTACCATGAACTCTTATAGCAATATTACAATAATATTACTTTCGAATTCGTCTTAAAAGTTATATTTCTTAATGTTTTGATAAGAAGTTTTTATGTCATCTTGAATCATTCATTTTTTACTTTAAGAAACATTATTAACTCGCACCATGAAGTGTGTTTTGACGTTTGACAAATTAATGTTTGTCAAATTTTGACATTTTAAGAAAGCATTCATTCTTTTATGTCACTAGGCGGGAATAAAACAATCTTATTTTATAGAGCTCATGGTGGATCAAAGTAATATTATTGTATTCCAACAAAACTTCTTAAGACTTTTATAGTTTTTAAAATTTCACGTTAAGCTCGTTGATAAATTTATTGTATATTTTGTTTCATTCGCAAAAGTAAGTTTGTTTTGTTTTTATAATTTATGTTTCAATTTTTCTCTCAATCTTTGTTTTATAAATGTATTGAGTTACGTTCTTCGTTATAATAATTGCTATGAAACGTCATGTTTTGTATTTCTAATATGAAAGAGATAGAATGACATAGTTCATCCTCTTCTTTACTTTTTCATATATTTTTTAAAACTTAATTCAATACTTAAAAGTAATAGGGGTAAAGTTTAAGCCAATATAAAAAAATACTAAGATTTTAACTATATATTCATAATATTGAATTATGCGAGTATATTTATTTAAAATTTTTAACAAACTAACGATTTTTGAAGTGAAACTTCTCTATCGACCGATGGGAGTAATTTTATAAAATCATCGCGTCACGCGGCATATTAATTTCTGTGTAACATTTTCCGTTACGCGCCATATTTATCTAAAATTAAAAACTATTTAATAAATAATGCAAGAACCGTTGAGGATCGAACTTGACATCCAAAACCACAACGCCAACTTGTTTTAAACGGTTTCAAACATCAATCACGGTATCTTTTAAATGTTATTCTATATTGAACAACAAGAATCATTGCTTTTGATTTCCGAGAAAACCTTAATAGATGTCGCCACCGTCCCGATAAAGATGATTATATATAGAATGCTAAATACATCGAGGTAGCGACACGACAGCTCAATTACTAGAGCGACTTTTATTCAAAAGTCGCTCCCAGAGATCGCAGGTTCGAACTCTGCTAATATTGATTCATTTTTATTCTATATTTATTTTAAAACATGGCTCAATATTGCTAAACATGTTTAAAAACGGAATGTCATTTCACCGAAAAATTTACGAAATTTTACGAATCGCCATGTAAATGTGTTTAAACAAGTGTGTAAATGTATGTGTAAGTGAGTAAATGTATGTGTGTATAAATAAGTGTGTAAATGCATGTGTGTGTTAGAAAAACAATAGGCGTGGAGCGCGCTAACCAATTCATTTATTAAACCCAAAGCTAACAAAGAGATGTACAAACTTTTGGGTGAATGTATGAAATTGTTTGAATTACACGAGTTCCGTAAGCATTTGGAATTATTTCAAAATCTGCTAACTTTTGGAATAACTTTCTATATTACAGAAATAAAATATGCATAAAATATTATATATTTCCTGACACGTAACAGTGTAACTAAGATTTTTGTATATTTCGTGGGCTGAATCTTAATATTAAGTAAGGGTAAGAATTTTTCTTTTATAGAGTTTTTTGAAGTTATTTTATAGGATTTTTTTATTAACTATACACTTGTCATTTATTTATTGGAGATAAACGTGGACCTCATGTATGTATGTTTGCTACTACAAAATTAGCACTGTCTTATAAACCACGTGTTACGTGTAGTATATACGTATATACATCGTCTTGTCTGTATATATATGTGTTATAATAGTATAATTAATATGAACAATAAATCCATTAGTATTGCAGCGCCATTCCTGAGCAATCTTTCACTACAGACTTGTTTCTGATATTTATGTCTCTTAGAAATATCTCTTATACGCGAATATATTATTTAAAAAGTAGAAATTAATGTTAAATATAAGAAATATCCAACGTATATATAAATCTTTATGATAAAACTAACGTAAAATGATATTATATTTTAAAATCGTCTGACTCATGGAAATAGGGCTCCGTGTGAGGCTTGAGGCGACAACGCACTCGCCCTGAAGATAGACTTCTGAAAAGAGGCTGAAACAAACAAATCTGACTTATATACTTGAAGCACGAGGTTTTCAAATAAATATAGTACTAATGTTTCTCTAATTAAATGCATGTTTTAACAGATGAATCGGCTGCTCTTGACGTTGCTGCTGGTAGCAGCAGCTGCTGCTGAAGAGGTGACTGATCCAAACACCCTCATCGACCCTGGTAAGATAATCAATTAAAAATATAAAATACAACTACAAATATTTTTTATGTAAAAATAATTTCTTTTCATTTATCATACAAATCATCAAAAGAAAAGCCTTTCTTAAGTTTTTAACACTTTTGTTGAAAATTCTTCAAGAAATTATTCTTTCAAAGTTTAATTAGACTTTACTCCGTCTTATAATTGCTTCAGACACTTTTAAACCTATTAAGAAATTAACGAAATTCCACAAAACAGAATGGAAGCAACTCAATTTATATTACTTTTGTATAATTATTTCTTTTTCAGTCCAAAGGAAAAACACTTAAAACATACTTATTTACTGAAACGCTGTTTCAATTAATTTCTTCGAGTACTAATTTAATTACATTTTTATTATTAATACATATTATCTTAAACTATTCTTATATCAATTATCTCAATATGTCAATCTCTCTCTCTTCTATCATACGTCATCTCAATGTAGACTGTCTTCTTTGACATATCATTTTACACACACTCCATACATGTCTTCTCTCTCTCTCTCTTTAATAATCATACCTAAATATTTAAGACGCCTTTCGTGCCATCCTTTTCATCCCACATTACGTGTCCATATATTACTGGCATTGCTGTGTATGCATTGCTGTGTGACACAGCGAGAAACGAGTCCATATAATTGAGTCCGCCAAAGCGCTTTAATTAAAAAAACTTTTTAGACAAAAAAGATGCTTAACATTAGAAACAACAAAAAAATATAATAAGTTTTTTCACTATCTTTAACCGTTCTCGAGTTATTGATGTTTTTAACTATTCTCCATTGTTTAGTTGTTTGATGAGTCCTATGAAGCTTAACGAGCTGGCTGTCACATCACAGCGTCTTCAATTATATAACACTAATACAAATTAACATTAAAATGGATACATGATATACCTTTACTCGTAAAGAACATATTTCTCAACCAATTTTGATGTTATATATATATAAAATAACAAAAGCATTCGCCCAGTTTCAATGCAAATATATGGAAATCGTTTATATAACAATTAACAGTAAAATACAGGCACGATACATAACCTCTCGTCCCATTAAGGCTTTAGAAAATTTACTGCGGTCGGTGAGGAGAGACCCTGATTCAGAGTGTACATTAAATTTTACAGTTTCCGTTAATATAATACGTTTTAAGTCTTGAGTTTAATCAATTATTGCCCTATTTTTGTTTAATAGTAATATTTTTTTTTGTAATGTAAATTATAATAATAATATAAATAAAGACATAGATGAAGTATACTCAGATGATTGTTTTGAGGTGTCCTATTTATTAATATATATACCTGTTGCCCGCGACTCCGTGTCCGCGAGTGATTTAGAATACAGGGCTCGTCTCTCAAAATGGATGAAAAGGTTTTTGAAAATTCTCTTTCTTTAGATGGAAGTTGGAATGGAAATGTTTGTTCCTTTAATAGATTAACTTAAAATAAAACATTAAAGAATAAAAATGATAGCCTATGAGGTTTAAAATATTTATAAACCATGAATAGCCATGTCGTAGTCTTAGTTAAATTTTAAACAAATACAGATAAAAAATCCATGGACACGGTCACGACTCTCAACATCTCGGAAACCATCAAGTTTCCATATTTATAAAAATAAAATCAATTGAATAGAAACATTTAAAAAGCGAGAATTTTTAAATGCCTCTATTCAATTAATTATAGCATTTACCTGGAAAAATATCAAATTTCCTCGACAAAGCTACACGATTCAAGCTGAAAGCTGAAATAAAGTAAAAGCAGGAGCTCAGGATAAAAGTCGAGATAAAACTGTAACTGAATTATAGATCTCGTATTATAAAAAATAACAAATAAAAGCTCCTAGTAAGAAGTGACAACTTCATTCATTGCATTTCAAGAGAGACTTGTCTATTTTATATTTAAAACTCTTCCATTACTGAGTAACTGACAGACAACAACTGAAACTACTGAACGTAAGAAGCTGAAATTTGGCATGTTCCTTGGAGAGTGTAGGGGATCAAAGAAAATTCTACCCCGAAGGAGGTCAAAGGGGTGAACAAATTTTATATGAAAGTTCTAGACCGTCGAAGTTAGTGACTTGACTATTTGGATTTTAGTTGTTTACTAGAAATTAATGAATATGGGAATATGGATAAAAAGCTAAAAATTGATAATCACACTCTTTATTGTAAATTAAAAATAAGGCAAAGCCGCGAGCGGCAAGCTAGTTATTCATAAAACAACAACCCTTGTGTTACAAACATTGCAATAACAGACACAAAGAACACGCACACAAAACAACAAGCTTTGGATCACACAAAGAATTGTCCACTGGGAATCAAATCCATGTCCCTTGCTTCGTGGCTTAACAATGGCTTCAAATCATATAAATATTGTTTTCTGACTGCTATATGCTTTTCTTTTATCTTTGTTACAATTCTCTCTGTATATTTGGTAGAATGAATAGATGCAAAAAACATACCTGATATATATATTATCAGGTATTCTTTTTGTCGTATTGGACATATTCAGAATTTTTATGTTTTGTATTCTCAAAGTCAAGTCAAAGTTTATTTTTTTTATTTTGAAATATGCATACATTGCACTTATGAAACGTCAGACTCTAGATGCCAAGGTTCCAAGGTGTAGATTCATGGAGAAGAACCGGCAAGAAACTTCAGCGATACTCTTTTAACTTATTAATTAAAATACAATAATCCATGGTATTGACTAGTTTAATACAAAAACTAATATACTAAAAAAATATTAGATTTTGTTTTTACACTTTCGTGAACCATGATTTATATATATAAATCCGGCTGTATCCACGTCTATTACATCGTAATTTTCGTGCTTAATTTGGAACCAATTCAAGAGCGGTAATCATGGCGGACTAACGGAATGAACTTAAATATATTTGACATGAGTATTGCCAGGTAAATATATATATATATATATATATATATATTATTCATATTTATATAATAGTCAATTAGTTAAATTGATTTAGATCTCTATATAGCAAAATGGAGAAACTGTCTCAAACATTTACCACAAAAAGCTTTTAGGTTCTTAAAGGCGCTGCCACATCAAATATACATATTACATGTGAGGAATTACATACGAGCTACACGAACTATAATTTGTCACGGAATAAATCACTCTTAATGGCCGAATTAACCAAATTACTATTTCGAACTTATATCACAAAAACTATCTGAAAAAAAATGTAAAATACTATGACTAATATTTAAAAAATAAAATAAACAGCAAAATATTGTTCGATATTTAAATAATTAAAAAGACTTTGAAATTATTTATTAATTATCTATAATTTATACAAGGGATGAAATATTCAAACTACAAAGAAATTAACTCTAAAGAAACTTTTAATTGTCATAATGACATATTAGAACTAAGTCTCTAATTTCTTCTATATTAAACTAGCTGACCCGATAGACGATTTCTTTTAGTATGAATATTAAATTCTAATTGGTGTAATTAATAATAAATTGTTATAAGCTTTTTTATTGAATCGATTTTTAAATGTGCATTAAGAAATGCTAAATTAATTATTAAATCGAGATATTTTCGACGGATTCATCTGCTTTGGTTGATATTTGTCAGCTCGTATTCTGTCAATGTCGTCATAACTGTCAAACGACTCACAGTTATGAGAAAAGTAAAAAAATAATATGGTCGTTTATTTTTTATATCTTTTGGCGTTTTTCTTTATATTTTCTTATACATTAACCTTTTTCTGACAATAACAAACACAACAAAACAAGAATTAGCGAAATCGGTCTATTCGTTCACGTGTAATGTCGTGATAAAGAGAATTAGGCATTCGTTTATCGTTCATTATGCAAGAAATAATAAATGTAGATAAAAAGAAAACAAAATACAATATTTCATAATTCTATTTGTATGAATATTATGTAAAGCTAATTCATATTATATTATTAATACTTAAAAAGTAGTCATTATATTAATACGTGAAGGAAAAACTTTGTTCCTTTTTTTATAAAATATATTGACGGAAATTATATTGACGGCCGGTATGAAATTTGTCACAGTTGAAGTTTATATAAAAAAAGTGAAGAAAGATAATATTTTTATATAATTATGCATAAATAAATGAAAAAAACATTACACACACTACAATGCGATACACTACACACACTACTACATTGCCTACTTACACACTGATAACGCGAAGTATATATTAGACAGATGCCAAATAGTCGCAAAGAGCTAGAATTAAAAAAAAAAAGAATGCATAAAGTCAAGGACCACCAAGTAAATTACGACCGAAATTCGACCGTTCATTACTACTAATAGATAGAAATATGTTCTAAATTCAAACTCGCTGTAAATTCTAGAATGTTAAGCTCACAGATTATTTCCCTCGCGTCATCTCTTTGAACGTATCCACGGGGTGGAAACCCGTACATCCTTCACCCCTTCATGTGGTAATGAAGAACAACCCCTTGTTTTGGCTTCATTTTAATATATCCTCATTTTAATATATTAAAATAGCAAGTTAATTATTACAATTATTATGTATGTGTGCGTGTTTAATTATTAATTATTATTCAATTTATAATAATAGGTATATTAAATTCGTAAATCGGTTCATTGTTGTATTGAAAAAAATTATAGTATGTGTGAAATATATTGTATTTTGTGTCTCTGTATGAGTATGCATAAATATATACATATGTGTGTATAAAATCAACTCATAAAACGTAAAAGTCACTCTACTTTTTCATATTGTAAGGAAAGAAATTCTGATACAATTTTTTCTGGCAAAAGATGTTAAATTATCATAGAAGAATATAAAATATATATATTTTTTTTTTTCATATAAAGCTGATTGGTATAAAAATAAATACAAGACTAAATGTAGCATAAAAAATATCAGGAATAGAATAAAAGGATTTTCAGTACTTAAAATTAAGGTAAAGTCACACATGTATTGTACAAAATAGGCCTGCGTACAGCGATAAGAATACTTTTTGAGCACCTCCCTCGATTTCAGGCAAGCACCTCCCTCGCATACTTTCCCCGTAAGCACCTACCTCATATATTCCCGTAAGCATTCAACTTCACGTACAAATTATAATGATACAAGAAAATTATAATCAGCTTTATGTTAGGATAATGTTTTTTTTTTCTTATCTAACAATATTAGTACAAGTGTTGATTTTTTGTCACTGTTTTATTGTTTTTTTAAATATTTTTTATTAATTGGCTATTGGCCGTTACGGCGTCATCGGGGGATTTTATTGATTATTAATGTAAAATTCTTCATTGTTTTTTCATATTTCGTACTTACACACCTACATGTAATAAACAAACACCCCTTAGAAAACACTCGCTGAACAGGAATCGAACATACTACATTCGTTCTCAGTCATTATATAAGTATTGAGTATTAAAGTATATATATCACATATTTGTAAAATAATAAATCTTTTATTACACAGAACTATGTATATGTACGTGTATACTAGGCTTTAAATATGTATGTGTATACTAGGCTTTAAATATGTACGTGTATACTAGGCTTTAAATATGTACGTGTATACTAGGCTTTATACGGGAATGTCTGTAAGCTGCTTACTATAAGCTCATTGGCTGATAGGAAGTATCGTAAAACTCTTTCCATGTATCATATTATTATGTTAGGAAAACACCGTTTGTATGTATGATATATTCTGCACTTATATATATAAATTAGCTCAGTTTTATATAAACTTACAGCATTTTAAATATAATATAATTTTTTTTAACGTTAAAATTATGAAATATGTCACTTTAAAATAAATATAGAATGATAAATTCATCAATATGAGCAGGAATCGGGTGCGACACGGTAGCTCAGTTTTAGTGCGACGGAACATATCTCAGAGGTCACAGGTTCGTCAGGAAAATTATTTTTCTATATATTTTTAATTTATATAACATGGATAAACATTTTTATATTTAAACTCTCCTGAATCATGATTATTATATTTTATTCTACCTGAATACAGCCGGGTTAATAAAAATATAATGGCTAAATGTTTATAGACATATTCAAACTTTCAATTTCAAAATCATTATTTTCACTTTAAATCGAAAATAAATTTGTGAATATTGGTTTGTAAAATAAAACACGGCACCGTGAAATAGTCGATGCATGTAACAATGGGTGCCATTTTTTGGAACGTTTTCAAGTGGGCGCAATTTCAAAATGGCGGTTTGACAGTTTCCGATCGGAAACCTCGGAAATGAAGAGCCGCAGCCGCACCTACGGTTTCCGATATCACGCTTGTTATATTTCAATATATACGAATATATTCACAAAGGATATGTATTCTGCAATTGAAATATCGAATAAGTTTTCTTGAATGAGGTTTTTATTTGGTTCATTGTTTTTTCTTTTCTAAATGTTGATGACAAAGAAGAATGTATAGGTTCTGCAGTTGACATTTTGAAGAAAGTTCTATTTATTTAATTGATATTATAATAACTTGCATAAAAGTGTTAGATAATGAAGAAGGTCGTATAGGTTCTACATTCAAAGTATTGAATGAGGTTTTCTGAATGAGGTTGTATTAGTTTTAATGAGTTTTTAAACTTTTCTAAAAGTTGTAGATAATAGGAGATCTTATTTGTTTGATTGTTTTATCTTTTCTGAAATTTTCCACACAATGGAGGAATGTTTTTTTTATTTCACAGAGCTATGGCATCGTCGTATTTTATTTATCTGACAAAGTAAAATGAATGAATGAATTAACCGAAAGGAATGATGCACTTTCCTTTGCTTGAGAGCTTACAAGAAAACACTTTTAAAAAACATATCTTGGTTCTTCGCAAAAAAGTAAAGTTGTACTATGCTACATTTTTTTACTAAAATATTTCGTATATTCGAGAAAAGGATGGAAAAGTTTTATATTATTTAAATATAATAATCATTGTATGAATTATTAGAAACTTCATTAACCTACTTAAATGTGACTCAAACTCAGAATTATCCAAAAGGTCAAAATGAAGTATAATTTTTAAATCAAGCTGTTACATATTAAAAGCATTGCCTAAATCTTAAAAAAAAATATAGTCTTAATGGCTGGTAACAGATGGCGGTAAACGTTTCTGTCGATAAAAACAAGTTAGAAACAGCGTACCAACATGGCCGTTAGCAAAGCACCCCAAATAGGCTCCATTAGGGGACGTGAAACCCGACAGCCTGTTACCAAATATACAAGTAGGTATATCACATTACAGTCGGTATATTATTATTAATATGTTCACGCCAAAATATATCTTAATGTGTGTACATAATTGTCAAATTGGCTAGACGTTTTTGATGTTTGATTTTCAATTGTATGTCGCTTTATATATGTAGCTTTATAATATGTCCATGCAAAAATAGGGCTTATGTTTTTAGCCTAATGATCGAATTAGCTTGACGTTTGATCTACAATCCTGGTGATATATTGTATGTGAAATTGTTATTACATATATTCACGCCAAAATAATTCTTATTAATTGTATATAATTACCAAATTGGCTTGACGTTTCTGACGTTTGAAATTCCATTCAGGTGACACATTGTATGTAGAATCGTTATTATAAATTATGCTCATGCCAAAATAGGGCTTTTGTTTTGGGGATAATTACCAAATTGGCTTGATGTTTCTGTCTTTTGAAATTCAATCCAGGTGACATATTGTATGTAGAGTTGTTAATAATGTCCTGGCAAAATAGGGCTTATTAAATGTTTATAATTATCAAATTGGCTTGACGTTTTTGATGTTCGAAATTAATTTCAGGTGGCATATTGTATGTAGCATTGCTATTATAAATATGGGTATACCAAAATAAAGCTTATTAATTGCGCAGAATTATCAAATTCGCTTGAGGTTTTTGATGTTTGAACTTCCATACAAATGTATATTTATTTTTATAAATATGTTCAAACCAAAATAGAGCTTACGCTGTGTGTATAGTTACTAAATTCGTCTAAAGTTTTCATGTGTGAAGTTCAAACCTGGTGACAGGTTGTATGACTTATCTCGTCAACAATTTATTTTGATGTTCACATGTGTTAAGTCAGTGAATATGACAAATTAGAATCTGTTTATTTTTAAAGTGTGCATGGTCTGCAACGTATTTATTATTTTGTTTATTTATTTATCAAAATACTGTATGAATGTGGAAATAAGAGAAGAGGGCGAGAGGACATGTTTTTTTTATGTAATAAGAGGACAAACGAGCGTGCGGATCACAGGTGTAAAGTGATCACCGCCGCCCACGAACTCAAGAGTGCAAGCAACGTCCGAGGACTCACAAGAGCGTTGCTGGCCTTGGAGGTGGGTATAAACGCCTTTTTGAAGGTACCCATGTCGTATCGATCTGGAAACACCGCCGAAGGAAGTCCATTCCACATCTTTTTCACGTATGGAATACCTGAAAATATATTGTTACACTTAAACTTTGAAGTCTTTAAAATAGAAGTTTTAAAGACTTTCTTCTTAAATTTCTTAAATTGTCAATAAATATGGAGTGAAATATAAATCTATACAGATTCGAACCTGTGACCTCTGGGAACTTGCTCTTCTAATTGGGGTACCGTACCCAACGAAAGTTCGTGTAATAATATTAATCCAACATTTATTTACCATTCTATCAATTAATTAATCATTGACGTATAGAAGAATGAAAAGAACATATATTAATGTCAGAAGGTACCCTGAAGTAAAATAACAAATGATTGTAATATATGATATGATATGATATGATATGATTTGATAGCTCTAGTCGTCCTGTGCATCGGAGACTGTACGAGCAGGAGTCTCATATAATTGAGACGCGACCCTCGAACTCCTTTAAATCAAAAAACTTTTTAGACAAAAAAAGATGCTTAACATTAGAAACAACAAAAAAATATAATAAGTTTTTTCACTATCTTTAACCGTTC
Source organism: Dircenna loreta (assembly GCA_963555665.1). NCBI lineage: Eukaryota > Metazoa > Arthropoda > Insecta > Lepidoptera > Nymphalidae > Dircenna > Dircenna loreta. The sequence goes on along the minus strand of OY743097.1, from coordinate 1,449,896 downwards.
TCGAGTCATTAATGTTTTAAACTATTCTCTATAGTTAAGTTGTTTGACGAGTCCTATGTAGCTTAACGAGCTGGCTGTCACATCACAGCGTCTCAATTATATAACACTAATACAAATTGGTTAAGAAATGAGATCTCTACATATATATATATATACAAATCACAAACTTTTCTCGTCAATTATCGTAGCGACGGCTAGCTCAGTCAAGCGCACTTTGAATAAACATGCTAAAACAATATATACATATACATATAATATATACAAATTTATAAATCCATACTATTATTGATAAATATGATAATTAATTATAAATAATGTCGTTACAACATTATTTTAAAACTGAATTTGACAGCAAATAATGAGAGAAGCGTAGTGCAGCCGTTTCATTATTCAATTTACTAAGTGCTATGTCAACTAGCGTACTAATATCGTATTGTGAAAAGGCTGTTAGTGAACTAGTGCTCTCATCTGATCGGTGGAGACTCTTACTCACTATTTTAGGGGTCAAGTAGTGCGCTGTAAATTGGATAATGAAATGTTTTGTATAACTAAGCACTACTGCGGCCATTTTGAGATTATTACGCCCAAATAAACTATGAAATACTATTTATTGTATTAAATGTACGAAAATTATGAACAATATATCATTCACTCACTAGAGCATATCACTCACTCACTCTTTATCATTAAATTAACTTCTAAAAAAATTAAATATGTTGTATTTTATTTTAACTTTAATTTTCCGCTGCCTTTACCCCGATCTTACAAACCTGTCTGTGAAGAAGATGTTGCCATAGCAACATAAAAGAAGAAAACTCAACATTCAATTGCCTTTTGTTGAACAAAGATGGAACCTGAATTTCAGATGGTACTTCATCTCCCTGAGCTTCTTAAAAATACTTGTACATTGTAGAGAAGTTACTTACACTTTGAAGCTCATAAAATACAAGTTTCAGGACAATGGAAGTTTGTCTTTGTTCCTTAAGGAGAGTTAATACTTGGATTATGTATAATTGATCAAACATTGATTATCAATCAATCAATCAATCTAATATATTAATATAACAGGAGTATATATGAATATTAGAAGCCTCTCAATTAAAGTAAAATAACATATATAAATCAACTGTTTAGAAGTCTTATCACTTCAGTGACAATTTTTTTTACTTTTTAAGAAAAAAAAATTATAGTGTCGATAAAGACAATTATATATAGAAGGCTAGATTTATCGAGGTAGTGACATTGTAGCTCAATTGGCAGAGTGACGGAACGCTTTCTCAGAGGTTACAGGTTTAGGTACTGATCGTATTAACATTTTTAAATGAATGTACATTTATAAAAAAAAATTAAAAGTAACCAATTACAGTTTAGCATCTTTAGTGATGACAAACAAACATAGCTTCTATGACATATTTTAAATTAGGATTTCTATTTAATTTAACGTCGTTAATGTAACTATGTTAAATTAATAAAAATATATATTGAGACCTTTTATTTCCATCAGAAAGTCAACAATAGTATTATTTAATTAAAATGGCTTATTTTCTTATGTTAATACATTTTCTAGGTCACACGCAAGAACAATGTTTTCTGTGTGGCTGCATATATACGTGGATGGATAAGATTCCATGCATGTAAATGTTTAAATATTATATACATATATATATATATCTGAATGTGTGTGTATTCGTGCTGAAAAAATATTGTTTCTCATCGACATTAAACATGCCTTTTAATTTCACTATTATTGCCGGTATATAGTTCTTGTTATGTATAAAAAATATAATTCATCATCGTTAATAAATATTATTAAGTGTTTGTTAATAACGAGTATATTTAAAAAGAAATGCACCCATCTTTATAATAATAAGTTTCATAAAACGCCTCTGACTGGATTGTATTTAACGCAAGGGGATGAACCCCATCTTGCGGGTGTTCCCCCCGCCTCCATAGCCGATCGATCAGGAAACACAATTCCACTGAGCGGTTACATCATGATATTTATTCATCTTAAAGCAATCTACGATTATTTTTTTGTGTATTCAAACATTGTTTATTGTATTGTATTATTTGTTGAACAATTTCTTCAAACAAGCCTGTGTTGAGAGATTTGTACTCATCATGAACACTCACTCCACCAGCTCAATTATTTGTCATAAGATGTCAATTTCTTCCTCTCTCTTCTGTCATAAGTAATTTCAGTATAAACTTGCTTTTCTTTGACAAGTCATGCGTAATCCGTACAAGTCTTCTCTCTCTCTCTTTTATAATCTACATGTTACACAAGTATGAAGAAAGGAAAATTATTATTATAAATATATATCTGGTATATTTACCCGGTTTTATTCATGTAAATTAAATCCATTCTTACTCATGAGCTCATGGCAAACTCCAAGTGTAAGCCAGCTCGAGCGAGAATAATAACCCCGAATGGGTTTGAAATTAGTCGCTAATTCGGATATAATGGACGTTAATACAGCCGAGTAAATATGTATAAAACGGTCCTTCTTTCTTTCTTTCCTTGAACCACTTATTTTCTCGTAACTGTCGCTACAATGCTAGTAGAAAGATCTTAAAGCCCTGTTATCCTTAAATGAATTATTTCCTACAAAAGACTTTCAGATTATCCTGTTAACAATTTCATTTCCATTAAACACGAAACACGGAAAAAACGTAACAATTTTCGTATATTTATATGTGGACGTCACTCTTTTTATGCTTCTCTGACTTCGGGTCGATTTAACTTTAAATAATATACTTATATATAAATATCAAAGCACAAGGAATATTTGGTGTAATTTATACAAAGTCCATGCTTCACTTCTTTTAAATTTAGTTTAGTTTTGTTATTAATTTAGTAAGCTTTTAATTGCTTACTATAGTTGAAATTCCCATTTATTATACATTATAATATCAGAAAAGTAATGTACTATTTATTAGTAGTGTAAGGCTCACCTGCTGCTTTTCATATAGAAAAATAAACAGAAGAACTTTCCTCTCCTCCCATATATATATATATATATTTACTCGTCTGTATTCACGTCAATAATATCGGACTTTCAAGCCCCTACTTTGAAAATCATTCACGCCGCAAGTCCGCCACGCTTCGAGTTTATAAATAAGAATCCCGAATGGGTTTGAAACTTGTCGGGCTATACTCCAAAATAATTGACGAGAATACAGTCGGGTAAATATATTTAAAGAATCGTCCTGGACCATGAAAATTTAATAACAGTAAAGGAATGAATTTATTTGAGACGTAAGTGGTATACTAAATACAAACATACTACAAAAGAAAAAGATCAACTAAACTAAGTTTACATATATAAAAAGAAATCGACACAAATTAAAATATAAGTAATAAATGTTAACCTAAAAAAGGTATTCAGAAATACTTTTTATTTTAAAACTCTTTCAAACTTCCTTTAAAGCAATAATTATCTTAATAAAAATCTTCAGAACAAAGCCTTGCCCTGTTTCAGTGGCCTTGCTGGAACATTTGTCAGTGTCTGAACCTGACATAGCTCGTAGCACGCTCGTAGTTTATAGCTACAAGGTCGTAGAAGTGCTACGAGTGCTACAAGTGCTACGAGTGCTACGATGCCTACAGACCTATGATATTTAACAAAAAATACTCAGATATTTAATAAGAAGTATAGTTTATTTGTATTATAAATATTTAACTAAGTTACGATTTTTATTGATTTGATGATTTTTCTATTGAAAATAACACTTAAATATTTTATATTAAATTAGGTTTTTTTAGTATAAATTTGAAGTTTATTTATGTATAATGTATTTATAAATGACTAAGTCTAGTCCATTGAAAATTAATTTAACAAATTGAAAATTATCTGAAAATATTTTAATTATATATTCATATTAATGATAAATATATATATAATTTATATATTACAATAAGCATTTGTTCCCTTCAATATCATGATGTAACTCCCTTGTAATCCTCTTATTTTAAAACCTTTTAAAATGTATCCAACGTCGGGGAAATTGATGTCGCGAGAAAATACCAAATGAAAATTGATTCTCCCTCGAATTAAGCTCAGTGATAAATGATTGCTATCTTCCTTGTAAAATAATGTTTTGTTTTTATTATAGTGTATTATTTATAATGGTTGTATATAATTTACTACTAAGTGTGGTTTTATATAGTTTAAAAGATAAAAGAAAGTATTTAAAAAATAAAAAATTGATTCTAGCAATTAATGCCGAATAGAAATATCAATTCAATCATAAAGGATAGAAAAAGATAATGAATGATAAAGAAGGATAAAGAAAGATAATGAAAGATAAAGAAAGATAATGAAAGATACAGAAAGATAATGAGAGAAAGAGAAAGATAAAGAAAGGTAATGAAAGATCTATCTTTTTATCTAGAGAAAGAGATAATAAAATAAGAGGGAGAAAGAAAAGTGAGTTAAATAATATTTTTTAAATAATCTATAAAGGCGATTGTATATAGAATACTAAATTAAACAAAGTGGGTAGCGACATGATAGCTCAAATTCTAGAGTTCCGGGACGGTTTCCCAGAGTTTTGTCGCGAGTTTGATTTGTGTCCGTATTGACAAATTTATCTCGCAATACTTATTAAGAATTTGACTCTTTTCTTTTAAGTGTCATTTAATATATATTTAAATCTTAATTCCAACATTAATGTTAACAATGAATCTGTAATATGATATATTGTTTAAAGTATTTTTAATATTACATCTTTCAGTTTTCAGCACTCAATATAAACTGTAACCACAGTTATAAATATGTAGAGACATTCCATACAGATATTTGACATTCCCGATCTCACATACCTCACGAATATATCTCCTCTCGTATTAATATATACAAGATTGACGAGATTGGTTTTTGTTTAACGCGCCTTTGCAACTACGTGTCAGTATTGTGAATTATATTTTTAATTTGGGGACCTTTTTGACATTTTATAGTTTATATAGTCTAGACTAGATTAACTGCTGGTAGAATACATATTATATACTCGTATCTAAGTCGCAGCCTCAGTAGAGTAAGCGGTAAAAATATCTCATATTTAACAAATTTGTTTTTTGGGGTATTTTTAACAAATTTTATGACTGAGCGTCGTAACATTAAAACGATTGCTAATTTAAGTATGTAAATATATGTTAAGCTTTAAAACAAGTAAATATCCCAGCTGATGTATAAATAAAAATAAGTATAATAGCTAGTGTATAATAAAAGATAAAGATAAATATATTAGCTTGTATTTGTAAAAAGATAAATGAGTTCTTAGTATAAGTGTACTGTTATCTTTGTACCATATTTTCAGACCTCGCTGTATTCCTGTCACGCTCAGTACCTACTCATGAATCAGTTGCTTCCTTTCTTTATATACTTCATTTTTTACGTGACTTTTTTCTATATTAGCGTAGAAATTTACGAAATCAAGCCATTTAATAATCCGCGCCAATTTTTTTATAATACGAAGCAAGTTAAATATAAATGCTTATAAAAAACTTTATATTAAGCTAAATCATTTAAATTATTTTCTAAAAGTACCCTGATATTATACATTTATAAAAAATATATATAGATATAATTTATTATCATGAATTTATTTCAACCGAAAAAGCAATTCCACTGCACTGACCCACTGAAACCGCTTGAGTGCGCTGTAAAAGGCTTTTGCGACATGAAATATGGGGTCAGAAATAAAAATGGCCGCTCAGGGGTCGCGACCGATGTCGGGATAACAATGGAAATATCACCGTTTCCACGAAAAGCACTCAAATTAACCCACATCGTATTTAGATTTATTTCACAAATGTATTAAATGGTTTTAACGAAATTAATATGTTAATATTATATGAAATACTTTATTAATTATTTTATATTATAGGTGCAAAGTATTTTTAATATAATATATACATATATATTGTATCCATTCATTTGTTTTCTATGTAAAGGGTATAAGTATCCATTATACATTTTATGTATAATGGATACTTATATCTTTTACACTTTAAATCCATATCAGTGACCATTGTGTACGGGAAATAGAAGTGTCAGGAGGAACTATTTTGATATCATACTTATATAACTAAGCCCTTCTGCAACTCTCAACTTAAAATTAAAATTATGACATTTAAAAACTCGCCCTGCTCTGAGAAGATATACTATCAAACTCAGCCATATTTTTCTTTACTGTGATCACTGTTTCACTAACTTCATAACGTTATTTACAGTTATATGACATTGTTACAATGAAATAGGTTGAATTATTGTATAGGGAAAGAGATTTATAAATATATGTAAGATATAGAGAATTTTCAGATGCCTTTGGGCGATGGCAGACGCTTAGGTGATCCGTCTGCTAGCTTGCCTCCCTCTTAAATAAAAAATATATTAACAAAATTAGAAACATGTACCTGTTTCAGAATATAAAATAATGTATGTATAATGTATATTGGTGATTCGTCTCATGCTCTAGACATGCGACATTAATCCATTCTCATGACATAAATTCGTTTTTTTTAAATTATATTGTGAATACTTGATTAATCGAGTTCAAATAACGACATAAAGTAATTTCTAATAAACATTTAAACAATTACAATGAAACTAAAACTTACGTAAGATATAATTTGGTAAATTATATTCAAACCTACACAAAAGTAAAGATAATTTAAGAAACAAAAGTAAAAAAATATATACCAAGATATGTATTTTCAAGTTGACTTATATAACAAGATATAAATATTTATATAAAAGTATCTCGTATTCCAATCTTGTTAGTTTTTACATTACGGACAATATAACATGACATTTATGTTTTATTTATTATAATTCAACTTATAAAAATAAAATATTATATTTGACAGGATAAAGCGCTACGAAGTCTCTAAGGAGGTTTCTCTGGAAAGTTGCTTCACAAACATACTCGTACTGTGCGCTTCAAAGATATATAAAGCAATATATATATTATAACTAAAAAACTTCTTGTATGAGTATGTAATTTAAAAATATTATTTATGTAAGTATTATTATCTATGTAAGTATCTTAATCTTTTATTATTCCTAAATCTAATAATAAAAGTCAATAAGATTTCGTAACAGCTTGAGTAAAAATATTTGGTCTCTCTCCAAATTGTTATCCACCAAAGATAACTTTACAAACATTTAAAAGTATAATTGAGATGTTTTTGCCTTGGAATTCGTTATAATATCATGGTAATGAAATATACTATTTATATTTTATAATTTTACATTTAATGCTATAATTATTCTAGTAGTCAAGAATACTTTTTATTTTTGGTATCTTTGAAACATATTTCAATATTTTTCATATCCATGACGTAAAATTGTCTTAGAAATAATAGTAAAATACTTATATACCTTCAATGTCTTTATCTTGTTTTCAATACACTGGTGTATTGTTATCTGAAAATGATTTAGACAAAGGACATACATTCATATATCGCTTATAAGAATCTTTTCAGTTTTTCAGCTATATGACAGTCAAAATACAGCCAGGGTTGTGAAAACAACGGACATTTCTTATTCATAAGTAATAGTCCCTAAGTGTGTATTAAACCTGACAAATAAAAAATATACTACGAAATTAAACTTACGAATTTATGAAAGAAGGATTCTTGTTATTATTAAATTCAGAATACGCAAACTTCTACTTTCGTTGTCGAAATAAATTATTGCTTGCTTATTTAAAACTATATTTAAAATATTGTTTATACACAAACTATAAGTAATAATAACTCAAAATGGTTATATTTGAAAGAAGAAACTAATAAAAAACTCTCAACAAAAGTATGAATAAGTAAACAATTTCTGTTTGGATTATTTTTCGAAGATCGCTTTTGTTGTCTATTGAAAGTGAAATGTAAGTTGGAAAAATTCCATATTTATTTATCCCGAGGGCTTCATATAACATGATATTCTGTGAGTTATTCATTATAACTTTCTTGAATGAAACTTTGTCATATAAGTTCTCTACCCCCAGGACGAGTTTTGACATTACGAAACGTTGATAGATTTCGAGCAGTCACGAAACGAGTTCCTGGTTGTGATTGGTTGTCATTTGGTTATGCAAATAACAACCAATTACAACCAGGAACTTGTTTCGTTGGTTGGTTTGTTGGTTTACTATCAATGATAAAACGATGATTCAATCGATATCCACAAATTTTTACCATGACTCTTAACTCACTCTCTGTCTCTCTATCTACCTAACTATTTACATATATATCTACATAACTATCTTTCTCTCATAACTATTTCTCACTCTTATAACTCTTTCTCTTTCTCATAACTCTTTTCTGTCATAGCTCTTTATTTCTCTCTCATATGACCCTTACTCTCTCTGTCACAACTCTTTGCTATGTATCCTTATCGCTGTTTTAAATCCAACATTACCATAATATGTTACCAGTTCACCCATGACTCGTCCGTTTGACCTCCAACAATGTCTTTAGCGACTTCACCTTGGAAACGTGTCCTTGGCATTGTTTCATATTTCATACTAACTATATAACTTAAAGCGCAGACGTCATCACATTAATTAGATATTTATATATATATTTATACAAAATAGTGTTTATTTGTTTGATTGTTTTTAAAACGAAGTAATAAAAAACGTGATTTTTGGGAGGGCTGGAGGGTGACATAGTATAATGTCTTAAGGAAGAATATATATTTTCTCCAAAAAAAATTTCATTTGAATCACATAAGCGTCGTAGGTGACGTAACTGGCTAGCTAGATAGCTATTTGAATTCCAACCATCTTGATAGTAGAGCATTTTCCTATATCAAATCAATACATTTATAATTCTATACGACTACTCTTAATGCGATTTTTCTAAGCCCTCTGCGATAAACATATCGATAATGACAATTCAAACATGAATTGTCATTATTCTGATGATAATATCGATATCTATTTATTGATTTATTCTATTTCTTTTCCACTTTGAATCATTATCAGTGATCACTTGTGTACGTCTTGTATCCTCTTTATTTCACCGATGACAAGCCAGAATCGAGATATTTAAACACCAAAATTTTGAATTGAAATTCAAATAGCACTCATAAATACAAATACAGTGATATTAAATATCTTTTACTTGACCTGACCTCGATTCCCGTTGAGGTAGAAGGCAGAGACCACTCAAACAAACGAGACGGAACAAGGGAGCCTCACTTCAACCAAATACTAAATCTAATAGTAACTGAAGCCAATATACAATATTGGACCTGATTGCTTTATATCACAGGAGTGTTACAGAATAAATAACTACCGAGAGGCTTCGAAGAATGGGACTTGATTGGATATTGTAGTGCGCTTAATAAATCTTAAACTAGATATAATATTTATAAAATACACTGTTTATGATAATTCTGATCTTTATAAAATTAAATAAAGTATATTTGAAAATGTATAAATATAAATATATAGCCATGCTTAGCTTTAAATTTTAATTAAATATAGAATTAACAAAATAATCAAAGCGGGCAGGATTTGAACCCAGGACCTCTACAAAACCCACCCATCGCTTTACCAATTTTAGAATGCCGGAACCGTTTCCCAGAGGTCGCGAATTCCAATCCTGCCCGTATCGAAATACTTTTTACATATTTAATAAAATTTTAAAACCGTTTTATTCAACAAAAAAAAATGTTATCCACTCTAACATAAAATGTTTATATTATTTTGTTGTAGAGTCAAATGTATTATATTTATTCTCTATATCATTCTTAGTATCGTAATTCTAAATCGAACTCTTACGTCATTCCACATATTTTCACAGTTGGTGGAGCTGAAGCACTCAATACAATCAGCTCAGATCACTGACTCTACCTTGAGTATGATAACGTCACCTCAATAATTTAAGATGATAAGTGTTAAGGAAAAGTCGCTTAGAATAATGTCGATTGACATATTTTATTCGTTACGTGATAAAGACGGCATGTCGTCTTTATCACTTATTCTTAGATAATAAGTGTGTGTGTGTTTAAATGTGTGTAACAAAGATGTTTAGAATAAATACATAGACTTGTTTCTGTCTGATAGATGATAAGGATGACATGTCTTTTGTCCCACTTTTTTTTTTATAACTTGTTCAAATGTAGAGTCGTTATCTTTATTGTGCTGTAAGAATTAAAATCGAAACTAAGAAAAAAAGGTAGTTGATCTTACAATTTAGTCACTATTACCAAGACATAGAGTAAATTTTGCGTTAAAAATATAACTAATTTATTTGTTTCTGATACTCATGCTTCTACTATTACATATTTCCGTACACTCAAGAAACGCAGGGTTGCAAATATGTAACTTAACAATTATAGAACTTATTGCCTACACAATTAGAATTAAAATCGTATGTATGCTGTTATAGTGAGATCAATACAATCTGTACTCGGCACTCCAGCAATTTACACAGAGCTATTAAAATGTAAATTTAACTGGTTGGAACATCACGCGATATGCAACTTACAGACTGAAGGAGATAAATATTAATCTTGCTAAGTTGGTAGTATACTAAAACTTAAAAAAAATTACGAGACTAAATGTTAGGTTAGGTTAATATGCAAAAATAAAGAAAACCAGACAATAGAAAATAAAAATTAAAAATGTTAAGTTGGTAGGACTTACAATGTATATATCATTAAAAAAATAAAATACAACATTTTCATGCATTTGTGTAAAATGCTTTTTTTTAAATTTTAAAACCTATTATTTATTTGTCCATTTTAATAATGATTATTCATGTTAAAAACCATTCAAAGACGTATATTGTAACCAACATGAGAGAGAATGTTATATTAACTAATTAGTTCACAAATGTCACCTATATCAAATTATACCCCGAGCCGTTTATTACGAGTATTAAGTTACCGATGTGGACGTTGTTTGAGTGAAAGCACTAACTGAAGATTGTTGCCGTGTTTGTTTTGATTTTAATACATTAAATGTTAGATATTTATTTGCATGAACGAAACCTCCACAAAGAAACTAAATTTTGTATATACACACATAATGCCAAACATAAAATAACACACAAATCGGCACAGAACATAAACATAAAAAATATGTTTCATTATTATGGAAAATACATTTTTCATACAGGGAAGTAGTCATAAGACTTATGTCTTAAGAGAGAGAAAGAGATGAAGGAAGATGTTCTAAAAGAATGTTATGAATATATGACTTGTCTAATAAATAAAGTATACAAATAATGTAGTATGTCTTAGAATAATTTATAATGTAACATTTATCGATATGGAAGTTTTGAACCTGTGACTTCTGAGAACCCATCCCGTCGCTATATTAATTGAGCGACCGCGACTTTAACCGCTTCGATGAATTTATCATTCTTCATTTATTTAAAATGTAATTTAACGAACGAATGAATGAATAAGTGATTGATAATAAATTGAATGATTAAGTTATTTCAATTATGACTGAAATTACGTGTTGCCAATAACTGAACAGTTTTTCTTCTGGTTAGTTTTTTGAAATTGTCTGTGATTTGACAGAAGTACCAATTTCGATAAATTACGCATTCTAAATATAATTAATAATTATCTATATCGGGACGAAGGAAATTTTATTAATATTTGAGTTCAGTAAAACAAATATTGGAAAATCTTTCTCTCTCAACCTTGAAGTAGCTTATAAATATTAAAAATAATAAACAGAATCTTTTGTTCTGATACATATATTTATAAGTATTGTTTAAGTTCCATATATACGAGATTGTTATTTTATTTACACCCATAAAGGAGAGTAACCCTAGGAAATAGAAAATAAATAATAATAGTACTAAAGATGTATTTTTTATATTAAAACTTGCGTGGAGCATAATTATTATATTTATATTTATTACCCCGATTGGGGTCGAAACTAGTCGGGCACATTCCTATTTAATTATGCGTGAATACAGCCGGGTAAATAAAAATATAAAAGATATATTTATCCTTTAGTTTTCAACAAAAGCTCTTTCTAATTTAGTTAGGAATATATCTATGCTCACCATCAAAGATCTTTGCTTTGTTAAATGGAGGTAAGAATTGTGTATTATATGATCTCACAATACAGACCACGTTGTACGCTCATTACATGTTTTACCTATTTGAGACTAGCCAAATTGCAAGCATTCCATAGTAAATAACGAACGGACGAACAACGATAGCGGAGTGCTAGCGTAGACCTTACGTAGCACTTACGTAGTGCTAGCGTAGCGCTTACCTAGCGCTAGCGTAGTGCTAGTGTAGCGCTTACGTAGCACTTACGTAGTGCTAGCGTAGCGCTTACCTAGCGCTAGCGTAGTGCTAGTGTAGCGCTTACGTAGCGCTAGCGTAGCGTAGGTCGTTCGACATAACCAAACTCATACATTCATCATTCTATGTGACTATCTTTGATGTAGATAGTCACAACCCCCAGCTTTCATTGCTGATACTCTTTAAATGTATGGACGTAATCGACAGTACTGCGTTGTCGTATGTCAAATCTATACATTTATTATTAAATTCCACTAGTCTCAAAGCCACTTACTTATCTATGCTTCTGAGATATATTCGTCAATTCGAGGGTCGGTGATCTTCTTTACTTGACCAATGTATGACAAGCCACAAGAGTAAAGATCTTAAAAAACATAATGTATGTTTGGACTTGTCATTCTTCAAATATTACTCGTAAAAATAAAAGACACCCATCACTATAAATACAGTAATATAATATTAATTTTTATACTGTAATAATTAATTCAAAAGTGCGTGTAAATGTATACTTGAATAAAGATATTTTGAATCTTACGTGATCTGACCTTTATCACTGTGGGAAGAAAGTAGAGGCCACTCAAACAAACGAGACGGAACAAGGGAGCCTCACTTCAACCAAATACTAAATCTAATAGTAACTGAAGCCAATATACAATATATTGGACCTGATTACTTTAAAAAATAATTAAAATATATTATTCATGATAATTCTGATCTTAATAATATTAGAATTCTTAAATAGTTGAAAATATCCATAAACATGTATTTGTTAGGCCATATACATGTTAGGCTTATTTAAATTTTAAATAAAAACGACCTTTGGAAACCGCCGCTCTACCAATTATAGTATATTAGATGCCTTTATATCCAAATTATTTAAATATAAATTAAATCAACTCTACTCTCAAATGTATTTTTATATATTGTAGAGTCAAAATGTATTACATTTATTCTCTATATCATTCTTAGTATCGTAATTCTCAATCGAACTCTTACGTCATTCCACATATTTTCACAGTTGGTAGAGCTGAAGCACTCAATACAATCAGCTCAGATCACTGACTCTACCTTGAGTATGATAACGTCACCTCAATAATGTAAGATGATAAGTGTTAAGGAAAAGTCGCTTAGAATAATGTCGTATTGACATATTTTATTCGTTACGTGATAAAGACGGCATGTCGTCTGTTTCACTTATTGTTAGATAATAAGTGTGTGTGTGTGTGTGTAACAAAGAATAAATACATATTGACATGTTTCCGTCTGATAAATGATAAGGATGACATGTCTTCTGTCTCACTTATCGTTTTTAATGCTCATACTTTGACTATTACTAATTTCTGTACACTCAAGTGACGTATAAACGCCTGATATATAACGAAGCAATTATATAGCTTATCATTAACATAATGAGAACTAAAATTGTATGCATGCTGTTACAGTGAGATCAATACAATCTGTACTCGGCACTCCAGCAATCTACACTGAGCTATTAAAATGTAAATTTTGAGCATGTTAAATTTACATGTGGTTGGAACATCACGCTATATACAATTTACAGACAAGGGGAGATAAACATTAATTTTGATAAGTTGGTATTACAAAAATAAATAACCAGATAAAAGCAGAATAAAAATATTTTTGTTAAATTGGTATTACGCAAAAAATAAAACAATATATAACCAGACCGTTAACGAAAGAAAAAAATATATCTTCTTCATAATATATTCTGTTTTTTCAATCTGTTCCTTATTTCAGTCGTAATTACAGAAGTTTAACTTTTGTCACTAAGTTGGATGAATAAGTTTTAATATATCCTGTAAGTTTGTATAATTTGTTAGGTGCCGGCGGTGTCGTCGCTTCATCACTTATATAATGGAAACAAACGAGCTTCAATTATTATTGTACAAACAATAAAACTTCTAAATTAATAAGAATATATAATAAATACAAATAATATACACTTATGAAATTGTTTGTCCTGACTGGCTTTCAACGTATACCAAAAATTAGTGTAACTAGCAAGCTGAATTTTGAAATTATGATTTGTTATCTTAAATATCCTCAAAGAAAATAATTTTGCAAATTGCAATATTAATAAATTAAGGGGGGGGGAGATTACTTTGTATGAAAGTCTTTGTTCTCACACAGACAAAGTCCTAGCACATCCACTAGTGGTTTCTAAAAATTATATTATTATTTTACTGAAACATGTCTTTACATACTTTACAGACTATCAACCAATTATTATTTAATTTATTTGAACAAAATCAATGTCCACAATCACTTGAAGTCCGCATTCTGAAAATTTAATCTGAAAGAAGCTCTACAATGAAATCGTTAATTTCCTCTCAGCTCTTTGTAACATCTCCAATTTAATTAAAATCTGTTTTTCATTTATCAAATCATTTGCTTTCGATATTTCTTTCGTCTTTTAATAATAATTAAAGTATGAAAAAAAATATTATTTTATTTATTTTTTAATTAGTAAAATTATAAGAATCGTTGTTAGTTTATTTTTTTAAATTCTCTTCCTTCTATAAAACATAATAAAACTTGTCGCCACCATAACGACGAATATGTATGGAATGCTAGTCTTCATCAAGGCGTGTAGCAGTAACACGTTATTTCAATCGGCATAGTGACGGAAAGGTTCCATAGACAATGCAGGTTTGAGTCCCGTGTGTATGAAAGTTTAATTACATTTTTATGAAAAGTAAAAATAAGAACCTTTTTATGGTTTAAGTATAAAACATTTATTATTTACTCCTACCTATCATTTAGTTGTCAATTTTAATAATATTTATTACTGTTACAAACTAAAGACGTATATTCTAACCAACATTTGCCAGCATGTTACATTAACTAATTGGTTTAGACGTCAACTCTATCAAATTACTCCATTTATTATTAAGTTACTAGTGTAGGGATTGTTTGTGTGAAAACACTAACTGAAGATTGTGATTTAACTTGATTTTATAATTTACGTGCTAAATGTTTATTGGTTTGCACGAAAGCTCAACAAAAAACTAATTTTTGGATATATACACATATTGAAATTAACTTACAACTCGGCAAGGAACATGTTCAAAAAGTATATTACATTTTTATGGAAAATATTTATCATACAATTTTAAGAGGGAACAAGTAGTAAGAGAGAATGAAAGAGAAAGAGATGAAGGAAGTTGTTCTAAAAGAATGTTATGAATATTTGCCTTGTCTTATAAATAAAGTATACAAATAATGTAGTTTGTCTTAGAATAATTTATAATGTAAAATTTATAGAAAGTTTTGAACGTGTGACGTCTGAGAATCCCGTCACTGTACCAATTGAGCTACCGTGTCGCTACCCGCTTCGATAAATTTTATATTAATTTGAAATGTAAGTTATGAGGTTTTTAGACCGTTTTAAATAGAATTATAGAAGTCCTGTTTTTGAGCAACCGGTCAACGAACGAATGAATGAATATATGATTGATAAATTGAATGATCAAGTTAATACAATTATGACTGAAATTACGTTTCTAATATGTCAAAATTTCATCTATTTGAGGTTGTGTACTATTATCTGACTTTCTTTTAATTACAATATAAACGCGTTTTTATTGCGCTATTTTTTTTTTAACGGCTTGATAAATATTTTATAATTTCTACAAAATATTTATCGCAAGCTGTTATAACCAAAATATAATAAGTAATTAAATAATAACAACATCGTCATCGCCATTCTCCTACTATAAATGGGGTTGGCACTAACATGTACCTCTTCCACTCACTCCTGTCTCCTGTCACATCTCCTCATTTTTCTCATGCCACCTTTAACACAGTCTGTCCATCTCTTTTTTCTATCATCCATCTCCCTCTAGTCACATTTCCATCCATATTTATATATATGACAAGTCATGTGACTTCCATACCTCACCATGATAAGTGAAAAAAAAATGTATTAGGATTTAAAATCTTAATATTATCATACTGTATAATAAATATCATACTGTATAATAAATAGATAAATACGAACAATAATTATTCACTTGTTAATAAAGCATGCTAAATCAGTATCTGTTTTAAATTGAATCAGTATATTCGTGTATTAATATGGTTTGAGCGTAGATACCGCTGGTCCAAACCTCACCGCAAATATCAATTAGTGAATTTACTACTGTATATAATTTAGCGTATGTGTTATAACATTGAGTTCTAGTGCTTAATAAATAATTTAGTGTTATTATTAAATATTAATAGAAATTACGTCACAAAAATATATTGATTAATTTTTAGATTCTAAAAAATCTTTAGACATCTATTAATGTTTTTAAACTATATAAAATTTGGACATCTATGTTAAAAGTACTTAAATTTATATAAAATGTTTAGGAATATAAATTAAACAAAGAGACAACTATAATTTTATTCCATACTAACAGTTGCCAGTAACTTCGTCTGCCAAACTCTCCTTTTTCAGCTCCGACTCCAGCCATAAACCGTTTATCATCACTTGAAATTTATAAAAATCTCATACATTTCTATACCCAATGTTTTATAGATATTGTACTTTGACGGGTAGTGAGTGGCGTAAATGGCGCTGGCCTTAAACTCTATACGCGATATTCAAGTGACTCTATGTCAAGGAGACGTTAAAAAACACAACGCCTGTGTCTATCCAGAAGTTCTTGCGTCAAAGACAGACAAAAGACAGACAAACAAACATTTCAAAATATTGTTTTGATACTTTTGTTATTTGTATAGACCTTTAGGGGTATTTCTTTTTTAGTTTTAATTCAATATACAGAATTGAAGTCTTCTACAATTTTATTTTATGTATATATTAGATTTTAGTTGTATAAGCTATAGTATAACGCAGTCATATCTCAAATACATACATTTGTCATACTATTGTGCAGGCGTCCTGCCATTTGTCTAGACCCTACTAACTGCTCTTTATCGTTTGGTAACATTCGATTTCGTCAAATTGTTTTGCTGACTATACGTAAATTTTTATATTTGGTTTTAAATGTTATTCCACTTGTTTTGATTTATTATGATATATTTATAGTATTAAAATTACATACACCCAAGTATTTTGTAGAAAAAAAATGCATTATATTTAAATTATATTTATTATTATAGTTAAATTTTCAGCAAAATACTCTTAAAAATATTAAAAAGTCTTCATTTAATCTAATTTCATTAATTCATATATACATTAAAATATATTTATTTATTAAAGCTAAGTCATAAATAACAATAATATTTTTTATTGAAATGGAAATGAAGAATCAATTTTTCATTATATTTGAAAGTTATTGAAATTGAAAACAGAGGAGTGTGTTTTTTTTGTTTCTTTTACTGTAGTGTGTATTGCGGACGTCTGAAACAACGGAATTAAAATTAATATTTTCAGTAGTCTAGATAGGAATAGCCAGAGAATGTTGATTTGAATGTTATATTTTGTTGCAGAGGCTGTGATCATCGAAGGTGAATACACTGTCTATGTGGGTACATGGACGGAGTGCACTGCTGGCGATAAAGACAACGCAAAATCATTCGAAAGGTTAATAACCTCTATTTCTTAGTTCAACTATAGAATTATCAAAACAAAAGTCAGTTATAATTGTATCCATGTAGTTTCTTGTTCTTCATGAATACTCTTTGGACGTTTAATAAGTGCAATAAAATGAAACGAGAGCCAAATCTATATAATAATCACCCTCAAAGTTTTAATAGACAAGAACCTTTTTAGACAGAAAAGTTGCTTAAAATTTAAAACAATAAAAAAAATATTAAGTTTTTTTTAAATATTTAATCGTTTTCGAATTACAAAATACAAAAGCGTTTTCATCTGGTTTCGAAGCAATTGCCTTCGCTGCTTCATACAAAAGTATAGAAATGTGCTTCTATGTGCAACTTTTGATTATAAAATTCTTTCAGGTACAACGCCCGTCTGGAATCCGATTCCCTGGTGCATACTCCACGCCTTGGACTGCAAAGACGACAAGTGCAATGTCGAATGAGAAAAGATGGACGATTTGTCGAATCTTTGTAAGTGCTATTACAATGTCTTTAATGGCTTTTAAACTAAAGATTGAACTGGAAACTTTAACACGTCTTGAAACTAGCTGACTATGGAACATCTTTTTTCAGATTTTTTTTAAACTTTCGTGAACCATGACCATTATATTTATATTTACCCGGCTGTATTCACGTAGAAATATATCTGAGCACACTCCACGAGTCCGCTATGGTTTGAGCTCATGAGTAAGAACCCCAAATCGGTTCGAAACTATTCAGCCACCTTCCGATATTTCACGTGAATACAGCCGGGTAAATATATATCTATTCTGAGCATTGTATCCGTTTGTTTGTTTGGTAATTTGAGTCAAATCTTCCCAATAGTTTATTAATCTATTATGAATTGACTAAGATATTATCTAGATTACAAATTCATTATTCCCTTCTCTTAATGTTAAGATTATTTATGACTTCTAATTCACAAGTCGATCAAACTTTACCTTTTGAAGTTCTGATGGAAGCTGAAGTTTTAAGTGAAATCCTTCGAAAACAAAGTCATATCATCTATTCAGTTTTAAATCTAGGCCGTTATTTAAAATGAAATGAGATAAGTATCGAAGATGCACCGTATTTTATGTTCTATTTCTAGATTATTATTACTTATTAACTAAATATGAAAAATAATTAAATCAAAATTATTAAAATATAAAAATTAAAATATATAAGAGATGTATCCCAAAATAAAAAGTAGGTAACTTATGTTATATATTATTTCTAGATATAATTATTAAACATGGAAAAGCCGTTTAACTAAATATGCAAATAATTTGTCCAATTTTATTATCACGGTATTAAGAATTCAAATATATATTTTATGTATCCTAAAACAAGTTTAATATTCATCCAGTCACGTACTAGATAGATAAAATTCCTAGCATTTTAAGATATATTTTTTTTCAAGTAGAACTTATTTGGAAAGGAACATGATCATCAATGGCCACTTTTATCTCTTTTTAACTCTATTTCTATCTCTTTTAGTCGCTCTAATTTTATTTCAAACATTTTGTAAACATTGACAGTTTGAATACTTGAAAACGAAAGTGTAGATAAAAATAAACTATTGTTCGCTATTGTACTACAATACCGCGGAAAAGGA
Source organism: Dircenna loreta (assembly GCA_963555665.1). Lineage (NCBI taxonomy): Eukaryota > Metazoa > Arthropoda > Insecta > Lepidoptera > Nymphalidae > Dircenna > Dircenna loreta. The sequence goes on along the minus strand of OY743097.1, from coordinate 1,430,444 downwards.
ATTTTAGAAATTGTCTTTTATTTATTTTACACAAAACAATTTAACACGAAAATTATACTATATATATATAATTAAACACATATAGCTTATATATTTTTTCCTTGTTGCTCAATTTATAGAACGACGGGACGCTTTTCCAATTCGAATCGCTAACCGTATTGATTTATTTTTAATCTGTATTTATTTAACAAAAACAATAGCTAAAAATTCTTACAAAAAGATAATATATAAACCAACATACAGCTCTATAATATTTATAATTACATTATAGGTACTGTGGTATCGCCTTAGCGAACATCGGCACTACCCGTGTGTGTGTGATGCGTGAAGACTGTTCCTTGGCTGAATGGTTGCCATGGCGACCAAGATCTGATGGCGCTCTTGTACGAACGAGGCGGTTACGGAGACTTTCACAAGGTAAGTACATATAAATATATATATATGTATATATGTTATATTAAATATATAAATATGAACAGACAATATCACCTGTCCTTATCCTATAAGATTTGGCAAAAGTTCAGACGTCTGCACTTCTTGGGTTTGAGGGCTGGTGGGATTCCACCACCTCTCATATAAATGGTGTGGGATTTTCACTAATACGTTTGTCTCATAGCCAGCTCTTCGACAATCCTCGGGAAGATATAGGCGGTCCTATTCTAAGCCACGATTGCTCGGTATAAATAAATATTCATTTATTTATATTTATGCAAACTAAGTTTGGTTTTTCTACTTCATTCTCTGAAATTGCATCTGGTGGAAGATATTCCTTTTTAAAAATAAGCATAGCATATTTTTAAATTGTATTCCTATTTTTTTCTTACCTTTTTTATTTTATAGGTAATTTTACAAACAAATAATTTAAATCTTTTATGCATGATAAAAGCCGACCTGTAATTATAAAGGCAACAGTTTTAAAATGTAAATTAATTCCAACAATTATTTATTATTGAATAATAAAATTATGTTAAACGAGTTTTAAACTCACTTGACATTCCAATAAAATAAATTATAATAAATTAACAGATAAATTATGAGAAACATTTAAGACTTTATTTTCAAACAAATGCAGAAATACTAATCTTTACAATTAGATTTAAAAGAGTGATAATAGATGGCGCTTTCTAAATTATTGCAAATGTAGATCGCGGTGGTAAGATTTTATCATTAGGATTTATATAGAGTCGATAAGGCGACGTTTTTTTACAGGTTTCTGAAATAATTGCCTTTATAATTAAATTAGTTGTATTTCAGGAGGTTAGTGAGTGGGGCTTATTGACTTTTCTATTTTCATCATAATAGTTTTATTACTACTAGGGATGAACGATATTAAAAACAAATCGATGTTGACATCGGGGTCAACATAGAGACTAAAGCATCGATAATCGATGTACGATAAACATCACATGAAAAACATCGATGTTTCGATAAAAAATTAAATATATTTTTTACGTGACTTTTTTCTTAGGTCCACCTAAAAAAGCCTACTGGAGTAAGTAAATGCTTAAAAGTAATGGGTTAAAACAAAACCCATTCGAATCGAAGAGACGAAGTTTCTTAGCATTCCATGGATTCACCGTGCGGGTGCCGGGCCCATCGCGTTGTAGGGAGAGGAGTGCAAACAGCCCTACACCTGGGACTTGCGATTCAGGTGTAGGTCTAATTCCATAGGTATATTCGTGTCACATTCCCCAGCCAATGTACTATTCTTTTCATTAATAAGTCTACAATGATCCTTCCATATATCTTTAATTTGGTGATCTTGATCTTCTTCCACTTGTGTTATAGAATTCGCAAATTGAATATTTTCGGTTCGTTTATTCATGTTAATATCCGAAATCAATTCTTTGATACTGTTACCGGAAAAGGCTAAAGATTTCTCATTTAAACGGGGATCAGTGGCGCCTGCAAATATATTGACATTTTGCGATTGTAGCAATCTTTTCTTCATATTTCCAATTATTAAATTTATAATTTGCGTTGCAAACAACATTTCTGGTGAAATGGTGTGGCCATCAATAATATCCATACTTGTCAAATAAGCCCTTCTGCAAGAACACATCTCAAATTTAAATTTAAATTACTCATGTTCCAAACGCGCCCTGGTCTGAGAAGAACCACACAACAAACTCAGCCGGGTGTATAATGTCAGTATTATAAAAAGATTATTATTTCTATGTACAAAGTAAAAGTTCTAACCATTCTTGCATAAGACATAGTTTAGAGTTTACTAAATATTATATGGAATATGGAATGAGCGAGTAAAGGCAAAATTGCTTCGAAACTAGGAAAAAGACTTTTCATTTGTATATGTATATATGTACTTTCGTAGAAATCGCATTTCTTTAACAATTTTGATGAAACTTTTATTTGTATTTGTACACGTATTATATTATTGCCGGCTTTGTGATATAACAAGGACAACAACAAAGGACCCATGGAACAACCACAAAACTTCAGACAAAAGTTTTAAAACATCGCAGTTCGGGAACGTTCATCGTTCCCGAGCTGCGGAAAAAACGAAACCCATTGAACGGACCTATTGAAAAAACGAAATAAACTTTTTTGTTGTATTTAATGTTAAGCATCTTTTTTGTGTAAAAAGTTTTTGATAAAAAGGACGCTGAGAATGACTTACCCTGCTCGCTCAGCCTCCAGAGCACAGCACGACTAGTTTTAAAACCTTTGATAAACTTGTGAAGCAACGTGTCGTCTCACTGGGGATTACGACTCGGAAAGGGAAATATAAATAAGTGTAGAGAGCATTTCATATGAACTTTACTTTTAGTACAACCCTCTTACATAAGACGCTTGAGACAGAATTTTTAAATTCATATCTTGTGCCATCTGTATGAAATGACATAACATGTAAAGCCGCTTTTTATTTTTAACAGATAATCATAATCGGTGTTTAAAATGTCTGTTTATTTTAATTTATGAAAATCGATTTAAGTATCGATACAAATATTCAACCTTTTTCCTGGAAGCAGTTATCGGTAACCAGCTTTTCTGTTTACAGAAATCAATTAGAGTTAAGAACTGCTGTCACCTCACAAACGCTTTCAGCAAACTAACCTGAAATGTTGACTTATTACGTAGTAACGTAATTTCAGTAATAATTGAAATAACTTAATCATTCAATCTATTATCAATCATTTACTCATTTATTAATTTATAATTCATATATATGTAATTCAGTTTGAACTTGACAATAAACATGTTCAGCCATGTTAATTTAAATAAATATAGATGGATAAATTAATCGAGGTGGTCAACGACTCGTTAGCTTAATTGGAAGAGCGACGGGATGATTTCCAGGGGTTGCAGGTTCAAATCCTGTCCGTGTGCGTTTTAAATAAATTCATTATATATTTATTTATAAAAATGTGTAACTTTTATGAAGTTTCATTTAAACGTTGGGCAATTTCTTTGAAAACATGATAAAATCTTCAAACTCTTACATTTAACACAACCAGTTACTGATGACTCTGAGTAAATATAATAATTATAGAATTAGTTCCCGGTTGCTTATCTTCGATCTACCCTCAGTGCCCAATGTATGTACGTATATATATATATAAAACATGAACTTTGAATTATGGAGCTGGGCGATGAATCGTCTGAATAGTTTATATTAGGAAGTTTTTAGGAACCGATTTATTTTTTTTGTTATCTAATAAAAAATAATTTACATATGATTAAACAAAATACCTTTACAATATACCTTCGATTTACAACTAGAGTCTGATGTTTCATAAGTGCAATGTACGCTTATTATAATAAGGTTTGAATACGAAGGGCCCTAAAGGAATCAGAATGGATGTATATTTATAACAAGTGAAAAAATGTAACTACATGACGAAAATCTAAGACCACTCCCCCACCCCAGTGACGTGTGTGGTATTTTCAAAAATCCCTTCCCCTAAAAACTGTTTGTTTAATATTATCTTTTTTATGGTCGACATCTTTCATATACGTTCTTATGTTCGTTCTTACACGAAAAATAAAGACATGTTTTGTTTAGATGAACATCGTTTAAAAAAATAATATACATTTTTTTTTTAAAGGTGGAGGCAAAGAATGCGATGTGGTGGAAGAAGTGCGCCCAACAGTATTAGAGAGCACCGCACACTGGACCCCAGGCCCATGGGGATCGTGTCGGGTCGCTGTGGAGCAACCAGCAACCGCTGCACCAAGTTAGTGATCATTCCTCATTAAGATTTTTTGGATGGTACCTAAAATGACTTTGACATTCTGTCGGTGTGATTAGTAGTCCGGTCTAAACCAAACTGAAGGATACGGGTTCGATTCCTCCACGAGATAATTATTTCTGTGGAGATGGTTATTTCAGATTTGTTTCTAGTTTGGGTTTTTTGCGACCATTATTTGGTTAATTCCTCAATAGAATCGAAGGGAGTGGGTTCGATTCCCACACTAGATAATTCTTTGTGCGAACAAATGATTTTTATTCCAATTCTAGTTTACTTTGTGTCCGTTATTTCCATATTTGTGGAACAACCTCCTGTACATGAACTACTCGTTCTGTAATATAGAGAATTTATATATATTTTTATTATAATAATACTGATAGTAATATTTTAAACACAACGTTGATCAACTGATTATAAATCACATAGTTAATGACGACGACGATGACGCTGATGATAACGACGCGATATATGATGAAGAGGATGATGAAAGTGACGAGAGCGACAAGGAGCAGCCTAGCTGCGGTGGCGGCGTGCAGCGGCGGGAGGCGACGTGCGTGCGGGCGGACGGGCGCGCCCTGCACCCCGCACAGTGCGCGCACGCCACGCTGCCCACGCTAGTGCAGCCTTGCGAGGTAACACATATTAAGGCACCATTTCATTAAAATATCTTTATTAAATTTGGCATTCACACGCACTGTTAAATCATCAATTATTGCATTTAAAAATTGAGCAAACATTCCGTTACATACATAGATACACATATACATAGATACGTACAACCCAAGTTAATAAAAGCGTGTTAAAAATAAAAAATAATTATAGATTAAAAATGACATTGATCCATATTAGAAATAATGTGTATTCTCATTAACTATGTAAGCACATAATTATTTCTTTAATTATAATTTTAATTCAGATTAATATTCATATTTAACATAAGATTTTAATTCAAGTGACATGTTTTTAAAATTGCCAATTGCTACCCAATGTTACATTTAGTTTATGTACTGAACTTAATATCATATTTTATCGTTAAGAATATCTACAAACATTTATAGCCATGTTAAGATTATTAAAATTTTAAATAAATGTATAGAATGAAAAATAAACCAAAACGGGCTGGAATTCAAACCCGCAAATTCTGGCGAAGGGTTCCGTCCCTCTACCCATAGCAGATAGCAATAAATTTCTCTGCCAAAATATGGCCAAATAGTCCAAATTTCTTATTTGAAATGCGCTTAACCGTTGGTAGATCATTGGTTACTTCATGGAATGATATTGTCAGGTACCATGCCCTCGTGATTGTGAAGTCGGTGAGTGGAGTGAGTGGGGAGCTTGCCAGCCGACAGATGGATGTCCTCTCTATCCAGTTCAACAGCTAACTACCACAGGTAACTTCAATGAAGTTTGAAACTAAATTGTTTATTGGGAGATTTTTAGGGGTAGCCTTTGTCAAGCAATGGACGTCATCCAGCTGGTATGATGATGATGATAAAGTTTAAAATCTTTTTGTCGAAAATCAGTCTAAGCAGAGAATGCTGAAACTTTGCTTATATTTTTAGGGTATAGTGTTCGTCGTCGGCGAGTGACAGCAGCCGCGTCAGGTGGAGGAGCTCCTTGCCCTCCTCTAGAAGAAAAGCGTACTTGTACTACACCAAGGTGTGCTGCCTGGAAAGCTCTACCATGGGGTCCATGTGTGTTGAATCAGCCGCATACTATCTGTGGACCTGGAAGACGCACTCGAGAGCTAAGATGCATGGGACACGATGGAGTAAGTATTTAAACACGCACTCTGCTTCTCTCTTACTTTACCCTTTAACCTACATTAACTTTTGTCGCCAGCGTTTCACAGGTCAGCTTTCCGAGCTGAGAGGTTTGACAATGAAAAAATAATTTTCACTAAAGCTTTTGATAACCTACAAGGTTTTTGATTGGTTATTTTAGTCTTGCATGCTCCCACGTGTTACTTGATTTTTTAATTGTTATTAACTATGTCTGATTCAAGAGTCAATATTATGAATAATTGTAATTTAATTAATAGTTAAAAGAATATCCATGTAGACTTTTCTTCTTCATGGACCTACTCTTTGAAACCGTGCAACTATATTCTGACATTTCATAAATGAAATGTGTGCCTATATGACACAAGACACATAAAAGATACGCCCATAAATCACCTCAAGTGTTAACTGCAGTTTATCGTCCCCAGAAGGAGGCCCAGCGCGCCTGGTGCAACACAGGTGCCCCGGGGCGCAGCGAGCGCTGCCGCATCGCGTGCCCCGGGGACTGCGTGGTGTCGGCGTGGGCGAGCTGGGCGGCGTGCTCGGCGCCCTGCGCGGCTCCAGCGCACCCGCGACCGACCCGCTCGCGCCGCAGGCATATACTGGCTCATGCGGCGCCAGGTTAGAGTATATATATATATATATATATATATATATATATATATATTGATTATTTTTTTTGTGTGAATCTATGAATTATTAGCATCAGCATTTCCTAGACGTACGTATAGAATGAAAACATGTCAATGCTTTTTATTTACATTAAAAAAATATATGAAAATAATATTTATTTTTATCTTTCACATTTTGAATCAATAGCAGTGATCTTTTGTGTACGTCAAATAGAAGTGTCAGGAGGAACTATTCTGATATCGTACTTATATAAATAAGCTCTTCTGTAAAGACACTCTCCAACTCAATATTAAAGCTACGAACTGAACAAACTCTTATAGTCTAATGTTTTGTATTAAACTCTCAATGAACATTTTGATTTTAAACAGACGGCTGGCCGTGCCCCTCTGAGGACCAGTTGATACAGAATGAGACCTGCAACACTCACGCCTGTGCCACGTACTCCTGGCTGGCCACACCCTGGGGACCCTGCGAGAGACGCCGCCAGGACTTCATACCAGCTACCAACTATACTGACTTACTGGTAATGCTTTTTAAACTATATGGAGCTGATGGTTTTATGATTCCTTTCCCTTGGCTGATGTTTTTTTTATATTTTCAGATAGTTACAAAATAGCTCTAAATTTCAGTAGTCGCTGATGTTTTTTTGCTATTCCAATAATAACATGAAAAATATATGAAGCAATCATCGATTTTTCCTTTCTTTCCCTTAACGGAAGTTGTTTTTTTTTGTTTTCAAATAGTAATAGTAGACCTATATATATATATATATATATATATATATATATATATATATTATTACAAGATATAAAACAATTCACTTCTTTATATTATACTAAACGTTCCAAATATGAACGGAACTCTTCGCTGATGGCTTTTGGCCATTTTAATAGTAACAATTCCATGTACTGTTCGCTCATGTCATTTTGGTATTTGAACACTTTTAATACTAACAGTTCCAAATATTACAGGACAATGAACCATTCAACCAAAGCGACGACGAGGAACCCTGTATTGAAGAAGGTGAAATGAGCAGAGACGTTATGTGCGTCCAAAACAACGCTGATGTTGTTCGAGAAGCTCTGTGAGTATTAAAACAAAAATATTATTTTCTAAATTATTAACTAGTAGTATCACATTAAAATTCAAAACAAATATGTAAAATTACACCTTGGCCAGGTATCGAATTCGCATCCTCTGGAAAAACTTTCCGTCGCTCCACCAATTGAGCTACCGTGTCGTACCGTATATACTGTTTAGAAATGTATATAAACATGTATAGCCACGTTAAGCCTATTTTAATTGTAAATAAATATATGACGAAAAATTTATCAACTCGGGCAGGATTCGAATCTGAGACCTCAATCAAACCGTTCCCTCACTCCAGAAGTTGGGCTATCGAATCAGTGCAGCGTATCACACTATTATAATTGTTTAGATGTGCGCCATTACGACGTCCAGCATCTCGTCGAGCGTGTACTGTTCGATGCCGTCGTGGGTGCAGGGTCGAAGCTTGGATGCCGTGGTCTCCATGTCCTAACACCTGCAGTAAGTGTCAATTAAAAATATTGATTACATTAACAAATAACTACAATAAATATATCGTAACACGACTAAGAGATGTCGCTACTGTGATACCAGTGATGACGTCACTACCCCCACTACTAATCAGCAATCTAGTGGGGGTTTATAACAAATGCCGCCAAGCGAGTTAAGAAACTCATTATTTTTAAGACTCTAAATATAACATTTAATAATATTTTTTAATAATATCGTTAGTTATATATGTATATATAGTAAGTATATAGCCATGTCAAGTTTTTTAATCAAATATACTTATATAATGAAAAAAAAAAACAAAACTGACAGAGATTCGAAACCACAACCTCAGAAAAACCGGTATATTGGATACGGTATCCGGATTAGCAGGTTCGAATCCCTGCCCGTGTACGTTTATTTTCCATTTACGTATTTATTTCAAATTTAATATTTTTTTCCTAGATCCAGGTAAACAAGTCCGTGTAAGATCAGTCCGGGGTGGACCAAACTGCGGTCCGCTGCAGGAGACTCGTGAGTGTCCCGTGTCGCGGTCGTGTCGGTCCCGTGAGGCCGTGTGGGTGGCGGGGGAGTGGAGCACCTGCAGGCTGCCTCCGGGACAGCGGTGCGGGGTGGGCTACAGGATTAGAAGTAAGTATATATATATATTATCGTAGTAAATGTAAACCTGTTTTTCAATATATATGTCACAGTTGAATATTTGTTATATACTGTTGTCATTATTAAAATTGCAAAATAATATTAAATAAAACATAAAATTTGTTTGACATGAATATTGCGGTAAATACGATGATTTTATAGTTCACACAAATTTTATTTATTTGTTGAATGAATGTGTACTAAATAAAAAAGCAGATATATGCTTGAAATACATTAACAGGCTCAGCTTGCTAGTATATTCAATAAATAAAGAAAAAAAAATCGACTGTGACAGTATTCAATCCTGCAACCTCTGGGAAAACTTCCCGTTGCTCTACTAACAGAACCAACAATATCATTATTGTTGGTATTGATTGTTTTTTAATCACCACCACTAATCCTCAGGTATATGGTGTGGGTCGGACTCCCACCGCGTGGAGGCGGGTGCGTGCGCCGGCGCCCGCGTGCCGCCCGCCGCCGCCGCCTGCGCCCTCACCTGCGACACCATCCTGCCACTCACTTGTGACGTCATATGCGCCGACCCGCTCAAGTTAGTCTTCAGGCTGGTTGGATCGACCCTATCAAGAGATTGGTTCTCCCTCCCCGTATTCTTATAACTAACCATTGGTCCCCGTTCATCGGAGGCTTCTTTAAAGAATGGCCCTCTCTCACTATCTTCTATTTGTACTCGTTCATCGACTGCCTTTTAAAAGAATGTGCATCCCTCCTAAAGTTCTGTTCCCCCTTATTGTTGTCATCGACCTTCCTTCCCGTCCCCCTGTCCCCGTGACCTCTTCCCTCCTTTCCTTTCCATTTCTTCGCCTGTGTACCGTACACATGCGTCATTCATATAGATCATTATTTCCTTAGAAATATTTATAAAGTCGATTATTGTCATGTTATTTATATTATTTTATATATATATTATGTATTTAATATTTCTTATATATAAAACAACTCATCTAAATTTTCTTTAAAGAATGAAAATAATTAAAAATGGCGTCTCTTTTAGATATTTGGATGCCTCTGATCCCGATGTGCCATCTTGTATCTGCACGAATGTTTCGTTGGAACTGCTGCCCGCTGACTCTGACTGTATTCTTCCACCTGGGTAAGCTCCTTAATTTTTTGGTTCAAAAAAATGTTATTTATATATATAGTGTTATTTATATAATATAGTTAATTCATTTTTTTTCTATTTTCTATTTATTTTTAAACGAAACAAACAATTTTATAAGACTTATAAATACAACAAAAACGTAACAAAACAATCAGTAGACCACTGAAAATAAAGAACATATACAAATTTAAACTAACTTTAAATTCAATAAAAAATATGGATAGAAATAGTATTCAGTATTATTATAATAAACATAACATAAAAATGTCTTAGAATAACATATAATATTTAAGTTAAACATTTGTTTTAGGATTGAGTGTGGTGAGGGTAGATCACTAAGAGCAGCTCGGTGCCTCGTTGGAAGTCGAGACGTACCAATGGACGTGTGCAAGAAATATCATCCACTAACTGGTAAATATCGTTAAATTTAAAATATATAATGAAATATATATGATGCAAGCAGTACTCGATCCCGCGACCTTCTGAACTGTCTCGTTTCATTCTATATTGAGTTAAGCTTAACATGATTAACTTTGCGTCCAAATTGGTCGCACCGCCGCCCTTACTCCAACCCACCGCGTACACTTTTATAAGGCGCAGGTTCGGCTGCAGGTGGAGTACTGTTCCCACCTGTGTGCATGGGAACCCCAGTACCAGCTTTTCCCTCTTGATCGGATGCAACGGAGAGTGACTCGTATTATCAATTGCCAAGACCTTTCCAAGCGGCTTAATCCCTTGGCGTTGCGTAGAGATTTAGCTTCCCTCTGTATTCTCTATCGTTTATAAAATGAGAAATGCTCTGAAGAGTTGTTTGAACTTGTACCACTAACAGATTTTCGCACTCGTCCATCGTGACAAAACCTCCACCCTCATCACCTCAACAGCTGGCGCTCTACCACTGAACCCTTCTCTAGAAACTTTCTGCCTCGTACAACAATTCCCTGGAACAATATGTCGACGAAGGTATTACCAGACCGATACGACAATCAAACCTTCAAGAAAAAAGCGTACTTCCTTCTAAAAGGCCGGCACCGCACTTGTAGGTTCTGAATGGCAGGTGTCCATATGTGTCGGCAGTCGCTTAACTGACCCATCTACTCATTTACCTCCCCATAATATATATATATATAATAATGTCCGTAGGTCCCAGTCGCGTACGTGAGGCAGCGACGGACGGGTTCACATACGACGAGGAGTTCGGTTCCCTGCTCCGCGGTACGTGCAGCGTGCGGTGCGCGCGGGACTGCGCGGTGGGCGCGTGGGCGGCGTGGGGGCCGTGCGCCGCCGAGCCTGGCTCCAGGGCCGCCTTCAGATTCCGGACCAGGTTATTTTTTTTTGTAGCTTCAATTTAAGGTCTAAGGTTTTTATTTCTAAAAGGCACAAATTCTCCTTTTGAACCGTTAGATTATAGTAGCACCGTTGTGTCATTGAAAGAGAATTCTGAAAAAGGTTTTTACGACCGGTCCAAAGATTGGAATTCGCTATTACAAACAATTTTTTTCCACTGACCTATAACTATGAATAATTTAAATTTTATAAATAAGTTAAAAAAGTATCTGTGTAGTTTCTTGTTCTTCTCCATGGACTAACGGCACCGTATAAGAGTCTGACGTTTCATAAGCGTTTGACTGCCACGTCCAGGGAGGTGATAGAGGAGGGCTCCGCGGGTGGTCGAGAATGCGGCGCCACGCTGCAGCGCGCCACGTGCTCTGTGGCGGCGCCGCGCTGGCTGCGCGGGGACTGGGCGCCCTGCGTGCCGCATAGGGCGCTGTGCGGACGAGCCATCATCTATAGAAGTGTCATGTGAGTAGACCAACAGTGGGACTGGGCGCCCTGCGTGCCTCATAGGGCGCTGTGCGGACGAGCCATCATCTATAGAAGTGTCATGTGAGTAGACCAACAGTGGGACTGGGCGCCCTGCGTGCCGCATAGGGCGCTGTGCGGACGAGCCATCATCTATAGAAGTGTCATGTGAGTAGACCAACAGTGGGACTGGGCGCCCTGCGTGCCTCATAGGGCGCTGTGCGGACGAGCCATCATCTATAGAAGTGTCATGTGAGTAGACCAACAGTGGGACTGGGCGCCCTGCGTGCCGCATAGGGCGCTGTGCGGACGAGCCATCATCTATAGAAGTGTCATGTGAGTAGACCAACAGTGGGACTGGGCGCCCTGCGTGCCGCATAGGGCGCTGTGCGGACGAGCCATCATCTATAGAAGTGTCATGTGAGTAGACCAACAGTGGGACTGGGCGCCCTGCGTGCCGCATAGGGCGCTGTGCGGACGAGCCATCATCTATAGAAGTGTCATGTGAGTAGACCAACAGTGGGACTGGGCGCCCTGCGTGCCGCATAGGGCGCTGTGCGGACGAGCCATCATCTATAGAAGTGTCATGTGAGTAGACCAACAGTGGGACTGGGCGCCCTGCGTGCCGCATAGGGCGCTGTGCGGACGAGCCATCATCTATAGAAGTGTCATGTGAGTAGACCAACAGTGGGACTGGGCGCCCTGCGTGCCGCATAGGGCGCTGTGCGGACGAGCCATCATCTATAGAAGTGTCATGTGAGTAGACCAACAGTGGGACTGGGCGCCCTGCGTGCCGCATAGGGCGCTGTGCGGACGAGCCATCATCTATAGAAGTGTCATGTCAGTAGACCAACAGTGGGACTGGGCGCCCTGCGTGCCGCATAGGGCGCTGTGCGGACGAGCCATCATCTATAGAAGTGTCATGTGAGTAGACCAACAGTGGGACTGGGCGCCCTGCGTGCCGCATAGGGCGCTGTGCGGACGAGCCATCATCTATAGAAGTGTCATGTGAGTAGACCAACAGTGGGACTGGGCGCCCTGCGTGCCGCATAGGGCGCTGTGCGGACGAGCCATCATCTATAGAAGTGTCATGTGAGTAGACCAACAGTGGGACTGGGCGCCCTGCGTGCCGCATAGGGCGCTGTGCGGACGAGCCATCATCTATAGAAGTGTCATGTGAGTAGACCAACAGTGGGACTGGGCGCCCTGCGTGCCGCATAGGGCGCTGTGCGGACGAGCCATCATCTATAGAAGTGTCATGTGAGTAGACCAACAGTGGGACTGGGCGCCCTGCGTGCCGCATAGGGCGCTGTGCGGACGAGCCATCATCTATAGAAGTGTCATGTGAGTAGACCAACAGTGGGACTGGGCGCCCTGCGTGCCGCATAGGGCGCTGTGCGGACGAGCCATCATCTATAGAAGTGTCATGTGAGTACACCAACAGTGGGACTGGACGATCTTTCTAAAGCATTGGTGCCGTTAAAGAAGTTAGTGGGTAGCTTTGACTTCCTTTTCTTTTATAAAAAACCATTTCACACCGATCTCTAATATGCTCTTATCTCTGATAACAACATTTGGTGTCAAAATTATTTTTATTTTAAGCCTTTTGTTTATAAAAAAAACATTCACAGATGTGTAGATGGCGATGGTACTAAGCTAGACGACTCTATCTGTGAGGCGGCTGGAGCGGGGCCAGCTTCACCCCGCGAGGCGACTTGCCGTGCTCCATGCCCCGCTGACTGCGTCGTCAGCACTTGGTCAGACTGGAGCCCGTGTGAACAGGTACATACCAATTGTATACATACCACTTTCTGTGATTATGTACAACGCTTGACGCTTATCTTTAAAACTTCTCTAAATCTGTTCTTAAATCAGTTATAAAATAATAATCCAATAAATATCAAAACGTTGAGTTTAGGCCTTAGCCTAATTCCAATAGGGTCTTCATTTACACCTTAAATAAATATATAATGAATAATTATCAATCGATTCGAACTTAAGATGTCTGTAACAGTATCGTGACATGGTAGCTCAATTTCACACAGCGACGGGACGGTTTCCTAGTGGTCGCTGCTTCGAAGCCATCCCATATCATAATTTTTTTTCATTCTTTATTTATTTCAAATTTAATAATTTGATATTAAAAAAAAACTTTGCGTCAAGATATTATGTAAAATGTTATTTTTAACGAATATTTAACTTTTTAGCATTAATAGGATTTTTATTTATCTCATATACTTCCAGTAGAGTTTTTGCTGTCATGGGTCCCACGACGGATAGCCTTTAATAACCTATGAGTGAAAAAATACCAAATTTTAATATCCATGTGCATCTTTGTAAGCAATAAGCTATATATGTACCAGACGAAGTGGGGCGGGCGTCGTGACCGCACGCGCGTAGTGCTTCGCGCGGCGGCGGAGGGCGGGGCGGCGTGCCCGCACCTCGTGGCCGCGGAGCCCTGCGCGCCTCACGCGCACTCCTGGCACGTAGCGCCCTGGGACGACTGCCAGCCGCTGGGTACGAACATAAATAGCGGCTATTGTTCTTTTTAAATAACTTTGCCAATAAGCAGGCAAAGATCCAAAGCCACTTATTAAAACAAATAAGATTATAAGTCAATATGTTGTAGGAGGCTCTCCATGTGGTGAAGGAACGAAGAAAAGAGCAGTGCGTTGTCTTCGTAGTGACGGTGTTTTTGTAAATGATACTTTCTGCCCGGTAAGTGTAAATATACATATATAATCTATATTTAATAACGTTTAATTAAATGTTTTTTGCTAAAACAATGATCACAATACAGAACGCGACGGCGTCGGAGGCTCGTGAGTCGTGGTGCTACGTGCCCTGCGGCGTGGAGTGCGAGGTGGGCGAGTGGGGCGCCTGGGACACCTCGGCCTGCTCCTGCGGGGACGCCTCCAGCGCCAGGCACATGCGCCGTATAAGGTTTGGCCGCGTCTCCGTGGATACTAACGGATTATTTAAATCTGTACAAATATTAACGCATTTATTTTGGAGTCTAGTCAGAAATATGTAAATTATGTCTACTGTACAAAATCCAGAATTTTGTGATTAAAAAGAACCAGCAAACTAGTTTTAAATAATAATTATTTATTGATTTCTTACACACTAAAATATAATTTTTCATGATTTTCATTTACATATATTTTTGTGATGTAATCTTTTGGCCCTTATACACATTAATTTTGGATTTTTAATAAATGTTTTGGGTTAGTTTCAGTTGCTTTTATTATAAATCTTACGACAGGCAACACTTGACGGCGGCGGTGTGGCCAGGACGCGCCTGCCCGCCCACGGAGCAGCGAGCACCCTGCCCCCGGGAACCATGCTTGAGACTGGTGGCCAGACCTTTACTGGGATGTCACGTACAAGTGAGACGACACTCAGATTATTTATATTGACGCTTGTTTGACCTGAATATCATTTATTTTTTACAACTTTTCCACTTTAAATCAATATCAGTGATCACTTGTGTACGTCAAATAGAAGTGTCAGGAGGAACTATTCTGATATCATACTTATCGAAAAACATGTAAATATTGATTATGGTTTATCATTCAGACGTCTTCGGGAGAAGAAGCGGACAATGCCTGTGGGTGGGGTGTGAAGTTGTCCCACGCGAGATGCGAGTTAACCAGTATTAATGATGAACCGTCTTCGGGAGCCTTCTTGCAGCCTTGGCGATGTGCCTCCGCTTTGCCCGGACGTATTGTGACACCGCCTCTGCATCACCAGGTTTCCCTTCATTATACATTAAAATGACAGAAATTACTGGTACATAAAGTTATCTACGTCATTATAATATCCTCGGCGACCAGGAGGACGAAGAGTGCGAGGTGGAGTGCGGGTGCCAGGAGTCAGAACTGGGGCAGCCCGGTCCGTGGGGCGCGTGGGGCGCCTGCCGGGGAGGCGCGCGCTCGCGGACCCGCACGCTGCTGGTGCCGCCGCGCAGGGCCTGCAGGACCTCCTCCAGGTGACGATGACGACTAACAGAAATTAATAATCCAGTATTTGATACTAAATATAAAAATACAACCCGTTTCTTGAGGTATCACTGCAAATAACCGAGCTGTTGATTGAATTTGTGAAAGTTCGATCTCGTTCGTTGCGAATATTAATTTCCGCCAACAGAGGTCACCTTTTGATAATTGATGCGAATTTTTCGTCTTCTAACATCCACGAAGGCAACTCCAGTGAATCAAATTAAAAATATCTGTATTGAAATAGGCATTTCACACTCACTTTTGAATCGTCAATTATTACATTATAAAACTGTCAATGTAGTCAGTCCGTGAGTAAGCTACCACCAGCTCACTGAGAAGATTGAACATTATCTTAGAATTGCGTATAATTGATTTTTTCTTGAAGGAAACATTATTTATTATACTTCTATAAAATGAACTTATAATTTATTTATTTATTTACAAATATTTGTGCCAAGACAAAGATTATTTGAAATAGTATTAAATTGTCCAGATACGTAACAATCGAGTGGGCGAACTGCACCGGCGAGGCGGAGGAGGTGGCCGACCTGCTGGCCGTCACCCGGCGCGCCTGGAGACCACACACGGACTACCACGACGGATATATAGGTTTGGGGCAGTAGTGGGATAGTGCACCTGTATTGGGAAACATTTCCAATTTACTTTTTAGATAATATTTTGTGTTGCTATTTTTTTTTTCATTCAATAAATAACCACAGACCAGAGACTTTTTTTGCATTTTGATGTATTTGTACCTTTACTACATTACTAACATTACAATGTGTGTGCAGAGGGCAGTAGTTCCGTGCTAGCGGTGGTGTGGACGGCGACGATCATCCTTAGCTTGTACGGCACATTCATGCTCTATCGTGGAATTCTCAGGTACTCCCACAGCTCACTACTGTCACAAAATATTATACATATATTGATGGCCCATTGGTCTACTGTGGTCTGGTGGTCTTATGGTTAGAGGCATTGATTGCTGAGACATAAATCAGCAATGGGTATTATTCCCACAGGGAATTATTTATGTGATATACCACATTTAATTTCCAGTTTGGGTGTACTTTCTGTCCATTATTTCAACGTTTTTAAAACCCCCGACACAGATGTTAAGAGCCTGCAGCTTACCCCTGCCCTTATCTCCGACCACAGTCTCTTGTAATATCTGATGATGCATAAGAGCGTTACCGTTCAGTAGATGCTCTTGTTTTAAAGGCACCTATGTGGAACACTAATATCGATCTGAAAGCATCTTTAAAGAAAATATAATGGGTAGAACGTGGTTAAACGCAACAATTTGAACAGTTCTTTACCGTACAACACCATTCTCTGGTCCGACGTGAAGTTCTGTCTCGCTCTATTATTCACTCTCAATTTCATTAAATCTAACTTGGCCTCGCCCTCCATATAATCATAAAAGTAAACGTCGCTCGAACTGTCAAGGTCCGGTACTCCGCTAACTGTCGAGGCACGGAACCCTTTCCAAGAGCGAAATTAAAACTGAACGAGATTAAATTTACCTCATCCCGAAGCTATCCCTTGATAGTTACTACTAATAAATAGGTTTCAACAGAAGTCACAAATTTCTTTCGGCGCTCATAGAGGTTTTTCATGAGAGAGTCAGAGGAGCAATTTTTGGCAAAGCCAATGTATACCGCCGATGTATATATAAAGAAAACAATGAACGTTGGAAATATCCATCATATCATTAATATGCAGAATGAAATAGTTTGGTGAGAGTACGCAGCCCAGTAAAAAATGCCGATGATCCACTTGCATAAACTCTTACCAAACCCATGGGAAGATAGCTTCCAAAGAAGCGCCTAGTGCCATTCATGGTCGAAGGCTTTTGTAATTTCTAAACTAACTGCCAATCTCTCTCCCTTACTTTCAATGGCTGCCGTCCATCGGGTTGTAAACTAGAAAATAGCCCGATGATCAACAATGGCTAAAGCAATATTGCCAATCGTACCTGTTTTATTAATATTCAAAGTAACCTTTTACGCGTTATAATAATTTGCATTAGTTGACATTACATCATGACATCTGGCTCAATCTACTTACAAACGTGAAAAAAAGCAAGAGTGCGTCGTATGGGTTTTAGCCGGAACGCAATTTCCGGCTTTGAATTCTGAAACCATAGAATGGTAAGCACGAGTAGGTAGGCGGTGTATTTTTATGGTCGTACATAGTTGAGTTTGAGGCAAAAAAGTAACCAGAAGATCTGCTTTGTCTTTTGCCGTGTGAACCACGATGTCATTCCCCATGGGCAAAGATAGTAAGGAAGACAGGTAGAAGCTGCTAAGGGCACCTAGAATTTACGTGTCCTTGGCGGATTACTTGCTGGCTGTTCACTAATTTTAACGACATATTTCTACTTTGCTCTGGTAAATCCACTATCCACATCCGGGAGACGAGTAAACTTCTTAAACCATTGGGAAAGAACATTCGCTGTTGCAAAAGTTAAATATAGTGTCGCCGCAGTTAGTAGAACATGACCCAAGCAAATTGGTATGATGCGCATTGAAGTCTCCAAGACGGGACCCATGACCTACGTGTCGACAATTGTCGTTAGAACATGGTCCATGAGACGATCCGTTTCTGTTTTACCAACATATTCTTACCCAGGACCACACGGGCCAACTTTCAAGTTTTTCAAACATAAATGCTGAATTTCGTGACACTTATAAAACTTTCCAGATGCATCCGAAGCAGGAAAATAAAAAGCATCACCAAGGTGTAAGCGTCTGGTTACGATACTGACAGCCGCTTCTCCTCAGCGATCTCGTCGGTGTCAGACTACATAATGGATTAGATTTGAATTATGTTACAATTTAAACATTCCATGATTGTTTTGTTCTTGTTAATTTGTTATAAATGTTGATTGTTTGATTATTTATTAACACAATGTTCTATTTTAACAATGTGTAACATTGATTTAATTTTAAACACATACCGCTTTTATTATTCCTGCGAATAAACAATCTGTAACCGTATCATATCAGTAAATAGTAATGTATTCGGTGTTTAGTATTTACCTTTAAATTAAATGAACATTACATCCAGCAATCAGTCTGTCCGCAAGTGCTTCCATGTTTTTACGTCTTATATGAATATGCTAGTTAAGACATTTTTATGTCGCCGTGCATAATAGCCGTATTATTGGCTTTCGGATTGACAATATTACTAGCCTAGCTAAAAAAGGTGGCTTAGAACTTGTCGTATGTACTTAAAATTGAGGGTAAACCGATATTAGGACGATATAACTCCGGACATTACTCTCCTTTTTCATTTAACAAACGCATATATCTGTCTTGTTTCTAGAATAAAAAACAATATGGAACAGTTATTTTGATATGGTGTTTAAAATTTTATTATTTTAAGGCGATACTAAATTTTGATACTACATTTGCCGTTTATAAAAACAATATTTGCAGTAATATTTTTATAATTGGTTCGGGAGCGTTGGTGATTTTTATTCACTTATTTTGTTAGAAAATGTAATCAAATAGTGTTTGGAGGAAGAGGAACTATCAGATAAGAACGCAAGGCTAATAAGGAGCGACCAAAAAGAAATTACACATCATTTCACATATCAGTATATCGTCTTTATTGTACTAGCTCGTCCAGCAATAGACATTCAGTCCACTGGGGATATTCGAACATGCTTTAGTCATCAGAAACTCTTAGAGCTTTGGCGCACAAAACTAATATATTATAGATTTAAGCGCTAAGATAACCCATGATAATTGAGTATAATCATGTAACACGTTTCGTAGATTTTACATTTAAGCCATGTATTGTGTCAGGTATGTATTTATGACGTGAGTGTGTTCTTTATACTTCTTTCTTGCGTAGTTCCGTTCGTTCGTTCATTCGTTCGTTCGTTCGTTCGTTCTTTAATATCTGTCTTTTTAACTGTCATCACTATTGTAGTATTATTTGTGACATATTTCGTATTATAATTACTATTTTTCTTAAAAACATATACATCTTGTTCCTTCATGACAATATAAATTAAAAGATCTTTTATATTCTATATCACTATTATAACTTTTAATTGTAATGGCTAATGTTCTCTATTTTTCATACATTCTGTCCTGTTCAGTCTTCATGTGTACTTAGGTTCTTAAAATGTATTAACCGTATTATAAATATTATGCCAGTATATTATGATATTGATGTGAAACATGATAGTTAAGGAATCGTGTTAGACAATACCATATTTGATATTTAATAAAATTTGATTGTGTTTTACATAACAATGCGTTTTATTTTATTTATTTATATCTTTTCCACTTTGAATGAAACTTATGTATGTCAAATGGATATAGTATCAGGAGTTCCTATTTTAATACTCTTATAAAAATAAGTTCTTCTAAAAAGGCATAGTCCAACCTGAAACAAAAGCTACGGGGGCTCAGAACCCTCCGTACTTTCAAATAACCACCTTTTTTTAATATATGGAATATATACAGTCCTATTTATATTTTCCCTATATTTATTTCTTAACGATTCTATATGGCTTACGTTGTAGATTTCTCGAACAGCCCTCTTTTGCAATACTAATATAGTAACAATAACTGATGCATTAGCCCATAATAATATGCCGTAGAACTTACGAATGTTGTTGATGTTGATTTCACTCTTTTTAAATGGCGTGTTCTTTGGGCCGCTTATGTAGCAAAACTAAGACTGTTCGACAAATCACACTACGAGAACCCTATAAGCAATTTTGCATCTAAGGTAATGATCAATAAAACAAGAATTAAATTAAATTTAATTCTTCATTGTTTAATTGGATATTGGTTTTGACGTATGATAAAGTTAACAAATTATCAGCGTGAAAGCATTATACAATATTTGAGAGAACGTTGTTTACTTCGTCAATTACTAATTGCTCTCTATAATTTTCATAAAATATATCTTTAGTAAACAATAATATCCTATGCTTGTGCCTCACAAAGTAACGCAAAACATTTATGTAAATAAGAAACAAGAATGGCCCTAGTATAGAGCTTTGTGGCACTCCGATTATGACATACGAACCAGAGGAACCATTTCCATTCACGTGCATTTTCTGAATTTTCTCACAAATTTTATATTATTTTTGTAATATTTAATTAAAGCTATTTGCATACGTTAAATTATAGAAAAAAGCAAGCGCATTTTGTGATTTTTGCAAAATATTCAGTAATACCTGATGAATAGCATCTGATGTTGAACGACCAGAAGTGCAACCAACCTGTTTTCCATGTATAAGATTTTTTTATTTATATAATCATATATTAATATAATAATTTCCTTGTCAATGTTATTTACACTTATATTTCTGTGACAATGTACATCAACGAATCCATATTACGAACGACTAGACTATTATATACACTTTTGTGTACTAAAGTTTTTATGAAGAGTAAAATTGGAAAAATAAAAGGAAAAACGTAAAGTTTACTTCTTTCTCGAATTCAAAATGTTACTACCTACCGTTGCCATCACAACGTCTGTCGGCTCAATTACTATTTACTAATTATTGTTAAAACTACGTTTGTTGATGTGTTTTGGTCTGTTGTTTCAAGTTATTGAGGATTGCAGGCTCATATGTTAAGTCAGCTAAACCTTTTTTCACGATTGCATTGACTCTGGCAGCTCGTAACTGATTTCTATATTCCATTAAGTTTTTCTCTACCACTTCCAAATGTTCGATGTTGTTTAGAAGAACCTATGTAAACAAAATACAGGCGACATAAATGAAGATTACAATACATTTAACATAACAATTATTTACCTGATGAATAGAATTAACCAATTGGATCAGAGCCCCTTTAAACTGCAGAAAAATCTCAGTTGCGTTTTGATATCTGAAAAACATACTCATAGCATTATATTATCGGGTTATAAAACATTTAAAAACACTAACTAAATGAAGTGCAATTGATGTTTTTTTAAATAAGTTTTTTAATATCACCTGTGCTATAAACATTCGAACCGGTTAGCGGAATATAAAAAAGTCAGATGATACAGAAAAACTGACAAACGTAAATAAATTATTTTTGTAAATGATTTGGATGGGCTGCGTGAAAAAGGATATGTGTGTGTCAGGGCTGTGGATGTATAGAAAATAGCTATGTGTAAGTTGTAAAGGGCTACGTCCTGGTTTGGGAGGATGTTAGAGAAAACTTAAATAAGATTAATTATTAATATATACTTATGATCGTGCATCGCGTCAGAGAAGGCATAGTCCAGGGCGAGGCGTAGGGTGCGGGAGGCACGTGGAGCCGCATGTGCCACGAGCACGCGGCGAGCGCCCCGCTCCGAGCACCGCGCACGAACCAACCACGAGCACGCGTCCGCGCACGCTGACGTCCGCTCACTACCGCTACTGTTACATGGATACTCTTACGATGTACTTAAGGAGTTTTGCTACAGCAAACGGGTTAAAGGATATATGTATCTACATATTAGTATTATTTAAACGATTCGTCGCTATTTCATATATTGAATATATCTATGAAATATAAACCAGTAAGTGTGTTTGTAAATGTCACTAACTTGCCAACCGTCGCAAGTTTCCAAGCAGGTAGCGCAACATCAAGACAACGTAATGCAGCCTGGGCGTACTCTACAGCAGCGTGGAGTTTCACACTGACGGCTGCGAGAGAGTCACGAAGTACCTGGGAACGATCTAATTTACCTAGCAGATCGTTGTCTGGACGTGGATTATCGCTCAGTATGCAACCTTAAAAGTTGTCAATTTGGTTAATCGCTTCTCTGCCTTTATATTTTGTACCTGATTTCATCGGAAATTTTAATCAACTATAATATTTTTACCTAACAATTGTTGAAGACTTTTATATGAAGAACGTAGTTTCAATAAACGAGCATGAAGAAGTTTTTTTTCATTTAGCAGTTCTTTTTCCCGTCTTCGTAACCATTCTAACTCTATACTACGCATTTCCTAAAACACATTGTAATATTTTAAATAAAATACTATTCTATTTCCTTATAGTGTTGAAAACAAACAGAAACTTCTGATTTACTAACATAAAAAAATAAACACAATCGTGTTTGTCTACATCAATAATATTAAAATATTTTGTATAAGAAACTGATATATGTGTTTATACTAATAAATTTATACTTTGTTTGAAAATGATTAAAAGTATATATATAAATACTCAGCTTATTTAAATTTAACTGAATGAAAACTAAATGAATACGACCACTTATCAAACGATACGGCAGCTCAATTGGTAGATCGACGGGACGATTACTCAGATCACGGGTTAGAATACCTGCCCGTTTCAATTGATTTTGTACCATTCCTTTTTTAAAATAAATATAAAACAATAAATTCAGAAATTAAACCTTTCTGTTCAGATTTGCAATAAAGTCTTCATTTTCAGTCGCTAACATCGGACGCCTGTATATATCTAGATTTAAAAACATCTGAAATAAAAAAGTTAAACTTAAAAAGTTTTTCAATAGATATTTAAATGTATTTGTTTTAAAGAGCTACATCTATTCCAAGACATATTTTGTAGAGCTCTACACACGTTACGTAGCTACAAAAATTCGTAGTGCTACGAAAATGCTACAAACTATATTTATGCTACCACCAACCTGGTGCATGATCTTAGCGTATGAGTCATTATTTGTGAATTGACTGGTTGTAGCTTCAAACTCCTGAATTTCCTTAAATTAAAAAAATATATCAATTATTTAATAACATCACGAGAATGCCATTAGAAACAGGCAATAACAATATAACTATAACATGAATTATAATTATATATATACGTATGGTGGATTATAAATTAGAATATGTAAAAAAGTTGTATTAAAAAAGCTGCATATATTAGAAGAGCTCTATAATATGTAATATGTCGACCTTCTCGCGCTCTTTTAAATATAAGCTGATCCAGATCCAATCAGCTGGCAATCAAGCCTTAATGTTATTAAGGTCTATTGAAAAAACACCTTTGCCAAATAATTAACCGAAACGCCAGTAATATTGGGATGAAAAGAAACCTTTTTTACTAGATGTTGGTGAAGCTTTTGACAGGTGAAATAATTTTTAAAACCTTTTAAAACGGTTTTAAAAGTTTCAACAGTTTTAAAAGCTGCATTTAGCCTATTAGATAGAAACAATAATATTAGTATTGATTATTGTTTTCTATTTACCTGTTGAATGCTCTGGAGCTCTGCTGTCACCACGGCCAATCTTTGAGTTGAATATAACTTCTCATTGTTAGCGATGTCTTTGTCTATCCGCGCTAGTGCACCAAGCACCGTCTCTTTTCCAGTCGTATTATTTTGCACCTGCTAACAATAGTAGTTTCGGATTGAGAAAAGCTGTCTTCCACAAGTTCGAAACTTAGTTTGGATGCTTTTCATGTATGTAGTGCCAAGATATAATACATTCTGGTCAAATAAGACAGTTTGATAAAACTAAAAGTTTTTCTAATTTTTTACCAGAACCAAATGCTTAGCGTAGATCTCCTACATCGCGTTATAGGTAAAAAGTGTATTTCGAATGATTGGTTGAATTTGATAAAAAAAGAGATTGACTTTAGACCAGGCTATCATTTTCCAAATATGTCACAGTCCGATGAACAGCTGGCAGAAATTCTCGGCAAAATTATAATAACAGAAATCGAACCGTTGTCATCAAAACTCCCATAATAACAAAAGAACCATCTGGAAACCCAGTGGTGCTAACACAGGAGAATAATTAGTAAAAAAGTTAATAAAATAATTAAACTTAAGATTATGGATCATGATTTGGGCTAGAAGTAACCGATGAAAGAAACGATTTGATAACTAAGTCTTAGTTACCAAATCGTTTCTTTCATCTTTTAAATTTTATCAAATAAAAGGTATTTCGGTTTGACATTGTAGAGTAGCAAATAAGAATAATACATTTTGCAGCTTAGATTGGACGAAATAACTTAAACCACGTGTTTTACGATAACTCGCACGTTTATGTAAATTACCTGTTAAGGAATCAAATTAAATATATATTACTTTTAAGACGTTATGCTTAAGTTTTATGGTAAATTAGATATTACTATTACTTATAATTTGTGATATAATAGTATTTTAATACGTACATTTGGCATCATAGCCACACGCGAGCTCGCCACACAACCCATTACATGAATGTTAGCTACAATCTAATACTATATTAAGTATTAGTAGTAGATGCTAGTAATGTGTCAAGGGTGTCAGAATTGTATGAGGATAACGCCCTAGCAGCACCAGACAATAGGAGCCAACACAGCCTGGTACAAACTGAATTGAGGTCAGAAAGAAGAACAACTCAGATGTTGGAATACTATAAGTGGCTACAGGAGCTTAACACATAAATGAAAACATAAGTTTCAAGCAAAATATTAAAAAAGAATATCCTGGATTATTATTATTGCATATTAATATCGTAATACATGATAATGACAAGTAAGAAATATATATTTTGTTTGAATCACCATTTGTTAATTGAAAATCTGATACTAGTTAAAAAGGTAAATAAAAGTTTTTTAGACACAAATCCAATATGCATTGGTATAGTTACATGATATCACGAATATAATTAACAAAATGATATTGAGTCAGAAAACACAATCCAGCAGTTAATTACAATATCAACATGTCACGATATTAACATTATTAGGTATATTTAACTTAAAATTTATACCAACAAAACTGCATTTTTTTCTAAATTGTACTAGCATTTTTTATCTTTCAGCCCGGTGACAGACAGACAGACGGACAGACGGACAGCGGAGGCTTAGTAATAGGGTGCCGTTTTTACCTTTTAGGTACGAAAATAAAAATTGATCTAGTTTATCTTGACAAATAGATTAAAATCAGTTTTTAATCCGAAATAATGGACATTTAATGTCAAAGCAAATAAAAAGGGATCAAGTGTCGAAATATAAAATAAAACGCTGTCGTCTCAAACAGCGTTAGGAAGGATTAGACCATTTACACCAGACGACTAGCATGGTGTAGTGACCCATGACCATTGATTTCGCATTCAAAATTAATTATTGACCCCGACGCAGGTGTCTCCACGACCAACTCTCTGTCACTCTGCCAGCCGTCTCTTAAGCCGTTGTACTTCGGGGATGATAATGGGGGATGAGCCTGTACAATAAACTCTATTTTCTTTGGATGTAATAGGTCATGTCGATCGATTAACATTTTTTCAAGAATCAACACAACCCAGAATTGACACCAGAGTTAGCACGCCTGTTTCGGCAGTTCTACATGAAAGTCGTGGTTCCAAACTCTTGGTAGTCCACGTAGAAATGAGACACAGCGATGTTTTTTGTACGCGTTATAGGTTCGTGTTTGACTACAAGCTTATGTTACGCGACACTGTTGTCCATATTTACCTAATAGGTACCTATATACGCTGGAACGAAAGTTGATTACACTTAATATACGTCTGGAAAATATTGCAAACATTTACTGTAAGAATGCTTACACAATATAAATACTAGAAATAATCATAAAATAATAATTCCCATGTTTGGAAACACAAATAAAACTATTTTTTGTGCATTTCAATAGGTTATTACAATATTGTAGAGAGACGATGCTTCTTAACATTCCATGTACTTACCGTGCAAGTGCAAGGTCCATCACGTTGCAGGGAGGGGAGTGCAAACAGTTCCTGGGACTTACGACCTAGGTGTAGGGTTAAGGGGCCCCTTTAATGCGTATTAACGCTCACCTTAACTGATTTCTAAGAACTATATCATCGATGGGGATAAATAGACCTGACAATAACCAAATTGTCAACAAGTTCACATGTTACTACATTGTAACCACTTCCAAGGTTTTGGCAATTAGCATGTCTTAGTTCTAGAACTAAAATTTATTAACTAATTTGTATTATTTCGAAATTTTACAGTTAAAATCCTTTGTCGTACTTCTACTATTAATATATGGATATATGGACTACAAAGGATATATGGATAAGCCACAATAACTGACCACACTACTGTCGTGATCAGTTATTGTGGCCGTCTTTTCGGTACCCGGTAATTAAGTATTCACATACTAGTTATGACTGTGATAATTTAACAAAGTTTTTCATGATGCCTAATTTATTATAAAGAGGCGGTAAAATTATATTACTGGACTGTAAAATGTTTTCGGAATATTTCTTTGTCCAGGAATGAAATCAGTCCGTATTGGCCAATCTTTTTAGATAAAATGATGGCTTCTAGCCCTGGTATCCCACTCACACAGGAAACAACACTATTTTGTATACCCAAGCAATATTCCAACAACTATAAGGCCTGCACATATTTTCCAAGAATTACACTTGTGTTGAATTTTCTCGACTATATTTTTATACTAATATATGTTTCTTTTATGTGGATACCATGTGCCAAAGGTACTGAAGGAAGAACATTGCCATTATGCAGTAAAATACCTTTTAAACTTAATTTGGATGAATCTATAAATAGCCTCCATTGATTTGTAGAATAGACATAACCTAACTTATTCATAATTCCCTGCACATCACTGTAAGTCCACTTTCTTCTTTAAAAAAAATATACATATTCAGTATCACAGTTTTCGATACACTGAAACTTCTGTACTTGGATGAAGTAAATTCCACTACTGAAGTCTAACCTAACAGTTCAGATTGAGCCTTGGACAAGTTTAGATCTCTGACTAAATCATTAAGTTCACCTTGACGTATTAAATGTGGTTCGGTTTTATTTAAAAAAAAAATGGGACTGAGTGTATGTACGGTTTGTGTTGAAGATACCGATTCGATATCGCGTTGCTCTCTGCGTCTTTTTCCTTGATAGAAGGTTGCGGTGGTGGATAGTCTTCGGTGTGAGGAAGCGGTTTTATTACTGACTTCACATCGGGATATACAATTTTATTTCTTGTTTTATAAGAATATAAAGGATATTCTTATAAAACAAAAAACTGATAGCAGTTTCTTTAAACAAAAGTAACAGTCAGTTTCATGATCTTTTTGTTCTCTCCGAATTGCAGGTTTAGAAAAAGGCATTGCGGGGTGGGTACCTTTAGACCATTCTATTAAATAACGCACACATCTTAAACAATAATAACTAGGTGCCCAACTCTTATTAATAGTATCAGAAATGTTCAAACCAAATTACAAGTTGTAAGTGTTATTAAGCAACGGTGTAGGTCGTTCTCGATTAGAAGTTGAAGTAAACTCTCCACAAAAAAAACGGGGTCGGGTGAATTTAAGCTAAAAAAGAAGTGACAATTTGAAAATAACCCGTTGAAAAAGTACTAGAAATCAAACGAAGTCAACTATTGTCTGTTACAGTACTAACCAAAAATAATAACCCAATGATAACGAACTGAAAATATGCATAGAAATGAAAACTAAGTTACTCTGTGGCACTGAAGGTTTTATATAATCTATGGCTACCTATTTTAGTGTCAACGTTGGCTTGTAGCCCTTCCTCCCCCTCCCCATTTCATCAAATCATCAGAATTTGGCTCATATTTTCACAATCGGTCAGACTTTTAGCATAACTTTTTAAGTTTCTAAATTATTTTTATTTATTTTTCTTTGTAAATATATAGTTTTCGTACAAACCCAAGTGTCCATTTAAATCAGCCACTGGTAAGTATCTAAACATTATTAAAGTCAAAAGTGCCACATGTATTATCCTTTACAAATGAATCAATTGGTATTAAAACCCATCTTTTTTTTTTTCAGAGTGTTCGCAAAGTAATCTGTGAGACCTCAGGTCTCGGCCTACGGCCATAAAACAAATTGAGAGCAGAAAAAACGTCGAAACATTTACTTTGAAAGTATCTGACTATAAATCACACCTTACCCATTATTTCACAATATTGTGCTCTCTCAATTTGCGATGTCTCAGTGGAATAATTCTTACTCTTACAATAACCAGTATCAAGCCCCTGATAACTGGAATGGTGATTATAATAGCCAATATCAGGCATACTATCCCAACAGACAGTATGATGCCAACAACCAGTATGTTAGCTTCGACGAATTTATAAATCAAATGCATATTTCAAATCCTCCAGCAAACTCGGCTAATTATAATAACACACAGTATCAAAATTATCCAAATAGTCAATATACAGAATTACCCAATTATCAAAGTGAGTCATCAAGTCACAACTCTCAAGCCGAATTTAATAGTGGGTCTAATACAGGTAACTATTCTCAAAATGGTAGAACATATCAAGGGAATGTGCCAGAACAGTTAAATCCAGCTACAGATCATTCAGCAAAAGAAGTAGTGTTCAAGTCAAAACTTATGCCCACTGCCACCGAGTTTGTTCCTAAACAACCTAAAAGTACTGAAAGAGAACATGATCTGAACAACACACATAGAACTCAAAGTGATAATAATTATTCTAAACCATCCAGTTCCAGTAACTGGAGAGAAAGACCTCAGAACTCACAAGCAAAAGATTCTTACAATTCAGATTCTAATAACTTTTATCAAAGAAATAATAGAGGTCATGAAGCAAATAATCGTAATAGTAAATTCGATTCAAAATATCGTAATCAAGAATTACATAACAGTAATAGTGAAAGCAGCAATCACAACTCCACAAGCTCCATACAAAAAGACCGTACCAGTGATACAAATAATACAAATAATCGGAACCGCAAAGCTAAAAACAGAGCCTTTGAGAATAACCAAAGCTTAGACTCCAGTCACCGGAATCATCACTTTAATCAGGGATACAATAACCAAGCAAAGTCTAAAAATCGTAATGCAAATTATAATCAAGAGCCCAATTATGAAGACGTTAATGATTATATACCTGATAATACCAATGGTGATGAAGGGGGCCAGTCAAAATCTAGTTCTAAGTCTAAAAACAAAGAGTCTGATGCCTGTCGCACTTTCTATAACAGTGGAATGCCAAAAGAAAGCCAAGATGTCAGAAATGGTAGAGGTGAAGGGTCCGGCAGAAATCGTAAGTGGGTTGGCAGTCAAAGATTAAAGGCAGCGGAACGTGACAGTTTTGAAGATGAACAATATGCTAACACCTACTTTCATGTAAAAGAAGAAAAAAATAGGGATAATTTGTCAAGTCCAGCAAGAGGAAAAAGTAAAAATGGTTCTAATTCAGGTATTTTTTTTATATATAATAGTTTAAACTGTGATGTGATAAAGATCAGAATTTATGAACCACTGGGAATATTGAGTGATATTTTTGTACAAAACTGTATACAATAACGTCATCACACCAAGTCAACCAAGAACTGGATTCTGGGAATTCAAAAGAATTACTAAAAAACATACTTAATTTTTTTACTAAATGGGCTTAGACGTTTCTCATTTTCCTTTTAATTGCATTTATCTGAAGCCAAAACGTTCCAAATTTTGAACTTTGAATTAATACCTTCCTTATTTTGTTATTTTGTATTCCCAAATTTCTAGCTAACATAGAGATGACCCAACGTGAGCGACTAAGCGACCAACTAGACCGAGGTACCCTGGAATGTCTTGTATGTTGTGAGAGGGTGAAGCAAACGGACCCTGTGTGGTATTGTGGCAACTGTTATCATGTGTTCCATCTCCGATGCATAAGAAAATGGGCTATAAGTAGCATGGTTGGTAAGTACAGAAAAAGAAAGCTATTTTGATATTACTAGTTGTGCTGTGCACCAGAGACTGAGTGTGTAGGGGGAGTGCATATATTTGGCACATGACCCACAAAATCCCCCCTATTTAACAATTTTTAAACATTAAGAAACGTTATTAACAAAAAATACATGTTAAAGTTTTTCAAAAGTTTTACATTCTTGAGGTACTTTATACTTTAACAAATTTAACCATACACCTTGTTTGGGATTGTTCCATGTGCCCCCAATATGTAAAGTAAATAAAACATTTTTTTTTTTATTTACAGAAAGTAAATGGCGTTGCCCAGCTTGCCAAAATATTAACCAGGACATACCCACTGAGTATAGATGTATGTGTGGTGCAGTCCGGAACCCTGAATATCAGAGAGGTTCAAGTGGGGCTCATACATGTGGCAAGTCCTGTAAAAGATCTCGTATTTGTCCACATCCTTGTACATTGCTGTGCCACCCTGGACCATGCCCTCCTTGCCAGGCTACTATCAGCAAGTAAGTTTTTATATACATATCATTTTATATACCATTCTGTACATAAGTATATTTTGTGATTTATGTATTGTTTCAACTGTGCCATTTGGAAAAATTTATAAATTTAACTTAGGAAGTATATAATACATATACATAAATATATATATAAATATATTGACTTAGATGTATGAAACAATTTATTAAAATGTTTGTGTATTAAATTTGAATTCTTTGTCTGTCTGTATGTTTGATATTCACACATATAATAAAATTTGGTAAAGCTTTTTGTCTGTGTCAACAATGTATAAAATCCTTCATTTCAGTTTAATTTCTTTTTTTACAAAAAAACTTTTAAATGTACAAATTGTATGCGAGGTCGAAATAAATATGGTTGAAGAAGAGGATAGATGAAGCTAATGACAAAAATTAATATTATATACATTGTATTTTTATAGGCAATGCGGTTGTGGAGTAGAAACGCGGTCAATACTCTGTAGTAGCAAGTTGCCACAGGTGTGTGGAAGAGTCTGTTCAAGAAAACTAGAATGTGGGGTCCACTCTTGTACTAAAGACTGCCATGAAGGACCCTGCGAGCCCTGTGAGGAAGTTGTTGTACAGGGTTAGTTGACAAAAATATATGATATGCTGGCTCAATGGGTAGAGTGACAGTCTCCCAGATGTCATTAGTTCAAAACCCTACCTGTATCAATATTTTTTTAATATTAACATAGACCATTAATAACTCTCAATGAAATGTAAAACAAAATTTTTATTGAAATTCTGTTTTATAGAAAATATTTTCTTTGTCAAAGCTACCACTGGC
The DNA here is from genome assembly GCA_963555665.1 of Dircenna loreta. Classification (NCBI taxonomy): domain Eukaryota; kingdom Metazoa; phylum Arthropoda; class Insecta; order Lepidoptera; family Nymphalidae; genus Dircenna; species Dircenna loreta. The sequence goes on along the minus strand of OY743097.1, from coordinate 1,398,761 downwards.
ACCGAAAAATAATGAATAGCCACAAACCTAAGAGCTGGCAACAGAATCTGAATAGGCTTGTCATATGTTTTTCTTAATTACATTAAAGAAAATACATTAAATTAATCTTGAAACATCCTTGGCAGCTATTCGGTCCTACCCACGGTGCATCATCATAAATATTGTAGTAGCCATTAGCACACAAACATTCCTTAGTACTAAGCTTCTAGGTTATATAATAATGTATGCTTCTTAAATTTGTTACACGGTAATACTTGGACACAACACACACACAAACAAGTAGTACTTTCAGTATTAACCGCTCTTGATGTTCCAGTGTGCTACTGCCCGGCCGCCAAGTCCCGGTCGGTGGTGTGTACTGTGGAGACGGGGCGCTGTGCCCGCTGGTCGTGCGGCAGCGACTGCGGCCACGTGCTGTCGTGCGGCGCGCACGTGTGTCGCACGCGCTGCCACGAGCCGCCCTGCCCGCCCTGCCCGCTGCGACCCGACAACGTACCCGCCTGCCCCTGCGGGAATACTAGGTAATGTATTACCGGCCGTGGGACAATATATAGAATGACGAAACACCTTTCTGAAGTACATTCAATGTCATGGTTTTCTATATCTAATAGTCATACATTGCACTTATGAAACGTCGGAGTCTAGTTGCATGGTTCCAAAGAAGAAAGAGAAACTAATTATTCCAGTGATGCTTGTTTATAACATCAAAAATAAGAAAAAAGAAATTTATATAGAATATCATTGGTGAATATTATATTTACTTTTACAGGATTAGCAAAGATCAACGTAAATCGTGCACGGACCCCATACCACTCTGCGGTAATATTTGCACCAAACCTCTCCCGTGTGGTCCCGCTGGGGATAAACATTTCTGTAAAGAAAGCTGTCATGAAGGTACTTATTATGACTTTCTATCAAATATTCAAGTAAACTCTAATACTGATTTTTTTTAATCAAACAACTCGTAAACTTAATATAAACCACAATTTACTGGTATTTCTAAGTTATTAACTTATTAGCAATATATGTTTGCATGCTCTAAGCAATATAGACAAGATTTTATTTTGTAGAATTAATATATAACTGAAGTATGAAATTTATCACCTGGATGGAAGTTTTAAAAAGCAGTATTTAAAATTCTTCAAAAAGTCTAAAAATAGCTGAGCTACGTATATTATTCCAGGCGCCTGCCGCGTGTGTCCGGACGCCACGCTGCTGCAGTGCCGCTGCGGACACTCCAGCAGGGAAGTGCCCTGCGCCGACCTGCCGCAGATGAACAACAACGTGCTGTGCCAGAGGAAGTGTAACAAGGTAATATTACATTCATGTTAAGCTTTTTCATCACTAAAAAGTTGACTAAAGATTTTGAAAAATTATATGATTTTTTTTTTACAAGTTAGTTGACATTTTTTAAAAGTAATTGTATGTTGCCGTTGCTGTTGAATAAATTTTAGTTATGGAAACATTATCAGGATTTGTTAGTTCATTAAATAACATAATATGACCACTAGTTTTTCTTTGAACCCATATCTGTGATAACTTTTGTACATCAAATAGAAGTGTCAGGAGGAAAAATTTTAATATCGCACTTGTATAAGACCTTCTGTAAAGACACTCTTGAACTTAATGTTAAATCTACGAGTGTTACAAACGCGCCCTGCTCTGAGAAGAACAACACTTCAAACTCAGCCGAATATGACTTTACTGTTTCACAAACGTCAATATCTACTGCAAGCATGCCCATATTAACGTTGGACAAAATCGTGGATCCCACAGAAGCTGTCATGCGGGCGCCACCGCTGCCGCACCATATGCTGCGACGCCCAGTCCCACCGGTGCGCTGTGGTGTGCGGGCGCTCCCTGTCCTGCCAGCTGCATCGCTGCGAGGAGTTCTGTCATACCGGACACTGTGCTCCTTGCCCGCGAGTCAGTGAGTGTCGACATCTTATTATTACACTAGAGTAGATAACCAATAGGTATCCCTTTTAATAATGAATAGCTTCTTTTGGAAAATTGTATTTCGAAATAAATTATAATAATAATTCAATACATCATTATGTCGAAATTTGTATTTTATGTATATATATTATTATAAAAAGATAAATGCTCGTACCAGGTTTCGATGAGCTCCGATGTGAATGCGGTGCGGAGGTGCTGATGCCGCCCGTCCGCTGCGGTACCAAGCCGCCCGCCTGCTCCGCGCCCTGCCGCCGCCCGCGCCTCTGCGCCCACCCTCCCCACCACTCTTGCCATGGAGGGGACTGCCCCCCCTGCGTCGTACTCACCACTAAAATGTGCTATGGGAAACATGAAGTAAGTTGGAATTATTTTCGTTTTATACAGGATCCCATAGAGTTTTATAATTAAGATTTTTTTTTAAGGAACGAAAGACGATACCCTGCTCTCAAGAGGAATTCTCCTGCGGACTGCCGTGTGGAAAGCCTCTTCCTTGCGGAAAACACACCTGTATTAAAACATGTCATAAAGGAGCGTGTGATACTGGCAAGTGAGTAAAAGATTTATTATTATTAACATTATACATTAGTTAAACAACAACCGTCCATTATCCATCCATTAAACAACAACTATCTTAATGAGAGGTCTCTCAAAGCAGGTTAAAAGACTCAAATCTCAATTACGCTGATCTCAAATAATTTTTATAAGATCAGATTATATATGATAAATATTCCCAGATGTACCCAGCCGTGCACGGAGAAGCGTCCCAGCTGCGGGCACCCTTGCGCGGCGACGTGCCACTCGAGCGGCGGCGGCGCGTGCCCCAGCAGCGCGGCGTGCCGGCGCCCCGTGCGGGCCACGTGCCAGTGCGCGCGCCGACACGCCGAGCGCGCCTGCTGCGACAACGCACGGGACTACGCCAAGTATGATCACACTTCATACGTGTATTATATATTATAGGGACATTATAACTGACTAGTGCTTTGTTGTTACTTCACTATCAAATTCTGCTGATGGTCGTATGTTCGATCCGAACGCTAGAATTTTTTTTGTTAGTGTATTTGTATTTTTCTAGGGTCTGGGTGTTGTTTATATATATTTAGAAAAATAATCGTTTACGTACCTACGTTTATCAGTTGTCTTGTAGCCATAGTACATACAATCTTTGCTTAGTTTGGGGCTACACTGCATTGTAGGGAAATATCCAAATATTTATATTTAATAAAAATAAAAGTAAAAATGTCTCATTAGTTATATATATTTGTTTTATTAGGTTGATGAGCACTTTAGCGGCGACGAAGTTGCAAGAGAGTGGATCCGTGGATATATCAGAGGTTCAACGACCTGGAGCTATGCTGAAAACGTAAGCTCACACTAAATAATCTAACTGTACCCCAAGTACAAGGTTTGACGACGAGATACGTTGATAGTTTTACAGCAGTCACAAAACGAGTAATTGGTTCACTGACACTCATAGTCAAATAACAACCAAGAACTCGTTCCGTGACTGCTCGAAATCTTAACGTCAAAGCTCGTACTAGGAATACTAAAATAATATACAACAATATATCAAACATATTCCCTGATTTAGTTTGGAGTGCGACGACGAGTGCTTCGTGGAAGCCCGCAGCCGTCGCCTGGCGCTGGCGCTGCAACTGCGCAACCCCGACGTGTCGGCCAAGCTGGCGCCGAGGTACAGCGACCACCTGCGCACCACCGCCGCCAGGGAACCCAGCTTCGCGCAGCAGATACACGACAAGCTCACCGAGCTCGTACAGCTCGCCAAGAAGGTAAAATATTATTATTATATTAATACGCGAAGCAAAAATTTTGTACCACTTTTTACGAAAGATACGCCAACGGAGAAGTATTAAACTTGGCACAGTTAAAGTTTATATGGAGAAGAAGTGCAGAAAGCTATCGTTTTTTATAATAAAAACATTTAATACATTCAAATAATGAACATTACATACATTACAATACGATACATTACACACACTGCTTCATTGTTTATTTTGATACTGTCAATGTCAAGTATATGCTATTCAGTTGTCAAATAATCACAAAGATAATAAAGAACCGAAATATATTTCTATTCTAGTCCAAGCAGAAGACCAGAGCGCATTCATTCCCCTCCATGAACCGGCAAAAGAGACAATTCATTCACGAGCTGTGCGAGCATTTCGGATGTGAGAGTGTGGCGTATGACGCAGAACCGAACAGAAATGTTGTGGCTACAGCTGATAAAGAAAAGGTAATATATTTTATTTACTACAATTTATATTGAATACAGATTAAAGTATCTCTATCAAATATATATATTCAAAGTTAAGGTCTCATTTTACTAGTCTAGTATCCTTTTTCTCATTTTAATAAAACGGTAAATATTAATATTATGTGAAAATTATTTTCATCAAAGTGAGTAGCTCAATTGGCAAAGTAACAGGACAATATCCCAGAAGTAGCAGGCTCGATTTCTGTCCGTGTTGATGAATATTTCATTATATATTAATAATAATAAAAGCTGACTCGACTGACATTGTCCTGTCTTAACTATGAATATTGAAATGAAATTAGGAAAGGAATTAATATAATTCTTTCCAATTCATCTGATTAACACGATATTTTGCTGCGCATATTTTGTGAAGCACGCCAACAGTCAAACGTCTAAAAGTAACAGATTTATGGTACATCTAATTGCTATATTAATAATCTTTATTCATACGACTCCAGTCCTGGCTGCCAGCGATGAGCGTACTGGAGGTGCTGTCCCGAGAGGCGGGCAAGCGTCGTGTGCCTGGACCCGTGCTGCGTGCTCCCGCGCCCGTCGCCGCCACGACCACCCCGCGCGACGGTCCCGCGCCGACTAACAAGTGAGCACATTTGGGATGTTTGTGCGTGTGTGGAGCTCATTATTGTAGCCTATAAGAGAGCATGTGGAAGTGAATGTGATGAGCCTTTCTGTAGTTATTTTACTGCAGCTTGTATAGATGCTCGAACGGGGTATTCCTAAGCTCAGAGAAAGCACTAATAATAGCTGTTTAAGCTAAGCTTTGTCTGGTGATAAAGAGAGACGGATACATTTGCTAGTACGAATAATTTGAATGGACGGATGTGAAACCAGGATCTCTGCTTACCATTTGGTGGACTAATAGTAAACTGAATGGTTCTAACATTAATACACACTATTCTTAGTTATCTAAACATATCCAAATAAGTTAGTTAAACCACCATCTTGAAATGTTTAGTAAATTGTGCTTGTTATAGTATCTTTGTTGCTACTTTCCCTACAAATAATGATTGAACCTAAAATGTTGACATTTGATATTTAATCTGTATATTTTGTAGATCATCCGGTGGCTGGGCCACACTCACCTCGACCAACGCGTGGGCAGCGCGCAGTCAGCCCAAGAAAGAAACAAAAATAGACTACTTCGACAATCCTCCGGAAAACTGAACTATTCGTTAGATTTAGACCAGACGAGTGTAATTAAGTGACTAAATGACCTGTTTTTTAATGAATTCTTTCATTTTAGTTAATTTAACATGTGATAAAAAACAACAACAAAATGAATAATTCTATTAGGTTTTATGACAACTTAATAATTATTACATAAATAATAATACTTTTTTGGCAAAACAAAATTAACTTTTCATTATTATTTTTATTTATAATACACTTGTCTGTCTGATAATAAAGTGGCCTCAGTAGATGAACATTTCGTCCACATTCACTCTTAATAAAATCCCACGGAAATAGAGACACCAAACTGAGGTCTATAGAATAAATAAAATAGTGTCAATTTTATATATTCATTTATAGTAAACAAAATATACACCTGATCAGATTTTGTGTTATTTTTGATTATATAGCTCATATAACTTGGTATTGGAATATGTATAGGGTTTAACGGATTAGTATTAAATTGGTGCTTCAACTGAAAGAAACACATTATAAGGTGACCGAACCTGGGAGAGACCTATCTTAAACAGCCATTTTATTATTCAATTTACCAAGTGCTAGGTCAACTAGCGTACTAATATCGCATTGTGAAAAGGCTGTTAGTGAGCTAGTGCTCTCATCTGATTGGTGGAGCAGTCTTACTTTTTTTAGTGGTAAAATAGTGCACTGTTAATTGGGTAATGAAATGGATGCATTTATAAAACAACACTAACAAGCTTAACTGTTTGTGATTCAATTTTGATATTTTCTTTGGCTACATCTCATTGTGACATTGGTTATAATTTATTATATTTATTGAAAAAAAAAATGTTTTTCAGACAATTATTCAATCTCTTCTCTTCATAGGAGCCTTCTTCAAAGTTCAAGCAATATAAAAAAATGTTAAAATGCTCCAGTCATTAAGATTATGGAGTGACCAAGGAAAATAGGGATTAGTTGTTATATTTGCATATTCTACTTTTCTTGGATTTGTCATTTCGTAATAACGTGTTTCTGATTAATTAAAATATACTGGTTGAAACTAATGTTGTGTGAAGCAACTAGCGGGGTTGCTTCACAAAATTAGTTTGTTTGTTTCATACTTGACGTACACTACACACTGCATCCAATTGTTATTTAATATTTTTTGTTTTGTATATCCATATTTCATAAACATTGTACTATATAAAAGAATTCACGTGTTTAGCTCAAATTAGCTAATAAAGAATTCTTACTTGTTTTAAGATATAATAAATTAGCTTTTAAGCACAAATTGAATTTTATTTCACGATTGACATGCCAATAACACGCTAACCTAAACTAGGAATAACAAAAAAGTATAAAACTTTTTCTCTTTTTTTGTCCGTTCTCGAATGACGAGTCTCGACTGCTGGGGTAACGCCGACAACCATAGAATATGAATAGTTCTATTAAAATTGGTTGCAATCTGAATGCGAATACGTCTATACAACAAAATATTTTTCTACCAGATATCTAATTAACTGATTTGTTGCCTTAGTTCATTCAGTTAATTAGGTATCTAATATTTTCTTATAAATTAGACTATCTGCGAAGTTTTTTACTTTTCAATTTAGCCATACTACATTGTCCTTCTATATTTACCGACACTCCCGAAGACGAGTTCTGTAGTTTACGAAATTACATGAGATCTTCTGAAAGCAAATGGAGCTCCGGTACTTAAGATCCGTAGAATCACTTTAATTCCGTTTCTTGGAGAGTACTACGCGGGAGGCGTGTAGTAAGGAGTGTAGTGGTACTGTTTCATAAAAAGGGAAATAAAACTGTCTTATGAATTATAGGCCCATATCACTGCTGAGCTACGTCTGTATATTGTATTCGAGACTCATCACCAACCGTCTCACTCGAAGACTCGATGACTTCCGGCGTCCCGAGCAAGCCGAGTTTTGCAAAGGCTTCAGTACCGTAGACTACGAGAAAGCTGATTCGGCCGATTCCTGGCCATTTCTAGAGTCACTATGCCTAATTGGCTATCGGTATAATGCAAAAAAAAATACAAATCACAGCACTAATCCCATACCGGTTCAAAGACTCCCCACTTGATGGACCCATGACATAGCGGCAATTGCTGGATACTTACAAGTTACATTGTACATACATACTAATCATTGACGCATGACGTGGAAGTTCTCAAGAAGTACATTTCTTTCCGATTTAGTTGTAGAAATCCCAAATTATATATAGCATGTACGTATATCTTTCGAATAATTAAATAATGGTGCACATAATTGCAGTGATTCTGGAGACTCGTGCAAAATTCGCCTTTTCCCATAATAATTTCAGTATAAATAAAAAAAATACTAAACATTAAAAAGGCATATATTATGTATATCAAAAATAAAATAATATCTAAAATGTTATTTAATGAAAACTTTAAAAACCATATTTAAAGCCAAACAGGTGTTTCTTCGACGTCTTGTAATATGTTTTCAATGTATCTTGCAACTTTCAATATCGGATTAACAATGTCTTTTAAATAATTGCAATTACAAAGATTTTTGTTCGAATATTTACCATTTAGAAAGTTATGTGATTTACGATAATATTTCCCGCCAGATTTTTTGTTGTATTTACCGGCACTATTCCATGGTTCGCTAGATCCGTGACATTTTCGTTCATTAATTCGGTTATCTGACAAATAATTCGATGGATATTTATGATCTGAACATCTTCTGTTAATGCTTTTTGATCTATACTTGGACTTGTTGCAGGAGCCATTCTGGAAATAATTACTTCTTTTGAAACATATATAATTATTAAATAATTAAGTATTCAATTTTAATTTTCACTTTATATCAAAACATGTCTGATTAGGCATTACCTTATTCCCGGTGATTTTATAAGATTTCTCTTTATTATCTATTTTTTTTCTTCTGCATTCGCAGTTCCGTACATCTGGGGCACTAAGGGAACTCTCGGAATCACTAGTAGCGTACTTTATCGGAGAAACGTAAGACTGCAAATAATGACCTAAAATCAATCACTAATAAACTATAGATAAACTATAAGCTATATATGAGAAAACTAATACATAAATATTTAAGAAACTACAATCATCTGCAGAGAACCCACCCTAAGGCTTTATAAATCGTTTTTGTTTTTAATCACCAAATTACGCAATTTCAAACGTACTAAGGCGGTAATTTCGGAATTCTAGAAATCTTAAACTTACACACGCCGTCAACGCCTCTTCGAATCAAATCGCATGCAAGAATAGCTGTCAACAACTGAGTACTGCATTGGCAATAACAGTTACCTGAAACTAATTAATATAGACTGAGCTTCTCACCAAGCTATGGAATTATTTAATGATAGTATACGTTGAGAATGTTACCATGGTTTAATTGTATAGAGTTGGAAGCAAACACTACCAAATTTGACCAAATTGAAAACAATCGTTCAAAGATATTTTGTGTTTTATTCTTTACTTTTTTAGTATCATTTAAATCATTTTTCTCTCGAAAAAAATCGTCTTCGTTGTTAATTTTACTGAACATTTGACAGCTTTTAATGTTTTCTTTAACGGTCCCCAGTTGCAAGTGAATATTTTTAGCAATGTTTTTTTTAACGATCTCAAGTTCCTGTTTAACATTGTCCGCTGAGTTTTCTTCAAGTTTAACGTTATCTATCACACTTTGTATACTTTCAGAATCACTAAAATCATCAATTTTATTTTCTATATCATCTACATCATCGTTGTTTTTACTAGTCTGTGATCCGTCACAGCTACAATCTTCTTTTAGTTCGTCTGATTCGTACTCTTTGTGCAGCTCACAAAAGCTTTCAAATAATTCGTCTGTGCTCGTGCTGGGGCAGCTCTGTACAGCTCTGGCTAATTTTAATTCGCTCTGACAAAGTCCGTACTGGTCACACAATTTACGACGTGCTCGTCTCTCCTTAAGCTCTTGGCGTAAAATATTATTTTGATAGGATTTGCTTTTTATTAACTGAGCAGCATCCAGTTGATTTTTTTCTAATGTTTTGTATTGTTCGTATAAATACCATGACCGTACTCGATGACACTTTTTATTGGTTGAATCTAAATCTAGAAGTATTATAGAATAATTGTCGTTTTACACTATAATAATACATAGGTAAACAGAAAATTTTAAAAACAGGATACATACCAAAGGTGTCTAAATAATCCATGTAAATTTTTTCCACAAATTACCAAATATTACTAATTTTTCATTTGAATAGAATTTTTTGTGTTTTTTAGAGTAATGTCAAATAACATTTATTTTGTGGCAGTTTTGTCTGCTCAAACAGAGAAAGCTGTCTACGTCTCACAAACTTACTAATTCTCTTTAATCTTTTTAAAACTAGATTAATTAATAAAAAAAATATGGTGGTAGAGCACGACGACAATTGAAAATATTTTTACAGTTGTCCATGTGCTCTAATATCTTATCTTCCTCTATAATTAGGCTATCAGACAGTGGCGTAGCTGGAGGGATGCGAGCGGTACAGTCGCACCGGGCATGAAAAGGAAAGGGGCTTCAAAGTCAACGATCCATTCTTCAAATGGTTTGTCTTAACAAAAAATATTTTTTTTATCCAAAACATATTATGATGATACGTTATCTGTATCTGTAGGTACAATTAATATTTTTTGATGAATCTAATGGCTACATGTTCATTACAAGTGAGATAAAGCTTTTTCGAATCTGTATTTTTGTATTTGTTTGTTCGCGCATCTCGGATCAACTAATTAGTATTTGGATTTGAATTTTGTATGTTTAGAGATTATTTCCCCGATAAACGTACAGGAGGCCAAAGCACACTTTGGAAAATCGTCTCACTTAGGTAAACAATAACAAGGGCAAACACAAAAACGGATTTTTGATATAATAAAAATGTATGGACTTGTGACGTATTTGGATGACGATAGATCATCATCCGAAGCATAAACCCGACTTAAATCTTAGGAATTGGAGCAGATGAAAACTCTGGCAACAGTTTGTTTAATTTTTAGTTATTTAAAATCGAAATATAATATTAAAATCATACTATTATTATTCGAAGGATTTATTATATTTATTTATACTATTATTATTACCTTCTAAATTACTCTTAGAATTTTTGAACGGTATGTTTTATTTTATAATATATCTCTTAGGGTTCAATCTTATGTCCCTTTGTCTTCTACATTTCTAATTGGCTTTATTATAGTCAAGATAAATCTTAATGAAATGAAACTTGGGAATCGACTATATTTTATGTCGGCTACTGAGTACAGTATATTTTAATTATTTTTCATAGCCGCTGGGGGACGCTTCCTTGTAGTTATGCTCCTGGACTTTAAAAAATAAAATAAAAAATATGTCGTATTTAAGTAATAGTTTATTTATTCATATAGTAGTCCAAACAGTGGATAAAATACATTTTTTGTGTATATTAACGCCATTTTAATTATTACAATACCTTACAATAAAAGCAATGACATTCTTGATACACTAAATGATGTAATCAGAAGTATTAATAAAAGAATATAGCGCCTCCAGCTGGTTGTCTGCTGAAACCTGGGTTGGTTTGAGAGGAATGGACTCCTGAGTTCATTAGCTTCACGCTAAACGGCGACTTGCACGCTGTTATACCACCACGTTTCATCGGATGACCCTGGACAAATTTTATCAGCTTAAATTGGCCAAGTTAATTTATTATAGTTGCCAAGTTAGTTTATATTAGTTATTTTCTTAGTATATTATCGTATAGTATTCTACACTGATGTAGTGATGCCGACATAAATACCATTTTCGTTCTACGAAAGAGGGCTATCCGTGCAATTTACAATCTAGACCCTCGAGATTCTTTATAAAATTATCTTGGTAGCTGTGACAATAAAAAAAGTTTTGTATAAAATTGATTTAAAAAAAAAAAGTTAGGTCTTATTGAGAATTTTAAAGTGGATGAAGTGTTTTCTAATTAGAGATATCTTAGTTAAGGAGCATGTTCAATATGTGTGATTATTTCACCATGAGTAAACATTTACTCAACTTAGCAATTTGGTCACCAACACTGTTCTGTGCTAACCCTGAAGGACAGCTAAGTAAATGAGCGTAGCGTTAACCTACTTCAAACAGAATTAACTTTTAAAATTTTTCTTTTGAAGTAATATAATAAATAAAGAATCAAGTCCGGATAATGATTTTATAAATTTTACCAATGCTATAGGACTTGGAGGCATTTTATCGTTCGTATTTCTCAACCGTCGCCAAGTATTACAACCAATGGTCTCTGGTTGCAAATATAAATCCTCCTTGTCCGCAAAGCGTTCTGTTGAGTGGTTGTAGGTTGCTGTTAGAATAACATCTAGGTTGTCATCAGGCAAACTGTAAAATATACTTGGTATTTAAACATTCGTGTTCCCTGATAACTCTTATATATGTATATATTTACTAGCGGCAGTGATTGGTCAACACATTAGTAAGAAACCAACATGGGTTCGAAACTAGTCGACCAAAATTACGGTATAAATGATGTGAATGCAGCCGGGTAAATGTAAAATGTATTTAACAATTTTGTAGTTTGTTGTTAAGCTATCTAGGTTGTCTCATTCGGCAAACTGTAAAATAAATATATACTTATATATTTTTCAAAACGCCATCAATAAGCAACTAAGTGACACTCGATTTGCGTTTGCACCTTCATCGTGAAAGCTATTTGAACTTTCAAATAATAATTATCTATAAATTACTCTTTTATTCATCAGAATCTCGCTGTGAAGATACTTACTAAAATGGGCAGTAAAAACTTAATTTCCTGACGCTGGCCAATGTATGATGAGAAAACAATCTAGATCCTGTTGGAACACCGTGTTTTTCAGTGGTAGAAAGAACTATTTTTTTTTTCAATTCGCCTTCCTTCCTCAAATCTGGTAATAATTTCTTATTTCGCACTTGAATTAATTCAGGCATTTTAATATCGAGGACTATTTTACTTATCTGATTTAGAAACTTAATATTATTTTGAGACTTTATCCGTCAATTTAATTAAAACATAACCATAGTAACGGAATATCCATCACTAGCAACCTTACTATATTATACTATACTTATGGTATGGTATGAGCTTAAGTTACCAACGACCCTGATGCTAAAAATAAGCTAGGAAAATCATGTACCTACACTGATTAATGTGTAGTGTCCATGAGGGCAGGATTCAAACCCACGACATCTGAGATACCTATTGATGTAAAACCTTAGTATTTTCAAATTCAAACTTTATGTTCCATTAACCTAATGTCAACTGTCACTTGGTTAACTCTGTAAAATCTGTGTCAATAAATGTTGTGTAAAAACGTTGGCTAATTAAAGCATATTATTTGTGTACTAAACAATAACATGGTAGCAGAGCGTGGTTGGATTTGATTGAACACTTTTCTCAACGAACAGTTCGTATGGAGTTTTGCCCTCCACAGAGCTTGGACCAGTTCGGTTAAGAACATACACCGCAGCGTTGACAGCTTCAGCCCACAGATACTTCGGTAGATCCTTGCTAACAAGCATGGTTCTTGCAAGATCTTCGATCGTCCTGTTGGACCGTTCAGCACAACCGTTTTGTTGAGGCGTATACGGGTTAGTAACCACCGTGTTGACTTCCACTTGCACCTTTGGATTGAAACTTCAACTTGGTTGCCATCAATGCCGATAAATTGTCCTCCTTTTCTTGCCGAAGCTTTCGTCTGTGCTCATCAGATGTCAAAACATTGATCAGGTTATCCAAAGTCTGTTGATCATCCGATCTGGCCCACCAGGCTTGTCTGAAACTTTCAAAACTATCAGGCAAAGTTTCCAGCAACTTGACCATCAACGCTGACTCATCGGGCTTGACTTTCAACTGCTGCATACGAAGAATCAATCCTTCAAACTTAGCTATATGGCTTACCATATCGTCTGCTAAATTCATGTCGAAACTGAAAAACTCAGTTTGCACTGAATGAACAGCTTGCTTGGTTTGTTGTTCATAAATACCGTGCAGTTTGGTCCACATCTGATGAGCGGTTTCACAGGCGACGATGAGGGTCATCACACTCGTATCAATTGTCTTGATAATAATTTGACAAGCTGCGCGATCTGCCTTATCCCAAATTTTCATCGCTGCTGTGTGAGCCGCAATTTGACCCGCCGTAGCATCAGCCACGAGCACCGGTTTAACTAACTCACCGATACTCACTTCATAGGCCCCATTAACAAATTCTTTTCCTCCGTCACACTGGAACACCTTTACTGGTCGACCACGTTGATTCTTCACCAGCTGCAACATTTCTTTGACTTTGTCAATCACCTCAGCTTTCTTCTTCAAAAAGTAGACCAGACGAAATCTGGAGTAGTCACACGTGAAACAGACAAAGTATCTTGAACCAGCAATAGACTCCTGTTCCATTGGACCACAGACATCAGCATGGATCACTTCTCCTGGCTCGGAAGACCGCTGTTGACGTGACTTGAACGAATCTCGATGTTGCTTCCCTTCTGAACAGGTTCCATATCTTTGGAACGGTCTGCTACGTGATGGTGCCTAAAGAACATCGGAAGAAGTGGGATGCTAAAGGTACCGAAGCAGTTTTCGTCGGGTATTCAGAAGACATTGATGGTTTTCGTGTGTGGATCAAGGACACAAGGAAGGTGATTCGAAGTCGAGAGGTAGTGTTTGGTCCGGAGCACTCTTCTAAAGTGTTGGCGCTGTTTCCTGAAAAGGCTCCAGAAAAGGATCTTGTTGAAGGTGTTCCCGTTGCTGCTGAAGAAATCGAAGACAACGTTGAACTCCCGGAGTCTCCAAGATTCCTGAACTTACCTGAAGCTGTGAACGTGCCTGGAGTCCCGAATATTGTGTCGCCAGTAAATGATCAAGATGTTGCTGCTGAACCGCGAATTGAAGAGTTTGATGAAACCCCTAAAGCTATAAAAGAGACCACTCAACGGTGTCTTCGAGATAGAAGAACTCTTCAGAAACCTAAAAGATTAACTGAGATGTATCTTGCTGAGTTGGACGAACCTCGAGACTACAAAGAAGCCATGGCGTCGGCTGATCACGTGCACTGGGAAGCTGCGATGAAAGAAGAAATGTCTTCGCTGGAAGAAAATTCAACTTGGATTTTATCGAAGTTACCAGCAGGGAGGAAGACAGTCGCCAATCGTTGGGTCTTTCGCATTAAACGAGATGCAGAAGGGAAGATCAGTCGTTACAAAGCTCGACTGGTTGCAAAGGGATATAGTCAACGGAAAGGTATTGATTATAACGAAACTTTCAGTCCCGTAGCTCGTTTCGATACCATCAGAGCAATTTTGAGTATTGCTGCCAAGGAGCATCTGAAGTTGGCCCAATTTGATGTCAAAACCGCATTTTTGAACGGTATTTTGACCGAAGAACTCTACATGGATCAACCTGAAGGTTTTGAAGATGGTTCCGGATTCGTGTGCAAGCTGATTAGAAGTCTCTACGGATTGAAACAATCACCAAGGTGCTGGAACAACCGTTTCAAGGATTTTCTACTCAAGTTCGGTCTTGTGCAGAGCGGAGCTGATCCATGTCTTTTTTATCATATTTCTGGTGAAGACAAACTGATTGTTGTCCTGTACGTGGATGATGGCTTGGTTGCTGCAACGAAAGAAAGTGTTATTCAAGAGTTCCTGAAGAAGATGGAGATGGAATTCAAGATCACCCATGAACCGCTTGGATGCTTTCTAAACATGCTCATTGAACGTGGGGAAGATGGTTCGATTCGCTTGAGTCAGAAGATGTATGCGGAAAGTCTTCTTCAGAAGTTCAACATGGCAGAAGCGAACGCAGTCTCCACGCCTATCGACAAGTACGTGCAAGAGGAAGAGAAAACTGGCTTGGGCACATCTGCTCCTTATCGTGAAGCTGTGGGGTGTTTGATGTACCTAGCTGTAGCTACTCGTCCCGACATCGCGTTTGCTGCTAGTTACGCGTCGCAGTTTCTGGAAAATCCGGAAGAAATTCACTGGTTGCTGGTCAAGAGGATTCTGAGGTACATTAAAGGGTCTAGTTCGGTTGGCATCAAGTACGAGGCAGGTTCCGGAGGTAGTAACTTGAAGGCCTACAGTGATGCTGATTATGCTAGTCAATCAGACACACGTCGGTCGGTCAGTGGGATAGTCTTCATGCACAGTGGAGGACCAATATCTTGGGCCAGCAGGCGTCAAGAGTGTGTGTCCTTATCTACAACTGAGGCTGAGTATGTCGCTGCCAGTGAAGCTGCCAGGGAATCGGTTTGGTTGGCTCGACTGTTTGCAGAAGTTTCTCCGCTCGACGACATCCCGGTTCTTTATGTAGACAACCAAAGCGCGATCAAGTTGGCAAAGAATCACGAGTTCCACAAGAGGACCAAGCACATTGAAGTGAGGTACCATTTTATTCGAAAGGAACTGCAGGATGGAAGGTTGAACATTCAACATGTTTCAAGTAATCAACAACTCGCTGACATCCTGACAAAGCCGCTGCCACGCACGAGAGTCGCTGAATTACGTTCTGCTCTGGGAATGAGCTAAATTGTTTTCAAATTTGTTTACGTCTTTTATATGAATTGAAATATCTAATGTTTTTGAGGAAGTATTGATGTAAAACCTTAGTATTTTCAAATTCAAACTTTATGTTCCATTAACCTAATGTCAACTGTCACTTGGTTAACTCTGTAAAATCTGTGTCAATAAATGTTGTGTAAAAACGTTGGCTAATTAAAGCATATTATTTGTGTACTAAACAATAACAATACCATCCCGTTGCTCTGCTAATTGAGCTACCGTATTGCTACCCGCTTCGACAATTTTCAGTATATAACTGTCTATTTAATATCCAAATAAGATTAACATGGCTATACATGTTTATAGAATTTTTAAAATACAATGTTTAAGTTTTATGAAGTCAGATTTTAAATTAGTACCTATATATAAATATTTGATACGTGCAAATTTACTTCATCATTTGCTCTTTCTCGTGCACAGCATCACACATGTTCATTTTACACGTTAAAATCTTAGGAACAACAAACTACGGTTTCGAATATCCTATCATTACATTTTCGGATTCTAATAATGCAATATGTTTTATAGATTGAAGAAAAGTCTAGTCTACGATTGTAAAATGCATGGGAATGTAACAATCTTCTAATCAGCATTCCACGATATAATGGAACATAAGTCAGTACACATGATAAAAAATACCTATTATTTACTAAAAAAAAGGATAAAAAGAAGATTTGCCTGCTTAATTGTGTAGTATTGATATTAGATAGCGCTTTTCTTTCTTCACTGTAATAATTTAAAAAGATGGGCTAAATCTAAAAAGAATTTAATAAAGTTTTCAAAGAAAGTTTAAAAATTCTAATTACTGTTAGCAAAATAATTAATTACACAAGTTTTAAATAATATAATTAAAGGCGTTCTTAAAAAAGTATTTTTCCATTTAAATAATTACCAGTTGAGGTTTTATTTCTACTTTTTTTCCTCTTAGCATAATTTTTAGATAAGGTGGCCTAAGTATTAAGCTGTTAGTGCTAAAATAATATTAAATTTAAATGCAATTTTTTTTTTCTCATTCTGTGTGTTTCACTTATATGTTAGTACTCCTTTGTTATACAATCCACACTGAGTATTGAGTTGTAGAGATCACAGAGAACTCAGCTTATACTTTATAGAACTCTGTGGTACTCAGTCAATACAATAAAAGAAGATATATAAATAATATGGTAGAGAAAGACAGTAGAGAAGTTCGCGAGTCGCGGCTTGGGATTGAATGTTCGTCCATTTTGATTTGTTACTTATCTGCTCTTTATTAAATAAGAATTTTAAAAACTGTAGATATTAACTCTAAAATTACGCCAAAATGAGTTACGGAAGACCCCCGCCGCGTATAGACGGCATGGTCTCCTTAAAAGTGGATAATTTGACATATAGGACGACACCGGATGATTTGCGTCGGGTTTTCGAGAGATGTGGTGATGTCGGTGATATTTATATTCCAAGAGACCGATATACTCGAGAAAGTAGGGGATTTGCTTTTGTGAGGTCTGACTATATGACTTAATCAAATATTTGTTTACATAAATGTAGTGTACTTTTGTTAAAGGGACTTTGTTATTTTATGTAGATTTTACGAGAGACGTCATGCAGAGGAGGCTTTGGACTCCTTAGATGGGCGCATGTTAGACGGAAGAGAACTGCGAGTACAAATGGCACGATATGGAAGACCATCCTCACCATACAGAAGCCGCTACGATCGTCGTCGAAGGTACTTTACGAAAATGTTTGTTGACTTGTTATTGTTTATTATTGCTATTTGCATAAATAAACAAGACATTCCAATCCACAATGACAATTTGAGATAAATACTATTTTATGTTTTAGTGTACTCTAAATCTAGTATATATATATATATATATGTATATATATATATATATTTTTAAATATTTTACTTTTATTATTATGTTATAAGTAATCAGTTTGACTTTCCACCAAAAATCTTCAACATTATATACTACGTTTGAACCTAAATAAAAAAAATAGTTTTTTGAAAAACAAGACTGAAAATTCTTCGTCATTCAGATTCTTGATCTAACTGCAAAAAAAACTTTGTAGTCAAGGTAACATGAATAAGTCAAATAATCAATTAAATAATATCCAAATATATACAATTTTACTACAGCGACTGTTCTTACTGTAGGCCTTTTAATTACTCAAGTTGTTTCATAATTTTTATGGAAATTTGTACAAGTATTGTATGAGTTAACATAATAAGATAAATTTAAAAATAATATTACTTTAATTTGTACCATAAGCAATTTCAGTTCCACTGCAAATATGCAATAAATAATAACTTACCACCAGCTCATCTTAGCTGGGACCCTATGGCTAATCTTCATCTCAATGTGTCATATGTGGGTTAGAACTGTTATTTGTTATTTAAAGCACCGCATTGTAAAATTCTAAAAATTTAAAGCAATGTTTAGTTTTAAGCTTATTAAGTTTTTTGCAGCAACATCAGGTCGAGTTCATACCAGCCTTATTGCGACATTAGTTACACAAATTACATATGTGTGTGGCATTGAGTTACTATGTATATTACTAGAGGCGGCAAAAAATATTATGTTATTACGAGTACAGATGAAATAGTTTTTCCCATAATATTGCTATGTTACATAGGTACTTATGTTTTAAATAACACATTACAATTCAGTTTCCTTATTGCTTATTATTGCTCCATAACAGTTTAAAAAAATGTAATACACTCAGAATACTTACCAGACTATGAAATATTTCATTACATTTATTAATTTAAAATACTCATCTATTTCAACATATTTCCTTTTCTTTATAAGACTGTTCTTTTTAGCCAAGGTACCCTCAATGTACGGCTATTCTGTTCACAATTTTTTTTTTTTTTTATTTTGTCTAACGTAACCATACTGTACTGACTAAAAAAAGGCTATTCCCTACATAGGGGTAACGGCAGTAGGTTTTTGTGGCGCTTCCAGTATCTAATACATGGTAATTCAATGAGGTCATACCAGCTTCATTGTGAGATTAGTTAAATGTACAGTATTTACATATGTGTGTGATGATGTTTCTTTTAGCCACTCGCGTTCACGGTCTCGTTCACGTCGTCGATCCAGGTCCCGCTCGCGGCGGCGCTCTTATTCGCGCAGCCGGTCCCGCTCTCGCTCCCGATCGCGCAGTCGCTCCGACTCCAAGAGCTCCCGCGGCAAGTCCCGCAGCCGCAGTCGCAGCCGCTCCAGGCATTGAAATGTATTGAGTAAGAAACAAATGTTAATAAACATTATAAACTATGATTCTTAATTTGGTGCTGTCCTTTTAGCAGTAGGACCTGGTGCAATAAATATCATTATCCTGCTTCCCATTAATCTAACACTCATCTTATTCTGCGTGCATTCTTTCATCAGTGTTTTTTAATTCCCAAAACTCTGAATCAGGGTCTCTGATCCATACACTTCAGATCTCGGAAGTTTATGACTCATACTAACCTTTAAAAATATACCAAAACCTCTGTTCAAACTATAAGAAGAATACACTAAATAAAGAAGAATATGTAAAAGTTTTTTTTTTAAAGTTGGTTAAATGAAAGATACGAATATTAGAATGAAATATTTTGGAGAGGTGAAAGGGAAGTGAAAAATTAGAAAAAGTTTTTGGTGGTGGAATGATGACCTAAAAAGACTGAGAGAAAAGAAAGATGCATTTAGAGATTTGATGAATGATGTTTAAGTGGAGAAATAAAAGATATAACTATTAACTTGGAAGTAGTAAGAGAAGATGTATGTAGTTCAATTACAAGTTCTCCAGTTCATATAAGAATTTCAATAGTATAAAAATGCTATGGTGTCTTTCTTTTTTTTAAATGGAACCACACTGAATTGTAACTATTGAAGGATAAAGCTCATATTACACACTATGAAAGCTTGGGAGATAGTAGAAGAGCAAAGAATGAGAGAATGTGAAATAAACCAGAACCATATAGATGTTATACCAAGACAGAGCACATTCCAGTCGTATGTATTTATGGAAGTACGCCAGTTGTATATATGTATTGCAGTATACCAGTTGTATATATGTATTGCAGTATGACAGTTGTATATATGTATTGCAGTATGACAGTTGTATATATGTATTGCAGTATACCAGTTGTATATATGTATTGCAGTATGACAGTTGTATATATGTATTGCAGTATGACAGTTGTATATATGTATTGCAGTATACCAGTTGTATATATGTATTGCAGTATGACAGTTGTATATATGTATTGCAGTATACCAGTTGTATATATGTATTGCAGTATACCAGTTGTATATATGTATTGCAGTATGACAGTTGTATATATGTATTGCAGTATGACAGTTGTATATATGTATTGCAGTAGGACAGTTGTATATATGTATTGCAGTATGACAGTTGTATATATGTATAGCAGTATGCCAGTTGTATATATGTATAACAGTATGCCAGTATATATGTACCGCAATATGCAAATTGTGTGAAAAATATTGACTTACCAAAAGTAAAACAATACTATGCTATTTTGTAATCATAACGGTATTTTCCTCTCTTCCAGGTTATAGTATCATTTAAGCCAGTGTTGCACTACAACAAGCAGGCAGCCTCGGCTCAAGGTACTAGAACACTTCCTTTAACTTGTAAGAACTTAGACCTTAACAATGGTTGACATAGTGGCAAACTTTGCAACAAAATTATTCATAAGTTTTCAATTTATTGTAATAATTGTAATTCTCATGTTTTGTTTTCATGTAATAGTTTTTATGTGTGGTGATTAATATAACTTTCTTCTATTCATTTGT
This sequence comes from Dircenna loreta, assembly GCA_963555665.1. Classification (NCBI taxonomy): domain Eukaryota; kingdom Metazoa; phylum Arthropoda; class Insecta; order Lepidoptera; family Nymphalidae; genus Dircenna; species Dircenna loreta. Next base: position 1,377,990 of record OY743097.1, on the reverse strand, counting down.
CAAATCCATAACAGTGTAATGGGTATATATTATTTTTACACCTGTAAGTTTCTTTTGTATTCATTTGATGCATATGTTTAAAATTTTAAAAGAAATATTGTGTAATTAATTTTGTAAAGAAACTTTAAATTGTTTAATGATTTATAAAATGTATTTTTTTCTATGTAATTAATCTATACTTAGATGTTGCTGTTATGGTTTTAAGATGTAATTTCAGGTATTAACAAAATATTATATCTGAAGATCACATTCACCAAATTTGGTTAAATTGGGGATTAAATAGGACAGCTCCAAGATATGTGGTAAATCTCCCCATGTCCATTAAATGTTTAGTAAAATAAAACTTAGAACAGAACATAATAGAAATGTAGGGTTTTATTTGAGAACAAATTTGAGTACAGTTAAGGTAAATGTAACTTCACGCTTTGTTATCTTAAATAGCATCAACCAGAAGCATACTCCAATATTATGAGTGTAATGTACTTCACTCGGCAAGATTACAAAATTAATGATAATGTTGGTGCCCAGGGCATGGAGTATGCAGAGAGCGAGGCGTTTGCGGGGAGGGGGGTTTTGCTGTTTGCCGACAACTGCTGAATTGCTGTTGTTGCTGAGCAATAAGTTATGAGTAAACATTTATATATATTGACACAGCATAGCACAGGTCCAAGAGAACATCGTAACTATTAATTTGTATTTCTTTGTAAGATGTCTCTGGCAGGTTATATTAATAAATGTGTATTTTGTCCATTTATAAAGAAACAAGCAAGAATAGTCATGCAATAAGTTAAAATGTTTTTCTGGGTGGATTAATATATGGATTTGTTTGGCAGGCCGGTGCTGCCCGCTGGCCTGTTTGCTGTGGCAGTTTCCTGTGCTGATTGGTGTGATTTGCAGATACAGGCGTCTAGGTTAATTATAATTGCAGGAATCTATCTATCTCCCTGACGTTGATCAAAACGAGAAGTACATTTGAAAATAAGAATTATTTTGAGGATAAGGTTTATTTACATTCTAGTGTTTTTAAATGTCATTTCTTTGACTAGAATTGTAAACCTTTTCTTTGGAATTATTAACATCAAGATAGAAGTAGAGGAAGCCACAGAGGACGCTCAAGATTATAGACGTCAGTATATCTAATAAACTTAACAATTATATTTTTAGTTTTTATTTTAAGTTCAATTCGTATACCTATATTGCTAATGAATTTCACACAATACCGACGATACAATACTATACAGTATACCGAACAAACAATACAACTTGGATATTTGAAATATCTGTGGGGTATTCAGTCTAAAATATGTAAATTTGATTAGTGTCCCGAATGTGGTAAAATAGTGAGTGTAGTCAGCTGATAGAAACCAGATTTTATAGTTTAAGTTATCAAGCTATCTATATTTATGAAATCCACATATAAGTCATTTACACTACATGAGTTTCAAATATAAAGTGCGTATGACAGGAACGTAATAAGCGTAAGAGTTGAAAAATTAATACCAACTACAAAAACAAATCGCACCGAGAACAAACGCCCCTATCTCTCCGGTCTATATATTATTATTATTATATAGCGGCTCAACCCCACCAACCCTCTCAAATATAAAGGTTGATCCGCTATTTCTAAATCAGACTTGCCTAATGTACTAGGACCTTTATACTGATAGTTTTATATCCAACATCGGCACTTTAAAGACTAGTACATCTCCACCTGACTCGGTGAAATCGTCTCCACCTTCACAAGTTGATTTAGGAGCTCTAAATCATTGGCGCTTGCGCTCAGTAACTAGCTTGTCTTATGATAATCCGTAAGGGTCTTACTTTGCCCAATGTGCCGCGCTTGCTCAGTTGACGATCGCATCATTCGGCGTGCTGCTGGTCTGTGTTCTGCAGCTCTTGTAATAGATGCTAAGTATATACATATATAGTGAGGAGTTTAAAAATGATGTTAAATTATTTTCAAAATCTTTTAAAAATGAATGTAAGGTAGCTAAATCATTATATATAAATAGAAAAAATACAAAATAGCAGTAATAAAATAAAAACAACTTGGAAAATGTTTAGCGAGGAAACTGGAAGAGCTAAATCTCAAAGGATTGATTTTAAATTAAATATAGACAATATATTACTTCTGACCTTGAGGTTGCAATTGCTTTTGAAACTTTCTTTACTGATACTCCAATTACCACAACTAAATCTTTAAACTCTTCATCTGCTGCCGCTCTGGAAATACTTACGGACAATGTTGATAATTGTTGTAATAATTTCAGTTTCGAGAAGGTTAGTGTCCAGGAAATAGTAAAAGCTTTTAAATTGATTAGTGTCAAGAAGACAAATCTTTAGGGAGTATCCGTTAACGTACTTCAGCCTCTAATACCCATTATTGCACCATACTTAGCAGTAATATTAAATAACTGTATAGATTGCGGTATATTTCCTGATCGAATGAAACTTATTACTTATTGACATAAATGACTTGCCTTACTTTGTAAGGGATAAACATGGGATAGTATTGTTTGCTAATGATACATCTCTTATTTTTAAAGTGAATAGACAGCAATCAGTAATTAACGATGTAAACAATGCTCTCTCAGATGTTGTACAATGGTTTAACGCTAATAATCTGTTGCTCAACGAAAAACAGACTAAATGTATTGAATTTTTTTAACAAATGAAGACCGTCAAAACCAATATTCAGCGAAAAAAGCAGGAATTGGAATTGTTTAATGCTGCTACTTTTTTGGGCATTACCTTGGATGCAAGATTGCAATGGGACCCTCATATTTCAGATTTGTCGAACAAACTTAGTTCTGCCGTTTACGCGGTCCAAAGAATACGCCGGTTGACTAACTTTGAAACGGCTAGATTAGTTTACTTTAATTATTATGTTAAGGGGTCAGATGCTATATTTGTGGTGCAGAAGAGGGCTGTTCGTGCGATCTATGAGATGAGGCCTAGAGAATCGTTAAGAAATAAATTCAAAGAATTAAAAATTATAATTGTATATAATCAATATATTTATGAGAACTTAATGTATGTACATAAGAATATTAATAACTTGAAGAAAAATTGAGATTTACACAAACTTAATACCCGAAACAAAAATAAACTTGCTGTGCCCACCACTAAGCTCCAAAAAATAGGAAATTCCTTCAAGATTAATTGTATGCGTTTTTATAATAAACTCCCTAAAGAAGCCTTAAAATTGTCATTCTAAAATTTAAATTATACATTAAAAGAAATTGATAAAAAAATCTATTATAGTGTAAAGGATTACTTTAACGACGGTATGGCCTGGGAATAAATTTTATTGTAGCGATAAACTAGTAACCTGCGCAATTTGTTTGACGTTTGACCCTTGCGTTATGCTCGTGAACGGGAGCTGCTTGCGGTGACTGGTCTTGTTGCTGGCAACGGTTTTTGTGTTTTAATTTCCTTTATTTCTTAATTTATTAGGCCTTCCAAGCGAATTCATTGTGGTGGTTCTAGTTGTTCGTAAATTGCTCATTTTACTTATATTGACATTTGTGACACAGTGATCACAATAAAGAAACACCCGGCTGAGTTTGTTGTGTGGTTCTTCACAGACCAGGGCGCGTTTGGAACCCTCGTAATTTTAACATTAAGTTCAGAAGTGTTCTTGCAGAAGGGCTTATTTCGATAAGTATGGTATCAAAATAGGTCCACCTGACATCTCTTACCTACCACCTCTTACCACCTATTTGACGTACACAAGTGATCACTGATAATGATTTAAAGTGGAAAAGATTTAAATAAATAAAATAAATATACATACCGCATGAACTGCAACATCTTCTTTCTAAATCATTACGTACACTTGGGCAATAGAATTTGTGTACGGCGTAACTATATTTTAATAAAGAATTATATTTTACTTTATAACTATTTTATCGTAGCTTGTTTTTAGCGGGAAAACAATTACGTGGTATTTGCCGAGACCCTGACTCTCCTCAAAGTCTTATTAGATGAGATTCAACAGGACCCCCTCCCCTCCTTGAATGCTTCACGTAATTAATGGATGCCCCCTAATCAAATACACATGTACATATAATTAGGTATTATATAAGACTAGCTGTTGCCGCCGACTTTGCCTTTCCCCCCTCCGTCCTGCTAAGACTCAAATAAGCCATCATCACAACAACAACACCAACATTGCAATTATAGCCAAAAAGAGTTTTTGTGTTTTCCGCTTCTGGAAAAATGACAGAATTTCCATGAGCAAAGACTTCTTTTTACATTCTGCTGCTTATAAGTCCAACAAACCAACACTGGCTATATGACATCGACTGAAGTTATATAAGAATTTTGGAAATACTTGCAAATTAACCTTAATTCAAAATTAATTAAGATTCATGTGAAAAATTGAAAGAATACGTGAAAAAATATACAAACTTTTTTTTTTCTTTTGTTCTTATGTATTGATTTCTTTCCCGCCTTTTTGTGTTGAACGTGTTTGGTTTTTGAACTCCAGGTATTTTGGTCATTTCTAATAATATGTTATAAATAAATATAAGTAAACTGTATCGAATTTCTCCATTTATCATATCGTCGCTGCGCGTGCGAGACCGCGTAAGAGCAACTTGTAAAGACCGCGTATGTGCTTTTTGATGATTTTACAGGAGGAAGAAAAACTTAATTATCTCAGCGATTTCAATTCTTATTAGCGACTGAACTTAACAGCTAGTCCTTTATAACTTCCATCGTTGGAATATAACGTAAATTTACTCGTAGTTGGCTTAGATTTTGTGTAAAGTCATTTACGCGGTTATGCTTTAACTAATTACAAAATAAGTAGTACACTTTTTTTAGGTACGCGGTTTTGAAATAAAACAATTTAGTAAAGGTTGTATTTATTATTACAAAAAAACAAATCTAAATCAATATAATTTTAGAAAAATATCATGTATTTATTATCATAATCAGTTTACGAAAGGATATTCATAATTTTTAATAGAGATCTTATTGTAAGAGTTCAGACTTCTTATGAGAGAGATCAAAATAATCATCTAAAACTAAGAAATTATAACAATTTATTATTAATTAAACGTTATACATAGGTAGGTATATACATACATTCCTACCTACCTAATGAAGAAAAGAAAAATACGTTTTTATAAAACAAAAAATATAAAAAACTTGGAATAACAAAAATGAACCCTCTTCTAGGTTCTTCAAAAAACTTAAATGAAACTTAAACATAAACAAATAATAATCATAACAAAAATAATCTGTGGTACTTGCTCTTAAATTCTAATTAAATTCTCTTAAGAAATCAGCATTTCACAGTCAAATTAGGAACTTAAAATTATTTGAAAGGCAAATTATCATAAAAAGTGTGGCAGTCTTTAGGTATGACATTCTTGAGCTCTTGTAGGTGATCATACTTTGTCTTGGAAATTGGTTGCCTGGATTCATAAAGCAAAGGCGTACTGTTAATCAAAGACGTAATCTTCTTTGGTCTTCTAGGCAATGGAACAAAATCGTCTGAAAAGTGGAGTTTATATTCTATGGTGCCATTTGGATTATATCTCAGTGCTTTTATATCAATAACACAACGATCACCCGCTCCTCGACCAGGTCTTATTGATTCATAAATCAGGTAATCTTTAAGACCAAAGTCTTTAAAAAACGTATAATCAGGTGTAATAACTTCATAAGGACTTGGTACTTTTCTGGCCTCCTTTGTTATTGTGGCGTATTGTGAGGGTAAAAATATTTCCCGAGTTTTCAACTTTCTCTCAATCACCGAGTGGACTGAATCAACTTCCATCTGCGTGTGACCTTTCTCCAAGTACTTCTGAGTTATTACTACGTTCCTAGACATAGCCAAACGCAACAAAGCATTCGATACAACATTATTTCTGTTCTGTGCTGTACAACCATCTGTAAATATAACGACATCCTTGCAATCATTATCCAGTAATTTAGTTACGTAGTCCACGAAAAAAGATGCGTAAGTAGTGGCTTTTAAGTCGCATGCTGTCTCATCAAACCAGTAACACGTGACTCCATTATTGCCAAGATTGTACACAGAAAAGTTATGCACGGCGAGTTTTGTTTTAAAATAAAGTGCACTGGCATTGAGAAATGGACATAGTTTGACTGCCTGAAGATCTGCTGTTAATGCATGTATGATCCCTTTTTGTGCTAATTCTTTGTCAGAATGTTTTTCGGTCCTAGCTAAGTCTTTTCGTTCGATATGTTTAGCATACTGCTCATCTGATAAATTGCCAACTTTGTGAGCGCAGCACAGGTCGCAAGCATCCTTTTTTGGTTGAAACAATCCAATATTCTCCTCAAACAAAACGCTTTCAAATACTTTTCTAGATGCCACAGGTTTATTTTCTGAAGCCGAGTAGTCTACATAAAGGTGATACAACTGTGATTTTGATTGTATGATGGGTTCTAAGTACAACTTTGAAGTAGATTGTCTGCAGTAATGGGACGGTAGTTTCGGTAGTGCAGTTAAATATTTTTTAGCTAATTCTCTTTTGGGTTCTGTTTCTATGACTTCTGTTGTTTCCCGTTCCATAATATTTGTCCTACCTCCAAGCCAATAGCGAACTGTCCATTCTTTTATGCCCAGTGTTTCCAAAAACGTCTTCAAGCAAACTCTTTCTTTTTTATCATTAACTTTTAGATAGTAAATTTTAGTATCACTTCGTCTTGAATTTGAGTCGTTGGTTTTTCTACATGTAGGTTTTTTATCCACCATTGAAGATATGTACATTTTTTTCTCTTGCCAAGTCATCTTCCAGTAGTTATTAAATATTTCTGATCGAACTTCTTCTGTTAATTTTGAACAGTACATAGCTTTACCACCGAAGCATTTTGTTGACATACATAATGGACCCATTACTCTTGCTGGCTTAGGATCGTTCTGAACAAATTTTGTGCCCTCTTTTTTAAATCCAATGTACTCTTTTCCCATCATTCTCTGTCTCTTATTTTTCATTCTCTTCCAATTATTCTGATCTCCTTTGCGTTTTTTTCCATTTTTTTTATTTTCTTCCATTTCCCTTTCTGGAAACCACTCTACACAATCTGGCGATAATGGCTTTAAGTTTGTAATGTCTGATAAGTTGACAAAAGAATGATCATCAGACGTAAAATCAACGTCATTAGTCATTAGATTTTCTGCTACATCATTAGAGTCAATCGGCGTAGGTAGGTATTCATTTTGCAACGTATCTGGAGGGTCCAAAATCGTCGTCAGTGTCGTAAACTCGGAAGTTAAATTCTCAGACAAAGGTAAATTATCATTCTCAGACAAAGGTATCTCTGGTGGTAAATTTTGATTCTCAGACAAAGGTGTAGACACTGGTTGTATAACTGGTTGATTTTGATAATTAAATCTATTTAAAATTTCTGTCTTCTTCTGTAACAATATTTTTCGTCTTTCAGCTAGCTCTCGCAAAGTTACGACGTTATTATTAATATCCGCATCTTCTAAAATAAAGTTTTCTTGATCTTCCATCATTTGGGTACTTAATAACTTGAGAATGCAAGGATTTACCTATAAATAAAAAATAAATAATTATTCGTTCAGTAAAATGCAATACCGCGTAACTTAACAAAACGAATAAATCAAGCGATGTCAAGACCGCGTAAATACTTGTTAGGGGTTATACTAGTCAGAATCTTTAAATTAAAGCAAAATTACATGTAATTTGAATATTTTAGTATAAACACATTACAAACGAAAAGCAATAAATAATTAAAACATACTTACATGGTGGTTTTTCACGTAAAAATAATTATTTTCGGGAGCACACACTAATCGCGTTACACTTTGCTCGCGGCCGCTGTAAATACGCGCGCTCGCCTCCAACTTCACGCCTCCTACTGTTCCGCAGTATTGCTTCGATGGCCCTACAGACGTTTCTGATTGGATAATTCCAATCACGTGAGGTCTAGTAGCCAATAATAGGCCTTTAGAGTCGGCTGGCACGATATTTCAATTTTGCGCGTTTTGCTGATACGCGGTATTTACAAGTTGCTCTTACGCGGTCTCGCACGCGCAGCGACGATAACCAACAAAATACCATTTTAGTAACAATACCTTTTTTAAGCCTTAAATAAGCCATTGGCTGTCTTTAATGAGAGCATATATTATAAACGTCATATTTAAAAACAAAATGGAGGTGAACTCCATAATAAGTTTGAACGACTGAGCTTAATGAATGAAATTGTAAATTAAGGAATTATAGGATAGCAAGTTGAACAAACAGATGTTCTAGGATTCAACGGCCCTACCAGAGACTCTTCTTTGAATATTACAATAATTTTACTTTAGAATTCATCCTAAAAGTAATATTACCTTAATAATGTTTCGATAAGTTTTGATGACGTCATAACAAATCATTCATTCTTTTGCTATAAGAAACATTATTAACTCGTAACATGAAGTGTGTTTTGACATTTGACATATTAATGTATTATTGTTTTGATATCAAATTTTGACATTTAAAGAAACCATTCATTCTATTACGTCACTAAGTAGGAATAAAATAATATTTATAGAGCTCATGATAAATCAAAGTAATATTATTGTAATATTGCTACAAGATTTCATGATCTGAATGTCTGTTGGATTAATACTAACTAGAGTAGACGTGGGGTAGCAATCCTTTAGACTTCAACGCTTTCACGTCACTAGTACTCAGAAAGCTCACTCAGATGTTTAACACAGCGGGCCGTTATCGAGACGTATCAGATTCAAACTATATTATTTTTATTTAAGAATGTAAGTGCCTCTCAGCTGTGGAATTTAATAATAAAAGATATATATGTTTCGAACGAAAGCGAAACATATCATTCCATATTTATTTAAAGATTTATATATAGGTACGTATTTATAATAATGTGTCTATTTGTATACGTTATGTTTATTAATAAAGTAGTCTTGTATAATAAAATTTGCTTTATTTTTTTTATTGTTTATGGTATCCATCAATGGTTTATTTTTTTGAGGTTTCATTTCACATATTACAGTTTAACATTTTAATTAGATTTATAATAATGATTTTCTTAATTTGTATTAATTTATTTATTATAATTTATCAATGTATCGGATTACGTCTACAATTTACAACCGTAATTAATAATAAATCCAAGTTTTGCTACTAAATATTGATTATATGCTATCAATAAAATTAGCAGACCAACAGGCCTAGACTAATGGCATTGACGCTAGTCGAATAGAACGATAAATGTATGGGTTTGACGTTAAATAACGCTACATAGCGCTACATTTAAATAGAATAGACAAGGAACGCTTGCCATTTGTCTAGATCCTGTGAGTTAGGGTTCAGTTTCTAGCACGCAATATAATAAAGATGCCAATCTGGGATTGTAGATAGATTATTAATTACCGCCGTCAGTAATCAATACAAGTCTTGTTGAAGCCGACGGCGACTTCAAAGCAACTCTCCAATTTAATTAACTTTACATTTAATTACAATTATTTACCAACAAATGTGCTTCATTTATTAAGGCTTCATTTTTATGTCTTTAACTTCCATACAATATAATATTATACATAAATATACATAACTTGTTTCGCCTTGTTAAGTATATTTAAGTGTAAATGAATATAGAATTAATTATTTACCGATACGGGTAGGATTCGAACCTGCGACCCTGATATCTAATGAGAGGTGTAAAAAGTTTAAAAGATGTCGCCACCCGATAAAGACAAACACAGTAGCTAATTGGTTGAGCGACGGAACAGTTTGCTAGAGGTCAAGGGTTCGAATACTGTTGTGTCGATTTTCAGTTATTAAGAAATAAAGATTTATTTAAATAAATTGATAATGATAAACTTTACCATTATTTTGAAGGAACGTTTTGTCATATTTTAATTATAACAAATTTTATTGTACTATTATAGTTCTCATGGTTTTGGGATAGAAAAATATTCGTGAATATATTCTATTCTATTGTAAATTCAAGAAACACTTTCAGATATATTGTAACATTATATATTAACTATTAACTCTGTATATTTATATATGTATGTCGCTGTATTACTGGGGTTTCCTAGCGGCATGTGCCTTCCCTCATGCAATGCCCTTGGAAATCCCAAACATGCTGGTGACCGCCACGACAGGAACCATGAAAATTATTTACGAAGATTATATTTTTAATTAACTATTATTTTCTATAATATCAAATAAGTGTACATTGAAAGATTTTATCCTTTGTTATTATTAGTTTCATTTTGCAACAGTAAGTACCGAAAAGTTGATAAATTTTGGCATGTTTATAAACGTGTAGAAACACCAAAATGTTTACTTTACTTTGAATATAATAATAGTATTAGTCCGTTTCATAAGCATTACGATATAGTTATAACTTTTAATAGTAACTGTAGATAATGGATAAAATTTCGTATAAATTACACTATATTAAAATCCTCTCTTATCGTTTTAAATAATTATAGAATCAAAATACCTGCAAACTGTGGACTCGCAACCTTCGGGAAACCGTCCTTTCGCTGTCGTCAATTTGTAGAGGGAACATTTTAATTAGCTTAACATGTTGATAGACAATTTAAATCATGATTCTTAGTCCTACAGAGGAGTGTAAGAAAGGTAGGGTTTTCTATTTGAGCAATTGAGTAGAACTTAGAATACTTTCCTTGCGATTGTGCACATATTACAGGCTGTGTGAATATAATACGCATTCTACCTATTATTTAAAATTATAATAGGATAATGTATATATCCAAGGAATACCAGGTTGATTGATGAGTCTAATCTTGTTTAAAAAATGAGATAGACAAACTACATTTTTGTAAGTTATTTATTTATACATTATGACTTCAGTAATAAGTTAACAATTAATAAACCATTCTTTGCACTTCCGTTTTTAAACCACCGGCCCATTCTGTGTTCCTGTGCAACTGCAACATATAACTGTGCACCATCATTCGTAAATTGCATACAATTTATGAATCCATTTGTTTCTATACTAAATAAAGGTGCAACATTTCTATATGAATTACATACTTTCCATAATCTAATATTGTTATCATAGGAGCCTGATGCAAAAACATCTGAATTTAAAAGTGTAGCCATGCTTACGATCCAGCGAGGTACATTATTCTCCTGCCCATGTGCTTCAGGTATAGTGTATAAAGGCTTTTTCTTCAGGGCACTCCATAGACAGATTGATCCATTATCACTGCCAGACACAAAATGTTCTTCGTCTAAAAGTTTCACCACATCAAGACTACCTTCTGGCCCATTAAAAATCAGTTGTGATTCTTCAACAATTTTCCAAATCCGAATGCTAGTGTCTCTCCCGCCAGAGGTTATAGCTCTTTCTCTTGTTAATGCATCAATTGAGGTTACTGCGGACTGATGACCAAATAATGTCTCAACATATGCCATTTCATCTAAAGACCATGTTTTAACTGATCTGTCTTTACTAGCAGAGTATAAGGTATGAGTATTTTTCCTAAATACCAGTCCTATAACAGTATCTTTATGACCTTTAAATGTATGAACATGTTTTAATGTTTGAGGATTCCAGATCTGTATAAAAGGAGAGGTGTCTGATGTTGCTAAATATTTGGAATCAAAGGATATAGCTACTGACGAGATACTACCTTTCAGGAAATTGGAATGTGTTTTGAAAGTTAATGAACCTAGTTTTCTTTTCTCTTTGATGCCCCATTTAATAATGCTCCCGCTTTTACAACCAGTAATAGCAAATTGCCCGTCACTGCTAATACACACACATGTCAGTGAAAGACGATGTTCTTTAGCTCGAATCAATCTCACATGATCCTTAGTGGGACAGATATAGTTATCAGCAACTTCTACGCGAAGTTTTCCCTTTTGCTCCAAATAGTCTCTCTGTAATCGCTTTTCAACAGCGTCGTCTAGTTCCTTAAGCTCTGCACGCTTTGCTTCTTCTATTTCAATTTCTTCTAGGTATTTTTTAGCTATTCGTAATTTTTTTTGTTCAGCTGTTTCATGATCACTATCTGAATCCTCTACATCAGAAAATTTTCTGATATCTAAATCGCTATCTGAAGATTCGTTACCATTTTCGAGGTTAGGTGCATTTAGTTTCTTGGGCTTGTTTTTCGTGATTTTTTCACCTTTTCTCTTGTGGACTTGTCTAGATTTTCCTTTTAAAAAGAAGGGAGATGACATTTTGGTTTAATTCACTTAGCAATATTGAAATATAAATATAAGAGGTAATAACCATCAAAACTGAAGACACGTTGATTTGGCACTGACAAATGACAGTTGTGTATTGACATTAGTCTCTTAAAAATGACAATTATATGTATTCTGATAAAGGTATAGATTTGTATTAATTTATACAAATTGAATAGAAAAACAGAGTATAAAAAGATATTGTAGTAACTGTCAAACATACGAAAACTTTAAAAATACAAAAAATCTGGTAGTATCATTCCAGTGTGAAATAAAAGTAAAAAAAATATCGTTTACAAGCTTAAAAAGAATGAACATTATAACACAACAGATGAACATACATTATAATGTTCATCCTTTGTAAGCTTGTATTATAATAAGATTATCAGTAACCGGACCAATGCTTTATACAGTCAGCTTCAAGTACGGTATGAAGTGTTGCCTCACTTTATTAATCGCTCAGAATGTCATCGAGATTAACATGTTACATGGTAGCTCGAAATTTGAAAGCAAGACTCTGTGCCCAAAACTGTACCATCTTTCGTAATTTCGAGACTACAATACTATGCGAGGAACTTTGGTGGCGCTGTTGAAGAAACTGTGATACGGCGGTCAACAAATAGAGCTTGTAATTTCTGGGAGAGCACTGCACAAGATTAAGTTAACCTCATTCCTTCCTACCTAGGAGTCTCAATAAAAGACAAAATCCATTCAGCACTCGTAGAGTCCTACCAGCTGAATATAAAATCCCACGGTGCTGTCATCCGGGAATGTGGAATAGATTATTAATATGCAGAACAGCATTGATGGCACGTAACCTTAGGGTTCGAACTAAACCGTTTCAGAACAAATTATGCTCCGCCCCGTAAAAGAACTTAATTCACTTATATAAACTATCGGGAAATTTATAGAAAGAAATCTCTAAAGCTTCTTGTGCCTTACTTGATCGGAGGTTTCGCAATACCTAGAATAACTCTTCATTCTCGTCCGTATCTCCCTCTCCATTAATTTCATAGCTTTTAGGTACACCAGAAGATCATCACCCCCAGTGGTGGGGATACAGTCAGACCACCACCCCCCAGTGGTGGGGCAACGGTCAGACCATCTACGATAGTAAGAATTACTTTTAGGGCAATGTTATATTTTCAAATTGTGAACAAGTCTAAAATAGGTATATTGTCAACTAAATAAAATGGATGAAAATAAGGATTGAAAATAAATTAAAAAAATATATATAATTGTTAAGTTTATTCTGATTAATAAACCTATGTTAATAACCTGTTGCGAGAACTCCACAGCGACCTCGACTTCTTTCTTCATATACACGATTGTAAACAAGGTATGAGATTTTTACCAACATAAATAATAATAAAACTAAATTGTTAAGTAAACTTTCTCCTTTAAATATTTCTGCAATTTTCAAATGCATTTCTCGTTCTAATCAATGTCAGGGAGGGAGGATTCCTGCAATTATAATTAACCTAGACGCCTGTATCTGCAAATCACACCAATCAGCACAGGAAACTGCCACAGCAAACAGGCCAGCGGGCAGCACCGGCCTGCCAAACAAATCCATATATTAATCCACTCAGCAAGACATTTGTACTAGATTACATTTTCAAATTCTTGCTCTTTTTTGATGATTGAAAATAATATACATTTATTTTTCTATATAATGTGTTAGATCCACTTAACATAGAAAAATAAATTGATAGGTATGATGTTCTCTTGGCCTATGCTATGCTGTGTCAATATGTATAAATGTTTACTCATTACTTATTGCTCGGCAACAACAGCAATTCAGCAGCTGTCGGCAAACAGCAAAACCCCCCTCCCCGCAAACGCCTCGCTCTCTGCATACTCCATGCCCTGAGCACCAACATTATCATTAATTTTGTAATCTTGCCGAGTGAAGTACATTACACTCATAATATTGGAGTATGCTTCTAGTTGATGCTATTTAAGATAACAAAGCGTGAAGTTACATTTACCTTAACTGTACTCAAATTTGTTCTCAAATAAAACCCTACATTTCTATTATGTTCTGTTCTAAGTTTTATTTTACTAAACATTTAATGGACATGGGGAGATTTACCACATATCTTGGAACTGTCCTATTTAATCCCCAATTTAACCCAATTTGGTGAATGTGATCTTCAGATATAATATTTTGTTAATACCTGAAATTACATCTTAAAACCATAACAGCAACATCTAAGTATAGATTAATTACATAGAAAAAATACACTTTATAAATCTCACTAAACAATTTAGAGTTTCTTTTACAAAATTAATTACACAATATTTCTTTTAAAATTTTAAACATATGCATCAAATGAATACAAAAGAAACTTACAGGTGTAACAATAATTTATACCCATTACACTGTTATGGATTTGACAAATGAATAGAAGAAAGTTATATTAATCACCACACATAAAAACTATTACATGAAAACAAAACATGAGAATTACAATTATTACAATAAATTGAAAACTTATGAACTAATTTTGTTGCAAAGTTTGCCACTATGTCAACCATTGTTTAGGTCTAAGTTCTTACAAGTTAAAGGAAGTGTTCTAGTACCTTGAGCCGAGGCTGCCTGCTTGTTGTAGTGCAACACTGGCTTAAATGATACTTTAACCTGTAAGAGAGAAATGGCACATTTAGAAATACAAAATCCATAACATTGTCCATATTACTTTTAGTAAACTAAGACAGTCATACAATTGTTAAATGTATTATTACAAAAAATTGGTACTTGAAGTTGATTTACCCATCCATTCTCATAGAGTTGCTGCTAAAATGACATCAGAAATTCAAAAACATATCTAATATTAAGAAAAGTTAGTTTCTTACTCAGCACATTTCATTTCCTGGAGCGAGAGCGGCTGCGACTGCGGCTGCGGGACTTGCCGCGGGAGCTCTTGGAGTCGGAGCGACTGCGCGATCGGGAGCGAGAGCGGGACCGGCTCCGCGAATAAGAGCGCCGCCGCGAGCGGGACCTGGATCGACGACGTGAACGAGACCGTGAACGCGAGTGGCTAAAAGAAACATCATCACACACATATGTAAATACTGTATATTTAACTAATCTCACAATGAAGCTGGCATGAACTCCATCTGCCTAATCTGTAAAAAGCTTAATTAGCTTAAAATTAAACATTGATTTCCTTACTTATATTTAAGAGATGGAGATTTCAGTGTAGTAATAATAAACAATAACAAAGTCCATGAACTTTAATAACTAAGTACCTTCGACGACGATCGTAGCGGCTTCGATGTGGTGAGGATGGTCTTCCATATCGCGCCATTTGTACTCGTAGTTCTCTACCATCTAACATACGCCCATCTAAAGAATCCAAAGCTTCCTCTGCATCTCGCTTCCCGAAGAACCTGCATCAAATAAAGAAGCAGTTCAAGAGAAGGAAACGCAGATATTCTTAGGTATTGGCTTTAATAAATCATAAGCAACAAACCTCACGAAAGCGAATCCCCTGCTTTCACGAGTATATCGGTCTCTTGGAATATAAATATCACCGACATCACCACACTTTTCAAAAACGCGACGCAAATCTTCCGCAGTCGTCCTATATGTAAGGTTGTCCACTTTTAGAGACACCATGCCGTCTATACGCGGCGGTGGTCTTCCGTAGCTCATTTTAATGTATTTTGTTAGTTTATATCTTTACAAACAACCTTTTAAATTTTAAATAAAACTCATAACCTCGCCAGTCACAAGCAACTTCCAAGTTTCATAACAAAATGGCGTCGTACGTTTATTTCATGTCTTCTAAACCATCGACTATCGAGTTCATAGTACTCTGTGCTATAGAACCGAGTATCGTGTACTAGTGATGCAAGAATTAGCTTATAATAATAACTGAGTATTGAACCGAAAAATCGATGGCAAAAACAATATTTTATCGATTAGGAAAATAATTGTCTTTCAAGTACTTTTAGTCTTAAATGAACTAAACTTATAATCATGGAAGGATGCCATTGACCCTTCGATCAAAAACGCAAACGGTTAGTTGAGCCCTTCGGGCTACACACTTCTACCGGAACCATCTTTCAATATGCTATTAAAGTCGTTAGGGTGTTCACAAGTAGACCAATATTGTTGGATATTTCCAATTCTTCCGGTTTCTGATCTTCTCGTTTCCAGATGATTTCGAGTTCATGGTAAATCCGCTTGCATTCGTCGTAAAGCACTTTCTTACAGATTTTCTTATGATGCTATTCCTGAAGAGACATTTGAAACAGTAACCGCACTTCCTCACGCCGTCCCATCTACCTTTAATAAGATAGATAGGATGGTGTGATGAAGTGTATCCATTAGGATACACCTACATGAACTGTCGCAGAGGTTGGTTATCGGGCAACGAGCACCAAGGGGACATTCTACCAAAGGCACAGTGTTCACACGTAGGCTTCTTTGCCTCTTTAACATCGACTGTGGCGTGCGCAGCTTGTTGCTTGAAAGAAAGTAAGTTAGTGCTGTGTCTTCTTGGCGCTGGTTCCAGCATAGAGTACGCAACGGTCTGTTTCCCTGTTGATGAAACTACCGATAATTATACATCACTGAATGCAGTTTCTCCCCTCACTGTCGCTGCAACGTTGTTCACTTGGCTAACGAACGTGCAGACGTCTCGAGCTCTTTTCCCGATCCTTGACTGGCCCGTTGTGCCTGTCCATCTCATCTCGAGCAAAATAGCATCCGGCCTACCGAAGTGCCGTGTCAGGGCATCTATAATGTTCTCCGATAGGTAAACTTAATATAGGAGGCAATGAGAGCCTCCCTTGGTGTTCACTTAATAGCCCTCTGCTTTGGTGCTGAACAAATCGAGCGAGGATATCACTCTGGTCCACCGCCTGTATCTTTAGCGCAGGTTGAGCGCATGTAGAGTTCTGTACTCATCTGTTTGCAGGTGCGCCCTAGTACCAGCTTCTTCCTCTTGATCGGATGTAACGGAGAGGGACTCGTATTATCGATTGCCTGGTCCTTTCCAAGCGGCTTGATCCCTTGGCGTTGCGTAGAGATGAAGCTTCCCTCTGCACTCTTTATAGCTTATACCATGGGGAGTGTTCTAAAGACGCACGACGAATCTATGGAACAAATTGTCGCCTATGTGTCCACCAAAGTAGGATAGTTTGATCATTCAGTGCGATGGTGCGCGATCGGAGAGATCAGATTTTGATCACATTAAGACCAAGAATATCGAACATTACTTAAGCAAAACTTAAAGCTTCTTCCTTTATACTATACATGAATAATTTATACGTCTTATATTAAATGTAATAGTGTATTACGCAATAAAGATATTATTATTAATATTGTAATGTGTCTAGTTGGGAAAAGGGCTGCGTCGCCTTCAGAACCAATGATTGGGATCATAGGATCTATTGAAAAACAAAAAAAGAATTCGTTATCAATTATGTTTTGTTTTATTATTGTGAGATGTTGGTTGCAATCTCCTTTATAGTTCATCAGCTATCTTTCAATACTAACTTATTCATTATTGCCGATGGTTTTCTCTATGCTGGACGTCGTGAGCGACTGAAGCAAGGGTTATCTGAGATATTCTTGCGAAGAAAACCTTGGCACATGAACAAAAAATTGTAATAGAACCTATGACTACCTTGGGACTTAGTCGTCCCAAGAGAAAGAAAATGAACGACTTGGTATACATATTTCCAATTTATGCAGCTTGTTAAAGGGCAACTGATGAGGTTGTGTAACTCAGAGTCTCCGTGAGGGAAAGTGACTTGAGTCTTGCGTACCATTTTGAGTTAACAATGGAAATTATTAATATATTTTGGTACCAATGGTGACTTATTTCACGAACAGCCCATGGCTATATCGAATCAAGAGGGTTTCACAGTGGCGATATTTAGTGAATTAAGTTTTCTACAAATGTGTACATGGGCTAGTTAATATGTAAAATCATGGGAAACAATAAAAAACCACAGGCAGTTTCTTTAACCACACACTTACAAGGATATTAAGATCTTAAAATTTAAATTCCCCCCAGTGGCTATTTGTTACTGAGGATTTGGAACATATTATGAGGAAGATGGACAATGAAATAAAAAATAATATATATACTTGTTAAATTTATTCTGATTAATAAACCTACGTTAATAACTTCTCGCTAGATGTCCGTGTCGTCCCTGGCTTCTTTCTTCATGTACACAAGTTAAAAAGTTGTGGAAATCAAAGAAACGAACTAATAATGTAAATAAACCTTCTACTTAAAATAAATTTGCGATGATCAAATGTACTTCTCGTTCTAATCAACGTCAGGGAGGGAGGATTCCTGCAATTATAATTAACCTAGACGCCTGTATCTGCAAATCACACCAATCAGCACAGGAAACTGCCACAGCAAACAGGCCAGCGGGCAGCACCGGCCTGCCAAACAAATCCATATATTAATCCACTCAGCAAGACATTTTTACTAGATTGCATTTTCAAGTTCTTGCTCTTTTTTGATGAAAATAATATACATTTATTTTTCTATATAACTTATTAGAGCTGTTTACATAGAAAAATAAATTAAAAAGTATGATGTTCTCTTGGGCCTATGTATGCTACGCTTGTTGTATCAATATATATAAATGTTTACTCATAACTTATTGCTCGGCAACAACAGCAATTCAGCAGTTGTCGGCAAACAGCAAAACCCCCCTCCCCGCAAACGCCTCGCTCTCTGCATACTCCATGCCCTGGGCACCAACATTATCATTAATTTTGTAATCTTGCCGAGTGAAGTACATTACACTCATAATATTGGAGTATGCTTCTGGTTGATGCTATTTAAGATAACAAAGCGTGAAGTTACATTTATTTACCTTAACTGTACTCAAATTTGTTCTCAAATAAAACCCTACATTTCTATTATGTTCTGTTCTAAGTTTTATTTTACTAAACATTTAATGGACATGGGGAGATTTACCACATATCTTGGAGCTGTCCTATTTAATCCCCAATTTAACCCAATTTGGTGAATGTGATCTTCAGATATAATATTTTGTTAATACCTGAAATTACATCTTAAAACCATAACAGCAACATCTAAGTATAGATTAATTACATAGAAAAAAATACATTTTATAAATCATTAAACAATTTAAAGTTTCTTTACAAAATTAATTACACAATATTTCTTTAAAAAATTTTAAACATGCATCAAATGAATACAAAAGAAACTTACAGGTGTAACAATAATTTATACCCATTACACTGTTATGGATTTGACAAATGAATAGAAGAAAGTTATATTAATCACCACACATAAAAACTATTACATGAAAACAAAACATGAGAATTACAATTATTACAATAAATTGAAAACTTATGAACTAATTTTGTTGCAAAGTTTGCCACTATGTCAACCATTGTTTAGGTCTAAGTTCTTACAAGTTAAAGGAAGTGTTCTAGTACCTTGAGCCGAGGCTGCCTGCTTGTTGTAGTGCAACACTGGCTTAAATGGTACTATAACCTGGAAGAGAGGAAAATACCGTTACGATTACAAAATAGCATAGTATTGTTTTACTTTTGGTAAGTCAATATTTTTCACACAATTTGCATATTGCAGTACATATATACAACTGGCATACTGCAATATATATACAATTATCATACTGCTATATATATATATATATATATATATATATATACAACTGGCATACTTAAATACATACATACAACTGTTGTACTACTATATATATATATAACAGGCATACTGTTATACATATATACAACGGGCATACTGCTATACATACATATATATATAACCTGTAAGAGAGAAATATGAGAGTTACAATGGCAAGAGAGACATGTCTACTTTATATAAAAAAGGGGCACCATTGTACAGGTTCTCTATTTGTCCGGGATCAATTCTTAATGCAATTTAAAATTCCTAATCCATCAACTTTCAGTAACTTCCATTCTTCAGAAGAATGCAGGCTATGAAGATTAATCATGAGAATGTAAATGTGGATGTGTGGTGTGACAAGAGTGGAAGAGATAAAGACTGAGAATATTTGTAAGGAAGTTTGAAAGTTGCAGAAGAGACAGAAGATTAGAATGCATGAACATGTAATGAGGGATGACAACCACATTAATAAGAGAGTTTGGCAGATGAACCTGGGTGGATATAGCTAAGCTAGCTATATCCACCCAGGTTAGTTTACCAAATAGATAGATGGATTCTGTGAATGACAATGAGAAAAGAAAAGTTGAAGCAGTGAGAGAGGTATAACGATAATGACAAGAGAAAGGTAATGTTAATTTCACTTTTAGTGTACACACAACCATTTTTAAGTAAATAATAGAAATTGATTAAGCCATTTATTACTCATACCTTAAAATCATCACAATAATAGGTTGTAATTTAACTGGATATATATATAAAGTTTGTTTCTTACTCAGCACATTTCATTTCCTAGAGCGGGAGCGGCTGCGACTACGGCTGCGGGACTTGCCGCGGGAGCTCTTGGAGTCGGAGCGACTGCGAGAGCGGGAACGAGACTTGCTGCGTGAGTAAGAGCGTTTTCGAGAGCGGGATCTGGATCGACGACGTGAACGAGACCGTGACCGCGAGTGGCTGAAAAAAAAAATACACATGTAAATTGTGTACCTACTCATTTCACAGAGCTGGCATGACCTCGATCAGCCGTTTGCAAGTATTATAGTTATTTTAAAATCACATCGTCTTAATTTCTTATATTTAAATTAGTAATTTCAGTGTAGTAATAAAGAACAACAAAAGGGCATCAAGATTGTTAACAGTACCTTCGACGACGATCATTGCGGCTTCGATGTGGTGAGGATGGTCTTCCATATCGCGCCATTTGCACTCGCAATTCTCTACCGTCTAACATGCGCCCATCTAAAGAGTCTAATGCGTCTTCTGCATCGCGCTTGTCATAGAACCTAAATCAAACAGAATGCAGTTATAATAAAGATCATTTAAACATTTATATAATATCTTGTACTTGCAACGAAATCATAAGCAACAAACCTCACAAAGGCGAATCCCCTGCTTTCACGAGTATATCGGTCTCTTGGAATATAAATATCACCGACATCACCACACCTTTCGAAAACGCGACGCAAATCTTCCGCTGATGTCCTATACGTAAGATTGTCTACTTTTAAGGAAACCATGCCGTCTATACGCGGCGGGGGTCTTCCGTAACTCATTTTGCTAAATTTTTAGAGTATAAAGGTACAAGGAATCTTAAAACTTGAAAACC
Source organism: Dircenna loreta (assembly GCA_963555665.1). Classification (NCBI taxonomy): domain Eukaryota; kingdom Metazoa; phylum Arthropoda; class Insecta; order Lepidoptera; family Nymphalidae; genus Dircenna; species Dircenna loreta. Next base: position 1,356,532 of record OY743097.1, on the reverse strand, counting down.
ACCGCACCAGTACGCTCGAAGCACAACACGTAAGTAGAGTTTCTTTCTTTAGGGAAACTGTTATCTATGGTTCAAAGTTTTAAAACAAAATGGCTACAGGCGTTTTATCTTCTATATCTATTACACACTTTTTTGGCTTTGCTTATTTAGCCAAAGACAACATTTTTAGTTTTCATTTTCGTAGTAATTGAAGACGGAAACGCAGGAAAAGAAAATGGGTACAGACTACAGAATAAATATAAGGTATTGATAGGGTAGAATTATAAATATTATTAATTTTGTTTTTAAGTATGAAGTGAGTTTTCTTTAATATGAATTTGAGTGTAGAAAATTATCTAAAAGTTATTGGTTATACGAATTAAGTTTAGAAGTAACATTGATATCGGAAAAGCAATATTTAAGATCTTATTTCCTCAAAGAAGTGGAATTAGGAACAAAACTGCATAAAATGTCACAACAGCATAATCAAAATTGATAAAAATTTTAAGTTTCGCGAGGTGCGATAATTGAATTGACTGTATTACCAAAGTCAACGTATCGGAATCAAGGTTTTATAGAGATACTTATGTCGTTGGAGCAAAGCAAAAAATGTTGCCTGGTTTTCCCAAACATTTCGCCAAGTATAATGAAGATAAATCTTTGGAAGAGATAGGGGGACGTAAGTGATACACGAAGGGAAGGAAAAGATAGGACAAAGGAAGGGATAGGGTGAAAGGAAGGAAGAAAAGAGGAGGGTCGAGAAAAAGATTACAGTTCAACTTATGAACTTAAAAGTCAGATGTACATCTCTAAAAAGAAAGTAAGGAAGAAAAGAAAAGTAACGAAATAGTAACGCAAGTGAGGCTCGACATAAAAGTCGCTTAAAAAATATTGCAACGACAGTGCAGGTCGTTTTGCTTAGCGTTTAAAATTAAGTTATATTATAACATGAATAAAATAGAAATATACCTGAAATATTATTTATGTTATAATAAATAATGTGCCATAAAAGAACCGTTATAAAAACGATTTTGATATATTATGAAGTCGTATTTTTATATATATGTATATATAGTATTTATGAAAATAATAACATGTGTCGATTGCGGAAATAAATGCACACCAGTAAAGGTATTTTCGGAATATGTGTAGTAGAGACATTATAATATTCATATCAAAGACGATTCTTAACAAACAAATATAATATAATATGAAGCTATAATTTTATAAAAGATCCTTTTTTATGTTTTGTTAACCATGGCTAACATGTTTTAAGGCAATTTATAATACAGGTCTACAGGTATACATATTTATATTATAGGTAATGTATGTATTTATCTTTTTTAATAGTTTAAACATTTTTTTTTAATTAATCTTTCTTTAAAAAAAACATTTGTTTATATATTTATAACCAAAAATTTAATAAACCAAAAATGGCTAATAGGGTTAAGACGGTTTTAAGTATTACTATTATTGTACATTTTTATCTTTTTCTTGTATTGAACTTTTCATAAAAAAAAATGTTATATTTATAATAATATTGTATGCCCAACATAAAAAAAGGCATACAAGTTACCGCTCTGTAGTTATGACAAAATACAAACATTGTGTAGTCCAGTCCTGGCATATGGATGTTATTTCTACATGCCTTACATGTAAATATAATTATTTAGTATCTTGTTCAAGTACATACAATTTGTTTTAGTAATAATTAAAACACATAACTAATTAAAACTAATGATTTAATTCCGATCAGAGGATATTAATAATATAGAATTCTTTTATTATTGTTATATTGACATTATTTATGAAGATAATGCAAATACTTGACATGGAAGCTGAGGTAATTGAAATTAAATTTGTTTGTTAGAAGAGAACTCTTAAAGATATTATTATGTAATTTAATATTTATGTAAGGAAATATGAAAAAAATAATAAAATCTAGGACTTTAAATTAAATATATAATCTACTTTAAAATAATAAGTAATTTACTTTAAAATAAGTTTTGGGTGAATATATGACTTTATACTCCAATGACTATTATCCTTTATTAATGATATATCTTAAAAATAACAATGAATTATTAAATTTAACCAACAATTGTGCTAGCCCCTCTTAGTAGAAGATATCCAGCCGTAATATCCATAGGCAAGCTTCGGACTGTAGCAAACTCTTCTGCATTGCTGTAATAAAGCTTAGAATGTCGATCAATATATGGTGCAGGAAGACCAGATATATCTGAATATTTCTTTGTAGGTTTAAATGTTGGTGGTGCATTTATTGAATAATCTGCAACAAATATGTTTTTGTATCTACTGAAATTGTCTCATAGCATGGGAAATACATGTTATAATTACATAAAACAGCGTCTTCGTTCCAGGGAAGTATTCTTTCAGCTGTCAATATTTGCTTTAAGGATCGCCACATACGTTTCTTGCAACCGCTTTTTACAATAAACTTATTTTCTACTTTAAAACAATGAGATTTTTCTAACTCACTACACATATTTGATGGCTTTGGTTTAGATTTGGATATTATATCATAAAATCAGTCTTTGTAAAGTTATATTGGTATATTTTGGATCTGTTTACCAACTATTTACTATTTTTACAATACTCAACACGGTGATGAGATCTGGTCATAGGTCTTGGAATTTTATAATTCTCTACAAGTTACCGTTGAAGAGTTAAGATACTAACACTTAACAGTGAACACAACAATAACATAAGAAACATCGGATAATTTACATAATATATCCTGACATATCATGTCACTTGTCAATGTCTAGTACATATTTTGTACTCCGTGGCTCTCTCCCTACGATGATCCAAACTAATCAAAATTCAAACCGATGCTCTGATTTGCTGTCGACTCTTAATAAATAGCATACATTGTAGGGAATAAAATATTAATATATAAGAACAAATTTTGCATTCAGTATCTGTATTTCCGACACATACAAACTTTAATGTAATGAAAAACTAAATATATCGAACCACGAACATTAAGAACGTTTCGTTCCCCTATGTTTCTTATTTTTTTATGTCTTGTTTTGTGTTTTTAAAAACAATCGCCTTTCGCTAAAATCTGCTAGCTTAACTCATGTTATTTACTACTTATCTCAAAATATTAGCTTTTGCCAAGATGGTTGGGCTTAATAATAAAGTAATTTTGGTTCTTGTATTTAACAATATTTATAAAGCTGCTTTCTTTTTGTTTGTATTTATCTTTTTGCTTGTTTTTTATTTTAAATATAATTCTCTTGCTTCTTCCTCTTTTAGTATTATGATAAACGTATAGATTATAATTTTGCCCGACAGTCATAACTTATAATTTTGTGTACAATTGATGATGGTTGTATTACCTTAATTCTTTAGCTTGGACTTCACTAGTTGACAGATGAAAGGGCTTTTGACATTTAATTCTGATTTCGAACTTCCGATTATATTTCATACAACTATTCGCGCCGCTGGTGTAGTACTGTTGATCGTAGTTTATTTCTTTGTTTTGACGTATTTCGTGATAATTGGAAAGTAATTGTAATTAAAGAAATGAAAAAAGGGTACAAAGTAACTGATGTTAAAAGAGAGAAAAAGATTGGTGTTGCTGCGGAAAACCTAGAAGAACTTATCGAAAAGTCATGCAAAAAGTTAGCTGTAAGTTTGATTTTTTTAAATTCCTAACTGTAATACTAATCCTACATTGAAATATGAACCATACTTTTTTTCGAGTTATTTTTTTAATTTAAAGTATAGTATTTGAGTAATCAGGTCAAGGTGTCTTCCCTTGACCTATTTGTGTAGCCCTGACCCAATTTACATTGTCGGTTTCCAGTTCAATGTCAGCTGCGCGGAATGTCGACTCTACGTAGCGGAAGACGGGACTCAGGTGGATGACGACGACTACCTGAAAACTTTGCCGCCACAAACGCTATTTATCTTGTTACAGAAAAAAGAATCAATGGTTACTGGTTTGTTATTGAACAAAATGAACTCTAAACTCACCAATATTAAGATTAAAAAAAATTGTCTTTATTACTTTTGAAAAAATAATAGTTAATATCTACAATTCATTCTATTCATTGTAAACAATATATATTAATAATTCTTGTTATATTTGTAGATTTTGACTTCTACTACACTATAATTTCTTCTGCCAAAAAGGAGTACATTGAAACAGGGAAGGCTGCAAAGGAATTTCTTAATGTTAATTTTAAAGAGAAATTAAAAGTATTCCAAAGATACATTGCAGCAGCAAATGATGCTAAGACTATGGTTAGTGAAAGATCAGAAGATCCAGACTGGTTTGAAGGTTTGTATTAAATATATTTTATGAACTTATCAAATGTCAGCTTTATAACTTACCTTAATATATTTTTGCATAATTGTAGGTCTTGAATCAAGTGAGAAAACCAAGGAGCAATCTATGTCAAAGAGATCTAAGGAACGTATGAGGGGTTATTACTACAAAACCAAAACGGCCCTACTATCCTCACATTTATATATACATGCAAAAAATGGGCAAAGCAAGAAGCTTATTGATCTGTTCCTATTAGAGTTACGAAAATGCCTTGAAAATAATAAATATAATGGGGATTATTTTAATAGAAAAAGCAACCAGAATGATCGTATGTGCAATGAAACCGGTCTTTTTAAATGCGGAGGACTATGGAATGATAGTAAATGTTTTTATGATGGAGACCATGTCATTAATCCCTATAGAAGCCGTGAAGAAAGGATCATTTTTCAGACCTGGAACTTAGATCATAAAATTGAACTTTCAAGATCAATTATCCCAAAAATACAAGAAGCAATTAAAAACATTGTCAACAAAGACATCACCTGTAACTCCTGTAAAAAAGATTCAATTGATGGTTATATTGAAACTGATATATATTATTTACAAATATTTACAAAGACAAATTTAAATATAGTACACATTGTGTGTCATCATAAAGGGAAACATAGTGTAGAATCAAGCATATACACTATATGCCAGAAATGTTTTGCCAAAAAAAGTATTTAATATATTTAAGTAAAAAGTTTGACTGAGTTGCTTGCTCTATCTCTATGATATATTTTTTGACTATCTTACTCTATGCTTAATTAATTGTGTGATATATTTATATCATCTGCATTATCTGTTATAAGCTTGTCTGAATAGATATTGATTTTAATGTTGCCATTAGGAAACATATCAGAGCATATATGGACAAGTTTTTAGTTAATAGTTTTAAAGCAGCCATTTCATTATCCAATTTACTAAGTGCTAGGTCAACTAGAATACTAATACCTCATTGTTAGAGGTATGTTAGCTAGTGCTCTCATCTGATTGGTGGAGACTATTATTTACTAAGGAATTGTATATAATAAGGAAGGAATTAATTAATATTGGTTGGATAATGGAATGGCCTAAAAGATGCATAAAAGTAAGTTTAAAAGTTCAATATCAAAGTATATTCATATAAAAAACCTATATTATATTTAGAGGATAATTTTTCTATTCCTTACTTCATCTCCTGTACCCTTAGAATAGAAATTATAATTAGATCTCAGACTTACTGTTAATATGTACTTATAAAATTATTTTTGTAACATTTATATAGTTGTAACATTTTAACATTACTTTTGTTAAAACATACTTTATTTTTATGATGATGAATTTAAATAACTATGCAGGGTTGTAGTTAATGGTACTTTTGTTTTGTTAAAATTATTCTAATATATTTTGTCATATTTAAAAAAGTATATAACATGATTTTCAATGAAATATTTTCGTGTTTATTTCTGAGAAAATATCATCATAAAATTGATTTATTTATTCGATTTATAATACTGTTAGAATATATAAGGAAAAGGTTGAATTGATTGAGGATTCCATTAAAATGTACTAGCAAAGAGAAATGTCAAAGGTTACTTAATAATACTTCATAAATTATTACATAATAAATATAACTACATAGAAAATGTGTATATAATATTTATATTAGGGTTATTATAATATTTACTCAGATGATTGAAATGTCCAATATTATTTGAGAATACTGCTTTATTTAAAGTATTGAAAAGACAATAATTTTTTGTGAATATTTTTAAATCAATAAAATCAATTGAGTAAATATTATAATATTAACAGTAGTTGCTTCCATTCTAGCTTTATAGTATTATACATAATAAATAAAAGGATTTTCTTTTGTAGATAAATATCATTTTAGTGAACTTAGTGCGAGCAATAATAGAATAGTTTCTAAATATATTGAGCTTATATGAGATGTTAAGGATTAAATTTTGTTGAACTATATAATATATATAATAATAATCTATTTGAAATAAGGAGTTATATAGTGCATTAAAAAAAAAGTATATGAAAATAATGTTAAATAACTTTGAAAATATGGAATTGCAAGAAATAGGATACTTTTATTTATTTAGTGTCTAATTTTTTCGCTTATAGCTCTCATCCGTGCCAAAGTTATCCTACTTGAATACTGTTAATATTTTGCTGAATAGACTAATGTTATAACTGTTAGTAAAGTAATTGTATACCGTATTAATATTATATTACCTTCTCCATGTTAGTCTGATGAATAATCACAATATAATAAAGATCTCAAAATTATTAATTTTTATTTAATTTAAAATAATAAAATCTTATTCCTTATTATATATGAGTATAATAAACTGACCACCGACTATACTCTAATAAGAGAAGATGACTTGTTACTTAAAAAAAGTAAATAATTTTGCCTGCACTTCATAATGAATATTTTATTTGCATATGCAATAATTATTAACTGAAGTATTTTTAAATAGAATATTTAAATTTCATCAATGCTGGGTTCAAGTTTCCCAATTGTGGAGAGGTTATAGAGTTTGAACCACTATCCTACATGTGTGTCATATTAAACTTGTATATTATAGAATTTATTTTCTTTAGAGTTTTCCTGGACAAATATATTCTGTGACTTGCATGATACACTTACATAGCAAATGATCAAGAATACTTTTCTGGTTCCATTATTTATGCACTCAAGTGATTTTTTTTGAATAACTAGCTACTAAATTAATTATATTTTATTCATTTATTAAATCTTTATTGACAAAAAAATCAACTTTATTCAGAGACCGAAACAATTTTGGAATGAAATTAAAGAAACCATCGGAGCTCTATAAACACCTCAGAGCTACTAAAAGACATATCATCGAAAAATCTCATGATAATATTGTAAAATCTCTTCCAAAAGATAAAAATGCATCAGAGCTGGAGACACGACTTCAATTCCATAAACAATTCATGATAGGTGCTCAAACAAATAAAGTAGGGTTAGGATCTAGCGGGAAAGTTCGGGATATAGACTTTACAAAATCCTTAATTCGGCAAGATGAAAACGATAAGTATCGAGTGCACGCGATGAATCTAGAAATCCAAAATGAGTGGGTGACCATAGGCGACTTTTGTATTCCATTAGCATCGAGGTGGCGCACCTTACTTCATGATTGGTCTCCAGCCTTATTATTACAACTTAAAATTCTATCTAAATGCATTCCAAATGACTCTCCCAGATCAAAGTAATTTAGTTAGATAGGGTGTAGGGTGCTATTGGAAAAAGGTCAATACTCGCGGCGCCATGATAAAGTATTGGAAATCATACGTGAAGCGGTTAGTCTTTCAGTAGCTAAAGCGCAAAAGGTTATAACTACCACCAAAAGATTCATAGAGTTCATTAAAGAAGGCTCGTCTAAAAAAACAAAACAAAAGCCTCACTCTATCTTGGAGGCGGCTCGCGACTGGACTATAACGATGGATACGTATGAGAGACAGTATAGAATTCCTGAGGATATTGTTGTCTCGTCATCCAGACCGGACATATTCCTGTACTCTAGACAGTGAAAGCGCGTGACTTATGGAGCTTACTGTTCCGTGGGAAACTAACATCCCCAAAGATCACACAATTAAAGTAAGTAAGTATTACGAACTGACTGACCAACGAGCTGACCAGGAATAGGTATATAGTTAATTTGTACGCGGTAGAAGTGGGAGCGAGAGGTATAACAGCGAAATCTCTCTATAACCTACTTAAAGATCTCGGCCTCTCTAGAACTATCATCAGTACATTTCTAGAACGTACTTCAAAGGGTGCATTGGTAGGTTCATTCCAAATTTGGTTAGGTAGGGAGAGGAGCGCAATCAGTTGAGGTGAGCGTGAATGTGCATTTTAAAGGGGCCCCTTAAACCTACACTTGGGTCGCAAGTCCCAGGAGCTGTTTGCACTCCTCTCCCTGCAACGCGATGGGCCCGGCACCCGCACGGTGAATCCATGGAATGCTAAGAAGCTTCGTCTCTCCGTTAAGCTATATTTTATTTGAGCATCCATAATACATATATTCAAACAAGTAATACCTGCAATATTTTACAGACTCAAATATAGAGTATCAAAATAAAAAACATATATTTTTTTTTAACTTTATTAATAAACTTGAATTAGCTTACAAAATATGTAGGTTGTTGTATGAAGTGGCTATCTCCTTTTCCGACCTGGGGTCTTTTTGTTCAGGTTCCGTTGACCTTTTCCTGCCTTGGGTTTCTTGGCCGAGAAGTTGGTTGGATTGTTTCCTTTCACTTTACGTTTGCCTTTCATTGGTTTCATGGTCTTTTTCTCCTCAGATCTCCTGATGTAGAAAAAACTATATTAAAGTACAGTTTTAAAAATATATATACATAGACAAGATAACATCTATATAAAATTTAGAAATATCCACACAACACAACATAGCCTCCTGCTAAGCAAAGTGTGTACTATAGGTACTTGACACAGACAACATACTAGAAAAGTTTTTCAAACAAATATATTTATATTGTGAAACTTGCAGCCACAATAAATACCATATTAGTCCGAGTTACAACCACAGTGCTTAACCATTGTCAAATTTATTCCATAACTATAATTGCTTATACTTTCCTATTTGTATACATTCCATGTAATATTCATGAAAGGAAAATGCTAAATACATATTTACTTAATTATTTAATGACTTACTGAGTCTGTTCTTGGTGAATGTGTTTTGATACTGCTTTTTCCATGTCAATCTTGGGTCTTTTGTTCAATATTTTGTCTATAAGATTCAAATTATTTTCTCTTTCAACTTGAGGAGTTGGTACTGGAGCATTACGCTTTTTCACCTTACCAGGGATGAGTTCATGAACTCCTTTACCCCTAGCTTCCTTTTCTTTAGGCAGCTTGTCTTGGAATTTACCAAGAGAAGCAGTTGATGCTTTGGCCACAACTGCAGCAGTTGATAACTGTGTAAAAAAAATATATACAGTTAACTGGCATGAAATTGAGATTTTTAATGAAATATAAAAAAATCTATCATACCTGTGTGGCAGATGCTTTATCGGATGTGACAGGGAGGCCTACTCTTGGGATTTTCACATTTCTTGATCTGGCAATATTTTTTAACCTTTGCAACTCATTTTTAGCTACTTTTTCTGATTTCTCATTTGATTTTTTTTCATACATATCAGTCATTGGATCCACATGCTGAGGTACTTCAATAAGCCAGTCCTTTTCTTTTTCAGCTGCCGCTTTTCTGAACCTAGAATTAGTATAATATTGATATTATAACATCATAATTTTTAATGATAGTTGTGCAAGAAAAACCTATTTTTATGTAAAGAAATTCAATAATATCTAATTCACAGACCAAAAGTCAGGTAAATTTGCCTAGATAGTAAATTATTACTAGAAAGTCATTTACAGAAGACTATTATGTTGATTAAAAATTACTTTTCCCTTTAAAATATAAAATTTTCCAAGTATAATTATTAAAAATAAAATTATATATAATGTTTTATAATTTACCCATAGAGAGGAACCCATTTTTGCAGCTGGTCATCCCATTTCAATTTATCTTTCTTTTGTTTAGTAATACCTTTAGATTTAGCAAACTCTTGCCATTTTGTTAGAGGTTTGGCTTTGGGCACAGGTTTGGAACGAGGTAAGACTGTAGTGGGTTGTGGCAATCTTACTACTATAGCTTCTTCTATCCGTTCTGTTGGTAGTTCCCAAATTTTGTTGAGTAGTAACTGTGTATTGTCCCGTGATAGGGATTCCAAATATTCATCCCTATTACTGTCTGACCTGAAATTTGTAATAAAACTTACATTTATATTACAAATTAATAATAAATATGTCTTATAATTAGATGGGATTTAACTTGAACTGCAGTTCTTAAAAAGACCACCGATAAATCTCACTTTAAAATCTTAATATCCAGATCATTAGTATCAGACACAAGCAGAGTTCCAATATCGTAGTCAAGATCCAGGTGTTTTTCAACAGTAATGGGCTTATACTTCTCAGCCTTTTTCTGCTCCCTTTCTAAGATTTCGTTCACAATGTCCATTTCAGTAGTGTTTAATTACTTTTTTAATTTAAATTAAAGAGAAACATAACCTTAACCAACAACGCAAAAATTAAACACGCTTGTGGTAAATGGTTTTGACATTTGACAGTAAACTTTTGACGGATCCCTACCTCATGCATAGATAGTTACTACGGAAACAACGGAAAAATATAACTGCGGAACAAACAATAGTTTGCAGTTTGTATTTATCCTTTTTTCAATGGCGTAGTATTCCATCAATATTCGACATTTTCCGTACTCGGCACACAAATTTTAAAAAAACATAAAAATTTACCCTGGGAGTGGAAAAAACTAAATTTCAAATTACTAATTTGTCATTCTTGTAATGGTAATGTGCAGTGAAAAATTATTAGTGTCTTTTGACATAATCTCTTAAATTAGTTAAATAAGTTTTTTTTAAGGTACACTATACAATCAGCTAGAAATTGATTAGATATTTAAAAAACAACTAAATATACTAATGTTATTGTGTTAGATTTAGACTTGTTTATACAACCCACAGATCGGCGCAATCGGTACATCGGTTGTACCGGTATATCGGTCGGTGCTAGCAGCGATTATAAACACAAATAAATTTATTTATTTATTTATTTATAAATAAATTTATTTGTGTTTATAATCGCTGCTAGCACCGAAACCGAAAAACCGAAAGGCTCAGCGGCCGATCTCGTCTCAGCTATACATATTTCCCGCATACACATCTGTGTACACGCAAAAAGCACAAACCAGGGTAGGTTAACTCAGTACAAACATTCCTCGCATTCCTGAATCGGCTTAGGTGTGGGAGCAGGAAGGAGCACAAAGTGAGCAGGAGGCGATTATTGTTTCTGCTGTTCCATTTGATGCAGTACGGTGAACTAGTAATATTTAAAACATAACAGTAATATATGTATATAATATTAAATATCATTATATTTTTTATTGATTAAAATATTTTTTCTGACTTTCAGAATGTCATTTATTTATTTATTTATAAATAAATTTATTTGTGTTTATAATCGCTGCTAGCACCGAAACCGAAAAACCGTAAGGCTCAGCGGCCGATCTCGTCTCAGCTATACATATTTCCCGCATACACATCTATGTACACGCAAAAAGCACAAACCAGGGTAGGTTAACTCAGTACAAACATTCCTCGCATTCCTGAATCGGCTTAGGTGTGGGAGCAGGAAGGAGCACAAAGTGAGCAGGAGGCGATTATTGTTTCTGCTGTTCCATTTGATGCAGTACGGTGAACTAGTAATATTTAAAACATAACAGTAATATATGTATATAATATTAAATATCATTATATTTTTTATTGATTAAAATATTTTTTCTGACTTTCAAGATAAATTTTGAAGTTTAAAGTTATATATCTATTGAGATATATTATATTATATTGATAATATAGTAAGTTTTATTATGAAGTACCGCTTTAAAAGAAACGTATGTTTTACCTAGGAAGTTTATTTACTTTTCCACCATTTTGTTTTCAAATTTAGTGATTATCATTTTTGTACAATAAACTTTTTTAAAATCGTTCTATGAGAAATTAATTGTAATTCACTATTTTCGACTTGAGACCGTATTAGTGTTATTGTTGAACTTTATTCCAACAAAAATTAATTGATTTCTATTAAAATTACAGAATATTCCTGCCCATTCACCAAGGAGGTGGAACTCCCTAGTAGAGCTCTATAAAGAGTTCCTTGCCTATATTCATCTGCACATAATATTTTATTACTAATGTATTATATTACATTAAAATAAGTAATTTTAAATTCTCTCTATTAGTTTATACATTTTTTTTTGTATAAATGGATTAATGACTGTATACATCATTGAAAATGGCTGACAAGCTTAAAGACAATTTCAAATGTTAATTTAATTTCTTTAAGATCAAATGAAAACATCTTAATATTTAGATTTGTAAATAACATTTGTTCTCTTATTGAAAAAATGTTATTTAAAACTAATGTTCCTTAAAGTTTCTGCTAGAGAAGAAATGTTATTTTTATATAACTTAATCTTAGTTGTATTTCCTTTTATTGATTATTGTATATCTTATAATAGTAGTGATAAAAATAATGATTTGATATTCCTAAATAGAACACTTATGAAGATTTGTACAACTTGTTTATTCTCTATGTAATTGATTATTTTATACACATTGATCATATTTCTATAATTGCTTATTTAGTTTGTAATCATTTAATAATTCCACATATAAAAGTATTTTTCAATTAACTGTTATTTTGTTTCATTATGTTTTTCATCGCAATATTGTATAATAAAGTTAGTATTTTTTATTTACTGTTATCTTAGTATAAACATTTTCAATAAAGCTATTTATTATTAATAAAAAATGATAAAATACGTTTTTTCCATTTTTCGTTTATAATAAATAGATTTTTGAAATTCAAATGTTTTATTAAGGAATTCGTATAGAATGCGTAATATCCGCTCATACCGGACTTCCTAACTAGTTTAATCGGCCTAAGTCTAGGAAGCGCTAGTAGTACTTTTTTACTATGGAGTTGGAGTGGATGTGGAGTTGGATGTGGAGCAACAGAGTATTATAAATAGAGAGCCCTCTATTTATAATACTCTGTTGCACAGACTACTTTTAATTGGACAAATCATGAGTTGAATTGAATTATGATTCGAAATTTGATGACTGTCGACTGACAGTGACTAACAAAAATTGGCGCGAACTGTGATGCTACGAGACTGAAAAAAATATTTGAGAAGATAAAAATATGAGCAATCCATGCAAAATCTTAAATTGTAAATCCGGGGAATTGTTAATTATTTTCATATTTTAAAATAAGTTTATGCTGCTTTAATTTTTTATGATCATTTTATAATTGACAGATCAGGCAGAATTGAAATTATTTTGTTATTATTAGTTTATAATGGTGTTTAAACGCGGAGCGCTCATTGTTATTGAAGGTGTTGATAGAACTGGCAAAACTACGCAATGCAAACACCTTGGTAAGTTTACTTAAGGCAATGTCGTTAATTTGAGTTCGATATGTTTATTGCGCAGCATAAACTAAAACATATATTTCAGTGGAAAGCCTAAGAAATAAGCAAATACCAGCAGTGTACTCAAATTTTCCGGACAGGACCTCGGAAATTGGCAAAGTTATTAATAATTATTTGACTTCTAAGGTATGGCACATAACAGCTAATAATATGCGTTATTACATTTATTTACACCACTTTAATTTCTTTACTTTTAATACTTATAGAATGAATTATCTGATGAAGCAATACATTTGTTGTTCTCTGCTAATCGATGGGAGAAGGTGGCAAATATAATGAAAATTTTAGAAACTGGCACCACAGTTGTACTGGACAGATATTGTTATTCAGGTGTAGCTTTTTCAGCAGCAAAGGGTAAATGAAAATGATTTCAATAAATTTAACACCAGACATTTTGTAATTGCTTTGTTATATATAAATAATTTTGTTATCACAAAACTATAAATTGGAATGCTTCATCCTTGGTTCTAGGGTTGGATATAAATTGGTGTAAGAGCTCCGACTCTAGGTTGCCTAAACCCGACAAAGTATTCTTCTTAAACATGTCTATGGAAAATGTTATGAAGAGAAAAGGCTTTGGAAATGAAAGGTATTTGATGTTACTATTTATAACTGAATGTTACTAACTGAAACTAATATTTTTATTAATATTTTTTTTTTTTAGATATGAAGTTCTAGACTTTCAAAAGAAAGTTTTAGACATGTATATGCAATTGAAAGATGATAATTGGGATATTTTGGATGCTAGCAGGTTCAAATTACTTTTTTATTATGTATGATGTAGTAATTGTGACATTTCTAACAAACTTATTTTTGAACATGATAAATACACAAATAAGTGAACATATTTTATACTCTTTAAGCAGAATGATATTTAAAAAGTCTGTCCAAATTTATTTTATTGAAAATATTATGAATTAATTCTTTATTTCATTCTTTGCCTGTTTTATGTGTATAATATTTATTAATATTTATTTTATTGTTACATATATTATTATATATTGTATTTATTGACTTATTCGCATTTACATTTATATGTAATATATTTTAATATTTAAATATATATATCTACAGTAATAACCATGATTTTTTATAATTAGACTAAGTATTTTGTAATGTTAGTTTTTTAAGTAATACTGCCCTATTGCCTTTTTTTACTTTTTATTGTTTTTTCTTTGGATTGACTGGTAGAGAATGCTTTGTAGCATTAAGTCTGGTCATAGTACAATTTTTTTGGACAATAAACAATAAATAAATCAAAGATAGTGAGAAAAACTTAACTCGTTATTAACAGTTCAGATATATAGATTATAGTAACCATAATATAACCTACTAACTTCACTTGAATGTATTAAATTATCAAAACACTTCATTATCATGCAAAATATTCTATTACTTTGTCACAATAGATAAAAAAACAATTTTAGGTTTTATGATCATCACCTTTTTCTATTTGACAAACAATCTTCAATAAACTAACTACTAACTCACAATTATTGTTCTTGTGGTTTCTATCCCAATACTAGTAAATAATTGTTTTAAAAAAACAAAATGTTTGTTAATGTTCACCAGTTGTCAAGAAAACCCATAATACAAACTTTATTTGGTTTGGGGTTGGAATGAGTTGTGGAAATGTCTGAATATTAGGACATTTTGGGCATTGTAATTTAATAGTATAAAATATATTTTAGTTATAGTAAAATAATAATACTTTGTTGATTTCAGACCAATGGATGTAATACAAGATGAATTGTTTCAAAAAACACTAACAGTCACAGACAACATTAGTAATAAGACCTTAGATAAAATATGGATAAATTAATAATTTTTTATTTTAAAAACTGACATCACATTATGATAAATAAAATATTTTCAATTTATGAAATGTTTATTTTTCTTATACACTTTGTAGAAGTAGTTTAGCTCCTTCTGAAGATTGATTTTTCAGTAATTTTGCATGTGGTTTGATCTTTTTAATCAATTTGCTTGATACACTCCCCTCATTATTTTCAATAAGCTTCAAAACAAAGAAACAACCTCGATTTGTAGCCAGCCATACTTTTAACTGAAAAATAATTTAATAATTAGACTTAACAAAAAAATATCGCAAAATCATCTCTTATCTTAAAATACTTTTTTTTTCAATAACTTTTATACATGAAACTTATAAATAAAAAAAAAAGTATTTTATGATAACAACATACAAAATATTGTAACTTTGTAAACGTTTTCAGTTAATTTATGATGAATCAGTTATTGGTATTGTTTCAATAATGTCATAAAAAGTATTATTAGTATAATATGTGGTCTTTAATAATGTTTCGACATGTCATGTTTATTATTTTGAAATGACAATTTTTTATATACATTCATCCCATTCCTTTTTAGGATAGTATTTCCAAAAATCTTCATCCTACTATGGTCATTCATAAAAGGAACCTATATTACATTAGCTATTAAGCAGCCATTTCATTATTCAATTTACTAAGTGCTAGGTCAACTAGCATACTAATATGATATTGTGAAAAGGCTGATAGTGAACTAGTGCTCCCATCTAATCAGATGCTACCCAATGGTGAAGCTGGGTTTCTGTCTTTTCAGGTCAAATAGTGCCTCTTAAATGGATGATGAAATGGTTAAGAATACCCCAATACTTACAGTTTCCTCCTCAAGATTATCACAAATAGCATCTCCCAGTGAATCCGGGGAATTCTTATCTAAAGCAGCAAGTTTTTTCAGACACATGTGTATACCGGCATCCTCAATAGCTAATATACTTTTGTCATTTACTGTGATGGTCCAATCCGATTTGCAGATTACTTTTGCTAGTTCTTCTAATGCCTTTTTCGAATTTTCTGATATCAAAAAAATTATATAATTATTTATTTTATGCACCAAAATTAATTTGAATGTGAGTTTTTTTTCTTATAATTTAATCTATATAATATATAAAGCAGAAGAGTTTGTATGTTTGTTTGTTTGAACGAACTAATCTCAAGAACTACTAGACCGATTTGAAAAATTCTTTCAGTGAAAGATAGTCTATTTATCGAGGAATGCTATAGGCTATATAACACCACAAACAAACAAACGGTGAAAGTTACGCAAAAACCAAGTATTACAAAATTGTGGCCCTTTAAAAGTTCTAAAAGACATTCCGCGACAGCATATGTCGAGCTTTTAACATTAACCCACTAAAACCATTTTTATGGTTATCAAAATAGTTCTAAAATAACACATTATTTGCGAAGTCGTTTTAATAAACATTATAAATTATTATAATATATAATTAATCTTTATCCAAATTAATAAGTTATATATCACAGGCACTTATTTTTTTACAATTTTTTTCACCCTTGACTGTGTTTGATTTCGGCCAATATGTAAGGAGTTATAAAAGTTTCTAAAATGATAATGGTCAAATACCACGCGCGCTCGGCGTGCATGTGCGGAGTGTGTGGAGCGGTGACGCGGGAGAGCGCTGGCCGATAGTTCTATATTATCCAAATCATTAACTCCACTTTGATCTTTTTAAAATGTTCACTCATAAATAAAATAATTGAGTAAGAAATAGATAGTTAGATCAACTAATATATATATATAAAAGAAAGTCGTGTTAGTTTAATTATTAATAACTCAAGAATGGCTGAACCTAGCTTAGAACCAGGAGACGGACAAAGACGGATACTGTTTAAATCGTTCGACCACCTTTATTTGTATATTATATTGCGAATTATTTATTTATTATCTCACAGTCACAATTATCTGTTAGTTCCATACTATTCTAATATAGCGATAGATACCAGCGTATTTGTTGATTGGATTGAGTAAGTATAGACGGTGTTTTTTAATACGCTTTTATTGATTTTAACACGCTTTGATTAGTTTGGATTGTATGTTTGTATGTAACGGAATATTTGTGCTCAATTTTCACCGGTTTGCAGAAATCTGATTGAATTGAAACTTTGCACACGTGTCAAGGATCGATGACAAAGCAACAATTTGATAACAATTCCGCATTATACCAGGATATCGCATTATACAGGATACCAGGATACCGCCAGGATAATTAAATAACAGGAAAAACGCTTATTATGTTCTATGTTACAATCATTCTATTGACAACTTTCTATAAGATGATAGTTACTAAGAGAACGAACAGTAGTAAAATGCACCCCACGCTTTTTACTCTGAATTGAATTATTCTGTTAGTAACTTAATTTTTTTATTTGATTGATTGTTTAACCTTCTTCTACTGTAATTCAAACTCTCTGTAATTAAAAGTATGTAAGCTAAAGCTTAATAGAATAACCGACCACGTGTTGTTGAGGGTAAATTATAAGTTAAATTATATTTTAGTAAACACAATACTGTGAAATTCAATATATATATATATGTAATATTTTTTTTATTCTATTGCGCCAGGTGACAATCTACGAGTACTTAGCGACTATTAGACATCAGACTTATATATACTTAGCTTTGATAAGTGTGAAAGGTAACAAATAACTTATTCATTACGAATTTATAATAGATTTTCCGATTTTCTCAGGACTCCTTTTCATTATAAACTTTAACTATGAAAGATCTCCTATTTTTATCGTTAAATATACTAATATTATAAGAAGGTAAAGTTTGTATGTTTATACCTTATAAGTTAATTTATTAGAGGTAATCTTCAAAGTAAGTTATCCGAATCTAAAAATGCCTTAACCAATATTTAGAAATAACTTTAATTTTGGATCTAGGCTATATTATATTATTCCCTTGCAATGTTAATAGGGCTTTTCGTATAAAACAATTTTGAAATTATGTTGACGAAAAAAAGCTCGAGCGAAGAAGTTTCTTACGCCTTGTGTCCTGAAGTTCTCGCGGACGGAGTCGCGGGCAACAGCTAGTTAATTAAATAAGATTAACCTGGCATATAATTGATTTTACATTTTTTCTCTTTAAATTTTACCCACTGAATCTATCGCTGGGGATGTTGTCTGTCAGAGGGTCAGTTACGTCATATACCTCAAACAGTTAATAAGATTCTGAGCATAGAGATTAGGGCACACAAAAAACGCACTGACTGTATCCTGAGGTCTCGCAGGGTGTTCATAGACATGGGTTTTTACACTGTGCATGAATGGTGTATCTTACCTATAGATAAAACTGCTATTGTAAGCAGCATGGTGGATTTATCCTTGAGCCAAAATTCGGAATCCTCCTCAATGTCATTTTTTATAGCGGGGAGGACAAGTTCTCTGAGTTCAGAAACCCGAAGATCAGCATCTTTTTTAGATGTTCCAGTTTTAAGACCTTCTTCTAAGAATTTAATAAAACTTGGGTGAAATGCTGCTGGATCTTTGGGCTTGACAAGCCAATGGAGTGTCTACAAAATAATAACTATCAATATAACATAGATCTAAGAAAATCATTCTGGTTTCTATTTGGTGTAATCATGTCATCATCACATGTTAAAAAGGAATGTCGAATGAAAAATGTATGGACACGATCTTGGGGTTACTGGGCCTCCAGTCAAAAATTTTGTAAAATATCTATATATACATAATTTCTTACCATATTTCCCCAGTGGTCTTTAGCAATGTCCTTCAGATTGGAAACAAGAGTGGATATGATTGCCTTTTTCACTAAGACTGTGTCATCAACCGAATCAAAAATAGCTATCAAGAGCCTGTACCCCGTCTTATGCTTGCTCAGGGGCACTACATGCTCTTTCACAACTTTCAGGATTGCCTGAAAGTTACAAATTCATTACATACACATATATTATTAAATAAGTGTCACAAATATGGTTTAATAATATTAAATTTGATTAAAAGATTTATCATATTAAGTATTCTGCCATATATATGTAATACATTGTAAATATAAAACCTTTTTATCTTTATTAGTGCCCTGCCAGACACACAACGTCGCCACATTAACTCCAGGCAGGGAGTTACTAAGTGGTACAATTAATGAACTTAGATTTGAAATAAGCTCCACTTTATCTTCTGTACTACACTCCCTTATGTAGTCATATAAAACTGAATGCAGTAATCTGAAAAAAAAATATATTTTTGATTCAAATAAAAACAAAAAATGAGAGTATTTAAGCATTTTAAAATAAAATCAAAACAACATACTCGCTATCATGCAAATTTTTATCTAAAATGCGTTGAATGTTCGCTTTACATGATTGCAAAATTGCAGACTTCATTTCAGGACTGTCTTTGTAAGTATCATTTAGTGTTTTAACTCTGTCATCTTTTGTCTGAAAATAAATATTAAATTTGATAATAAATTAACA
Organism: Dircenna loreta; assembly: GCA_963555665.1. NCBI lineage: Eukaryota > Metazoa > Arthropoda > Insecta > Lepidoptera > Nymphalidae > Dircenna > Dircenna loreta. The sequence goes on along the minus strand of OY743097.1, from coordinate 1,336,797 downwards.
CATGTATTTACATAATTAAATATAGGATGAAAAATAATTGATTTGAGCAGGATGAAAATGCACAAGCTCTGGGAAATCATTCCGTTGCTCTACCAATTGACCATATTGATACCCACTTTAATAAATTATACATATTATATATAATTGTCTTTATCAGGATGGAATTCCTTTCGAAAATCCGTAAAGATGCCACCACCAAAATTAATTTGAGAAATTTTATTTTAGTTAGATTATAGGTTGTTTTAAAGTTTTATATAAAACTAATCAACAATATGAATTTAATTAAATAATAATAAGTTTAACTAACATTTTTATACATATCTCCATAAAATTCTTGCTGCATGAGTATTTTTTCTTTTTTAGTTGCAAACTCTCCATATGCATAGTCAAGAACTGGCGCACTTATAACATGCGAGGCCAGTGACACAATATTACCAAACAGCTTTTTGATTACTTCATGCCTTATTAAATCGGTGCCATATTTAAGAATACGCTTCACAGAGTGATGAGCATACTTTGATTGCATCATAGTTGCCATGATATCCATCAATTCTTCAGTTATTTCATGTTTTATGTCATCAGAGCTATGCTTGAGCAAGACTTGTATGACCCGACTTAAGTCATGGGTCAGAGCAATAGCTTTGTATTGGCCTTTCACTAACGCATGTAACTCTTTACATGCATTAACTTTGAAGTCTTGTTTTATTACTTTTCTAAAATAATAAAAAAAAAATTAAAATTAACTTTCAATGTTAAATAATCATGATTAAAAAATTACACGTATAAATATATATATATATATATAGAGATCTAACATATACATATTTTATTTACCTTTGTATTTGGGCAGATAATAATTTTGCTTTGTGTGCTATTTCAAATACTTCTGCTGTTGATTTAGCTTTACGTCGCTCCAAACGTAAATTCTTTTTATCTTTCTTCATTTCTGACCATTTTGGCTTTTCATCTTTACCATCTTTAGAAGCAAATTTGGGGTTTTTTGTGACACCTGGTTTACCCTTAAACCCCGTTTTAGTGAATTTCTTTCCATTTTTGAATTCTTCTTTCTTAAATGGCTTTTTATTTTGTACCTTTTTATTTTTATCATGATTAACTTTAATTATAACGCTTTCTTTTGGGTCGTTAAACTGCACTTTCTTCTTTTTTGGGGGAGAAGCATGCTCGTCTGTACCTTTTCTTTTTGTTTTTTGCATTATTTATGTTTGTGATTCTTGTGTTCCTCTAATATCTTTATATTTCAATGATTATAAGAAAATCGAACTTATGTTACCGAGTTTCAAAACATAACCAATAAACACGTGAAATCAACTCAGTACATTAGCCGTCAAGTGTCAACTGTCAAAGAGCAAGCTGTCAACGTGCATAAATTCTGGGTAATTTGAGAGAACAAAAAGCCACAGACAAGCAACAACAACAATTTGAGAGAAATTCGTACTAGATTTAAATGAAACACCAGAATTTTTATTTTTGTGGTTTTTCTTAGTTAGGAATTCAGATGGAATTTAACAAAATATTAGAACAATACCAAAAAAATAATGGTTGACCCAAAATACTTGAAAACTAGTATATTATAAAATAAATTTTAGGTGATTCTCTTCTAATATGGATATTTAATAGCACCGATATTTATTTCGATGGTCTGTTGTTACTCGTTTGCAGACTGTTGTCCGTTTGTATCTAGGTGCATCACTAGCACAGAGTACTATATCTCTAACAAATAGCAATTAGTAATATTATTTCATATTTCATAATTATAATTTCTAGTAGTCAGTACCCACTTTTGTAGATAAATAAAGTCAAAAACTGCTAAAACTTGAAAGTTTTGTCTTAAAAACTTAAAAAAAAGGATAATAACTTAAGAAGTGTAATTATAATAAATGTATGCATTTGAAATAAACTTTATTAGTAAACAGTATAAAGGGAAATAACATATTTTGAACATTACACAGTTTCATACTAGTTTAAATTACAATGGTTGATGTTATGATAAATAAATATTTAGAAAAGCAACTAGCTCTTGCCAAACAAAGACAGGAAATTAAGCATACTAGTGAAGTTACCATCTCTGAAAAGAGCCAGTGCGCTGCTGAAAAAATAGGAAAGAAACAAGAAAGTATATCAAAAATCCCAAAATCAGAAGACAAGACCTTAGATAAGATTCTATCAAACCAGCCCAGTCAGTCATCATCAAAACATAGTGATGATGAAGAGTATTTACCTTCATATGAGGAAGAAGATATACCCATTTGTCATTTAGCTTCCACATCACGCAAGCAAAAACTATGCAATAAGATTATTGATGATGGTGACAAGAAGGCTTATAATAAAAGAATAGAAAGCTGGAAAAATAGTTTGAAAACTGCTTGTGCAGGTAACTATGATGGAGTCTATGATTCTGCAGATATACAATATGTCTTAGATGGCAACAAAGATACTCAAGAAAATCATGTAATTGAAAATAAACTCTGTGTGCCCAATTATATTTGGAAGCAACTATATAAGTATCAGAGGACTGGTGTTAAATGGCTCTGGGAGTTACACCAAGTTCAAAGTGGAGGTTTGCTCGGAGATGAGATGGGTTTAGGTAAGACTGTTCAAATTATTGGCTTTTTGGGTGGATTATCCAAGACAGACATTGGTACTTGGGGAGGCCTTGGTCCTACAATTATCCTTTCACCAGCCACAGTCATTTATCAGTGGGTTTCACACTTTCATTTCTGGTTTCCACAAATACGGATTGCAGTTTTACATCATTCTGGCTCACATGGGGGAAGTCACCATAAACTTATTAATGACATACATTCCTCACATGGTATTTTGTTAATCACATATGCTGGCATAGTGAAATATATAAAAGATCTCTTATCTAGAAATTGGCAATATATTATTCTAGATGAGGGCCATAAAATAAGAAATCCAGATACACAAGTTAGTAAATTAGTGAAGAAGTTTGAAACACCTCACAGACTTCTCATAACAGGATCTCCGATGCAAAATAGCTTACAGGAATTATGGTCACTTTTTGATTTTATGAGACCTGGACTCTTAGGCACTTATGCTGCTTTTATGGAGCATTTTGCTGTTCCTATTACTCAGGGAGGATATGCAAATGCTACAGAATTTCAAGAAGCTACAGCTCTAGAAATTGCCAAAGCCCTTAAGAATATGATTACTCCATATATGTTACGAAGAACAAAAGCTGAGGTTCAGACTCACATAAAACTACCAGATAAAAATGAGCAAGTGTTGTTTTGTTCTCTTACTCAAGAGCAGAAAGATTTATATATGGGATACCTTATGAGCAGCACAGTTCGAAGCATATTAGACAAAGACAGCAAACATGTGGAGCCAATGAGAGCCAGGGTACTGGTTGCGTTATCTACTCTTAGAAAGATATGCAACCATCCTGATTTATATCTATATGAGGCTTATGAAGAAAGTGAAGATATTAATGAGCAATCATTCGGCAATTGGAAAAGATCTGGTAAATTGTCAGTGGTACATTCTTTATTAAAAATTTGGCTGAAGCAGGGGCACAGAACTTTAATTTTTACCCAATCAAGGGCTATGCTTTGTATACTAGAACAGCATTTACAAAATCATGACTTTAAATACTTAAAAATGGATGGTAGTGTGAATGTAAGTCTGAGACAAAATTTAATAAAAACATTCAATGAAAACTCTGAATACTTAGTATTTTTGGCCACAACAAGAGTTGGTGGGCTGGGTGTTAATTTAACTGGAGCTGATAGAGTTATAATATATGACCCTGATTGGAACCCAGCCACTGATAATCAAGCCAAAGAAAGAGCTTGGAGAATTGGTCAGGAGAGGAATGTTACAGTTTACCGGCTCTTGTCTGCTGGAACAGTAGAAGAAAAAGTATATCAAAGACAGATTTTTAAGAATTTTCTGAGCAATAAGATACTGGTAGATCCAAACCAAAAAAATGTTTTAACAACAAGCACATTACAAGGATTGTTTAATCTAGAAAATCTAAATTGTGAAGGGGATACAGAAACCACAGCACTTTTCAAGCACACCAAAGTCAACATAGGTGATAAGCCTAAAAAAGAAAAAAGTAGATTAAGTAAAGGTGTCTCATATTCCAAGAAAAAATTGGAAGAAATGAAAAGACGAGCCAGAGAAATAAGTAAAAGAATTAAAAAGGATGCAGAATCATCAAAAGAGGATCCACGACAGGCATATAAGGAAAAAAGGGAATTAATGTTAAATCCTCCACCTAAAATAGAGGAACCAGAGGTAAATCTTATTGATGATAAAAAAACGGATGTGCCATTTGAACACGCGCTCTCTGAATTAGATATAGTTTACCAACACACAAAAAAGGATTATGAAAATAACTTAATTCAAGAAGTCTTAAATGTAAAAAATATAACTCAAGATGCTGATGCTGCACCTGAAACAGACCAAAATGAACAAAACGATGTGTCTTTAACTTCCCCGCCTCAAGTAACACAACCTGATGTAATATTAGCAGAAGATTTAAAAAAAAAGGGAAAAAGGAAACGACATTTGTCACCTGATACAAAAATTGAAAATTTGGTTGCAATCAAAAAAACAAAATGTCATGATATTAAAAAGGAAAAAAAACTGGATGATGATGATTATGTCTTATCTAAACTATTTGCTAAATCAGCAGTTCATAATGCTTTACACCATGATGTTGTGGTTGGGTTAGCTGAAAAAGAAAAAAAACTCAGGATAAAAGAAGATGCTATTAAAGCAGCCAAGAAGGCAGTGAAAGCTATAAAATTTTCCTCCTAATAAATTTATCTTAAATTAGCTATTGTTTTATTATTTCTTGAATAGAATAATTAACAGATATAGCACAGATTCTTAATCATTCCATAAAATATTTTCCTAAAATGAGAATTATAGGATAACTTTTTTCAGAAAACATAAGGTTTCTACTTATTACAATTACTTTTACAGATTTTGACTTCAAATTTGATTTTATATGTTCTATGAAAAAGGAATGTTTTATTGGATTTCCAGTTAAACGAAAATACAATATTTTGCTTGAACACATTTTGAAGTAAATATTTTATTAAGTCATGGCTTTTATAGTGTATTCGCATAAATAATAATATTTAAATGTCAATATAAAACTCATGTATATATTACGATTTATGACGTGAGCATAAATTCTCTATTATCCTTTTTATACAATAAATATACATGTGCCCTCAGCTAATAGATTAACGAACAGTTGATGGGCAACATTTTGTATATTTTTTATAATGATTGTTACCAAAATAAATATCTATAATCGGACAACAGTCAACACTATCAATTAACTGTCAAATTAAAGTACTGCAACAGAGATTGTGAGTTTTCTATATTTTTAGGAAGTTATGTTAAATACACTATCTAGAAGTTGATATTTATTAATTACCTACAAAATAAAAAATAACCATCGACCTTATGCGATATGATATACACTAAATAGGTTACGAATTTGGTACTACAAGAGTTGCAGTTGAAGCCTAATTTGGATTTGATTTAATATTGTTTCGGCAATACTGTATTAAATATGTCTAATAGAAGAGTAAAAAAACCACCACCACCTGCATTCAGTTTTAAGCCACAAGAAGAACCAGCCCCTGTGTGAGTTGTTTGTTGCTTGTATAATTTTGTCATAGATTATAATAATCAAACTTCAATTAAAGAAAACCAAGTAAAAATAATCACATAGTAATACAAACTTACTTATTTCGTGACCTAATCTTAGGATATGAATAATTTGTTATTTGGTACATCTTAGTGAACCCACTATATATTATATGGAGAACTAATATTTTAACAATTCTCTTTTATTACTGTAAAATCACTCATGGTAGTATCTAACCTCATCTAAATTGTTCAATAGTTAATACATCTTAATATTGTTCCAAATTCTTTGACACACCAAAGAGGTTATTTTTATTGCTTAATTAATAATCTATATAACTTCTTCTTACAGTACACCACCAAGAAATTTGGACAAACAAACCACCATCACAATAGATGACAAGACTTTCACTGTACATGCTGATGACTTGGTGAAAATATGTGATCTGGGCAGAGGGGCTTACGGCATTGTGGAGAAGATGCACCACAAACCTAGTAACACTATAATGGCTGTTAAGGTATAATATATTTATTGGTTTCATTCTCAGCATTGTTACTATGAAATTCAGATAATAGTGTATTGTAAATATTTCAGAGGATCTCAGCTTCCTTCAACACTCAATCATTAGAGCTGAAGCGTCTATTTATGGATTTGGATGTGTCTATGAGGGCTAGTGCATGCCTTTATACTGTCCAGTTCTATGGAGCCCTGTTCAGAGAAGGAGATGTATGGATTTGTATGGAGGTAATGGATATGAGTCTTGACAAATTCTATATGAAGGTCTACAAGAACAATAAAACAATTCCAGAAAATATTCTGGGAAAAATATCCTTTTCAGTTGTCAGTGCACTGCATTACCTTTATTCAGAGTTGAGAGTCATACACAGAGACGTGAAACCTTCAAATATACTGATAAATAGAAAGGGTGAGGTAAAAATGTGTGATTTTGGGATTTCTGGATATTTAGTTGATTCTGTAGCTAAAACTATTGATGCTGGCTGTAAGCAATACATGGCACCAGAGAGGATTGATCCACATGGAAATCCAGGGCAATATGATATCAGAACTGATGTTTGGTCTCTTGGAATATCCATGATTGAACTTGCAACAGGAAAGTACCCTTACAAAACCTGGGGCACGCCATTCGAACAACTCAAGCAGGTTGTCGAAGATGACCCGCCAAGTCTTCCAAGTGGTCAGTTTTCACCAGAGTTTGAAGATATGATCACACAATGTCTCAAAAAAGATTATAAGCAGAGGCCTAATTATAGTGCACTCCTGGCACATCCGTTCTGTCAAGAGCACAGTCAAAAAGAGACAGATGTGGCTTCCTTCGTTCAAGAAATTCTTGATTTACTGGAGGATTCCTAGTAATAGATGTACAACTTACATACCTATAAGTACAAGTGTTTAGAAACTAACAATACTGTCAATTCATGGAGAGATCATAATTTTTTATGTTTATTAACACATATTTATAGATAAAAGGTTAGGTACTGGAGGTAGTTAGGACTTCAAGTTAACAAGTGTTTGAACATCCCCTAGTAAGGATTTTAACGTTACGAAACGTTTACAGTTTTCGAGCACTCACGAAACGAGTTCTTAGTTGTGATTGGTTGACTTCTGATCAAAAACACAACAAACCATCACAATCAAGAACTTGTTTTGTGACTGCTCGAAAATTATCATCGTTTCGTAACTTCAGAACTTGTACTAAGGGTAGTTTCATAGGATAGTATGTAGCTCCTCGCCTCAAGGAGATGCCTGAAACCTGGCCTGACCAACTGACTGCTATGTTATTGCCATGGCAATATGTTATATACATCACAAGTTAATTTAGTCCAAATAAACTATTTGTTTAGATATATGAAATTTTATTAAAAAAAAACAACTTTTTCATTTCATTTTATTTAAAAACATGTCAAAACAAATTCATCAAATTAAGTACAAAATAGTAAATGGTACATAAAAAGTACTTGTTTCCCTTAAGACTAATTCACATCAGCTGGTATATTTTCTTTCTTAAATAATATAAAGTTGACTAGACAATGCTTTAAAAAGGTGAATTCATTCCTAATTTGGTTCCAAAATCCAATCTGGCGCGTCGTTGGTTACGCGCGTCAACTCTGTAAAAGAAAAATATATAAGGTTTGTAATATGAGGAATAGTTAGTGTTTAACTTTGTTTTATATATTTAGTTATTTTAAAGTTTGGTAAAATGAAAAAAAGTTAGTTAATTTTTTTTTAATCTATTTAAGTATACTTACTTAATCTCCTGCCATTTTATTAGTTCATTTAGACCAAAGACAAATACCAGTGAAGAAGCGTAAGCAGCAAGCAGTGGCCATGGAACAGTGTAGCTAAAGGAACACATCGACCACACTCTGCAATCTCCATACGACCCACTCAACATTATCCCACTAAAGATACTTTGAAATAATATTCTGAAACAAATGATTATAATTATTTCTATTATGTTAATTTCTATTTATATATATTTCTAGTATGCTTATTGCATGTATAATTATAAAGAATATTAAACTAGGTGACTTCTTCAAAAATAGATAGTGAAAGGTCAAAGTCGAAGTTTTTACTTCAAATAGCAAATAACATTGCACTTATGAAACGTCACTCTAGTTGCACAGTACCAAACGTACATGGCGAAAAACTGACAAGAAACTCTATGGATATTCTTTGAACTTATGTATATATATAATCTATCTAGTATTGACTATTGAGTCACAGTCATAAGTGTATATGCATAGCACGTTTGATCTATAAATAAATACAAAAATCAAGAATTCAAAATGAAAATAGATTAACATGGCTAGTAGAAATTGTATACAGACAGTTTTCAAATCTTTTTATAGTTTTGGCCAACCACATACTCTGAAAAAATCACTCAGATAGAATATTTCATTTTACTTACAGCGTAACAACTGTTAAACACCATACTTTGTTCATCCAAAAGCCTCGCTGCCAGATAGAGTGTTGTCGGTGTACGAATGATATCGATACGACAACTGTGAACAAACAAATTAAGTTACAGTTTTATATAAATATAAAACTTACTAAAATAACTCACTTATAAGCAAAGTTCACAACTAAAGGAACTTATTTACAAGCAAAGTTCACAACTAAAGGAATTTACTTAATGAGAAACTTAACAACTAAAGTAACTTACTTAAATGCTTAACTTAACAACTAAAACAACTTGCTTATATGCAAAAAATACAACTAAAGAAACTTATTTTAATGCAAACTAAACAACTAAAGTAACTTATTTAAATACAAAGATAACAACTAAAGAAATTTAACAACTAAAATAACTTACTTAAATGCAAAGTTATCAAAGCAAGAGTGATGTGCTGGGCCAAATAAAATCCATCGTAGAATTCATCGCCCCATCCTTGAAAACTCCTCATAGACAAGTCGTGGCTACTCGTAAAATTTCCAATATTTATAGGATACACAATCCAGCACGACGTCGCGTTCGTAAAGTCAGCTATTTGTTCGCAGAAGCTTCGTAGCGTCAATCCATATAAGATTAGTATTGAAATCGCAGCGGGAATGAACTTGCACGCGTAAAACCAAAACACAAATAGCGCCATCTAGGAAAATAAGTTAATTATATATATTTCTTTGACAACAACAGACAAAAACAACTGTACAAGTTGAATATATTATTTGGTCAAGTTGGACCGAGGTGTGGCCATTGCGCAAGTCCGCATGTGTCATGCTGTGACCCACCCTGGCGGTCAGCACGAGTGCCGGCCTGGTGGCAGCCCGTAGCATGAGCGGCGGCGCGAGGTGCGCGGGCGCGGCCGCCAGCGACGCCGCCAGCAGCGAACACACCAGCGACACGCACACGCACCCGCCCGCAGACAGCGCGCCCGGCAGCCAGCACACCACGGAACACACCTGGACGACACAATACACTGCTAGTGAGGGACACTACATTCAAATATGGCGCGGATGTAAAGGTTGTAACACACTTATCCGATAGACGCTATAGTGTTGGACGCGACGAGATGGTTCCGGGGGTTATTGAGGGGGGGTATTCCATACTAAAGCAGATGAGATCAACATTATAGTGGTTGACCACCTTAATGACTACAAGCAAAAAATATTCCAATATAACACATTCAAAAAATTATTAATTTTAAAAGTTTTACAGCAAAATAGTACCTGTATAAAAGATATAAAACAGGAGCTGCATATAGAAAATTGTGTGCTGTTCCAAAGACACATCACAAAATGGCGGGACATCGTGATCAGCGCGTACAGGGACACGTCGGCCTCCCGGGACATCTGATAATTTTATCAAATTTTAAAGTGAGTTATTCAATGAATTTGATAACTGGTGACTTTTTCAATGAATTTGATAACTGGTGACTTTTTCAATGAATTTGATAACTGGTGACTTTTTCAATGAATTTGATAACTACTCAATTATCATTGATAACGAGGACAAAACAAAGAAAGCGGTTGCAATGATATAATTACATTCGATGTCAAACTATTCTATAACACTGCATACTGCCTGTCACTAAGTTGTTATTGAATATGCCCGTGCGTGATGTTCGTGACGGGTGCTGGTCGCGGCGACTGGTCATGTCGCTGACAACGGGTTTTTATTTCTTAAATTGTTAAACCTTCCCATCGAATTGCGATGATTTTAGGTGATTGTAAATTGCTCATTTTATATTGACGTTTGTGAAACTGTGATCACTGATCTCAGTAAAGAAACACCCGGCTGAGTTTGAGTGGTTCTTCTGAGCTGGGCGCGTTTGGAATACTGAATACTTGTAATATTAATTTTGAGTTGAGAGGTGTCCGTCCTTGCAGAGGGGCTTAATTCAAAATAGATATTTTTTTTAGAAAATTATAAGACTACAAACTTACCAGGGTATTGCAATAATTGGATGTCGGTTGACTTTGCCATTTATTTTTTAACTTTAGGTTAAGCGTGCAAGGAGAAATTATAATAAATTCATTTGTTCAAAAAAAAGGTATTTATAATTTTATTGATAAAGTTCTAAATAAATTCATACCGACAAAGAACAAGGTACAGAATTAAGCGACCTCGCCAAGTCGATCGGTCCAATGCAGTCTTCTGGCACTTCATACGGTGGCATCTTTTGGCACAAAACTGGATACAGAGGCTCCACCGCTATACTATAACAATATAAACTATATATGTGTGTGTGTATGCAACACACACAAAAAATAACAACCACAATGAGATGTATATACACTAGGAGTAGGATTTTTTATTTGGTCGGAGGCCTAATGACCATACAGAACACTTGATGAAAAATCATCACCACCGCTCACAATCTCTTGAAAACGTCAGAAAAATAACAAGAGCGGCCTCTGAGGAAGAAGGAGATTTTTTGAAGGTACCCATGTCATATCCACCTAAAGAAACCGCCGATGGTAATTCATTCCATATTTTGGTAGAACGTGGAAGAAGGTTTCACAAAAACAGCACTTTAGAAGATAGCTCTACTTCCATAGGAAAGTTTCAAAAGGAGACACGAGTTATTATCGGCAATTATAATCGACGCATTCATTTAAATATTCTAAAGAAGTTTCCTCTCCAGATAATATTTCTATAATATGGAAGCAATAGTTTTTAGGTGATAATTACCGTTAAATATTCTTTAAAAAATATAAATACCTGGCATCTGCTTGCATAAAAATCTCCATATTTTGACAGTTAGCCGCTGAACCCATTACGCAGACAACTTCACCGTAATCCTAAGAATATAATAAAAAAAACACCTATTAGATATATCAGTACGACGAAACCTTAATAAAATAAATATATTGCGGGTAGACGTAGAAGACCAAATGAGAAGCTTATAGTTGATAAGTCATGTAATGTGGGTAGACGTAGAAGAACAGCTCAAAAGTTTATAAATAGAAATCAGGAACGGTTTTCCCAGTCATACAATGTGACCAGATCTTCTACAAACTAGAAGTGAAGAAGGCAAACAAAATGGGCGGGTCTTCTAGAAGAAGAATAACAACAACAATGAAGGTACAGACCTGCATGATCTGTATCATGTGATGCACGGAGCTGGCGCTGCAGTCCGTGAACAGCGACACCAGCAGAGGAACGTTGTCCACCTGCTCGATGTGAGGACGGATGTTCTCAATACCGCGCGGGAGCTTGGCCTGGAAGCAGTTATTTAAATTGCTATTTGAAAACTTTTTTTTTGCAGTGTCCAGTTTAATCAGTCACCCATGTTTTATTATTCTTTATTTTTATATCCTAGTTCTTTATATTTGTTTATATCCTTAATTCTGATAGTAGACGCAGAATACACAGCATGGAAGAAATTTCCATATAATGCCGACCCCGAATTGGGATAATGGCAGGAGTTCTTACTTAACTGAATATTCTTCAAAAATGCTACTTTTAGACAGTTGAGTAAGTAAGCTTTAATTGTCAAAAAAAAAATCATCTTTAAATGATTTATTAGTAATTTTGCTTTCAATGTTATTCTAGTTTGCATGTTGCTTTCGTTCAATTAAATTGTTTCGGCATGTTGTTAAATTCCACATAGCATAAATAAAAATATTTTTTAAACATTATTACGAGTAAACGACAACAAATCCACCAAAAATTTCAAAGCACACTCAAATTACTGAAATGAACCGTTGCCAAAGTTTGAGTCGAACTATCTCGATTGTAGAATATGTACATCCGAAAATATGTAAATAATACTAAATATAATATTTCGTCCCCTAATTAGCATAAACCCATAAAAATCGATTTGACAAACAGCAAACACTCACACGAAGCACAGCTGAAATGACAACCATATTTTAATATTAAAAAAACCCATGCGATAAGGAAAAAGCGTTAGTAAGCTCGTCATATCCGAGTCGGTACAGACCCGGTTGCTCATGTCGAAGTTGAGCGGCGCGGAGTGGTCTGTGGAGTCTGTGAGGCACGAGAGCGACCGGCACGCGTCCAGCGGTGACTCCAGCAGCGAGTCTGTGGACGCCTGGCTGCCAGCGCTGCTCAGCTACAACAGCGCTAGGGTTTCAAATCTCCAATGGGGGAAGAGGTCAATAAAAAACTATTGTAGGAGGAGAAGTTATTTTTTATGGGTAATATACACTGATTTTTTTCGGCTTTTCATTTCCGATTGGTGTACTAATATTTTTTATCACCTCTTTTAGACCGCTATGTGCGGTGATAGAATGTCTGGTCTTTTTGATCTCGTTGTCAAACTTCACGGTACTGTGCTCCAGATTGATGGCCCCCGGCGCCGACATCGAGAGGGCCCTTGACGTTGTCATGTTGCCGCTGAACAGGTTCGTTGTAGTAAATATTTATTATATAGATAATTGCCTTTTTGTGTAACGAATTTGACAGAAAAATAACTACGCTACGACGTGTAAATAGATATAAATTTAATTGTGAATATTTATTTTATTTTTTCACCAAATTAATATGCATATTACCCCGGTTACTCAAGAATGAGGTGATGGTGTTCAGTGTTAATAAAAAAATAGGTTCAACATGAGAAACAGGTTTAAAAGATTTTTATTAAAAAAGGTCATGCCATTCGTTAAATCAGGGATTCCCAAAGCCGATATAGATCCCTTGGAATCAAAATTGGGGACGACATAAACGAAACATTATTTTGAAGGTCGATAGGTCTAAATGGCGACGCTTATTATTTAACTCAAGATCTTATGGTAAATTGTAATGAAAAAATTATGTCAAGCTTACTCATTTCACCAACTGGAAAGATTTTTGTTTTGAAAGTATTTTGTTTTAATAGGTAGTTATAGTATTTTTAAAGTGATTTGGATATGGGGGCCTTATGAGTTCATTTAAGAAAAGGGGTCTCTTGCACAAAATAGTTTGGGAATCCCTGCATTAAATAATAAAATATCTGGAAATAATGCTTTTACAGAGATAACCAATTATAGCGTATGTTGAACTTAAAGTACATTAGCAAACAGGGTAGCAAAACAATTGATTTATTCCTAAGATATGTAAATATATCATATTATTAAAACATTTCATAGCGCAGGACAAATAAATAATTAAAATATTATAGAAAACATTTTTAAATATGATATATTAGTCAAAACAACATTTATAAACTAGTGCATATTAAGCCTTGGATCGGTAATTTGTAGATAAGTATCTATACGGTGTCTAGACAAGTGGCATTTACGCTTGTAGAATATAATAATAAATGTTTTTATTTATGATACGACTACGTAGAATAGGCAATGATAGACGCAGTTTGGCTACGTTCTCAAAGGGAGAATACAAATGACATTTTTACGTTTTTCGAATATAGTGACACATAATATATATACACATATATTATACACGCAGAGCCCACAGTCAAATGGCAAGCGTTCGTTATTGATTATATTTGTACGGTTAGCGTTATCTTATGTCAAAGCAATACATTTATCATTCTATTCAACCAGCGTCAATGACACTTGTCTAAGCCCTCTTGACCATTGAGGGTAGACGTAGATAGAAGTACTTTAACAAAAAAAAAATCTATAAATATGTATAAAGAAATACAAGTAGAGTTTAGGTAAATACTTATCCTGCAATAATAACTCTATAGTATGATCTAGATGCAGAAGTTGCATCTTTGTTATTATTTTTCAGGAACTGGTCACACGAAGATTTTTCTCTTTGCCTCTATAATCGGATAACAAATGGTGTTGGTATATATCAAGGTTTTTACTTTTTAGTATGAGAATATTTTAAAACTTCAGAACAAAATTGATATTACAACTCCACCAGATAAAGGGAAATATGCACTAGTTATCAATATTTTTCACCTGAATTAACATATATATATATATAATGTTGATTCAGATGATTATATTATTTGGCCACACAGACAGACTATCGTAGTAATATTACAGTAACACAGCTAGCTATTACTAACATTGATTTTCCTTATTTTTTATGTTAACGATTCGTTTGAAAACGTCAATATAAATAAAAAATACTGAGATTAATAATTCCATTTACGAAGTATAGTTAGAAAATGAAGTATTGATTTCAATACTAGAGTATGTATGCGTAGCCTAATAATATTATATGGATCATTTTAGAATAAAACAAAATTCGAAATTAAAACATTACATCCACAACGAATACAACGCAAATATAATTAAAAAAAATCGAAAAGGAGTTACAAGTCACGTAAAATTGCATATAAATTCATTGTGTACGCGATGTCCAAAGCGCAGTTAGAGACAAACCTATAAGCAAAGTCGTCAATGAGGTCGGTGACCCTGCGGGCGCCGCGCTCGCGCAGCGACTGAGAGCACAGCGGGGACCCGCCCGCGCTGTCGACAATACTGACAGTTCTATGCTATTCTTTTTCATTTCTAAACCAGGCTATAGTCTTGACAATACTGCCTAGTCTCGTAGGTATGCTACTCTTTTTTTTTTTTTACATTTCAGGCTATTCTTTCAACCATACTGCCTAGTGTTGTATAGTTATGCTACTTTTTCTTCTAACTAGGCAAGTCTTTCCACCATATTTCCCAGTCTCGTGTAGCTATGCTATTCTTTTTTTTTTTAACACGCTAAATTCTATCGACCATACTTCCTGGTCGCGTATAGCTTAGGTATCCTTTTTTTTTTAATACGTCTAAAGTCTTTCAACCATACTGCCTAGTCTCTTATATCTATACTATAATATGCAAATTAAGACAGATTTTTTTAAATTTTTCTATAATATGACACATATTAAAATTACTATGCCTTTATCAAATCATGCACTAATTAATTTACTATTGAACATAATAAACTATGCGTATTTTTTATATTTGAGCAGAAAAAATAAATAACCAATTGAAGGATTATTGTCAAGTTGACATAGGTTAGTGGATACACAACATTGAGTGTTACCTAAAGTACACACAGAAGATTGAAAGGAAAGAATTCAGAGCACAGAAATAAATATTAAAAACATATTTACAGTATTGTACCGTGTTAAGTGTGATGAGAGTGAGAGTTCAAAACAAAAACATTATTATGTTCAAAGTTAGTCCGATATCCCACTTGTCACTTTTGATATTAACATTCGACTTGAGTAAAATAAATACCAGCAAAAGTAACCTTTTGACATTGACAGTTGATTATGTAAGAAAATAAATATACCGGCGTGCACCCATTCTTTAATATCATGACAAAAATCTGTAAAATTAAACAAATAAGTATGCTATTTGTTTAATTTTAATTACATATTCAACAAAAATATTTAGGTTACACAATTAACTTCCAGCAAATGAACAATTTCTTTTAAATAAACATACTGGCGGGACTTGAACCTGCGACCTTCGGAATACCTGGGGATAGGTTTGAGACCTGGCGGTGTTGACGTTTTAATAAGCCTACCAGTAGACAATTTCAATCTCACCTATGCTTCTGATCGTTCATTAAGGATATATGACAGTTCCATCCTGACTCCAAACCCATCTTCTCGCTAAAAACCCTGGACCGTAGCTCGTTCTCCTTACTAAAATGCACGAAGCGAATACACGCTCGTTCCAGGCGCTCTATCAGCTCCACCATGTCACTCTGAGCCTGGTACTGCATCGTCACCATACCTATGAAGACCTGGCGACAGGAAATTGGGTCTTATGGAGTGATATTGTTTTTTTATGGAATAAGTGACAATTTAGCTTTTTATTATACTAAGAATCAATATTTAAGTCTGTAATGACGTTATTTTGACTGGTACGTGAAACTGAGTCAATACGGAATCTTCATTGTTCCTACGAACTGTGGTGGTCTGGAGTGGTGGATATGTTAACGCTATTTTGCAAATTTTATATGAACATTGGAAAAATAATAAAATTGTTTATTCTTCGGTTATTCGGTTCAGGTATTCTCTGCAACCGTGACCGGAAAGCATCTCGGGAAGACATCAACGAGAGCTGACAGAAACTTGTCTTTTATTGAGACTTCTATAGGAAAAGGCTTCGGAATGGGGTAAACTGAGTCTTGTTCAAATTAAATTTGAGCAGACACCAATTTGCGCGTTTAATTCTAAAAATAATGAAGTTTACAGGTTATCTGGAAGGTAAGGCGAAGTTGGCCTCGAGAAACTGGGACCGACTGAGTTGTCGGGGATCCAGTGCTCTGTGAAAGCCTTGAATCTATGGCGTTAGGGAGGGATATCGTATTTTTAAGCGTCTTCTCTCGCATTTATCACGTAGTGTTCCCAAGAGCTTTATGATTTAATTTCTGCCGCCATATTTCGTCATCGCAGTATACAAAACCGGCTATGATCAATCCATCCTTTGGATGCGTGGCGATATGGAATGAACCTCTTTGGTCGGTATTTCCAGGTCGAGGCAATATTGTTACCTTAAAAAAATCTAAATCAAAGGCCTCTGGTGTTTCAAGAGATCGTGGGTAGCATTGATCACTTGTCATCATATCTCTTTCCTTATTTACCTTGATATATAGAAATTAAGGTATATATATTATACATATATATTAAGGTAAATAAACGAGCATGTATATATATATATATATATATATATATGTGTTTATTATAGGAGGATAATTAGAGAGTGTGTGTGAGTTTAATTCCGTATGTGTTACCTGATTGCATTGCATGTCAAAGTATCCGTCTGCGTCTTCGACGTCGTCATCTGTCACTTCATTAAACAGCAGTGAATCTGTAAAGTTTGGGAAGTTGTGTCATTTATGAATTTATACGTAAAAGTAACTTCTGATATTACGTAGTGAAAAGCTTTATTCATAGAATTAAGCCCAGGGCTGCGAGTGCGCGTACAGCGGGCGGCTGTCGGCCGGCAGCTCCAGGTACTGGCAGCCCAGGTGTCGTGTGAGTGTGTGAGGGTAGAGCCTACTGCGTCTCACCGGTGGAGTGGAAGTGCAGCGCGGGCGCGTCTGCCCAGGGCTGCGAGTGCGCGTACAGCGGGCGGCTGTCGGCCGGCAGCTCCAGGTACTGGCAGCCCAGGTGTCGTGTGAGTGTGTGAGGGTAGAGCCTACTGCGTCTCACCGGTGGAGTGGAAGTGCAGCGCGGGCGCGTCTGCCCAGGGCTGCGAGTGCGCGTACAGCGGGCGGCTGTCGGCCGGCAGCTCCAGGTACTGGCAGCCCAGGTGTCGTGTGAGTGTGTGAGGGTAGAGCCTACTGCGTCTCACCGGTAGAGTGGAAGTGCAGCGCGGGCGCGTCCGCCCAGGGCTGCGAGTGCGCGTAAAGCGGGCGGCTGTCGGCCGGCAGCTCCAGGTACTGGCGGCCCAGTGCCGGGGAGATGCCACGGGTCAGCGGCCTGTTATAATTATACAGATATTTTATTATTTTTAGTTTATAATTGGTATAAGAGTAGCCTTGCGTAGATTGAGAATGAACTAGGTCAAAGAACAATAAGAACAACTTATAAGAGAATGAATGAGAGGGCAAAGCTAATCACGTGACGTCACTCACTGCTAGCGCTTAGTTATTTTTTTTAATAAAGTAATAATTAGTTAAAAGAACGAACTGCGCTGCGATGGTGACGTAACAAGCAACATCGAGCTAATGGAACAACCACAAAACTCATGATAAAAGTCAAAAAACAATGGTCAAACGTATTGAATTAACTTTGAATATCTTTTTTGGTATTCCTAATGTATGTATGTATGTATGTATGTAATGTATGGATTTGTTTTGTCTAAAAAATTTTTGGTTACGAGCACTTAAAGGCATATTGTGCATCCCCCTCCCACCTTGCTCAATCAGTCTCCGGTGCATAGTTAGACTAGTATAGCAGTTCTATTCCAGTGTGACAATAGAATAGCTTGCAAGTAGTGTGAATACTAACTTGTAAGCGAATGCAGTGCAGTAGGCCGTGAGGGAGTTCCGTTGATAAAAATCGATGATCTTCTTGCGATCTGACGGAGATATTGTAGTCAAGTCTCGGCCATTCCAGAAATCCACACACGAATCTAAAATTATATCCGCTGTGCCCTGGGAGGAATGTAAAAATAATCAGAGGTCTTAGACGAGTGGCATTGACGCTTGTCGAATAGAATGATGAAAGTATATGGGTTTGACATATAAAGCTATACTATCGCTTACGTCCTTTGGCATTAACGCTTGTAGGATAGAATAACAAATGTATACATTAGTCTAGGACCCGCAACAGGTAATTATTAAAAGTTGATATACAAACCTGCGTCAGCATTTGTAATTGATGGGCTTGGTCCTTCACTAAGACAGCTAGCATGTGAGGTAAGGGGACCTTCACACGGGTACTGAGGTGGAGCGAACGAACGAACCGCGTCTCACGTCTGATTGTATCTGCTTGCTACAGTACATTACACTATGCATTAGCAATATATATATATATATATATTAAATTAAATCTATACACATACTACTGACATTATTTTAAAATTGTTGGTCACTCATGTATTTATACGTAGGGCATTCCTCAAGGGAAAATTCTTTGTCTTTTCTGTTCTCATATTATATTAACGATTCTCCATATTTGATCACCAATCATATTTAGTTATTCTATTCTAATAAAGATTAGTAATATATTCTTATTGATACTTCGCTATTTTTTAAAATAGACAGAAAAGTTATACATTTAAACAATAACTTAGTGGAACTTTCCTATACAATACTTTGCTTAACATACAAAACGAAATGTCTCAAGTTTTCTTCACCTAATTAGGTGTAAATTTAACTACAGACGAAAACTATTAATGAAACAGTATTTATAGTGATGATTCCGACACTCAATCTATATCATAGAAAATATATAATACATCCGGAAAAAAAATATCGTAAAAAGCGACTTGTATTAAAAATACTAGATATAATCATAAAATGATTGTACCTAAGTTTAAACTCACTAAAACAAAACAACATTTCAGTGTTATGGAATTCTTTTTTACAATAAATTTCCAAAATTTGTTACCGGATAAAAAATTTAAATCTTTCATGAAAAGCGTACTTATATCTAAAGCTTATTATAATACTAAGGAATATGCTGGTGGTAGGGAGGTTTGGCAATTACCAACTTATTACCTATTCTATTCATGTTACTTTACTGCCATTGCTTCATGGGTGTTATTTATTGGCGTTCCTGGTTCAATGTTAAGACATTATATAATTACTGTTCCTAAAAATCTTAAGTCCTTGTAAATAAGAGAGCACCATAGAATTAGTAGCGGTGTGATTGGTTGTTGTTGTCTTTTTTTCGGTACTACGCCATATTTGAATTATAATTTCAGTTATGATTTACGTATATATTCAATACCAAGAATAATTGTAATTTTATATGTAAGTTAAAGTAGATATTCTATCCGTTTAGTTTATTGCCGTTTCTTCTCTATGGACCTACGCTTTGAAGCATCTAGAGTTTGATGTTTCATAAGAGCATTGGATACTTGTATTTTAGATTATAAAATAAGAAACCTTTCTAAGACGTTCGACTTTAAGACATTTCAAAGGTTATCCATTAATTACTAAAAATCCTGTACATCCTGTATAATATGTATGTATATATATACATCTTATAGATAAATTATATATGTAATGAAATTTTCATGATTAGTTTGTTTGTACTTACCAAATGTCGGAAAATAGCCAAACAGTCCTGCACATTGTATGAATCAGTAACGGAGTCGGTAAACCCTATCTGCTTGGCGAGCTCGCAGAGACATCTTCTGTTCGTGACCGGTACTAGATCCTCACTAGAAATAAATATACATTCTTTTGGACGAAAATATTGTCGAATATATTTTTCTTTCAAGTTCAAGTGAGGTGTGCGCAGAAGTGTGAGTGTGTGCGTTACCTGTGTTGCGCTTCGCAGGTGAGGTGTGCGCAGAAGTGTGAGTGTGTGCGTTACCTGTGTTGCGCTTCGCAGGTGAGGTGTGCGCAGAAGTGTGAGTGTGTGCGTTACCTGTGTTGCGCTTCGCAGGTGAGGTGTGCGCAGAAGTGTGAGTGTGTGCGTTACCTGTGTTGCGCTTCGCAGGTGAGGTGTGCGCAGAAGTGTGAGTGTGTGCGTTACCTGTGTTGCGCTTCGCAGGTGAGGTGTGCGCAGAAGTGTGAGTGTGTGCGTTACCTGTGTTGCGCTTCGCAGGTGAGGTGTGCGCAGAAGTGTGAGTGTGTGCGTTACCTGTGTTGCGCTTCGCAGGTGAGGTGTGCGCAGAAGTGTGAGTGTGTGCGTTACCTGTGTTGCGCTTCGCAGGTGAGGTGTGCGCAGAAGTGTGAGTGTGTGCGTTACCTGTGTTGCGCTTCGCAGGTGAGGTGTGCGCAGAAGTGTGCGTAAGTGTGTCGCGGCGCGGGCGCACACGTGTTGAGTAGCGCGGCCAGCCCCAGCGGCTTCAGACGAGCAAGGTGCGTGCGCCAGCGCTGCTCGTCGAATTCCACGCGGAAAGGAGCGTTTTGGTCGTGCGTCAGGTCCAGCACCTGGGGTCATCACCATCGCTGTACTCACTAGTATCCACTCAGCACTAATTAAGTGGCAGGTAGACCGTCGTTGTAGTCTTATTTGATGAATGTCGGTAGTCTAGTATCTACTACTACAAATGTCTTATTATTTGTCGAAATAGCATTGTGTTAACTTTGCTTTGTACGTTTATATTATTAATACGTCATTGACAGGTATAGTAGTACCTCTACTATAGTAGACGGTTCGGTGTTCTGTCTGCTGTCTCCGGTGTGGTCCGGAGTGGTTTGGCTCTGATGACCCATCGATCCCACCAGACTTGTCTTGCTAGAATTGTGGGAGTTCGGACTTGAATTGCGTAGAAAGAACACTTTCTCCGCCGTAGGATTTGGCCATGATAGAATGCCTTTTTTGTCTACACAGCACAAAGCCTGAAATTAATAAAGTATTTGAAACTAAATCTTACAAATGATTTTATAGTCAAAAATCCAAATTTGATAGAAATTCTTACCGAAAGAGAGCCTAGGACATGGACAATGTTGGATGTCCTGGTAACCATGTCTTCTTTTCCAACGAGGATGTTCCAGAAGGTTTTCACTATAGCCTGGAAACTTTTTGGTCTAAGGTTAGGATCGCTTAGTACTTGTATAAGAGGATCGCTCGCATCTTCTGATATGGAACATGACTTTGGACGAGAGTACTTGGGACGGCTCTCGGACAAGTGCTTGAATCTGGAATAAAACTCTCATTAAACCAAACAGTCCGAAAAATAATATAACACGCCTAAAAGACCAAAGAACGGACAGCCAAGAACTCTTAATTGGAATTCTTTGAGGGTCCAATTTCAAGATGAATCCAGGAAAATCTAAAAATTATTTGAATAAAGCATTGAATGTTCTTTGAATTATTTTTTCTTTCAGATACGCTGAAGAAGATTGTATACATTATGCCCAAAAGACCAGAAAATTGACATCCTAGAATTATTACTTTTCTTTGTAGGATACAAGATAAAATATTTAAAGAATCCTTTAAATCTTTTTAAATGGTAAAGCATTCTAGAACTATCAGAGAAGTGGTTACTTATTATTCTTCTTTTCTTCTTTATGTAAATGTAAAAAAAAGCCTTCTTTTAAGTTAATTTAAATTTATTCTCACATATCAATTATGACTGTGACTCAATTAGTTAATACTATGAATAATTGTATTTTTAAAAGCAAACTAAAAGTGTATCCATGGAGTTTCTTGTTCTTCTCTATGGACATACATTTTGAAACTGTGCAACCAGAGGAGACCTTTCATGTAAGTCTAATTGAAATGCAAAAAAAAAAAAATTTGACTTTTAAACTACCATGTCAGAAAGTTTTAAAAATCCAAAGATACCAAGAGAGGAAAACCCCAAAAATTACTGGAATCAAAAAAAGATGCTTACGTGGCTAGTCCAAAACAGTTCAGCGTGACCCAGATAATAGGGAAAATAATTTGTAACAATGGCAACGATGCAGCAATGGTCTGTAGTAAATATATCTGCGTCCAATGAGTGGCGCCCGGCAGGTCGTACATATGACGAAGGAGACTCCCGGCCATCATTAATATTATCACCAATGGCAACACTATACCTTCCATAATTTTCACAGTACACTGGAAAAATATATTTTTCATTAATAATAGTATTGTAATAGTAATTTCTTTTTTTAATTATTTTTGTATCGTTCTATGTGCTATAAAATATATGTGCTGCGTCTCGCAGGAGAGGTGCGCGCATAACTGTGCGTGTGTGTGTTACCATGTTAGTGGTGCTGCACCTCGCAAGTGAGATGCACACCGATATTATAAACCCTATAGAATATATATTGATGCAATACACAGAATTCATTCAATAGATTGTACTCACCAAGTACCTCTGTTTCTCATAAATAGTTACAGGTCTGCTGGTCGCTTCATCCAGCGCCAGTTTAAGATTCTTCAGATATGGAGTCTCGCACATCCTGTACTCTTTGTTTGGGTGAGGTGTGCACACTCGTGGAGCACTGCAGTTCTCTTTCATCTAGATTGGTTTATTTTATATGTGTTATTAATATTATAAAGGTATGTATCCATAGATGTTTCTCTGGAAGTATTAGTTCCATTTCCAGAATTAAATGAGATGACTCATACTAGCTATAGCTGATGAGATTATATAGATAATTCTCCTCAAAATAAACGACTTCTTAGATAAATGAATCCAGCATTTAGATAAAAATTAATTTTACTTGTTTTTAGAATTATAGAAATATATTTTGTATTTTACTTGGCTTGTCTGTATTTATTTATATTATTTATTTATAGCAAAAGGAACAATAATATGGTAAAACTATAAACTATGACTAAAATGTACAATTACTTTACAATGTTATAAAATTATAATAAAACTGTTAAATGTATATATATAAATTAAGAGTGTCTTCAGTCATTAAATTAATTTATATTGATTATTTGGTATATTTTTAATGAGATTTTTTAGAGTGTGTGATATTTTATTTCCTTTCCAAGGTAACATTAAATCAAAATGTTCAGTTGTTGATCTACTTGTAAATTAATATGTAGCAGTTAAAGATATTTTAAGGTTTGTTACTTATAGCCCATAGGCATATAGAGGCATGGTCTAGGAGGACCATTATGGATTCTATATCCCCTCTTGACTTAAGGAACAGTTGATTTTGACACACACACATATATATGTATATCAAATAAATAGCATAGTAAATCAAAATAAAATAACACAATAAATCAAAGAAATAACATCATTGTCTCATACTTGGGATGCAGATTGAAATATTTGGCCAAAAAATAGCTCAGGATCTTCTGGCCTTAGTCCTTGCACATGTCCTGGCACTTCTTGTCCAGGTCGAAGCACAATTATATCTCCTTCCACCAATAGAGCCCATGGCAGGTTCACAATTATACCTTTAATAGATTAATGATAATTATGTTAGCTGTTAAAATTTTACTTATATCCTAAAATTATTGATTTTCTATTAATAAAGTGTTTACGTAATATTCACGTTGGTGAAATAGTGATCACAATAAAGTAATAACCTTCTGAGTTTGCTGTGTGATTCTTGTCAGAACAGGGTATGTTTGTAATACTTGTAGCTTTAATATTATGTTGCAGAGTGTCTTTATACAAGAGCCTATTTATATAAGTATGATTTCAAAATAGCTCCTCCTGACACTTCTATTTGCCGTACACAAGAAATCACTGATATTGATTAAAAGTGGAAACAATATAAATAATTAAATAATCAACCTTTATATAGGCATCAATAAAAAACATAATTATTTATTTGTGTAACTTTTGAACAGTTTATAATATTAGAATTTTATTGATAAAATTTAAAATATAATATAAAATACCATCTCTGTATGTCCATTGCAAAATAACACATGGTGAAAATGGTGCACATAAATGTGGATAATGGATCTCTTTCCAGAAACACTTCTCTATCGCTGAATCCAAAGTATCTGTAATATTAATGTAATATAACAATGAACCATCATAAAATTAAAAACAATATTTTTATAATTAGTTACCTAGGACCTTTTTAACTCTGTAAGGTATTTCATTTCTGTATTGATATTCTTCATTAAGTGCAACCAAAAAGTTGATAACTAGAATACTAAATAAAAACAATGCTTCCCAAAGTAAATATCCTTGTTCCAATACAGTTTCTCCTATAAGATATGTCAATAGTAAACAAACAATATTAATAATGGTTATAATGTAGGCAACTCCAGATAACAAGACTTTCTCTGAAGAAAATGATATAATCTTGCGAATAATCCCAAACCTAAAGCAAAAAAGCTTATTAAAATACCATAAATATGTAAATGTTAGCAATGAAGTATTGCGAATGTTATATTTATAAATACCTCATGCAATTTTTCTGTTTATGATCATCCAGAACAATTTGAATGTCATCTCGTAATTTTAAAAGAGCAGTTTTTGTGGAATATCCTACTTTTTGTTGGCATTTTTCATCCATTATATTAGAAAATATTTACTTAATCTACATATCTGGTTTCAACCTCTTCTGGATAGATAAAAATAAAATGATGTAAAGAACGGAATT
The DNA here is from genome assembly GCA_963555665.1 of Dircenna loreta. NCBI lineage: Eukaryota > Metazoa > Arthropoda > Insecta > Lepidoptera > Nymphalidae > Dircenna > Dircenna loreta. The sequence goes on along the minus strand of OY743097.1, from coordinate 1,311,604 downwards.
CTTCCACTGTAGCTTTTATATTAAATAAACTGTAGCATCATACTCTTATATATATTTTTTAAAGCTTATTTTTATTTTATACTGTTAATATTTATTACTTTTAAAACGTTTAACTTAGTATATTCAATATTGTTATAAAATATAAGATAAAATGTTTGACTGAATTGTCATAAATAAACTTCATAATGACATAACTTACGAAACGATGAAGCGCGGGAAACCTTAAACTCGGCGGTTTAATTTTTGTTGTGTTAAATGTTTTTGATTATTATTTAGTTATCAATTGGGTATTATTTTAATTTCTTTTGTAATTATTTATTCATATTTAATTTTATTTTAACTTAAGTGTTTTTATTTCCTGTAATTGGTGAGTCCGTTATATATTTTCTTAAATTTCTATAAACGAACCTCCAGATCCGGGGGTTCCGACCCCCCGGTAGCCAGTTACGTAACATTACCATCAAATGAATCTGGTATGGAAACAGATACATCTTCTTCCACCCGCTGTTTGAAAAGAAGTAGACGTACCATTTGAAAGCACTGTAATAAAAAAAGAAGGAGTCATCATGGATTAGAATTTAAATAGTCTGACTGCAATTGCCATATTGAAACGTCTAATTTTGACTCTCATGCCGTTCACACAGCACCAGTGCCCTCTTCCCTATCTGCTCTTCCTAGTAATTCTTTGAATGAAACAATAATAACAAAAAACAAAGATTTGCCTTTCTCGCCTTCTGCAAGTAGGATAAATTATTGCGTAACCGATGTTACACCATTTATTTTACATATCACAAAACAATTAATGTCACCTGATGAGAAATCATCATTCCATCCAGTTATGTTTGGAAATTTTCTCAAAAAGAACAAGTTCAACAATATTGTCAATGGCAGTGTTAAAAAAATAGGAAGAAATAAAATAACAATCGCTTTTTCTGATTTTAAAGATGCAAACTCTTTCTTTAGTCATAAGGCTTTGGAAGATAATAGTTACAAAGCCGTTATTCCAACATTTAATATTAATCGAAAGGGTTAGGGTAAGGGTATTAGTAAGAGGAGTTCCATCTGTATGGTCTCCAGATGAAGTGATGGAAAATATATCAGTCCCTATAGTGTGTGGTAAAATAAAAAAAGTCAGACGTTTGAACTATAAAAGCTTTATTGATGGTAGTCCTACATGGAATCCTTCTCAAACAGTTATTATAACCTTTGACAGCCAGCCAATGGTTGTGCTTTTCAACATACTTCTAAGATTAAAAAACAGAGTCTCATATAGAGTTAAATACAACTTTATTTGGTCTCTTAGCTAAATATAACATAATTTCACCATACAACGTAGCTTCATTAATACAAAATGTAATTCATCCTCAAACCATAAATAATGAATCCACAGATTATCATCCAGTGGAACACTTGTAGTGTCATATGTAACAAAAGTGATATTATATATTTGTTATACAAATATAAACCAATTGCTTTGGCCTTGTCAGAGACATGGCTCAAAGCTGACAAAATTTTTAATATTCATGGTTACTGTGTAAAAAGGGATGATCAACTAGACAGACAGGGTGGTGGGGCAGCAATACTTATAAAAAAGACATATCCATTTTCCAGTTTGGGAAGTTCTCACTGTAATTAGGCCGACAATTAGTTGACATTGTTGATACCCATAATTTATGTATTCTTAATACTGGTAGTTCAACACTTTGTACTGATGCCACTCAAAATATAAGTACAGTAGACTTGTCTATTTTCACTCCAAATTTTGCTTCTTCTCTTTTTTGGAATACACTCCCATTAACCTATGGTAGTGATCATTATCCAATAATTATTAAATTTCCAAACAATCAATCAAATCATATCAGAAATATAACTTTAAGAATGTTTAAACTCCCCTATAAAGAAAACAACACCTGGGAAACCTTCAATCATAATGTTGAAACCAAGATGTCTTCTCTCCCTCCTATAAATAAAGATAATGACATTGTATGTGCAGAAGATTTTTCTCGTATCTTAATAGAAGCTGCTTATGAAACTTTCTCAACTAAAACTACTTCAGAATATATTCCATCTCCACCATGGTGGGATTCAGAGTGCACTCAAGCAATTAAAAACCGTAAGAGTGCAGAAAAGTTATATAGTAGAAGCATGACTCCTAAGAACTTCGAGAACTTAATAAAATACAACGAAATACTAAAAAAATATTTAAAAAAGAAATTCGAAGGATGGAAAAAATTCTGTACTTCCATTTCTCCCAGTACAAACTTTAGATTAGTGTGGAATAATATAAAACGATTTAGGTCGGCTTTTCAGAAATTCTCGTTTTCTATTCTTCCTTTATCACTCACTAATGATTTTCTTGATATTTTAGCTCCCCCGTGGGTACCCGAAAACACAATAAATTTACAATTATTCCCCTTAGACACACGCAGATCTCACACTTTAGAAAACCCTTTTACTCTTTATGAACTATAAAATATAATCAACAGTGTTCGAGACTCAAGCCCAGGTCAAGATGGAATAACTTATAACTTTTTCTTTCATCTTTTTTTTGTTTGTTTTTGCTTGTCTTTGGCTTTTTGTACTGCGGTATATGGTTTGCAGTAATTCTGGCAATGTCAAAGTGGTGGAAAGACAGCGTGCAATTTGTACAGTTGTGCTTTTGCCTCTGTACTAAAGAAAAAAAAAGGAAACAAAAACCAAAAACAGCAAAAAGTAAAAAAAAACAAAAAACAATACCTGGAGACTTTTCCTTTCTTTTTCAGATAAAATAAAAAGATAAAAAATTGTATTAGTCAACGACATAGAACATTAGTATATCACATATACTACATAACAGTAGGAATATATTGTTAACTTTAATCTTAGAGTTAGGACATATATTACACAAAACGATATATATTTTAAACAATGGGTGTTATAATTTAATATTGTATTGATGAATATAATTACCCAGATATTTTACAACTACAGAATTCAACAAATTAAGGAGAGAAGGAAAATAAATTGGACGAGGAATATCAGTAGGCAGCAAGTCGTATAAGGATGTTGTAGGTATGGCGCAATTGAAGAAAATATGTTCTACCGAACCCTCATCAATACCACATTCACAAAGAGAATTATCCCTCACCCTGATCTTCTTCAGGAATACTGGAGAACATACATGACTAAGACGCAATCTACATATTGTTGATGTTGTTCTTTTATTTCATTTTTTAAATTTAAAAAACCAAGGTTTGCTAGGGATATTCGGCTGAATACTTCTATAGTGTTTCGCAATGTTCGTCTGGGCGTTGGCCCACTTTATACTCCAATTTCTGGGCATATAGATTGTAGCCAAAGGAAGAATGTCTCTCGTGTGGAGAGATTTGTATGTCAAGGATCCAAAAGTGGCTGCCATTTCAGCCCACCGATCAGCTTGCTCGTTACCCACTATTCCTCTATGACCTGGGATCCAGGCTAATGCAATTTCTAAACCATTTTTATAACAAATATAAAGTGCATCTTTTATATTTAAAACGATCTGAAAATGTTGGATATTACTTTTAAAGACATTGCCTGATAAAGCCTGCAAACAACTCTTGGAATCAGATAGAAATAAGATTTGACTTAAAGCATGTGTCTTAGCATATGTAACAGCTTCCAAAATTGCAATTGCCTCTCCTGTAAATACCGACACTTGGTACGGACTTTTAAATAGTAGTGCAATATTATATCTGGGTATCCATACTGCTGAGCCCACACTTTCAAGCTCAGACAATTTAGAGGCATCTGTAAAAACTCTAGTCCATCCTTTCCAATCCTGGTCTAACTTTTGACATAATTTTTTAAAGGCTTGGCATTCATTTTTGGCAATACCAAAATCAAGAATTATCTTTGGTTTAAAGACAAGAGAACCGAAACTACAATTAAAAATAGGAAGCACGGGAGACTAAGATATGGTTTGTTGTAGAGTTTTGTATCTCCTGTAACTGTTAACAATTCTAGGCGGGTCCTTGTTGTTCCAATAGGTACTATTGAGAGTTCTTTGAGATAGCAGCTGTAAGTAAGGTATTAATGGGTGAGAGCTTATCTGGGCTAATTTGAAAACAAATCTATCTGACAGAAACTGTCTTCTCAAATCCAAGGAGGGTTCGACACATTAACGCGTTTTAAGGGGATGATTTCATAGCTCCTATAATGATACGTAAGCATTTCGCCTGGACTAAGTTGAGTTTTATAAGCCCCGCCTTGTTACAAGGTTCAAAAATAAAGGAACCATAGTCAAGATGACTTCTTACTAGAGCATTATAGAGTAATTTCTGACAGTAAGGATGTGAACCCCACCATACCCCAGAAAGAGCCCTAAGAACATTAACACTTTTGTCACATTTTTGGGCCACATAGTTGAAGTGATGCGCCCCTGATAGTTTTGAATCAAATATTACCCCCAAAAATTTGACTGCAGGTTCTATCTGAATAGTTTGACCATCATACCTTATATCAAAATTTGGGATGGATCTTTTCTTAGAGAAAATTACTGCTTTGCTCTTAGAAGATGATAAAGATCAGATCATGGACTGATCCTCTAGCCATACATTAAGATAGTACATGGCACTATTTAGTTTAACACTTATTTCACCGATTGATTTAGAAGCAGCATATAATGCAACGTCATCGGCGTATTGCAGCGTATAGCAAAAGCTATTAACGGCTAACTCCAAATCGTACGTGTAAATATATATAACAGTGGACTAAGCACTGATCCCTGAGGCAATCCCATCCAAACGGTTCTGGGTGGTAGAAAGTCCTCATTTGTACGAATTTTAATAGATCTTGCCAGATATAAATTCGAAACAAAATGTATCATCCTAGCAGGTATATTCAGATTAAGCATCTTTTGTCTGAGTAGAGGAAGGTTTAGGAATGAGTATGGAATTCCATCCTCACCGGGAGCAGAATCTTTAAGGTCTTTTAAAACTAGCAATAGTTCATCCATTGAGAAGGCATTGTCTAATTGATGTGAGGAAACAGGTATATTCGACGAGGGAAAGTATTCCAAACTTATAGTGGGACCAACCGAGACTCAAATTGATGTATCCACGGCGACGGATCATTAGATGCCGAAGAGCCTTGATACTTTGATCCTCGAAACTTGTCAATGCTTCTCCTTACCAACGAAGAAGGAGACCTTGGTGAAAGACTTTCACAATAATTTATCCAACCTTTTTTTTTCTTTTTGCTAAGCACTCTTCTGGCCTTAGCAGAGTTCTTTTGAAATATAATAATTTTTTCAGGTGACATATGACCATTATATTGACGCTCCGACTCATCCCTTAGCCTAATAGCATATGTACATTTAAAGTCCCACCAGGGTGGAGACAAATTTTTGGTTGTTATGCTTTACTGGAAAGTGTACATCTGCAGCATTCAACAGCGCCTGCTGAAACTTTGTATAACTATCTTTTATATTATTATTCACAAGACCAAATCCTACTAAATAACTATCAACTGTATCTGCATAGGCTTTCCAATTCACATTGTTAAGTCTGTACTTAAGGAGAGGTTTAAGAGGGGGACAGGGAGTAGTATGATGGTCAATGGATATTTTTATTGGAAAATGATCACTTCCATATGAGTTTTGAAGTATACTCCAAGAAATATATGGTGTGAGGTCAGGTGAACAGAGCGAAATATCTGGAGCTGAATGAGGGTTTTGTCCAGGATAAACCTGTAGGTTGGAGACCCATCATTCATTACACAAACATTAATTTTGTCAAAATTATCAATTAAATAGGGTGAAAAAAAATCACAATGATGTGATTCCCATGAAATATATGGTGACAGTTGAAATCACCTAGTATAGTTAGTGGAGGAGAAAATTGTAAGACAAGTGAAGATATTTCAGTTTCTAGATTAGAGTTAGGGTGAGGAATATAAATGGAAACAAATGTTATATCTAGGACTTTTGCAGCAACGATATTGATATTCTGTGAATGCTGGGGAACAATAATTTGAGAATATACATAAGTTTTTTTGATTATTAACGCGCAACCTCCATGTCCGTCGTGTCGGTCATCCCGGAGGCAGGCGTAACCAGGAATCCTAAAACTGGAATCCAGGCCCAACCATGTTTCCGAAATTGCAGCAACGTTTATGGAATATTTTTTCAGAAGTAGTAGTAACTCATGCTTTTTATTTTTAACACTCCTGCTGTTCCATTGAAGTATCTGGGCCATTTTGAAGATTAAAAAGTTCCTTTAATTTGTTGATTTTTCCTGCTACGTCGTTAGGTATATTATTATTTGATTTTAAGATACAATTGTTCAATAGGGTTATTAATATTTCGATTAATTCTTCATTAGTGATAGTTAATGGATTTTTTAAAACAGAACCGTAGGACGAGGGACTAGCTGGAGGATTCATAATAGAGCTGTGTATTTGTTTATCATAACCTTTGGTTGGCATGGGTCTAGGACGGAAAATCGAATTAACAGTTTTTTTGTAGGATTTCTGTGCTATAGAAGGAGTTTAATATATCGCTTGAGAAACTGGAGCAAAAATTGTGGCAGCCATGTCTGCATAGGACCTAAGTGATTGGGGAATTTTTGAAGAAATTATATAAGAACTCACTATAAGAAATGTTGTTGTCAGACATCATCAATTTAATGTTTCTTTGTCTTTGTTGTTCAGGGCAGTCTTTAAAGGTAGCTTTATGTTTCCCGGAACATAAGATACAAACAATATTTTCCATTGTTGCTTGACAGGAGTCACAAGAATGTTCCTGACTACATTAAGCATCTAGGCTTACTTCTGCACTGGTTCTTAACGTGTCCAAAGCGGCAACAATTATGACCCTGAATGGTTGGCAAGAGGTATTTTTCAACCACCATGGATGTATAGTATACATATATATATATAGTTTGGTAAAATTTGGCCACTAAATGTGATTACCACAGATTGAGTAGGGATCCATGATGAAGTACATTCATTTAATACTTTGCGGTTAAGCTTTTAAGTTAATACCACAGTTTTCCGGGAGTTTAATAGATTCTCCCAGTTCTATCATTGACCACTCTTTTGGGACCCCTCTTATGAGTCCACTTACCATGTCACTCGCCATGCGAGTGACATGGTAAGAGGGAATATTTGCTTTAAGCTGATTTTGCTGGAGACATGGATGATGTAAAAACAAATTAGCATCATCTTTGTTTTTAAATTCTACAGATATTCTATTTCTGCCAACTGCTTTTACCCCATCCCGTACTATGTTATTTATGTTGTTTTTCGAAAGAAGTAAACCTACTTTTATCGCTCTGAGAGTCAAACCTGCTGAAGGGTTTGGTTCCATTCTTGTTATGTGAACAAAGAAGGGACCTACATCATTTAGTCCGTAAGTTTTATCCAATATAACCATCCAAGGGTGTGTATACACATTTTGTATAGAATCAATGACGTAATCCGTCTCAGTGACCACTCGCTTTGCATTGTGGCTTTTACTAATAGACTCAGCGGGCCGCTTCTTAGCTCGGTCAGAAGGGGAAGGACTGAGATGTGTCACGTCCATTTGATCCGGTGGGTCCGGAGGTTTCCCGGGGGAATCTGAGTCCATTTCTTTTTTTGTATTAGTTAAATTTAATAATGACTTTCAAAATTGTCGTTCTTTTGAATGTCCGTGTTCAGTTTTTTCCGTTATTTTTCAAAATCACAATAAGCACAAATTTGAAACATAATCTGTCAAACGTTTCTCTCGTATTATTCTATTATACTCTTCTTTCATCTTAACGATAATAGTCTGTCTTAATACTTAAACGTCATAAATAGTGTTATAACCACAGGCAACATACCATTATCATGGAAATCACAGATAGTGCTACGATATTTATATTTACCCGGCTGTATTCACGTAGAAATTAAATCGGAATGTGCCCGACTAGTTTCGAACCCGTTCGGGGTCCTTAATCATGAGCTCTGAGCGTGGCGGACTCGCGGCGAGAACTGAGTCCACCACGCTCAGAGCTCATATATCTCATATATATATAAGCTCAATATAATAGTCATGATTCACGAAAGTTTAAAAATAAAAATAGTGCTACCAGTGTTAAAACCAAATAAATCTGGCAATGAAGCTTCAAATTATCGTTCCATATCATTATCCTCCGTTTTAGTTAAAATGACAGAACATCTCATAAAAAATCGCTTAGAGTGGTTTGTTGAAAATAAACTTTCTAAAACTCAATATGGATTTCGTAAAAGCAGAAGTATAATCGATAACATAAATATCCTAACAACTGATATCCGATTAGCTTTTACGTTCAGTTAATCGGTTGTGGCAGCTTTCCTTGATATACAATCTGCTTATGATAATGTTTTACTCCCTAAAGTCAAATCATAACTTGAGACATTAAATGTTCCTCCTATGTTTTGTAATTTTTTAGTTAATTTACTATATGAACGTACTGTCACCTTAATAACCGATCCTGATTTTAAGAACTCTAGAACTGTTTGGAAAGGCTTACCGCAGGGATCAGTGCTGAGTCCTTTACTATATAATATTTATACCCATGATTTATAATTCATATTTGAAAATAACATCAAGCTTCTTCGGTATGCAGATGATCTATTAATTTACTCCACAAATCGATCCATAGATAAAGCTTCGGATATAGTGTCATCTTCTTTAAAAGATTAAATATATGGTTAGATCAGAATGTCTTAAGTCTATCAGTTAATAAAAGCGCGTTAGTAGTTATTTCCAGAAAACGTGTCATTCCCCCCATACAAATGATTTATAATAACAGTTGCATTCCAATGCAAGACAACTTTAAGTATTTAGAAATTATTTTAGATTCGAAACTGTCAGGTGTAGCTGCGAATATATTTTCAATAAATGCGAACGTGCTTTAAATATTCTGAGATGCTTATGTGGTGTCTGGTGGGGCGCTTACCCATTTAACCTAAAATTACTATATAATTCTTTGATACGTAGCCTTTTAGACTATGGTACAATCTGTCAATGTTACTGTTCTTAAAAAAATTGATAGCATTCAAAGAAAGCCCTAAGATTAATAACCGGAGCTATGAAGTCAAGTCTAATCAATGCCTTACAGGTGGAATGCTGTGATGCCCCTCTAAAGTTAAGACGCCAGTATTTATCCGACCGCTTTTTATTTCGATCTCTCCAATTAGATAAAAACACTTTTTTCCTCTTCTCTAATCTCTTGCAGAAGAAATAGATACATCCGATTATTGGCGGCATAAATCACCTCCATGTTTTATCAATAGTTATAACAAATATAGAAGCCTCCACTCTCGGACTCATCGTTCATGTATACTTGCTCCTCTTAACATTAATTACGAATCCATAATATTGTGTCCAAATGTCATTATCAATTTTATTAAAAAAGACACTAATACTAAATGAAATTTTAAATTCATGCACGGAACTTTATTTGACAATCATCATTATATTTACACTGGAGCGTCTAAATACATAGGATAGGAGTCTATCATACACAATACAACGTTGTACAAAAAATTAAATTTCCACCAGAAACATCTGTTTTTACAGGAGAATGTTTTGGACTTTTAAAAGGTACAGATTATATACTTATCATGAAACTTAAAAAAACAGTTATATTTACCGACTCAATGAGTGCTCTTCAAGCTCTTTGTAAATTTCCCTTACGGATGAAAACATGCTTCCCTGTTATTTTTTAGATAAGACAAAAACTTCATAATTGCTTAAAAAATAATTATTATGTAGGTACAGTTTATGTGGATCCCCGGACACTGTGGTATTGATGGAAACGATATATCAGACAGATTAGCTAATAAAGCTGTGCTTTGTGGAGACATGCATCCGTACAAGAATTATAGCCATGACCTTTTATCTCTTCCTAAGGTCGATCTTCGTAATAACTGGTGCAATATCTGGGAAAAATGTTCTCTCAAGAAAGCAATTTTTTTTGTTATAATTCAATCAAAAATTCCAGTTAAAACTTGGTTCCGAAACGTTGACTTTGGTAAGAAAGCAATTTAAATTATTGTTCGACGGAGGCTTGGTCATGTTTGCACTCCCCAACACCTCACTAGACTTAAAATCTAAAATATGACTGCGATATGGATAGTGTTGGCGATCTCAATCACGTCTTTTTTGCTTGTAAAAAATATGATTATTCCTCTTCTAATAAAAACTTGATGTCCCTCCAAATTCCTTTTCCAACCTCAATAATCTCCTTACTCTTAAATACTGTCTCTTATAAAACAATTGCATCTTTTATTATTATGAAGAATATACAACTATAATCCCTACTTGTCTGTTCTTCCCAATCCATCTACTTATACATAGACAATAACCTCACTCTTAATTATTAATTCCTAAAATATTATTAACCATTGGTCCATCAAAATAGTTGTGCTTATTTTTAAATGGCACAGAAAGGATCTAATCTGATTTTGCCATTTAAAACTGAAAACATTATACAATTATCTTACCGAACGTAGTCAGCGCGTCATTCGTACTGACAACTACTTCTCATCTTGGTTTGACGTATCGGCTGGTGTATCTCAGGGTACTGTACTGTTATTCGCACTATTTATTAACTCTATCACTCATGTTCTACCTCACATGTATGCAGATAAATATTAATATTAATAGTATATTTGAATATATATACCATTAATATTATTATATATATTTAACATTATTATACATTGGTATTGCCGTTCCCACTTAGACACCGTTGAAGATTTCGGTATACACTTAGACCAAACATTATCTAGGTCTGTCCGTGCTAAAAAGATCAGGAGGAAAATGTTTATGGCTTTGAACACTTTACCGCGACTGATATATTTTCTTCCAATTCCTACCAAAACTTCAGGTGTTACTTCTTACGGCTTAGGAGTTCCACTGTCAACCTTCTCAATGCACTATCAGACTATAGTTACCAAACGGAAAGTTTCATTATGTTCTACTCGTCAAAAACCTCTACTATTTCATTAAAAATCAGTTATATTGCGTGCGGGATACGTGCAGGGTGTGTGCGGGGTGTGCGCGGGGTGCTTGCGGGTTGTATGCAGAGTGTGTGTGTGGCGTGTGTACGGCGCATGAGCGTTGCGTATGCGGGGTGTATGCGGGTTGTGTGCAGGGTGCTTACGGCGTGTGTGCGGCGCGTACGCGGGCTGTTTGCAGTTGTGTGCGGCGCGTATGCGGGCTGTTTGCAGTTGTGTGCGGGATGCTCTTGGCGTGTATGCGGGGTGTTGTGAAAGGATATTCAAATGACTGATACTGATATTATAAAATAATATGTAAAAAAGAGAAGAGATTAAATATAATATAAAAGCTTATCCAATCTCCTTTTAAACACCAAGAACATTTTACAATGTATGACGTAATTTTTTTTAACTAATTGTTTCCAGTACGTACCTACATAGCTCAGAACTCAAAACAATCGTTATCACATCTTTAAGAAATAAAGTAAACATTGTACGAATTTTAAGAAATAATAAACAGATTAACTATTACAAATAATAATGAGTAAAATCAATAACAATTGTGCCTGGGTTTTTAAAGCTAATCGTTCGTAAAAATACCAGTTCGTCGGTCTGTTTGTTCATAAAGATGCAGTCATTTACTTATTATTAGCATTTATTTCTTATTGCAACTCAAGGGCGTATTTGATTCAATTAGGTTAGAAGAATGAAGCGAGAACGAGATTCTCATCTTTAAACATCCTGTTCACTCATCTTTGTGACTTGTGATCTTTAAACGTGTAATAATTTATTTACTTATACGCATTGTCAGTGTTCTAATGAACGTCGTACGAAGAATATGGGACTATAGTGCGGCTTAAATTATAAAAAAATAAAAAAATATATATCGGTTTCCCCTGTAAGATTTAACAAAAAAGTATACATTGTAAAGTAGTGTATGAAAATTGATTAGGGAGTTTCTTTCAATTATGGCGGATTATTCAGAATCATGTGGAAAAATAAAGTGTAAAAGTTTCCATAGAAGACGCCAGTCAACATTATGGACATGTTGTTTGTTGATAAAGTGCCTATTGAGTCTTCCGTGTGTATTTTCAAAATGTTTCGGTGTAGATAACACAGTTTCTATATATCCACCCGGTGAAATTATAGTAGAGTATGGTCAACCATTAGAAATATTTTGTGTTACTGACAACTATTCTTCAAGTGATATTCAGTTCTTCGCTTGCCATGGAACCCATATCACGTCCGAAGTTGTAAATGGTACTACAAGAAGATTGTATATTGAAAAACCTGAAAAGCAATCATGCACATATTATTGTCATAATAAACGAAATGGAAAAAAATGTATAACTCGAGTACTTGTAGAAAGTCCTCCAACAGATGTTACAGACTTTAACTGTATTTCATACAACCTGGAAATACTAAACTGTTCATGGACAAGTATACATTCACTAAGTAGAACGAATTATTCAGTAACTTTTTCTATTAATAAATACTTGGTAAATCCGCCTTGTTATTCTGAAACAGTTAGATCTAGCTCGAACACCTATTATTGCTCATGGAATACAACAAGCAAACCCAGGTATAGACAAAATGAAGAGAAGCAATACTTCTATCTAAATGCATGTAATGTTTTTGGTTGTAATGATCAAAACTTCACCATTGATCATTTTTCAATTGTAAAACCGGAGCCTCCTTACGATTTACGAGTATTAGAAAACCGACCCCATAGTGTTGAGCTGATGTGGAGGATTCCTGATAACATGGTTGATTTATTACATTGTGGACTAGATCACATAATAGAATATCAAATAGCTAAAATTGATGACACAACACAATTTCACAGAGTTAATGCATCATTTCTACCAGCAAGAAATAAAACTTATAGATTTCAACTGGCTAATCTTCCATATGCCCATAAGCAGTACGAAGTTAGAGTGTTTATAAAATCCAAAAAAGCTGTCAAAAGAGAGTTCTGGTCTGATTTTAGCTATAATGTTTTCTATACTGCTAGTGAAAGACCAAGAAGGCCACCAGATACAATTACAGGAGCTTTTCATAAATCTGCTTATAGTAATAGTAGAATTATTTATGTGTACTGGAAACAATTGGAAGAATATGAGGAAGCTGGAACAAATTTCACATACAAGGTTCTCGTATCTCAAGGAAACGAGACTCAAACTGTATATTCTGATAAAACTAAAAGTTCAAGCTATGTTACACTTAATGCAACACTAAATGCATTGGATATCACAGTGTGGTCAGTGAATGACAAAGGCTCTTCTCTAAATAGCAGCCATCTTTATATACCTGCTGAAAAAGATACTCATTCATTGAAACTTACTTCATTTACTAAATTAGCATATGAGAATGGCACATATGAGCTATCATGGGTTGCAATAAAAAATATTGATAATTATACACTTTTCTGGTGTGAACACAATAAAACACAAATATGTGTGGGTAGAATGGACTTTGCTGTTTTGGATTCAAAAAAGAGTAATCATGTTATAGATTTACCCAGAGAATACCGATACCAGTTTGCAATAGCTGCTAATAATGGTTCAAAAACAAGTGGAATGATGTGGGCTAACTGTGACATATCAAAGGATGGATTTGTGATGTATAGTTTTCCAGTTCATTTGACATATGATGCACCTGGGAAGACATCTGTGACCTTGAAATTGCTTATGGATTATACATTTCAAGATGGAACTATAACTGGATATAATATAACCTACTGCCCTATAGTTCAAACAGGCAGTAATTGTGATAAGTCTTTTATTAACAGTTATAAGTTTATATCCAACCCTAAACAATTGCAAGTTAAAATAGAAAATTTGTTTCCATTTACAACCTATAAGTTTAGTTTATCCTTAAATACTATTTATGGACAAAAAACTATCGATAGTGCTACTGTTTTCATTACAACTTCTGAAGATACACCTACAAACCCAGTTAATATATCAATATCAGATATAAGAAACAATTCACTTGTCATTTCTTGGGATCCTCCGATTCACAAAAATGGTATTATTGGAAAATATGTCATTTACAATTATGACAAAGAAATATATGTCGATAGTGTATCTGGAACTGACACATCTCGCAGACAAGTTACTTTAAATGGACTTGATAGTTTTTCAAATTACTCTTTAACAGTGCAAGCTTGCAACATTTTAATTGGTCTATGTTCTAAACTAAGATCGAATGATTTTGTAAGTGTGGCAACTAAAGTAGGCTCTCCAAGTAGGCTTCGACCGCCAACCGTAAAAACCAACCCAAATAAGCTGCATTGGGAACCCCCTGAAATTCCTGGAGGTAGAGTAGATTCATATGAAATACAAAGAATCAAAGATGACTCAGCACCTGAAATTATAATCACATCCGGGTTGTCATATGCCCTGGACTACTGTGAGGGAGTAGTATTTTCGGAAACATACCAAGTGCGAGCGGTTAATTTGGATATGACGGTATCTAAAAACGGTAAACATGAAGTTGCTTATGTGGGACCATGGAGTGAACCAACTACTGTTGTATGTTGGTGCAAAAAGACATAAAATCTGCTAATAATAGATTTGAACCAAGTGGTAAGATGTGGGCTAACTCAAAGATGTATTTGTTATATGTAATCTTATTTTTATACTTTAAATACCTGCAATTTATAGAGCAGACAGAATACTACATGGAATAAATTAGTATTGTATTAATAGAGTTTCATTTTTCTTCAATATTTCCTGTTTCTTATATCTATCATTATTTTAATTCAATATGCCCATTACTAATTATGAAATGCATTATTATTAAATTGTTTTATGTTTGTTTTAATTAAATTTACAACTGGCACAATATTCGGAGTTACGACTACTCCGCAAGTATATCGTATATATTTTCAGGCGACGAATTTTCTTTATGGTTTTCTTAGTTTATTATTAGGTTAAAGGTAATATTAAACAACGTAAAACTATAAAATTAAACTGTAAAAGAATACAATCCTGAAGTTTCAAAAAGAATAATAAAAATGTTTAAGAATTCAATTCTGTACAGAATTGAATTCAACACAATTGAAAAAAAAACAAAATAACAACAAAAAATAGCAACAAACAAAAGGTACTTCTGATTCAGTGGTAGAGAAGTGTCCATAGTGTATATTGTACCTTAATTGTCAATTGATTACTCGTATGCTATTATTTATTCCGGTTAACAAACATTTAGGACGTCAAAATACGTTCACTACTTTTTTACTTATAATATATTCATAAAAGCTATTTTCAACTTATACAATTTTGAACAGAAAGTTCCCGAAAGAATGTTTTTAACTGCACAGTATTACTTATACTAATATTTTTTACGCTAACTTTATTGTACCATAATGGTGTAGAAGCTGGGAGGGAAATCAATAAATCTGAATAGAAATTATCAATTAAATAAATTACTTTTGCACTTTATGAAGAAACGAACCTAGAAGTTGATATTTTTTCAAATGATTCATTGGAAAAACCCAGAGATTGTTTTCAAATGAAGTTAGATAAAGATATTTAAATTATGCTTAGGTTTAATAGGTTATCCGTTCTCAATTTCGCAGTATTCTTATCATTGGAATGTATACTTTATATTATTTTAGACTCAGCGGGCCTACCTTGAAGTCTTATAGAAATATAAAAATAATCTTATTTTCGAATTCGTCCTAAAAGCAATGTTTTTGTAAAAATGTTTGAATAAGAAGTTTTGATGACGTCATCCTAAATCATTAATTTTTTTCTATAGGAAACATTAAGAACTCGTACCATGAAGTGTGTGACATTCGAAATATTAATGTAATATTGTTTTACGTCACGAAGCAGGAACAAAACAATATTGTTATTTAGAGCTCATGGTACAAATCAAAGTAATATTATTGTTATATTTTAAATCTTTTTAAAACTGTGATCATTTTAATAGTTAATGAGAGGCTGATAATAATTATCATTCTGAGCCTAATACAGAGAAAACCTTAAACTCTTAATTTGATATATTTAATATAGTATTGTATTTTATATAATTTTTGTTATGTATTAACATATTAAATTAAAATATAATATTAAATGAGTATAATAGCATATTAAATTAACTTGTTATTTATTAATAATATTTGTGTTAGATAATATGGATACCTTATCGAATCAAAACTTGAAATCGAATATTTCTTTTAATTTAAAGACTCTGGCGCAGTCTAATGAACGAACAAAAGGAAGCACATCGATTTAAACGCAAAATATCACAAGATTTAATCCAGCCACATATCCACTTCAATAACACAGTTTTTTACAAACTGTGTTATTGAAGAGGATGTGACACAGGTTGCATACCGAAAACGCCAATTATAGCAATATCTACAATACTGCTGAATGTCCCAAAGAAGGAGACTATTGTATGGGAAGTATTCCTAATATTTTAACACCTAACAATTAAAATATCTTGGTTCATTTCGTTACCGATTTATTCTTATAACCTAATATAATCCAATACGTACTTGAATTTTATAAGAAATAAATATATAAGTAAATTACCTTTGCTTCTTTATGAAACAAACAATCTGACAAGTTGTAACAAGAATAGAATTTTTATTTTATTTTCATCATTCTTAGATTTAATAGTTTATCAGGTTATTATTAAGAATTCGTACCATTTCAATATTAACTTTCTTAAAAAGTGATAATTATTGTTTTGATATTTAAGCTATAATATACTAAACAAGTAGCAATTAGTTTTTAAAGAGGTATATATTGTGATGATTTTAAAAGATATTGTAAATATCCTTTTTTCTCTCCTGTTGGTTATATTTTATTATACTATACAATGTTTTTGCCAAAAGTTTATTTGTTAAATTGATCTATCCCTTAACAAGATGCAGCATCATTCTGTATTTTATCTTCCACAAAAAAAAAACACAGTAAATTTTATGTTATAGCTTTAAATATACAAATATAAAGATATAATATTTATTATAAGACATTACCCCAGTTAATAACTTAACACGTAACATGTTACAGCAATAATTTACTATAATAGTGGATACTAGTGCTTGCTACAAAACACTTTTCTCTAATATGTTATTTTAGCTTATTCATGTATAATATTGTTACAATTTTTAATGATATCTAGTAAATAATTGTACAACATTGTACCCTCACATCGTATATTTTTATTACCATAGGTTTTTGTCCGAGGCTGACAAATATGTATTTTGTTTTGTTTCTTAGATTATGTTAAATAATTTTTGGTGTAAATGTTATATTGGAATATATATTACTAGTAGTTATTTTTATAATTAGATTGCACGTGTTGTATGTGTACATTTGATTGATATTCAGGAGTTTCCTTTTGCCTTTATTAGTTTATTTCGTAATCGTTGCAGTTTATTAAGATGTATTTGAGCAGCTGATACCCAAATTCCTATTAAATATTCCAGGTGTTGCTTGGCTAGGGTATAGTAAATTGTGGGAATGCAATTAGAAACTTTTCGTAACGCCCCGTGAGTGATGACAGTTTTGATTTTATTTGATACATATATGGATATAGTACAGGATCCCTAGAACACTTCATCGTTTATTACTATCAAGATGATTTTTCGTGGGTAGCTTCGTTTGGACTAGACGGACAAGTTTTTTAATTAATAAGATAATTATATTTGAAAATAGATAACAATTTATATATTTTATATATTTATAAATATATTTTTTATATATTTATGAATATTATGATAGATATATATACATTTATAGATATGATGTATAATATACATACTTCATTTCATTTTGTATACCCAAATTACTAGTCTTGTAGGACTTATAAAAGATACCTTCTTTTTGTAGGACATTGTTTTATTTGGATGACAAATATATAAACCTATCATCTGATACCTTTCTCCTACAGTTACCAATAAAAAAAAGTCCTGCGATATTGACAACTTCTGAGGGTAGGACCAAGACGACATACACAATTTGAATTACAATGTGAGTAGTAAACTATGCAAATGTTAGCTAACCAATAAAAAAAAAATTGCTGGTTAGTAATTATTTTTCATGGCCTTGTTAATGATACATGTTGGAGAAGGGAGACTCCTTAACAAAACCTTATATTTTGTGGGACAAATATTTTTTAACGTTATTTAGATGATTATCTCGATAATTAACAAAGAAAAATTCGGCTAGTAATAAATTTATAAAATTCGTCAAATCAACATATTTTGTCATTGCTATCCTTATTAGCTACCATTTACTAACATTACTGTAAGGAAAAACTTGGGCGTTTAGTCAAAACGAAGCTACTAACGAAAAATCAGCTTGATAGTAATAAACGATGAAAAGTGTTTTAGGGATTCTGTACTAATAGCATGTACGTTTTTCAATTAAAACTAGATATAAATATTTTTCTTTTTCAACTTTATTTAGACTACAGTTATTTATATTAAGTGGATTGTAATAAGGATCTTTTTACTTTGAAAATCAAATGACGTTTTTGTTTTATTAATTCTAAGTAGATTATAAAGGAACCATTCATTTATTATGTCAAGGTTATCTTGTGCTTGTGTTATAACTTGGTGAATCCACTGTGCAAAATAAAAAAGGCAAGTAAAGTTTACAAATACAAGTACATAAAAAATCCATCTTCAAGTCCACCTATCTTCTTATTCACAGTTAGCCAACATCATTCCACTTGGTGCATGCTAATGCATATGTAATGCGGATATTGTGTCGTCTATTTACATACAACAGTTGTTGGTTCACTCCATGGTCCCACAGCTCTTTTATATTCACCATTTTCAGATACAGTCTTATAAACATTTACCGCTCGCACTTGGTATGTTTCCGAAGATACTTCTCCCTCACAGTATTCTAAGGCATATGACAAGTCTGTTGTGTTTATAATTTCAGGTGTTGAGTTATCTTTGATTCTTTGTATTTCATATAAATCAACTCTGCCTCCAGGAATTTCAGGGGGCTTCCAATTCAGCTTAACTACTTTGTTTTTTACCGTTGGTGCTTTCAGTCTACTTGGAGAGCCTATTTTAGTTGTTATATTTACAGGGTCATTGTATTTTAGTTGAGAACATAAGCTGCTTGGAATGGCGCAAGCTTGCAGAGTTAAAGAATAATTTGAAAAACTTTGAAGATCAGTTATAGTAGCTTGCCTGTGCGTTATGTTCCATCTAAAATCATTTACATAGTATAATTCTTTGCCATAATTATAAATCACATATTGTGCAATTATAACATTTCTGTAAATCGGAGTATCCCAAGAAATGACAAAAGAAGTACTTTTTATATCTGATATTGATATATTAAATGTGTTTCTGGGTATATCTTCAGAAGTTGTGATAAAAACATTCGCGTAAATATCGGCATCCTTTTGTCCAAAAATAGTATGCAAGGCGAAACTGAACTTATAAGTTGTAAATGGATTTAAATTTTCTATCTTAACTTGCATTTGCTTAGGGTTGGATATCAACTCATGTCTGATATTAAAAGACTTGTCACATCTACTGGTTGCTTCAAATATGGGACAGTAACTTATATTATATCCAGTTATAATTCCATCTGGAAGTGCACAATTAATACTAACTTTCAAAGTTATAAATGTTTTCCCACGTGCATCATGTACTAAATAAATTGGAGAACCATAGATATCAGAGCGATCCTGTGATATGTCACAGTTAGCCCACATCATTCCACTTGTTTTTGAACCATTATTAGCAGCTATTGCAAACTGATATCGGTATTCTCTGGGTAAATCTATAACATGATTACTCTTTTTTGAATCCAAAACAGCAAAATCCATTCTACCCTTACATATTCGTTCTGTTTCTGTTCGTTCACACCAGAAAAGTGTGTAATTATCAATATTGTTTATTGGAACCCAAGATAGCTCACATGTACCATTCTCATGTGCCAATATTGTAAATGTTTTAGGTATTAATGAACGAGTGTCTTTTTCAGCAGGTATATAGAGTTGGCTGCTATTTAGAGAATAGCCTTCGTCATTAACTGACCACACTGTGATATCCAATGCGTTTAATGTGGCATTAAGTGTAACATAGCTTGAACTTTTAGTTTTATCAGCATATACAGTTTGAGTTTTGTTTCCTTGAGTTACGAGAACCTTGTATGTGAAATTTGATCCAGCCTCCTCGTATTCTTCTAATTGTTTCCAATACACATAAATTACTTTATCATTAGTGTTATCAGATTTATGAAAAGCTCCTGTAATTGTATCTGGTGGCCTTTTTGGTCTTTCACTAGCAGTATAGAAAAAACAATAACTAAAATCAGACCAGAACTCTCTTCTGACAGCTTTTTTAGATTTTATAAACACTCTTACTTCGTACTGCTTATGGGCATATGGAAGATTAGCCAGTTGAAATCTATAAGTTTTATTTCTTGTTGGTAGAAATGATGCATTAACTCTGTGAAATTGTGTTGTGTTATCAATTTTAGCTATTTGATATTCTATTATGTGATCTAGTCCACAATGTAATAAATCAACCATTTTATCAGGAACCCTCCACATTAGCTCAACACTGTGAGATTTATTTTCAATTATTTTTAAATCGTAAGGAGGGGCCGGCTTTACAATTGAACAATGATCAATTGTGAAGTTTTGATCATTACAACCAAAAACATTACATGCATTTAGATAGAAGTACAGCTTCTCTTCAATTTGTTTATACCTGGGTTTGTTGGTTGTATTCCAAGCACAATATATATTCGTGCTAGTACCAAATTTTTCTAAATAACAAGTTGGAGCTGCCAAGTTATTATTACCAGAGAAAGATACCGAGTAATTAATTTTACTTAATGAATGTGTACCTGTCCATGAACAGTTCAAGATTTCTAAATTATATGAAATACAATTGAAGTCTGTCACATTTGTTGGAGAACTTTCAACAAGTACTCGAGTTATACATTTTTTTCCATTTCGTTTATTATGACAATAATATGTGCATGATTGCTTTTCAGGTTTTTCAATATACAATCTTCTTGTTGTACCATTTACAACTTCGGACGTAAGATGGGTTCCTTGGTAAATGGAGAACTGAATATCACTTGAAGAATAACTTTCAGTAACACAAAATAATTCTATAGGTTGACCATACTCTACTATAATTTTACCTTGTGGATATATAATAACTGTGTTATCTATATCGACACATTCTGTAATATCACACGAAAGACTCAAAAGACACCATGTCCATAAGTTTGACTGGAGTCTTCTCCGGAAACTTGTGCACTTTTTTTTTCTATAATGTTCTGAATAATCCGTCATAATTAAAAATAAATTCCCTAAATACTTTTTATAAACCACATTACAACATTATAATACAAGCTGTTTCTTCGAGCTTACTTTTGTAAACGATAATTTCAAATTTATTTTGCTGTGCAATTTAAGGGTGCACTATCGTCTATCTTCTCGTAGTTCATACAATGTTTATTAAGTCACTGACAGCGCGTTGATAAATGATTGCACTTTAGGATATCACAGGACTCAGAGTTGATAGAACAGGATGTTACAATTGTTACCTATTAACTGAGAATCGCTCTCAATATTTCCTTGACTTTATTTAAAATCGTTTAAGGCAGATATTTTATTGGAAGGAAATGCAACACAAGCGTAATGGTTGTTTTACATTTCCTATCTTTCAAATCAAACAACAACTTAATCACGACAAACATTTAAACCATTAACTTTATTCAGAATAAACGAAACCGAAAATGAATTATTTCGCATGCTCTTCTTGGGCCTGTTTTGTAAAAAAGACACCATTGTCTGTAGTAGAGCGACCTCTTGTAGAATTTGCTTCGTTTCTTATTTTGCAAATTGGTTTTATTAAAATTATCTACTTATTGATTGTATATGTTTTTTATTTAGCACTTGTGAAGGTAATACCGATATTGGTCTGTAAATTCATTAATCTGTTTCATGAGGGCACGAAACTGCCCACAAAAAATGCAGTCGTTATGAATATTCCAGAAATATTTATTAACGGAAAAAATAATTATTTTTAGCAGAGGCTATAGTTCAAGCTCACAACATTTTTACTTCAAGTAGATTACAACTCACATTACAATCACCGAAAATGGTCAAAGGGAAGTTTTATTACATATGCCTAATATTTTGTCAAAAGTTTCGGAAAAAATAGGCGTAAACGGCGTCTACCTGAATTCTATTAGCACAAAATCAATAAATTCACAAAGATTGATTTCGTTGATTTTCCCTTAATAAATCCATATTGTTAGTTATAATAATTATAGGTTCTAAATAGCAGTATATTGATACATAAATATATATTTTATTCAAACATCTTGGAATGCAGCTTAATCTCGAAAAGATATTTCGAGAAATCACTTTTAAACTGTGTCTATTTGGAAGGCATTGTGCACTTCGTCAAAGATTCAGGAAAAATAATAAATAATGGAAAACTTAAGAAAACAGCAATTCTTTAAAAATATTCCAAATATCATTATAACGTGATGTTCATAATTTGAAAGTCACTTTTATTGCTTGCAATTTTTTTCGCACATAGTGATGAAATCTTCTTTGAAAATAGTTTTAAGAGACTACCGAATGTTTTATATTAAAAAATTCGTAATTAATTATGAATCTTTTACATATTTACCCTGTTGAAGTCACATTAGTAATATTATAATTTGCACGATTAGTTTCTAACAGAAAAGTAATTAAGGATGCCTTTACAGTTTTGTTGAAAATCATCAACTTTTCGGTACATATTGCTGCAAAATCAAACTTAAAGTAATATAATCTTTACTGTTAGCAGATAAAATGTTTCTTTATTATTTCCTATAAAAAAAAACATCAAAAAAGCTTGGATATATGACAACTATCTAACGTCACGTCTAAATTGGTCTTTTCTAGTTTACGATCTTAATAAAACCCTTTTGTCAAAGTTAGATGCAAAAGTCATAAAGATATTGAAATCATGGTTTGGGCTGGCGCGTTCTTCGGAAACAATTTTGGGATGAAATTAAAGAAACCATAGGAGCTCTATAGACACCTAAGAGTTACCAAAAGCTATCATCGAAAAATCTCATGATGATATTGTAACATCTCTTCCAAAATATAAAAATGCATCAGAGCTGGAGTCACGACTTCAATTCCATAAACAATTCATGATAGGTGCTCCAACAAATAAAGTAGGGTTAGGATCTAACGGGAAATTTGGGGATATAGACGTAACAAAATCCGCGATGAATCTAGAAATTCAAAATGAGTGGGTCACCATAGGCGACTTTTGTATTCCATTAGCATTGAGGTGGCGCACCTTACTTCATGATAGGTCTTCAGCTTTATTAAAATTCTAAAAATGTAAATGCATTCCAAATGACTCTCCCAGATCAAAGTAATTTAGTAAGATGGGGTAAAGCTACCGAAAAGTCTTGCAATATCTGTGGGGAGACAGTAGGAACGGCTAAACACTTGTTGGTAGGGTGTAGGGTGCTATTGGAAAAAGGTCAACACTCGCGGCGCCACGATAAAGTATTGGGGATCATACGTGAAGCGGTTAGTCTTTCAGTAGCTAGACCGCAAAAGGGTATAACAACCACCAAAAGATTCATAGAGTTCATTAAAGAAGGCTCGTCTAAAAAAACAAAACAAAAGCCTCCCTCTATCTTGGAGGCGGCGGCAACCAGTTGAGGTGAGCGTAAATACACATTTTAAAGGGGCCCCTTAAACCTACACTTGGGTCGCAACGCGATGGGCCCGGCACTCGCACGGGGAATCCATGGTTTGCTAAGAAGTTTCGTCTCTCTTTTGCTATAAGTACGTAAGGATAATTATCAATTAGTATTGACTTCACGGCGTGACCCGAAGGTATACTGGTGGAGGGATGCTACTGAATCTCCTAGACAAATAGGGCTAGGTCCTCCGAGCCTTTTTGATAAGATCTTATGGTCGGACTTGATATGTATTAGTTGTATAAGTTAATATATTATAGTAAACACAATACTGTGAAATTCAATATATATATTTTTTTTTATTGTAGTGCGCCAGGTGATAATCTATGAGTATTTAGCGACTATTAGACATCAGACTAAGATATACTTAGCTTTGATAAATATGAAAGTAAGCAAATAACTTTTTAATTACAAATTTATAATAGGTTTTCAGCTTTCAGCACTCATTTTCAACATAAGCTTTAACTAAGAATAATGTTATATTTTGATTTTGACAAATCTTTTCTAATATTATAAAGTTTATTTGTTAGAGGTAATCTATAAAGTAAGTTATCTAAATATGTCTTAAACAATATTTAGAAATAACTTTTATGTTGAATCTAAGCTATATTATTCCTTTGAAATAGGGCTTTTCGTAGAGAACCATTATGAAATAATATTGACCAATAAAATCTCGAGCTAAGGAGTTTCTTACAAGCCCTCTTTTCTGTTCTTATGGAAGCAGTCGCGGGCAATAGCTAGTAAACAATAAAGAAAATAATGACTTAACTGAAAATATTACCTAATATAACTATCAAAAAGCTTAAAAAGATAATATGTTAGAAAAGGCAGGTCTATACTCAAAAACATATTATGTTGCCCTCGATATTTGCACCTGCTCACAAAATTTATCACCAGGTCAAATAAGTGACATCTTTTTTTTCTTTACAAATTATGACAGCAGTAAGGACGACATTCGTGCACAATTTTAGATTATTTTTCTTATGATTAGTTTTCGTTCAAAAAGTTAATACAAGACAATCAAGAATTAATTGGTTAAAATAAATTCTAATCTTATGTCAGCTTTACATTTTATAGACAAATAAACTGTATTATTTATTTAAATGTCTCAATTTCTTAATAATGTCACTTGTTTTTTATTAATATGCATATGTGGTCGTATTTATGAACCAGAAATGAAAGAACGATTTGTTAAACATATAGTTGTACAGAATGATAACTTCACTCAAAAAGTAAAGACCCTTGAGGGTAGTAAAAGAAATACCATAACTTTTCAAAGGAAATCTATAAAATTTTAAGATAGCAAAAAATTCTTATGCTCAAATAGTATTCGTAAATTCTTAACGTGAAATGGTATGCTCTAGTTTCAAAAGCTCATAAATCTCTAACTTACTTTGTGGGAGTTTACACGAATCTTAGTGTCTATGTGTGTTAAAAAAGTTAGTCGACTGTAAATTGAAAAAGTATTTATTTATTAATAAACTTTCACTATTCCGTCTCAGATACCGATGCGTCTGATACTATTTTAGGTTTAAACACTAAAAAACAATGGTTACTGAGATTATTTTGGCCAAATTCATGGAGTTATAAGACTCCGTGGCTTGCAAATTATTAAAAACGTTGAAAGTATAGGTCGTTTGGCAATTACCTATCACTAGCGGTATTCCAACTTAGACCTAATGTACTTGGATATTCGCATAAACCTACAATGGAAATTTGGTTTACTGTAATTGATAATTTGGGCTTGTATTTAGGCATGCTGAAAACCCGCCAGCGAAGAAACTGATGACCGACGGGCTATGTTGGACTACGCAGCAACATAGATGACACTGTCATTTTCAAATCTACCCACTAAAAAACCAACGGTTGCCCTCATCGCCTTAGTCGGACGGAACGGGATCGTTTTCGCACTCACCGTGACGATCCAGATTACGCTTCAAATGAAGGTGCCCCGAGCAATTAGGCCTATACAAGGTAAGAGCGTGACCCACACTCCCTTGCCACCAAGGAAGCAGAACCAGACCTAAGAGATCATAAATATCAATTAACACGAATATGTATACAAATGTGTGTAGTATAGTGCTAAATTCACGCGACCGGGCACGGTTTCCTAGAGATTGCGGGTTCAAACCGAGGGGCCCGTATCGATTTTTTTTCAGTCTATATTTAAAAATGTAAATAAACTTTAACATGGCTGTTTATATATAATAAACATATTTATAGATATTTTCAAACAGGTGAAAATATATAGCATAAAGTGATATAAAATAAAAACACAAATGGAAAATAAAATCGATATATATAATAAATATTTGTAAATTATAAATAGTAGTATCCTGATAACATAATTGAATATCATAATATCTAATATTATAATAAAAAAATCATACGTACATATAGCAAATATTTACATTCCGTGCAAATTGTAATCTATACAAATAAATAAAATTGTATTCTGTTAAAATAACCACTTTTTACTACATGCATATGAATATATTAGACGGCACACACGCCAAAATAAACATATTTTTTTGTCTGTCTGTCTGTTTGTCGGCTAATCTCTGAATCGGCCGGACCGATTTTGACGAGCCTCTCTCTGGCAGGTAGCTGATTTAATAATGATTAACTTGTAATAAGTAAAATTGGATTGTAATATTAAAATAATAAACACACGACAACGAATAAATAATGACCAAATAAGAAAAACTAATGGACGTTATATTGCGTGGCGAGAAAAACATAACTGTGGGTTCTTATCTTATACTGCTTAGCAAAGTTTTAAGGTGAAAAGATGAGTCAAAACAAAGACGAATGCTACAAGTGTTGTTCTTTTAGCCCAAAAAATTCGTTCACCAAGTATTGTTTTTAAGTTGAAATGCTAAGACAATAAAAAAACTCAACTTTTTTGTTAAATTCAACTTTCATTCAAACCTGTTCACGTGGCACTTTCAAATTGTGTTAAATAAAAAAAGGAAAATTAGTAACAGTACGTTTTTAAAAAAATAAAACAAATACGTTGAATACAATTATAAAATATATGAAGCAACATCGAAATCATGAAATAGTAATGTAACTACTTTTATTCAAAATCAGCTGCCATTTGTTATGGAAATTCTAAAACGTCATAATGACAGTTGACACAGATATCAAATGTGAAGAAGAGTCAGATCATTTATGTATACCGCAATATTTGATGCAATTATGGGTTTTTAGTTTACAAAAAATGGTCAGTTATTTTGTAAAACGTAGTCAGGGTACTTCTATATTCACACAATAAGGAAAAAATATAAATTAAACGAACCGTAATTTATATCATAGACAATGAAATGAATTGAAGTTTAAATAAAATCGTTTGAAAATTTTTAAAAGACCATTATGTACTATAAAATGGAATCAATCCGTGTCATGTAATGTTCCATATTCCATACAAACACCAATTTATGGCTATATAGCCATATCACTCTGAAAAATAAAGTTTATTTTTATACATATATTTTATCATATTTTTTTATTAGAGTATATTTCGTTAAAATATTTGACACAAAATACATTTTTATTATTTATTGAAATTGAAAATATGACACCAAATAGATAATAATCAAAAATATCATAATATATTAAGTTATTATATTTTTTGTATATTGTAACATTATAAAATCTATTGATTCATTTTGCACCGACGTGAAGTTGGCGTTACTCAGAAATCAGAAATACTTCAAAGTTTTTCATTATATTTTATGTAAGTAGCAAGTCGTTTTAAATTTTCATGCTTTCTCGGAGATTCGAGACGCAAATTTCAAAGTTTTATGAGCAGACCCACTTCAGTGTTTAAAGAAACTAGTCAAAGCTTAATGAAAGTAATGTTGTGTGTTCGAACTTAGTCAACCTTGTGTCAACGTTACAAGTGGACAGTGCGCCATTGAGCTCCTCACTTAAAAAATAAAACAAATGTGTTTATCGTTTCTTGAAGAAGGCTTGAAAATATAGCTAGTGTAAATCGTAATGTTATTTATAAAAGGTGTTTAAAGGAGACTGCGTTAGTGATGGCAGATTGTTCCGAACCGCGTAAAAAAACAAAGTGTAGAATTTCTAAGAAAGGACCACAGTTGCGATCATGGATTTGGTGTTTTTTGATAAAGTGTTTAATAAGTTTGCCGTGTATATTTACAAAATGTCTCGGCGTAGATATAACAGTTGCAATTTATCCACCAGGTGAAATTATAGTAGAGTATGGTCAACCATTAGAACTATTTTGTGTTGGAGAGAACTTTTCTTCAAATGATACTCTGTTCTTATTAGGTGGTAATCATATTAAATCGGAGGTTTTAAATAGTACAACAAGGAGATTGTATATAAAAAAGCCTGAAAAGCAATCAAGCACATACTATTGCCATAATAAACGAAATGGAAAAAATTGTATAACTCGAGTACTTGTAGAAAGTCCTCCAACAGATGTTACAGACTTCAACTGTATTTCATATAACCTGGAAATACTAAACTGTTCATGGACAAGTATACATTCACTAAGTAAAATGAATTACTCAGTAACTTTTTCTGGAAATAATAACTTGGCAACTCCAGCTTGTTATTCTGAAAAAGTAAGTTCTAGCTCAAAAATATATTGTGCTTGGAATACAACTAGTAAACCTAGATATAGACAGCAAGAAGAGAAGCAGTACTTCTATTTAAATGCATGTAATGTTTTTGGTTGTAATGATCAAAACTTTACCATTGATCATTTTTCAATTGTAAAACCGGAGCCTCCTTACGATTTACAAGTATTAGAAAATCGACCCCACAGTGTTGACCTAATGTGGAGGATTCCTGATAACATGGTTGATTTATTACATTGTGGACTAGATCACATAATAGAATATCAAATAGCTAAAATTGATAACACAACACAATTTCACAGAGTTAATGCATCATTTCTACCAGCAAAAAATAAAACTTATAGATTTCAACTGGCTAATCTTCCATATGCCCATAAGCAGTATGAAGTAAGAGTGTTTATTAAATCTAAAAAGGCTGTCAAAAGAGAGTTCTGGTCTGATTTTAGCTATAATGTTTTCTATACTGCTAGTGAAAGACCAAAAAGGCCACCAGATACAATTACAGGAGCTTTTCATAAATCTGCTTATAGTAATAATAGAGTTATTTATGTGTATTGGAAACAATTGGAAGAATATGAGGAGGCTGGAACAAATTTCACATACAAGGTTCTTGTATCTCAAGGAAACAAAACTCAAACTGTATATTCTGATAAAACTAAAAGTTCAAGCTATGTTACACTTAATGCAACACTAAATGCATTGGATATCACAGTGTGGTCAGTTAATGACAAAGGCTCTTCTCTAAATAGCAGCCATCTTTATATACCGGCTGAAAAAGATACTCATTCGTTGAAACTTACTTCATTTACTAAATTAGCATATGAGAATGGCACATATGAGCTATCATGGGTTGCAATAAAAAATATTGATAATTATACACTTTTCTGGTGTGAACACAATAAAACACAAATATGTATGGGTAGAATGGACTTTGCTGTTTTGGATTCAAAAAAGAGTAATCATGTTATAGATTTACCCAGAGAATACCGATATCAGTTTGCAATAGCTGCTAATAATGGTTCAAAAACAAGTGGAATGATGTGGGCTAACTGTGACATATCAAAGGATGGATTTGTGATGTATGGTTTTCCAGTTCATTTGACATATGATGCACCTGGGAAGACATCTGTGACTTTGAAATTGCTTATGGATTGTGCACTTCAAGATGGAATTATAACTGGATATAATATAACTTACTGTCCTATAGTTCAAACAAGCAGTAATTGTGACAAATCTTTTAATAACAGTTATAAGTTTATATCCAATCCCAAGCAGATGCAAGTTAAAATAGAAAATTTGTTTCCATTTAGAACCTATCAGTTTAGTTTAGCCTTAAATACTATTTATGGACAAAAAACTATAGATAATGCTACTGCAGTCATTACAACTTCTGAAGATACACCTACAAACCCAGTTAATATATCAATATCAGATATAAGAAACACTTCACTAGTAATTTCTTGGGATCCTCCAATTCACAAGAATGGAAATATTGGAAAATATGTCATTTACAATTATGACAAAGAAATATATGTTGATAGTGTATCTGGAACTGACACATCCCGCAGACAAGTTACTATAACTGGGCTTCAAGGTTTTTCAAATTACTCCTTAGCAGTGCAAGCCTGTAACATTCCTATAGGCCTATGTTCTATACTAAGATCCAATGACTCTGTATTTGTAACAACCAAAATAGGCTCTCCAAGTAAGCTTAGGGCGCCAACTGTAAGTAACAACCCAAATAAGCTGCATTGGAAATACCCTGAAATCCCTGGAGGTAGAGTCAATTTATATGAAATACAAAGAATCAAAGATGACTCCGCACCTGAAATTATAAACACAACAGAGTTGTCATATTCCCTGGACTACTGTGTGGGAGTAGTATCTTCAGAAACATACCAAGTGCGAGCAGTTAATTTTGATCCATCATTACCTAAGAACGGTGTATATGCGGGACCATGGAGTGAACCAAGTAATGTGGCATGTAGAAGTAAGGATGGTTTGACTATGATTTTTATTTTTATGGCCGTATTTTCATTAATAGCTGTTGCTTATGGCTCAATCAAGTTATACAAGAAATATAGGAAAATGGAAGATATTAAGCCAGTCTTACCCAGTGGCTTAGGTATTCCAGAAAAGGATATATCAAAATATACTTTTGGTAACTGGAATCCTACAACCAAGGAAGAGAAGCCCCCATCTGATGAAATGCTGTTATTGCCGAATAGTAAAACCACAGTCTCAACGGATATAAAACAAAAAGATGACAACTGTGCTGCAAGCAACCATACAGATAGTACTGCTTTGTCAGACTCGTCAAGAGTACCTGTTGAGAGACAAGTTTCATCATCAGAAGAAAGTTCAGAAACTTCAGTTAATTTAGAAGCAGTTTCAGAAAAAGATGATGATGGCAATGAAATTCAAGAAGATGGATCTTCATCTTCAGATACTGAAACTTCCCCTGAAAACTCACCATACTTTAGTGACAAAGCTTTTAAGAAAAATCCAACTAGTGGTTACGTCCAACCAGTCGTGAATCCATCTACAGGTTATGTTCAATCAGCACCAGCACCTGTGCTGACTAAATCTCCATCTTCAAGTACTGGAACTCAACCAGCTAGTAACAGTTACGTTATGGCAGGCTTGCCACCACCTGTCTTTGCTTCTAATGCAGCAGCAGTAACAAATCCACCTACTCTATCTTCAGGGTACGTGCTACCCGAAGAAGCACAAGCTAGGTTCATGATGAATACCAACAAATTGGGACCACATCCCAAGGCTGTCGGCCCAGAAAGCTTACCAACAATGCCCTCCTTGCCACCTCCAGCGAAACAAAACGCTGACAACAGCTATATACAGCTGCAGTCATTAGACTCTTTGCCTAGTCTTAAGTTAAACGAACGTAACGCTTTTCCTACTAAACAGCCATCAAGCGGCTACGTTAGCTCCGCGGATGTGGTAATCAACAAACATTTGAATAATATACTAACAGCTGGTCAGCACGCCGAAGAATCTGCCATATTGGATCCGACGATGTCTCCGGACGCATACTGTCGGTTTTCATGGAGCACTGACCCAGCAAACGACAACTTGAATACCCTTCTCAGCGACTCCCCCTCTCGGACTTACAAGAATTAAAATATATAGTTTATAATAGTGACACGGTACTGATAAATAGAAGTAGACTTATGGTGACTGAATTGTAAATACGAAATACATAAACAATAGCTTTACATAGACATTATTGGTTGTAATAGTAATTCACACGAGGTATTGTGTGTTGTCTAGTGATAATTCTTGTGCCTTATTAATTTATTTTAGGTGTTATAAAAAGAAGCTTTGTAGGTAAGATTTATTTGGTTATGATATTTAAATATAATATGTA
This sequence comes from Dircenna loreta, assembly GCA_963555665.1. Lineage (NCBI taxonomy): Eukaryota > Metazoa > Arthropoda > Insecta > Lepidoptera > Nymphalidae > Dircenna > Dircenna loreta. The sequence continues at coordinate 1,279,901 of OY743097.1, read as the reverse complement.
TTGCAATATGAATTTCTCCAACGCAACGTGACTCGCCTAAAGTTGCTAGTTGGTTTAGTAACAACGATAAACCGTTTATATTATGATAAACCTTTTTTTGATCCTTTGATGACAGTCAAAAAACATTAATAAAATTTGAATTAAAAGCGATTTATGAAATTTGCTGATTTTACACCATTTCGATTAAACTTGTCTTGTAACTTTGGGAATGCGCTGGTTTTTTTGTAAATTCATAGTTTTCCATAAAAAAAATACTGTCATATCAAAAAAAAGAGACAAATATTTTAGATTTAGCGTTGATATATTTATGTAGGAATACATAGTTTACAAAAATAAGTTTACTGAAATTAAGTCACCATAGTATTTTTGTTTTGTTACAGATTTTGCCTACGTCATAAATATTACTATGGAAGGTCTTTATAAAATCAATTTAATACCAAACGACCTTAGTGTCGAAGAAACAATTTTACAAATAGCCGACACATTGGACAATTTAAATGAAATTGTTAACGATGTATTTACACGTATAACAAACAAAGTTAAAATAAACATTGAAAAGACAACGAAACTTCAGGAAAGAATTGATAATTCTAGAAGAAATGTTGAAAAACTTTCCGGGACACAAAAGGCAATAAAAGTCTTTTCCAGCGCTAAATATCCAGCGGCTATAATGCACGATCATTACAAATCTATCTTCGACTCGACCAAATATCACTATGAGCCCAAGAAAGTTAGTCTAAGTGGAAAGTCTTCGAGGCAGGCTAATGAAAAATCAATTCAGGTACTGAAAGATGAAATGTGGACTATTTTGTTGTATGATATACTCCATGTATACTATCCATGTATACCATGTATACTAACCGTACTCCATGTATTAGTTTTGATAGTATGAAACGTTGATAGTTTTCGAGCAGTCACGAAACGATCGACGTTTCGTCCTACCAAAACTCATACTAAGGGTACTGAACAGTTTAGTTATACCAATACGATTTTATTCATTTTATATCTATATATATATTGAATACCGTTAAGCTCAGTCATTAAATTGGTTAAAACCAACCAAAAAAAAACCCCAACTCAAGATTATTTTACTTATACTTAATGGTTTTTACTTTTACTTAATGGTTCTGCTGAAGCAGAGAAACCTACAAAATATCAAAAAAATTAAATAGACGTTCTTGAGTTATGAATGGTGTAACTTAAACGATTTACCACATATATAAATAAATTTGTACAGGAAAAACTCCACTTCTTCCACGTAAAAGTGTCTGAACCCAAAATTGGTAAACCTAAACAAGATTTCGATTTGCAAACTGTCTTGGACACCATCACCAGTGTTGGAGATCTTTTAATATATAACAGTGACGAGAGTCCATATTTCGGAGCTAAAAGCAAAGGACAAACTTACATACCCAGGGTCAACGCAAGAGTTGATAAATCTCTAGATGAAGCTCCACCGTCTATAATGAAAAAGAATGTGCTGAAAAGAGAAATTGATGAATATATGTACGCTCCTGGAATGGGCATGGTGAGTTTATTTCAAATACGCTAATTTTAACATTTTGCCAAAAAAAAACTAGTTAATAATGACAAAATATCACTAATTTAGTATGGTTTCTAGTTTATAAATATACAATTGATGATATATATACAGGACAATTTCCTAGAGGTCACAGGTTTGATTCCTGTCTATGAACAATATGGTTAAAACCACCATATTATATATTGGCAGGAATTAACCCATTATGTAAAAGCATTAAACTCGTAACAGGTACCGGAGCTAGATATGCCCCTGGATCTGCCCCATTTACCAGGCATAGCTGGTGATGTTCAGTTCTCGGTAACAGATGAGGGTTCAATAGCACCATCAGCTGTTACCTCACCAGTTGTTCCAATAAATCCGTTGATTGAAGCGGAAGTTCACGAACTGCCAGACTTGGGGCTGCCTGATATGCAAGTGCTACCTGATCTGCAAGATCTGCACCCGAAAGATGTAGCATCAGATTTGCCGGATGCACCACCAGCCCCGGCAGTGATATCCCCAGCCATGCCCCCACCCCCACCACCGCCACCACCACCACCACCACCGCCGCCGCCCATGGAGATAGCATCACCAGAGCAAAAAAGGTCAGTTTCTTAAGATATATAACACGAGCTATCAATTACAATGAATGAATTAGTTACAATTATAACAATATATATTTTTTCGATATATAGTCGTTTTTATTTTGTTTTGTCTAAACTAATATTATGAAGAGGAAACATTTTAATTTGTGTTTTTGTTTGTATGTTTGTAAGGTTTTCTCACAAAAACTGCTGAACTGATTTCAATAATTCTTTCACCATTAGAGAGCTGCATCTTCATTGAGAGTTATAGTTATCCCTTATAATACGCAATAATGTAACCCAAGGTGTAAAAAAAATACATCAAAATTAGTCATCGCATGCGCTGCGAAAACTATTGATTATAGAACAACAAAATGTTCTACAGTCTGATAGCACGTATTAATATCTACAAAAAAATACCGTATGTCCAACTAGTGTATTCACGAAACTACAACTACTTTTTAAAAAGTTGATAAAAGTTGATAAATTATCAAACCATATTGTTCATACCTCTGTATTAATCCTTATACCATTAAAATATAATTTATTAAATAGGATTTTTATGAAATAGGTTATATATTAGGCCGTTTCAAATCCTGTAAAATAATTTTTATTAAAAACGGACATTCCATTTCAAAAGATAAAACGAATTTTAAAACGTCAATCTAAAGAAAATAATGCAATAATAAAATAATGCGGTGTGGGTCGCCCCGCGCAGAGTAGCGGTTAACACTGAGGGGGCCATCAATATGTGTTCTTTTAAGTTAATTTATTGGAGGTAATCTTCAAAGTAAGTTATCCAAATCTAAAAATGTCTTAACCAATATTTAGAAATAACTTTCACGTTGCATTTAAGCTATATTATATTATACCCTTGTAATAATAATAGAATTATTCGTTTATAGCAATTTTGTAAATAAAGATGACAAAAAAATCTCGAGCGAAGGAGTTTCTTATGAGCTCTGTATTCCGAGTTCTTCGCGGACGAAATCGCGAGCTACGGCTAGTTTTAGATAAATTAAATATTTTAGATGGAATATCCAGCATGTGTGCCAGTTTTATTGTAAATGTATAGGATAATTTGGTTTAGTTTTCAATTACTATGAAAATAATTGTAAAAAAGTTTATTTCAAACATTACCGTCGGTTGTGGCTTCTTTAAATGTTTTTCCAATAAAGATTATTATATATAGAATGCTATTAATATAAGCATGACAGCTCAATTCGCAAAGAATTCGCAGAACGGTTTTCCAGAGATCACGGTTTGGAATCCTACCCTTATCGATACATTTGTCATATATTTATTTATAAAAAAAATACTTTAATATCATATATACATACTTTAATTTACCTCAATTTGGGGTAAAAAATATACTCGATACATTATATATATATATATATATATATAATAAATATTTGCGTAATAAAAAATAAATGCTTTACCACGTTTGTTTACCTTAAATTTGAGTAATATTTTCATAAATAATCTAAGTCGTAACTGGACTCTTGTAGGAGTTATATGAAATGTTGAAATTATGCAAACAAAATCAAAAGAATCTCGTATCGATATAAACTCTCTATTCACGACCGGTTTGAGACGTCCCGTGAACAAAGTAATCAACGTATTTCCTTTTAAAAGCTTGACATTTCATACATATTAGTAATAATTAATTTAGAATTATTTGAATAATCTTTCGTTCCTGTAAATAAATAGGTTGGATTGTGTCATATTTGTCCCTTTTTGGTTATCTGTCAAAATTGACATTAAAACAATGCTTTTTATATCCTTTCCCTAATATTTTACTTTTGAATATGTTTATTTTTAACTTATAATGTGTATGAAGATAACGAATATTACAGTTTTTGCAACATAAAAAGAATATTCGTTTATAATCCCACTCAGAAAAATATAATTCAAACTAAATATCTTGTTCTTTTTTTTTTAATTATTTTTTGTTTAAAAAAAAAAACGTATACTTATAAATTGGGACGCTGCAGAGTCTCCTAGTTATTGAAATTCGCCTGTCATACATGTTTCAAACAAACCGTCGGCAACTGACGTGGATTACATGAATCCTAAGTACCATCATTATCCATTTACGGAAATAGAAAAGCTTAGGTATAAATGTAAATCGCTCGCCTTGGATTAGAGTTATGGGTCATTTGACCCCGGCTCATCCGGTCCGTGGAATAACAAATGGGACCCCACTGTTCAAACGGGTTTGGAGCCGTTAAGCCATACTCGGTGATGGGTTTGTGGAAGAATTTCTTTACTCGGTGATGGGTTTACGACTTGGAAGAAATTCCTTGGTCGCCATTTCTCTGCAGCTGTTGTTTATTGAAACGTTTTGCGGAATTTTGAGATGCGTTTGATATGAATTTGTATTGAATTGCAGTTTGTTGGTTTTTTGTAGTTTAGTAATTTTTATTTTTTACACATTTCAACCAAGATGTCGAGATTATTTCGTGATACAAATTAGAGCTTTAAACGCTTTTTTTTTTCTTGACGTACATGTCAATATTCACGGACGCGGTGAACGATTTTTTGGTAGTTTTGTGAAAACGTAAAACTAATTGACCGACCTGTATAATTAGTAGTAGTAGTTTTCGAGCAGTCACGAAATCAGTTCTTGATTGTGATTGGTTGTTATCTGATTATGATTCGTAGAAAACCAATCACAACCAAGAACTTGTTTCGTGACTGCTTTAAAACTATCAACATTCATACTAAGGGTATTGACTGGACTTTTTGGAGTTGAGGTTTGTTCTTTTACTGTTCAAACAAAGACTTGAAATGATGTCATAAAGCTCTATAATATTTTTTTTTATCATATTTTTTTATTCCTTAAAACTATATATATATATATATAACTAGGAAGCTAGTATTCTAATAAGCTGATTATATTGTTAAAACAAAAGTATTTTTTTTACAAAAAAAAAAACACTCCGTAGATTCTCATCAGATAAAACCTCAACCGTTATTCTATTCGTAGTTTCCTTGTATACATAAATAACAATTTTCAAGAACTTACATTAAACTTTCATGAATTTGGACTGCTATAGAATTTTAAATTTTCTCGCTGCGTTGTTTGTCAACTGTGATGGCGATCAGTGTTCTTGGAAAATTCATCTTCTAGCAATGCTTTTGGTTTTTTCCATAATAATATTTTTTTCAAAATACGACAGAATTGTTACGAAATGAAAGCCATATTGTATGATAATATTTATAAACATGTACTGCCATCTATATTTTTAAATAAAAAATATATCGATACACCATTGGAAAAATATCTGACGTGGTAGCTCATATGTAGAGCGACGGAACAATTATCTAGAGATCGCAAGTTTGATTCCCGGCCCGTATGGGTTTTTTTAAATAAAAAATTGATACTATAAAGTCAGTCTTAAATAAAATCAGAATTAAACGTACGACTAATTGATATCCGACACGGCAGCTCAATATGTAGAGCGACGGAACGGTTATCCAAAGTTCGCGGTTTCGAATTCCAGCCCGTATTATATTACATTTATATAATAAAGTTCAAACAAACGCCATATTATTGTTCGGTTGTTTTCTCGTTGTTTTAAAAGTTTACAAACTTGATAAATTTCTGCGTACTCGTTAACTGGAAGCTATTTTGAAAACAAACTTAATGTTTATCTTTTCGTATTTATTGTTTGTTTTATATTATTGAATTTATAATACCATATTTTGAAGATACAATTCAATTGTTTTTCTTTGTTTTCTGGAAATCTATCTGGCTGTTTTGTTTGGGTTTTGCGTAAAGCAAAGGAAGGGTAATGAATTTTAAATTCTATGTATCTATGTTTGTTTATTCTATTCTAGCATCGCTCCTAGTAGTAAAAAATATGTATATATTTTTGATTTTTTTATTGGTAAATTATTCTAATCTTTGGTTTTTTTATTTTAGTTTTTAGTTCTTGTATTTATAATTTTTATCTGTTTATTTGTCGTTTAATATAAATTTTGTGTTTAATTTAGCATAAGAATTAGAACAACAGTTAACATTTATATAGATTTAATTATTATATAAAATATTTTGTTATAAATATATTGTATTTATTATAAAGGACAAAATAATTATATTATAATCTGTTGTATTTATTGTAAATAATGTTTGGTGGAGGGAAAAGTTTTCGACATACTTTCTAGCGGCCTCACATTTTTTTTATAGCTTCCTCAGTATGGTGATACCTGACGACCTCTATTGACCTCAAATTCGTCGAATATCGGATAAGACGTGGTTTCGACCAGTTTGTGGTACCTATTTCTGGATTCGTTTTCCTGGATACTGCTTTATATTGATTGTTTGGTTTAATTTATTTTCATAATCTCATATATACATTTATTATTAATAATCTGCCTTCTCTTATTATTTTTATCGCTATATGTCAATTCCGTCCTCTCTCTCATCATACGTCATCTCAGTGCTGATTTGTCTCTCTGACATATCATCTCACACTCCATACATGAGCTTCTCTTATAAATATTCATAAGTCCCTTTTCATCATTTCTCACCAGTGCTTTTAAACTACCTCATATAAATAAAACTATATTCGTCCAATTTTTTTTAATTACGCGTAAAAAGCATCACGTTTCATGTTACTTCATATATTACAATATAACACTATATATATTTGTTTTAAAATATAAAAAATACAAATAAAACATATTTTTAATAATTGCTACGCGCCCATTTCATTATCCAATCTACGGCGCATTATAGAATTTTAAAAAATGGCCAGTTAGCGTCTCCACCAAACAGATGAGAGCACTGGCTCTAGCCTTTTCATAATGTCGTATTGGCACTTGGTAAATTAATAATAATATAATTTCAACGTTTCTCAAAACAATAACAGGAAAGGTATCCATTTCAATATATATTTGAATTGAGTCACAAATATGAATAGGATTGTTTATCTCCAATTATTATTAATTTGAATACAATATACTATCGAATATGGCTGTCGGTACGAATGAAATGAGTATGTTATTATGGCTGCCTTTGAGACTTTTGACTGATGAGATCAGTGGTTATTATTCGAACGAATATGCCGGTGATGTGGGTTCGATTCCGATTAAAAAATATGTGGTTAAATGTATATCATTTTTTTATTATATTTTAATGTATTATTTAAGCAAAATATTTTTATCAATTGTTTACTCATAGTACAAATTTTGCTTAAGCAGCCATTTCATTATTCAATTTACTACGTGCTATGTCAACTAGCGTACTAATATCGTATTGTGAAAAGGCTGTTAGTGAGTTAGTGCTCTCATCTGATCGGTGGACTCTTACTCGCTGTTTTTTGTGATAAAATAGTGTGTTGTAGATTTTATAAAGAGATGCTATCATTAGTTTAGAGTTTTATAGCTGTGTAGGCGAATGTTCAAATAATTTGTAAAATCTTAAATATGCAGAATGACTTTACAGGTATATAAAATTTCAATTTTGTTTTTTTTATTATCACGAAGTCGTTGTTTTTTATTATTTCAATTTTTCACAAAATATGTGTTAATTTCAAATTCCTTTAATTTTTTTATTGGAATTCCTTCTGGTGTGATTATTATTTTAAAAGTTTGAGGGTCTAATTAATATTATTATATGGCTATTAATAATTGACAACATTTTCATATTAATGTTTATTAATAGATTTTTACTAATTGAAGATCCTAGAATGAATGTTTTATTTAAACGATGGTTTATTAACTGAATTCTATATTTATGAACAATTTTTGTGTCAGAATTAACTTCAAATAATTATATTATTTATATAAATAACGCCTAGATATGGGTTATTTTGAATATTAATGACGAATTGTAATACGTCATACAATTACGTAGAACATAGACGTGCGTGGCGTGCGGGTAGGAATTAATCTATTCTCACATATCAATTACGACTGACTCAACATTATTAATTATTGTAATTTTATAATTTAATAGAGTTCTCTAGTATTTCTTGTTCTTTCACGGAACTGTACTTTATTACCGTGCAGCTAGAGTCTTACGTTTCATAAGTGTTTACGTTTCATAAGTTCCCTTACCTTTTACCTTTTAAGTACGGAACCCTAAAAATAACTGACTTTGAATGGATATATCTACAAATATATTTAAAAAAATACTTTCTCTTTGAATTTATGTAAAATTACATTAGATTTCAGGATTACGCTAAATACCCTGCACTTAGTAAATTGACCAATAAAATGATATCAATTCTAATCATACACACCTATATAGAATTATCTACACGTTTTTTTTTTTTATTGTAAGGTTTTTTTTTTAGTACATTTGAATATATTTTACCTTATAAAATACCAAGAATACTTATATAATTATATTATCTATAGACACACTCAATTGTACATAATGATGCAGGATTAATTATTGAAATGTTATTATAGCGCGCACGCGATGTTTTGATCTTTGTGTGTCTGGGGGGGGGGGGGGGGGAGGAGATGTACCGCCTTTAACTCCTATTTGAATTTTAATATTATTATTTTGAATTTTTATTTTTTCTTCGCCATCCGGGGTATATGTATGTAGTTTCTGAAATGCGTCTCCAAGACGCGGGCGGTAGATATTCACTAGAAACGCAAAATTAAAAACAAGTTAGTGCAATTTATAGATGTATTGAATCGTACAAAAATATCTATTATATATATATATATATATAGGTATATTTACCGCAAGTCCGAAATGCTTCGAAATCATGAGTGACTACCGTGAATGAAAGTAGCGAGCCAAAATATGATAAATGAGTTAAGCGTAAACCATGACGGTTCACGAAAGTTTAAATATAAAAATAATGTAGTTTAATTACTAAAAATATATATTATTAATTCTCACAAAGCTATCTGCGGTGATTCTTAATATAGTATGTTTCTTACGTAGCCATTTCATAGAACGAGAATGTTTTTTATTATCTTTTCTTTCCAAGTAATTTAAATCTATCTTTTTTAATATATAAAACTTTTTGTTTCTTTATTCTTGTATATATCTTTTTTATATAAAACTACATTTTTCATTGCTTATAACTCAAATGAGGAAAATTTCGATACTCTAAAAAAATTAAGACAAGTTTAAATTTAATCGTAGATAAAATATGAATAATAATATATTTTAATAAAATTTATGCTAGTAGATTTTTCCTTAAATGTTACAATATTGAAATGAATTTACGGTACATAAAATGTAAAATTGTGTTACGAGGGCAGTGACCGCTATCAATATACTTGAGGAAAAGGTGCAACCCCCCCCCCCCCCCCCCCACTCCCCCCCATTCCAACGAAGTGCTATTTCTGTTTGGACATCTACATCGAAGTGATCAGTGTTCCCAGAACTATGTAGAGAGAGCTGTGAGCTGGAAAGTTTTGCTATTTTTAGTCTTCACTGTCAATGTCTACTCCATTTCTTTTTGTTCTTTTGCTCTTGAACAAAAGTAAAATATACGAGATATTGTCCGCGAGTTCCGATGGAATACTCAGAAGCGCTCGTTCACGTCGGATTTACCATAAAAAGTATATAAAAATTATAAATATAATACATAGATTACTTTTTGAGTTTATGAATATAGGTGTGTCAACAACAGATTAAATACGAAAGAAACTTACTAAATAATTATTTTGATAAAAAAATATTATTTTAAGTAAATACAACGTGGTCATCGTTTGAAATGAAATAAAATTAAATTAAAGTTAGATAAAGCTACATATCTTGCGAAATTTCATTAAAATCTGTCCAGTAGTTTCTGAGTTTAGCCCGTACTAACAATGTGACACTTGGTATATATCTTTCCATGGGAAAATTCTTCACTGCCAATCGTATAGTTTGTGTTAGGGACTCCAAATTATCATGGCGTTTAGAGCAAGCTGTACTCTCTAAAATTGACCATAAATCATAATCCAGCGGATTAAGATCGGGACTAGAGAACGGCCAGTCTTCAGTTCTGATGAAGTCCGAAACGTTCGCTTCCAACCAAGACTGCGTGGAACGAGCTCTATGACCCGGCGTCGAGTCTTGCTGGAAGGACCATACTTGGTTATTGAACATGGTGATGTTAAGGGGCTTGACTACCTTCTAAAGAATGGTATCTTGATATACTTGTGCCGATGTTTTAATACCTTTTTCACAAAAATATGGCTCAGTCACTCCCTCATAGCTAACACCCCACCGAACCATCACTGAAGTCGGATAATGTCCACGTTGCACTCTGTCGACTAAATTTTAAGCTTCCTTAGAACTTTGAGCATAAATACGGTCATTTTGTTTGTTAAAATGTTGCTCAATTGTAAAAAAATTTTCTTCCGTAAACAACATTTTTCTGTGACCTCCCTTTGCGTACCGCTTCAGTAGTTGTTACGTTTTTACCACCCTATTCTTCTTTAAATTATCAGTTAAGAAATGACCAGTGCGTCTCTTACAGGCTGCAAGTTCTAAGTCATCTTTTGAAATACGCGACATGGTTCTAGGTGCTATCTTCATTTCCCGAGATAAAATCTTTAGCTTTCGTAGGAATACTACGTGGACGGCCAGATCTTTTTCTGTCACAAACAGAGGAAGTCTTATTGTATCTATTAATAGCCCGGTACACAAACATTTTACTAATACCAAGTGAATGGAGAGTTTTAAAAATTGCATTTATCTCCATACCAACTTTGTGTAATGCAATCACAGCGATTCGGTTTTCTTTATCACCCCACTCCATTTTAATATCTCAAAATATTGTACAATGTATTGGCGCCAAAATGAGAAAACAATATAAAAATGACATGTTCGAAATTCAAATGTAATATTTTTTTTTTTAAGTGTGACAGTGTTTATGGCCAGACTAAGTATATATAACATACTTCACTTACATTCATTCCAATACATAGTTGTATTATCCTTATCCTAATTATTGACGGTTGTAATATGTCAATTTCTTCCTTTCTATCATACGTCATCTCAGTGTAGACATATCTTCTTTGACATATCATTTTACACACATTCCATACATGTCTTCTCTCTCTCTCTCTCTTTTATAATCATACCTAAATATCTAAGACGCTTTTCGTTGCATCCTTTTCATCCCACATTTCATGACCGAACCAGGACAAAGACAACAAACTTATATTCTACCATCAGTGCTTTATCTATTATGTAAACATATGAAATAAAAACAAACAAATCAATTCCGTAAAAAACAGCTATAAATATTAAGAACTGTATATAAACATTTATTAATAAAATAATATTTGTTACAATATAATCGGAGACATCAAATAATATTATTATTTCACATGTATTTTATAATAACCGAGTTAGAAAACAATTTGGAATATTTTTTAAAATAATCTTTTTATAAAGGTATAATAAAAATGTTTTCTCAGTTTTTTGTCGGTTTGTTTTGACAATAAAATTCGAATATTTATTACGTTTCGTGGAAAAGGAATTATTTCGTATCCGTGTATATTAAATATTTGATATATATATATTTTTATCTGAACGATTAAATTAATTACATTTTCTGACAATTCCCAACCCGGATATAACTGCTGATGCGTCACCTTACAGCTAAAAGATGTGTAGGTGAGAATTTGCTTAGAATTCATATATAATTCAAGAAGTCTACCTTGTCTGTAAGAAATAATTTAATTAGCTTACTAGACTCTAGACCAGGGATTCCCAAAGTTGTCGATAAAAACGAAAACTGATTTTGAGGGTTGACGATTATTAATTAACAAAGTCCAGATTTTTATATTTTGATGAGAAATTTAATAAGTTTACTCAACCAACCAAATAAAGTTATTAATTTGCTAATTTTTTTGCATAAAAAAAATATATCAGATTTGAAAGGCCTATGGGGGCCTGAAGATTTCATTTTGGAAAAGGGGTCTCCTGTCCAAAATAGTTTGGGAATCCCTGATCTAGACGATTGATATTTATCACGCGCGTTTTCACTGAGACTGGCGCATTGCCAGAGCGTGTAAATCTGACATTCAGATAAATGTACGCTGCTAATAATAAAATTAAATATATATATATATATTTAATTATATATTTATATTATTACTGATTATATCATTCAGTTGTTTGCAGAAAATACTCTTTTAACTTGTTTATACATATTCTTATAGTATTAGTATAACCATTTTTTAAGGTAATTTATCGGTGCAAAAAAAATCGACAAAAATTTCAGTTAAGATTCATCTCACTAGAAAAAATAATACCTTATGGTATTAAAAGATAAAAATAAATGTGTCTTTAAAATGTTTTTATAAACCGCAGAAAATATTGTTAGATTATTTTTTTACCGCTATGAGATAATATTATAAAAAGTTATAACCTAACACTATTTTAATTTACCTTAAATTTTATAATAACCAAGCGATTTCAAACAAGTTTTTAATAACCGCATAAACTTCAATTTAACTTTATATTTTTTACCCCAGAGGTAAATGCCCCCAAAACAACGCATATTTTTTAAATAATATAAAATGAAAAATCATTCAACCGAACCTGCGACCTCTAACATTCTAGAAATGTAATAAACAACTGAGGTAACACCGTCCCGATAAAGGAGTTTATATAAGGAATCCTAAATCCATCTGAGCAGATAGCGATATGATAGCTCTATTGGTAAAGGTAGTATTTTATCACATTTCGAGGTTATCCATTAATTACCGTACACCTGTATATAGAGGGCGCAGCCCCGTGCCCTAAATAGGGCTCCGTTCTAAGTAACGGTGGTAGAATTACAAGTTACATGACTAACTGTGCCAAGAGGAAATTAAAACACTTGGAGCCCGTACCCCTAGACTCTAGTACGAGTTTTGACGTTTGAGTTTACGAACAGTAACGAAACGAGTTCTTGATTGTGATTGGTTGTTATTTGGTTGTTATTGTTAATAAACCAATCAGAACCAAGAACTCGTTTGGTGTTTTCTCGAAAGCTATCAACGTTTCGTAACTTCAAAGCCCATATTATATTATTATATATTTAAAAAAACCCTGCAGACCTACCACAAACTCTTAAAAACTAATATAGTTTTAGCAAGTTTTGTTACTATATTTATATTTACCCGGCTGTATTCACGTGGAATTGTATCGGAATGTGCCTGACTAGTTTCGAACCCTTTTGGGGCTCTTACTCATGAGCTCGAAGCAGGGCAGACTCGCAGAGTGTGTCAGATATAATTTCACGAGAATACAGTTGGGTAAATATATATATAATATCATGTTAAGATCACGTAAGTTTAAAATTTAAAAAAAAGTTTTAATTACAATAATATTACTTTGATTTGTACAATGAGCTCTAAATAACAATATTGTTTTGTTCCTGCTTAGTGACGTAAAACAATATTACATTAATATTTCAAATGTCACACACTTCATGGTACGAGCTCTTAATGTTTCCTATAGTAAAAGAATGAATGATTTATGATGACGTCATCAAAACTTATCAAAACATTATTAAAGTAATATTACTTTTAGGACAAATTGCTATTATATCGGACGATCGTCTAATAGTTTTTATTGTATCCCTCGGGAACCGTACTTTTTTTTTTAGGATGAATTTACCCTATGTCCTTTTTTGTATCCCGTGCAACGTATGTGCAAAGTTTCATGAGTTAAAAACAAAAGCGTAACAAACAAACAAACTCACATTCTCATTTATAATACTGTGTCAAAATAATATGTTTTGTAAAGTTAGTACATGTATGCGAAGAATCTTTGTTTACACTTATCTGTTTACGATTTCATAGAAGTAATCCATTTATCATACCGATAGTTTTATCAAAATATTTATATTTCGTCGTAATAGTAACGAGCTAATTTTTTTGTGTTACTTCTTAGAAACAGTAACAGTGAAACAGAAGTAAGTTGGCTTAATTAGTTGAAAATAAGCTAAATTCACATTAAAATTCGTTTAGTAATTTTAGCGTAATGCGTAAACAAATATTACTTTAAAATTACTAAACGATATATATTTTTCTCTTTTTCTCAAATCATAACACTCTATTAAACATTCAAAACTATCTCTACAAATATAACTATATAAAATAAAACAAAGTAAAAAAATATATTATCTGAGATTTTGTTGTAAGTTAAAAACGTTTTTAAGCTCTTAAAACTAAAGTATCGAACTAAAACAATGATCTATCATCAAATAATAAATATTATTACTTTATGTATTCAAAGAAATCCACATTTACATTCTATACGAATAGACACGAGTATAGGTACTGTTAAATGATCATGGGCGTGTACATCGCTGTGTTAGTTGGGGCCCCCGGGATGCAGGGGCCCCGAGTGCTAGTATTTTTCCTTTAGGAAAATAATAGGATTTGTATTGCGCACACCCACAAGCGGTACAATTTTTGATACTTGGCCCGTCTGACTTACGCATTTTATTGTTTAATTTAAATTATCACAAATATAATTTACATTAAAAACTTACATATATTTAATTTATATCAATTGCATATATAAAAGGTCGGTTAATTATATTCAATATTTTTATGGGCTATTTAATAATTATGCTTCTGAGTCAGAAGTGTGTTGCAGCCGCAGGACCAAATATTATTATTATAAAAATATAACTTTACGAAATATTCTCAACAGTGGAATATATATGTATATATTTCCAAGTAAGAGTATGTTTGTGTGGAATATTTGTATAATAGTTCGCGACCTTAGTTCAGTTGTTGCCTAAATACATATCTATATCGATTTCTTGGTATCTCGTTACGACACGAGCCCCGCATACAGCGACGTAAGCTATTTATACTTCGCTAATGTAGTTTTTTTTACACTAACGTTAATATAATGGTCCCCTTTTCCAAAATCGATAAGGTACATGACTGGAATACAGAGATTTTGGACGTTTTCTATGAGGATCTAACATTTTTATATTTTGCTTATTGAAAGTAGGTAATATTGTTGTCTTCATATATATTTATTTAATGAGTACATTTTTTTATACTATTCTGTCCAAATATTACTATTATATGCGTGGGAATAGAAGATATAGCGGAATGAGAATCTAATAATTGTTATAGTTTGCTTGTTTATTTTATTTTCAGAGACAAATTTGTTTATTTATAATTTTTTTGTTTATACGGAACTGATTTATTTGTTTCAAATATTTTGTGATGATGAACCATCTCATTTCGTTTGTCAACAGAGAAGTGCAACCCAAAGCAACTTCCACGCCAGTCCCCTCCTCCGGGGATGCTCACTCCAGCCTCATGGCAGCCATCCGGCAGGCGGGCGGCGCAGGAAGGGCGAAGCTCCGTTCCGCAGTCGACATCGCACCTGATAAGGTAAATAAAACAAATGTGCTGTGTTTAAACTTATATATATATATATATGTATATCCGGTTATATTCACGACAATTATATCGTAATTTTGATCGACAAGTTTCTTCGGGGTTCCGTTCCCGGGGTTCTTACTCATGAACTCGTTGCTTGTCGGCCTAGCAGAGTAAACTGAGTTTAGTACAGTCTTATTAAAAAATAATTGTACTATCATTGTAAGATTTTTTCTGTTATTTTTTATTTGTAGTTGTTATACTGAGACGCGTCCTTCTTTTTCTTCAATGAAACTATACATTTTCCTTAACTTTACTGTAGAAGTATGTAAATATATTTGAATTAAATTCTTTTTGATACTTAGACATAATAATATATAATATATTTTGAAACAAAATATTTGACAATAACAATTCATGACCTTTTTGTATTTTGCGGAATTTTCTCCACAAAGTTGGTTATTAGTTTAGGCTTTAATTGGAAAACAACGTAGTTTTAGTTGGTCAGGCAGTTAGTTTTTAGTTAGTCGTAATGGGACCATTTCATTATTCAATTTACGACGCGCTAATTGATTTTAAAAATAGCCACCAATCAGATGGGAGCAGTAGCTAACTAAGAGCCTTTTCACAATGTAATATTAGTACACTAGTTGACCTAGCACTTAGTAAATTGAATAATGAAATGGCTGCTCTAGCCAGTAGTCATACATTCCGAACATAAATATATATATTTACTCGGCTGTATTTATATATATATAACTTGATGCTTTTAGTGAATCTGTTTGTATACGTCATTACTATCGGAGCGGTCGGTTCAAGGAAACGCCGATAATTGTAGTCGTACGCTTCTGAGAAGCCTATAATGAATATGATAGCTGCTGATAATATTATCACTGTTGTTTTACACGTGTCTTGCGTGTGTGCGTGTTTGATATACACTCTTCCATCTTGTATGTGTGCGTTTTTTATTCATACTGTTGTCTAGGTTAGGTTACTAGTGTTTGTATGTGGGCGTCTTTTATTCACACCCGTGCGTGTCGCCTGTGTTTTACAGGTGTCCTGTATGTGTACGTTTCTGATTCACACTTATGCAAAATTTGTTGTCTGTTTGTTTGTTTTTTTTTTTTACGTTAATTGCATCATATTTTTCATGTTTGAGAATATTTATAAACATGCATTACCATGTTAAGCTTAGTTAAATTGTAACTATAGAATGAAATAAATATCGATACGGGCGGGGATTCGAACCCACAATCTCACAATTATAATACAGATATATCATGACTTTTCTTATATATATATAATAGCTCTATTACCAAGGTTGTATTATATTAAAATAATTTTCCTCAATATGTAATAACAAACTTCACAATCATCAAATAGACGTGAATCATGATATTTTGATTTCTAGCAATTGTATTGTTATTAATATTACGACATATTATATTCTTGCCTATTTTACAATTAAAGAAAACAGCTGATAAATAGAATAGTATTATAAAACATAGATGTCGCCACCGTCCCGATAAAGACAATGATATATAGAATGCTACATTCACCGACACGGTAGCTCAATTGGGAGAGCGACGGATAATTTACCAGAGGCCGCGGATTCGAATCCCTAACCGTATTAATAAATTTTTCATTCTATATTTAATCCATAGCATGGCTATACATGTTTGTAAATATTTTTAAACAATAATTTTGTTTACATGTTTTCAATGTTCATCTATGCTAAAAAGTTAAAAAAATTGGTTAGGATTTTTTTATGAAAGCGTCATAGATGTCACCGCCATCCCGATAAACACGAATAATATAGTAAATAATACAATGATACATTCTTAGTGGTAGCGACACAGTGGCTCAAATGCGAGACCGTTTTATGGTTTCCCAGAAGTCCTAAGTTCGAATCTACCGGCATCAATAAAATTTTCAGTGTATATTTAATTTCAATAAGCTGAATATGGCTATACATGCTTATTGATATTTTGAAACAAACAATATGATTCTAAAAACTTGCCTTCCGTCGTGAACTTTCCAGGAACATGTGTCTGTTTGTCTCCGATACACGGACACTTATTGTTTTATTGTTTTTATATAGTTGAAGATGTCTTCATAAATTGTTTCTTTGAATTGGTCAGTCTTGCGTGTTTATACACTTTTGAAATGTTTTGGAGCGGTCATACTATGTTTTTATTATATAATATACATACGTTGCATTTTTTATTTATATTTGATTAGTTTTTGAGTATATTAATTATTTAGATCAATACAAAATGTGCTAAGTTCTTAGTTACTTACTACTTACTTAGTTTTTTTACTGTAAATAAGATTAACTTTTTTTTATTTCGTACAATGTTCAGTGTAGGTTTGACTTACATTTTATATATTGTTTTTGCATATTATTTTAATCAACTCAAAATGTGCTAAGTTCTTAGTTAGATTGTTTTTTTTTTTTACTGAACAAAATATATTGTTTTCGCAATATGTATGTCTTAGTCTAGATGCTTGCGTGTTTTCAAAGAAATCTTTATTTATTTTATGGTTAATATTAATTATTTTTCTTGAAAATACTACAAAAAAACAAATGACGACAAACAGACAGACCGAACCAGTGTAAACATAATCATGGTTGCCTTGGAATTATAATTAATTATCCAATTTACATAGCACTATTTGACCCCAAAAAAATACGAGTAAGAGTCACCTATCAGCAAACCTACCATGAACTCTTTCTTAAACCAATTTTACTTTACATTTCATCCTAAAAGTAATATTAGTTTAGTTTCGATAAGTTTCGATGACATCATTCATTCTCTTGCTATAAGAAACATTATTAACTCGTATCATGAAGTGTGTTTTGACATTCGATATATTATTGTAATATTGTTTTTATATAATTTTTTGTCATTTTAAGAAATTGTCACTCATTCTTTACGTCACTAAGCAAGATTAAAACAGTATTGTTTTATAGAGCTCATGGTTAATCAATATATATATTTTTTTTATATCAAGTATAAATATGATAGTTTTTAAGAGTTCATGGTAGGCTTGCACATTAGTACTAGCTCACTAACAGCCTTTTCACAATACGATATTAGTACGCTAGTTGACCTAGCACTTAGTAAATAGAACAATGAAATGGCTGCTTAACTGATGAATTCATATTTTTTACTTCTCAGAATGCTTTATTTTTTCCTCTCCTCTTAGTTGAATATTTCTCGGTAAGCCATCGTTGGAAAATACCATTCAAGTCTTAAAAGGGAAGAGCACCAAACCCAAACTGTTAAACATTCAATTGGTCGTTATTCTCTCGTGGATTAGAAAGAGATGGCTACTTTGTATAAACTGGTTCGGGTCTGCTCGGGTCGCTACTGTACTGTTATTGTAAGCGCGTCCGTTATCGTCTTGACCTTTGTCCTTTTAAATTAAACATCCAAATTCTTGAGTTTTCTTTTTTGCAATATAACAAAAAAATTAATTGGTTAATTTCTTTTAATATAGATATAAAACATACATACATATTTTAATAAATATAATATTAATTAAATAAATGTTCGAAATTTCTATAAACATGTTCAGCCATGTTGCTTTTTTTTTTCAAATAAATATAGTATGAAAAAATATCAACAAAACATATACCATGACGGTATCCTATGTCTCAGTTTTGAGTCCTTCCCGTGCCTATGAATGACTTATTCTATATTTATATTTAAAAAATCTTAATATGGCTAAACATGTATATATACACAATTTCTAAAACATTTAGTTGATTATTCAGTCGACCTATAATAAGAGTAGTATTCAATGTATGTTTGTTCGGATGTTTATAATTATATATATATATGATAATAATAAATATTATCTTTAATGTCATAGACCTTCCTTCCATATTTATCTTCTAATCAACTCGAGTGGTATCTTTCGTCGTACTCATATCATACATCATACTCACTCGTATACAATTATACTCATTTAAACTACGATAATATTATTCATTATTATTATAAAGGAACTATAACCCTTTATATATTTAATTATTTTATAAACGAGAATAAATTAACTGAAACTCTATGTACGAAACGTGATATTTTTAAATGTTGATTATAGTTAAATTATATTCTAATAACGAAACTTTAATGTTTTTTTTTTCTTCGCGTAAACAAATATATATATTTTTTTTAAACACACACACACACACACACACACTAAAACGAATGTTTCTGACAATTAGAACTTCTCGTTCAGAGCACTGCAGGCATGGGCGCCGCCAGCATTATTTTCAGGGAAGTGCATCTCCATCTATACATACTATTAGCCTATATACAATATAGGAATAAACATGTATGACTTTGTTGATTTCTCATGAAAATTATAAAGCCTATGTCACTCACACGGTCTTCAAGAATCTTACGATACGTCGTTTGCTGAAAACAGTCAAGCCGTTTGCTCTGTAGTGTGTACTATCGAAATGGTCATTTATATATACATACATATAAACATACATATATATATATGTACTAACACAAACATACATAAATATATACATACACTCGATAAGCATTGCCAACCGCTGGGTCAGTCAGGTAAATATATATATTTTTTTCTATGTACTTCCTTTCTGGGCAGGGGGGTGCAATTGCACCCCCTTGCACTCTGCTGCCGGCGCCCATGACTGCAGGATTAATTTAATATTGGTATAATTATGACTGGTTCTTGTTCATTAGTTGATATTTGTCAGCTCGTATTCTGTCAATGTCGTCATAACTGTCAAAGAAAGATATAAGTTAATATGGTATTTCTTAAGAACCTTCTCCTGACAACGACAAACACAACAAAAAACAATTAGCGAAATCGGTTCAGTACTTTTCACGTTTATAGCGTACAAAGAAAAACAACTTTCATTAATAATATTTTTTATTTTAGCAGGGTGGTGGTAAGTCAATCGGCGGTGATTTAATGGCGGATTTACACGCAAAGCTGTCGATGCGTCGTCGTGGCATCTCCGGGGCGGAGGGCACCGTGCTGCATACGCTGGCGCGCGTCATCCCGGAACCCGGGGAACTCACTTCGCGCTCCTCTAGCGAAGACGAATGGGACTAATGGCCACATTTCATTACATGATCTCAACCATATGTTTTGACCTTGAAGAGCAGCTAAAAGGCGTCTCCACCAATCCGAGAGAAGCGCTAACGCGCTAACAGCCATATTACGACACGATTTACACCAGTTGAGTTAGAGGCTAAGATCGTATTATGAAATAGGACCATAAAACTTGATATGACGAGTCAAAACACTGTCCCTTTTTAAATGTCAATTATTTAAGACGTTTATTTTTCTCTAATCATTGTTATGTTAAATCAAATCAGCGTCTCTATTAAACCTCAACCGTTTGTTAGAAATGCCAGATGGCGTTTATTTTAAATTAAATAATTTTTATTTATTGATTCAATTCATACATTTCAAATATCGACTAGAAGACAAATATAATTTTGTATACATTAACTAAACAGATGTTGTTATGTTTGTAAAATACATTTTAATGGGGGCATATTTCGAGAATTGTTTAAATAAGGTCCGAAGGTAACCGGTTATTTTTTTTGCGCATCATTTATCGCTTGACTTCTCGGAAGATTGAAATGTTACAACTGAATTAGATAATTATTTTAAAATTGTTTCCGTATATTCAATGTCATTAATAATTTGAATCATATTATTATTAATAATATAGTTTAATAATACATTGCATTGTAATGTTGGTAGTTCCGGGAGGCTATTACGATAGTCGTATTTCTCGTAAGCGGCCGCGTCTCGCTTTCGTTTCGTGGAAGGTGCGCGGGAACTATCAACGATGTTACAAGAAACGACGACAAAAAAGCACGCGAGATAACGAGATTTATCATATTTCACGTCTGTTTTTACGCCATTTGTATTTTTACACGCTTGCAGATTTAATATTATTTGGTCCCAAACTTTTTTGTCACATTATTGACAGCCGACACGTTGCCATGGCAACGCCAGCTAGTAACACTATATTATTGGATTTTTTACGTTTTTAAACTTAAAGCAAGTATATAGATATAGCTAAAATGGTCCTAATGGTCAAGCAATGGAAGAGGGATTTTATATGAGGATACAAATTGTAGGTAAGTAGGACTTGAAACTGAAGTATGTGATGATGAGCGATGTGCCTATTATGAGGTGCTGAAACATATGAAATAAAATTATTAGTAATTGTTTATTATTAAATGCAAGAGCTTTTTCATTATACTAAGAACGGGAAATTATACAAAAAAAGTTTTATTGTAGACTAATAATGTTTTACGATGATTGGTGCTAACATATATTTAGTATTTTGGCGGGGAATTAACTGTCAACTGTAATTTTTTGATTCCGACAATAAAATAGTTTGCAATTTATTTTCATTCATTGAGTTACATTAGAGATTATAATTAAGTGATACCTGTTATAGAATTGAAGAATTTTAAATGAAATTAATAGATATTACTAGTTAAAAAACATTTGTACTTAATGGTAAGGATTATATACGCGTTAGTCCCAAATAAATACGTGACATGTACTGCGAATGGGTATTTTATGGAACTTGTATTGTATTTGTACGCAGCTCGCGTTCAATACAGTTAATTCCGAGGAGCCAGTTAGGGTGAAAGGTAAGATAAAGATAATCCACCTAACTCTATTAGATTGTTCGAGAAATGTTTAAAATATTAAGTATATAAAACCTGCTTTTATGAGATGAGAGCACGAAGCCGCTCTTGCCTAATAATTAAGGAGTCTTAAATATTATTTTTAACCTCTTTGGTGTGTTATGAATTAAAAATATAACATTTACGCGATCATGACTAATTTTGTCATCATTTCCTATAGCAGATGTTATTTTTATTGCCATTGTATTCTTAACTATTGCCTTATATTTGAATCTGATATGATTAGTTTATTTTCGTTTATTATATTGGCAACTGTGTTGGTTATAAATAGGCTTTAAATGTAAATAATAATATTTTAAAATGTATAGATATAGTTATATGTGAAAGTGTATTTAGAGTACTTGCCTTGTTTCTTATTAAGTTTAAGCTTGGACTGACTGATTTTATGATCTATAATTGCATTTTTATATACAATGCAATGTTTTTAACATAAGGGTAAAACAGAATAGTCAGCTATTATAAGATGGATTTAACAACTATTTATATGAGATCAAGTTTGAATTTATAATATAATTCTTAGGCTGCACTAACCTGTACACTGAATATTTGTAAATATTTTACTCAATGCCTATTATACATTAAAAGTAATCAATGTAAAGTGTCTGTATTTGTTATATGGATGTATTTTAATTGTTAAAATATCTTAAGTCAATAAATATTAATACATATGTTTTGTGTTTATTTTGTGGTTTGTGGGTCCAATATTAAAGATATAAATAATGGGTTTCATTATTGTTTAATCCAAGAATGTGGCAACCACGGGTCAGCCACTTAACATTCTGATTATAATATATAACGGAGCCGCTAGAAAGCTACGTGTTTCGGGTTATACACGGCATTACCCCAGAACAACACTCGTTCAGATTTCTCAGTATCACAGCAACGAGTATTTCGGAATCGGAAATAAAGATTCCGAGAAATCGCTGGCCTCAGCTCGGCGCGTGCTGGAGGACGCAAACCGCGGGGGCGTGGTAAATAAATTTACGTAATTTGAATCCCACTTTTGTATTGCCTACCTTTTTTAATGTCTGTTTTTATTCTCAGTCTAGGTATCTACTTTAAATACGTTTCAATTGACGATTAGATACTCTAATAGAAGAGATTATGTCTACATTAAAAACGGTTTATATCAAGGTTACTGTATTTTATTAGTTCATGTTGTAAATATTTTTACTTAATTTGCCTTCTCACTCTTGCATTGTTAACCTTTTTAAATGTGTTTTATTCTCACCCGATTTACCTTCTTTACATCCTTTTTTTAATTATTTTGATAATTTTAGATTATTTTAATATAAACATTTATGATATCAATTATTTGCATTTTATATCGACGATTATATTATGTATGATAATATATTTATTTTAATAATCAAGTTGTTATTTAAAATAATAATATTGTGTTGACCCAGCTCTTGGAACTAACCGTTCAGAAAAAAATATTCACATTTGGCAAGTTTTTTTTTGCCAATACACATTCACATTTTGCAAGTTTTTTTTGCCAATACGCTCTAACGTCTGTGACAATTAATTATATATATAGATTTTTTAATTTTATACGTAAATAATATAAACGATATTTATATAATCAAAGGTAATAAACCAAACTAATAAATTGTTTACAGAAAATTGAAAAATTTGAGACATTTACATGCTTTATAACATGACCCAAATTAAAATAAATACGACTGGGTTCTTCGAAATGATTTCTAACAAATAATTCTTAGGTAGCCACACCGTACAATCCTGATGACTAGTCATGGACAGTCTTAGTTTAGACTTTGTGATGTAATTTTATCCGGTAAAATGCGTTTTTTTTTAACCTTCTAAAATATATATGTAGTTCTATTATTTCTGTAGAGTACTCGTTCTTTTTTAGTATATAACTTTTTAAAAGTTTTTAAAGAAGAGATCTAAATTCTCTTATTAAATTGTAACTCTTATACTTTAATTTAAAAAACACAAAACGAAATAATAACTTAACAAGAAAGTAACTTAACGACGATTTAACCAGAACGTATAAACTTAATTAATGAACTATGTATTCATTGATTACTTTTATTATAGCAATGATCAGTAAAACAGTTTAATTCACACTATTTTTAATAAATTGGTAAATATTTAATGAGTATATAATAAAAAAAAATCATTTCAATTGATTTACAAATTACGATTGATTCCTTGTTTGCAATCTCTAGCTACACCTCCCGTGCCCACGTCTCAGACCTCTTACCAGTTACCACCATTTGGTTCCTAAATATGTTACTGCGCAGCCATCTGCACGAAGTTCAGATCTGGCCAAAACTAGTCAGCCCTACTATACCTATACGTACTATATAGTGATTTCATACTCTATAGGTGCTTATCTATTGCATTGAAATAGTTATATGATTTTACCAGACGTCATGTGTCAACACATAACTGTCATATGCGTTATGACATTTAAAAAGAAAACAAATACATAGTTGTTTTGTAAATTTGTAAACCATTTAGTTTTTTTCATAGAACGTAGGCTGATAATACTTATTTCAAACTAGGATCTCTATTGAGAGAAAATAATGGCTGCAGCATTTCAGCAACAAATCTTTGCCTTAGATGCTCGTTTCAATGCTTATCGAGCTCCAGGAAATCCAAACTTCAGTAAGTTCAGATTGTTTGTTTTGTATTAAACTATTATTTAGAATCCTTTCTCACCTTTATTCTCGTCTCATATTAATATTTCGTGTTAATACCGACAGTTTGGTATTAAAATTATAATAATGATTATAAATATTCTTTAATGTACACCCTGATTAGAAAATATTTAAACATTAAAATAACAGAAAAAAAACGTTACAAATTTGGCGGTAAAGAGCAATCTCCTTATCGCTAAATAGCAATCTCTTCCAGGCAATCAACTGCATGTAGGAGAAATCATACTAGAGCTGTAGTGTCGGTGTGTTTACAGAGCTACATCAAAAGCATTGAGTAATACATACATACACCTACTTTTATACATAAAAATTCATACATCCATACAGACATACACTTACAAATAAACATATATTCACATAAATAAATATATACAGATGACAAACACTAAAACTTAAAAGTAAACTTTTAAGCACCAGTTAAATGAATCGCATGACTTTGTGTGTTTAATTTAAAATGTTTTTTGTTAGATTTTATTAAGCTATAAGAATTTTGAAATATGTTACTCCATTAATTTGACAAATGTATATTGTAGAAACTCTTTACATCAGACGACGAAGCCAACTTCTCCGAGAAAATGCAAAATTCAAGGTATATATTATACATAACAGTTATATGTATTGATGATATATATATTAAAGAGATATTCAACTTAAATATAGGATATAGAAACAATAAAAAAGTATATAAACATCAGAAGTCAACTGCTGCAGCGCAGGTATGGCGTTCAAGATAATTTATCAATCAGTTCAGCATCCTCCAGACAAAGATCCAACAGTAAGGTTAGTTGTTTATTAATTATTAATATATTATATGATTGAAGGTAATAAGTATATCGGACAGATGAGATGATTATAGAAGAGATGAATATAGGAGAGATGAATTTCAAACTTTGATTTTGGGCGATTTGGGCATTTTATTATTTTTTTAAACCAGGATTATTGGCAACTTAAGGCCGCGTTTACAATTTTGCCGAAAATCATCAATTTTTCGATACATATTGCAAAATCAAACTTAATGAACTAAAACCTATACTAACAGCAGATAAAGTGTTTCTTTATTTTTAATTCCTTTAAAAAATATCATAACTTTTAATATTAATAAAACGATTTTCCATCACTTCTTCACACATATTCCACGATTTCAGGTAGATTCGGTACATTTTTCTTGTATTAATTGCCATATATTTCAAAAAAAAAATACCTTGTGTAAGAAGACATACTCAACTATAATCCTATCAAACAATAATTATCATTACTTTTTAGAATATCTTAAAAAAATAATAACAGTTGACACATGAATTTTAATCTACGGTAATAAGGTTTATTTTACTTGACTTTTTATTGATTCTTTATTACAAATATTTTTAAAATTGAAATACCATCTCATTCGGACGAAAACCGTTGTCGTGCGTGGCCCCTTTATCTCTTTTAGGCAAAATGTCTGTTGATAAAGATCGCTGTACGAATACAAAATATTTTATAGAACCTAACTTGATACTTTACAGTTTACAGCTTATACGATATTCTATATTGTCGACTAGATAAATTATGAATCATTTTTATATTATCATTTTTTAGTACATATACAGATATTGATATTCTGATGGATGGAAGTAACCAGTAGCAACTGGATATCCTAGACGAATAGAGTAAGGTACTCCGAGTTTAGGTTTCTTTTGTTAGCTTTGATAAGATCTTACCGTTAGACTTGACGATTTGACGTAAAGGTAAACTGGTGGGTGGATGCTATTAGATTTCTCAGACGAGTTAGACAAACTACACCGAGCTTAGGCTTGTTTTGTTAGTTTTAATAAGATCTCACCGTCAGACTTGACAGAATGTTCTTGAGGTATACTAATGGATGGATGCTATTGGATCTTCTAGAAGGATTTGACTAGGTGCATCGAGTTTAGATTTGTTTTTTTAAACAAAAAACGTTTCCGTTTCGTACAGGAATACGTAAACGAAAAACGTATTCGTTTCGTACAGGGATACGTAATTATTATTATATAATTTTTCAGATATTTATTAACTTACGTGACGAGGGACGGGTTTAGAAATTAGAAATTTTATATGACGTATCTTATTACCAGCGGTGGCCGTATTCTTATCAATAGTCTCAGGTCATTCCCTCAAGGCCGACGTCCAACATAACAAAACAAACCTAAACTCAGCGCACCTAGTCCAATCTGTCTAGGAGATCCAATAGCATCCATCCATAAGTATATATTCAGGTCACTCCGTCAAGTCTGATGGCAAGATCTTATCAAAACTGTCAAAACAACCCTAAACTCGGCTAACCTAGCCTTTTTCGACCAGCAGCCTTCAATCTATTTTCTTTTTATATGATTTGATATGATTATATGATAATTAAACATAATATTTAACGTAAAAAAAAAAGAATTTAAATTATTGAAAGTATAATAATTGAAAAATCAATAAATTCAAACTATCAAAATTGTTTCATGTAGCGATTATTTCGCGACTAAACATGCGTATGTGTGCGTAGTCAAGCCATGTCAATGTAGTTATGTGATCTGTATCGTAAACGCGTCCTTAATAAGGACACATTAAAAATAATAGTTCTGCTCTAAATAGAAGTTTTAAATGAATTTCACACATTCATCATTCACTGTCGGAAATATCCCCATTATCTTAATAATAACAACAAAGAATTAACTTACAGGCAAGCCTCGCAGTGGATGAATGTATAACAATAAATGCAAAGAAAAAGACTGAAATGACAATATCTGAGAACTACGCCTTCTCCGGCGTCCATCACATATTTGATCAGGTACATTACAATATAATTCTTTATAGTAATCAAATGTTAGTACCAACATTAACAATTGATTTATTATTTATGTTTATTATTATTTTTATATTTTGCACTTTAAATCAATATCAGTGATCTTTTGTGTTCGTCAAATAGAATTGTCAGGAGGAACTATTCAGATATCATACATATATAAATAAGCTCTTCTGTAAAGACACTCTCCAACTTAATATCTAAACTACGAGTGTTACTAACGCGTCCTGCTCTGAGAAGAAACAGAACAAACTCAGACGGGTGTTACATTACTTGGGTCATTGTTTCACAAATGTCAATATATAAATGAGTGAATTGAATATAAAGAGCTAGGATCTGTTAACTAACTGCCTCTAATGAGCTGAAAATGAATCTGAATCATTAAAAATATATGATTTGACATGAGCCCATTCTTTTAGCACACAGATAAGGTGACCATGGTGAAGTTTGCTAATAACGACCGCTCCAAGCTGTGCTGCGTGTCTCATGATGGGAAGGTGTCAGTGTGTGACGTCACCGCCACTCCTCCTAAAGTGTCCTTCATGCTGGAAGGTCATACGAAACCTGTCACAGGTATGTTTATAATAGTTTAGTTCTTGTCACTAGTCTTGAGGCTTTGATTTTAAAATCTAATTATTCGATTTTATTATTCTCTTTATTTTTATATTTATCTTTTTCTTTCTCTAACTATAAGTCAGTAATATTAAACAGTCTCACTATATTGTAATAATCATTTTTTAAGATGAAAGTTACGACATACAATCATAACTATCAAGGAGGCACTTACCACAACATCAACTGAATACTCTTATACTCTCCTTCTTATTTAAATAAAACTATATTTTTAAATTAAATTGTAGGCTCTAGTCTTTATTTATTTACATGATACCATGACATAACAACCGTCTGTCTGTATTCATTGGGTAGGGGTAATTTGGGGGTAATACTATAGGATTCCAGAAAACTCTATTAAAATTAAAAACTTAACTTCGAGTCTCTCGTAATTATTATTATTTTTGACGTTGAGGGGGGAGGTAGTGTATAGTAAATGTAACAAAGAGAGGCCCGTTTGAGACTGGGTCGGTGGTCAGGTTGCGACTGGTCGGCGTCCAACGAGCTGCTGGTGACGTGTGGTCTGGACGGGTGGCTGCTGGTGTGGCACGCGGGGTCGCGGGTGCGCCTGCGCGCCGTGCGCGACCAGCTCGCCGCGCCGCTGCTGTGCTGCGCCTTCCAGCCCATCAACAACAATATGCTCATTGTATCCTTTGCTATTGTACTCGGACAGCGCCGGACTGAACTGCTCCATACTGTCTGCAGTTGTATGTGCATCATGTGTGCCTTTAGTTTTGTATTTGTTCAGCGTCGATGTGCTTTGTACAAGGTCAGAACGGTTGCATTAGACACTGAGGCCGCTTCATACATACAAAGATGTCGCCGGACCGGGAGACTGAGCATGGAACCGAAACACAATGCACTGGTAGCCGACCATCGACAGGGGGCATCGATTGGGGGCTCAACTAAGTAATTATCTCCTCGTGAATGCTGCCCCGATTTTTTTTTAAATTGGGAGAGGGGGGTCTCAAGTCTAAAACCTATCAGTGTGGTTTAACTGTATGATGATCCTGTTTCACTCCACAAACCATTACGACGCATTAAAAAAGAGTAAAATTCATAGCGGCTACATTCATCTTCTCTTAGCATTGGAACTGATGTTGGATGCGTTTAGTTATTTAACCTGTTCATTTGCGTAAGCGCATGTGTAATTATTTTTAACCTTGACTATATTTCTACAATTATAATAAAGGTTCTTAATACGACACTAAAAGGCGGGTAACGCCAGGGGTATGGTGCAAGTCCTCAATGTCTCTACGGGGATTTACCCGCGAGGTAATTGGAAATATTTGTATACTAATGTAGGTATATTTTTATTATTTATATCAAAATGGCGTTTTGTGAACGTATTCAGGTGGGAGCAGTATCTTAGGAGGCCAAGTGCTATCCATCGCCTGCGAGTCCAGCGGTAGAATATTTTGGGCGGCAAATGATAAAGTAAGCAATTTAAATTTTAACGACGATTGGCTCAGTGGTCGTTATTTCGTCTATTTTGCCGATGGTCGTGGGTTCGAACCCCACACTAGAAAATATGTATGTATGTTTCGATTCTTACCGTGTAATGTGTCGGCGCCCGTCGTGCGTCCAGGGCGTGATCGTGAGCTACAGCACGTGCGGCGCGGGCGGGTCGCTCCGCAAGCTGCGTCGCTGCGCGCTCGGGGCCCCCGTCACGTGCGTGAGCTGGAGCCCCTGGCTCGCCAGGCACCCCGCGCTGCTCGTCAGCGCGGCGGATGACTCGCTCTACCTGTTCCGCATCTCCGACCGCGAAGGCAGCCTGTCGCTGAGGAAGCGCTTCGTGACCCAGCACCGGTCGCAGTGCGTGCGGTCGTCGTTCTGTCCGCTGATGTCGTTCCGGCGCGGCGTGTGCGTGGTGAGCGGCTCCGAGGACGCCTGCGTCTACTTCCTGGACATCGAGGGACACGCCGACCAGCCCGTCGTCAACAAGCTGCAGGGTCAGTCCACGGGTGCTTTTTTATTTATCACGCCTTTGAATATGTAGCACTTGATATATACCTCCGTCCCTCTCCAGGTCACGCGTCTCCAGTGCTGGGAGTGAGCTTCAGTTACGACGAGAGCCTGCTGGCCTCCAGCGACGCCTCCGGACTCGTCATCATATGGCGACGAGGCTGACTCACACTGCACTACGCACGGACGATGTACAGACACTATTTATTATATACACTTCAGCGAATATTTCTGTAGCCCGCAGTGTTAGTATATTCCAAGGAATAAGAGACCGTATATTAAGAATAAAATATAAGTAACCTATTTAAATGATATTATTAAAGTAATATTAATGAATATATTTATTTAAACGAAAACTGTCGTTTTATTACCGTCGTAGTCCGAGCCACGTGTGGACAGTGTTACGACAATTGTTTAAGCTTTATATGTTAACTAGGTCCTTCGCTCGACCTATTTTGGTCAAAATTATTTCAAAATTGTTTTATACGATTGTTAAGTCCTATTAATATAGCCTAGATCCAAAATGAAAGTTATTTCTAAATATTGGTTAAGGCATTTTTAGATTCGGACTTACTTTGAAGATTACCTCTAATAAATTAACTTATAAGGTATAAACATACAAACTTTACCTCTTTATAATATTAGTATATTTAACGATTACATGTAGTACATGATTTTTGCCGTTTTAGCAACATTTTTTATTGCTGCTCCTCCCCTATTTATCTTATCGTGATATTATATAGCCTATAGCACTCCTCGTTAAATGGACCATCTTACACTGAAAGAATTTATCAAATCGGTAAAGTAGTTCCTGAGATTAGCGCGTTCAAACAAACAAACTCTTCTGCCTTATATATTAGTATAGATATCTTAAATTATCTATAGACATGTTTAGCCATGATAATTTAAATACATATAAAAATAACATATTCTAAAAGTTAGAGGCCTCCGTCTTGATAAATAATAGAACATATATAAATATGTATGTATTCTCAAGAATACTGAAGTGACGCGGTAGCTCAGTGGACAGAGGGACGGAACGACTTCTTTGATAGAGTTGTGATATGTTACCATAGTCTTCAAGTTCTTCTGTACTAAATCCACGAATTTAATAAAATAAAACAATCAAATAAATATGAAACTAAAGTAAACATTGTATTTGATAGAACTGTTACAATATGATATGTCAATACATTATTAAAATAAACGCTTGCGAAATTGAAATAAAAGTCTTTTAAAGTCACAAACTTTAATTATTTATTTTTCATATAAATACTTTTAAAGACTCCACGAAGTCACAATATGAAAAAACCTCCAATGCGTGCACATTCACTAAATACTGTCGACTGTTCATACAAACAACTTACAAACAATAAATACCATTAATATTAGACAATTCATTGAAATAATTCCTTATTATTGTATAATTAAACAAATCCATTGGTTTTGGAGATTGTTACAAACATATCGTATCATTATTTATAAAATCTAATCAGTTTTATTTATATGAAGTAATAAACTAACTCGCCGGCCTCCTTAAACTGAAAAACATTTAATTTTACATAAAAACTACTGAAATTGCAACAAAATCAACATCTATCTATTTACAACTGTACATAAACGAAACATTTAAAAAAAACTAAAAAATATTTTTTCAGAACAATAATTAATACATTTTCAATAGAATTAAATTATATTTACAGTAATAACTAAATAACTAAACAGCGATATGGAAATGAGAAGAATTGCACATGAGGTTCACAGTTGGACGAATTACATATCTGATGACGTCACCGTGTGGCACTATGTGATGACGTCACAACGTGGCACACGCTTCGACCCCGACCCGGCGACGCTTACCTTACGTACATGACTGTCTGTTGGTTACGTATTCATTATTAATATTACAGGAGTGTTTTAAGAGTATAAAGGTAGAAATACATGTTCTCGCGCCGGGCTTTTAATAAATCATACGACTAACACTTATCTCATATAAAGGTATTAATTACTTAACTACGAGTTGGCTTTTAATTTTGATTCGTGAACGTGAGTGCAGTCGTTTAGTATTCAATGTGTTTTATAAAAAAGAGTATTACAATAAAAATAAGTTAATATATTGATGAAATTATCATAAATTAAATATTAGTATTATTAAAAAGCAGTATTGAAATCTTATACAATATGTATTCAAATATTATTCTATTGAAAATAAAATCCCTATAATATTTGAAATGTTTCAACTGCACTCAAAATATACACAATATAATTTTAAATTAAATTATAATTGTGCGTAAAAAATACCACAAATACTTAATAATATATAAACAATGATTTAATATATAACATAGATCGAGAAAAGTTTTCTTAATATCTGGTAACGGGTGTATGTTTGTCTGTATACACCAATATGATTCCGACAGAAATCTATTCACTAACATACAATATGAAATAATTGTGTTTCAATAATACCTAGCGACTACGAGAGTTGTTTCTACAGTATAAAATGATTTAGGCCGCGTCTATGGCGAGATTTCTATTTATAAACGATAAATAAAGCGCTATATCTACATACATATATATTTCACGGATATTTGTACCATTGTTCGTGTACAGATGTAGTTACCGGAGTGACGCTTTTTTAAAACAGATCTAAATTCGATATGTATAAAATGTCATGCAAAACATACGTACGGGATGCTCTCGGCTCACAGAGGTTAATGAACTCAGTGGATTAAAATTCCTTCATTTATTAAACTAAGGGTCAACGTCCGAGACGAGGAGCTATATTTGGAAATAAGTATATTAATATATAAATCGCTTATTCTATTCGTTATCTACTTTCGACATCTACGACTCGCTCCTCATCCCTCGCACGACCGGAGCCCTAACTTATATACAATAACAAATTTACTGCCTCCCCGACTAAGACACGTCGGGGGTGTGTTTGTTCCTCTCCAGCGTGGCCTTGGAGCTGCTCTCGATGCCGGAGTCCTCGTCGCCGCTATCCAGCACGGTGCCCTCTCCCTTCACGGGCTCTACCCTGGCGCCGGAGCCCTCCTGCTTCGCCCCCTCGGGGTCGACATCCTCTCGAAGTTCATCCGTGAGGATGATCTTCTCGGCCTCCGGGTTGGCGGCGGGCTTGCAATGCGCGCTTTTCCCAAAGGTGGAGAAGGTGGGTTCAGGTGCGACGTCGTCCCGGGGGTCGCGGGGGTTCTCGGTGGGGGGCGGTGCAGGGTCGTCGGGGGTCGCCTCGCCCGCGCCCGGCCGCCGCGGCTTGTCCAGCACGAAGCTGAAGACGCGGCTGTGTCTGGGCGAGGGCGCGTGCGGGCTGGGCGGCAGGTCCAGCTTGAGCTTGTCGCGCGTGTGCCGGAGGCCGCCCAGCGCCTCGGCCGCCGGGGAGCTCGGGCTGACGGACTCGCTGGAGCTGGCACTGTCGGTGGCGCGCCAGCACGCTGGCTCGGGTTCCGCCAGTTTCTTGCCCTTGAATTCATCGTCGGCTGTGGAGCCCGGCGTGATGTCCTCGACGCCCGAGTCTGGGGTGGTGAAGTCGAAGGAGGGCGCCGGGGTGAGCGCGAGCGCGGTATTCGCCGGGGGAGCGGTGGGTGCGGACACTATAGAGGGCGCGGGGGGGTGCGCGTGCGGCAGCGGGGACGGGGGAGGGGGGAAGTCCTCGCCGATGTCGTCGGATAGCTCACGTTCCAGCATGGGCTTCACGTGCATACCGGGGAAGAATTGGCTGGTGGTCGACATCACTCCCAGACACTCGAACGGCCGCGCAGATGACGATATAAAGAAATCTTCATCGTAATCTGTTAAGAAACGACAATTTTGAGAAATGACTTGCAATCAACTAAATATATTTACATTGTTATAGTACGAACCCGCACCGAACGCTATTCCCGAACGTAGAGGGAACAAATCCAGAGGATCCGGTCCTCCAAATAATTGTCCATATCCCAACTCCGCCTCCTCGACGCTGGACGGATCCCAGTCTGGAGAATGGAAAATAAGTTATAAACAAAACTTATATACATTTCAAAATAAATATAGATTTAAAAATATGTCAGCACGGGCAGGACTCGAACCTGCGACCTCTGGGATACCGTCCCGTCGTTCTGCCCGCGTGAGCTATTTTGTCACTTCCATTTAAGTTTCATTCGAAAATTCTAACTTTTGTTTCTAAGGCTATAAATGGCTGAACATGTTTCTGTGGCATCTTTTAAATGTTGTACTTTACTATGGAATTAGATTACAAAGGTTAGTATTTTCAAACGAAGCCTCATAGATGTCGCCTCTCTCGATAAAGATGATTACATCTAGCATGCTAGACTCATCGAAGATTCAATATTTATAAAAATAATAATTACACATAAACATGTTTATAGACAATTTAAAACAAATCTATACAATGAAAGTAATAAATAGTCCTACCAGAATAGGTGGAGTAGTCGGGGAGGTAGGCCGCGGGCGAGTCCACGTCTCCGTCCGTCACCTCCCGCGGGTACTCGTACACGCAGTGGTACTTCTGTCTCTTGAACACCACGCGCTTCTTTATATCCTGACAGTATTAACATGTATTACAGAAAAAATATCAATTGTATAATAGTAGAGATATTAGGAGATTCAAGGTTGTTTTCTGAAAGGATTATTTTAGTACAAATGCTTTGACATCACTTTCAAGAGTTGTGATTGGCTGTGTATCACGTCATTTACGTATTCACCAATCAGAACTCAACCCCAAACAGAAACCACACTGGGTGTGCTTTATATATTTTTATATGAATCATCGAAATGTCGTGTGTAAGATATATATATTGACAATATTTTTTAAATATACTGAAATAATTATTATAAAGTTACATACCAGATTAGTAGGTGCCTGCTCCAGGCTCCTGAGCGACGACTTGGCAGGAGCAGCTCTGCAGTCCCAAGAGGAGGGAACAAACTCCACCTCGTCGCCCTCGGAGCCCGAGCCGGAGTCACCGGAGCCCGACCCAGCTTCGCCTTCCGCCCCACCACCCTCCGCACTCGGCTGAGAGTGCGACGCACTGTCGCGTTGCTAGACATGATAGAAACATTACTTACAAATACAAATATAATATATTGCGATTTGAATTTACGAGAATGAATAAATAATTAATTTACTATTAATGTATAATGAGTACCAAATATGATTATACGAAAAACAAATTAACATTACAATTATATTAGTTTTATGTTTTAAAAAACTGTAAATGAGAACACAATACATTATATACAATAGATGAAATAATCAAAGCAGGCATGATATACGCATTACATAAGTAAAATTAAAATATGGTGTATAACAAAAAACTACAATCTAGGGGAATATATCTATTTGTTATATATTATATAATATATACAACTCACGTGGTCGAATAGGGTGGAGGGAACTAGCGCCGTCTCGTGGCCGTCGCCGTCCTGACGCCACACACACACACAAATGTACATACATGCAAGCGTACCAACACCAAAGACCGGGTAGTCGGGGTTACCATATACACATGTGCAGTGATCATACCATATTATAAATAATTTTAATAATAGTTACGTTTTGAAATTATAATTTAATGCACGTGTGTATATAATAGAAAGTGGGGGACGTATAGGGGGGTCTATAAATAGATTTAATATTATAATTTAAAAAAAAGTAAGCAAAAATAAAATTACTTTGTACATTGTTTAAAATATTTGATTGGAAATAAAACTATTGTACATTCACTTTTTAACATTATAAATTATTTAAATAAGTTATCCTGAACACCACAAATAAAAAAGTTGCAAAATAATTAAAAATATCCCACACACCAAAAAAGCGAAAAAAACAAACGAACAAAAAACTACCAAAAGAAAAACCACACCTAGAATGGTATTAAAATGCACCCATAAAAGGAACATTCGGCAAGCATCTCATTCTATAAACTCACAAATAACTAAACTATTTGACTCACCTTCCATATAAACTCTCCACTGGACGAGTTAGTTGAGTGAGTATCACTATCGCTGTCCCACTCTTTCAGTATCTCCGCTGTGGGATCGGGTTTGCTGTCCTGCTCGCACTCGGGTGATGTAGGATCAGTAGGGGAGTCTTGTGTGAATGAAGTACTCATTATTTCTGTGGCGGGACCTACAAAAAAATAAATGATAATCGATTTTTTATTAATAAAATCGATTTTGATATCGATCTAATACTCACCGGTAAATCTTATGTCGCTGAGGAGAGGGAAATAGGAATCGAGTTGACAAAAATTCTTCTCGTTCTGAAGAAAACTGTTCGTTTCTAGAACTATTTTTTTATCTTCACCGGAACTTATACCGTTGCTTTCGATACAATGATCTGTGGGTTCTTCATTTGCAAGTTGTACATTATTACTTCTAATAGATTCAGAATCCGTTACAATTTCAGTTGATTTCTTGCAACTTACGGTTTGTTCATCTTTAAAGTCATTATTTCCAAAATCATTATCATCTACATTGCTCTCCAGAAGTTCTTCAAAGGTTTCGTTTAGAAAATTGACTGTGGCGTACATTTCGTTGCCTCCATTGCATTTGATGCTGTCGTTACCTGGACTTCTGTCGAAAACATTTATTGGAGTATTTTCTTGATGGCTTCTATCCATCTCTGATTCATGATGAGATTCTTTAGCACTTGGTTCTGAATACATACTAATTGACGAATATTGTATATCACTTATAGGCTCGTTTTCGATTAGGCCATTGACCCTTTCATTTGGTTCAAAACTCTCATTTATCCAAATATTCTTAACTGGTTGGTATCCACCAGCGTGTGAATCATAGGAAAAATTCATCTCTTTGCGATTCGATGTTGCGTGGGAGTCGAAGGTTCTATTGGGGCTTATTTTGGACGCTAATAATGGACTTTCAGTTATGATAATTGAATGGGGCTGTTCAGTCTCTTCTTCCATATCCAGATCTGTGATGAATACATCCATAAGTCTATTTGGAAGCGTGTGAGATTCAAGTAAATTCGACATATTGGCGGAATTATGAGTACGAAATTCCATTTCTGAGGATTGTTTTTCTAAAGGACTCGTATCAAAATCTGTGCTTGTTATACTGCCCATAGCAATTTCACTGGATCTCCTCTCGCTTTTGAGTAAAAGCGAGCTGGCATCAATAATTGATGACAGATCTTGGGGACGATTCTTAACAGAACTTTCGAACTGATGGAACTCATCTTGAACT
Organism: Dircenna loreta; assembly: GCA_963555665.1. NCBI lineage: Eukaryota > Metazoa > Arthropoda > Insecta > Lepidoptera > Nymphalidae > Dircenna > Dircenna loreta. The sequence goes on along the minus strand of OY743097.1, from coordinate 1,242,447 downwards.
CCATCGTTTTTCTGACTAGAATTCTCCCCGGACTGTTCAGAATCTTGGGGTTTCGCATTTGCTGAACTTTCAAAATCAGAATATCCAGGTGTTTTGTCAGTTATATCCTTATTGCTGATGGATTTGCTCTCTCCTTCTAAAAGGATCTCTGAACTGACTTCTTTGCTGATATTCGATGATATGTCCTGAGGTCTTATTTCAGCCGACTGAAAGAACGTTTGAAAATTTGGAAGACTATTCACAACATACTCTGAATTTTCAGCTTCAGTATCAGGTAGCTTTATAGGTATAGATTCCACGTTGTCTGTGTCTTCAACGATAACTGTAAACGGAGTGCTAGTAACCGAATGAGCCATATTTCTGAAATGAATATTTGGACTCTTTTCATTATCATTTTCTTCATTTAAACTCTGCCCTCCAGAACTATCACATCTGTTGGTATCAGCTGATATATCTTTCAGACAAGTTATTTCAACACTCTCCATTTTTCTGAAGCGCGGCTCTGAATTCAGCTGCGGACTGACGTTTTCACTATCACTAATTTTCTGGTTCACAATACTCTTAGGTGGAGTGAATTTATCTTCATCACCAATTGGAGATCTCCTCACTAATTCCGGTTGCTGAAACTTCCACGAATCATCAATACCGGAAGCTAGTTCCGTGGTGCAGTGCGAGTATGTCGGTATTCCAGACATCAGTGTCCCATATGCCAAATCTTTCGTAGTATTTTTAGAATCGTTCAAATCAGATTTCGTCATCACAGAGGGCGTGGTGCCCGCTACCTCTGATTTAACCTTCGTATATGTATAGTTATCGTTGGCAGTGATAGAATCTGGAGTAAATGTTTCACATATTTCAGATTTACTATCATTAATGATGTAAGTGGAACAATGACTCAATTCCTTATCATCATCATTGTGAGTAAGAGTGTCGTCACTTTCACTCTTTTCATTCTCTATTTCTTCAATTCCCACAGGAATGTCAGAATCCATTGCAAGATCATCGAAGTTTTCCTCCACATTGTACAGCGTGTCGTTGGAACACCAAGAGTCTATACTAGTGGCTTTCGATAAACATTGGGTTTCTGATGGTTTTGAAGATTTCGCATCAGTAGGAACTGTCGCTTTCGATAAAGTGGATACACCAGCAACATTATCAGATTCTGGAACAGATGTATCCGTCGTGGGGCTGAGAAGGCAAGGAGACACTTGGGATAGTCTCTCGCAATTCGCATCTTTGTCGTCATCGTCGTTCTTATTATAAGTTTTATCATCGATTGGAGACTGTATCTCCTCCAGCTTCTTTAACGGACTGGCGTTCAAACTGTCAGCGCTCATTGTTATCCTGTAGGATATAACATATATTAGACAACGTTTATTTTAAATATATATAAATATTAGGTTTATCCAGCGGCTTTCCTCGGTTTGGGATGAAAAATAACCTGTTTGTGACCCAGATCAGATTTGTGCAAAATATCAGGATGATTGGGTAAGAATTTTAGATGTGAAAAAGTCACAAAGAAACAAACCCATCGTATATTTATTTACCTGGCTAATCAGGATAATTGTATGGTATATCTGAATTTGCCGGACTAGTTTTGAATCCATTCGGGTTTCTTACTCATGGCCTCGGAGCATGGCGCGAGTACAGTCGGATAAATAAATAAATATCACGTAATTTGTAATATTAGGATACCACTCACTCTTTGCTGCTCGGGAGCTCCTTCTGTACCGTGTAGGTGTGGTGGTTGTCCTTGGTGATGGTGTAGGTGGAGTGTTGAGCGGTCGGGAGGTCGGTGACCTCGTCGGATATGTTGCAGGGCTCGGGGTAGCTCGCCGACGAGTCCGTGTGTGTCGATGCATTCCCTGGATGATGGAGTATTAATATTATTACAGCTCTCATTATAGTTCCTTATTGAGTCACCCTGACTCATATCTGTTAATAACACATTACATATTAATAAAAGCCGCGTTTTAGAATATAGAAATAGTATTGACCTAAAGAAACACACACTCTCGCACGCACTCACCCCTACACAGCCACTGACGCACATTCGCAAACACGCACAAATACACACACACACACGCATAACGCACAAAATTATCGTATCAAGTTTAATGTCATTAAATCTGTGTGTTCATTGTTTTATTTTCTTAGTCTTGTTCTCAAGGCACATGTCACGCTTAGTAAAGAAGCTTAGCATTATGGAACTCCGTCCACCTGCTATGTGGTTGTTTATAATATACTTTTCTGTGCCCTTGGCAAAGAGCTTTTGTTTTATGATGGCAAGTTTTATGATTATTGGTTAAGTAGTTAAAACGTACAAGCGTAACAGACAAGAAACAAACTCATATTCCAATTCAACATTTTATTTGTTATTTGAAATTAAAATATATATTTTAAACACGAAATGTATATAATATTAGTTGTACGTACATTGATCATCATTTTCGTAGGCATACAGCTGCAGGCGTGTCTCCTCTGCGATGGTGGACAGCGCTCCGTACGTGAGCACCAGCTCCGGCGGTGGAGGCAGCTCCGACCACTCACCCTCTACTGCAGGTTCGATTCCAGCCACCTACAATAATTGTTATTTATTATCGACGAAAAAGCTTTTTCTCTAAGCGAAAACATACATATACAGTAATCTATCGCGTTTCTCAACTAATTTGAATGAAACAAATTCGTGTTCAAAAATGTTTAGTATGAGAAGTTTTTCGCTTGGACTTCTAATAACTCTGAAGGTAGGCCACCAAAAACCAAAGTACGACTAGTACATTATATAAACAAAAATGGCGGTGTTATTACCTGAGCTAATGGCAACTTCAATTCCAATTCATTCCTCAATTCCTTCATCCTTTCTTCATCTATAGCGAGGCTGTCTCTTAGGTTCTCTACGGAACTCTTATTCCCCGCTAAATACGACTCTGGTATTGCATCGTCTCCTATTGGAGCAGCTTCATTAAAAGTCAACCCTTCTTCACTCAATGGACCGGAGTATTCTAGATTCATATTGTTTTCGTTTTCAGCCATTGCTAATTTTGTTGTTATTTGCAAATCTATTTGGTTCACGTCACTTGGCAAACTAGGACTATCTACATCTACTAAGTATTTCTGATGGCTGGTGCTGGCAAGAAAGTTTCCAGGCGAGTTCGGTGGAGTCAACGGTGAGATTCGTTTTTCGGTGGATGACTGCTCTTCAGTCTCATCTGTGGTGGCTGTTAGGGGTTCTGGCTTAGCTTCACTGATTGTAGCTATATCATCGAAATGAAATTCATCTGCCACAATATCTGGAACTTCATTCAGGAAATTACTATCACGCAGTGGGGAAGGAGTTTCTAAATTCATTTCGCTGAAGTTTGATGAAAGCGCTAGTATTTCCTCTTTATGAAGATCTGTGAGGTCTGAAGATTTAAGACCTTTGTAAAGGTCCAGAGTGCAGTTTTCGAAGGGCCCTAACACCACGGAGCTGTTCTCATCATATGTGTCTGTATGGTGGCTTTTCGATGGAGAGTCGAATGGACTTAAATTTTCAGGTACGTATCTCTGTTCAAGCTTCGTTAAAGTGACTCCCAAAGCGTAGTCAGGTACTTTTACTGATAAAATTTCAGTTTCCTGATCGGGTTCTAGAGTAGTTTCAGTTGAAGCATCACTACCTTTGGGCGTGCTAGTACATATATTATTAATTCCTACATTATTACTACTAAAGATTTTCTCTGAATGTAGAAAATCGTGAGTTTCTTTTATACTAGGGAGATCCATATACACTGTGGAATCATTCTTAACTATACTCCAATTGGCTTCAGCGTCAGACCCTTCTAAGACAGATTTTATAATATTCTTAACATTATTATCTAAGGATTCGTCTTTTAAAATTTCACTACTTGTATCGTTCATGAGATCCATAAATACAGTATCACTAGACTGTGTTGTTTCTATTTCGGGACTTATCTTAACATTTGTAGATTCATCTGTTTTTATTTCAGGACTTATCTTGAGGTTTTTAGATTTATCTATATTTATTTCAGGACTTATGTTAAGAATTGTAGATTCATCTGTTTTTATTTCAGGACTTATGTTAAGAATTGTAGATTCATCTGTTTTTATTTCAGGACTTATCTTGAGGTTTTTAGATTCATCTACTTTTATTTCGGGACTTATGTTAAGAATTGTAGATTCATCTACTTTTATTTCGGGACTTATCTTAAGATTTGTAGGTTCATCTATTCCTTCTGTTGGATCGGTTTTTGCCCCTGCCGTTTTTGAAGACTTTAAATCAGTATTTTTACTACAAATTTCAATCATTTCAGACAAGTCAAGATTTTTTTGGGAAACAACAAATGTAGAATCATCAATTATGACATCGCTTTCAGGAGTGTTATTACTATTTTGTACTGTTTCAGGTTGCTTTGTGTTTACTATTTGTTCTAATAACTGTGTTGTTTCTTCTAAACATTCTGTATCTTTTTCAGTGGGATGGTTTGTGATTTCTGAAGCTAGTTTTACATTATAAATATTTGAACCAATTAAATTATCTTCATAATTATGCGCATCATTCATTGGTTCCTTTAAAACAGATAAAACTTCATTGCTGTGTATTTTTGTACTAAAGTCATCTGTAAATTCAGTTAATTCTTCAGGTTCAATATAACCGTTCACTTCTGGCGTTAAATCATTTTCATATAAATACTTAAATTCTGCATCAATACTATTTATTTCATTTGTAATTTGCATTTCAGCTGTTATTTTATTTTCGTCTCTGGTTTCTATTTCGTTTGTAATTTTCATTTCATTTTCATCTTTCGTTATTATTTCATTTGAAATTTTCGTTTCAGTTGTTATATCGTATTTTTCTCTTATTTCAGTTGTAAGTTCATTTTTGTTTTCTATTTCATTGTTCATAAATGCGATATTAATATCTATAGCTGTTTCTTTACTATCATTTGAATTTGTAACTTTATTTTCCAATGTTTGTTTGTTCGTTTGACAGTCTTGTTTTAAAATAACTTTTTCATTTGTTTCACTTAAACTAGACATTGAGGCTTCACAGAGTTCCATCAATTTCGGCACTACACTATTACTGGCTATATTCTCGTTCAGCGAATCACTATCCTTTTCAAACGGTTTTGAATTATTATCATTTATAGAACAGAGATTTTCAATATCACTTAAATTCGTAATACTAGAGGTTTTCAAGTCTTTAACTGGCGTCTCTGGTGTGAGGTTTTCTAGTGTCTGTTGACTTATAGTATCGCTATGACGCTCGAACGAATGACTGAGGGTGCCTATTGTATCACCATCCCCTTCCTCCTCCTCACCTCGATCCGTATCCTCCGATTTGGAATCGAATCCCATATCCAGAATATTCTGGAAATTACTTATACCAGGCGACTTTACCATGCTCGTTTGCATCGGATAATCTTTCTTACATTCCAGACTTAAGTTATCCCTAGATGGACTGGCCTGGTGACTCGACTCTGAGCTGGAAGTCTTCTCCGAATTCAAAATGTTATCCAGATTCTTTATAACATCACTGACATCTTTATAATAGCTTACGTCGTCTTGGCTTCCATTTATAATATCTTTTACCCACGGGTCCATTGAACTATCTGAGCGATCTTCTCTTTCCCTACCATCTTCCAGCTGTATATTCCCTTGATGGCACTCCAGAGTCGCAGTTTCGTTGTGAGTGAGGTAGATGTTCCTTACGTCTTCCAAAGATCCGTGCAAATTTGTAAGACTATCAGATTTTATTTGAATAGATAGAGGATCTCTATCAGACATGATACTGCTGGATCTAGAGACGGCAGTATCCAGCTCAACGCTCAAGGAGTCTTGTATTGTCGGTGCGTTATCAAACTCCTGGTCGGATCCCGTGAAGTGCGAGACCATGGAAGTAGACGGAGCATGGACGATGGCGACATGTTCGTCTATCTTGGGGATGGTGTTTGGTTTGAGTTTCTGCCAGCGCTCCTCGAAGTCGCTGCTAGAGTAACCGTCGTCCTTCGCGGAGTCGTTGGCGTGCGAGTGCGTGAAGTGGAGGTGGTTGATGAGAGCGTGTACTTGGGCCGCGGACGGACGACTGTCTGGGTTTTGGTTCCAGCACAGCTGCATTACTTGATACCTATAAATAGAATTATAATTAGTAAACCGTGACATAGTTTGACGGTACCTTAAAAGTTTACACTTTACAGCAATTCTAACACCGGTAGAATTTCCAAAATATATTGCGTATATTAATAAAAATTAGGAGCAATCTTTGATCTTGAGGGGAAGTATAGATTATAATGGAACGTAGTATAAAAGTACACATAGTACTCACAAATGGTTCCTGTAGGGGCACGGCAGGTCGGGCGCGGGCGCGGGGTGCGCGGGGGGCGCGGAGCCCCACGAACACACCGACCACACCACCCAGCCCAGGGACCACACCTCGCTGCCGGACTGGAACAGACCAATGAGGTTTAATACTTTAATTCCTACGCATTACAGTTTAATAGACAAAAATTAATATATTTAATGCTAAACTCATGACGGCGGCGAGCACACGGTAGCTCTGTTCGTGACGGACCCGGACCGACCTCTGGCAGGTTTGAGTCCTGCCCGTGGTGATACATTTTATATTTATTTAAAAATGAAATAGTCACAACTGAAGCTCGCTACACGCAAGGTGTGTTTGCCGCACTGGCCAAGCACTACCTAACGCCAGTCCGGTTTCACACACCGGTTGTGTAAAAGTTATTTCTCAGGCAGTGATTTGTTTTAACGCATTTTCCTTTATATATTATACACACATTGTGTTGTGACGGATGCGGAAATAAATATAAAAAACAGTAATGCTGTGTTGCCACGCTCAAGTAAATTAGAACACCGAGCACTTTACATTTTTATAAGCTAAACATATAGTCCATACGTTGTAGAGGGAGGGCTGTCTGTCCGTCTCGGGCGGGGCGCAGCGCGCGGGCGGCTCGCTGGAGCAGTAGCGGCCGACGACGGCTCGCACGCTGTCAGTACCGCGGACGAGTATGTTACCGCTCCAGAGGTTCCTGCAAAGTGTTACGGAAAAATAAAAAAAATAAACTTTATTTTTAATAAGAAAAAAAATAATAGCTGAAATATGTTTTGAACCCGTTGTTATTGGCAACTTAAATAGGACACATTAAGGTCTTGGGCGCCACTTAATTGGTTATATTAGTTATAAATTCTTTTGTTGGGATTTCCCCACTACTTTTCTTATAATCGATTTTTTTAACGGCATTAAGTTCTTATATAAGACATTTCAAAATCATTTATTAGGTACCAGATAACGGGGTGTCTATAATTATTGTTTTGAATATTTAAAGTTATAATCCTTTAACTCCTTGTAGGAACATCATAGAATTAATGGCGGAGTGGTCAGTTATTAGTTCTCCTTTAGTACCACGCTTTTTTTAAATTATAATTAATTCTCAAATATCAATTATGACTGAATATCCAATATTTTAAATAAGTTAAAAGATTATCTATGGAAGTTTTTTATTCTTCTTTATGGACCTACTCTTAGAAACCATGCAACTAGAGTCTGACTTTTCATAAGTGCTATCTAGAACTATTTATAATTATAACTTGGCTTTGAATCAATGAAAATAACTATGAGAATAAATAATAAAAAAAACATATCTTAGAAAAATAATTTCAAACTACCCACCCATATAAATATCCTCTGGAGTGAATGTAAGCTAGGGCAGATGTGACGTCACACATGAGCTGTAGAGGCACGCCGCTCTCATTTAATATGGCCATCTTTGGACGGTTTACTACTAGGTACTGCTGGAGATCCTGAGAAAAATATGATATATATGTTTATAATTAATATGTAACCGTCTGACCTGTCAGTTATATCACAAGTTTGTCAGACTAGCTCATTCTTCGAGGTCATGAGTCTCTCTGGCCGTATTGGTGACTTATTATTAAAAATGAAAAAAAATGTGTATGTATGTACTTACCATTGAACATAACTCAAAAAGTAGTATCCACGGGTCTTCCTGAAGACATTTCGCTACAAAACCCAACACATTCTCGTGGCTCATGTCTCTGTAAAGACGACCCTCATCCAGAAAACGAGCCTTGTCTTCCAGGCTGGCGTTCTGGTTCAGAATCCTGACAGCGACCGTGGATGTACTGCCTCCATCATCGATTTCACCTTCAACGACCTGAAGATATATGAAATTAATATAATATTATGTATATATTGTTTTATAGTAATTATATTGTTTATGATTTCTTACTCTTCCAAACCATCCGCGATCTATTTCTCGAAGATATTGCAATTGTTCTCTTGGGAAATCTTCACCGGCTGTAATAAAAAAAAAACTATTATATTAAATGTAACTAATAATTTATATTAAAAAAAATAACGCATTTAAATTTGAAATAAAAATACGAGCAGGATTCGAGCCTGCTACCTCTGAGGAACCATTCCGTCCCTCTGCCATTTGAGCTATTGTATCCTACGCTACTGAAGTGTATCCAAAAGGGGTACAAATTGCGGGTTCGAATTCTGTCCGTATGGTTAAATTTTAATTGTATATTTGGTTAAAAGTAAACCATGGAAAAATATGTTACATGTATAGACAGACAATCATAGTTTAATTTTTAAAACTCTTACCAAACCAATCAGCGCATCGCTCCAGAGGGTCTATGACCCGTATATCAGAGGGCAGTGGTTCAAACTCAACAACAGACTCCCTACTGATGCGGTTCCTCTCCTCATTCTCGCTAGTGATGTACACCGCTGCGTTGTTGTTGGCGATGTTCTGCATCTCACGCAGCGATATCGGTCCATTGTTGTTGTCCTCACTGATGTTGTTGTTGACCGGTTCAGAGAATCCTGAATCAGGAGGCTGGGAACGACGCGCTTCGTGCAGATGAGTGACGCTCGCCGTAAATAGCTGTCAAGAAATATATATAATATAAAGATTAAAAATGAATATAAATGTAAAAGATTCGAATTATCTAACATAGTTATATTTATAAAACAGATAAAGTGATGCTTATGGCTCCCACTTTCTTTTTGTTTAATAATAAATTAATTTGCAGTATAGAGAAGTAAAAGATTTTGCTTTGATTTTTATTTCACATGCAATATTTAATAACACAAATATATTTTAGCCGACACTACTATTTTTTATAAATACTAAATTTTCATGTTAGTATCCTACGTATACCCAATATTTTACATTTAGACATATAACTCAATAAGAGATAAGTACGAGACGTAGTACTGAAATATATAAATGTTTTTCTGTACCCCCAATATGAGTCATGACGTTACGACACGTTGATAGTTTTCGAGCAGCAGGCCCACCATGAACTCTTATAGTAATATTACGATAATATTACTCGACTCGTAGTAGGGGTACTGATATATAATATAATGTAAGTTTCCAAGTACATATAATAAAGACAACACAGAGATTTGATAATCAACTATGTACCTGATTGTCCGCTCCTTCATTCGGCTGCAGACAAGAGAAAATAAATGTTAATTTTGTTTATTCAATAATAACATTTATTAATTTAAATTAAAATCCAAAATTAATTGAATTTATATTTTATCGAACGAACGAAGGCAATTTCTTCGATATAAGGCTGAAAAGCTTTTTTACTTTGTATATATATATATATGTGTGTGTGTGTGTGTGTTTATGTATGTATATTTGCGTAGAGATCGCATGTCACAACTAATTTTAACGTTACTTTGTATTTGTGTTCTATAATTGCTGGCGCTCTGATGTGACATAACGAGCTACATAGCACCGATCAAACAACAACGAAACTATAGATAAATTTTAATAAATTCCTAACTCGAGAACGGTCAAACATATTGAAAAATCTGATACACTTTTTTGTTGTTCTCTATGTTAAGCATCTTTCATTTCTTTTAATTAAAAGAATTTTAGCTGTGTTTGTCCATTATGGCCCTCTGCTCAATCTCCAGTAACCCTAGTACGAGGTTTAACGTTACAAAGCGTTGATTGTTTTCAAGCAATCACGAAACGAGTTCTTGGTTGTCGTAATCAAATAACAACCAATCACAACTATCACTCATTTCGTAAACTGCTCGAAAACTATCAACGTTTTGTACTATCAAAACTCGTAGTAGGGGTACAGTGAACACGACCAGTATAAAACATATTTCATCATCTAGGCTACCACCAGCTCGGTTAGTTTTATGCCACAGACCTAAGAGCTGACGACAGAAACTCGGTTCGCCTTATATATTATTTTATTATATTTTAAGCAATACTCGACCAATATTATAAGTACATTATAAATGAAAGATTCCTTTTATAAGGAAATGTTAGAGTTTCCTGTGTAATCACTAGTTCTTGATAATTATGACGTAGGTGTTATGTTTAACAAGAATTCATGTACGTAGCGAAAAAATCAATGTGCCTTAAAAATATATTTCATATTACACTATAATATGATAGAACAGACAATATTATTGTTTGAAATTGTTTATAAACATGTTTAGCCAGGTTAAAAGTGAATGACGCGAGTCTGCCACGCTCCGAGCTCATGGGAATAAACCCCGAATGGGTCTGTCAAAACTAGTCAGACAAAATGACGATATAATTGAAATACAGCCAGAAAAAATATATATATTTATCAAAATTAAACTTATTTAACCATTAATTTTTGGTTTATCATCTATTCAATGTTATTTTATAGCGCAAAGAAACATGGGTTAGGCAGTTCTAAAGTCCGATCTAAATTTATCGAAGCGATACGAGAGCTCAAATGGCATAGCGACGGAGCCGTTTTCCAAAGATCGCAAATTCGAACCTACACATATCGATGAATAATTAATTCTATATTTATTTGAAATTTAGTAGTTTTTTAATTAATAATTAGCTATTAAGATAATATACATTATCTAGGTGCTATTTCCAGTCAAACAAAGTAAGGGGAAAATCCTATCTGAGATATCTTATTGACGATGAGTCACTTTTCACCAATCGGCTACATAATGGAACGTTTCAATGCTCACGGCCATTCAATTTGTGGAGCCACACCTTCACTGGGAACGGTATTATTCAGCGTAAAATATACAACTACCCTACCTTAATGATTTGAAATGTTTTTTAAAGTTTTATTTATATATATAAATATTTATTTTAACTGACTTATTTATAAATGCTCTGTCTCAGCCATGGTATTATTATATAATATATATTTATTTCATAGTAACCAATATATAATATAAATATGACAACCAGAAAGGTAAATAGAGTTTTCGACTATTGCTTTTGTGACGTAGGAGGCCATAAAAATTATTGAATATTAAAGCTTTAAGAGTATCAGATTGAAAGCTACAGAAATTCCTGAATAACAAAAAAACAACTATTTTTTTATATACTTGGATTGATATAACATCAGATAGAGATGATAGAGATGAGATGAGATGATAGATATGAGATGAGATGAGATGTTGAGAGATATATAGGAGATTTTCAATGAAAAAAAAACCATTATTTTATATATAGGTACTTTGGTGTTACATATTACGTGGAGTAAAATAACGACGAGGAAAAATATTGAAATGATAAATGCTACGTGTTCAGTACATGATAATTATAACTAATAAAATATTTTGTCATTCATCTGTTTGTCTATTTAAATATGCGTGTGTAAATTGTGGTTTAAAGCTTATATATAACACTTTTATAATATAAAATTAACCGATTGTTACGGAAAGATATATCCTGATTTGGGCAACTGTTAAATGAAATATAAATACGAGTACTAGGTAATATTATTTAATAGCTTAGGATTTATTCATTCACAGGACAGTATAATACAGAGTGTACTTATTTTTTTTTTCACGATATTATGTAAAATATATTTCGGTAAATTACCGGGTTATATTTTTGTATTATACTATATTGTTTTGGTATATAAGGACTGTTCTGCATTTGACGGCGTCCCATTTTTGAGTAATCCTTTAGTCTTACATATTTTTATTATATTTTTTCTTTTCTTTCATGATATTGTAGATTATATATATTTTTCAATTAAATTTGTTGACAGATTTTTTAGCAATTTTAGTTAATTTTTATATAGTTTTGTTATTTATTCTTTCATTATATATATTTTTAAATTACCATTTTTTTATTATTATATTTGGTGAATAACATGGCTATACTATATTGTAATAGAATTATACTGCTTTTATGTATTACATACAACCGTACGAAAGCGTGGCACGTAAATAAAACATTTGAATTTGCTTTGGAGGCCATAAAATTAAACCATTCCAGTGGTACTCTCAGGTCAAATAGACTCTTCAGTGCTCAAAATGCAGTACTACGCTTTAATTCCCTCTTACATATAATGTTTCTGAAACGTGTTTGAAGCGTATTATTATTTTACATAATGTATATTTGTCACGTCTCATATATAAAATAAAATTAAACATGCCATTTAGAAAAATTCTCTCATTATTTAAATCAATATTACATTATTTATAAAAAATAACATACATTAGTAAGAGAATTAAATTATTAAAACTAATGATCATTTACAAGAAAAACATGAATAAAATTAAAAAAAAACATCTTTAAGCATTTCATTATTCAATATACTAAGTGATAGGTCAAATAGCGTACTAATATCGCATTGTGAAAAGGCTGTTAGTGAGCTAGTAATACCATTATTGGTGGAGACTCCTAGTCGCATTTTCTGGGGTCAAATAGTGCTATTTAAATTGGATAATGAAATATGTGCATTAGTCAACGCCAGCGAGATAAGAATTGTTTATAAATAGCAACATCTTATAACTGCAATATCCTGAACGCGCCCGCACAACGCGTATACGTCTCGCACGCACATGCGGGCGCGTACGTGACTCACGCGCGCTATTAACAATGTACGGACACGTGTTGTGTCTATAAGTTTGAACACTATTATTATCTGTATGTATGTTTTTACACTGATATGATCGTTCCTTCAGAGAGACTATTTATTACCTTCTATTCAGAGACACTGAGCAAGCAGAGGGCTGTGTATAATTGCCACGCGACCTTCAAAGTGCTAATTAACAGAGGTTTTGGTTACAAAAGATGCCTAACATTAAAAACAACAAAAAAGTATTTAATTTTAATCAAATATATTTGACCGTGTTGGATTTTTTTTAACTTTTATATATAGTTTCGTTGTCCCATGAGTCCTATGCAGCTCGTTATGTCATCATCACAACGCCAAAGTAACATCAAAATTGGTTGAATGCCATCTCTATGCGAAATATACCCATATACAAATTACAAAAACTGTTCGTCTAGTTTCAAAGTAATTGCCCTCGCTCGGTCAGCCAATTAGGGGAAGTTTGAAAGCTACGCCCGTTATATTATAGATGAGTGCGAGGCTAGACTTACATAAATAACCATAAGAAAATGGATGTAAGCTTTGAAAATGAGTTATGATGAATGTGGATGAATTTGATAGAAGGAGAACAATACAGAGATGGATGGATAGTGTGGATGAAAGGAGTTTAAACGCTGACGTAAGAGTGAGTGGAAGAGAAAAAGCAAGAAAAGGATGACGATGTATTATATTTGGACAATTATGACACTTTTATATAAATATTTATTTATTTACGTTTTTTCCACTTTGAATCAATATCAGTGATCACTTGTGTACGCGAAATAGAAGTATCAGGAGGAACTATTCTGATATCATATTTAATTAATAAGCTCTTCTGTAAAGACTCTCTCCAACTTAATAATAAAGCTACGAGTGTAACATACGCGCCCTGCTCTGAGAAGAAACACAGAACTAACTCAGCCGACTCTTTTTTATTATGATCTCAAACATCAATATGAAATATTTTATAGGTATTTAATATATGTGACATTTGTATATTTTTCAGTTACATAAATAATTAAACGTCAACGTCCATACCAGTATTCCAATTATTTTGGCACGAAAACAATGTCGCTGATATTGAAACTATTTTCAGTTAGTTTTCAGTTAGTACTCACACTGTTAAATTATAAATAACTAGAATATTTTATAACGCATTATAGAATTTCTCTGAAATATTTTTTTTTCATAAGATATATATTTTTTATAATTACACGATCTCAGTTCTCAATACATATGTTAATTTCTTTCAATAATCTTAATATTTTATTATAATATAATTGACCATCCCCTATCTCTATTATCTGTCACAACAAAATCAATTAATAATATATAGTTGGTACATCCGTCTGTCCAACAATTAAATTAAGTTGCCCGAATAGTTTCGAACCCATTCGGGTTCTTAGTCATGACCTCTAAAAATGGAGGACTCTCAATTCAAAGATCTATATAATTAACGTGTGTACAGACGAGTAAATATGTATATATATAATACCTTTAAAAGATAATAGGGATTTCCGTGGAGAGTAATTTTGGAAATTAATTTTATAGGAAAAAGTTATATGATTATATATAAATATATAAATGTCGTCACGGATCACGAAACTTTAAATACAAAAAGTATTATTATATACCAAATAAGGCAATACCTTCGCTATGTTCTTATATAATGTAGATCATACAATTGTTCGGAGGTCATTGACACCGAGAAATATAGAAATATTATTGTGTATAGAAAAAACTATAATTACGACTAGAGTAGCTTACTTTGTTCTGTATTCACCTTTTCAGTCTGCGCTGACTTTACCGGATATTACGTTATATAAAAAATAATAAGCCTTTTTCATAATTTTACAGAATTAAAGCCGGAGAGGTCTGGAGGATGTACTTGAACCAGATTTCAAGTTAAGTTTAAGTGTTGTGGTTTTTCAGTTGTACTGCTTTATATTATATTCATATTAAATCAAGTGTTTGAACATATTTAACAGCTGGAAATAGGATTCCAACTAATGTTATAAACGATAATGTGAGTTCATTTGTTTGTTACGCCTTTACGTCTTAACTGAACCTATCATCACGTCAAAAGAAACCTTGTAGAAAGTTGTTTAACTATAGCGACCGGGCAAAGCCGCTGGCACGACTAGTATACAGGCAGGCAGAAACAGGCAATTATCAATTATATTTTTTCTATACTGATAAATAAACAAATAACTGTTACATCCTTGAATTCCCTTCTCTTACTTTTATTCATATTTAACACTCCAGCAGGACAGACATTTATTACTTGTATATCAGATAGATTGATAAATAAACCCATAATAAATAACTAAATAAGAAATAACTCAATAATAATGAATAACTAAATAGCTAGACACTCAATAGTAAATATTTAAAGGAATTATGGAAAATGTTATAAAACTTCATGTTATATAAAAAATTACTTGCAATGCTTCCTTGCAAGTTCCTTGCTGTCAGCTGTCCCCATTCACACGGCTGATTGCGCGGTAAATGAATAAGAGCATTGAAGCAAGACAAACTCAAACTTGCCATTTACCTTACCTTTATTGATAGTTCACTAGAACTAACTTTAATGGAGTTGAGGGCTTAAAACTAGATAAAGGTACATATCTAGATGGATCTAGATGGTATTCAGATAAAGTGCAGACTAATTAATATTGACTGTGGTATATGGTATGTGAGTGTAATGTAATGCTACAGTAGTATGACGAGATGAATTCCAAATTTTAGTTTTTTTTTAAATTGTTTTGATAAGACGAAGAATGATGAATGATAATGGAGAATGGATGATTATATTTATTAATATATAACAATAATATATTATACTTTATTGCACAAACATGAAAGTAAAGTACAAAACAAATAAATAAAAATATTAAAAATATTGATAAAGTTTTCTCGTGAACTGTATCTCAGTGTATATAATATATCATTAAGTGTATGTATATATGTGTATGTATGTATGTATATGTATGTATATATAAGTTTTATTTTGTATTATCCTGTACTGTACTATACCTAAATACCCACTTTCATATTTCATCTCCTCTACCGAAAGGTTGCCTGGAAGAGATTCATCTTTAACAACAAGGCCGCTGTTGTATTATCTTTTTCTTTTATTTATAATTATATATTTTTTGTTTTTTTTATAATTTTGTCACAATATATTATAGTATCGTATATATTTATATATTTTCTACATTGAATCAACATCAGTGATCTCTTGTGTACGTCAAATAGTAGAGTCAGTCCATTCTAATATCGCGCCCTGCTCTGAGAAGAACCAAACAACAAACTCATCCGGGTTTTTCTTAATTGTGACCACTGTTTCTCAAACTTAAAAATAATAAATATGGCAGTCAAATAATAATATCTTATCGTATATCGATCTCTTTCAGACAACCGTATTGTGCTTGGATCCGAGTGTGACAAAGAGATTAAAAGGCGAATATATATATATATATATATATGTAAGTATGAAGACTTTAGTATGATCATAAAAAACATGGGAATAATTGAAACAACGACATAAACGTAACTTTTTAACAATAGCCGCTTCTTGATATTATATGTAGTTTCATTTATTTACTTCATGGACCTTTGGAACCGTACGTACAATTAGAGTCTGACGTTACATTAATGCCATGTTTGTCTATTTTATACTTTTATTTTTATTTTAGGCTGACATTTAAATTATTATTCTTTAATAGATACATACATCTGACATATAGTTTTCTCGGGATATATATATATATATATATGAATTTCTTTTTATTCATCACTCAAGCCTGAATAATAATAAGGACAAGAAAAAAATATAATATAATATATCATTAGAATAATTAGCACATACAAACAAACATATCGAAAGATTTTTATGTTCATATAACGAAAAAATGCATTAAAATAATACATAGAGGAATGACGAGGGAGATATTGTTTGCGTGCATTAGTGGGAGTAGCAAGGGAGGCTGGGAGGAATAATAACTGCGGGAGGTCTAAGATCACTCGTATTGGGCGCCGTGCCAACTCCAAGAGCCACTGCGCCCACTTCATAGCATATTCGTACTTTGTCTTTGTTTAACTCATATTCAAAAAACGAGAACGGTTTTAAATGTATGACTCCTCGTCTAGGAAATATGCATGTATTGCAAAATATATTAAATAATGTTTAAAAGTAAGGTAGCTAGTGTGAGTGCTAGGAATTAGCTGATATATTTAGCCCTCAACCTAAATGCGGTACAATACGTGTGACAGTTATTTTTTAACTAGGTCAATGACCCATAATTTAGTAACTGATTTTTTTTTACGTTTTCTTGGAAAATTATTCAAAAATAAACAACTCCCGCTTTGGAAAAAAAAATACTGTATTATACTATAAACATTGAAATAACGGAAAAGTATACACAAAGAATTGTCCAGCGTGGGAATCGAACCTACGAACTTTAGCTCAGCGGTCAAGGTCACTAACCACTAAGCCACAACCAAACACATTATTACAAAAATAATATAATAAAAATAATAAGTCTGGTCTCTCGTGATTTGGCTCCAAATTACCAGAGCCAGGAGTCTCCTTTGTTTTCTATCAGGTCGGTTCTGTCTGTTTGTCTGCAGTTCCACGTAGAAGTGCATGTAATGCGGTCGTTAAACGCCTATTTAAGAGTGTCCATTTTCTTTTTCTATCTCGCTTGTACCCTTAGGTTAAAGTGAGAGATCTACTTAGATAGCAAAAATGGAATAAAAGTGCACCCGTCTTCTATCTCGCTTATACTCATCGGTTAGAATGAGTAAGTAGATAGGAAAAATAACACAGAAGCACACACGCAAGATTGAATTTACTTATAGTAAGTGAAAAGTCATATTAATGAAAATAATATTCAAACAGTAGTTAGTTCCGAAATTGTAATTCTTCAGGAATAAAATCATTATTCAGTGAACATCAAAATGTGAAAGACGTCGCTTCAATTTATGTTTTTTATAATAAATATAATAAAATATATAACATATAATAAATATGATATAGTTAACAAGGCTGTCTGTACATTAATATATTTCAAAAGTGACTGCTACGTGTTAAGTTTCTTAATACGATAGATTTTGGCTTTTTCTCTTTGTTCAGGTATCACGTAAAAATCGTAAACACATTTTGATGACATTTTTGTGGTTTATTTCGTTTTTTATTAGCGAATCATTGAAAAAATCATGGACGGATTTTGATTATGTTCTTGTGGTAACTGTCTTAGTCAAAAATGAGATTTTTTATACTGTGAAAGGTTATTTAATATGCCTGGGAGTATATTACAATTCCAATAAAAATAACCGGCGAATTTTAATTTATTATTTTCATAGATTATCGCCGGATGCGTCTTTTACGAATATATGATAGCGAAATTTATTTGAAAGACGTGTAAAATAAAATCCAACTAGACAGTGGAGGCAATGATTGTATATACAAGTCCCTGGTTCGATTCTTGTTGACGGGGTTATATATACCACGAGTTGAATCAACAACGGCTAAGTAATTCAAAATACACTCCATACAAAAAGTGGGCTGCAATCAGAGACTTTATTTTCGTTAAAATCATTTTTTAAAACATTTTTCATTTTTGCCTACAAAAAAAACTCGTCCAAATTTAGAAAATCTAAGAAATAGATCCAACCAAATAAAAATCTTTTATATTAAAAAAAAAACATACAAATATGCAATGATGTAAATATATAATTATAAGATATATTTTTAGAATTGAAGGTTTATTCTTACTATATTAATTTAAAATTTTGTACAACAATGTATACAAGTTATTATAATATGAAGTTTATTGCTAGTACTATAATCTTACATGTCATAAAGGCACTGCGGATTTAGGACTACAGTACCCCTATCTAGTTTTGATACGAAACGGTGATAGTTTTCGAACAGCCACGAAACGAGTTCTCGGTTGTAATTGGTTATTATTTTGTAGTGGTTGTTAGTAAACAAATAACAACCAATCACGGCCAAGAATTTGTTTCGTGACTGCTCGAAAACGATAAACATTTTGTACTATCAAAACTAGTACTAAGGGCACCAATATGTACGTGATTATTCAATCGAAATTAATAAACGACTTGATAAAATTCTAGCTATTAAAGATTGAAATTACAATTCCAGTTAATGATGCTGATTTCAATCTAAGATTGAAGATCGATTATTAATACTGTTTTCAGTGAATGAACTACGATCGAGGGTTGTATTTGTTGGAGGAGATATAGCTATTAGAGACAAAGCAGCAGTCAAAAATAATAATATACACAGTGCAATAGGAATCTATACACAGCAATAGAATAATTTGCAAAGAATTATTTAAGAGAATAAATACTCTAAAACTTGTAATAAATTTTAGCATGAAAACTTTATCGACAGGATTAGGATTCGAACCTGTGACCTTAGTGGTCGCTAATTTAAGTAACCATGACACCGCTAACTCTTTTATAGACATTTCAAGTATCAAAACTTATTGCTCCATGTAGTGAGTAAAATTTTTTATTTACCAAAAAAATAAGCATTGAATTATTTCATGTAATCTATACGACAATTTAAGTTAGTTTTTACATTGTAAGTTATAAAAGACTTATGAAATTTAACCCTGAAGTGTTACGAAACATTGTAACATTGTAAAGAGGCAAAGTCTTAAGGATCAATATAAAGAAAGTTACACTTATAAAGCCATACAAAACCAGACAGACCGTATTACACACGTAATATATATATATATATACACATATATACACAATAATGTAAAAAAATACATACATATACCTAGATCAATAACATCATAAATACAACCACAGACAGAAATTCAATACCAATCTATATGTATGATTGTATCACAAGAATAGATCATTTGAGTGCCAAATATTAGCTCTGGTGAGTAATGACTGTTCTTTGCTGATGAGTCAAAGACAGACAGACATCGGATCAATTACCATACACTGACCCTTCAGAGACATGAAATTTGATATTCTCTAAGAGGTATAAGAACTCTATATCTTGTAAATATTGTAAGCATCTTGAGGTTCAACATTACAATAAATATCAATTAACAACAATATTTTTTATTGCATTTGTATCCACCGATGCAGAAATGAAGAGTGTTGCTTTAACTTGTATGTCTGTCTGTGGTATCATAGCTACTAAACAAATAAACCAAATAATGTTTTTTATGTCTACAGCCTTGTCTAGCAAGATGGTTTTAGATATGTTTTGTGAAAATAAAAGCATTTCCAAACCCTGGCCATATTGATTTATTTCTCAAGTTTAAAATAAGCATAAGACATAAGCCTTCATTATTAACCATTGATGCAAAAACAACGGATATTAGCTTAGTTTGTGTGTCTGTCAGTGCCAACATAATTCTCAAACGGATGAACCAATTAATGTTTTTTTTAATTGTCTTGTCTGTCAAGACGATTCTTAGCTGTGTTTAGTGAAAAATTAATAATTTCCAAGATATTTAGCTTTTAAACTGACAAGTGACAGGATATAATTTATATTCTCAAAGCAACAACAATATCTAATATATACTATTTCAATTCACTGACACACACACAGAGGCAATGCTGTTTTGTAAACAAGTTCTTCAGTTAGTCATCCTGCAGTATTCATTAGCAAAAATAAACATTGATAACTTATACTTAGTAGACCATATCATTATCAGTCAAGGGCACATAAATGATAAACACATATGCCCCATTAATGGTGTGTAATATTATGATAACATATTATAGGGGCAAAGAGTTCGATGACCCCACTATCCGCTGATAAGATAATTTTTACTTCAATTTATTTACGATTTCATTTATGATTGTTGCATGTTTAAAATATAACAAATGTACAAAATACAGTCACAATGTAGAAACATAATAGTTACTTATTTCATAAACAGTTTTGTTTAATAGTTTTTTTTTAATTAATGTTTCAACTAATTCATTAATTACTCAATCAATGAAAACAATTTGCAATTAATATATTAATTATATATATATAAGGATATGAATTATGTATAGAATCAATTATATATTCATAAGCAATTATAAAATAATTAGATTTCAGATTAATATCATCATTCAGAGCAGTTAATCAAGCAGCTAATTGAATTACAAATAAATATTATTTTTCTGTATATTGTATGCATGTTTTATTTATAGAAATATTGTAATAATCCCTACCTTACAATCCTTATGTCGGTAGCACCATGTACATCCAAACAGCACACCAATGGCAGTGAGCACAACCGCCAGGGCTGGCACCACCGCTCCTCCACTCCATGCTTCAAACACTGACCCACTCGCCTCTATATCACAAAAAAGAAGTGTTTAGCATGCATGTGTATATACTCAGAAAAGATTCCAATAAGATGCATGGGACTTTGGATGTATGTTGCATTCCTTTATTTTAAAACTACCCTACTTTGCATTATCAATAATTTTATCTTATATAAAAATTGTCTTAAATGCTTTAGACAAAATATTTTAATCTTAGAGAATTATGCTAATATACATGTTGAGAATTCAAATATTTTATAAACATGTGATGAATGTTTTCTTTGAATAACTTTGAATTTAATGTTAAAAAGAATAATATAATAATTTAAGAAGTATTTTGTCGTGTAATGGTTAATTTAGATGCAGAAACATAAAAATAATGTAAAGACAAATAATTAAATGACATAAAGAATATTTCACCCATTATATTTGATTTCATGTTATTTTATTTAGATTAAGGTATTCGTGAGTAAAGTATAAGAGAAAACAGTGGTATGGTTGCATATTGTAACTTACCGTGCGGGTAGTCCCGCGGCGTTGGGTTCACAGGCAATCCTTGTGCCACTTGGAGGCCCTTTGAGGCCAAAATTAAAATCACCCATAACACAGCCATTATAATTACATTATTTGCACAGCCGTATTATTTTCCGTCTCATTATTTATTATTTTAATACATCACCAAAACACAAAAAATATACACGGTCCCTGACAGATTTCCACTGAGGAAAGAATACTAGAGCACTAAAGAGTATTGAGGGTAAAAATTGCGCACATACAACATTTTACTAAGCTAAATTTAATTATTACACATTAAATATAAAATTAATTATGTTTTTCGTGCACATTTACATATAAATTGCGCAACCTACAGCTGTACAGAACGCCATTTTTCGATAACAATGTTACCTATTACAATTATTATGGTCATTGTTTCTATTTTTTTGTGAATGGTTACATTCATATTTTAAATCCACTCTTACATTTTAAAATTATCATTTAAAATAACACCACGTAACCAATTAACAGTTATATAATATCGTCATAGCTATTTTTGCATCTTTAATATGTTTTATTTTGAAATTAAAATATATTTATGAATTCTAATTCTATATGATTTATTAGTGCCTCTTGAGAACAAATACTTGTATGATAATATATAAGATATGTATGAGATAAACAACCCATCTTGGCAAATTAACCATATAACAGTCTTATAAGAAAATAATTTAATATTATTATTTCCTTTTTAGTACCGACTCACTTAATAAGAGAAACGTCAAATTTATTGCTTTGTGATTGTCAATGTCAACTTTCAAGTTATTAAAAAACTGTGATTCGGCTGATGCAAGAAAATTATTATTCTAAATATAAATATGTGTCAATAATCAAAATATAATCCCACTAACTACAAATGTCTTATTTTAAAAGCTTCAATCCAAATAATTTATCCTAAACTTTGGAAGTAAATACGATAACCTCAAAACACATGTACGGTAAAAGTGTTCTATTATGTAAAGTAGTTTTAGTAAGTAGTATTCGGTACTATAACGAAGGAGGTTCTAAGAAGCTTCTGGAATTTCTAGCCAGTATGCCGAAAGCTAATTCGACTAGGATAAGCGAAGCGCAACGGCAACGCCAATATATTGCGAAAAAATTCGAAAAATATGCTCCAAGTACGGTTTACTTGCAAGTACTTGGGTCTGGAGCAAGAGGAGCACCTAATACATTATACCTATTCACCGATCAGAAACGGTAAGTCTAGAGTAGAATATTAAAGTATAACAACATAAATAGTTTTCCTAATCAATATTTCAGTTCATGAAAATACTTATATATTTTGTATTGTTTAGTTACTTATTTTCTTTATTCTCAAAGAAAAAGAGCTTATGTTCAATTATAATAAAGTATGATTTTCTCATTAGAAAATAGTGGTAATAATCAGTATAATAACAAATCTAAGTTTCAGTTGTTAATTAATTCTTATTGGTGAAAATAATGTAACTGCAATGTTATTGAAGTGGAATGAGTAATCAGCCACTTTATTTTCAGATTTGAGATCTTATAATATAATATTACTAAGAACTATACTTTATTAAATGCAATGATGCCAGAAATATTAAAAATAGTTCTAAATATATTTAAAGGAATAAAAAAATACAGAATAATAAAAATAATCTTAAACATAATACAACAACAGATAATTTAAATAAAACTTTTTTACATGCAAGTTAGATCCATAAAAATAGTTTTATTTAAGTATGTGCAAAATCTTAGAAAATACTAAACAACAAACAATGTCTCAATATTGATTTTACAATAAGTGTTTTCAATAATTACCAGGTACATGTTCAACTGTGGTGAGTGCACACAGAGGCTTGCACATGAACACAAAGTCAGACTATCCCGACTAGACCACATATTCATAACAAATAAAACCTGGAGAAACATTGGCGGCCTGCCGGGATTATCACTGACCCTGCAAGATGTGGGTGTACCTAACATTACGTTACATGGACCAGAAGGCTTGGTAATTATTTATTATGTAAAAATATTGTTTATTTATTTAGGTTACAGAATTTTATTATTTACTGGTTAAGGATAAGAGACAAACCTTCACAATACGGACTCACATGTGCGAGGCCCATTGTGTTGCAGGGAGAGGAGTGCATGACAGGGCATCTTTAACATGTGTGAACATTCAGTCTTATCTTTACTGCATAAACTTCTCTGTCTATCTAATTTAATTTCATATGGACCTGCAAATAGCACATTATATGTTCCAGATATTAACAGAACACTGTATTTCTTAATGCTACCATTTTTACAGATTAAATCATAGGGTAATTATATTTTAATATTTAATATTGTAAATAAGTTAGTGCTGCGAAATTTTCAGGACGAACTTTACAATGCAACAAGACGGTTTGTGATAATGAAAGATATGAAAGTAACAATGGCAAAGTGCAGTCCGAGTGAAGACTTTGAAGATAATGTTATGTCTGTCAAATATGTACTTATGTGAGTATATTCTTTAGTATATTATATATATTTTTTTTTAAGTTTTAGGATAATTATTAGAACACTGAAATGTCCCGTAGTAGAACTATTGGGTGTTAAAAACAAAATAGAAAAATAATAAAAAAATATATCCAGATGATTAAAGTCTCTTTTAAATAATATATTATGCAAATTTAAAAAAAAAACGAAATTGTCTTATTTTTTAAATTTCAATAGCTAGCCATATATACTGTCTATCTACGAACAGGTGTATTAAAAAACAAAAAACCAATTAAAAACTTTAATTTCTGAAAATGAAGTTAAAATAAGGTAAAAAAAAAATTTTCTTTTCTTTCAAGAAAACTGATCTTAGTTACTACTAATGGTACTTGTTTTATAAATAGATAAAAAACACTTAATTTTCCATCTCATAAATCCTTGTAGGTCTGATGACAATATACTCGAAACTGTTTCGAAATCAGTTCAAAAAAAGCCTAAATTAGCGGATTCATCACCAATTAATGAATTTGAAGAGTTCCTTCACGACGACACAGACTATTACAGACGTGATGGTGTGAAACCTGATGGAAAAAACCACAATATCAAACCAAAACCAAAACCTACATTTGATAGAGGTATAACATCTTATTGATTTATATTTGTAATTTGTACTGTTTTATAAATTTTGTTTTTTTTTTAGACCCATTGAAAAAAAAGACAGAAAAGGTTTTATATGAACTGCAGAAACAAATGCACAGTTGCGTGGCGTTCATTTGTACCCTTAAGGTAAGAATTATACACAATATACCATAGACACAAAAAAATCAAATGTCCAACCCTTAAACTATATAATGTCTTCAACTATATTGTTTGTGGTATCTAAAATCATAGAAATTTTAAAGGTCACTTAAACTAAAATAATATTAGTTCAGAGATATTTTTCATGATAATGTTTTTCTTGCCAATATGTCATTTTTGAAACTTCATAGCACATATAAAAGAAAAAAGAGATATCCTGAATGCATTTATGCCATATTTGGGCTTCCTTATTACCATATTGAATAAATTTAGTGCACTTTTTAAATCTCATAGTTATATTTATTGTTACAGAAACGTTTCGGGACTTTAGATCTGGAAAAGTGTGTAGAACTGGGAGTAAAACCTGGCCCAATGCTGGGCCAGCTCAAAAGTGGGCATGATGTAATCCTACCTGATGGTACATTAGTACAGTCCAAGAATGTCAAAACACCAGATGATCCTGGACCAGTCTTTATTGGTATATATAATTTTGTAATAAACAAACGGTCAAGAATTGTGGTTTACAATATGTATTTATTTAATGTTTTTGTTTTAGTCCTGGAAGTACCAGAGATATCGTATTTACGGGAGTCCGAATTTTCACCACATTTCGACAATGGCACCAATCCTCGAAATAACATTCCAACTCTAATTGTACACTACACACCACCTCATGTGTTTCATCACCCCATGTAAGTACTTGAACAAAAAATATTTTTTACATGTAAAGAAAACCCTCTACAAACTAACTATTTATTAAGAAAATAAAGGCCTGTAAACCAACCATATGCAGCATGTAATTTAAAAACTTTATAAATAAACCATATGTAGTATGAAAACTAAAACCCTTATAAGCCAACCATATCCAGTATGTAAACTAAAACCCTTATAAGCCAACCATATCCAGTATGTAAACTAAAACCCTTATAAACCCACCATATGCAGTATGTTAACTAAAATCCTTATAAATCAACCATATCAGTATATAAACTAAAACTCTTATACACCAACCATATCCAGTTTGTAAACTAAAACCCTTATAAACCAACCATATCCTTTTGTAAACTAAAACCCTTATAAACCAACCATATCCAGTATATAAACTAAAACTCTTATAAACCAACCATATCCAGTATATAAACTAAAACTCTTATAAACCAACCATATCCAGTTTGTAAACTAAAACCCTTGTAAACCAACCATATCCAGTTTGTAAACTAAAACCCTTATAAACCAACCATATCCAGTATATAAACTAAAACTCTTATAAACCAACCATATCCAGTATATAAACTAATACTGAAACTGATACGGGCAGGGATTCGAACCCGGGACCTCTGGGAAACCATGTTGTCCCTCTACCAATTGTGCTACTGTAATACTACCCGCCTCGGTGGATTCAGCATTCTATATATATTCATCTTTGTCGGTGACATCTATAAAGCTTTTTTCAAAAATCCTAATTAATGTTACCTAAGGTTGCGGGTTAAAATATCTACACGTTTCGGTTTATTTTCTATTCTATATTTATTTAAAATGTCACATTTTAAATGGTCGATATTCGAGATACTGTCACAGATGTCGCAGGTTCGAATCGGGTTTCTGAATAAGAACTAATCCACAGCTACCGCTCTTTCATCTCCAAGTTCGGTGCCACGGTGAGACACCTGGTTCTGAATGCGCAGAACACTTGCCTGGGCTCGGAGGCAGTGCACCGAACGCAGCACAAGCTGCACCTCCTGGATGCTGACATCTTCCCGCTGTTGCGCGACGTGAGCGTGCCGGCCACGTGGGCGCCCGCAGCCCCCGCCCCCGCGGCACGACCCACCAGTCCGCTGCGGCTGAGGGGACTGGACGAACTCAAGAACAAGGTACTAACTTTGATATTGATTCTTTTTATTTTATTTTTTATAAATGGCCTGTCTTTTGACCACATTGCTTAACTTTGCTTACATATTAATACTGCTTGGACCTAATATTTTTGTTTTTGGCGATGATTGCATGTTATTAAGCTACCAATGTTTTTTTACTTGTTTTTTTTTTCATAGTTTTGTATGATGGTTGTAAAAGCCTTTGTTTATCTATTAATGTCACTGGTTTGTCTTTGTATGTAATCTAAATGTGTGCTTTATTTCTTAATTGTTTTTTTAATCTATGTTAATGTGTCTATGGATGTTTTGTACTTTATTTTATTCTTTTTTCTTCTCTTTAAATATATAAAACTATTTGTAACTAATTTTATGCTGACCTTATTGAGGATTATTGAAGTGCTCAATATGTTAGAAAAAATGTGTTTATATCTTCATATCTATTTCTTTTTAACAAGAAAGTTGCTTCCGCATGTGCTTGGCTTGGTGTTGGTGTGGTAACTGGTAACTTATTATAGATTGCCGTGGCCCAGTTCCAGAACATCATCAACATGGAGGGCAGTTCTGGTGATGGGGAGGGTCTCCAGTCCACGGACTCCTCACCCAAGCTGGACCTCATTGCGGGGAGGACTCTCACTATGTTCCATCTGAGGCCCAAGAGACAATTGGATAGGTAATCAACTTTTTAACATATAAATAATTTTAATAGGATTGACAAAGAAGGAGACGTTCCATCTGAAGGCCTGGTGGTGGTGGTGTATAAATATACAAGTTTAGAAACTAGTGAATGCGACCCCTCCCATGGGGAGGGATACAGGAGAAGGGGTGGAAATTTGGGCAACCACTATTTTCACCCACCATATAGATCGTGGCTATAATTTGCTTATTATTTTTGAGAGGGTGGTTCCATAACCGTCGAACCAACCTCTATACGTACCGTCTACTAGGCTATACCAGTACTCCTACTGCTAGTTATTAGACTACTTTGATAACTCGTGACTGCTCGAAAACTATCACCGTTTCGTAACGCTAAAACTCGTACTAGGGGTACAGCTGTAGGTTTTAGTACTCGGACTAGCTATAGGTTTAAATTACCAGGATCTTACTCCTTCATGAGTGGACTTAAATTTCATGATGAATTACGTTTCTATTATATCTTCTTCAACAGTTTCAATTTAATTTTTATTTAAGACTTTGTAATGGGCTTATATATTATCAATAGGAAATTGTTTTTAAAATCCATATTAATAATAATACTTCCATATAAAAATAAACATGACCAGGTCGGCAGAACCAAAGCTGCATATCCAGGACTATATCCAGGAGACTATGGACGTGGATGGTTTCGTAGGCAGCCTGGAACAGTTCAGGAAGATGGTGGACGGCTTGCGGTACGCGAAAAACGACCATCAGAAGGAATATCCGAAGGTCGTTTTTCTCGGAACAGGTTCCTGCATACCCAGCAAGACGAGGAATACCAGCGCTATTGTACTGCAGATTGAGTAAGTATATTTTTTATTATTACAATGTTAAATTATTATGTACATAAAAATTGTTAGATTCATCACGGTATAGACACGGTAGCTCAGTTGAGAAAGCGACGGGGTTTCTCAGAGGTCGCAGTGTCAAGTGTTGCCAGTGTTTGATTTTTTTTTATTTCAATATTGTTTAATATTGTCTATACATACATTTAGCCACGTGAAGGTTATTTAAAATGTTAAATAAATATAAAAAATAAAGAATCTAGATTCATCGAGGCGGGTGATATGGTAGCTCACTCTGAACGGGATTTTATCTCAGACGTCGCAAATTCGATTCCTTAATAATTTCCGTTCTATATCTATTTAACACAGTATATATTTTTGTTAAATGTATATAATGATTATATTTTATATTGTTTTTTCAGTGAACATCGCTCAATGCTGCTGGATTGTGGTGAGGGTACATTTGGTCAGCTGGTACGCTTCTATGGTCCGAAGCGCGTCAACACCTTCCTGAGGACTCTGAAGGCCATTTACGTGTCACATTTACACGCGGATCATCATATCGGTAAGTATGAATAATCTAAATGAGCAGAACTCGAACCTGTTTTCTCTGGGATTCCGTTCCGTCGCTCAGTTAACTGGGATACCGTGTCCATCCGCCTTGATTTGTTTAGTATTCTATATATATGTAGTCGCTTTTATCGAGGTATAATATATTACGTTTCTTTCAATAATAATAATGTTTTATACTTTGCTGTATATTAATACTTTGAATAGATTATATATTCGAAATAAATTTTGAATTCTATAAAATTCTATAAAATATATTTATAAAAAAAAATATTTCAAATTAAAATAAATTTGCCTAAACATGTTTATAGACAATTTCAAACAATAAAGCTGAATTTTAAATAGTTTTGTCAATACTAAAGGTTTGATCGGAGTGCTCCAAGCTCGTCGTAATGCTATAGAAGAGACCGAAGGTCCAGCCGAACCGCTGTACCTGCTGGCTCCAGGGCAGATCGTTTCGTGGCTGTCGGTGTACGACCAGCAGTTCGAGAGCATTCGGAAAGAGTTCACTCTCATTCCTAACCAGAACTTGGTATTGATTTTATAATATATATTTATCAATATTCGTTTTTATTTAAACTGTCATTTATATATTTAGTCGACTGCACTCACGTCAACTGTATCGGAGGTTTGCCGGACGAGCTCGAATCCATTCAGGGTTCTTATTCATGAGTGCTTAACTTCGAAGGTTACAAACTAGGCTGACAAATTTCGAGATAATTGACGTGAATACAGCCAAGAATATGTAAAATAATCACAGTTCTAAATTATTCCAAATATATGTATAAATTTATTATTTTCAGCTGAAAGCAAGACTAAACGAACCTTCAAACGCAGAGATGACGTCAGCAGTCCTGTCCAGTATAGGAGTGCAACACATAGACACGTGCCTAGTGTCTCACTGCCCTAACGCGTTCGGTGTTGCCATACAAGTGGACGAGGAACATAAAATCACGTACTCCGGTGATACCATACCCTGTGACAATCTTGTAAAGATTGGTAAGAATTACATTTATTTACATACATAGCAACACTAATTTATAAATTCACTGTTGGTTGATTTATATAATAAAATTTACACTTATAAAATATCAGACTCTAGCTGCATGGTAATAAACAGAATGGAAAAGAACCAACAAGAAACTAAATAAATTAAAGAAATTGTCCATTTTGTTAACTGTTTTTGACTGCCTCTAGAATATTAACGACATTACTCTGTACTTTAGTGTGGCCAATAATATTTATACAAAAATTAAGTTTAAATCAGATTTTATGTAAGGCCACTTGTAGTTTAAAGAGTGTGACGAATAATAATATGAAATTGATTGATGTCGAAACTTGAAATAAATGTAAAATGGAGTTTAACCCGAAAATAATTACACATTTTGTCTCCAGGTCGAGATTCGAGTCTCCTAATACACGAGGCTACAATGGAGGACGAGCTGGCAGACGAGGCTCGTATGAAGATGCACTCCACGACTTCGCAGGCCATAGACATCGGGCGCAAGATGAACGCCAAGTACACTGTTCTCACTCACTTCAGCCAGAGATACGCCCGGCTGCCGAGACTCAACGCACACATACTCAACGATAACAACAGTGTCGGCATTGCCTTTGACAACATGCAGGTAATATTTTGGCATTTCAGAACCCCTACTACGAGTTTTAATAGTACAAAACGTTGATAGCTTTCGAGCAGTCACGAAACAAATTGTGATTGATTGGTATTTGCTTCTGATTCCTAGTAAACCAATCAAAACGAAGAACAAGTTTCATATAGTCACGCTATTAAAACTCGTACAGAGGGTACATTGCTGATTGATATTTCTTCCCCGGAATCGTTGTATGTATTTGGAATATGTAGAAACTTGCAATAATATGTTTTTTTTAAGTTTTTCGTATACTTTCAATTAGTATGGTGCTAAATAGCCTATAAAACTCCCCAATAAATGTGTTACCAAAATTCTTTGTTTTTAATTTTCTGTACAATCATAAATAAATATATAAAGTAAATTCTTTAATTTGAAATAAGCTTAGCTCGCTTATACAGCTTATAGAACAGAATATATTAAAATTCAATAATTTCATCTCCACTGTCACTTTGACAGACAAGGGTGATATCTGTCATTATGACAGTTGACGGTTAAAAAATATAAAATTATGTACCGTGTATTATATTTTGTCTCATGCACGTTTTTTTTGTCGTGACGCATTGTCGTTTCATAGTTTCAAATCACAATAATTCTAATGAAGTTTCATTAAAAAACTCAAATATTATAAATACATTTGTAAATAAAATATATTAATTGCAGATAACAATGAGCGATCTAGACCTCCTTCCACACATGTACGCTCCACTACAGCTGATGTTTGCTGAACATTGTGTGGAGTTAGAACTAAAAGCAGCCCATAGAGCCAGACAGAAGGAGAAACGACCGTCATCCTCAGACACAGAGACTCCCGGTATTAAACGAAACCACGGACAGACCACAGATAATGTAGACGTAGAGCACCAGAGTGAAGTTGATTTTAAAAATAGTGATTGTAGTAGATAATTTGTGGATAGTTTTGTTTTGTTGGTTTAAATTGTCGCTAGTTGGCTATAATGTACGATATTGTTAAAAATATGTCCAAGGTAGCAGAAATATATTTTGCTTAGACTTATCAGTAAATTAGTTGAACTGATAATTGACTGTTAAATGTTATTTAAATATGAGAAATAAATATTTTTCAAAGTTTGTATCTGTATTTTTAACACTTTGGCTTCGGCCTATTACACCGTAATATCCTCAAACTGCGTCTTACGCATACGTTGTGTCAGTCGCACTCTAATAGCGAAAAGTATCAAAATTGCGAGGCGAGAGCGACAAGGCAGGTATTATAATACCTATCGTAATATTCATATCAAATACCAGTTTAAAACAAAAATAATAATATGAGACTGTAATTTTGTAAATATCTCTGTTAAAAAAATAATTTTAAATTTAGCTCAAATTATTTGCATTGCCCAATTGTAATGGAAACCCACAAAAATACAATAGACATCTTTCACAACAAGCAATAAAACACTTAGTGGCGGTCGCAGTAAAAGAGATTTTAATGCTATTTCCAAGTAATTATAATTATATTTTTAAACTGTATCTAAATTTTAACTATTATATATTAATAAGGCACCTGTAATATATCATATGCAATCATATGACAGTTTAAAAAAAATACTTTTTTACCCTTCATGAGCTGGCGTTTGCATCCATAGGTGGTAGGAGTAAAATCATCTTTGTCGTGTACGAAATTGAAAACATATATCGATATTTGGTTCCAGATTTCGAATTATACATTTAATTGAATAATAAAATATAGAATTCGAAAAAATAGAGATTAGGCCGCCTTATTGTACATTTTATTCTGTGTAGTATAAAGTACACCACAATAAATTTATTGTGAATGAATGATTGAACAATCAAAACATGGCTATCATAGTTCAGGAAAAATTACATATCATATTTTTTTCTTTTTCATAAAAATATTAAAATGTAAAGAGCCGAACATTAAAGTCATAGAGGTTTGTGTATTACCGCACTGGAGTCACGACAAAACACAACAGTTGCGTAATGCAATCAAATATATATATATTATTTCCACAACTGGCTTGTACGTACGTAACCATAATTTAATCAGATGTCGTGCCGCCGCAGTCAAAGTGTTTTATCAATCCATTTTTTATTATGTATGTTATAATATATTAGTATATAATTGGCTACAACAATACTTAATAAATTTCTAATATTTAATAATTACTCTTGAACTATGACAGATAAGTTAATTTATATTCATTATTTATATCATATGGTAACACTAGTCATTTTTATCTTTCCATTTAAATTTGTTGCCAGCATAAAGATTTCATTTGTATATTATATTCGTATATCGAAACAATATTCCGTCATTATATTTATCCTTGAATTGACAAGACCCACTTTTTTATTCTAAAATAATACTTTATCAACTTGATCACATACGCGTTATTGAAGGAACGCTATAGAAACCCGCACAGGTAATGTTATCATTAGAGGGATAGAGGGGCGGTATCTAAGCATTTATTGCTTTTTTGACAGGTTTATTTAGTGTGTTGCCTGTAGTTCAAGTTTTGGCCTCACTACTGATCTTGGAATAGATGTCCAGTTCATAATATCTACAAATTTTTGGGTCGGTTATTTAAATGTTTATGTAATCTGAGCGACCCTAATATGTTTTTATTTTAATATACATTTATCTGTTTTATAAATACTATATGCATTAGGGTCGGTCGTAGCGGTTTTCGAACAAAGTGGACACCTCACACCTTTCACACAGTACCAACTTAACAATTCCAATTACAGTTAATGCGCCGCAGTCACCATGTTGTGCCACTGCGTCCTCACCCGGAGGGGGGTTTTCGAACCACAGAGAGAGAAGCATTTCTCGTTAGTATGCATATGTTATGGAATGATTTTTTTTTTATATTGCTTCTAGTTTTAAAAACAATTGTTTTTAATATATAGTGATATATATCATATTACACGAAACAGATTATAGAAATTTAAGGTCCAGGTTTTAAGGCAAATGCGCCATTATAGAAACATTATAAAAAAATAAGTATAGTAACTTAGAAAAGGAATTTATTTCGTATATATGCTTAGTGGCGAGTT
Organism: Dircenna loreta; assembly: GCA_963555665.1. Lineage (NCBI taxonomy): Eukaryota > Metazoa > Arthropoda > Insecta > Lepidoptera > Nymphalidae > Dircenna > Dircenna loreta. The sequence continues at coordinate 1,208,817 of OY743097.1, read as the reverse complement.
AAAAGTCCATACATTTTTTTAAACAACGGATTCAGGTAAAAGACAAGTCAATAAAACTGGAATCTCGGAGCAATGTTGCCGAAGCAAGTCTTGTTCGCCAACAAAAAGCGGCAATCGTAAGGCTAGTAAGTAATCATGTAAATATTATTAATTTCGGTTTCAGGATTTTTTCAATGTTATTCTATACTACAAAGTTATAAAATATTGGTTTACTAATAGATATCGCCTACATTCTGAAAAAGACAATTATATTTGAAATGCTAGATTCGTTAAAAGCGGGTAGAGACACGGTAGCTCCATAAAGTGTTATCCCAATACTCGAGGTGGATCTAAAGTTGAGTACATGGATATGTTTGGACGGACCGGCGCGTCACAAAGGGCGAGCCTTTGGTTCGGAGTAAAGTAGTTACTGCCTTATTCTGTTGATCACTCCGGGTTTCTTCGAGACAATGTTGGCCTTGCTCTTCAGAAGACCTAGAAACTGACAATCGCTCGAAATGTCCAGGCCCAGTTCTCCTATACATGGCGAGGCTTTGAAAGGTATCCCTGAAAAGCGTAAATACGACGAAAGGGTTTTTTTAAAAGTGGTATACGTGGAAAACTGCGTGTTCTGAGGATCAAACTGAACAGGATTCAGTTCTCCCCATTTCATAACCTTTCCTAGTGGAGATATCATGGTGTGTCAGTGTATACGACTTAAGCACCAGCTGATCAAATGAATATCACTGATCATTGATCAACCGGCGATCCTCTAAGTATCCCAAGCTGGTGGTTGATAGTACTTTCCATTATTTTGGACAGAAGAAAGGTAATGGCAATAGCTCTCTAGTTACTGAAGTCTAAGCTGTCGCCTTTTTTAGGGATCGAACGGATAACGACAGACTCTCATAGTTCTATGGGATTACGTCTTTCACGTAAGAGTATCGAAATAGACGCGTTAGTTCAGGTGTCAACTACGAGGCACATGTTCGTAGCACAATTGCAGAAATACAAAGTCGTACAACATTGAGCTGTGATACTCCAAGATAGCGGTGTTTTTCCATGGTCATTCAAAGTTGAGGTTGGGGCAAAAAGAATGCTGTAAAGAACCGCTTTCTCTTTTGGCGTGTAGGCTAGTGTCACTACCCAACTGCGATGAAAGGAGGTTAAAGTTGGTCGATGATTCAGTGCTCATAGTGGAAGGCCAAATGTCTGGCAAATGATTCCAAAACCTAAACGGAGACAGTAAAGAAAATTAAAAAGGATCACCATGAACAAAATATTGACTCCACTCCACTCAAAAGTCAACAAAGGAATATTTATATATTTTATATATTTATATATTTATCTAGGCTTCTCCTAGATAAATATAATCCTCAATATATTCCTACCAAAGACCAAATGGCAAAAGAAGTCAGAATGAGAATTGCAACAGGTTCGAAGAAGTAATAGTCACTAAAGGAAGTAATGAAGTCAAAAGAGTAAGGGAAATCTATCAACATGTTTAAAAGTAGTTTAAAAGGAGCAAGAAAGAAAACCGAAACTTCTACTTTTCTTTTTTTTTTTTTACACTTCAATTAAGTTGACGCTTGACTATATTAGACCTGATGGGAAGTGGAAATGTAGCCGTAGGTGGTAAAGCGCATCAACTTAGTAAAAGTCTATTCAGTCTTGCCTTGAAGACACCCACATTGTACTCGGATCAAATCATAAAGGTTATAGACATACTGACACAAATTGACCAAAAAAATTGGGGGTAGTCTGGACATCTGTCGCATCTGTCGCCTGTCTGTCGGAGCAGACAATGATAGAATACAGGTACCCAAGGTATGGCAAGAAAAATCGAGGAGGGCATAATCAAGATGGGAACATAATCTTACGACGACAGGCGGGCCAAACTGGAAAAGCAATCCTTCTCAAAATAGGACACTGAAAATCATGAGACGACTCCTTTGCCCAACACACGCTGATATAAATAACATATTATTATAGTTATATTAAATCTGTTACCGACTTTAATATTATTTTAAGCCGTTAATATATATCATGCCATTAATATATCTATTACAGCCTCGCCGATTAGTGACAAAAAACCACCTTCTTCGCCCAAGTCTAAAGAAATAACACCTCGTAAGTATCTTAAAAGTATCTAAGATATTGCTATAAGACAAACAAGCCAGAGAGTTTAGTAACTAGGTTAGTAGGCCTAAAATCTTAAAGAAGTAATTTTTTTATAATTCGAGTTCTATTGGTTGAAGATAATCAAAGGCAAATATCAACATAAATGTTATTCTAAACCTTACAGCTTTAGCAACAAGTGCGACGTCAGATGCATTAAAAGTAGAAATTGTAATGGCAAACCAAACTGTTCCCATTTCGTATGTAGTCAATAGTAAGTGAATACATATTACATCTATAATGAACTGTAACATGGTAAGTGTATAAATGTTATAAAACCTCTTTTAAACTATTCTGTATTGTAACTAAATTTTTATTTGTAACTCTTCAAGCAGCTCGCTCCAAAACCCTTCATAACCCAACAATAAAAGAAACAAAAGATGTCAGTAAAAATGGTAGTCTTCGTAGCGTAAAGAAAACTTTTACGTCTAGTGTATCCCCTCCACGTGCAAACAGTGTCGGTATGACAATGATTTTATTAGTTGTTTTTATTTTTTTATTTTTTCATCATTGCCAAAAGGCGTTTTTATCTAGTTGGTGCAGAAGTACCAAGTGGCTATGGCAAAGCCATGGTTACTCCACTTAACAAACGTTTAATTCTTCAACGAGATAATAACAGAGCAGGTAAGCGTCTCTTGCCTTTTTAACTAATTAAAAATAAATATTATATTCATACGTTATTTTTAAATAAGCAGGAAACGAAAAATCATCAATCTGCTTCGGAAGAAAACAAACATCCACAATGTCGTGGAAAGGTAGATAATTTTCATTATAACTTTCCTAGAAAAGCGGATAAATTAGCCCAATTTATAATAAGCCAATCGTATTCTAGTAAATATATATTTTTTTAATCCAGAAAAGAGAGATTCGACCAGTCCCACACCTATAAGTAGTCGAGAAGCAAGCAAGCCTAAATTACGTTAGTATTCTTCAAAATATTACATTTACGTACCAATAAATTAATTATGTAACTCTTATATATTACAATCATACAATTCAACTGGCTACGAAATTCCAGGAAGAATGAATGTTTCCTTCCATCTGATTTCAGTTAGACTCACCATTATAAACGTAGTCATGAGCATTCTGTACCACTTAATGTTTTGGAAGCTCCAACACATTGTCTCTTGCCTATTGTTTATCGAGTGGCACTTTGTGATAACAATAATCGCAGTTGGTTATTTGTTTTGGGCAGCTACTAAGGAGATGTCGAGTACGAATGAGAAGAGCCGAGGCTTTACAAACTGTGATTCAAAATGTTTATACCCGAAAAGTGCTGCCACCAATAGATGTGAGTAAATCTGACATAATTCTGTTAATGGTTTTTTATCTTGATCTAGCATCTGGGTTTTTAGGTTATCGGCTTTTTTGTTAAAACCTAAAAAGTTATAAGACTTATTATAGTAATAGTTAAAATACTTTTTTTTAATAGCATCAAGTCATACAATAACTCCACAAAGGACCAGTGTAAGCCCAAGAAGACAGTCAGTAGAAAGACAATGTTACGGTAACATATATTATAGTACCTAACCTCCATCTATTTCCGTTTTCGTTAATTATAACATTTATTTCCGTACTAACTTTAGTTATGAGAATATGTAAAATTGCTTTAAGAATCAGTAACACTTCAATTATTTAGTTTACTAAAACCAAAATTAGACATAATTCTTATATTTCATAAAACAAACAAATTATCAAATCAAAACCAAGGATTTACCCTAGAAGATAGATATTTGTCTCACAAAAAACAGACACTAAAACTTTTTGGCGCGTATTATGTTTTTTTAGAACCAAGAAACACATCTCCTCATGCTAAAGTAAAAACAGCACAAATGGTATATTCCCAAAATGCAAGAGTACTTAACTCCAGTAAGTTAATGATTTAATAAATATATTTTATTACTAAATAAAATAAAATAATTGTTTATAATGTCCACATATTATGTATTTAAATTGTAATCCTCCATGCTCTTATTTTTAGGTACACCTCTTTGTAATAACTTTAGTAGGAACAAAATACCAGTGGTTAGAAACGGTAGCTCTATAAAAGAAAACCTAAGCCCTACCCCAGGTACCAAGGTATTTGTTATAATTTACAAAAAAACGTAGATAATATTTATAATGAGTAGGTAACAAACGTTTTCGACATGAATTTCGTATAATTATTCTCATAGGAAATAATTCATTAATAATAACAAAAGTGATAGAAGGCTTTATACTGAATATGTATAATATGTAAAAATCTGAGTTGAATTTGTTGGTATTTTCAGCAGTCCGTCAGCCCAGATCGACTTCAAAAGAAAGCATAATTGGAAAGAATTATAGACCACTATGCTACGGAAATTCAAAGACAACATTTAATACTGGCTGTTAGTTTCATTACTTTAATTAGATTTTGTGGTATTTTTAGTATATTGGGTCTTCGTATATGTAATAGGTTGCTAATGCGTCCATTTCATCAGTACATTTAACTTTTCTTACTAATCTGAGACGCACTAACTCAGTAACAGGCATTTCACTATGCGATGTTAGTACCTACGCTAGTTGAGATAGAGTCGCTTAAATGATTTGGTCGATAAGGGTCAATATTTATGTAGTTTTCTTTAATATTTTCCATATTTTTTGTTTCTGGGTTCGATTGTTAATCTGTGATGTTATTGTAAAACGTAAAGTACGCACTTTTGAAAGTCATCAGTAAAATTTATTATAATAAAAATATATATGAGTACCTACCTAATAAATTATTACCCTATACCTACCCAATAATTTTTTTCATTGGTATATGTTACGTATATACCTACTATTTCGCGATTGACCCCTAAATAATAGTAATTTTCGTCTGTTTTGTTTGTTCGCGCATCACAACTGATTTGATTGAATTTAGTTATAGCTTATTGTCAAACTTTTTAAGATGCCTATCCCCGTTAAAAATATATATTTCAAACCATTAATCCATAGAGATGTACAATCTCTTGCTTAATAATAAGTTTAGCGCGCTTCATATTCACCACAACGTTATATTTAATTATAAGATAGCCCAATAATATAAGAAATAAATAAGAAAATAAACAAGAAAATAATATAAGAAAGCCCAAAGTATCAATTTCTTAAATTTGAATGTAACTAATGTTTTATAAGATATTAAATATTACTATGAATCAAACGTTTTCATGATGAGATCATGCTAATAACTTATAATTTTGCAGCGCTTATGTGTCTTCTGAAAAATATAGCTAAGTACCTATTAGGTGCTACAAATAAAATTTCAAAAGCAGACAATACAGTTTCCCTTCGAGTGTTATCATTTTCTCTGAATATATGATGTCCACAGAGTAGATTATCGTAGAAGTGCTTTAAAATCTATATAAAGTTTAGGAAACTTAACTACCATTAAAGTTCCTCTACAATATAAAAATTAATTTATAACATGTTACTTGTAAGAACGGCTTCAAAATCCATTTCTTAGTTTAGATGTACTATCATACAAACGGATAGCAAAGCAGACAAATAGACAGACAGGCAACTTATCTGTTTACTATTTATGAATATTATATATAAAAGCAGCCAAGTTATGTTATTTATTTAAAAAAAAACAAATAAAATAATAAAATTTGCAGGTTTCAATTACAGCAACAGAAGTTTCAAGCCACAATTAGAAGACATAAAGAGTTCATATTTATTATTAAATCAAAAAGAGATGCAAAAAAACATTAAGAAAGAAGTAAATCATGGTAATAATAATCTGTAAGAAAATGGGAGAAATGCACTGTATTTCACATAGTTGTAAATAAACCTAATAACATTTCTATTATTTTAGTGAAAAATGGACTGGCTCTTCATTCCTATGAATTTGGAAGAGTCACTGATTACTGGCTCGACATCAAAATTAAAGAAATCATTGAGGGTAATGTGCCTTAGTCCTATTTTCACAAGGTAATAGAAATTTAATATGAAATCATCTGGTTATAGTGTAAAATATTAAGCTTTTTGATTTCAGGTGTGAGTGCACCTAAACCTCAACTCATAAATGAAGATCATAGACAAGTAATTTTGCAGGAAACTATTAGAAAGTATAGGACGAAAAAGTTTTGGAATGATTCTAGTTAGTTATATAAATATTATATTATAGATATTTATATGAAAATGATTACCAACATTAAATTAGTATTTAAGATTTAATTCACAAAGGGCCTTTGGGTTGTCATTTTAAATTGTTAATAATTATTGTTGTTTGTACATTGGTTGCAAAAAGTAAAGACAAAATGCTCTAGAAAATAAAAAGTTAATTTAAATTTATTAAGTTTCCGTATGGTTAACCTAATTTAAAAAACAAAAAACATTTTTAGAATAGAAAATTGAGTTGAATAGCATAATGTATATGGAAAACTATTTTAGACTCAGTACCAATAAATTTTATGAACCCATTTACTGAAATTATCTCCCATGTAGAGAACTAATGACATGTGTTTTATCTTATATTGTAACCATTCTCACATCTCATGAGTACAGTAGGGTTAATAAATATATATATATTTACACATTGATTTTTACATCATCATCATCATCATTTTAGATTAAGTTTATCTTCACTTTTTTCCATGTAAATTATCTTGTTTCTTTTTCAGAATATGAAAAAATTGAGGGATTGAACTGGATATCATGGAAATGAAATACTTATTTGAATAGACCATATTTATCATTGAAATTAACAGACACAGTTATGGTAGTATGCAAAGCTCTATGTAATATATAAATAAAAAAATTGAAAAACAATTCAATTATCTTTTGAACCTGAACCTTTTCCATCTTTTTCCTTTTGATCTTTATCGTCCTTTTCATCCTTGTCTTTTTTGATGGTCGACATGGCATTACGAATGGCTTCACTCTGTGGATCTACCCCTGGTAAATTCTCGAGAACACTTTGAAGAAATGCTGGGTCATTCATCACTTCAGCATATTCTTCCGATACATCCATGCTTTCTTCAGCTTGAGGAGCATCTTGCTGCATGCTCATTTGCATAGCAAGAGCAATCTGTTCTTCTTCAGACAACTCCATAGCTTCTCTGCCCAAAGACATTGCTAAAGCTCTCTCCATTCCTGTGTTTTGAGGTTCACCTGTTTTACTTGCTTGTTCTCCCTCTGTAGTAGTTTGTTGCCGGCGAGACTCTTCTTCTTGTCTCTGTCTTTGTTCTTCCATGGACACTCTTAAAGCCAGAGCCAGCTCAGGATCTTCATTGGGATCCACACCAAACTCGAAAGGTGATAAACCTGAGCCTGAAGGACCAGCCCCATCACCACCAATGATGGGACTAGAAATCAAGGCTTCAGACAAAACAACACATCCACCTACTGGTACTGAAACAAGATGACTTCCGCCAGTTGTATTATCTTTCCCATTTAAAGTGTTTACGAAGGATGTTAACAGAGGATTGTTTTCCGCATCCTCTCCAAAGGACACGACATCGCAAGTAACTTTCTCTTTTTTGAGTCTTTTAGCAAGCTTCACCAGTTCCTTTTCATCGGTATTAATAGGAGAACCTACAAATACTACAATACGCATTTTATGATTTTTTCCCTGTCGGTGTTTCAAAGCTAGGTGTGCAATTCTTATACCAGTAAGGATGTTGATGTCCCCATTAGGTTGAACACGGTGGAGTTTTGATAATATTCTACCAACATCGCTGGTTAAGGTGGCTAGCACTTCAACGTTAGCCAAAGTCAGTAAACCAACATTATTTTCTGGATTAGACCGTGTTTTGGAATGACAAACCAGATTAACAGCATCTTGCTGAGCTTGCAGTCTTGTTGGAAGAAAATCTCCATTTCTCATATAATCACTGTTGTCAACACAAATCATAGTACTTTCCAAGACCATTTTTAAGCTTTTTTAGCAAGCAATAACAATCGGAAGTCACAAATACAAAGAAAATTAAGACAATTCGTATATCATAGGATGATCAACCAAATTTTGCTAAATAATTATTGTAACAGATAAAGAATATTATATGTATATTCTATAGACTTTAAGGTAAAATGTTACTAGTGAAAAAAAAATTTATTTCAGTCACAGCTACCAAGAATACATTTTAGCTTAAGCAAGAAATTAGCCTGAACAAACAGACATAAAAAATCGAAGAAATGTTCCGGTACCAAAAGAGACGTGCATTTAAATTAAAAAATAAGATTTTGTTAAGATCATGTAATTTCATAATACATATCACTTCTGTTTATACATGCTCCCTATTTTGTTGATGATGATTCCTGTGTTTTTTGTTAAGCACAAGCGAGATAATGTCTTTGTATCTAATGTAATGTAATATAATTGGTATCTGGATTACCAGAGGTATGACAATGTAATTGGTATCGGCATTACCAGATCTATGATATGGTAGCCCGCATGTTTTTTCAATTTATACAAATAATATGTCATTTCAATTTTTATATCTGTGTGCAGTCTTCGTAATACAGATTATAAAATAAAATAATTGGACAGCCCGAATCCCGATCGACATACGACATAGTTACAAATTATCTTTGATTTTTTCAAATTCGGTATAAATCCGAATAGCAATGGGGTTCGGCGATTATCCCAAGGAATACAATCCATCAGTTCATGGGCCCTACGATCCAGCCCGTTTCTATGGAAAGCGTAAGCATTTAAAACGAAATAAATTTCAGTACCTATCTCATACGGTTATGTAATTTTCATTTGTTTTCAGCTGATACCCCTTTCGGGCAGGTTAAGTTGAGCGAATTAGGATCATGGTTTGCACGTAGAAACAAAACTCCTTCGGCATTTATGGGCGCTTGCAGTCGAGGTAAATATTAATGATTTTTACCAGAGGATTGATATGTAACATTCCCATAGCACATTGCAATTAAATTTAATGTGTTTTTAAAATTACATTTCATTTATTGTTCAGCTTGGTGGAGCTGGCAGCACAAGTATATGCAACCTAAACGTGTAGGCGCAGCTCCGTTCTTCCAACTTCTAGTTGGATCAATGACTTTCTTCTATGTGATTAACTACGGAAAGATGAGTAAGTCCACTTCCTATAAGTGTGTTTAAAACAAACATTTATTATACTATTTTTATTTGCAATATTCAAATGTAAATTGTCCATCATAGTTATAAAACTTTTTTTTCCTATTTTGTAGTAGAGATGAACTGTTAATTATAAAAAATAGGTAGTATTAATAATATCTATAATTAACAAGGACATGAACATGATATTTGTAAAGCCTAAATTAAAAAGGTTTAAAAATTTAATTAATTTTAATAACTTTTACATAATTTTTGATTTATTGAAAGGAAATATAGTCAATATCTACAAAATTCAAACCTGCTCATTCTGGGAAACCATCCCATTTCTCTACCAATTAAGCTACCCTATCACTTAACATGTTTATAGACAATTTTAAATGTTAACTTGTACATAGTTGACTGCATAAGATATTAAACTAAACTAAATGTGTCCTTTACATTGTACAACATTAAACTTTTGTGAACCATGACTATTATATTTATATTTACAACTAGTTTCAAACCTCAAATGGGTTTGAAACTAGTAAGGAACATTCTGATTTAATTCAATGTGAATACAGCCAGTTAAATATAAATGTACAACTCTTATATATTATTATTTTTGTCTGGAAACAATGTATATATATGTATATCTATGTATGTGTGAACATTTAAATCTTGTTTATATTAATATTTGTACATATTTTTGTTTCAGAGCACCACAGGAATTACAAGTACCACTAATACTACCTTCACAGAGAATTCATGCCATTTAAATAATTATGTAAAAATTACAACATCTTTGCATGAATTACTGTAGGTGTTGTATTCAATAAAATGTTTAAATAAATCAATACTATAGTTTAAATAGTGTTTTATTTAAAGTAACAAATTGCAAGTATTGAAGGAATATTTCTTTTTTTATTGTGATTGTATTGTTAAGAGTTTACTAGTATGTACTTATAATCAACATATCATATCTGATAAACAGTACCAAAAATAGAATCAATATTCAATACAATATTTCTTCTGAATAGTATAAATTTATATAGTTACTTTTGGTAAATAGTGAATTCTAGAAATGTATGTACAATATGTTATTTTTATAAATGGTACCAGTACTATAGTTAATACATATTTCCAAATTTTATGATTTTTAATCTCATGCAAATATAATTTGTGATCAATGACATTGGCTAAATTAAAAAGTGGGTGGATAAATAAATCAAAGATGGTCTGTGAAAAACATATTTACTTAATTACAAATAATTTATTCAACTGTAAATGCATACAACTTCTTGAGTACACTCAATCACAACATTATGATAACCTATTTGTCAGGACTCCTGCTGCCACACAACTTTGACTGGTTATCACATGTACTAAATGAAATATTCTGAAACAATAAAATTTCATTTTATATTCATAATTTATAAACATTTTAGTTTAATTTCAATTTATTTTAAATGGAAACAAACAATTGACTGAATATTAATAGACACAACAAATAATGTAACACAGAAATCAGAAGTTTCCACTAAATTTAAAGTACATATAAAAAAGCAAGTAATATAAAATTCAAAATAAAGTTAAAAACAGTTTAAAATTAAATCATGTGAGATTATTTCAAGTCAGTGACATATTTATTTAACCTATGATATTAGAATATTTACCTAGAACTAATGTTTTAGTTTGCTTCTACAAATCAGATCTACCCATGTATTTAGGTTTTAATTCTTCTATCCTCTTAATGAAATCGGTCTTCTCAATACAACCATCACAAACTTCATCCCAGTCATTTAAAATCTTTTTTAGATCTCTCACTTTAAGTTTCTTAAGATCAACATTGTTTAAATCGATTTGTTTATCAAAACGGAGATCGCAAATTTGGGCGTCCTTTTTCCTGAGTTTCTCGCAGATTTTATCAGCCGGCATTGACCAACTGAGGGGTTTCGAGAGTTCACCCAAGATACCGGTCGCCGACTCTTCCAACCCTCCTAAATAGTAACAAAATCTATTCTCCTTATTCTTGCTGCCTTTGCAGAATTTCTTAAACTCAGTTTCGATTTTTTTAGGGTCCTTTTTAACATTATCTGATAGAGAAGATGCGAATTTTTCCACAGTTTTAACACATACTTCACATTCACCCTCTTTTAAAGAGAATACAGCGTGTAGCGTGGCTACAAACAATATTAAAGAGAACACACCAAACCTATACATTTTAAAAAAATATTGAATTAAGATTAAATTGAAATAAAATTTAGATTAAGTTAACACAGCGAAGAAATAATAATTTAACTAAAATGAATTACAAACTGATGAAATAGACGAAACCCGATGCTTCATATAAATGTTAATATGACGTGTGACGACGACGTTGACAGCTTAACTTTTACTTGGCTACATTTGATTGGTGCACGTTTAGTTCTGAAAAGGCAACGTTTCATTTTGTCTGCCCTTGTCTATTACATAAAATAATAAAAAAATGTGTACTGAACTACTCATAGAGATATCAGTCAACAATAATTACAAAGTGTGAAAGTTTTTGAAACTAAAATATTTTTTGAGTATTAAAACGTTATATTATGAGTTTAAATAATATATTTTTCATGACTTTGAGCTGTTTGTATGTTGTAGATAAAATGTCCGTATGTTTCATTATTTATATAAGTGCTTCACATTAATAACAACAACAAACAAAAGTAAACTTTTGTTATGGAAATGACCGTTCTCGAGTTTCAAGTTATGAATTTCTTAACTTTCATCTTAAGTTTACTTAAGTTTAGAGGATTATTCCACAGGTTCTCTGTTGTTCTCGCTGTTGCTCATTATCCACTATGTCACAATAGCAGTGCTGGACGCCTCCAATCACAGAACATGAATCCCATGTTTCAGTAATATCGTTTGAGAATTGCGATACATATGTTAGTTACCCATATAGAATATTAAAAAAAAATCTTTCGAAGCAATTAGTACCTTGTTTCGAAGCGATTGCTTACGCTTGCTCAGTTAAATATATTAGTGTCTAAGGATGTTTAACTATTGTGGAGAAATTTACCTTTATTGAGATTTTATTAATTATGAACTTGTTTGAATACTGTACAGTCAGAGAGGGAATTCAAAAGTTAAAGTTTTAAATTTCAACCTATTCGTAAAATATTATTTATTTATAAATATTATTAATTAAGACAAAGATATTTTTCAAAACAGTTGTGAGTAGAAAAAATATTTTTTTGGGATTTAGGAAGTGAGTATTGGCAACTCAGCCACAGACATCAAAGTTTAAAGCATGTTGTCATGGAAACAACTCTTGTTTATCAATACCTAAGCAATTTCAATTTTTGATTCAAATTCTGTTAGGAATTGTTAAGATACCGTGTTTCATAAAATGTCGTTGTCAAAGAGTGAGCTAGAAGATAATCCAAGAAGTGCCTTAGAGCAGTATATTGTGGGTCTGCAAAGTGAGTCAAAAATAACAAGGAAACATGCATTGAATAAAATAAATGAAGAAATTTTCGATAACCCATCCAACAAGGATTGTGATCTGACATTAGTATTTCCTGAAATTTATGCTTATGTTTTAAAAAGTTTTTCTGATGACTCTGAAGCATGCAGAGAGAGTGCTATTATGATAATCTCAAACTTTATTGATAAACTACCGCTAAATGACTACTACCTCACCTACATACTCCCTGTTGTTGTAAGACGTGTAGGCTGTGCTGAAACTTTGGAGGATTGTGAGGAAATAAGATTAAATTTGATAATGCTCGTTCATAATATTTTATTAAAATATCGAGGAACACATTTCCTAACCCCATTTATAAATGACTTTACAAGTATTTTAACCAAAATAAGTACAGATCCATTTCCAAAAGTGAAATTAGAAGCCTGTGAATGTATCATTCTATTGACAAAGGTATTGCAGAGAGACTTTCACTTCCAGTCGGAAAGTTATGTAAAGCCTGTCTTATCAAATTTTGCGCACCAGCACTTCAGAGTACGGGTAGCTGCTGTACAAGCCATAGGTATGACTATACATTATTGAAACTATATAATTTCTTGAAACCTTCTAACATTATCTTCTGATAAAGGAGCAATCGTTATGGCGGGCAATGTGAAATGTTTTGAGCTTGCCATCACCCCCATGGCAGAAAAACTGTTTGATGAGAACACTCAAGTGAGACTGCAGGTTACCTTGGAAGTTGGTAATTGGATGCTAAATTATAGAGAACGTTACTCATTTTGGCATCGAATGTTACCGCTATTGCTCACTAGGTTTGTATTTTATATAAATATGCTTGTCATAACAATTGTTCAATTTATTTGTATTACTTTATATATTAATTTATTTGTATAGATAAGTATATGTTTACAATACAATACAATATATATGTTTCGCATTTTCATCAAAATTTCCATTAAATATCTAATTTTTCATTTTTTACAGCCTTAGTGACGTCATGGCTGATGTCAGAGAAACTGCAAGTAAATTATGGAATGATATCGGAATTCAGTATATGGAAGAAAATGAAGAGGACTTGAAGAAGAAGACTGATTTTCTTAAAGATGTTCCATCTCACTATCCTGATGTCAAACGTCCTAACCTTGGATGTCGGGTGTTAGTTCAGAGCAATATAGGCAAAATTGTACCAGCTATTGGCCAAGGTATAAACCTTTGCTAATACTAATTGCCTACTCACATGAAATCATAAAAAAAAACAATTCTGTTAAGCCTATTCTCGTCAATCCGTTGGTTGATCATGCTTTTTTTTTTTCATTCATTCCATCATTTGTTCCTTCTTGCATTCATTTGTCCATTCATGCATTTATTTGTCCATTCATGCATTCATTTGTCCATTCATGCATTTATTTGTCCATTCATGCATTCATTTGTTCGTCGTATTCATTTGTTTCTTCTTATTTTCATTCATTCATTTGTTATCATTTGTTCAAAATTAAAAATTATGTTCGTATAATAATAATCTAACAGAGATGGGCGGCTGGCAGGCTGATGCCAGGCTCCGTTGTGCTCAGCTACTCTGCTGGCTGCTGCTTTGTGCTGAAGAAGGAGCAACACAGCACGCAAACACTATTGTAAAGACTCTTCATAGAGGTGCCGCCGATGACGACCAGAGAGTTGTAATAGAGGTGGTTTATTTTTTTTATATTAAGTTTTTTAGGGGTTGGTCTGTTGATCACGTGATGTTTTTTGACAATTTTTTAACGCCCCCCTTCCACCTAGTGATACAGGGTGATGTTCAAGACACCTTCCCCTGCACAAAATCGCGTGTTATTTTTTTATATATCTTAAACACGTGTAGAAAATCTTTAAATACAGATATAATTTAATTGAGTTCCAACAAAATAAAGACCTTGGTATAAATGTACAGGCAGACATCATAACAGTTTATGGTTTTGTGACTGGCATAAAGCGAATAACTTAAATTATGTAAGATTCTTCTGACAATTGATTATTTTTTTTACCTAACCTAATTAAAAATACAAACCGTTAGTTATATTTTTTTAAAAAAGTTAATTCTTCTGGCTTTACTGTTTTTTATTATATTTTGATATATATATTTTTTTTAGATTAAAAGAGCTTCAGAACTGTTTGGTTATTTTATAACACCAGACACTTGGTGGCCACTCCTGGAAGCAGAGGTGGACTCCTGGGGAGCTCTGTTTGTGATCACGAATATCCTGAAAGGATCTCGCGCTGTACTGGTCAAAGAGAAGGTCATGGTTGAACTTTGTAAGGAACTGTCTGATCCAGATAGATGCAGGCTGAGGAAGGTGAGTTATTTTAATGTAATATCTTTGTCATGTTTTTTTTTTGCAGCCTAATTATTTATTTTTTATTACATCTACAGTTACTTGTATTTTTTGATTTTGCAATCAGGTATTTTTTTATGTGTTATAATTTCTGATATAATTATTTATTTGTGTGTAATTTTTTAAATGTTTTTTTATTATATCATGTAATATATTTGTTTTTTATCTGCATTTTTTTTTATTTTATTAAGTTAATATGTAATAACTTTTATTTTTAAATAATTTTACAGCCAAAATATCAAACCAATTTACTCTACGTCACCGAAGCTCTAATGGATCTATGCAAAGAGGACTGTAAGGCTGTGGCTGAACAGCTGTTTACAATCAACTTCACAGTGTATGCTATGCCTTATGATGAAAAGATGCAATTTATGTCTTTATGTAAGCTAATTTATAATTTAAAAAATACTTTATTTGCAGAAATTAGGATTAAATTGAAAGTTTCTCTCGTGTAGTAAAATTTATCTGCCATTTTTACTTTTGTCTAGAATTCAATATATTGAATTAAAATCTTAAAGACTTGTCTATTTCATTATCCAATTTTAGCGGCACTATTTGACTTGAAATATATCACGTAAGAGTCCAACCAGGAGGCCTAGTATGAACTCATTTTGCAATATTACAATAATGTTACTTTAGAGTTCGTCCTAAAATTCATATTACTTTCACATTTCGATAAGTTTTGATGACATCATCCTAAATACATAATTCACTCTTATACTATAGGAAACATATACTCGCGCCATGAAGTGTTTTGACATTTGAAATATTAATGTAATATTGTTGCATTTAAAGAAAGCATTTAATATTTTACGTCCCTAAACAGAAATAAAACAGTATTGTTTATAGAGTTCATGGTAAAACAAAATATATATTTTTTATATCAAGTATAAATATGATAGTTTTTAAGAGTTCATGGTAGGCTTGCACATTAGTACTAGCTCACTAACAGCCTTTCACAATACACGAAATTAGTACGCTAGTTGACCTAGCACTAAGTAAATAGAACAATGTTTTTGTATTTGCTTAAAAAATATAAAATGCTTAAAAAAAAAGAGTCACGTGTAATTTGACGGTAGTTGCTGATGAACAACAAGTTACTATTTTGATAAATAATGTTTATGATAAGTATTTTATAATTGTATAGGAATGTTATGTTACGATATATTCGTGATATTTTTTTGAAGACAATATTAATAGTTTAGTTTGAATGTAAAACATACATAATACTTTTTTTTTAGCAAATCTAGACAAACTTCGCTATATACAGCAGTGTGGGAGAACCTTAACCTCTTTGTACGAGCTTCACATACATCGAGTGTTGGCGGACATCACTAGCGACGCTCTTACTTGGAGCTTGCTCACTCCTGACCGTTGCTTGTTGGAGTGCGTGTTGCTGCACGCTGGTGAGTGAAGAGATAGAGATACAGACGAAATAAAGATAAAGATGTTTATTATTTCCCGGCGATAGTTTAGTTATCTTAATAAAGACCGTGTTGCTGGTAAGTGGAGAGAGATAGAGATACGAGTTGAGTTTTCGCGGTGTAATAAAGTATGGCAGGAATAATTTCCCGTTCGTGTTAATAAATTTCAATGTAGATTCCTGTGAAATATTTTTCTAAGAAATAACGTCCTTTTTTTTGTTAATTTAATTAATTCATTATAATTCCATCATAAACTAGGTTCAGCGATAGGAGCCCAGCTGCATCTCATAGCACCGTTGCTGAAGGAGTGCTTGGCTTCCAAAGTGGATCCTGAAGTAAAGCTGAAGGTGTTCACAGCTCTGTCCACGGTGCTACTGCGAAGGCAGAGCAACTTTGGGCAATGTCATCCTGATAAGTTGGAGGCCTTTCTGAAGATTATTATTGAAGGTCTCATATTATCTGGTTTCCGTGCGCTGAAGTATCGTCCAGTATTATTATTGTTAAATAATAGTTGTAAAATTGTCACTGAAACTGAATATTTAGTGTTTTTCTTTAAATTTCATTGTTGTCTATGAAGATCTCCAAAAATCTGTAATTTTGTTTGTTTTTAAACTTTTTCAATTTGAAGAGTTTTTGAAACTTTAATAATTTGGTCAAGGTGAAGTTATTTATTTGGTCGTCGCAATATGTTAATTCTTTTCGCACTATTCTATCTTACGTCATCTCAGTGTAGACTTACTTGTTTGACATATCATTTTACACGCACTCCATACATATTTTTTTCAGTCTCCCTTTTTCATCGACACTCACACTTTACATGACCAGACCACGAAGAACGAAAACTTTTAATCCCCTTTTTAATGAACATACAACTTTAATTACAGAAGTTATAATGCCAAATCTTATCTGGTCTCCTGGTAGAACGGCGGAGGCTATCCGTACAGCGGCTGTGGCTTGTTTGTGCTCAGCCTTGCAGGAAGACCCGAGGGAGGAACAGCTGATTGTAGATAAGGGTGGGGATGGAGATAATAATGATAAGGTGTTTTTTATTTATATTAATAACCAATCCTAATGATTACTTACTCAGGTTACTCAGATTTGAAATTATCATAGCATCGTTAACATTAGCGGATCCTTATGGCGTGTTTTCATGATTTTCATTAGGTATAATTTTATTATTTCAAAGTGATTTTTCAGGAAGTAAATCTATTCCCGACCAAACAATCTCTCGAGCCATTCTTAGATCAAATGGTACCCCTACTAGTGGCGCTAACTGACGACAATTCGACTCTCACTCGACAGCACACTCTTCGTGCGATATGTTACCTTGCGTCTGTAGCAAAACAACGAGATTGTTTTACAGTTGATATACTGCATAAACTGTATTTTGGTAATATTGCCTTTCATGAAATTTTTTGTCCTTCACAGATTGATTTTATTTTGAAACTACACGTTAAACAGTTAAAATTTTATAATAATAAAATTTCAGTGGTATTAAAACGTTTGGATGATAGCAGTGATAAGGTGAGATCGTTTGCTGTTCGAACTCTAACTGTGCTATTCAAATCCCGTCCGGAATACAACTTGATTGTTTTTGCCGCGCATATTGACGCTTTGTACAGCGCCTTGCTCATTCATCTCGACGATAGTGAGGAGAATTTCCGAAAAGAAATACTTGGTACGGTTTTTTTAATATCTGGTGGTTAAGAAAGAATAAATTAATAACAAATCATTTTTTATTTTTCAGATGCCTTAATTTCGCTAAGTGAAATAGATCCCAAGCTTCTTTTGAAGAAAGTGAAAGCAAATATTCATCTTTACAGAAATAAAACAGCCTATGAACGACTGTCCGGTCATATAGAAAAAATAATAAACTGATTGAATTATTTAATACTAATTTTTATATTGGGATATGGTACTTTAATTTTATTTGCACCATAAATTGTGTTTGTTTTTTCCTCCATTTGAAGACAAAATGTTTGAAATAAACTTAGTATATGCATTTTAAAAAATTTTAATTTATTTATAACCCTAATAGATACTATGCATGAATATATGTGAATGTATAACAGTATTTTCTTATTAGACTTCTGAAGTGAATCTTTGTTATAGACCTATAAATTAAATATATGTATTAATCGTTTTCCATGATTGAGGTTTGAATTTTTAGATAATAGGAAAAAAAAATTCGTCAATAATTTACGAAAATTATGGAGGATGATTTAAAAAAATGACTATAGAGTATTTAATTCATCTAGCGTTTAACAAAACTATAGTGAGGTAAACCTTCATTATTCGAGAAAAAAAATTACACCCAAGTTTTATGAATATCATGTGTTAGTTCTAAAAAGTGGATTAGCATTAGTGTCTATTTGTAAACTACCCTGTGTAACTAGAATCTGTTTAATATATTTTTAATTTACTTAGATATTTTTATTTATAATTAAATCTATATATAAACACGTGTTGTAAATTTTTCACATTTACTAATAAATATATTCAATACCTTATTGTATTCTCATCTCTTTTCTAAAATCAATTAATTTTACAGTAAAATATATAAAATAATAATGTAATCAGTCATATAATATTTTTTTAAACTGAGTAAAATAATATTTTTATATTACCGGTTGAATTTCACCGGTTTTTTTGCTAATATTCTTTCTAGAATCTAGTATCCCCATTCACATCACTATAAATCAATGCATTTTCAATGGAACCCCGAACCTGTTGGGTTGTTTGTTATGTTCCGCTGTAAAATAATTATTATCGATAAATAATTCAATATATTATATAGGAAGTTGCTTGTTTTTGTTTTGTAAATTATTTATCATGGAGGTTACTCGAAAGAGTGAGTTATTAACTTTGGATTTTAGTGTTAACTTATATTTTTTATTCATTGTTAGTAAGTAATATAAACATATTTTTTAGATTTTAAGGAGGCATTGCCTCTTATACGCGAGTCAATAGAAGCGGCAGATTTTTTAGCTATTGACACAGAATTTACCGGCCTTATGAGCGGCCGAGAAGTGTCTATGTTTGATACACCATCAGAATACTATACAAAATTGCTGAATGGAACAGCTGAGTTTTTATTAATTCAGTTTGGTTTATGCGCTTTTTATTGGAGTGAAAAGGATCAGGAGTATATGAATGACGCTTATAATTTTTATGTATTCCCTCGTGGGCGTCCGGGACCTGATAAGCTTTTTATGTGCCAGAGTTCCAGTTTAGATTTTCTGGCTTCTCAAGATTTTGATTTCAACAAGCTAATTCGAGAAGGTTAGTGTTATAATGTTTATTAGCCTTTTTAAAAATATTTCTAGATTACTTATTTAAATTTCATTTAGTTTGGTCCACATATGTTTTAAAATTTATGTCAACAAGGATACATGTTCATAATTATATTTAGTGAGAATATGCCTCCATATCCTTAAGGTGTCATTTCTTTGCCATTCTCTTTCACTCACTACTGTAACATTACAAATATTATTTTGTCTATAAAGCTCTATTAAATAAATTAAATATAGTGGTATATATTGAAATGCCTGGTTTTTGTAAATATGTATATAACTTTAAAAATATTATTTAATGTAACACTTGTGTCTGTTCATGTTATCTATTGTAAGACCCCAATGTGATGGGTAAAATCAGCCGTTGAAACAAATCCTGTGTCTCACTAAATCATTTTGCAGACTGATACGTTACTGAATCTTTGAATGAAAGATTTTCACACCTTACCTATAAACCAAATATTTTAAACAGCCTTTAAATTATTCCTGTCAATGACCATGTTACTATATAAATAAAATGTTTTAGGCATATCATACATGACGGAACCCACAGAGGCCAAGTTGAGAGAAGAGTTAGCCGAGAAACAAAAGAAGGCAGCATATGATAGAGATTGCATTCCAATTCCAGATGAGCATAAAGTACAGATTGAGATGATTTGGTATGTAAATCTATACTACTATTATAAAGAGGTAACATTTTTCATTTGTGTTTTTGTATGTTTGTATTGTTTTCACACAAAAACTACTGGACCAATTTCAAAAATTCTTTCACCATTAGAAAGCTTCATTTTCACTGAACGACATTCACAAACCCAAAGTGTGAAGAAATTAGTCATCACGTGCTCTGCGGAAACTATGTATGATAGAACAAAAAAATGTTCTACAGTATTATAAAATGTATTAACATCTACTAAACACTTCAAGATACCATATGTCCAACTACTGTAGTTATGCTACAATAACTACTCTTTTACATTTTAGAAGTTGGTAAAAGTGCCGGTTATAATCAAACTGTATTATTTATACCTCTGTATAATTCCTTATCCTATTAAATGATATTTTATTAAAAACAGTTTGAATACTTTAAATGAAAGTTGTACATTCTATCAAAAAAATATAACAATTATAAAAATTTCTATCTAAAGAAAATAATGCAATAAAATTTTATTTCTTGGAGCTAATCTTTATTATAATATTATATATTATACTCTTGAAATAATAATAGGGCTTTTTGTATAGAACAATTTTATAAATAGGTGACCAAATAAAGCTCGAGTGAATGATTTTCTTATGAACTGTGTTCTTAAGTCCTTGCAGACGATGTCGTGGGGAACAGCTAGTTATCTGAAATACAAAATTTAATTTTATTTGATTTTCAGATACATAGTATATCTGAAATATTTTCCATTTATACTTTCCTGATGGCTATTATACATATATTTATTAGGCTGTATTCATAGGATATATATTGGAGTTTTGCCCAACTGGTTTAATACAGCCAGGTAAATATATACATTATATAACATGAAATTATTTTTTTTTAGTGACAAAGTGCGGCATTTCATAGACTTTGAATCAGCTGATGATATGGAGATTGACCGATGCAATGCTTTTATTAAACGACTGCTGTTTCAAGAGCTCGGGAAGAGGTTTCAAAATGAGGTTTATGTTGAGACCAAAGTCTTGGAGAACAAGAACAGGTTAGACTATGAATAAGAAAAAAAATAGATATATTATAATTTATTCTAGTATTTATCAAAACTTTAATCTGATATAAGAACCCAGGATGTTTACTTTTCCCAAGAGTATTTGTTATTTTTTGTGGCTTATATATAATTATAGAACCAAACCAAAAATATATTTAATTAATAATTTAAATTATAAAAATATATATAAAAAGGTTCAATCAAGAAAAAATATATATTTTTAGAATATTAAGTTATGGCAATTTTATTTCATTTCTTAAAAAAATTGAAATATCTGTAAGAGCAAAAGAATCACATGCGAAGATATGAAACAAGTATAGTTATATTTAATATGATTGTCAAAGACAGTGCAACTTTTCCATCATCCATTTTATTATTCAATTTACTAAGTGCTAGGTCAACTAGTGTACTAATATCGTCTCCACTTTCACTCACTATTTTTTGGGCCAAGTAGTGTGTAGTAGCGATGGGCGATTGTTGAGTAAAAAACAATCGAATGAATCGATAATTTTTCTACTGCGTATTCGATTGTCGATTTAGTGGTTCACCGCCATGACTATTCGAATAACAATCGACGAACTACTATTTTTATTACTAATTTTGATCTATACATGCGTGCGGTGAATAGCGCTGCCGTGTACTTATACGACCACAAGGTCACGTGGCGCGTGAGTGTGGGTGAGTGACGTTGCTGGTGTGCGTGCGACGGTGTTGCGTCGATGGTTTAGAACTAAATTTCTTTCTTTAGTATTTAGTTGATTTTTTATTTGTTTAGTGCAAGGTCACGCGCGACGCGTGTAATTGCTTTACACGATGCCTAAAAATCGTTAGTGTGGGATTTCTTTGTGAAAATTCGCGAAGTAAATATTGAAAAAGTTAAATGTAATGTTAGATCTCTTTTAATATTTTCACTGATTTTATTTACTAGGAAAAACATAATTCGAACAATGGAAACATATTTTTCCAATTACTTTACTGTTGTTTTACTATCCACCTAATAACAATTAGTAAGAAATTCCTGTAATACCAAGTGTAATTGCAGTTGTAAATAATAGTAGCAGACGCAGCTAGACCGAATTTTATTTAACTATTTATTAGTAACTACTAATTTGTATCGCAGCGCACCGAACGCACGCGCTCTATCTTTTAGTAATAACAATTAGTATTTACTAATTACTCACGTTACTAGTTTTAACGTTTACTAGTTACTCACTACAGACGTCACTCGTTCACCTCGACCGCAGCGCGCGCTCTTCATTTAGTCCAATCATATCAAATCAAAAATATCTTTATTCAAGTAGGCATTTACATGCACTTTTGAATCGTCAATTACATTACATTACATTTCAAAAAAAATGTCAGTATGTCAGTCCGTGAGTAAGCTACCACCAGCTCGGAATGCGGCACTGCTGAGAAGAGCTGGCCAGAAACTCAACAGTTGCTCTTTTAAAAACAATTTAACAATGTTTGATGTATACATTAGAATATCCCGCAAATGAGTCAACAAGCAAAGCTCCACAACTAACCTTTTAGTTGACCGAAATACGATCAACCAAAAACTCCTGTTTGCTATAATAAGCTTTTTTAACAGTATACTTTTAATTTTACATTTAAAAGCACGAAAAGGAAGGTGTAAGATATCTTGTGGAACCTTATTATATATGCGTACACTCAAACCCATAAAGGATTTTTTAACTTTTTGAAGACGATATTTCCGCGTTGAGAGTTTATTTTTATTTCTTGTATTTATAGGGTGTCTGTCACTATTTTTTTCATATGTATCCAAATTGTGACGTACAAACAAGATGTTATTAAGTATGTACTGAGAAACGGCCGTAAGAATGCCGATTTCTTTAAAAACATCTCTCAGGGAATCTCTAGCTTTTAAATTTAAAATAGCCCGCACAGCTCTTTTTTGTAAAATAAATACAGAATTTACTTCAGCAGCACTGCCCCATAATAAAATGCCGTAAGACAAAATACTATGGAAATAACTAAAATAAACTAATCGAGCCGTATTAACATCCGTTAATTGTCTTACTTTTTTAATTGCATAGACGGCGGAGCTGAGTTTGCCTGAGAGTGTAGAGAGATGGGGGTTCCACTGGAGCTTTTTATCTAGAGTTATACCTAGGAAAACTGTTGAGTTAGTTAGTTCCAACACTTCATTGTTTAGGAGCAGACTACAATTTTGACTTTTTACATTAGGAAGTGTAAACTCCATGCATTTAGTTTTCTTAGTATTTAAGACCAAATTATTAATTTCAAACCAATGAAGAACACGTGACAGAGCACTGTTAACTTCGTCATGATTAGTCCTATTACGCTCGACTTTAAAAATAATTGAGGTATCATCAGCAAAAAGTACAATGTCACATAGACCTTTTACGAAAAAGGGAAGATCATTAATATATAATAAAAATAAAAAGGGGCCAAGAATAGATCCTTGTGGAACACCCATCTTTAGATAATAGTAATTAGTAGTATAACAATCCACTGGCTCAAATAGTTATCGACTACTAACAACTAGTTTCAACAATCGACTAATTCGATTGTTTTTAGAAGTTATCGCCCATCGCTAGTGTGTAGTAGATTAGTCAATGAAATGGCCACATAAAGTTGTCTATTTTGTTATTGTTGCTTTCTTTGTATTTTGAACAAAGCATTATTTTTAATAATATATTTAATTTAATTACTTCTATGGTTTGAAATAGGGTACTGAAAGTGAATAGGATAAAGAGTGGAAAGGAACGGGTGAATAGAGAAATGCAGAAGCAAATGGAGGAATGGGAGCAGTTCGAAGAGGCAGTTGGATTTTCGAGAGTAGCTAGGATGATCAGTCAGTCTGTAAGTGGATATTAAAAAATACTCCATTGTCATATAATGTTGATGATAACGAATTAATTTACTAATCTGTACCCGAAACCTTTTAATTCCATCTGAAATCTTTTCAGGGCAAGTTGATAATCGGCCACAACATGTTGCTGGACGTGATGCACACACTCAACCACTTCTTTCAGCCCTTACCAGCTGATTACAATTCTTTCAAGGAGTTTGCACATTGCATGTTCCCAAGGTTAGTTCGTCTGTTGTGATAATAGATGGCGTTGTTTGTAATATTAATAGAATTAGGTTTTAAGAGCGTTTATCGCGATAGCCGTGGCTCAATTTTAGATATTTCCATTCAAAATACACTAACACGTATCAATATTTTTCCGTCCGATACTACTCTCTTATTATATATGCGCATGATAAAGGCCAACAGAGGTCAAACTGGAGATCAACACAGTGTATACATCCATTCTCTTGAAGGCCTCGCGGTGGTCTGATTTTTTTGTGAGTACGGAGATTTAAAACAATTAAAAGTTTTTATATAAATTCTATTTAAATATGTAGTTCTTCTTAAAGCAGGGCGCGTTAGTAACACTCGTAGCTTTAATATTGAGTTGGAGAGTGTATTTACAGAAGAGCTTATTTGTATAAATATGATATTAAAATAGTTCCTCCTGACACTTCTATTTCACGAACACAAGAGATCACTGATATTGATTTAAAGTGGTAAAAAAAATATACATAAATGTATGATCTTACAGGATACTGGACACCAAGTACATGTCGAGCTTGCCTCCCATGAGTGACAAGGTCGAGTCGAGCGTCCTCAACCACTTACTGGCGAGCATGTCGCAGGCTCCCTTCACATTGCCTAATGCATGTGAGTTTATACAAATTATAAGCTACATACTATTTATTTAATAGGGTTACTCTTAAAAATATTTTAAAAGAATATTATTTATTAATAACTATAGAGGATTGACTAATGATGAACGGCAATCAACGACTGAGGATATACCAACGACGAACGGTAATAATGTATAATGAACGGCAATCAATGACTAACGATGTATGACCAATGACGAACAACGACCTACTACCACCAACCAACGACGATCGTCCAACATACTTTAACCGTACACAAATAACTCTTGTAATACAAGCGAGTAGAAGACGAGACTCATAGCGGCGCGTACCCGCAGCGTGCCGGGCGGGGCGCGGCTACACGCGCGCGGACGACAAGCAGCACGAGGCGGGCTACGACGCCTACGTCACGGGGCTGTGCTTCCTGGGCATGCTGGGGCTGCTGACCCGCGGCGCCCGGCCGGCGCGTCTGCCGCCGCCGCACGCGCCCGTGTGGCGCCCGCTGCTCAACAGACTCTACCTGGCCCGCACCGCGCACCAGGACTCGCCCTTCATACACCTGGCCGGGCCCGACCGTGAGATTATTTATGTATTTTATTTGTCGCCGGCTTCATTTTTTAAACCTGTACCCCTACTACAAATTTTGATAGTAGATAATGATTTGTAGTGAAACCAATCACTACCAAGAACTCTTTTCGTGACTTCTCGAAAACTATCAACGTTTCGTAACGTCGACATCGAAACAGATTTAACATCTGGTACGTACTCGTCTTATACACAGATATTTGCTGAGTATTCGTTTTGTTGTAATTATAACGTTAATCCTCGTGACGGTCAGTTTCTTGTGGTCTCCTGACCGTTGAGTCGAAGGTAGCGGGTTCGATTCCCACATGGGGTAGGTTTGAAACTTTGTGTGATACACTGATTTTTATTTCGTGTCAAAGAACACCCATTCTTTGTGTCAGTTATTTCAATGTTTATAAACCTCCCGCGACACATTTTTTCTGTAATATTTCTGGGCTTTTTTTTTAAATATACTTTCAGAGCGTAAATATTCAATTTTTTGTATTTTTTGTTTGTATACAAAATACTATTATTAACATTCTTTATTCTTCATCGAGAAATACATATTTTTTTTTACAGGTCTTGATCATATTATTATTTTTTCCTTTTTTCAGCTTCACCGACCAGAGACCACGTGTTCCACGTCACGTTTCCCCAGGAGTGGAGGAGGAGCGACATCAACCAGCTGTTCAGCCCGTTTGGTAAGTTTTAAATAATATATATATTAATTGGTGCATATTATCGTTTGAACTTGCTTCAATGTTCAATTATATGGAAGAAAACAAATTATTAAACTCAAATATAATAAACGATAATGGATAGAATGCAAGATACCTTAAATCAGGTAGCGACACGGTAGCTTAGTTCGCAGTTGACTGGACGGAATCCTAGAGCTCGCAGGTTCAAGTTCTGCCCGTGCCCGTTTTTGAATTGTTTATTCTATATTTATATAAAATTTAAATAATCTTAACATTTCTAACCATGTTTATTCCATTTCAAACAATAATAATTGACTCAAGTCAGGTCAATTTTATAAGTTTTACAACGTTTTTTTTTTAACTCAGAAGAAAATAGAAAAGCCTATTTTTTTACACCTGCTTTCAAAAGGCTTTTATCCTCGTATATTTTAGTAGACATTTTTGTATATTAACAGTATTGATTTTGATGAAATTTAAAGAGACTACTCTTTTGTGTCGTGTCTCTTGGACCAGGTCCTTCCTGTACACCTCAATCCTAATCTCTTTTGTGTCGTGTCTCTTGGACCAGGTCCTTCCTTTACACCTCAATACTAGTCTCTTTTGTGTCATGTCTCTTGGACCAGGTCCTTCCTGTACACCTCAATCCTAATCTCTTTTGTGTCGTGTCTCTTGGACCAGGTCCTTCCTTTACACCTCAATACTAGTCTCTTTTGTGTCATGTCTCTTGGACCAGGTCCTTCCTTTACACCTCAATCCTAGTCTCTTTTGTGTCGTGTCTCTTGGACCAGGTCCTTCCTTTACACCTCAATACTAGTCTCTTTTGTGTCATGTCTCTTGGACCAGGTCCTTCCTTTACACCTCAATCCTAATCTCTTTTGTGTCGTGTCTCTTGGACCAGGTCCTTCCTTTACACCTCAATTCTTATCTCTTTTGTGTCGTGTCTCTTGGACCAGGTCCTTCCTGTACACCTCAATACTAGTCTCTTTTGTGTCATGTCTCTTGGACCAGGTCCTTCCTTTACACCTCAATCCTAATCTCTTTTGTGTCGTGTCTCTTGGACCAGGTCCTTCCTTTACACCTCAATACTAGTCTCTTTTGTGTCATGTCTCTTGGACCAGGTCCTTCCTTTACACCTCAATCCTAATCTCTTTTGTGTCGTGTCTCTTGGACCAGGTCCTTCCTGTACACCTCAATCCTAATCTCTTTTGTGTCGTGTCTCTTGGACCAGGTCCTTCCTTTACACCTCAATACTAGTCTCTTTTGTGTCATGTCTCTTGGACCAGGTCCTTCCTGTACACCTCAATCCTAATCTCTTTTGTGTCGTGTCTCTTGGACCAGGTCCTTCCTTTACACCTCAATACTAGTCTCTTTTGTGTCATGTCTCTTGGACCAGGTCCTTCCTTTACACCTCAATCCTAGTCTCTTTTGTGTCGTGTCTCTTGGACCAGGTCCTTCCTTTACACCTCAATACTAGTCTCTTTTGTGTCATGTCTCTTGGACCAGGTCCTTCCTTTACACCTCAATCCTAATCTCTTTTGTGTCGTGTCTCTTGGACCAGGTCCTTTCTTTACACCTCAATTCTTATCTCTTTTGTGTCGTGTCTCTTGGACCAGGTCCTTCCTGTACACCTCAATACTAGTCTCTTTTGTGTCATGTCTCTTGGACCAGGTCCTTCCTTTACACCTCAATCCTAGTCTCTTTTGTGTCGTGTCTCTTGGACCAGGTCCTTCCTTTACACCTCAATACTAGTCTCTTTTGTGTCATGTCTCTTGGACCAGGTCCTTCCTTTACACCTCAATCCTAATCTCTTTTGTGTCGTGTCTCTTGGACCAGGTCCTTCCTGTACACCTCAATCCTAATCTCTTTTGTGTCGTGTCTCTTGGACCAGGTCCTTCCTTTACACCTCAATACTAGTCTCTTTTGTGTCATGTCTCTTGGACCAGGTCCTTCCTGTACACCTCAATCCTAATCTCTTTTGTGTCGTGTCTCTTGGACCAGGTCCTTCCTTTACACCTCAATCCTAATCTCTTTTGTGTCGTGTCTCTTGGACCAGGTCCTTCCTTTACACCTCAATTCTTATCTCTTTTGTGTCGTGTCTCTTGGACCAGGTCCTTCCTGTACACCTCAATACTAGTCTCTTTTGTGTCATGTCTCTTGGACCAGGTCCTTCCTTTACACCTCAATACTAGTCTCTTTTGTGTCATGTCTCTTGGACCAGGTCCTTCCTGTACACCTTAATCCTAATCTCTTTTGTGTCGTGTCTCTTGGACCAGGTCCTTCCTTTACACCTCAATCCTAGTCTCTTTTGTGTCGTGTCTCTTGGACCAGGTCCTTTCTCTACACCTCAATACTAGTCTCTTTTGTGTCATGTCTCTTGGACCAGGTCCTTCCTTTACACCTCAATCCTAATCTCTTTTGTGTCGTGTCTCTTGGACCAGGTCCTTCCTTTACACCTCAATCCTAATCTCTTTTGTGTCATGTCTCTTGGACCAGGTCCTTCCTTTACACCTCAATCCTAGTCTCTTTTGTGTCATATCTCTTGGACCATGTCCTTCCTGTACACCTCAATCTTAGTCTCCGTTTCGTAGATTATCTATTTCCCGCTAACTGTATTCCTTTGGAGATCTTAGTGCATCCGGATTTTTTTATTAACTTACAATAACCGTTACAAACGTAAACTTTAAGTATTATATATGTATAAAAAATAAAAATACATATACGTAATTGATATTATTTATACAAATTTTCAGGGCAGATAACGGTGCAGTTCCTGAATGATACGACGGCTTACATAGCATTCGCTCGGAGGGATCTCGCCAAGACTATTCCACGGGCCTTTGCTGGTGACGCCCGGGTCACCATCGTCCCTTACTCCTCGTACAAGGCCGTCCACAGGGTGGTAACGCAAAAGGTATACTTCATACAATGGGGTATGTTTTAGGGGATGTTAGATTTGTCGATTAATGTATTGAGCTTCTGATAGGTAGTTTGTTCTCTTTCAATCTCTCTCTCAATCTAAGTGTATTTTCTTAAGTATGTTATTCTAATGAGACATCTATTTCAAAATGATGTATTAAAATATTGATGTGTGCTTAAAGGGTTTCATTTTTCAGTCCGATATGAATCCTTCACACCATCATAGATGTAATATTGAAATGAATGAAATAATAAAAACCTAAAAATATATGGTTCTAAAACTTTGGTGAAAATGGCTTGCCTGAAATTTTACTAACAGTATAATAAAAAAATATACCTAAAGAAATGTTAATACCTAAAAAAGCAGCATAATTAAAAAATATATCTAAACATATCTTTTAAAAAAGAACCATATTGATAGCTTAAGAAATATTATGTGGATTATTGTACAGAAAAAAAAACACATTTTTTTTGTACTGGCCAATATAAATAAATAGAAAAAAAAAATGGATATAAAAATATTATAATGGCAAGAGTAAGAGACATCCCCCAGGCGAGGTGACCTCGAGACCAGACACTGGATGCCGTTCAAGAAATAATTACAATACTCCTACTACGAGCTTTAATGTTACGAAACGTTGACAGTTTTCGAGCAGTCACGAAACGATTTCTTGGTTGTGATTGGTTTACTAGAAAACAATAAAATAACAACCAATGAGAAACAAGAACTTTTGATGACTGCTCGAAAACTGTCAACGTTTCGTACAGTCAGAACTCGCACTAAGGGTACTGGTATTATATAAGTCGTCGACTGCGAGATGTTATTAAATGTACTAGAAAATTACGTTAATTTTAAAATTCAGAAATATTTTTTTAACAGTTTTTTTTTATTTCATTCTTTTTCTTTATTTTACCCATTATTCTCTTTATTTATATTATTCTAATACTCGATTGTGTGTAAAAAAAAATGTTGAGATCGATGAAAATATTTTTAATTATTATTTATCTGTCCGTCTGTCTATGATTGTATATACGTCTGTTTGTCTGTAATTCCGACCGTTCGTCTGTCTATAAAAACTAATGAACAGATTTTGATAGTTTTTAAGACAAGAGAAGCTGCTGAAAGCTTGATAATCTTGTCGAAACTGAGATATTTCTTTGTCCGCAGTCTCAATCAAATAACTGCCAGCCGGACCGCCCTGGGGATGACAGAGTTAAAAAAGTGTATGTAGTACTTGTATCAATTATGTTTTTTATATTATTCCTTATATTCCAAACCGACGGAGATGCGAAGCTTGATTTGTAAATATGGTAAAGGTAAGATAAAAGATAAAAGGTTTTGAGTGTCACTTTATAAAAGTGTTCTATCATTCTCCACTAACTTTTATACGCTTCTATTATAGCTTAGCTATATCTTAGCTGTTAAAAATTTTGATACTTGATAACATTTTTTATATTTTTAGGCTTTTTTTATAAACGCTTTTATTCTAGCTTGAAACAGCACAAATCTAGCTTTAAATATCAACTCCGATAAAGAATAGTTCCTAAATTCATTTAGAGCTCTAGATATATCAAATATAGTACATAAAATGAATCTAAACTTTTACTATATTATCGTTGATATAGTGTATGTCGCTAGATTGTCGAAAGACAGTTGGCTTTTAGTATTATTTTTCATTAAATAATTGTAAGATATAAATCATATATACTTTTAGGCATCATAGTACGAGGGAATGTTTTTTCTAAACATCTGGTTAAAAAAGTTAACTTTTAGTATTGTTTTTATTTCATTTAAAGTAATAGTATATCTTGAATTGCTTCTAATAGCTATTGGAATGGCTTGAGTTTAAAACCATAGTAGGTAAAAGTTCAAAATCTTTATTGTTCTGAACCGGAGTAGTACCTAGTACAGAACTGATAGAAATGTATATAATCTTACTAATATTGATTTCATTGCATTTCTAATAACAATTTTGAATGACTATAAGTGATTCTGTGTCTGAATTAATAACTAAAGCTAGCAATTTAATGTATAAGATTTAGAGCACACCATCTGTGTGTATGTGCCAAGAGGGTGTGTGCATGTGTGTAAGTGATCTCACAGCGTGTTTGTATACCCGAAAGTGTGTTTGTCAGCCCACAGCGTGTGTGTATGTGTGCGAACACACTTAAAATATCGTCAATTTAATTGCAATATATTGCGTTATGTCTACTAGCAAAGCTCGATCTCTTAGTGATAATCGTACGCTTAGCGTTTGAATCATCCTGTAGCACGTTGTGATGACTACAGCATACGTACCTGCAGGTACCGAGCAATACAGACACGTACCAACACAGACACAAAAGTATTATTTGATATATACTTAGGCATTTTCATATATATATTAAACGATACACTCATACATATGAAAACACCTAATGTATGGAATCAGATTCATAGTGTACGTGGTTTTAAAACAACGAATTCAGTCGACTTTATTATCTATATAATTCAATATTTTTATGAAATTTAAACAATGGGACCACATTTAATATTTACGTTAAACCATTTTCTACGATGTATTTTATAATAAATATTGAAGTAATGTTGTCGTTTTATTTTCATTTTTAAGTAGGTCGTATCATATTCATTTAAATTTGATGTTTCCTAACACTAATATATTAAAACATATATATTTATATAGTCTAATAGTTTATATAGATAAGTATTACAGATAACTAACAATTAATCCATTAACAATCATCAAAATATGTAAATTTATATTACATGAGCTGTCACTCATGTAATATTTAAGAGTCGCTACACACAAGGTGTGTTGTCCGTACTCGCGCAGCGCGACTGAATGGTAATATAGCTCCACGCGTTGCGTATTTAGACAGCAGCGCGTTTACATAACGGGTGTGTTTGTTCGGAATTATCTTTTAATTTCGTAACATATATTTATTTAATAAAAGTAACTGTAACTTTTACATAATAAAAAAAAATAGAGCACACCGTGTGAGATATTTATTTCTGGACTTAAGTTAAAAACAATATTCGCAAAAAGCAGTTGGTACGCAAAAATCTTTCGGTAAATTTAACCTAAGGGCGGGTCTTCTCTTAGCGTATCTATAAACATTTTATGCTTACAACATAATTAAGATTGTGGCTACTACGCAATGTATATACTTTACAAATCATGATAAATAAAAAAAAATGGCTTTCGATAACTAACAATGAAATTACAGTGAAAAATAGCTCATCGTCGATGTTATTTAATCTAAGTACATTAAATAACATCTTTTACTAGGACACTCAGTAAGTTTAGAGAAAAATAGTTATAATATAGGCTATATTTCCCAGCAGATATACAAAGTTTCTTGCGTTTATTCAAATTTTCGAAGCACATTTTCTTATGTGAATATTCCTGCTATGAAATCATAATTCCCATTATTTCACCATTCCATACGCACCTGTTTCTGATTGGTGATGGCACGATACGCACCGGAAACCAACCCGCGTCGTACACAGAGGTTGTGTAGAATGTCAATTTCAAATTCAAACAATCACATACTCAAAAAGGTTGTAGACTTCTTTTAAGGCTAAAAAAACTATCTCTGTGCTCTTCCGTAACAACATAATTTTATCCGAATAAATTAAATTATTTTTATTAGATTTGCCGATATTGGTGATTATTTTTTTTTACTTGTGTCACGGTTTTCTTCCAGTCAAAGGGCGATCACTTCTCTCGCAATCATTCAAATTTAAGCACGTTATACCAGCGGTACACAGTTTCCTTAAAAGACGCCTTATATATAAAAGTATTTTATTTATATAAGTAGACTTATTAGGTTTTTAGTTGGACTTGAAATTTATAAAAAAATTATTGTAGGAACATACTCCCGACGCAGATGTTTCTATGTTGAATATGTTATTACGCGCTCGTTACTTTCAAACACAAATTTAGATGAAAATTCAAATTTGGAACAGGCATATTTTTAACTTCAAGAAATTGAATTGTCAAAATAAATTACAACTACCATACGTAAAAACTTTTTTGGGGTAACGGTTGCAAACGCATTTTACCTGTTTTAATTTTTTCACCTTTTAATATTTTACATAGATAGATATATTCTTCATTGCACACAAAAAAAAAACAGGAAAATATACAGAACAGTGAAATAATAGGAAGATACACAAAATGGATGCAAAGGTTACAGCTAAAGCAATCTCTTATAGACAACCTTTTGGAGAATGGAATAGTTAATGCGAATGCGGTTATTGCGCAAAAAAAAACAAATATACAATTAGAATACTATTTACATTTTATATAGATAACTACTGTTTTTTCCATCTCTTTCCTTTTAAAAGTAACAAATTATTCGTTAAATGGCGTATTCTTAAAAAAGTAACACAAGAACACACTTGATTTACCATTAGACGACAACACAACAGGTTTGTTTTACCGCATTCGTGAGCATTTTTATTAAACACGTCTTATGTGTGCAGGCCGCATCGTTGATACACAATTAAAAACAAACATTATATATTCAAGTACACATAATAAATCTAGATTCATAATATTTCGTAATATTTGTTACTTAATAGTCCTTTTTTTATCTAACATTAGATATGTAATTGGAATGAAGTGACGCTCACTCTGTGTATATTTTCAAGAAAAACTTAAAACTAACATAAAAATACGGAAAAATAAATAATTATATATTAAAAAATAACCCTATTTCCCCAGATCACGACATACCTAGAGAACGACTGGAGCATTTTACCTATATTTATTTACTTGAAGTTTGAGGAAGGTTCTTATGAAGAGAAAACCCGTTTCACAAAAACACTTATATTTCTAATACGTTACTACGTTACGGTAAAATAGCTGTCGTTGCCATGACAACGTCTAGCGTCTCCGCTGGTTAAATAATAATAAATAACTGATCAAATTGTTCATTACATAGCTGATTTTCCAGAATATTTCAGAAATACATATAATTATATGTAGATTTAATAAGTTGGTCATCTCGAGTCATCTCAGTCGGGTTCCTTACATATAATAAGTTAGCCGACGATACGAGGATTCTTGACCAAAAATATTTACGTGTTTGGTTCTGAATAATAATTTTAACACCGGAAACATCGATTTACCTTCAAAGTCCTAACCATACCAATATATAGACAAACATTTTAAACATTCAGAACGACAAAAAAATATATTTATCATTTTCATTAGTTTTGACCGTTCTCGAGTTAGGAATTTATTAAAATTTATCTATAGTTTCGTTGTTGTTTGATGGGTGCTATGTAGCTCGTTGTGTCACATCAGAGCGCCAGCAATTATAGAACACTAGGTAATACAAACAAACATCATAAGAAGTGGATAAATGCCATCTTTACGCGGATAAATATATATGTATATACAAATTATGAAAGCTTTTTTGCTCACATTTGAAGTAATTGTTTAATAAAAAAGCAAAAAAGTATAAAACTTTTTCAATTAGAAATTTAAGATGTAAATTATATATAAATAATAGAAATGATAAAATACCATAGTCTTGTTTGCATTTCGATTGGTTTGGTGTTTCGAAGCCTTCCAGTTGCGAAGGCAGCTATTGTACGGATCGTGAGAAGATATCACCAGGGTGACCACAAATTACATTGGAATGTTTGGACCCTTTGTCTTAATACGTTAACGCGTTTTAATTTGGACCTTTACTGTACATTGAGTTACAATTTGGACTATTCACAAATGAGTTTTTATTTGGATCATTAGTATTCGTTTATCACACTGTAAATAATTTATAAAATTATAAATGAATTATAAATAACAGATTGAAAGCTTTATTTATATCGAAGCCAATGTACAAAGTTTATTTTCCAGATCTGAATTTATGTCCACATTAAATTTCATGATATGACTTCAACTGTACTGGACAATGGATATGAGACGTTTTTCACTCACCAAGTTAGGGATTCTGAAGGCACCATAAACTCTGAAAAACTATTAAGGTTTTAAGAAGTTTTATTGCATTACAATAATATTACTTTGAATTACCATGAGCTCTATAAAGGAATATTGTTTTATTCCTGCTCAGTGACATAATAGAATGAATGATTTGTTTGAATGACAAAATTTGACAAAAACAATATTACATTAATATTTCTAATGTCAAAACAGACTTCATGATACGAGTTAATAATGTTTCTTATAGTAATAGAATGAATGATTTTGGATGACGTCATCAAACTTCTTATCGAACCATTATTAAATTAATATAACTTTTAGGACGAATTGGAAATTAAGGCTATTGTAATATTGCTATAAGAGTCCATGGTAGGCCTGCAGTTTCCAGCTAACCTGGTTACCGCCGGTAGCTTGGACAATGGCGCGTGGATACCGCGACCCCGCGACCTCGCGTGCGCGCTTCCGCCATCTTGCATTTTAATGCCCCACTACATTTGCATAAACCGACACGTGCAATGATATTGTATTCTCATTTAGTTTGCTACGTTTCAATGTATTCAATATATATACATTCTCCATCTATGATATATTTGAGCTAATAAATTTTAAATTATAGAATTGATAATAATTTAAAGTTGAGAGCTCTGGGAAATAGTTATAACTACCAATTGAGCGACTTATCCAGTCCGTCTCATAGCTCATCGGTAGCTCAATTGGTAGAGCGACTGTACCGTATCACAGAGGTCGCGGGTTCCAATACTGCTAGTTATGATCAATATTAGATTGTATATTTATTTTAAATAATACAGATTCAATTATATTATTAATCTCAGTAGTTCTTCGCCTAGTCTCATTTAAAA
Organism: Dircenna loreta; assembly: GCA_963555665.1. Taxonomy (NCBI): domain Eukaryota; kingdom Metazoa; phylum Arthropoda; class Insecta; order Lepidoptera; family Nymphalidae; genus Dircenna; species Dircenna loreta. The sequence goes on along the minus strand of OY743097.1, from coordinate 1,172,693 downwards.
TTCGTAATTCAATTCAAATTAACCGAATCTTTTGTTGTTAAACCATCACCACGTATCACCAAGGGGGAGGAGAGGGGGGGGGGGGTTTAAAAAACGGCTAAAAAACATCGTGATTAATGGACGACCCCTAAGAAACATTATTAACTCGTATCATGAAGTGTGTTTTGACATTTGATATATTAATGTAATATTGTTTCTATGTCAAATTTTGACATTTTAAGAAATCATTCATTCTTTTACATCGCTAAGCAGGAATAAAACAATATTGTTTAAAAGAGCTCATGGTAAATAAAAGTAATATTATTGTAATACAACAAAACTTCTTAAAAGTTAGTTTTTAAGAGTTCACGGTAGGTCTGATATAAAGTAAGCTAGTATATAAATACCGGCACGCGTCGGTCGGTTTAAAGCACTTCGCTTCATCGGCATCGCTCGTGCTGATGGTATCGCTGTTACCTTGTCTGTCTCCAGGTAAGATATAACACAGAGGCTGCATTTATTGATTTTTTATAAATTATTTTATTTAAAAAAAATAACATGTATATTTTTGATATAATATTTAAAGTTATTAAAGTTTTAACAGTAAAAAGTAAAAAAAAATGTATTCAAAATAACATTAATTATACACGGCTTAAAGTTTTAGAGTAAAAAGATTTATGATAATCAAATAAGGTTACGTCGGAATTATAAAAATTCCTCGAGAATAAATCTAAATATCTTTACGTCACACGTATATCATTACTCTGTCTAAGGGTGCGCACGCGCCGCGAAGTAGGTCGCGATTCTCGCCTACAGCCTCTGATACGGTAATACAGAGTCTGATTTAAAACGTCGTGACGCACATGATCCCATGAAATACTGTCCTCCAGCAAACTACCTCACTCATATATCATGTACGATGCATGTGTTGGTGCACTAGACACACACACACACACACATTATTTATGTTTTATTTCAACTTATGGACCTTTTTCATTATACAATATAAGCCACACTATCTCAACTAGCGTACATCACATCGCATAGTGAAATGACTGTTAGTGAGCTAGTGCTTCTCTCTGATTTGTGGTGACACCTATTAGCTATTCTTCAAGGTCGCATAGTGTCACTTAAATTGTATTATGAAATGGGCGAATAATAATTATTATAATTTATTTTCACATATAGGTACTTCTTATACAACCATCGGCGTACACACATTCGAAGCCCTTTAGGAGTTTATATTGAAATATACATTGCACACATACACACACCCACACACACAATTTACAATGTATACAAAATAAATGAATATCAAACGGCTAATAATTCTGATAAATTTATTTCTTTCCATGAACGAATACATATTTATCAATCGACACAATAAATACAAATAAATTTCGTTATATATAATGGTATTACCGTTAGAGATTGGGATCGCGCTACCATTCTTCCAGTCCAGTTATCTGCTTGAATATTATTGAGGCCGCATTGGGAACAGTCCATTCCGCTGTGCGGACTGTCGTGTCGTATTAGCAGTGATGGCATTCTAGAGTCCCACTGGCTAGAGTTATTACCTGGACTGAATTATGAATTGTTTTTATTTGCAATGTTTGCGTTGCCATGGATACACTTACTTCATATATCTGTAAAATAAATCATCTTCCAACATAATACAATATAAGTTAAGCCTACAATATACATCTATTTTATTGTTTTGAATTTTCTAATACATATATAATTAAAAAATAATCTATATGAAATGGATTCGGACCAGCGATCTCTGGGGAACCGTCGCCCGAAACCGAGATTGTTATTCTATATTTATTTATATAAATAAGCCTAACATGGGTTGGTATACATATATATATATATAGAAATTTTCAAACTTTAGAATGAAAAATGTATGAACACCGGCGAGACTCGAACCTGTAACCTCTGTCTAAATATGCCCATGTCTAAACATGTTTAAGTCAAACAGTATGTTAATTTTAAGATATCAAATTAAAGCATATTTCTCCAGTTTCACAATACAGTACAGAACAAAGTGGACAATTTCTCAAAAGCGACAAGGAAATTCGCGTGCCTTTAGACAAAGGCTCCTGATAACCCTGCGCTTGCGCATAGCACTGGCTCTAACTTGGATCTTTATTCTTGACTAATGGTGCCACCCGACGACGCCTGCAATTTCGTACCACACCGCATCTTAATCACCACCATCAGTTTGAGGTCTTTGTGAGTGTTCTGCAGTGAATGGCTCTAAGGGGGGGCTAAATAAGATATTACCAGTGGTAGCGGAACGTATATTAACACCGCTTTCACAGATTGAAGTTTAAAATAGTATCTTCGATTAGATCTTTGTTTTGTTCGTTAATATTTAGGTTTGACATCAATTAAGTGTACATATTTGTATGTTTTAAAATAAAGGTAAATACTCTAGAAAATGCCACGAAGGCCTAGATAGATCTATATTTATTATACTATATTTAAGGAAGTTTAACATGGCTATACATATATAAAGATGTTTGAAAATATCTTTTAACATGTATCTAAGCCATGTTAAGCATGATTAAATTTCAAACAAATATAGAATGTAAAATAAACCGATACGGGGCAGGGATTCGAACCCGCGACCTCTGGGAAACCGTCCCGTCGCTCTACCAATTGGGCTGCCGGTATCGGTGTATTTTTAATTCTATATTCATTTAATATGTTCAAATATATCTGTATATATGTATTCTACATATGTTCAAATATATCTGTATATATGTATTGTGCAGAAGACAAAACTGAATCTATCGATGTACTGACACGTATTAGAGTGACCTTTTACTTATGCAACTTCGCTTCGTTGTTAATTTACCACACTTTGCTTCACTGTTAAAAGGTGGTAAAAGCTTTGAAATCTAACGCTTCGAAGTTCGAAATACTGTACATACAATTTGCCCAGGACACGTCATTCAGCTTAATTGGCTGCTAGCCTTTACTTAATGAGAGCTAAGATATCATCTGGTCGGCGTTTTCAAAGCGAATATCATTGGGATAGTACTTCTGTTAGATCCGTGACACGAAACGTATCTGAATCTGAAGTATCAGTACCGCTGGTGCCAGTTTTAATTGTACGAAACGTTGATAGTTTTCGAGCAGTCACGAAACTAGCTCTTCGTTATGATTGGTTTACTAAAAATAAAATTCCAATCACAACCTAGAACTCGTTTCATGACTGCTCGAAAACTATCAACGTTTCGTAATACCAAAACTCGTAGTAGGGGTACTGGTCGATATATCGACGTGTGAATCTATTCGACAAGCGACGACTTGTCTATTACCAGTGCCTAGATGGTGCGGCAACTCTGCAAATAAGTATTGCTGCTATTTACTGGATAAATACTGTATTTTTTATCGAATACTTTTAACATCTTACAAACTATCATAGTTTTAAGAAGTTTTGTTACATTACAATAATATTACTTTGATTTACCATGAGCTCTATAAAACAATATTGTTTTATTTAAACCGTGACGTAAAAGAATGAATGCTTTCTTTAAATGACAAAATTTGACAAAAACAATATTACATTACAAACAATACATTACAAACAATATCAAATGTCAAAACACACTTCATGGTACGAGTTAATAATGTTTTCTATAGTAAAAGAATGAATGATGATGACGTGATGATGAAGATGACGTCATCAAATCGAAACATTATTAAAGTAATATTACTTTTAGGATGAATTCTAAAGTAATGTTATTGTAATGTAGCTATAAGAGTTCATAGGCCTGCAGAAAATATTGGCCAGGTTGTAATAGACACATATTGTATATAAGTTATATAATATTATATATTGTATATAAGTTATACACATATTTTTTGCATAAATTCAAGTTATTATGTGTAGTTAGGGTAGATCAGTTTTATATAAGTTGGCTAGGAGAGCCTTTCCTACATCTATAGTAATTACTAATACTATTTTTGTGTACATTCAAATAAGTTATGTAATGTAAAGTTATGTAAATATCTCGATATTCTTAATATTTTTTTTACTATACATAAAAGAATATTATTAAGAATATCGAGATATATTCGTAAATAAAAAAAGTGTATATAAGTTAATAATATGTTTATTTATTAATTGTTGATGAGTGTGAAACTATATACGTAAATAAATTAATAAATTAAATGTAATTGATACGACAGAGACATCACACTCCCAGGAACAAAAACACAGTCTGTCCTTTTCTAGCGTCTATAATAACTTCTAGATGGATAAGGTGATAATCATTATAGAGTCTGGTTTTCTCTCATTAAAATTCAGATACTTTTTACTAACTAACTGCCCAAGATGTAAAGTCGCAGTGATAGACTGAGAGCACGCGACACGGGGCTTGGACTCGGCTTACATGCTGCGTCTTTTAATGGAAATAATATTTTAGCCGAAAAAGCTAAATTGAATATATACATATATATATAGCACATTTCTCAACCAATTTTAGTGTAAATATAAAATGACTTTTTAAAAGACATTTTATATTTAATGTTACATATAATATGATATAATAGTAAAATATATATACATATTACAGTATGTACCAGCTGTATTTACATCCATCGGAATTTGCTGAACTAGTTTCGAAGCCATTCGGTTTTCTTACTCGTGAGCTCGAAGTGTGGCGGAACTTGGAGAAAATACACAACAGAAGAGACTCGCTCCATTCTGTAGTACGTTTGATAGTAGTCGTGGAAAATTACGTGAATTATAATAATTGAAGCTAAATACTTGAGAAGCTAAATACTATATACACTCAAATTTATACAGCCGGGTAAATGTATACCTGTATACCTATCTATTGTATATACATATATTTACCCAGCTATATTCACTTTCATTTATCAGAATGGTATCATACAAGTAAGATCCCGAATAGGTTTGAAACTAATGGGGCAAATGTATATTTAATTATAATAATAAAATAAAATATACATTTATAAAAAGTTGAAATATAAAATCTATATATCTATATAAAGTTATAGTTCAATAAATATATTAATGTTAGGCTTAACTTGCCTTAGCCTGTATGGATTAAATAATATATTTAAATTTGTCCAGATAAAGTAAGCTCATGTGTTATTCATGTGTGACTAAATATTGAAATTATATTCAAAATAATATTTACCTAGCGTTAAGTACAAGTAAATCGTGATTACTTAGAATGGGATTACATGCATCCATATTTGAGATGAAATAAATTTTCAACCTTACCATATTTATATTTTCATATACATTATTTGTCACACCAAAATTGGAGTCACCGCCATGTAGGCCGAGTCTTAACAACTTTTACCTCTGATTTACTTACAGCTATTTTCTTGTTGCCATGGTAACAATATATACAAGTAGCGAACTGCTGGGGCCATCTTAAAGTGTTAGGTGTTTAGTTGGGCTCGTATTGAATTACAAGAATGTTTCTTAGCTCTTCCGGCCATGTTCGCTTTCAAATGTTTCAGAATTTTTAAATTCATTTAATAGTGTAATGGATTAAACATCGATATATTTTTGAGAGAACTACAACTTTAGATATATATATATATATATTTACAGAATATTTATATTCTGTATATATTCTTTATTTACGGAATATATAATGAAAAATAAACCGTTACGGGCAGGGATTCGAACCCGAAATCTCTGGGAAACCGTACCGTGACTCTACCAATTGAGCCAACGTCAAATTAGCTCAATTGGTCGATTTTCACTCCATATGTATTTAAATTAAAGTAAACATAACATGGCAATACAAATTAATAGATATTTTCAAACCATATATTATTTCGCGGAACAAATATTAAATTGACCTTCAATAAAGGTGTTGATTTATTATAAAACATTATTCTTTCAAATTCAAATTCAAAAATATCTTTATTCAAGTAGGCATTTACATGCACTTTTGAATCACATTTTTTTCAATTACATTACATTACATTAAGGAATGTCAGTATAGTATGTCAGTATGTCAGTCCGTGAGTAAGCTACCATCAGCTCGGCATGCTGCTCTGCTGAGAAGAGCTGGCCAGAAACTCAACAGTTGCTTTTTTTAAAACAATTTAATATTAGAATATTCTGCAAATGAGTCAACAAGCAAAGCTCCACAACCTAAACTTTTAGTTGATCGAAATACGATCAACTAAAAACTCTTGTATGCGATAATAAGCTCTATTTAACAGTATAATTTTAATTTTATACTTCAAAGATTTTTTGTCAAAGTTACCACCAGCTCACTAAGTTATTTTCGACAGATCTGGGAAGAGGTGGTGACAGTTACTCAGCTAGTTTTATATTTTAAAGCCATATTTAATTCCTGAATTACATAAATACATTACTATATTTTATTAATTACAATTTGAATCAATAACAGTGACTCTAATTTGATCACTGTTTTCCAAACTTACGAATATAATTCCAGTAAAATAAATATAAAAACTCAAAATCATCAGTTACATTAAAATTACGAGATGAAAGGGACGTAACGAAAAGAGTCTAAGTATAAATATGGATTAAACGAGACGGAAGAGAATGGATTTAAAAATTATATGTCAAAGAAGAGTCTCCACTGAGGTGATGTATGAGAGGAGACGAAGAACTGACATATTGCGACACAATTAATTGAGATAAGGCATGATGAGAATAAATTTAATATAGCTTCTGTGTTTATACTAACCAAATGTATTAAATTTATAAAACCGATATAATGAACAAACCTACAAACGTCAGGCTGGCTATTGTGTTCAATTGATATATATATATACACACGTCACTCGTCTGTCCGTCACATGCTCTAGTAGCTTAGAAAACAAAAGAATATTATATATATTTAATGTAATTATACGAGTATTGACTGTTTTCTGTCTGTCACTTAAGAATAATCAGATATATCTCTAGATCTCTGTATTTTGATTTTTCGCGCTATTATTGCGGCTTTTTAATGTTAGAAATGCTATTATAAGAACTATTGGTGTAAGACCGTAATTTTATATTTTAATGTTTTTTTTTGTACTCGCCTATATATATAATTTTGTTAATTTTTATTAATTTAAATAACTATATTGCATACATTTAAAGGTATAAATGTAAATATAGTTTAGACAAGTCAAAAGAAAATACAAGGCCAAGGCGACATCACTAAAGTGATTTCTTCCAGCCAAACCACAGTTACGAAATAAAGAATTAAAAGACGAGCAATCGCAATAAAACAAAATAATAATACAATATAACAATATTTGTATATATATCACCTATGTAAATTACGTCCAGCGATAATAGACTCATTGCGACTGTTTGACATCTGTCTAATATACATTTGACATTGACAGTGTCAAAAACAATGAAGTAGTGTGTGTAATGTATTGCATCGTAGTGTGTGTAATTGTCATTAGTTAATTTATAATGCATAATGCATTAAAAAAAAAATTCTATAAACTTAGACTGAGCCTAATTTTATACTTCGCGTATATCTCGTAATAATGTTTTTGCTTCACTTGACAATATAATGATGACAACTGTTTTATAATTGATAATTATAAAACCCTGTGGCAGTATGCAAGTTAAGTCGATGCCTCGTTAACTGCGGGAACACAGCTTATTAACAATAAAAAAATGCTGTTCATACAAGTCAATCAGTACCCGCTTCAGCCATCTCACAGCTCGGGCGCGCCGCTGGCCTTATTTGGATGTTCGATAATATTGTACAATAGATGTTGCATGTGAAAATAGAGGGGAGCTTATGGCGACATTTTACTATACGATTTAAAGCACACGATATGACCTTGAAGAATCGATAATAAGATTCACCAATCAGAGAGAAGCACTAACGCTAGTTGAGATAGTTTCGCTTGGATTCTATAATGAAATTGCTTCGAAACTAGTTAAAAAAGCTTTTGTTAGGTGACGCAAGGTGAAGGTTTTCTGTTGTGCCTGTGGTCGTCAGTTCGATTCCCGCACTAGAAAAATATTTGTAATTAAAAATTGTATTTTCTTGGTGTGAGTGTTTTGTATAATATTTGTGTTTTTACCAAGAAATATTTAGTATATGTATGTTTGTCAATTGTCTAGTACTTTTATATTGTGGTTAGATTGCGTTGTGTCGAAATATCTGAATGTATATTATATTATATATACGTATTCTTGTATTGAAGTTTTTTTAACTAATTTTAATGTTACTTTGTATAGAGTTCTATAATTGTGTGGATTTAATATTTCTCTATATGGATGATTTTATAAATAGTAATTAATATATTGCCCTTTTAAATTATAACATCAATTTTACTTAAACCTCTAATGTTTTGATGAATTTTGTTTTTTTTAAAGTAATCTTTTGAAATCATGCACCCACGCTTTTTTAACATTATTCTTAATAGAAATGAAAAAAATAATTTAGTTATTTTTTTATAAGTAACCGTGTTTTTCTGAACTCTTTATTTGATTTTTTTTTCAACCAAGCTGAGGAAGGCAGCAGGAGCCCAAAGATAAACAAATTGCTAATTCAGATTGTCTTATTCAGGATATCGGACTTTTAATATTATTGTATATTTGATAATTATCCAAAAATTTAATAAATTTAACAAATTTAATAAAAATTATACTCAGGAATAAACCTAAAGGACGTAACATTTTTTTAATGATCTTTAACCCGTGTCGAGTCGTGACTGTCGGAGTAATTTGGTGCAAGTGGCATGTTTGCGTCCAGGACAGGTGAATGTAAAGCGTTAATGGTACCTTGGTACAATTAGCCAATGGCTTTGGTACCGATTAAACTCTACTTTGGTCTTTGGTACCAATTAAACTCCGACATGGACTAAGACACCTGTACCCCTAGTACGAGTTTTGATAGTTTGAAACGTTGATAGTTTTCGAGCAGTTATGAAACTTACTGTGATGAAAAAATTTTACAAAAAAATGTCCTATTTTTATTAGTAATACATATAATGATATATTTTATATATATATTCTTTATGCACGAATTTTGATCTTAACTACATTAGTAGTTTTTTATATTGTTTTATTTTATTTATAATTTATTTCTTTTCCATTTTTCAAATATATATATGGAGTACATAATATTCCGCGAATAATTTGATACTATAAATCATGTATCTCAAAGCAATTGCTTCATTTAGTCTAAAGCGCAACGTACACTGCGAGCTAAACTATAGCTAAACTTAGTTCGCATAGCTTCGACATATATTTTACGCTCCCGGCTTCTTAAGATTTAATATTCTATACATAATCGTCATTATTGAGACGGGCTTGACATTTATTAAGATTCTTTTAAAAATACAAACCAATGTTTCTAACTTTGTAGTGTAGAGTAACATTGTAAAGATGCCACAAAGGAAATGTATGTTTGGTATTATAAATAAATATGTTTAACCATGTTGAGCGTATTTAAATGCTAAATAAATATATAATTAAAAATCTGTCTTTACCTCTGGGAAAAATTATAGACTTTGTCTCCAAAAAGCGGTTAAATATATAGCATGCTAAATTCATCGAAGCCCGATTAGTGATGCGACGAGACGGATGCACGTGTTGATATTTTTTTTAGTTTATATTTATTTAAAATATCCTGATGTCAGAAATATAGATATAGAACTAAACAATTTCTTGTGTTCCTTTCCTGTGTGTGTTTTACTTTATTTCTTTAAAAAAAACTAATGACCCATGAAACCAGATCCTTAATTTATATTTTTTATGTCTTTTTTTTTATAAAAATAAATAACATTATCATATAATTAATAAAAGCGTTTTGTCTACAATATTATTTAGCCTTTATTTAATTTGGTGTGTTTTTATTACAGGTACGCAGCTATAACTTCTGAAGGTGTGTACTAATTATTGTTTTTTTATTTTATTTTCAAAAAGCTATTTCATGGGGTAGAGTGGAAAACGTACACCTGTACCTTTGATACGAGTTTTGACGTTACAAACGTTGATAGCTTTCAAGCAGTCACGAGGCTAGTTCTTGATTGTGATTGGTTCATTATCAATGACAACCAAATAAAAACCAATCACAATCAAGAACTCGTTTCGTGACTGCACGGAAACTATAAACGTTTTGTAACTTCAAATCTCGTACAAAGAGTACAGTACAGAAGTGGTGACCCTTTCAAGAGGCACGAAGTTAGCTAGAAAAGGAAGGATGTATGTTTGAGTTTTCTTCTCTCTCACGCACCGTATAAAATGTAGCTATAATAAATAATGATCTTCAGTGAATTGTCTGTATGTTTGTTATTATGTATTTTAATTAGTATTTATATATTATAAATAATAAATGTAAACCAAGCATAATGTTTGTTTACAACATTCAATATTAATTACTTTGTTTGAATAATATATACTTATAATAATTATTCTTAAATATGTATTATCTAAAATATTAATGAAACAATTAAATAATACATATATTTTTTCTGGCTATACTCGTGCCAATTAAATAGGAGTTTTGCCAGAATCGTTTAGTAGTTGTGAATGCAGACGGGGTATTATATACATTTATTACATTTTTTTTCAAGATAATGGCCAAGAAGAGTCCAAGAAGCCTCTGCTCAGGTCCAACAGCGTCTCGTCACCTGTTCCTCTTCCGACGAGGAAAAGAACTTCCTCTGGAGTGTTTAAGGTAAAGAAAGAGTTAGTGAAATATTGAAAGTCGAAGTCTAAGTCATTTTTACATACAGTTGTAAAAAGATTCGAAATGAATTTGTCTGAATTTTTACAACATATTTTTTCAACTTTCGCTTTTATTTAAAATTTAACATCAATAAAATATATCGTTCTTTTTTTTAGTATATTTAATATATTTTTTTGTATACAGGTCGACGAAGTTTCTTCTCCACCAAACAAATTAGAAAAAGAAAAGGGGAAGGGGTCAACGAAGGAAACAAAGAAGATAGAGAAATTGAAAAACGAGAAAATAGAAAAAATAAAGAAAATAGAAAAAAATGAAATAAATAGGAAAATAGAAAAAGTTCGGAAAATAGAAAAAGTAAAAATAGAAAGTGCTAAGAATGTCACTGCAGTCCCACAGGCCTTCAAAGAAAGCGATAACTGGGATTAAAAATACACTATTTCGTTACAAAAGAGTTTTATTTTATTTATATATGTATAATAAATTAAATATATCTTACTGTACATCTCAATTATTTGTTTAGTGTATTGCAAGAGATATGGCAAAAATTTTTAGAACCAGCTGCCGATCTGACGTCAACCGTCCTGGGAACGCGTGCTGGTGGTATTTTCACCACCATTCAGATATGGGGATAAATATGATGGTATGCAATTATTTAGTCCAAAAACCGGCTCTTACGACACCCTTGAGAAGATATGAAGATTTAAGATTCTTTTCTATTTTAAGCGTACACACGGTACGGCTTAAATAAATAAATAAATAAATAAATATATATATATATATATATGTATATTCGTACATTAACACAATACAGTCTAGCCCCAAACTAAGCAAAGCTTTTACAATGAGTAGACAACTGATTAAATAAGACAAACTATACTTTGGTCGTAAACACTCATATGTATATTAAAAAACACCTACGAGGTGCATTCATGAAGTCTATTAATATATTTTGTAGAACGTTTGCAATATGGCTTCTGTCTGAAAATGTTAATAAAAGCTAATTAGTTTGCACTTCGTTATTAAAACATGGCGACTGTCAGCTTATATTTATATTGACAGACCATTTAGTTACTAGGAGTCATTTATTATAACAAGAAACCGGTCACATACATTGTGACTACATAGTTTGTAAATATCTCTATATTGAAAAGTATAGCCTGCTTTAGATGCGCCCTTCATAAAAGAAATATTACTGAGGGGGAAAGAGGTGTGGATAAGGTTGCGTGTAAGGCTATCAGGTAAAATGTCTTCGCAAAAACAAACAAAAATAACACTATAACAGTATCAAAAACACGTCCGGGGCCTCTGCAAAAGGGGGCCCCATATTGATATGGCTGATACGGTATCTGCCCCTATTGCAAATAGGAGCCTTTAATAACAAAGATAATAATAGACGGAATGAATACAGTTTGTAATTATTGTAGGTATATATAAATATATATGTACATACCTGGTTTTACTTAGGTTAGGTAGAACAACTCTCTTAAGAGAAATATTCCCTATGTCCCTATGTTCAAAATAAACTAAATATATTTCCCGTGTGGGAATCGAACTCACGAACTTTGGCTTAGCAGTCCAGTAACCACTAGACCAACAATTTCCAAAAGTAACGTATTATATCCGTATAGTAATAATCATGATTCCGTCACAAAAATTTAAGTTCGTAGATAATGTTTAGTTTTTTGTTGTATAGGTATAATTTCAAATTCAAATTCTATAAGTTACCTTAATTTCACTATATTTCTCAGAGTAATTTAACTAATATGGGTATATTTTTCAATTCCAGATTGAAAGCTGTCTAACATCGATTTTAGATTTGTCTTTTTTTGAGAAACTTTACCGTACATTCACAAATATATATAATATGTTTTATTAATCTATTTTGCTAATTTTATAATAAAGTCATTTTAAAAGTAAAAGAGACAATAAGTAACATTTTAAAAATTGTTTTAACTTACCATTGACGTTCTACGGTTTTAAAATTAAACTTTTACATATATAAAAACCTTTTATAGAAAATCATTTTATTGATATAATAAAAACGTAATACAAATATGAAACTTAATAAGTACACTTATTTGATATTATAGAAAATAATAGTTAATTAAAAATATAATCTTCGTAAATAATTTTCATGGTTCCTGTCGTGGCGGTCACCAGCATGTTTGGGATTTCCAAGGGCATTGCATGAGGGAAGGCACATGCCGCTAGGAAACCCCAGTAATACAGCGACATATATATATATAAATATACAGAGTTAATAGTTAATATATAATGTTACAATATATCTGAAAGTGTTTCTTGAATTTACAATGTAATAGAATATATTTACGAATATTTTTCTATCCCAAAACCATGAGAATTATAATAGTACAATAAAATTTGTTATAATTAAAATATGACAAAACGTTCCTTCAAAATAATGGTAAAGTTTATCATTATCAATTTATTTAAATAAATCTTTATTTCTTAATAACTGAAAATCGACACAACAGTATTCGAACCCTTGACCTCTAGCAAACTGTTCCGTCGCTCAACCAATTAGCTACTGTGTTTGTCTTTATCGGGTGGCGACATCTTTTAAACTTTTTACACCTCTCATTAGATATCAGGGTCGCAGGTTCGAATCCTACCCGTATCGATAAATAATTAATTCTATATTCATTTACACTTAAATATACTTAACAAGGCGAAACATGTTGTAGACAAGTTATGTATATTTATGTATAATATTATATTGTATGGAAGTTAAAGACATAAAAATAAAGCCTTAATAAATGAAGCACATTTGTTGGTAAATAATTGTAATTAAATGTAAAGTTAATTAAATTGGAGAGTTGCTTTGAAGTCGCCGTCGGCTTCAACAAGACTTGTATTGATTACTGACGGCGGTAATTAATAATCTATCTACAATCCCAGATTGGCATCTTTATTATATTGCGTGCTAGAAACTGAACCCTAACTCACAGGATCTAGACAAATGGCAAGCGTTCCTTGTCTATTCTATTTAAATGTAGCGCTATGTAGCGTTATTTAACATCAAACCCATACATTTATCGTTCTATTCGACTAGCGTCAATGCCATTAGTCTAGACCTGTTGGTCTGTTAATTTTATTGATAGCATATAATCAATATTTAGTAGCAAAACTTGGATTTATTATTAATTACGGTTGTAAATTGTAGACGTAATCCGATACATTGATAAATTATAATAAATAAATTAATACAAATTAAGAAAATCATTATTATAAATCTAATTAAAATGTTAAACTGTAATATGTGAAATGGATACCATAAACAATAAAAAAAATAAAGCAAATTTTATTATACAAGACTACTTTATTAATGAACATAATGTTTACAAATAGACACATTATTATAAATACGTACCTATATATCAATCTTTAAATAAATATGGAATGATATGTTTCGCTTTCGTTCGAAACATATATATCTTTTATTATTAAATTCCACAACTGAGAGGCACTTACATTCTTAAATAAAAATAATATAGTTTGAATCTGATACGTCTCGATAACGGCCCGCTGTGTTAAACATCTGAGTGAGCTTTCTGAGTACTAGTGACGTGAAAGCGTTGAAGTCTAAAGGATTGCTACCCCACGTCTACTCTAGTTAGTATTAATCCAACAGACATTCAGATCATGAAATCTTGTAGCAATATTACAATAATATTACTTTGATTTATCATGAGCTCTATAAATATTATTTTATTCCTACTTAGTGACGTAATAGAATGAATGGTTTCTGTAAATGTCAAAATTTGATATCAAAACAATAATACATTAATATGTCAAATGTCAAAACACATCATGTTACGAGTTAATAATGTTTCCTATAGTAAAAGAATGAATGATTTAAGAAGACGTCATCAAAACTTATCGAAACATTATTAAGGTAATATTACTTTTAGGATGAATTCTAAAGTAAGATTATTGTAATATTCAAAGAAGAGTCTCTGGTAGGCCCGTTGAATCCTATAATGAACATCTGTTTGTTCAACTTGCTATCCTATAATTCCTTAATTTACAATTTCATTCATTAAGCTCAGTCGTTCAAACTTATTATGGAGTTCACCTCCATTTTGTTTTTAAATATGACGTTTATAATATATGCTCTCAATAAAGACAGCCAATGGCTTATTTAAGGCTTAAAATGGGTATTGTTACTAAAATGGTAGTTTGTTGGTTATTTAATTAGACCTTCAGACAGTCTTCTTATCTTTTTTGACATGCCATTATAAGCAGGTGTCAGGCTGATATAATTCAAAATAACTTATAAATATAGCATTAAACTTATAACATAATTGCGAAAAGCCAAGTGCTTAAGTAAATTAAATTGCTTTCAAATGTAATTACGAACAAAATAAATTGATGAATAAACAGTCATTAATACGAATTAAGTCATGAGTCTGACAATATAATTATTAAAGGGTCTAAGTCGAAATGATGGAATTTCTAGTGCTGCCTCACCGCAGCTTGGGACTTAGCAGGCCAGTAAGGATACATACACACAGACAAACTGAACCGCTAAGACCCTCGCCATGGTTGGGACCTCATTTTCTTCTGTTCTTTACTTATATCTTCTTGAATATAGGTTATATCTTGACACAAACTGATTGATCTTCGATAATTTTCTCACGATATTGAATGTTAATTTACATAAGTTTTCAATGATATTAAAATATTATATACTTTAAAATCCCATCGGCATCGCAGAGTACCTGAAACAAGATATTGTTTCTTTATTCAAGTAAAGTAATAATTTCTTTAAACTCACAATAAATTTACAATAATAATCCATCCCAGAGGTCGTAATTTCGAATTAAGTCCTGAATTCTTCTTTATTTATTGAAGAAATAAATAAGCGTCACATGGCAAAAACAAAATGAAAATAAATAATTCCTAACTGTTTATTTGATCTGCAATTTGATAATTTGATTCTCTCAATTTCTCAATACTTTTACGTTATGTAAATAAGTTTATCAAAACCGGTAGCGACACGGTAGCTCAAATGACAGAGTGACGGGAGTGATTACCGAGAGGTCGCAGGTTCGAGTCCTAGCAGTATTGATTTTTCATATATATATATATAGGACTCGAACCTGCGACCTCTCGGTAATCACTCCCGTCACTCTGTCATTTGAGCTACCGTGTCGCTACCGGTATACATATATATATATATATATATATATATATATATATTTATTCGAAAATTTATTAATCTTAGCTTGTTGATTTAAAATAAGTATATAATATTCTTCATATTATAGTTAAAAGATTTGAAAGTCGACGGAATATAGGTAGAAATGGTTCTTGATAATTTGATATAAAAATATTTAAAAGAATATCAATTAAAATTAACCAAATAGAAAAGTTAAAGGGTTACGTTGTCTGTCACTATGACATTTTACAACTGTCTGCTTGTGTGTAAATAAATGATATATTAATTTTAGTTTTTGAAGCGACAAACAAACGTACAATTCAATTTACATTAATATGATAACTTATTATTTGTTTCACGGAAGGATTAAAAAATTAATGTTTTATTTATGAGTAAATAATTGTTATTTGTTAAGTGAACTTTGAAAGAGCACTTAGATAATTAAAAGCTTTTAAAAGTTTACTTTTAAATGTACATATATTCAAAATGACGGTCATTTTTGCCATCATGTTTAAAGGATTACCATTTATCATAAAAATAAAAAACAATAAAAAATAATAGTATATAATTACTGGTTTTTAACAGCACTTATCAAGGGATTACTTTTAGGTTCCTTTGAGTTACAAATTAAATTTCCTTTACTATTATTTCAAATAAAATATCATTATTTATTAAGCCAACGGAACGGCTGCACATATAAGTCAAGTCTAAGTGGATTTCAAATAAGTACTCATAGCACTTATGAAAGGTCAGACTCTACGTCACGGTTCCAGAGTGTAAGTCCATGGAAGACCAAGAAGCTCCATGGGTGTTATGACGTTACCCCTCTTCAAGTGACACCTTCCACCGCCATGATCTTAGGTTATTTTGTGGAACAATAAATTGGTTATCAGTAAATAAAACCCAACAGCAAGATAGACATATTCTTGACTCTACACGCGTGCGGCTATACCACTGTAATTATAAACTTGAGAACTTATCGTTACATGCCTATTATTTTTACATTAACATTTTGATGTCTGTATTATCAATAGATTTATTTAACAAGTATAATTTATTTTTTTCCTTAAATATAATTAAGATATATATTAGTTATATTATTAATTTAAAAAAATGTAACTAAGTAAGGATAATATGTTGAAACTTGTTTATAATCATGTTGAGAAATGTTGACCGTATTACAATTTTAAATAAATTTCAAATGGATTAAAAACGATACAGACAGGTCACCTCTGTCACGATAAAGGCCATTAAAAATAGCAATACGGCAGCTCAATTACTTATCGATTCATTTATATTCTATATTTATTTAAAAGCCTAGCATGGCTGACATGTTTGAAAATATATATAAATATGTATAGCCACGTTAAGCTTATTATAAATTTTAATTTAATATAAAATAAATCAACACGGGCGTGCAGTAGAAGCCAGTACCTCAATGAAACCGTCCCATTTGACCATAAATGTCAAATTGTCTTAGCTCCACAGTTTCGTAACTCCTGTGTAGATAGTGCTCTCAGTTACCCAGCCATTAGCCGCTGATAACTCCTGGCTTCTGGCTAAATTAATAATCCTCGTCACGACGACATTACCTCCACTTAGCCAGATTAGATATTTCCAAGCTTAGTTAATTATATTGCTTTATAAAAGCGCTTATTTTGGGTTCAAAAGACCAACAGAACTTTCTGTATGTACGTACGTATCTGTGTTAAGCTGAATTTATATATATTATTTATAAAATATTTATTTACTTAATCTTTATTCCACAAAGAAATCGTAGAAATAGTGGACTTAATGCTCATAATATATTAATAAAAAAGTGTAATGTTTTTAAAATTTTCTTGATTAAACAAATTCTAAAATTAATTCTGGAAATGGATAGTCAATAAAAATAACTTGTAAATTATATACATTTTTAAATCCTCGAGGTTTTACATGGCTGAACTACTGAAAACAAAAATAAATTAAAAAAAAATCTTATCACCTATTCTACGTGATTGTGACATCTTCGAAATGTCATTTATTTAAAAGAAACTCTTATATTTGGAATGTATTATCATGTAAAATTTAACAACCGTATATCATATCTAAAAGATAAAAGAGACAATTTTAAAAATCTAGTAATTGACGAAAAATGTTACAGCGAATGCTTTATTTAAGTTCATTCTTTTAAGTAGATTAAGAAGTCTAGCAACGGCTAGTACCTATGCAATTAAAGTTACTTTTTACTCCATATTTTAAAGTAAAACACCATTTTTCAATCAAATGATACGAATCTTGATATATACATATATTTGCAATAATTTACGTTATTTAATTTAAAAATATACAGCGTGTAAGATTGTTTATAAGATACGAATAATATAATATATTACTTGACATTCATATTGAAACCCAACCATTATTCAATATACCATCGTATTCATTACACGGACTTAATGGACAGCTAGCCAATTAAATTTAATGATTGCTATAACGAAAAATAGAAGAAAACATGGGAGCTTATCAAATATAGAATTGGTTTCATTAGGTCTTAATATACTAAAGCCTGCACGCCTTCCATAAACTCTTTCGAACAATCATAGAAGCTTTATTACATAACAATAATATTACTTTGATTTACCATGAGCTCTATAAAACAATACTGTTTTATTCCCGCTTAGTGACGTAATAGAATGAATGGTTTCTTTAAATGTCAAAATTTAACATAAATGCAGTAAATATTACATTAATATGTTCAAATGTCAAAACACACTTCATGTTACGAGTTAATAATGTTTCTTATAGTAAAAGAATGAATGATTTAAGATGACGTCATCAAAACTTATCGAAATATTATTAAAGTAATATTACTTTTAGGACGAATTCTAATGAGTGATAAAGACTACGATTACGAGTATTATACACTTCTTATAAACTTGTATTAGTAAATACTTAGATGGTGCAAGTAAGTTACAATGTTTTGATTTATAGTTTTAATAAAAGGAAATTAGTATGACAAAATTCGATACAATTGACGTGAATACATCCAGGCAAATATATATATCATAGTCATCATAGATCACAAAAGTTTTAAATACAAAAACGTACAATATTTATAAAATACAAACCGTGACACAAGACGTTGTCATGGCAACGACAGCTTAAAAGAAGGAAAGTTATTAAGAAGAGAAAAAAACCAGTTTTTCTTCTTAATAACCTTCCTCACACTTCAAGAAAATAGCCATAATAGTCCAATATATATATATATATATATATATATATATATATATATATATATATATATATATATACAACAATAATACAACTGTTGGTTTGTATATAAATATGTCTACAATTATGTATACTATTAATTATGGATATTCCTGTATTAGTTCAGTATAGTGTGAGTCTCATCTATAATCATATTTCCTTTCTAAGTAGATTATTTCAGATCATTAAACTGCTACGCCATTAATTGGCCGTGTATTCGTATTTATTTAATATAGTTATTTATCTAAATCGCTAGAGGCCTCACGAAGTAATGTATTTAACGTTTTAAGTCAATTTAATTGAAGATTATCTTTCCATCGTGACTATGGAACAGGAAACTGATTTGGTATAAGGAGCTTTTAGCTTTTAAATATCTTACTATTTATATGTATATTATAAACTTATTGGATTTTAGTATATACAATCAGAAAAATAGAAAGAAAGATAAAGAAAGAGAGAGAAAGAGTCTTATAAATATAATATTACCTGTTATCTTGATCTATATTATACTACGTGGTAGCAAAAGTTATTACTTCTTGTATATTTTTTTGAAAACAATTACGTAATTTAAAATCCTTAGTAAATTAAACTATAATGTACATAGTTTTGATTATTAGTTAAAGTATTCATAAAATCTCAAAAACGATATTATTATTGTTAAATTATTGTAAAGTTTTACACTTAGTTTATATTATTTCCTGGAACTGTCTTATTTTTTGAAAATACTTTAATTTAGTATTGCTTATATCCTGTAACTCTTTATTTTTTTTAATCCCCGCACTTGGGATATCTTATTTTTTGGAACTTTTATTTTTTTTAAGCCTCGTACTTAGCATATCTTAATTCCTGATTTATCTTTTAAATTTCTTAAAGTGATATAAATATAAAATATATAATAATGTTATGATTGCATAATAATTATTCGATACGTGACAAAGGGTTAGTTAATTGTACTACCTTAATTAGAAACGTGTTCCCGCCGTAGAGAACGGAATAGGAGGTACTGTCCGCAGAAAAACAAACTAAATACTTATTTTATTAATTTTATTTTTTAAGTCTAATATAATGAAAGTAAAACTATTTCATGTACCTATACTATTATATATATTTTTTTTACATCATTTTCTTAATATACGTATTTTATAACCGAGAGATGAAAAATTTAATTATGCATTAAAATAACATAACGAATAATAAATATATCTTTATATATAAAAAATATTTTTCTCTGTCTGTCTAAATAACATTACTATATAAATGTCAAATAAAAAACATTTCAAAATGCTGTCTACATACAAACTGACTGACGTTTCTAGTTGGAATATGAAATGCCGGACTCTAGTTTCACGGTTACAAAGTGTAAAGATCCATTTAGACGAACCGACAAGAAAACAACAAAATTTATTAATTAAGTAAAACATAATTAGTTTATCTTTATATTGATAAAAAAATAATAGTAGAATAATTTAAATTTTATCCCTGTTCATAAATGTTTACGAGATTACGAGTAGAGCAAATATATATATGTATATATACTACACTATATAAATAAATATTATTGTATATTTAGATCTTTGATGGTGAATTGAATCAATTCTAAATTATTTGGTATATTATACACCAAAAGAAGCATAAAAATTATTTTATTTTACAGATATAAAGTACCTATCAATTTTTATTAAACAAATCGTTTGCTCTAACGGTACAAAAGTTTATTTGTTTGAAGAAATATGAGCCATATATATCAATATGATGAAATATGAAGCTTATCAAAAAATTAGCCAGTTCAAGAGACTTTTTAGAATAAGCTTCCAAATTTAATAAACTGAATGAAATATTTTATTCGTTAAATCGTATAATTTAGTAAAGTTTAAACAATATTTTTATCTGCATTACATCTGTACCTTGTAGCTTTTTTCTAACTAGATTGAGAACGCTTTATCATTTAGAAATTATTTATTTTTTATTGTACTCATTTAAATAAATAAACATTCTAACGGTGTTTGTCAAATTAAGCGAAATTTCAGCGCGATGTCGGCGCGTGGCTTCATTTATGAAATGCCAGAATGTAAACTAGGAATGGCTGTTTTGAGACGCCCACGCACTGCAATCAGCTTGTATTTGTCGCTAACAAGACCTAGCTTGGACCTAGCTTTACAGATTAGGTTATAAAGATAGTTCAGATATCATTGTTCTTTGCTCTCGTTAGATATCAATATTATTATAATAAATATAAAAGATATGGACAAATATGTTTTAAAGCTGGGTATAATTAATGTTTATTTCATCGATACTGCCAGGATTCAAACCTGTGACCTCTGGGACACCGTCCCGTCTCTCTGCAAATTGAACTACCGTGTCGCTACCTCGATGGATCTAGCATTCTATATATAGTAGTTTTTATTGGGACGGAAATGATCTTCTTTTAAAAATATTAAATAATGTTTATCCTTCATTAGAACTTTCAAACTTCCAAATAGCTGAAATGCTTAGTTCTTAAATTGTCTTAAATGAAACTGAAACCATTTAATAAATCTCCTTCTGTATGATATTCCACAATTCAAATATATTATATTATAAAATATTCAGTCTCGTAATAAAGTTTCTGTAGTTGATTTATTGGTTTGTTCTAATATGGAGGTTAGGAGACGAGGAGCAGTAACCCTACTACGAGTTTTGATAGTATGAAACGTTGATAGTTTTCGAACTGCCACAAAACGCGTTCTTGATTGTGATTGGTTTACAAGTTACAACTAAATAAAACCAATCACAACCAAGAACTCGTTTCGTAACTGCTCGAAAACTATCCACGTTTCGTACTATGAAAACTCGTACTAGTGGTAATGGACTAAGTCACGATGGATGGTAGGAATTGGCGTCATGTCGGATTAATTATATTTGAAGTATGACAAAATGATTTAGAATTGAATTCTGATGATGAGTTATTGAATTAGAGTATACCTAATTGGAATGTAGCTGAAGAATTATATGATACGATGAAAGTATCGTATTCAATGTTTTAGGCGTTACAGGCTTTTGTTTAAAGGGACAATTTGGGTCTCAGGGAAGGATATTTAGTGATTTTTTGAATTAAAAAAAAATCCTCATCTGAGAATCGCACTGATACTTGAGTGATGTGAAACGTTGCAGTTTCCTATGTCAGTATGAATATGAAGGTTCTGTCTTTAATAAATAAAACACATTATATATATTATATTAGTTATTTTAATTTATAACAAAGACACAGCTTGTGTGTCAATGTTCGTCACGACTGAGTGGGGTGTCGTTGGGGCTCAAAGATGGCTGTGAAACCCACTCAATAGTGGGTGGTTTTTTAGTGATATACCAATGGGAGTTTGTTATTAATATGTTAAGAATAGAGTTTTAAAATGTTTTTTTTGCTTTTTTTTAATTTTGTACGTATTTTTTT
Source organism: Dircenna loreta (assembly GCA_963555665.1). Classification (NCBI taxonomy): domain Eukaryota; kingdom Metazoa; phylum Arthropoda; class Insecta; order Lepidoptera; family Nymphalidae; genus Dircenna; species Dircenna loreta. The sequence continues at coordinate 1,150,162 of OY743097.1, read as the reverse complement.
TTATAAAAATAGAATGAAAATATAATTTATAAGGCCAGGATCCGAACCTGGACCAATGGGATAATGGTCGATATTTTTTTTTATTTTTGTAATATATATTAGCTATTCTATCTGACCATTTCTATTTCCAAGTTTTTTTTTTAAATATTGAAAGAAAATAATCGATACGGGCAGGATTCGAATCTATGACCTCTAGGACAACAATCGACGTTTTTAATTTCTTTGTTACAATAAATTTTGCCCTATTGTAGTTTACTTATAGCTATTCAAACTGCATTTAAGAGACTGTTTAATACAGAAGAAAATGCAGTATAGAGACGAAGCTTCTTAGCATTCCCTGTATTCACCGTGCGGGTGCCGGGCCCATCTCGTTGCAGGGAGAGGAGTGCAAACAGCTCCTGGGACTTGCGACCCAAGTGTAGGTTTAAGGGGCCCCTTTAAAATGCGCATTTACGCTCACCATCAACTGGTTGCGCTCCTCTCCCTAACCTAACCAAATTTGAAATGAACCTACTAATGCCGCCTTTGAAGTACGTTCTAGAAATGTACTGATGATAGTTCTAGAAAGGCCAAGATCTTTAAGTAGGCTATAGAGAGATTTCGCTGTTATACCTCTCGCTCCCACTTCTACCGCGTACAAATTAACTATATACCTATTCCTGGTCAGCTCGTTGGTCAGTCAGTTCGTAATACTTGTTTACTTTAATTGTGTGATCTTTGGGGATGTTAGTTTCCCACGGAACAGTAAGCTCCACAAGTATCACGCGCTTTAACTGTCTAGAGTACAGGAATATGTCCGGTCTGGATGACGAGACAACAATATCCTCAGTAATTCTATACTGTTTCTCATACGTATCCATCATTATAGTCAACCGCGAGCCGCCTCCAAGATAGAGTGAGGCTTTTGTTTTGTTTTTTTAGACGAGCCTTCTTTAATGAACTCTATGAATCTTTTGGTGGTTGTTATAACCTTTTGCGCTTTAGCTACTGAAAGACTAACCGCTTCACGTATGATTTCCAATACTTAATATATTGTTTAATACAGAACGAAATGCAATATATATATATATATATATATATATATATATATATATATATATATATATATATATATATATATATATATATATATATATATATATATATATATATATATATATATAATTTATGGCCTGGTTGTTTGTAATATATCATGACATGGTTGGCTGGATAGGAATGGCTACTATTATTCAAACCTTTTCTTGTGTCGTAAATTTAAATATAAAATAAATAGAACAACAATTTATTTCAATATAAGCACATTTATTTGATATTTATACTTTGAAAGGGTAATAGCATATTGGAAGTATCCACCTGGGGTCAGCTCAGGTTACACAGGATCCGGCAGCGCTGCAGGCGACCTGTCGACGTGACGATAATAATTCTCCTGTTTTAAACATTGTTGGGAATGACCTTTATAGAATAAATAATTCCTTCTAGAACGTTCTACGTATTTTCAAGAAGCTTTTTGGAAAATGTAGAGTGAAGACTAAATTATATAATAGAGTTCCTGTTTGTTTTTTATTTAATGAATAAATTAAAAAAACTAAAGAATCTTTCGAGATTCCTCTCTGGATCGTTCAAGTTGTCAGCTTTGGGAATGAATGAATGAAACATGAATGTTTATTGTGGTTTTTAAATTAAAGTAAGTAGTAAGTAAAAACTATAATTTATTTATCGTATCACCTCAGTTGTTTAAGTTGGTAATCAAATTTACTTTATTAAATTATTTTAAACATAATAATAAAAAATAAACAAACCATTCAACTGACCATTTTTCGAAGTTCTTAACAAAAATTAAGTTGCACTTAAAGCATATACATTTGTGAAATTACAAAAAATCTACAGTGTAATTTTTAATAATTACCAGTAAAAAAAATAAAAATAAAATAAAAAAACTTAATACTATATTATGGATTGTCAACAAAACTTAAAACTTAAAAGCATGTGTTTATCATTAAAGATCAATGCACCCATTTCATAATATAATTTACCATATAAGGAACCTGTCCACCGAGTTTCAGCTTCTTATCTTATCTGGAAGTAGGCAAATGATTTACATACCTTATGAATAAGAACGCGAATTAAGACCTTTTTCGTCTTTTTTTTTTCACCGCTGTGCGTTAAGGTGAACATTGCTCTTAAGCAATAATGTCATATAATTCACGTATAAATACTGAAGTTACATTTGATACGCGAAGAAGATATAGAAGAGATTGCTTTTGATCAATAAGGTCGGTAGTACTTTTTTATTTGTGTTAGCATTACCATGTCGTAGTGGTCGTGAAGTGGTCGTGATGTGGTCGTGATGTAGTCGTGAAGTGATCGTGATGTGGTCGTGATGTGGTCGTGATGTGGTCGTGATGTGGTCGTGATGTGGTCGTGATGTGGTCTGTAGACATTCATACGCAAAGTTATTGTAAGGACTAAATATTTAAGATAACACCAGGGATGACTTAGCTTTTTTAATGAAACAAAATATTGAATATAGTTTTTTTCTTATGTCAATAATAAAATGTCACCACTCTCAAGTGAGAGTGATGTAGTGACACTACTTGATCTTAAAAATAGCGAGAAGGCGTCTCCACCAATCAGAGAGAGAGCACTATTTCACTATGCGATGCGATGTACGCTAGTTGAGATAGTGCCACTTAGATTATAATGAAATGGGTGCGTATCTATACAAGAATACAACTACCAAAATAAACAACTCACACATACACCTACCCACACATACGCAATCACACACACACATACACCTGTATATCCTACGCACCCCGCTGGAGGCTGTATGGCATTATAATAGAATTCTATCGACTTGTGAATCATTCAGAACATGATTTCTATTATTCGTATGCATCGAATATGCCTTCGGCCATTCGACAATCCATGCCATTGTCACATAAAATCTAGCCATTTTAAAGTCTATAAAAGTGTTACAACCAATTATATACTCTGTGATAAATTGTCTATGGGAAGCTTTATTTGTCTTTACGTTTATTTATTGTTTATTTGTTTTAAAATTAGAATTAAAATAAAGATTATAGGCTGGATAAGTTATCTCTTCGAAGATCTCATCTAGCCACATATATTAAAAAAAATATTGATAAATTATTGCATATAGTAGACAATTTAAAATAATAGAAAATTAAACACATATCTAATATTTTAGAACCTCGTGAAATATAATATCATATATATATATATTAATGTCAAATATTTATTTTGTATATATTTGAAATCTGTCAAATAATTTTTAATCCATAAAATTATAACGGTGTACATATTTTGATTTTATAGGATCCGTTATTAGTATATTTACACGTAGATAGATAGATTAGCACTTTATTGAGCACAGAAATTAAAAAAAACACATACAAGCGGAGTTCAAACAATAAAATATGCAAAGGCGGTCTTATAGCTAAGAGCAATCTCTGACAGACAACCTTCCGGTGAAAGGATTAAAGTAAAAAGTACGAGATTATGCAATATATATTAAAAATATTAATCATAAAGTAGTTACCCTTAGGGAATATAAACCTTACTTAAAATACTTATTTATCATTTTTAAATATATATTAATACTTATAAACAATAAAAAGTATTTAAAGATAAAATTAAAATACTCCTAATATGTCAGAACATATTATCTATATAGGTACTGACATTAACGGTATGAACTTGAAAATCGATACTTTCATCGTAAATCGATGTCTGGAATCGATTTTACTATCGACTGTTCTAAGATTACGATATACTCGATACTCGATAGCAAACCCTTCAAGTATAATCTTATCCTCTTTGATTAGTGTATCCTTGGCATCTTTCTATTTTCTACATGCTTCAACTAAAGTCCGAATACAGATAGCAAATAGAATGATAATGCACGATTTATTGATACCAAGGAGGTTACAATTACTGGATAATAAGCCTCTATTTGTTTTTTTTTATCTTTTGTTATTATATATATATAGTATGAAATGATTTCTTATTTTGGTCACATAACTGAGTACTTCTGGATTATTTAAACGACTTTTTGTATACTCCTTGAAGTTTGAAGAAGGTTCTTAAAAAAGAAAAAAATGAAAAATTTCAAAATAACGTTTTCCCCTTTCTAATAGTGTCTAAGTGTCCTTGCTATGGCAACGTCGGACTGTTTAGAATAAAAACAATATTGGAAATCGAAGGCTTAGAAATATATTGTTATATTATCATTTATATTTAATAATTATTTTAACATAAAATACCAATTTAAATTAATAATGTCAAAAAGATAATATCAAACATTGACTACAGCATATGTTTAAAATACTTGGACGTCGTATTTTATTGTAACCTTTAAAAATGAAATATTTTGACATTAATGGTCTATTGATTTGACTCATATGATAGTTCTTTAATTTATGTTTGAAAAAAATTTTTTAGAATACATCAAAGTTTTATTCCAAGTATTTAAATAATTCGTACTACAAGTAACAATGTTTCGATAACAAGTTTTGATGACGTCATCCTAAATCATTCATTCTTTTAATAAAGGAATCATTATTAACTCGTATAAGGAAGTGTGTTTTGACATTTGACATATTAATGTAATATTGTTTTTATGTGAAATTTTGTCATTTAGAGAATACATTCATTCTTTTACGACGCTATTTGAAAGGAGTTCATGGAAGTAGTGTTAGTCACTTAAAAATTAAATATATATAAGTGCATTTTCAGAAATTAAATGTAAATAATATATAAAAATAATAAAAAATAAAATAACTTACTGACTGTGTTAACAGAATGACACCCATTAATACTTACTTTTACTTTTAAATGTTTGGTTTAAATTCCTTTCTATAAATTGTAAAGGTGTACTGAAGATTAAATTAAAGTTTTTGATATTAATGTCCTGTCTGTTTGTTTTGAAAAACGCGATAACTGTCCTTAATTATAGTACATACACGGTTAATTTATTTTTACTTCGTGATATATAATACGATATATTTTATATTTTTTTAAAGTATCCTAAATAATTTAGGTACGTTTGCTTATCAATGTATTTTATTACTGAAGATATCTTTCATGTTTTTTTTAAAAGTTCGAATACCAATTTTAATTATAATTAATTGATGTCACTGTGCTGAGAAATTCTCTCATGTTAAAGATAAATAGATTGTATTAATACAAAACTACTTAGCAGATATTTATGAAATTTGTGATTATTATTAGAAGATATATTAGAAGATGCCTTTTGTTCAAAAAAAAAAACCATATTTCGCGTTGAACATATGTAATAAAAATAAAAAAAAATCTTATGATCCGTGTATGTGTGTATGTAGCAGACAGAGTCGATGTAAACAGCTAGTATATAAATAAAATATAAAATACACGCATGAACTTTCATACAAAAGATAAGATAATTATATAAATTTAATTGAAAGCGTCTGTTTGTATGCCACTAGTCATTGTATGTGAAGTATTTCAATTTATTAAAAGCTATTTTCAACAAAGTCTTATCTTAGATCGCAATGCCTATATGTCAATACTTTTATATAAAAACTTCTTTGTTAAGAAAAACAGGTTTATTATTTTATTTTATAACATCATTAAAAAGATATATTACAGATATTTGCAATGTTTCTAAAGCTATTCTAACCTCTGCATACACCAAATGCTATATAGAGCTTTGTTTAAATTAATATGTAATTATTGTAAAATATATATGAGTAAAAAATATGAGAGATATTGAAGTGGCCAGAAATATATTTTTTAAAGTAATAAAATAATATTGGTCAGCGAATAATATAAATAAACATATATTTCGATATTTCCAAACAATTCAATCTAGCCTCAAATCAAACAAAGTAGATAACAGAGAAACATTTATAAATTTACACATTTTACATACATATAATACATAATAAGCACCCATAGTAAAATACAATTACAAATATTTTTCTAGAGTGATCGAACCCACGGCCACCGGCACAACAGACAAACCTACAACCACTGCGACACTGTGCCAATTAGAAGTCATATAAGTATAAGTGTAGTTTTGTAAAAAGTTTAAGAACCCCAGTATCATTCTTTTATTTTTTTTCGAATAATGAATAAATACTGTTAAGTCAAAATATCTTGCGTTTTCTTTCTTCGCTGAACTTTAACAAAATCGTTACAGCTGTCCGGAAACATCGATAAATATCAAAAAAGTATATATTTTTAAAGTAGCTATCATCTATCTAGCTATAAAATATAAGGATATATTTACCAAAGGCACATTAATTTAATAAACTAAATACAAACATACTTTTTTTTTCTGTATAAAATCAGACGATTTTTTTATGTGAAAATACGAAACAGATTTAGATGATTTTTTTATAAAGTAATAATTATTTTTAGTATTATTAGTAAAACTTAAAATTTAGAAACAATGTCAAAAAGGAAATGATTGAAAAATAATATACTTATTTTATCGTTCCACTGATTGTATCTTTTGATGGATGTAACTTACAAAAATAAAAAAATGTCATATACTTACTACTATATATATATTATACTATTAAGTTTTATATAATAAATATACTATTAAGTTTTCTATAATAAATATATAAAAAATGTACACGTACTTGTACTCACGATAATTATTTTTTATATCATAACAATACCATCAGACAGTGTCATTGTGACAGTGACTGTACTTTGAAATTTTATCGATTTTATAAATTAACTTTCATCTGCCTTTTATGTGACAGTGACATTTTGTTTTATCAAGTTTTCTTTTGACATTTTATCTTTTAATTAAAAAAAAAGAATTGAGCTTACAATATTCCTTATCTTTAAAATTTTTCTGACTAGACTAAAGATATTGCATAGAAGCATTAAATAGTAATCGTTATTTTTATACAAATAAAGGTTGGGTAAATAGTTTTAAATATCAAGAATGAAAAAAAAACAGAGATGAAGATATTGTTCATTGTTTGAATGCACTAGTCTATAAATATTTACAATATATATTTATAGTGAGAGTATCTTGGTAGAAATAATTAGATAATTGATCTATTTATATACATAATTTAACATAATTTCCTAACGTATAGCGAAACGTATAAATGCAGCCGCGAAATATTAATTTTTTAGTACGTATATTCCACATATTATAAGTAATTCATTGCTTTTCAGGCATTTGAAAAATGCCATAAAGATAAAATTTATATGCATTATACCATTACAGTGGTATCTTTTTTAGCCATCTTTTATCCATATATGTGAGTCATTAGTTTTACAAAGTTAAATAATAATTTGTAATTCTTGTATTTCTACTTTCGTCATACATTTAAAAATATATTCTCTTACAGGCCTTCTATGACCTTTTAAAAGCTATCATAGTTTTAAAAAGTTTTATTGCATTACAATAATACTTTGATTCGTATTCTCTCTGAGCTGGATAAAACAATATTATTTTATTCAAACAGTGACGTAAAAGAATGAATGATTGCTTAAAATGTCAAAATTTGTCATAAAAACAATATAACATCAATATGTCAAATGTCAAAACACATTTCATGTAACGAGTTAATAATGTTAAAAGAATGAATGATTTATGATGACGTCATCAAAACTTATCGAAACATTATTAAAGTAATATTACTTTTAGGACGAATTGTAAAGTGAGGTTATTGTAATATTGCTATAAGAATTCATGATTGTTCTGCTGAGGCTTGAAAATGTCATTAAAATAATAATAATAAATATGAAATCGTTCAAACAACGCCGGACTGATCCGCTGTTTTTGTTTTGATGAGAATTAATGGGGCCATGTTTCTTCTATGGAATTATAGTTAATAATAAGTAACTAGAGGTTGTGAGTACCGTTACACACACACCCTTAAGCGTGTTTTTAACATGATTGGCCTCTTGCCAATCTATGAGGGCAATTGCTGTGAGTGGACGCGTCCTGATGTATGCCAGTTTTAAATTATGTAAAATGGATTTAAAAATCTGCTGAGTTTATTTAGAATTATAATCAGATCAGGATTTTTATTTATACATATATATTATATGTGTAAATAAACTAACAATTGTATGTATGAATGTTCTTCATTCATTTATTTTTGTATTTTGTGTTCGTGTGTGTTCGTAGTCAATTGTCAATTTGTCAATTTGTCGTACCTAATTTTCAATTTATGTATTTATATTTTTATATACTGGAAAGTTCCAAAATTTTAGTGGTTTCTTTGTTTGACTCGTAGTAATAAAACCTGGTCAGAATTTAAATTATACATTGAGTCATTAATAAATTGCACCGTTCAACTCGGGACGCGTCGTTTGTATTGATATTAAAACAAATACATAAATATAATAATTCATTTGACTTACAAATTGTATATTATCTTGAAGTTTCTCTCTATATACAAGTTCCAGCATCAATCGACCAATGAATCAACAGTAAGCCTCAAATTTATATGTATAAAAAAACTTGTCCTCAACTGAAATTAAAGGCTGACTGAAACTGAACGCCTCTGTCTGTAATCTTACTGACATGCGTATAAAGAGTTTAATTGACGTCTTTAGACTACTTTTATACTTGCTTTAGGTGATTATATATATCATTGAATAAATTATTATATATTTTAAATTAGACGAAGCGAGCTAAGACAATTGACACACGGCAAAAAGCTTTTGTAATATAATATATTGGTACTCGTAGAGATTGCATCCATCTATAATAGCACGCGCTGTGACTGTCACATCACTTAAGATAAATGTATAAAAAAAATTTACTCTAGACATTCGAATTTATCGAAAAAGTTTGTGTTTTTTATTACACATAGTATTATAATTTTGTAATATATTTTTTTTAGTTATACTGCCTTTTTTTTTCTTTTTATTGTTTTTTTCTTCGAGTTGGCTCGTAGAGAATGGTCTGTAGGTTAAGTCCGTCCATTGTACATTTTCTTTGGACAAAGATATATATAAAAATATATATATCTTTGTAATAGGATGAAAAGTTAGCCACATTTGAAACAATGCAAAGAACCAACTCACCAGCAACTATAATAAACTGTCAGTTCACTCAAAGTATATAAAAAGTATAATAAATAAATAATTGTCCGGTAATGTGATAACCGCCTTATATTACCAGTTGACAGACAGGTGGGTATACGTCGGTCGTGAGGCGGTAATAAAAAAGAAGCCATTCAAAATGTCTACAGGAGCGAATGTATTACTACTAATTGACTATTTTAACAGCCTTAGATATATATAATAAAATAGATCTGTCCGTTGATATATTCAAGACGGAAGGATATTATGGATTTTTTAATGTCATACTTCGTTAAGTATCTTTATATTATGTGTTTTATAAGTAAATATAGGAACAGAAATAATATTGCCATTAGAGAGGTTCTATGATCAGATGATATATTACATACCTACTAACTACTTTTCATATTTACAAGAATAAAGAAAATAATTTTATAAAATATTGTTTGTGGTTCAGGGATGCCTGAAAATATATATTCTATAAAGAGAAACTCTATGGTTATATAAAATAGAGTTTATTAAAAAGTTAGTAAGAAAAACTCCAATGTAATTGACGTTAAAACAGTAAATATATAAATATACATATATATATATATATATATATATATATATATATATTTATATGGATCAGAAAAGTTATACAAAATAAAATAAAGTATGAAGCATACTGATGTGATAGTTGAAAACTCGTCTCTCTGTATCCGTGGCTCACGAGAGATCCTATCCGAGATAAACACCGATACGGACACGATAACGCGGATACATGTGTTACTGGCTTATAAAGTAGCGTCTACACTGGTTGGTTTATATTTTATATCGAAATTCTGAGACCAAACCACGATTTAATGTTTGAAATTCAAATTTATTGTTCTTCATAAAACCCCGTGGTTGTGAATGTTTGTATACTAATCGTTAAATCTATTCGACATTTATTGTTTTTGTTACATTTATTGGTTTTGTTTAATGTCTTCATTTTAAATGTTTGAATGTTGGGGTTCAAATTGAAAATGTTTTCCTTTCATAGCAGTAACCATTTTGTGATCATACGAAAAGTAAAAATATACATATTAATATATGTGTGTCCTTTTTTATTTTTATTGTTTTTCTTCAATTTCGATTTGTAGAAAATACTTTCATCGACAATAAACATATATAACACCGAAATAAGGGTACAGAATAATTTGAAATAAGTATCTTCACATTATTTTTTTCTATAATGTAAATACTTTACTAATTAGTAGGTAATTACGATACAAAGTAGATAGAATATATTCACTAAGAAAGGACAAGACAAGAGTGGAAAAAGCATTGCCTTACAATAATTCTAATTCGTGGACAAGAAACGAACACGTGGCTTGTACATAAATCAACTGGAAGCGATATTAAATCAATATATATAATAAAAGGACAGATCGGGATAGAAAGAGACAATGACGGAACAGGATAGAGAGGTAATATTAAGGACATAACAGGATTGAGGTAATTAATTGTTCCCTAATTGGTGTCTTTGGATGAAAAGATAAAAGATAAGAAATGATAGCTGATCTATCTGATGGTTATCTGTCAATTATCTGATAATACCTTTGCTGTTGTAAAAGATAATTACAACCATAGACAGTATAGAGCACGGCGTTTTGACATTTCTTTGACAAGGAATGTGACAAAAAATACCATAGAGGATAGAAGCTTTGGTATGTTTTTGTTTCGGTAAATGTATATTTTATTTCTGATATAGCCATATTTGTGTGTACTTTTTATTATATTTTTGTATAAAAACGTTGCTTTCATAAATTGTTAAGACTTTATATGAATACGAGTACTATAAGAAAATATATTTTTTTACTTTTTATTTTAATTATAATAATGCAGATTCTCTATATATACTTTTTTTGACACTACAAAAACTACTGGATTTTGATAAAATTTTGAGTTAGCTTAATTTATACTTTTTAGCTGAAAAGTTTCCCATTTTCCGTGAAAAACATCAACATTGGTTTTGATTTAATGAAACAAAATACAGATTTGAATTAAATTTAGTAATATATATATATTAAAAAAAAAGTATTTTGTCCTAAAATAATATAGAAAAAACTGAATCTTAGCACATGAAAACTAAAACTGTGTGGATATTAACATATTTAGAGAGTTATTAGTAGACTTCAACTAGATTTACGAGATATTATTTAGTTTTATAATATCATGAAAATGTGATAAAACTAAATATAAAAAACTTTTAGTAAATTGAATTTTACTGAATGTTGTAACATAAAGACAAATTATAGTCTTAAAATGTTAAAAGTACATTTTTATTAACAAAGAAATGTATTTAACAAAACGTGCACAAGAGATCGCAATGGCGTCGAAACTGTTTTAAATTATTTGTTAGTTTTTAAAGCGAATATAAAAAATAACACACTTCAATAAAATTATATTACTAACTACCTTTTGGTGTAGCAGTTAGTTGAACTTAACCTCGACGAACCAAAGGTTGTGGGTTCGAATCCCAAACGGAAAAAAAATTGTTTGATTCACATAATGCTGTTCTAGTTTTTGAGTTTGTGTCTGTTATAAGTAAAAGGCAGCCATTAAAAAAAATAGAAATCAAACAAAGAAGCAAAAGATAGTATTATTAACAAATACAAAGTTGGCCTGCGCTAAATATAACGTGAATACGTTATTTTAAATACTGCGACATAATATGTACTTATTATATAATAGTAAGCCGCCATGTTGGCAATTATTTTTATTTCTTGGATTTATTGATACTGACACAAATTGATCTAATATAACATTAAATTAATTACTTGTTTCAGTAGAAAACACTATTGATTTCCGGGATATAAGAAAACGCTGTTACAATTTAAAATTAAATTATTTTTTGCAACGCTAGACGGTGTCACGGCAACGACAATTTTGTATTGGAAAATAAAACCTTTTCTTACGTTTTTGCAATTTTCTTTTTAATTTTTCTATTCATGAAAACCTTTTAACAAGCTTCAAGAGTATAAAAATAGCTGAAATTCTGCAGCCGTTCTCAAGTTATGGCGTAACTAAGAGAAATTACATTAATTTTTATATATACTTATATAAATAACTGTCAAGTAATGCTATTTTGGAACGATTTGTGACTTATTTACATATCGAGATACCATACTAAATTTATTTTTATAAATAAATGTAATGCATTATATGTCCAGCATTATATAATAGTTTGATAAAGTTGCCATTTATATAATTAATTACATTTAATACGACACTTTTTTACTGGCAAGGAGGCGTTTTGATAAATAACTGGTATATAAGTTTGACATGACACTTTCGTAATGTCATATAACGCTTTTGAGGTAAAAGTTACTTAGGAGAAAATGTTACGGATCAAAGACCACATGCACTCTACTCGTAGGTTTATTTTAATGATATATTTATAATTTACGACTAAATGAAACCGCCAATAATAAGGGTTATTTATTTCATACTTTAATACATATATTTTCAATTAATACCTACATATATTTAAGTAAAAGTAATGTAATAGAATAGAATGTATAAATTATGACGTTTCTTTCTTTATAGTTAAAACATTTTTTCGTGCTGTCATTTGTAGATTATACTTCTTTATGGTGAAATGTCAAATATATTGTTATTTATACAAAATGAAATAATATAAATTTGGATTAAGTTTACAATACAATATAAAAATTAACTCTTATTAGAGTCCTTTCGACTCTAATAAGAGTTAATTAATAATAATAATAAGGCAATAAAATTATAGATAAAAAAATAAACGAACACAAATAATAACAACAAAACAAACAATATATAAATGTCAATATTCCTTAGTGTTTTGTTATGGGTTGTTGTTTCAGAGGCTTGTCTCTAATGAATTTCAAATTTGTTCAATTTACAGTACGAATGCTAATATCTCCAACGGATTCTAAATTTATTCATTGGAATGGTCATGAAGCTAAAGCCTGTATGGAGAAATTTGTATTAAATCTGACTTGTCAATATTAAGTGCTCATTGTGTCACTTTGTGTTAAGATATAACAAGTAAAACAAATCAAATAAATATAGAACGAACCATTCATCAGGGCTCGAACTTGCTATCTCTGAGAAACTATTCCGTCACTCTGTCAATTGAGCTATCGTGTCGCTACAAATTTAAATATGTTTAACATGGCTAAACATATTTATAGACAATTTCAAACATATTAAGTACTGTCACACACAAAGGTTTAGACTGGTTAAGGATTGATATATTTAGTTATTGCTTAAAATAGCAATCAATTTTATTTTAGTTTTTCATACATTTCACTTATAAAAAGTTAGACTGTAGTCGCACGGTTCCAAAGAGCAGGTCCGGAACAAGAAACTGCATTACTATCTTAACTTATTTAACAATTATAAAATTGACTAATGAGTCCTAATGGATTTGAGAACAAATTATAATTTGAGCAAAGCTTACTGAAATAACACTAGAATAACTAAACACTATAATATTAATTCTTTGATGCTTACATTTACAAGGGATTTAAAGGATTCCAACTTTATACAAAACATTTCTTGAACACTTATTTACAGCACGTGTGGCACAAATGAGTTCTTATCCGAGATACATTATTAATGCTGCAAATGCTGAGATTTAATCATTTAATCGTTTCAAATACTACATTTTATATACGAGTATATGTGTGTGTGGTTTGTTAAAACAGCTCTACACCTGCTTGCTGGATAGCCAGTGACTTAGTAATTGCTAGTATTAACCAATCTGCGTGTAGACACGGCATTATATCATTTCGTGTCACGCTACGCCATTTATATTATATATACAGGTCGTTATTTCATATATATAGTTAATAAGTTTATAATAAGTTAATTACCTTTGGAAATATAGATATCTTTCAGCAAACAGTAATCGTTTAAATCTTAAATATGCTATTATAGGATTGAATACAAGAAAAAGATAGATAAAAAGTCATCTCATCTAATATCCAATCTTTATCTTTGTAATTAACTTTTAAATGAACTCTATGGGTGGTTCTGATATTAAACGCTTTATAGCGGTACAGCGGACAATCAAACTCATTGTAAACTAAATCAAAACAATATTAACTTATAACGAGTCAGCAAAAACTTTTACTGTTGAGATAATTGCAGTAAAATGAAGACAAAAGTGTATTTATTACATTGTTAAACTAGCTTTTACTTGCGGTTCCGCCTGGAAAATATGTATGACTAACTAGATTGCCTAAGTATTTGACAGAGCTGAAACCATAATACTAGAATCCGTCATTTCATAAGTGCAATGTATAATTATTTGAAACGTCAAAAATTTTGATATTGACGTCGACGTTACAGATGACTTTGAACAATTTAATTTATTTTGACTTTTATATTGAGATTGACTTTGATTTAGACTGAATTTGACTGTGACTTAAATTTGATCATCAAAACAAATATCCTATTTGAGTTTACCCATTACTTAAATAGGTCAAGACATTCAAATGTTCTGCCGTCACAGTCACATACCTTCTAGTGTATCAGTTAACGATATATTTTATTAATTCATAAAAGATAAGTTTGCGAGTATTAAATGCACCATTACGCTCAGTCATTTGAGTGTATATGGCCATAAGGCGGCTGTGAAGACTGGCAATGGAGTACAATAAGGCTAAATGACTGTGAAGCGACGTGTATACTTTAAATCAGACAATCACTCCATATAAGACGTAATTGGAGTTTCTAAAGTGTTCGTATGAATTATATTATGTTTTACGAGTGTACAAGGCTTTAAGGATGTTTTGAAAATATCTGTTTTTCATCTCATAATGTTAATATCAATGCAATAGGACATGTAATGAATTATTTATACCGAAATATGTGTATTATTCAGTCGAAGTACTGACATAATACCAAATATACATAACAATTGAATGTCAACGATAAAATTTAGAGAATTGTTACTGTGATATGCGCTTGTAATTTCTGTAATGGCGTTATGGAATGGGTCCAAGCAATTTTCCAGCTATTCTGGATACAGCTGGAGTATCGAGTTCTGGACACAATAATGCTTGCACATTGAACAATTGAATAGTTTGCATTATATTAGGAATGGCCCTTATTCTGTAGAAATATAGGTTTATTTTGCATGATTTTGAAATATAATAATAATATACGGACATTTCATCACAACTCAATATATATCCTCTAATTAAGGAAACTGATAATTGGGTTAGAGACAACTCAACTCATAGACATACTCTTTTTCCGTAAGTCAAAGCTTGAAATATAGGTACAAGACAACTAAAATCCATACATTTTTTTTCTACATTCACTTCAGACATATAATAGGAAAAGCTATGAGTTACTAGACAACTAATTACCATAATTTATATATATATATACATACAATACATAAAAAAATACCCACACCATAGAAAAATACTAATTTAATTAAAAATTGTTGTTGGGATCGAACCCATAACCACTGACACTAGTTACCGGAGTTACGGCCACTGCACCAATGAGTCATAACATTTTGTAGTCAATATATCAGGTAGTTTTGTAATGTCAGATATTCTGAATACCGAGTGTTAGGTTAGTCTATTATTCTTGAGGAAATTGCTCAAGATTGGCCGGTTCACGCGTTTCCTAGTACGTTCATAAAATACAAGGATCAAATATCACACATTATTTATGTAGCTTTATTGGGTTCTGATTTGAGATATCAGTATTATTTTTTTCTATTTTCAGTAATTTGGAGGGTTTGGATGGAAGGTTATTTAGATAGATATATCTTTAAATTTTAGTTGAGCTAAATATTTATCTGCGTGGATAATTGTTTTGGCTTGTATGTATGTTTTGACTATATCTTTTTAACGTTTAAAAAAAAATCATATCAAGCTCAGCCTTCCAGAGTTTATAAAGGAAGTAAGCGGATTATTTTCGAGCTTCTTTCAAGGTCATTTTATAAGTCTTGTATTAATCCTATAGGTCAAAGAAAGTCGAGAACTTTTTTATTACAGTATAATTCTGGACAAGGCATTCCTGAAAAAAAACATGAATTATGATGCAACGTAATGGCGCGAATCGGGAACGTTTTGTATCATATATATGTATTATTTTTTTATGATTCATTCATACAATTCATAAAAACAATAGACAATAGTCTAGAATGACAGTTACTAGTCCTCATTACTTTTCAATTTCATCAGTTAAAGACTATGGCTGTTTTGAGCAAGTATGTATTTAACTTATTATTAAATTTTTAAGCATTGTTTAAAACAAAACCTAAATAAAGCTTACGAAAGTATCGAAATACTATTTATTTTTGTCAAGCTCAAGATATTTTCTAAAATTTTAAGTATAAAATTATTATAAATGTTTGTCAGTCTGAAGGCAGAGCTACGCCCATACTCTTCTTTTTTAATTACCTTTAAATATCCAATGTATATTATATTGTAAAATTACAACAGTATCTTACAATCTAAGATTGTTTTTGATCTGACATCAGCTGATAAGAGGTAAATGTCATAAAAACTAACACACTTGTCGTAAAATGACATCCGTCTGACATGATTTTGGACGCCATCGGAATATATCATTAATAAAAGAACTAAAATGTCATTTTGAACTTCATTCCTTTGGAATGGTGTTGTTCGTTTTATTTTAGCTGTCTCTGATAAAAGCTTGTCCTGTATAGGATAAGGGGTGTCAGTTAACAAGCAGTTAATTTAATTATGTTAATTCATATTTATGATATATATTTTTATTATCAATAAGAATATTGTTGAATATCTCTGTGTGTTGTAAGGCATAATTGTAAGCACAATTAAACAATTTAATTATACATATGACAGAAGCGTAATTTATTATGTCAGAGTGACATAAATTGGCCCACTGTCAAAGTTACGTCAAAAATATATAATTTTCGATCTTTTTTTAAAGGACACACACTTATCCGAGCCGGAAGTGTCGAAACGTCAGAATCTAGAAGAACCCCAAAAATCCTAGAAGAATTCGGATGACACCTTCAGATTCAGCGTGGCGAATGCGGTCGAATTCTATCACAGTTGCGTCACAATTTTCATACGTATTAGTGTGACAGGCGTAAAGAAAAAGATTTCTTCGGCGCTGTCGATTCCTTTCGTGCGGATGTGTGTAAGGCGTATAACTTCGATTCTGTCGACGCTTTCGCTTCGGATAAGTGTGCGTTCTCCTTAAGAATATTACCAACATGGACAGGTTCGGGTTTAAGATCAAGTACAGACCAACAATTAATGACTGCCATACAGGTTGAGTACTGGTACCATTGATTTTGATGACAAAATTCAAACTTATCTAAGAGATGTAATCGGTCTATAAAGCATAATGTTGAGTTTTATGTGCCGGGAACCTTTTTGTGACCATTTTTCTCCACCGTTATTCTTGAAGACTGTATTTTATTAAACAATTATTGAAAAAATACATATAGGGATATTTCCAGGCAAAACGATCTAGCCTCTAAGAAAAGCTTGTATTACAGGACAACTGACAAATACATGCATATATATTTGATTTACATACAGATATATATTAAGTGAAATATTTATTGAATGCACATATTTTTCAACCAAATCATAACCAATTACAAACAAATTCGTTTCGTTACTGCTCGAAAACTATCAACGTTTCCTAACGTCAAAACTCATACTATTTTAACATGAAATTTTAATACTCTATATCAATTAATTGACAAGTAAAATAATATTTTTTATTCCCTTTATTCTATTTTATATAAAATTGTTTAAAATTACCTCAACATTCAAGAGTAATTGGGTAATTTTGTAATTGGAGTAGTCTTTTACAATTCACCTTTTATGATTATTTCGGACTTATTTTAATTATAAGTCATTAAAGACAAACAACAGGATATATATATATTTATATATAACATTTATATAATATATATAAATATATATAATAGGTATTACATAACATTATTTTTCAAAAGATCAAATGTTCTTCGCTCATTTAGCGTTTAACTCAATTATACTATATTATTTAGTTTTTCAAAACATTTAGATGTAATATCTGAAATACCTACGTATATTTATTTATTCATTACAAATCGAATCTAGTAATCTTATTATATGGAGGATATTGGTCGAAAATTATACACACAGAAATAAATGTATTTTATGATACATAATGAAAGATAAACTTCAAAGCAAAATTCCAGATAACCTTAACACCTAGGAATGGAAATTAAATAATGGCATAGACGAGTTAACAACTGACTGCGATTGTGGAGAAGTGCGTGGAGTTACTAATTTTATACAGATTACTCTGATTGGCCACAACATGGGGAAAGGGGGGGTGAATATTCAATAAAATAATACAAAAACGCAGCTATAGCCTTTATAACTATATGTTATAAGAGTGATTATTGTTTGTATTTTCTGTGTGCGAGCTGTATATATGGTGGCGTGTTTTTTGCTCGGTAACATGGAGAAATCTGGCTTGCGTGAACGTGCAGAATCGATTGCTGCGCATACGCACGCCACGCTATAATATGATCTATAGATTTCAGATAATTACAAGTCATGCCTCTGGATAGGGCCTAATTAGCTGGCGAGTATGAAAAAGCAAATACTCTTGCCACAAGTTATATTGGCAACGGTGCTATTCGTAGCGTTCCTCACCAAGTATAGTATCTACGATTCAGAGGCAGTTAGTTTTTGTTCTAAACATTATTTAGCATTTAGTTTTTAGACTAATGAGACGAAATAGGTCGCTGTCTTTCTTATAAGCACACCAAGTATACCATATCAGTAGAGTATCTGCGATTCAAAGGGTAGTTAATTTTTTCTTAGAATAATTATTTAGTTTTATTTTTTAGAATAATGAACTAAAAAAGGTCATCCCCTTCCTTATAAACACACCAAGTATATATATTTAATGGGTAGAATATATACAATATTCAAAAGGCAGTTATTTTGTCTCAATTTTTTTTAGGCATTTAATTATTTTTAGACTAATGAGGTTAATCAGGTCATTCCCTTTTATAAGATAACGAGTCGCTAGAACTTATTATCTCTTTGGTCAGGTATTTTGTAATTTGCACACATTATATGAGATGGAGTTGTTAGAAATACTAGTAACCGATAAGTTCATTAAGTAAAAGCCATCTTAAAATACAAATGAGAAATGAAGGATTTTGGTCTAGTAGTTAATGACTGCTGACCCTGACTGCTGATCCAAGGGTCGGGGGTTTGATTCCTACTCGTTCTACGGTTCTTTGTTCACAGATTGTGGTTTCAAGTTTGAGTGTTTTGTGGCTTTTTTTCAACATTTGTAGATTTACGTCGGCGGCAGTTAATTTCTTAAAAAAAGAGTGTCTTTTTCTGTATCCACAAAAAGGCAATAAAAAAACTACATAAAAATTCCTACTACATAAAAAGGGTAATGACCCTCACAAAAAATATAGAGAAAAAAATTGAATATAAAAATAAAAAATATCCATATACATAAACAACTTTTACCCAATTCGTCGCTATACGATAAATTTACACATGTAGGAATAATAAATCCCACCAGACCGCAGCGAACGGGAATAAATCTGGCATGGCTAACGAGTGCCGCGTCACCATGATCATGGACACCGTGAATACCATAATTTCATCAGCCGACGTCTGACTCCAAAGATACGGCTATTATTCCTGTCTAAAAACCAAGATAGACACACAGATAAGCGCTTTGTTGACTGGATTTTCTATAAACATTATTAGAATTCAATAGAAAATGGTTTGTAATTATTTTAAAGGAATAAATATTTGAAATGGTCTTTAAAAATGTTTTTTATTTAAATTTTATATAAATGGTAAGAAAAATTCTTGGTCAGAATTCAACCTGTTATTTTAGGTATACCGTTCCGTCGTTCTATCAATTGAGCTACCGCGTCACTAACCGCTTCGACGAATTTAGCATTATATATATATGTCTTTATCGGGACAGAGACAACATTTTGAAGTTTTCTTTAAAGAGTCATAAGATCTCAGGTTTGAGTCCTATTCGTATCAAAGAATGTATACATATTTTCAAGCTTCAAAATACCAAATTAAAAATAATAAAAGAAAAATAAACTGATACGCACTGGGATTCAAACCTGCCGCCTCTGGAAGGAATACCGTCCTATGGCTAATATGGCTATATATGCATGTTTGAGAATATCTATAAGCATACATGTATATATTTTCAAATACCAAATTATTAGTTTTTCCAGCACAGGTGCGTGGGTTTAGTCAGCTAAACTCTATAATTTATAATCTCTAACATTATCAGAATAATAAATAGAGTTAGATGAACGATAACAGTGTTAAATGTCAATGATTGGACCCCAGTCCCAGAATATGGGATTGGTTACAATTTACAATATTTTATAGTTTAATTTGACGTTCGTATTACGAATTTCGCAAGTATTCATATTTACTCTGTACATGTATAGATTTAATAAATATTTATGAGGCTTGGATAATTTGAAGGCGCTAAAGTACTTAAGCTCCGGTCGTCTAGTATTAGAATCACAATTTATTATTTTTGTCTCTTTATTGTACCAGATCTATTTTGCAGAAACGTGAATATAAATGTGAAGAAATGAATACAAATTCACTGATACTACCATCAAGATGTTATAAATTCTTAATTTTAAAATAAGGCATTAAATAAATACTATCTTAACGGCAAAAGTCGAAAGAAATTTAACTATAGGCGTGGTTAGATATTCTAGTCTTTTTTAGTAACAGTTTACTTGAATTATAATTTGTTCTCATATTACTTACGACTCAGTAGTCAATACTATGAATAATTATAATTTTATTAATATGTTATAAAAGTGTCGATTTATTTTCTAGTTCTATTTCATGGCCCTACTTTGTAATCGTGTACCTAGAGTCTGACATTTCATATATGCAATGTATGAATGATTATTTGAAATTAAAAAAAAACATTTAAATCAAATAATGAAATATTATTGACGATAAAAACAGTTGAGTATTTCATCTAATGTCGTGATTGACAGATGTGATCCTAAACTGACTTCTGACTTTGAACGGAACTTAAGTAATAACTTACAGTATAAAAGTATGAACTTATTTTCGTTCCTTGTAATTGTTTCTTAACTATAAATATTTTATTCAAATTATTAAAATTTATAATAAAAATATGATTTAATACAATTCTGACAGATCTGTTTTAGTCGTTAATTTTGAGCTTGTATTCTGTCAATCACGTCAATTGTCAAATGATTGACAGTTACTTATTTTTTTTACCAACAAGGTGATCACTATTACAGGCAAATGTTTAAACAAAATTTATCTAATTCTAAACTATTATAATACATTTTAATTTATTACTAAAATATATTAACAATTAATTTTTTTACGATATAGAATTGAAAATTAATTTAAAATGTCTTATATTATTATATTAATTTTATTACCAGATTAAAGATATACATATTCTTTGTCATTTTTTTATACGAATAAAGAATAATATATATATATATATATATATATATATATATATATATATATATATATATATATATATATATATATATATATATATATATATATATATATATATATATATATATATATTATTCTTTATTCGTATATAATAATATATATATATATATATATATAACAAATGAACAAACGACCAATGAATAAACAAAATACAGGAAAATAGGTTATCTAATTCAAAATGTTAATAAAACAGATTATACATTAAAAATAAAGTCTTAATTTCAATCAGAACAACACAATACATAGTCCTAAGAAAATATAAATTAAACAACAATAAAATCTATTATTAAATTATATAACGCAGTTCGTAATCTAATAACTGGAATAATAAGTTTTTGAAATGTGTTAGAGAATTTGAGAAAATATCTTTTGTAAGAGGTTTGTTCGGTTTATTACCAAAAAGCTCTTCATCTTTAGTGAACCACGACTATTATATTTATATTTACCCGGCTGTATTCACGTAGAAATTAAATCAGAATGTACCCGACTAGTTTCGAACCCATTCGGGGTTCTTAATCATGAGCTATGAGCGTGGCGGACTCGCGGCGCGAACTGCGTGCTCTCTGGGCCCGACGCGAAGGTACCCCCCAACGCCGCCGCCACCTTCGGGTGCGGTCCAGAAAGCTGCGGCACGCAGTTCGGGCCGCGAGTCCACATGCAAATGCAATGCAAAATTGTTTATAGCAAAAATATGTAACTTATCACATCTATTCCTCAGACTCTCAAAAGATAATAAATCACGAGGGTTGTTATATTTGCGTTATTTATTTCTATATTTAGTTTTTTCTTTGATCACGCCAATAAGTGCTTTTGAAAACCAGACAGGATTTTTTTTTGTTGCATAGTTTGAATTTGGGTACATGTTTAACAATAATGGATCTTAGTATTTAATAAAAATATGAAACCATAATATCTAATTTAGAAGAACTATTTATTTCGTTTTGCCACGAAATTCCAAAATTAGAAATTATGACTTATGACAAAAGAGGTAAGGTTAGTTACTATAAAAACTCAATATGGTCGTTAAGTTTTCTATTTTTTAATTTTCTTTAAAACTTTCTTATTTTTTCCTTTTATAAGATCTTTCTGACAATAACAAACACCACAAAAAATAATCAGTGAAATCAGTCCGGATGTTCTCGCGTTATGCCGTTATCAAGAGAAATACGGATTTGTGTATATATATAGCTTTATGCTATAATATGTTGACATTGATCGTTTTAAAAAAAAAAAAAACGTAAAAAAATCAATATGCATGGATTATATTGCAGATGTACAAGATTTCAAGAAATCAGAAAATCGCCACAAAGATAGCATACTCTTTATGGTTTAAAGAGTATAGATAAAAGTATGAAAAACCATCATTAAGATTGATCTAAGAACATCTTACCTCCTGCGGTGACGTCCATTTTAATTAATCGATTATAAATACTGATATGTCTTTTTAAAGCAAGTTTAACCTTAAATGTATTGCGTTTACTGTTATTGAAGATTCTTACGGTTGGTCATGTATTAGTAATTTTAAATATGTGTAAAGGACAAGTGAGAAGTGAATATCTGTCTTAATTAATTATTTATAAGTGTAGAGTTTGTTTATATTAAAAACTATTATATAATAAAAGCAGCAACAAAACTGCATAACAATATATCTGTTCAATAAAAAGACAATACGAATACCGCTGAGTAAATTCGACTTTTTATTTTGTTATGTTGGTATAGTGATATGTTGGTGATTATTTTTGTTACATTGGTGCACACGTTTTTATGATGACAATATCAGCCATTTTGTATTTTTACTTTAATTAAATGTGTGCTTTAGTAAAAAAATAGTATCTATAAAATCGTGATATAAATAAAATGAAGTGTTTCAACAGACTAATAATGTTGATTGAGGCATTTCTTGTATAAAACATCTTTTCCTATTCTCAGCTATGCGTTATTCATGTTCCGTCTTTTTTTATATAGTAATTTTAGCGACTACGGGTATTTTCTCACGCGGTGGTTTTACAAGATGTTTCCAGTATATACTCGATTTCAAGAATGATAATTGTTAGTTCAACTTGAGTGATAGTGGCTATAAGGATGTCTTCCGTCCTTCTTCCTGGTGGGTAAGAGGGGGGAGGGTAGGTTAAAGAATTTCTTTAACGATGAATACCTACTATTGAAATAGTTTTTAATGATTACTGATTTAATTAAATTGGTACTATGAAGGTTATTTAATATATTAAATTAATGTATAATAATAACGACATACCAGCAGTCGTGGATGCATTTGATCTCGGGAAGACAATTTCGGATTGAACGTGTAATTATTTTTATGTATTAAAAATATAATTCTAAAAGAAATAACGTTAAGAAATATTTAAATAAAACTTCTCGATGTCATTAGTTTTTGTTTTTGAAGCAAATTTTTTTTTAACTATTATTCTAAAACTACTACAAGGTCGGAAAAGACCGAAGACTTGAGAGGAGCTAGTGACAGACACTCAGCGGTCTGTTGGTGGAGTAGTTAACGGCCAAGTCTAAGCTAAAGGTCGTGAGTTCGATTCACGGGACAGTTGCTTGTGTGGTACAAATGTTCTGAGTCTGGACTTTATGTCCGTTTAATCAATTTAATTATTGATGAATGTTTGTATCATGCGGGAATTAAATTAAAAAATAAATGAAGATTCTTATATTATGACTAAAATTATGGTTCCAAAATAAACGCCTACTTGGAGAAACATCAAATTCCCCCCTTCCTTTGTTCGCGCCTGGTGGGTATTAGTGAATATCGAAATAGGTTTCAAAATAATTTATTGATACAATTCTTGAGACAAGCTCATATCAATAAGTCCGCCATGCATTCAAGAACAAATGGGTTCGAACATATATACGGCTGAATATATATCATAAGTCCGCCATGCATTCAAGAACAAATGGGTTCGAACATAGGCCTATATACGGCTGAACATATATATATGTTCAGCCGTCCTGCGTCATAGAAGTTTAAAAACCAAAATATTATTGTTATAAATATGAATACTCCCAAAGAATACTTTTCAATATTTTCAATAATTCTTATCTAGTTAGAATTAGCACACAATGTCTAACGCTGCACCGACTTGTCGCAACTCGACCACAATGGACCTGGAACACGCGGATAATGTACACGGACACTGTCCACGATGTACCTATCTCAGATAGCATCTTATCTCTGCTATTCGAATACAATAGATTATCCGCTGATATCGGTATTCGACCCATTGGATACATGTTTTGTCATGATTAAATGAATACGCAAATTTGTATTTAATATTTGAAAGTTATGTGTAATATTTATTATATTGTATTAAACGTTATGTATAATATTGCATTTTTTGTAATTATTTTGTATATATTTATAAGATATTCAGATTTAGGATTAAGTTTATTGATAAGCGAAGACGATATCCCAAAAGTTGTAGGTTTGAGTCCTGCTCGTGTTTTTGAATCAAAATCTTTGTTGAAAGTCAGTTTTCTATAAAATATTTTTTCTCTGTCGAATCTACTAGCTCGGAAAGTTATTTACAGATTTAATGGTGAAATAAACAAAGCCTATCTTATATTTTTTAAAGTCCTACGTAAGCCCAAATGACATAAATTAATTTTAATGTTATAATCTACTATGAATAAATATTAGTGAAAACTTCTGTATTATATGCACTGTATCACAATCGTCAATATTTAGCGAGTAATTTACGAACAACTAGATTTTTTTATACAATACTTTAACAAGCTTAACATGACCGAACATGTTTATAGACGCTTTGAAACATAAATTAGTCCAAGCTATATTAGAGGCAAGTCCCTTCCACACAGACTGAAATATTAATGAGATAAGATCTAGATCTCATTAATATTTCAGAATATCTAGATATTATGATAACAATGCAATGTAATACTTAGTCATAACTGATACAAATATATATATTTATAAATATGCAAAACATTTTCATTAATGTTCTTAAATGTATTGTGTAATGCAATAAGGTAAAAGAAAAAAAAGATATACATAAAGATAAAATCTAAGACTAAACTTAGGGTTTATTTTTTTAAATACTAATAAACTTTGAAATATCATTAAATATGTCAATATTAAAGCTTAATCATAAAAATTGTGTTTTCGTCCTTAGAATAGGACTGTCGTATATAGTCCCGAGGGTGCTATAAGAGCTGGCTAGGGGACAAAATAAAAGTGTATATTCTACACCATTCGTCCTACAGATGGCGGATCCACTGCTTGGGAATGTTTGAAGGTCTTTGAACGTCAGCCCGTGGATGTTCCTTAAACTTTTCAATGTTTGAAATGGTCTATAAACATGTAGAGCCATTTTTAAATAAATGAACAATAAGTGTTACACAATGAACAAAAGTTAGAAACACTTTAGGATTTTTGTATAGAGTGTATAGAATGCTTAATTTACCGAGTCTGGCAGCGACACGGTAGCTTAATTGGTAGAGCGACGGGACGGTTTCCTAGAGATCACGAATTCGAAACAAAAAAGCGGGTTATAATATGGTATAATATTTTTCATTAAATATTTATTTAAGATTTAAGCTTTTGTCAAATCTTTTGCAATATGTTAGATATATTTTGCTTACCCCAAATAATTAGGATAAAGTAAATAGACATGCCATATACTTGTCATTTACTAAAATTTATCCTAAAAAAGTAATACCTGACAAAAATATCTTAAGGTTGGTATTATATATTGTATATTTGAAATATTTAATTCATTACGTCAGTTTTAGTTGTAAAGCTCCGCGCTATCGTACTTTATGGTGTATTTATTTCATGATCATAGATAATATAGAATTTACTGTATTTACTTGATAGGTGGTAACATTTTCTATAGGTCAGAGGTTGCGAGGGATTATATTTAGTAACTGACCACTCCTAATACAAGCTTTGGTTGAATTGTACATATTTATAAATAATTATATAATGGTACCCCCGGCAGGGCAAAAAGAAAAGGGGTAGACGACAAAAAAGATGGAACGATGATATCGGGCAAGTTGCTGGTATAACTTGGAGTAGAGTGACCAGAGAGAGATCAGAATGGAGTAGATTGGAGGAGGCCTTCGCAAACTGGCAAACGGACCTGCCAAAAGTAACGAATCACCAAATACGCCAACAAATTTAGTTACTAAAAAATATAATATATGTATAACTGTGTAGTAGTATAAGGAATTTATACTGTAAAACTAATGTCCGATTAAAGGCTTTATAAATATATAAATAAATAAACCTTACTGTTCTTTTATTTGTGCTTCTTATTATTATTATTACTATTTAGATAAGTACGATACTTCCATTTGACGTAAACAAGTGATCAATAATGTTGATTCAAAGTGGAAAATATATAAATAAATAAAATAAATCTCTGTTGTTTGTACAGAAAATGATTATTATCATATATTTTAGACTAATTTTTGTATGTTTAAAATAAGTTTATAAACATTTAAAGAAAAAATCAACGCCATTTTGGATTGTCTGACATTTAGAAATAGACATGGCGGAATAATAGAGCAATGGTTTTCATCATTACTATTAAATAATTGTATATGATACAAGAAGTAAATACAAACTGAAGATTGAACTAGATAAGAATTGTTATGGCAATGGGAAAATAGGTTGTGTCTCTTCTCACATAAAGTAAATAAAAAGACGAATATATATTACATAACTCCGTAGTTGAATCTCACTAATAAGTGTTGCTATTAGCAACTGGATAAGAATGCACTAACGAGGACCGATATTCATAAATAATGTTGCCAGCATCGTGACTGACGTTAGCTGTTGGAAGTAAAGTCGGCTCCACACGAAAGGTATCATTCTGTCACATCTTTCACTATATCTTTATTGCTTCTATAATAAGTTTAATAAAAAGTCCAACCACCAATGAGTTTTTATAAAAGCTAATGTTTTACAGAAAGTTCCACTATCAAAGAGGTTTTTATAAATAATGTTATAATAATTGAAGAATTGTTAATGATTGTACAAATGTTTTATCATATTTATCATATATTTATAACGAAACTATATTCCCAATTATTTTATGATAAATATAAACCAAAATAATACTTTCAGACTGTTTTCAATAATTATGTCACGATTCCTAAACGTAGCGTTTTCAATAATTCATATAACTAAGGTAACTGAATGTCTGAATAAATCGTTTTCGATATCTTGTTACAAAATACATTACATATATTTATTAAAATATATGTAAAGTTTATTATTAATTTAGTTCATAGTATTTTTAATTTATTTTTGTATCTACATTATAATAATAACTACTTGGTAGTTCTCAAGCATTATTCTTAAATTAAACGTCCAAAGAAACATTTTGATATAAATAAGAAATACAAAATCTTATTTCGCATATTATTAAGTTCTTTTAAAGTTTTTATACAGTATTAAACAATATTTTGATAATAATAAATAAAGACAACGTTATTTTTCTTAAATCTAACGGACAATCCTATTTTGTTATCAAACATTTCTTAGGTTTTTAAAAAACATAAATAACGGACAAAAAGAGCATCCAGACTATGAAAATAATCACAGAAACATGTCTCGAGTGTGAATCGAACCCAAAATCTTTAATTAATAGACAACATCGCTAACCACTAGACATACAAACCGTCATAACTGTCACAAAATATTTATCTAGAGGCAAAACAAAAGCTTTCTTATATTTATAATACTTTTGTACGAAATTATTTTATACGATAGTGTCCGTAAATACATTGGAAAAATAATTTAAGGATAATATTCATTACGACTTTACTGTCATCAAAGTTCACACGTGTGAATGTTACAGCAATAAAATGGCGATACATTTGAAGCTTTGTCAATTCTATATTATAATAATAATATAAGAAACAGGAATTACAGGAGAGTTTGTTAAGTATCTTATAAACTATGTTAGAGAGTCCTTTTTTTAAATTTAAATATAAAATAAAATTGTTATAAATTGTATATTATGATTTGTATCTACTAATATATTTTTATTTTTCATTTGTTGTGATTAATTCATTGACTAAAAGACTATGTATTATATGTTATTGTAAGAATAAATAAATAACTAGAACAAGAAACCATGAACAAAGTGGGACGCATTCATCATTTTATGATAAATTTGGCATCTGGCATCTCGCATCCGTGCAGGTGCAAAATCTGTGCGCCATTAAAAAAAAACCACCAACAATGGCGTCGACACACGCCATTCAATTCAATAGGTAACAATAAAATAAATCGAACATAATTCTGTCATGTTTATGATGTAAGAATAATTTATATGTACATTAAATGAATAATAATTGATATTAAATTCCTTGTTTTTGTTATAGAATCTTCTTTTCTTGCTGAGAATTCATTTCAATGATATTTTGTAATTTATCTGCCATCTTGATTTACAAAATACAGAAAAAATGCGCATAAAATATTGTGGAAAGCGGTTTAAACGTTGTACAATGGCGCTTTTAGCATACATTTCTGTACTCAACAAATATTCATTTTTTTAAATAAATACAGACTTTTTTTTTCACAGGCTTGAAATTGATTGGAATCAGAAAATTTGTTTTATAGTTGATAATTATATTTATCCACCATCTTGAATTAGAAAATAGCGAAAGAGTTAAATATAAAATCCTCATAAAATAGTGTGGAATGCAGCTTAAACGCTGTAATACAGCGCTTTTAGCACACATTTCTCTACTTAACAAACGTCGTGTATCAATGTCGCTAGCCAGCGTGACGCCAACGAGTTGGAATTACCAAAACATGTGTTACCAGAGCGCTCAAACTCCAGAACTTTCTAATGTAAACAGTTTTCTAGAATATTCCACCTTTAAATAATAATTTATAAATCAATTATGTTCTTGTTTTATTCACACGAAATGAAAACTAATATAGCGCCATTTGAATACATCCTTTGACATTTCAAAATTCGGCGACGTGACCTTATGCACGGAGTGCATATTTTATTTACATTTACAAAGTTAGAACAGCATTATTATAACGTTTGTAATTTTAAAAACAATAATTGCAACGGTGATAAAAAATAACTAAATTAAAAAATTACTTTAACTTATAAGCCTTTCTTAAGATAAAAAAATATTGTTAAAAAGTTCCACATCCTTACGAGGTTACTGTCACTATTTTAAAATTCTATAGTCGAGAATTTGGTCTTCGTCATTTGTTCAGTGTATAATATATACGTGCAAGAATGATATTAATATTATTTCTTTTATAATAACACACGTCACAGACAGATTTATAAATATTTCATTTATGCATACCAGCGCTGGTTGAATGTAATATACAACCAGCTATTAGAATTTATGAGAATCAATATTTACGAAGGATGCTCAGATATTTCACTATTAAATTATAACCTTATTGCTCTGATTCTAGTGATAGTATATATATATATATATATATATACGTTAGAAAATATATAGATTAGGATATTGAGAACATGTGAATTACTTAATCATAACATTTTGATATCCTAAATAAGATTTGATATAAATTACATCAATTTATAGAATATATATTGTAGTTTAGAAAATTTATAAAACGTCAAGAGTAGATTCTGCATGAACTTTAAAACACTTTTATAGTTTCAAGAAACTTCTTATGTTGCATTACAATAATATTACTTTGATTTACCATAAGCTCTATATAACAATTTTGTTTTATTCCTGCTTAGTGACGTAAGAAAATGATGTTTTTTTAAACGTCAAAATTGTATATAAAATAATATTACATTAATATATCAAATGTAAAAACACACTTCATGGTACAAGTTAATAATGTTTCTTATAGTAAGAGAATGAATGATTTAAGATGACGTCATCGAAACTTATCAAAACATTATTAAAGTAATATTACTTTTAGGGCGAGTTCGAAAGAAATATTATTGGAATATTGATATAAGAGTTCATAGTAGTAGGTCTGCGGTACTACAATGTTGCTGACTCTTCCATATACGAGTATATATAATATCGCTGTTCGGCCGCATTTTCATGATATTTATTGCAAGGCCGGCCATTTTATTATTGAAAGCAGTATATTATTTATTGTAAACATCTGTTTGCTTGTTTCATCTCGTCACTACCCATCTCCCGCAGCTTCACCGCACTGAAGTCATAGGAGAGATGTATCTCGTGAAAGCACGGTAAAGTAAGCCAGCGGTAAATGAAATATTGCTTTGAATATAGAGTAGCTTGAAATATACAGAAAGAAAGTTAGCTAAAATATATTAATACATATATCTTATCTTAATGTATAAAAATATTTATAAACATGTATAGTCATGTGAACCTTATTTATTTTTTTATAAATAGAGAATGAAAAACAAACCGATACGGGCAGGTATTCGAACACGCGACCTCTGTGAAACCGTCCAGTCGCTCTATCAATCAAATCTCTGCCCGTATCGGTTTATTTTTACCCATATTTATTAAAATTTATCTTAAGGTATCTTTATATATGATATATCTTTAATTTAAAGTTGGACTGTTTTTACAGAAGGGCTTTAGATATTAGTATGATATCAAAAAAATTTCTGGCACTTCTATTTCATTTTGCATTTCCAAATATTATTTTCGGTTGAGGCATCATTACAACGTTATTATTTACTGCAAAGTTAGAAATATTGTTTATGATTTTTGAAAGTAGCCTATTAGACGTTGCTTTCGTCTCTATAAAGAAGAATAAAAAATCAGAATGCTAAACTTATCGAAGCCCCCCTTGTGGCCCCTTGTAGCGTGCCGTGTGCCGGTAGTTCAATTAGTGCAGTGACGGGACGGTTTCAAAGAGGTCGTGGATACAAGTCCTGCCTTATTTAACTTTATATTTAAAATCTTTAGGTAAAGTCTATCTTTAACGCACTTAGTAAACTTACCTATACTAATGTTTTCATCTGAAACTGTTTCATGTCAGACTCTATTTAAATATCCTATTTGAAAGTTAAATGCTTCGTGAGTTATTGCAGGTTTTTCTATAATGTAAATTGGCCGCTACCATAAACTCATGATAACGATGAAACAGCCATGATATATTCAATTTAACAGACATTTTAAACACATTATCATACATTTTATGTTAAAAATGCCATAATATACGTGAAAAAACTTAGCTCTTACGAAATGAATGGAGTCTAAAATTTGGTATAATTAAATTATATGGAAAAGTGCAGAGCTAATATTTTTTATATAATAACTGGGTTTTGCCCGCAACTTCGTCTTGGAATATCTACTTGAATGAGTT
The DNA here is from genome assembly GCA_963555665.1 of Dircenna loreta. NCBI lineage: Eukaryota > Metazoa > Arthropoda > Insecta > Lepidoptera > Nymphalidae > Dircenna > Dircenna loreta. The sequence continues at coordinate 1,118,227 of OY743097.1, read as the reverse complement.
CGTTCCCGTCGGAAATTAAAAATAAAAAGTATATAAAATACTAGATATAATACGTTCACTTCTTTACGAGGTTAGATAAGTATGTCTGTTGGAAAGTTATAAAATTAATCAATATAACTTTGCAATAAAAATTTCGAGGTAAAAAAAAATAATTATATATTTTAAGTTGGACAAAGTTACATATCTGCGAGAAAATGTATTAACATCCAGCCCAGTCCCGTCGGTCCAGTAGTTTCGTAGTTTCGGACAAACATGACACTAGATTTTTACATATAATGTATTCGAAATATATTAAATTAATAATAATTGACTATGTGGATGTGTGCTACTCTGACATATGTATACGTTTTATTTTCGGCCTCCGTAAATACGATCACATCTCCTTCTATCACTCAAATGGCTATCTATTAAACATCGCAGAAATTCAAGGATTCTATGTACTCTTTTCTCCCTTCTGTTTGATCCTTGTTCTCCTAATTATTTAAAATCTCGTTTTCATTTCCTTGATGGTACTCATAGACATCAGCTTCGATCATCTAAAAATGTAACCCTTAGATTGCCTTCTTGTCGCACCGACCTTCAACATTACTCATTCACCACACAGGCAATAAAACTCTGGAATGACTTACCTACTTACTGACATTAGAAAAGCTCCTAATAGAAATATCTTTAAAAGTTTAGTGAAAAAACATTTTCTATCCTTGTTTATCATACCTTAAATCTTGCCTCCGTCTGTTTTATTTTGTTGTTGTTTATTTTCTAATTTGTGATTTAAGTTGATTTTTATATTTACTGATATTTTTATACGACTGAGTTTATATCTATATTCTTTATTATTGTTTTCTTTTTTTTTTTTTTTACTTCTAGAAGACTAGAAAGTTAAGTAGTTATGCTATATTTATATTTGTATTTCTGTTATTTTATTTTTTTTTTGGTTTTGTTTTTTACACACCCTTATTTTGTTCTCCATTTATTTTAGGGCTAGCTGGAAGAGAATGCTTGTGGCATTATGCTAGCCTTTGCAGGTTTTGTGCAAATAAATAAATTAATGAACATTACACACACTACAATATTAAAAACACCCACATTCCTTATTTTTAAACTGTCAATATCAGGTATATATTAATATGTCAAATAGCAGCAGAGTAAGAATAAAAAACAAAATGTATGCTTATATGCAAAGAGGTTGCATATTTGTTAGTTAAAACATTAAAACCTTAAATAATGGTTGAATTTATAGCACTAGTACTTAAATCTGATCAATAACAACATTATCAAGATATATATTAGTGTTGAGTTGATCTTTTAAAAGCGCTAATATTCTGCGTCGATTGAAACGTCACATGTGCCTCGGCTAGTACTAAATAGAACCACCCTTATGACGTTATTTAAACCGTATACAAATGTCTTCAAATACACACGTATACAAATGTCTTCATATACACACAGATGTCTGTAGATATTTATGTTCCACTATCAAGCCATTCGATGAAAAAGCTATTTATCTCAAAATATCGTTTCGGATATAAAGTTTACTTTCTTGTAAATAAATTATTATTTTATGGAATTATAATATTTATTGTTATAATATATAATCATTGTTTTATACCTATTCGATTCGAAGCTTTAATTTTTGAATGGAGAAAAAGAACACCGCTTATTTTATATATCTTGTTTCAAATTATGAGCATGTTTCGCCATGCTGAGCTTATTTTAATTTTTAAATAAATATCTGAAAGGTAGAACGAAATTGGTGCCCTAGAAATGGCAAGTTTCTTTCTCTTTCCGTTTTCTATTAATTTTTCACTCTGCTTATATTTATTTCAAATTTAAATAAGCTTAATATGGCTAAACATTTTGTATATTTAACTTTTGTGAACCATGATTGTTGTTTCTTTATATATCAGTAAAAACCCCGGATGGGTTCGAAACAAGTCGGGCACATTCTAATAAAATTTTACGTAAATACAACCGGGTAAATATACATATTTATAAGGACTAATCATGTATATAAACAGTTTCAAGCATTAATTTCGGTTGTATAATATTTTCGATGTTATTAATACATAGTTAAAAAGTAATTTCGAAAGAAGCCTGTCGCCTCCGTACCGATAAAGAATATTACCTATATATATAACGCTGAATCAATCAAAGTTGGTAGCTATGAAGCTAGGATGATGTTACGGTTTCTTAGAGGTATATTTTCATTTTCAACATGAAATGAAATTTACAACATGAAATGAAAATAGCAATACCAATCATTCATTCGACCATTTGACATCTGTCTAATATATATTTGACATTGACAGTGTCAAAATAAACTATAAAGTAGTGTGTGTAATGAATCGCATTGTAGTGTGTGTAATGGTTTTTTCATTTTATTAATTTATTGGATTAAAAGTGCATTAGTATATAAAGATATCATTTTTATGCTTTTTCTACCATGAATTTTAACTGTCTCTAATTTCACACTCCTGCATCCGAGTATATTTCGTAAGAAGGGTTACAAATATTTAGCTTCTCATATTAATACAATAATTAAATTTTTTTTTCACTCTTACTCAATATACGCTTTAACTTTAACTATCCTATTTTTTAAGTAATTTAATAGAATGTTTTAAATATTAATTTAGGATATGATACTTTTAAAATTATTCACATACTTAACTTAAGATTTAACTTGAATTACTTGTCTTTCATTTTATTAATAATCTAATACAGTTACGAAGTTCCTCAGGAATGTTGAAATGGTTTATTAAATTGTCGATTTCTAGGTAAGAGCTGAAACATGTTTTACTACCATCTCACTTTGCTACTTACTTTGACTATACGGACAGAAAGGGACAAATATATATATATTTGTATAGTGAATAGCTTTTAAAATTGTCTAAAAACATCTTTGTTATAAGCCTATTTAAATTTTAAGAAAGAATGAACTGGTAATATATAGAATGCTTTATTCATTAATTGACGCGGTAGCTCAAATGGCAGAGCGACGGAAACCTATCGTAGAGGTCGCAGATTCGAACCTGTTTGCGTTGATGAATTTTCATTTTATACATTTATTGTACATGGTATATTTATTATTTTTAATATGACTCACCGTTGCATAGCCATAAATAAGGGAACAGGTCTGGCAAATAGGCAAGTATATCCATCATAGGGTCGATAGGCATCGGTCACACGGCTCGCTCAGCTCTATTTAAATGGTGTGATAGATAATTTATTATTAAGATAAAGAAACTGTCATTTATGTTGATTTTAGTAAATCTTACTGAAGATCATGAAAAGTAATGTTTTTTTTTAAATATTTATAAACACTGATGATGATGATGATGATGATGATGATATTTATAAACACTGAAACACAATTAGTTACACGAACATGAAAATGGACAAAGACGTATAGATTGGATAAGCTTATCTCTACAGAGAGATGTCTTCCAGCTACCCATGAGGATAGCTGGATAGTTGGATAGTTTAGATGGCAGAGATAGATACATAGTACATTTTATTGTTCAGCAAGAAGGTTTCATTGTTTTTGTATTTTTTAATATTTATTTTTAAGTTTTTGTGGTGTGTCGTCTTAAATAAATATGTATTTCATGACGTTTACAGAGAATTCATTGCTTTCATACAAATTGTCTCTATTTTATGAATGAAAAATAAATACTAGAGTTTTAATTTTTCTTTCCAATTCTGAGGCTGGAATTTAAAACTGAATCTGGTTGTTTATTTACACCTCAGATATGTTATCTCAAATCGACAGTTTCAGGTTTTTTGTCTGTTCATTGTTGTTCAGTTCGTCACGTAACTATTAAATAATATCTTTCAATCTTTATTTTTCACTTTTTATTTAATGAGGGATAAGAAATATATTGCTCTCAATGCTAAGTTATATCTTACTATTATATATATTTATTAGTCTGTTAGTTTGTACGCACGTTAATTATATCGAAATCTACCCGACAGTTTTGAATTTAGAAATTTGGGGATTTTAAACATCACCCTGAACGTGGCTGCAAGGAGTTCATGTCTTGCGTCTGTCATACTTGAGCTCATGAATAAAAACCCCGAATAGGTTTGAAAAAAACAAACCAAGTAAATGTATATAAATTTTACTTTTATATATGTATGTATAATTCTAATCATATATCAGGAAAATTTATATACAAAAATAATATCTTATCTATCTGAATATTGAGCTGAAAGATGATAAAGAACATAGGCCAAGAATGTGGTTCCAGAGCCAGTGAACATGATTTCCTTATACGGCCTCAGAGTAATGTCCAGGTCACGAAACAAGGTCAAATGATAGAGCAATAATGAGAATTTTACATAGTTTTAATCGCAGTGCTGTGATATTATCGCGACTGGAAGCCAAATGGGCGTATCTTGGATATTATCTCTGATATTTGCATATTTGATGCACATTGGTCAGGAGATTTCGATAGGGTTGTCAACTTAGAAAAAGATTATTCCATTTTGCGTTTTTATATAAAATAAATAGAAATATTCTGATAATTTTCAGCGCAATCTAGGCAAAGCTTATACTATAGATAGATGACGTTGAAAGATACAATTAAAAATGTATTGTATTTCGAACCTGTTGATAATGATAAAATTTAAAAAATACCCGCATTTATCACAGAGAGTTTTAAATATATAACTTTAGTTGAATGATCCATCCATCCACTATAGTCCGTCTGTATCAAACTCAATATATATTGAGGTCTAAGTCCTTTCATATTTTTATCTCATTGTATATTTATACGAAAATTTATTTATGTTAAAAAAAAACAGAATTATTAATTATAATTATAATTTCATTACTTTAACCTATTACTGTAATAGTTCTCGACAGCCCTTATTAATATCCGCTGTTAAGTGCAGATATGCGCGCGCGCAGGGCGATTGTAAGCAGAGATGTAATGATTAATCACGTTTATGATTATTAATAGCTATTAAAGTATCGTCGCCATGATTATCATAATTATTGGATTGGATATGAATGGAGATATGGCGGCCATTTTCTAAAGAGATTTAATGGTGGTAGGTAGTATTAGAATTTTGCGAACTTAAGCAGCCATTTTATTATTTAATTTACTATGTCGTAGGTCAACTAGTGTACTAATATCGCATTCTGAAAAGGCTGTTAGTGAGCTAGCGCTCTCATCTGATTGGTGGAAACTCTTACTCGCTTCATCATCATCAGTCATCGAAGAAGGAATGGTAATGGTGACGTCATTCAAAATTTTACATTATATACTATATGTTTTTCTATATATAACATTTTCTATATATTTTCATATATATGAGTAAGCAAGTTTTTGGCGTGCGGTAGCTTAGAACAATCCCTTATCTGATCCCACCACCCCCACGCATTCTCAACGAGGTCTAAAGTCAGACCAGGAGCTGATTCTAGGAAATTTTGACAAATCTCTTGCAATATGATAGCACATTGCTTAAATCCCAAATAATGGGGATAGGGATAGGGATAGATAGAGGACAGATATTAGGAAGCTTGTTATATGAGTCAAATCAAATCAAAATCAAAAATATCTTTATTCAAGTAGGCATTTACATGCACTTTTGAATCGTCAATTACATTACATTATATTTAAAAAAAAAATGTCAGTATGTCAGTCCGTGAGTAAGCGGCTCTGCTGAGAATGCGGCTCTGCTGAGAAGAGCTGACCAGAAACTCAACAGTTGCTCTTTTAAAAACAATTTAACGTGATATATTAATTAATATGTAACGCATTATTCATAAAATACTATAAATAATATAGATATAATTGATTTTAAATCATAAGATCACTTGTTACAAGGCCATAAAATAAACTGCCATCTTGTCAGTCATGTCCTCCACTCAAGGGTTGTTTAATGGTGTATTTGATATGTTTTTGCTACATTGGATCCGCTTGGTAATATCAATATTACTGTGGATTAATTGAAGTGTTTCTGTTGGCATGTACCTCATTATAATATGGCTTTAGCAAGGAGCTGAATACTGGATTAGCGTCTTTATAAAAAAAGTGTTGGACGCACGGCGTGAGTGCTGTTCACACTAGTTAACTGCTTTTTGTATTATCAAGATTTAAGTTGTGTGAGGAATGTGAGACTTGGGTATCATATATGTTTGATTACAGCAGCTTATCTTTTTTCTTTTCTAAACCTATTTTTATTACAGCAGCAGTTTATCTTTTTTTCTTTTTGAAGATGCATATTTTTACTACACCAACGGATCATCCCTTTTCTTTTAAAAGTTGCATTTTTTTAATTAATAATGCCATGTTTAAATTTATTGCAATGGTTATTACATTTCATAGTTTAAGTTATAGGTAATAAAATCTTTAATAAATATGTCATAAAGATTATAGATTACTAATAGAGTATGATTGAAATTTATATTTTTCTTCGATCGTTAACTGTTCACTTTTTATAAATAATTACATTAATTTATTTCTATATAAAGTACCTACGAGTTAATTGCTTTTATTACAAACCTATTTATATATTTAAAAAAACGCTTCGTCCAATGTTTTTATACGTTTTTTTAATATTTAAACTTTCGTGAGCCATGACTATTATATTTATATTTACCCGGCTGTATTCACGTAGAAATTAAATCAGAATGTGCCCGACAAGTTTCGAACCCATTCGGGGTCTTTAAACATGAGCAATGAGATTATTTTTTACGTGTTTACTCAATTTTATTGATGTTTATTTTAAAATTACGACTGAATTTGGTGTAACTATGCATATTATTAATTAAATTATTCATTAAATTGTATTTCGTTTTGATATCAACTCGCTCAATGGAGGTTGTCATGGCAACGACAGCTAGCGTCATTTTGTACTGGAAAAAAGAAAAGATTTTTTTATCTTTTATTTTTATAAAAGATAAATTAAAAAAAAATAACTTCCTCAAACTTTAAGGATTCATGTAAGGCTAAAAAGATCCAGTCGTTATCAACTTATATCGTTAACGAGAAAGAAATCAATATATTTTTATAGGAACACTAAATAAAGGTAGATTTCAATACATTAAACGTAATAATATCATTTAATTATACATTGGACAATCCTTAATTATATTTAATGTATCCATACAATTGGCGTGTTTGTTTCGTATCGAAGAGTTAATTTGCTTTTTATTTCATGACCGTATGCGGTTGAATGGGATCTACATTCAAAGCGACATGTGATTATACTTTTGGCAAATAGTGGACCATTTTATTAATAGACTGGCCATTTATGGTTAGATGTGATGATTGACTCTGCCTTTTGTCCTTTCCGATAAAGATTCATCGAAGTGACACGATAGCTCAATAGGGTAAGCGACGGAATGGTTTTCTAAAGGACGCAGGTTCGAGACCTGTTTGTGTTGATATTTTCATAATTCTATAATTTTTGAAAATTTTAAATGTTTTATTAAATACGTCATGATAGAAGATTTTAACGTCGTAGAATTGGATTTGATTTACATTTTTATAAAAATGTTCTAAAACTGAAGCTGTAAATGATTTAAAAAAAAACGCAAATATAATCAATTGAAGCTATTTCAGCCATTTCTAAAAAAAAATGCAATAAGCAAAAGATCAGGTTGACTATATTTGTAATAAAGCAAAAAATAAGCCTTGAATGAAATCAAAAGCACTTTATTAATATAAATTATTATTAAGAGCTACCCTATGGTAGCTCAAAATTAAAAAAAGCTTAATATAGATAACATATAATTGTTTATATTTTCAAACTTTATTTGCCAGAGGCAAACCGGCGGGAACGTAATGAGATTTTAAGATTGACACATCGACATATCATGTATATAAAGCAACACGCAGACAGTATCTCTTTAACTGTTAATTGATGCTGTATGTATCTCATCTCACGATGTCCATTACGACTCTATATATAATAAAAGCACTTGCTGTCTGGTCGTCCGTCTGTAATGAGATCACGTAGATATTGGTTTTGTTACAATAATACAAAATTCTAACCGCGTCTGTAAATAATCTCACTTTTTGTACTAAAACTTATACTGTATTATAGAGTTTGATAATTAGAAATAATTTAAACTTTATTATAGAGGTCGATATTTATATTTTATAAAGGCAGTCTCTATTATAAAGCAATATAAAAATAACACTCTAACATAGAGGCAATTATTTTCAAAAAAAGTCTTAAAACCGACTCTATTATAGAGATTGAAATTTACATAAAAACTCATACTCAATTATAGGTTTACAAAAGAACTCTATTATAGAAAACTAATAATTGATTAAGCCACTATTTCAATGTAATTTGTGTTGCAAAAAGACTCTCGACAAAAAAGTAAATCGTGTTTTAAAAAGTTTCGTAGAATGTCGATTATTGCGTTCAATCGGCGCCTTCTCTGCGGGGGGTATATAGACAAAAACTCTTCAATACGACAAATTACAGCTCTATTTACTTATATCTAGAGTACAGGCTTAGACAAGTGCAAATGCTTGTTTTCTATCGAGTGAGCAATTGTATAACATACTTTTATATTAAATCTGTATATTTATCATTCTATTCAACAAGTGTTAATACCAATTGTCTAGATCCTCAGAGAAGAGAGCCAAATGGCAAATCTGATGGCAAATTTCTGAAGAAGTATTTAAAAATGTAGTAATAAGAACTGAATAATAAATTAGACTTTTGTAGAAATTTATATTTAGGTGTAATATATATACCCGATTCATCTAGATTCATATATATATATATATATGAATCAATCCCTATTTTTGTTGGCCACGTCACATAAAGAAGGGGCTATTGTAGCTAATTTTATATACTTCTAGAAGTTTGAGGAATCTTCTTATTAAGGAGAAGGATTATTAAGAAGATTCCTCAAATATTAATTAATGATTTCTTAAGAGAAAGACTAAAAATATTGCCAGAAAAAACGTAACAAATAACACTTCTTTTACAAAATATATAACGCTATCGTTGCCATAAAAACGTCCATGGAGCTAGTTTAATATAAATTACCGCATTATAATAATAGTAAATAAATTGAATCATTGAATTAAATCCACAATTGATTCTATTATCAAAGGTGTCGTTCAAATCTGAAAGGCTGAATATTGATCAGAGTAGTGCAATATGAAATTCCCCAATTATGTCTAAACGAGTTTGGACACTAGCTACATAAGTTTACGACACTCATTGAGATCTAAATTGCTGTCTGACATTTGACTCGCATTGATCTCTGAGATTTATATGAATGATAAACTTGGTATGTGTACTTGTCTATTTGAAATAAGATACTAAATGCTCTGCGAGTTTTAGATTTCATTTTGGTATTTATTATTCTAAATACCGCTTTAAATTCAGACCGCTTTATGTATGATTTGTTTTTATTAGGTACAGAATTTGGTAAATATAAAAATATTTATTGGAACTCAGCGATATTGCCTTGTTATTTTTTTTTCCAATAAAAGATTTTCAATTAATCTAAGCAAAGAATTTCCTACTTTTATTTTAAATAAAAAAACTTTACATATTCTTACAATATCCAATTGTAAATTTTATTACAATTTGTAAATATTATTTCGAGTCAATTTTGATTTTCCAGACCGTTTCTTATATTATTACGAGTTATATTTGAACTAAATTATACATTAATAATAATTCTCGCACAAATATTACTTTAGTAGCCAGCCACAGAGATCCTTTAAATCAAAACTGTTGTCATGGCAACCAATATGCCGTATCTCGAACCGATGATAGAAGTTCGTTCTGTAATGTTCTTTTGTATCTGAAAGCGTATTTCACTGACACTGAGCCTGCACAGGATTATTTTAATCTATAGATTGTTTCTATAAGAGCTTCACGCGGATATGTCTGCACAATAAAAAACAATGATGGTTTAGGCTATTTCCTATACCTTCTATAAAATGACTAAAGCACTAACTGATAGATATTCCAGGATTTCGATAAGTAATTTTCTTTTACATTAACTATTGTTTGAATTCTTGAAATTCGTGAGTATAATAATATATACAAATAATGTACAATTTCAAATTTATTTGTAAACTTATGAGAACACGAACGTATAAAAAATAATACAATATAAAATGGAGAAGGCAACATCTGTTTTTTTTTTAAACTTATTACTAAATGATAAGTACGACATGTCGTCGAACTCAAAATAGAAGTAGATTGTTTTGCGAGTTAAGGAAATAACGCTAGACCTATTTTGATGAAATTTGGTACGATTATAGGTTAATGCCCCGATCGAGATATGTGATACTTTTTTCATGGGAAAATATTTGATCTATACTTATCTGATACTGAAGTCAAATTTGTGATGGTCGCTTATTATCTGTCAAAATATGGGGTACTTTTAAACTTGGAAATAAAAATTATTTTCACGGTAACATTTTTTTAGGTATTAATACAACAAAAGAAAATGTATATATAATATTGAATATTTTTTTGACTAGGGGTCAGACGAAGTCACTGGCTACAGCTAGTAAATAATTTAATACAACAATATACAAAGATACGTTACGGTTGAATAGACAATGCTTTCTCTTTGGTAAGTGTGAAGATTGGTTTAATACTACACATAACTGGTTTTTACTAGTTATGTCTAAACCCCAGTACGAGTATGATGTTACGAAACGTTCATAGTTTTCGAGCAATCAGGAAGCGAGTTCTTGGTGGTGATTGGTTTACTAAAGATAAAATTAAATAATAACCAATCAAAACTAAGAAATCGCTTCCTGACTGCTCGAAAACTATCAACGTTTCGTACTATAAAAACTCGTGGTAGGGGCTGGTTCTTACAAGTTGTTTTATCGTTATCTGGCCACGTGGCACAAAAAAATAAGCTGACAGTTCCTGATCGAGTGCTTATTGTGCGTTCGATCGATATAAAAAATGTATTAATAAAATACACAATGGAGATAAATTGAACTGTAGTGCTTACAAATTAAGAGCGAATACTTACACAGATTACGATACTCTTAAGTAAATAGTGAAGAGTTGTCAGTGTTGCCGTTACTTTAAAAACGTTGGAGATTTATTTATGGCTAAGATTAAAATAGTAATAAACAATTCGATAGTATTATAAGGAAAGGAGTTCTATTGAAAATATAGAATAAAACTGATACTGGTAGATATTCGAGCTCGTGAACTTTATCAAACCGTTAGAGAACGTATGTTATTAATAATAATAAAGGAATAGTAACTTGATATAACTAGAATATATGTAATTAAATATACACTTCATTGTGGAGATCAAAATAATGATGACATCAAACAGTCGTGTGATTTGAAAAAGAAACAGAGAAGAAACATGGCTACCATTTTGAATCAAAAAGAAGTATCCATAAAGAAAGACTCATCATTTTTACATGATCATGAGGGAAAGACGTGGTGGAAAATATTCCGAAGATGAGCACGATTCATAGTAAAGAAGATTGACTATGGGCAGATATATGTAGAGGAAGAGATGTATCGATAGATATATATATATCTACCTCTCTCTCTCTCTCTCTCTCTCATGTACTCAGAATATATTTTAATTCGTATATTTTACACGAAATCCAAGTTATGACTGATAAATCATTATTATTCCCCAGGCCTAATACACGTGATGGATTGTTTATCAAAATGGTACAGGCTTGTGATGTGTAGCCAAGAATCGTGTCATTAAACTATCAAAGTGTCCACGTCCTATAATCTTTAGTGGTGTTTATGTTAAGTGTATCTGAGCGACAAACTCGATCAAAGAGATATTATTATGAAATGCCACTTAAGACATTATTGGACCAATTTTGTATAATTGTGATATAAATGACGAATGTTGCACAATTTTATGTAATTTTGTAGAATATTTTCTAAGATTTAATTTCGAAATCAGTGTTCAATGTTTTGTATAATTTTAAATATAAATGTGATCATAAAAAGTTCGACTGAAGAAGACATGTATGGAGTGTGTGTAAGATGATATGTCAAAGAAGTAAGACTACATTGAGATGACGTATGATAGAAGAGAGAGGAAGGAATTAACATATTGAGACACAGATAATAGGGATAATGACAGATAGATGTTGATGAATAAAAATAACTTTCCCAGAGGTTGCAGTTTTGAATCCGTGCCCATATTGGTTTTTTAATTATTCATTCATTTAAAATAAGCTTGACATGGCTATACACGCTTATAAATATATAGAAATTAATGAAAGTATTTGAGATTATTCTATAATTCATACATTTATATTAATTTTTCAATTTTAATATTAAACAAATTAATTTCTAGACATTCAATAGGCACAAATCATATAAATAAGGTTTAAGTTACACAACATTTACTAAATAAAATTTATTTATAACAAATCAAACAAAATCGAAAGGACAGCACATTTAATTTTAAACGAACACTTCTTGGTTCAAAATGGCGTCGTTAAACTTATGGCCACACTAAATACTTCACAGTTGATTTCTAAGCGCCATATCTAACAACAAAGCACTGGCTAACACGAATAGGTTCTTATTTATTTTATGAATGAAATAGCAGCATTAAAGGTCCGCTAGGGGTCCTTGCGATCTATAAACAAGACTTGACCTCTGTGTACTTTAGCGATCTCATTAACAAACTACATGCTTAAAATAGTATACGAGAAGTATCAGCATTGATCTTGTTTGTATATATGTCTACTTGCATGTTAGGATATAAGATTATGATACTTGTAAATATAGCTGTGGTATTGTAGTAGAACAGAGCTACATTTGATCCTTTGTACTTTAGTTATCTCATTAAATAATATACGAGAAGTCTCAGTATCTTATTTGTATATAAATGTGTCTTTTACTTGCATGTTAGCATATAAGATTATGATACTTGTAAATATAGTAGTATAGTAAAGTGCTACTAAACAAGTATTTGCGATATAATATATTTCTTATTGGTACAGCTTTGGAAATATATTCTATCTTATTCTTATTAAAATATATTTGATATAAACTTGTTATTGTATGAAACTAGTATTTATTATTTGTGATAAGTTCAATCTTGTAAGCATTTCGTTTTAGGGTTCATGAGAAAATGGCAAAAACTCAATAATTTTGTCCTTTTTCTATGTCAGCTATATCTAAACCTTAATATATGTATAGTAACTTCAATATTGTTTATTGTTACGGAACCATTTATACGAGCACAACTCGAATTTATCTAGACATTTTTGGTATTCCGATAATAAAAGGTTTAATGACCCTTTAGTACCGCTAATACAAGTTTTGATACGAAACGTTGATAGGTTTCGAACAGTCACGAAAGGAATTATTAGTTGTGATTGGTTTACTAATTATTACAAATAAAAAACAACCAATCACAAACAAGGACTGGTTTCGTGACTTCTCGAATACTATCAACGTTTCGGACAATCTAAACTCGTATTAGGGGTTCTGACTGTTGTTTTTATTACGCGTAAATATTTTTTATTATTGAATCGTGTATCACTTTACTTAGCTCGTAGAAACGTAAATGTATTTGTGATAAACCAAGCAATTGGATTTAATATTGAGAAATCTTTTTATTTTATATACATTGACTCAGCAAGCGAAGGAAATTGTTTCGAAACAAGGCGAAGAGCTTATGGATTTTGTATATATATTTACTTATGGGTGTACTAATTTTAACGTTACGTTGTATTAGTGTTCTATAATTGCTGGCGCTCTGATGTGACACAACGAGCTACATAGCACCCATCAAACAACAACGAAACTATAGATAAAAGTTTAATAAAATGTAACTCGAGAATGTTCAAAAATATTGAAAAAAACTTATAACACTTTTTTGTTGTTCTTAATGTTAAGCCTCTTTTTTTGTCTAAAAAGTTTTTTGTTTAGAATTATTTTGAGGGTCGCTCACCCTTCCTGCTCGCTGACTCCGGTCACAGCACGACTTATTATTAATATATAATATATATTATACATTATATCATATTATATCATATCATATCATTAAAACAATGATAGTGGAACACAGTAATAGAGTAGTAAAATTAATATAAATATCTAAATAAAACTATTTTAATTTACATTTGAAAACCTCATATTCCACGACGATACTTTTATACGCAAAATTAAGTCACTAAGAATATATTTATTTTAAATGAAAATGTAACAAAATGTTATTATAAATAATCTCTTAATATTTATAAACCTTCTTTACTAATTAATTATCTAAATCTTAAAAGAAAGGTAGCATAGTATTCATGGTTTCAAATCATGTCATCAAAAGTATCTTCGGTGTGGTATTTGTCATTATTTGTCCCATACAAGAGTTACCTCCGAATAGACTGTACTGGTCCCAGGTTTGTATCCCTGTAGGGATGAATGGGTTACTAAAAATGGAACGGATTTCCGATAACCAACACGCAACGACACGATACCAGCCAATCCACTTACATTTGATTATATGTAAAAAAAACTCGTGTCGTGTCTGTCCGGGCGGATCTCCGACACTGCTGGACCGATTTTAATGAAATTTTGCAATTCGTAACTTTGTCCAACTTAAAATGTTGGCTATATTTAAATTTGATCAAAGAATTATTAATTAATTTTATAAGTTTCCAATAAATGGCGGTGTTAGTTAAGTTGGTAAAACACCTACCTAAACTTGAAAATATTCAATGTCGAAATATATAAAATCGAAATATTATCACAACTTTCATTACGTAATATCTGCGTGTTTTGTGATAATTTTTATTTCAATGTCAACTTGAACAGGCACTTATTAAATGCGGACAAAGTTGCAGGCAGCATATAGTTATAAATGAATATAAAAAACTAAAACATTCGAGCTGTCTTGCAATTAGATTATCCATAAAATTACCATTTTCCAAGTGGGTGGATATGCAAATTATTTGTTTTACAAATTACTCTCAACTAGAATAATCTCGTTAATAATGGTCGTTTAATTTGTAATATACTTCCATAATTACATCTGATATCGATGTTAATTTGTGTTTTCATAAATAATAATTTATTTATATTGAGCTGAATAACATTGTATACTTAATTTAGAGCAAGTACTGATATTGTCAATACTAGTGCTTGAAGGTAACGTTTCGATTCACCTCTAACCGCAAGCCTACCATGAGTTCTTAAGAACTATCATAGTTTTAAGAAGTTTTGTTACATTACAATAATATTACTTTGATTTACCATGAGCTCTATAAAACAATATTGTTTTATTCAAACAGTGACGTATACAAATGAATGCTTTCTTTAAATCACAAAATTTGACATCAAAAATATAACATCAATATGTCAAATGTCAAAACACACTTCATGTTACGAGTTAATGTTTCCGATAATAAAATAATGAATTATTTGTGATGACGTCACCAAAATCTTAAAATAAAATCACTACTTTTAGATCGAATTCTAAAGTAAGATTATTGTTATCAAAGTTCATAGTAGATCAGAAATATACTAATAAAGTCATTCTTGTAACATTAGTAATAATTCGTTTTTTTAATATGAAAATGGATTTAGTTTCTACTAGAAACGAGAAAAGTAGAAGGGGGGAAAAGGGAGGAAGAAAATGTAGAGAGGGATTCACCGAACAACGAGATCTATAAATGAAATTTTATTATTGGTCGAATAATCATATTGAGTTGGTAAATAAGTTAATAAACAAAACCAAATATTTATCAATACGAGCACGTTTTTTTCTGTCATCGGACTCACCTGGGAGAGTGAGGGGGGCCTGAAGGGCCCCCTAGGGAGTTAGGGAGGGGGCTTGAAGGGCCCCAAGGGGAACGTACGTTCTAAGGGCGCAAAATACGAGCACGTGCTGATGAATTATAATTCTAGAATTAAAACAAAAAACGCACGGCATGTCCTGTCATTTGAACTGTCGACAGAAAAAGACGGGTAGGAATGTAGATAATTTATCATAAGCAGATGCGAGTGGTATTCAATTAGTTGGATAAATTTATATCACAATTGTTTTTAATTATTTATCTTTCATTTAATGTTCTAAGGAATTACCGTCTTTATTATACAATGTTAACTGAAAAGAGAATTGTTTTTTTTTTACTTTATATTCTTTATCATTTCGATCTACAAGCCGCCTGGACTTATATCTATTACAATATTCATACTTTAGAATTAATCCTAAAAGTAATATAACTTTAATAATGTTTCTATATGTTTTGATGACGTCATCTTGAATCATTCATTCTTTTATTATTGGAAACATTATTAACTCGTAGCATGAAGTGTGTTTTGACATTTGACATATTGATGTTATATTGTTTTTATGTAAAATTTTCTCTTTTTCTTCAGTTATTATTTTGACAAATGCTATACTTTTGTATTATTTATTTTTGTCTTGAATTTCGTTAATCACAGGATAATAATTTATAATGTAATATCATTATTATTAAACTCGGAAATTTTAATACTTTCCTGGTTTTGAGAATTGTAATTGAAATTGTTGATTTCGATTTATGGCCTACCGACTCGATCTGACTTCGCTTGAAAACAAGTCACTGATGAAAAAATTGAAATGTCGGCTTATCAACAATGACTGGAGTATTATTAAAAACATTTCTATATCCGAGGGCTGTAGGGTTGCCAACCTTTTTTGTAACATAAAGTATATTTTGGTATAGTGAAGTAGAGTAGGATAATAAACAGTATTTTATAAAAAATATATTATTTTAAAATTTTTAAGGACTTACATATACATTAGTGAAAAAATAAAAACTATTACTGGCGACACCATAATCAAAACAACCCAGTACATGTTAAAAAAAATTGGTATGGCTCAGTTTTGATTTTGATTGATTTAACATTTTGATTCTAAAAACAATATTTTGTGTACTTTATTTTTGTTCCACAGTAAAAATTATAATACGGTTCTTAACAACCCTTGAAGGCTTTGAATCCTCTTAGATGACAGATCACAGAAGTAACATCAGGAATGTAAATCTGCTGGACTTATTTTGTAAGAATTTCGCTCAAATTTAATTTCCATCACAACCAAGTAATCATTGAAATCAACCAAGTAATCAAGAAATGCCGAATATGAAATAAGCTTTCATATTCGGCATTTCTTTTTTTTATATTTTTTTATCTTTATGTGCTTATGTGTGAGTGTAATAAATAATCCTTTATCAATGTTAACTTTAGAGGGTATTGTTGTAGAAGAGTGGACTCTTCCAGACTCTCTTTAAGATTGAAAGGTTCTGTTTTACCGCAGGAGTAGTCTTACGGCTTAAGCTGTAACAGAGTACAACAATATACTCGTACATTTTTTCAATACTATTGAAGATTATTTAAAACATTCACAAGTACACTAGAGTATCATTTTAAGAGAAAAAATCTGCTAAAATTCCTAATGTATAATTTAATTGTTCAGTAATCAAACTCAACAAATTTTCATTATTGTAGCTTCATAGAGTTACCCAACTTGAGAAACCAAACTTTCAAATTTGTTTTAGGTATACAAAATAATAAACTCATAATTTATATAAGGTTAATTAATATGGAAAGTTATTTAAAACTGATTATACCGGATCAATAATAATCCAGTCTCATGTCTACTTAAAGTAAAGGAACTTAGCTACTGCCTGGGGAGTTGTAAGTCAACGGGAAACGGATGGCGAATTACAAGATACAACTGTATCCGTAGTACGAGTTTGAACGTTACAAAACGTTGATAGTTTTCGAGACACGAAACGAGTTTGTAATTCGTTTACTAACAACAAATACTACTAAATGGTTAAATAACAACCAATCAGAAGCAAGATCTCGTTTCGTGACTCAAAAACTATCAACGTTTTGTAACGTTAAACAAAAAACTCGTGGTAGGGGTACAGTTATATAATTATGGACGTGTTAATGAAGTACACCCAAGTGCTTAAGTGTATTTTAAATTAATTAGATTTAAGGGACACCATTTAATACTAAAAAGGATTGTAATTTGTGTGTATAGATGTTCCGGTTATGCTGTGGCTGTGTGCGTGCTAAATATATTCACACAGCCTGTTAGTTTAGTGGTTGGTGTGCCTTTCTACTGAACCAAAGGGAGTGGGTTCAAATTCGCAACTGTGTTTTTTATAATCCACAGATTGTGTCGTGTCTGGGTATTCTTTGTGTCTCTTATTATCACAAAAATTATTTCTCACACGAGAGCTGTTTAAAAAAAAATAAAAAGATTTTTAAAATGAAATAGCGTGTAGTTTTCCACATGTCAAGTATATTAACAAAGTATACGTATCGCAAAATATGATTTGTGTTTATAATTATTAAATTAAATCCCACACCAGATTCCGGCATTAAATAAGGCTGAGCGGTCTTAACTCTAAGTAATGTGACGATGTAATATTATAAGAACAAGCTTTAGGATGGACTTCACATCGTGATGTATCGCAGGACATTTTATTTATTCTCGTTCTAGTAGTGGCATGGTGGACTTATAACGTAATATTATTTTATATATGTCATTTGTGAATGGCTGATACGCGAGTTAGTACACTATAAAAGAGTTTTAAGATAATACATTGTAGGCATAGATAATAAATAATAAAGACACCTTGGCTTCAGATAGAAATGTTAAGATGTTTTTTTTCTCTTATATTTTAGAGGTTAAGAGTTAGTACAAACCTAATATATATATATAATTAATATATGTTAGGATTCGTTCCGTCTTATATATAAATTCGTTACGTCTTTCAATGTGTATATATTTTTAGCAATTAACTTAATATTAAAAAACTGCAAGTTAAAATCTCAGTGCAGTAATTCCTCAATATTCCTTTAATATTACTGGCTGGCAAGTTGCAAGGTAGGAGGAGTGTGAGAGAAAAAAAAGACACTATATCTTGAAGTTTCAATACAGTAATCCTTCTCAAAATATCCCCTTCATACTATGACTGGAACATTGCAAGCTAGAAGGTTTGTGAGTAAAAAAAAAACTGCAAAATTGAAGTCTCAGTCGAGTAATTCCCTCACTCACTCTTTACTTTGGCGAAATATCTTCAAAGTATGATATCCAATTACGATAGCCTATCTACAAAATTATACAGTGTTAATACAAAAACGTGTTCTAGTAAATCACGTTTCTTCAGTAAAGTACTGGTTCATTTTAGATGTCTATGATAATGGAATTGGTATAAATAAATATGACATGCGCTAAGTTTGTGAAAGTTCTATAGAACATTTTAAAGGTGATGCTTGCCGCCATGAAATATTTCTAATTCCACATATTCCTTTCTATATACATACATATAGAATACAATACTTTTGTAAATATGTATAAAAATATATGTACAATATTCAAAAGATGAAGGTAGGTATTTTAACATAGATAAGTATAAAGCTGCAAATTTCAAAATTAAATCTCTTCCAATAGACGTATGCAAGGAGACTTGAAAAAGAAACACAAACTAAATAAACAAAAGCACAAAGAAACGCTACTATAAATGCCAAAAGTCTTTTCTAAAATTATAATATTATTCTAATAAAATAAATCCTTAATAATTATATCTATATGGAAAGTAGTCTATAACTTGTTTTGTTATAGATTGAGATAGATTTTCGTATTTTGCTACACATTCTTATTAATCGAAAAGAATGAGAATTAATTTTATTTCAATGTAATAATTCTTGATGTTTTATATATAGAAAATAAAATCTGTATTTGTGATCTAGATGTCATCACAGTTCTCGTCTAAATTTGGTAAACACACCGGGAACAAGTTTAATAGAACGTGGGTAGAGTTGTTTTGAACAAAAAATTGTGACATTGGCAGCTGTCACTGCCTCCATAGTTCAGTTTCTGACACGTTTTTACGTAGGTGGTCGAAATAGGAATATACGAGTAGTTTGATTTTTTTTCAGAATTTTCTAGAATCATGAAATTGCCAGCCATCATGTGGTTGTGGAACGTAATAGTCTAGTTTGATTTTTTTCTAGAATTCTCTACATATTTCAAATTATTAAGTTGTCAGTGACATGGTGAGCCAATACGCCTTTTAAAATAATAAAAAAATATACTAAGATCTTGCCTCTTCAAGTTTATTATTATGTATACCTATATAAAAATTCAGTGCAGTCTTTGTTATTGTATTTTTTATGTACAAGTATTACTATTTTATAACTCTTAAAACGTATATATTTATGCACAAACAATTAGATTAAAAACAGAAAAAGTATATTATTCTATCATTTATATAAAATAATCGTTTTAAATATATATTATTCATTGTACAAATTGTATCTTTGTAACAATTATAAAAATATACAGAGTATATTATGTAATTGTTTTAAAAATAACCATTACAATAGTTCTATTAATATTATCTTTAAACAAATATGGCCGTAAATAAGGGAAGTTCGAAAAACTTGTTGAATATTTGTTAGCAGTATTATATTCATAATATTTTTAGTAGTATTATATTCATAATATTTTTAGTAGTATTATATTTCGATTAAGAATATTGGAATATTAAAGTTGAAAGGCCTGTTATATATTTTCTTTGCCAAGTAACTAATAATATATAATATAATATTCTTTATGTTAATGCTAATTAAATATTTGTTATGTAAATAAATACAATTGGAGGTTGTTATGTTAAATTTCAAGTTTAGTTTATTGGCTGTTGATTATTAAACAAAGAAAAATTAAATTTTTCAACAAAATGGTAGTTATTTTAGATTATCGATCATATAACTCATGAGTGCAGTGGTGGTTAGTTTATTTATAGGACCGGTGGTCATGGGTTCCATTCGAACTGCATAATTTTTAATAATAAATTGATTGTGTTATTTTATACACGGCATGAATGAATTTAAAGTAAATAAATTATGTATCTTCACCATTTGTCTTGTAAAGCCATTGTAGAAGTTTTGCTTAGTTTGGAACTTCTAGCTCGAATTATTTTCAGTGTTATTAGAAATAAACAGATACGTGTAGTGACACGGTAGTTCATTGATAGAGTGACGGAACGATTTTCCAGAGGTCGCGGGTTCGAATTCCTGCTCGTATTCGTTTTTATTTCATTCTATATTTATATACAATTTAAATAAGCTTGACATGGCTATACATGTTTAAAGATATTGAAAATACCACATTTACAAAAATTTAGATTGTGTATATTTTGCAGTAGTCTTTTACTCATAGTAAAATGTTTGCTTAATTTAGTACGAATATTTATTAAATTAGTACCAAATATTTAATAATACTCAAAATTAAAAAACGTATTTTTTTTACACGCTGTATAATTAACAGTATAAAAACTACACAGTAGGCACAAATGTTGGAGAAGAGTTTTTTAGACTGTGACATTATGTATTTAGATTTGAATACCAAAATATTAAAACTTTAAAACCATAGCAGTTGAGGTGTTATTTAAACGTCAGTGTTTTAAAGTTACGTTAATGGTACCAAGGACTGTGGTACATTCTTGGCTGATTTAATATAAATACCAAAGGAATAGCTTAGAAAAACATTCTAGATCTATTTCTCTGTCATTTCAGTTTTTATTGAAACTATAATATGGACGCCTTATTAAGTTAAAAAATGTATAATCCCCTTTATTATAGATCCAAAAAAGTGTAATTTCAATTGGTTTGAAATCTTGAGATATTTTCCAACAGTAATAAAAGTGATATGTTTCTTATAGGGAAAAAGTTTTTATGTTTGAATTCTTTGATGTATATATAATTTTTTCTTGTTATAAATTAAAATACCATTTCAAGTTGTATTTTACGTTTGTACTAACTTTTAAACGCGCAGACAACCGCTAGAAGTTTCATTTTCTAACCATACTTGTGTCTAACGCCAGGTGTTTTTATATTTATTTATACCCGCAATGTATCACCATAAAACTTTTTATAGAGGTATTATATCATATATTAGCCATTCAAATCCATCATATCAGTAATTGTGTATAATGTTAGTTTATAATGTTAGTTTATAATGTTAGTTTATAATGTTAGTTTATAATGTTAGTTTATAATGTTAGTTTGTTTGCTGTAGTACACCTTAACCACTCAACCGGTCGTCGTTACGTTGTCAAGTGTACAGAGAAGGACCCTTCATCCCAAAAAAAAATAATACAATTCTACCGTCCAAAGAAACATATCTGTTTGAAAATATTTTTAAATATGTATAGCCAAGTTAATTATAACAATTTTAAATAAATATATAATTAAAAATAATCCGCTTCGGCCGGGAATATGTTTACATACTTATTTATATATATATATATATATATATATATATATATATATATATATATATATATATATATATATATATATAAGCTAAATTTGTAGAGCAACGGAAAGGTAAAATAACGAAAAGCAAGGAAAGGAGGTCGTGGGTTCGACTCCCTGCCTGTATCGGTTTATATTTCACTTTATATTTATTGGATATTTTCAAACATAAAAAGAATTAAAAAAAAAGAGTTTTTCTTTACAAATACAAAGCGCGCAAACCCGTTGGTAACCACATATGGTTACAAAAAAATTAATACGAGTTTTAAATGTCCGGTTTAACCGTACAGCTGCTAACTTATCTAGATACAATTTTAGCTAAGCATTTTTTATTTATGAACTAAATTCAAGGCGTATTTGAAAAACTACCGCTAACCTTTGTTTTTATGTCGGCCCTTAGAGAATAATTATTTTAATAGCGGAAATACGATAGTATTTTTATAAAAAACAATTATACACCAACAATACTATTTGTCTATCATTAAACCGACAGAAGTGTGTCACGTGAAGGTGGGCCTTTGTACCTTTGGAAACCAGACAGACTTGTATATATTTTTATATTATTAAACAAAAATCCCAAATAAAAAAAAAAACTAATAGAAAATACGGTTTAAAAGTTTCGTCGATACGGTGGGTCGAGGTATATAACCTTTAGAAACCAGGCTTATATAAATATATTATATGTTATTATAAAACATTCCCCAAATATTACTAAGTTACTAAATTTATTTTTTACAAACGTTCAAGTTTAACGTTTCTGTGATACAATACTTGTACTACAATATTTATAAATTTTTAGAGGATGGTGCACCGTGGGTATGAAACGATCTCTGCCTGATAACTACATTTATCAAAATGTATTTATATTTGAGTATAGCTTACATAATATATGAGCTAGCTTTAAGTATAGCTTACAAAATAACATAAAACAATATGAGTTTCTGTCCAACTCTTATCAGGTCTGTAATATACAACTTTCCGAGCTGGTGATAATTGACGAGGAAAAAATATTTCTTAAAAAACTGACTTTCAGTAAAGATTTTGGTCAAAATTATTTAGTAATTTTATATTTGTAATATTGTCCATATATATATATATATATATTGTCTCTTCATGTTATTATATTAATAAATATATTTACAAATATACAAACAACTTTTTTGTGTCTTACGGATATCAGTATCGTAGAGCTGAATAAAAAAATGAAATTTATACATTCTTATTCAGTTACTTTACTGTTAATGGTGCAACCATAATAATGACAATCGCTCTATAAAGATATATAAAAACGAGCAATAATTATATAAATATATATTAATTTTTATCATTCCAACTCTATCTTCAACCAAATATATAAAATTATTTTAGGCATAAGTGCTATATAAATTTATCTTTTTTCTGTAAATATCCTTTTATTTTTATCATTCAAACTCAATCCTCCAAAAGATATATGAAAAAAAATGTTGACCGGAAATACTATATAAATATAGTTTTGTCATTAAAACTATTTTGGCTGTAAGTGTAAATGTACAAATGTCTAAAAATCTTTATATTTTTTCTGTAAATATTTTTATTATTCAAAATCTATCCTCCAACAAGTATATAAAATCCTTTTGAAAATATCTTTTTATTTTTATTATTTGAACTCTATCCACCAATAGACATATAAAATAATGTTGACTGTAAGTGCTATATAAAAGCCTTGTTACTGTTACTTTTTCTTCGTTAATATATATTATTGTTTAAACTCTATCCTTCAACATTTATATAAAAACTAAATTTGTAAGCATATCATTACTTTTATCATTCAAATTATATCTTCCAAAATATATTAAAAATAATTTTATCTGTAAATACTATATAATTGTCTGATTAGCTTTACCTTTTTTCTGTAAATATACTTTTATTTTTATCATTTACACTATATTATTGCTAAATGCCGACTAAAACTATTCATGAAACATGCTTCGATATTCTTAATCACCCGCGACAAGTGCTCCCGGCACACTTACTTATTCCCAGACACACATAAATCAGACACAGTGATTAAAACTCAGTTAACAATGACGGCTGCAATGCCTGCGGTGCTTTTGAACTCTAATTGTGGGATAATCCGTATTAGAAATTAATTGCCAGTTTTATTTTAGTAATAAAATAGTTATAAAATGTTTTCTTTTTAACTGGGAATTTTTAGTTTAAATATTAATGTCGGTTGTGGCATCTTTTCAATGTTCTTCTATACTGCAAAGTTAGAAATATTGGTTAGGGTTTTTGAAAGAAGCCTAATAGATGTCACCACCGTCCCGATAAACACGAATATACATAGTCTTTATGGAATGGTAAATTCACCGAGTTTACTAGCCATACGATACGATAGCTGAATTGGTAGACCGACGGATCCCTTTCCGCTTCGGTTTATTTATCATTCTATATTTATTTAAATACTTACTTTACTATTATATTAAACATGAAAATAGGAGCTTAATTTTAATTATGAAATTAAAAAAAATCGATGCAGGAATGGATCCCGTGACTTCTGGGTAACAGTTCCGTCGCTTTAAAATTTGAGCTACCGCGTCACCCACTTTGGTACATCAAATGACGTACCAATTGAGCTATCGTATCATCTGCTTCGATAATTTTAGCATTCTATATATATTCTTTGGGATGGAGCCTACATACTAGAGAGTTTAAACTTTTATTATTATTTTATAGGATATTCAAACCATTATATATCTTTCTAGATACATATTTGTATGACTATTTACTCAACAAGTAATACACTTATCTATCAAATGATTTCAAACAAGAAAGATCAAGTAAGCAATAATCTTCATATATTACAACTAGATATAAGAATCTCATGTTGAATCGTTAAGAATATTAAATTATGTTGTTAAGCTTATCTCTGAATAACCAGAGCACTGAAATACATATAAAATATGAGTAAATCGATTTTACATGTTATTTTAAGCAACATTGTAAAGGCAATAATCTTAGGTGTTTATGTCTGTTACATGAAAGGCGTTTAGGAATATTTAAGGACGCCATTTTGTGATTCGAAATCCAGATTAACCAGAGTTATGGCGTGGGTTTAACTCTGGGTTTGTGGTCTGTGGTGGTGGGTTGTTTGTCTGATAAACTAAAGAAATTCTGTCTTTATAGTTCAATTTTATATTTTATTCACAATGTTTTTTATTTATTCTATCTTGATTGGTATGATATATTAAGTGGTAAAAGACCTGCGGAGATTATAGATTTGCAGCATCCGACAGATAAGTAATTAAGTGATTAAAGCTGGTTATTTACTTATTAGTAATTCTAATACAAGTAAAAAAGATTTCTATAAATATATGAGAACTTTTTCAAATTATTCAAAAATATTTCAAATTTAACTGGTATTGTTTTTAATGAAATATTTATGTAATAAATTTCACATATATTTTATTCAAAATTTTATATTAATATATATACTTTTATAATAAAGCATTGGAAGTTAATTATTATGATCTGTAATTAATTATATGTGTGAGATCGATATACGCCTTGACCCTCAGGGTGTCTTAAGTATGAAATATGAAATGTGTGTAGTTACATTTATTATATGTTCATTAAATTAACCTTAAATATAATGAGTAGGAGTGATGTTTAAGTTTAAAAAATCATTAATGAGTAGATCGATTCATAATTAATTGAATTATTTTTTTATAAAATGAAGGAACTCGTATGTTATGCTTGTTTTATTTTAATGTATTTTTGTTTCGTCGCTAAACAAGTCTGAACTTTAATTATTTATGAGCAATAACTTACAATTTATTTATTTGTGTTAATATTTTTGGGTTCTATATTTAAAATAATCTATATATTTTATGATTACTGAAAGCCTGAAGCCATCGTAATGTTACCAGATTTTATATTAAAATTATGTCATTTAAGTTTTTTAATTATTTTACAAAAATCTCTCTCTGTCTTCTATCATACGTCATCTCAATGTAGTCTTACTTCTTTGACATATCCTCTTACACACACTCCATACATGTCTTCTTCAGTCACCATCTTCTTTTACATTTAAAATATGGTATATATGTAGTACTTTAAATAATGGTTCCTAGGAATGCAAAATGCAATAAGATATTGCGTTAAATATTACCTTTAGTAAAATTTTACACACACACACACACTCTTGACACATCCACACACACACTTTACACACACAAACTTCAACTCCTTTAGTGAACTTTATTTGTGCAAAGAAGTGTTTAATTAAACGGAATGGCACTAAACATTCTGTCTTTTGTATTTAAGGCGGTAACAAGAACATAGAACTCACTGGTATGTTGTTTATTGACATTTTACACGCTGGTAGGGTTGGTAAGTCTGATATTATTAAATTGTTTGCAAAGTCTTTAAACATGTATGGCCATATTAGATTTATTTCAATTTGAAATGAATATAGAATGAAAATAGTATCAATGGAATTTTTCTTTGTCTTTATAGTAATAATATAAATATAAAGAAGCAGGCTTTAATATTTTTTTTAATTAAATGTTTTGTTCATAAATAAAGTCCATCTAGAGCCAATGACAGTAGCTCTAAGAAGAGTTGACTCTGGAGGGGAACATTTTCTAACAGAATAATGGTACTATCCAGAGTAAATCGAACAATGGTAAGTTCTTATTCTTGGACTGTATATTCTATTCTACCACCCTCCCTATTCTTTGAGATTTGGACTTCATGTATAATTTCAAGTTTTTCAGAAACTCAGACATGGGTTATATAAAATGGTACCATCCAGAATCAACTCTCACTCGTATACGAACTGCTGTCATGGGCTACTGCTAGGCTCTATTTCCGAAGAAAAAAAAGGCCAAAAAATATTTTTTTTGTGCAAGTAGAAATACATTTACGTTTTTTATCGATACAAATGGGAAACCGTCTTAACCAATTGAACTACTGTATCGCTATTCGCTGATATTTTAACAAAAAAAAAGCTCAAATATCTTCTTTACTAATAATAATATATCTCAATATAACGGTAGCCCTACAAACCAGGAGTTAAAGGTTGCAATGTAGAACATTGTTAAAGATGTAATGTAACTTTTATGTTGATATTCATAGCGCCGTCGTGACTCGTCTTGAAAAGGGTGATAATTAAATTTTTAATTGGATTTTAAAGTCTCTACATAGAGTCTAAATGCCTTTTAATAACTGGACTTCGACGATTATGTACTGTATGCTAAATTCCTCAAAGTGGTGGCTCAATTGGCAGAGCAACCGAATGGTTACCAAGAAGTGGTGGGTTCGAATCCTCTTAAAAGTGACTAACTTTTGGAGTCCAATTCACTTTTAGTCATTAGAGAGTTCAAAATGTTGACCCTTCCATAGCTTTTTAAATTTGTGGCTCTAGTACGGTTTTTAGAGCCTACTAGACTTCGTAATTTATAAGGTATGAGTTAATTTTTAATATTTTTTTACTTAATTTCTCAATTATTAACTTTCATTTTATTAGTTAATCATATTTTTTTATAAAACCAACATTGCTTAACTATTACTATATAAATAAATATCATTCAATAAACCGAATAATGACAAATTGTTCTTTTAAATCACAGACAAGACAGACACGCGATATACATATATATATTTCTCTATTTCGAGTCATACCACATATTCTGCGTCGGTTAAATGGCTGTAAATTCTCTACAAATAATGATTCAAGGTGTAATTGAAATGCAGTAAATTAATTATAAATGGAAAACAGCTGAAATCCGACCACACAGCGATGATTACTCATTTAGTCCAGGGCTGTACAAGTTTAGTTTAGTCATTCTTATTGTATGAAATAGTTTACTTTGGTTAGTAGTTTAATTAAAATTTACTATGGTATAGTAGCCATTTCAATGACAGAATATTAATATTTTTTTTTTTATATTTTAGTATACGTACTTGCGATTTTTGGAAAACTGATTCTAGGAATCTTGTCCAAGGTATTAAAATTTGTTGATTCTATATTTATTAAAAAAAAAATTACATGGTTAAACATTTTATAGATCATTTCAAACTGACAAAATTTTTTTAGGTATTTTTTTATAAAAATCTAACATATTGGTTTACGTTTCGCTCAATTTTCCTATACATGAGAAATTTCCTCAAAGTTAAAGAAATATACAAAAAGATATCTAAAATGGTCCAGTCGTTCTCAAATTATGGTGGTTAACAAAGGAAATATTGAATTATTTTTATCGATATGTCGATATATCGATAATTGTACAACCCTGTTCTTCTAGTATACTAATTCTAAGTATTAGTATTGATTGAAATGTTATTTATAACCAGTTTGTCTGAATTGTCCATAAATGAAACAACTGATCATATTATTTAAATACAACTGTATTGTCAGAAATATATCTTATGACTAATACCAAATATTTGGTAACCTAGATTACTAAACAAATAAATGTAACGTTTGAATGAATTGTATATGTATATACAATTCATTCAAACATCATTTATTTGGTTTAATTTATTTACAATTCATTATTTATTTGTTTTAATTTATTTGATAATTTTTTTGGTTATATATGTATATATTAATATTATATTTATATTATTTGGCTAAACAAATAAGTATAACGTTTGAATGAATTGTATATATATACAATTAATTCAAACATCATTTATTTGGTTTAATTTATTTACAATTCATTATTTATTTGGTTTAATTTATTTGATTATTTATTTGGTTATATATGTATATATTAATATTATATTTATATAATTTGGCACATTC
This sequence comes from Dircenna loreta, assembly GCA_963555665.1. NCBI lineage: Eukaryota > Metazoa > Arthropoda > Insecta > Lepidoptera > Nymphalidae > Dircenna > Dircenna loreta. The sequence continues at coordinate 1,089,162 of OY743097.1, read as the reverse complement.
ATATTTAAATGACACATTTAATTGTATTTTTTTAACGTGGCTGTTCTAAGAGATACTTTAAAGTTCAATTGAATAATGTGTACATTAAATTGAAAACTTCTAGTTTTTAAATTCAATCAATATGTAATTTTTTCATTTATTTAAAAAAAAACAAAAACAACCCGCGTTACAAATAGTACATTTAAATAACGACCGCAAGGAACACCGAGACTCAACACAACTCTGTATGTGGAAATCGAACCCACGACCTTTGGCTCAGACGGCCACTAACCACTAAACCAACAGACCGCTTTAACGTATTTAATAGCAGTAAGTGGTTATTTTTATTGAAGTTATCTGAACCATCTTTTGACACACACTTAAGTAAATTAGTTCACAAAAAATGCCAATTACATGCCTGTTACCAGAGGCACTCGCTAAGATCTAGAGATAATAATGGAAACTGGTCTTTATGTGAACGTAATATGAGCTATAATAGAGTCTTAAGGCTCTACTAGAGGTAGAGCCTTATTCTAAGAATCTTACCCGGAATCTAAAGGAATGTTTTAGAAAAGCAAAATGTAATGTCAAAAGGAAAAAAAACAATTTGCCACTTTATTCATTTGTCACAGACGCGATTACATTTTTATTATTCATTATTGAAATGATATGGAAATACAATTTAAATTAAATCTATAATTATAATGATAAAGACGATATAAATAATGCTAGATTCATCAAGACGGATAGTAGCACGGTAGCTCATTTGATAGAATGACGGACGGTTTCTTAGCGGTCTTTGGTTCGAATCTTGATCGTATCGATTTATTTTTCTTTCCAGATTTATTAATGATTTTAGTAAGCTTATCATGGCTGTACATGTTTATAGATATTTTCAGATGTCAATAATTATTTCGATGATCTAAGTGCGAAAGAATGGCCTACCATGAACTCTTATAGTAATATTACAAAAATATGACTTTTGAATTCGTCCCAATAGTAAAAACTTTTTATTAGGTTTTTGATGACGTCATCCTAAATCATGAAATATTTTATGATTTATATTAGTTTGACATTTGATATATTTATGTAATATTTTTAATCTACTTCTTTTACATATCAAAGAAAGAAATAATTATTTAAAGCTCATGGTAAATCAAAGTAATATTATTGTAATGTAACAAAACTTTTAAAAACGATGACACTTTTTAAGAGTTCATGACAGACCTGTAAATTGTGATACGGTTCCGAAGTATTTCCAATTCTGGTCTAGACTTACGGGTCTCGTATCACCCTCATCATTTATTTGCACCAAAAATAAACCAACGTGGTGTGAAAGGTGGTCTAGCACCTGATATAATTATTAATTCTTTGTCATATCAAATTAACGATAAAGGGATTTTAAAAGGTGTTATTATAATCGATTGTTTTTTTACTTTGAATTAAAAATATAAAATAATTAATTCCTTAATTATTAAGGTCGTAAAACTAAAGATTATTACATGTTACTTGTACATTTAATATAAACAATTAGTTATTGGACTTCTTCGTTGCTGCGACCGATTATTCTTGGTTGCTATATAATATTTCAGGATAATCGTCTCGTAATACAACAGGAGCCGCGGGCATGAAGAAATATAATTGATTTTGTATACGACTGTTTTTATATTGTAAATTAATATTATATCATATATTTATTATCTGCTGAGGTTCTTAAAGTGTCTTCAAGTTTATATGAAGGAAATTAAACCTCATATATTCTTTTTTAATATGCCTGATAGGCGCAGTGGTTCATTAATTGTGCTGATGGTCGTGGGTTCAATCCCACTAGAGATATATTTGTAATAAAAAACTTACTTTTCTCGGATCTCGAAATGTTCATATGTTTAATATTAACTAAAAAAATGTATGTGTTTATCAGATGAGTAGTATATATGAAACTTTGCTTAGTTTGGTACTGGATTGGGTTGTGTGGAAAAGTCCGTAAATATATTATCAAGATTTTAAAAATATTATTCATAAAAAACATTACAAAACTATAATTCTCACTCACTTGTTAGAAACCCAAGCATCGAGATCTTATATTAATTGAAAAAATATATTAGAAAAAAAAAACTATATTTTTTATAAACTTCACAAGCTTTACTATCCTGAAGTAAGTTTTAATGTATACAAATAAATATTAATAACGTAGTGTTTATTTAGTAATGTATGTAAGAGCCACAGATGTTATCTGCACACAGCCTCCGGTGGTCCTTTACATTTAATAACTTCTAACGCCCCGTGCATTTGTTTTCTTGACGTATTTATGAAGAAACGAGCTGTTTGTGTCCGTAGCCTTCATTACTCTGTCCGCAACTCTAGATTTAAGTAGAGCTTCATCTCCATACAACAGTTTATCACTCTACAATACTCTACTAAATCATACAAATATGGTATTAATTTACGGCTGTTCAAATATATTTGATTTACTAATATGAGATACAGATTGTTTAAGTAAAAGATATAATAATTATAAGAAGTAAATATTTTCATTTTTACTTTATACGTAATAAATGAATATTATATGATATATGAATTTCGTGACAGTTAATTTTCTATATTTATTATTTTCAAATAACAGTATAGTGATTCAAACAGAATTTTTAATACAATATATGGGCAGGATTTGACCGGGCTGGGGAGGTATCATTGAAGTCTCTGGTTCAAGTCCTGCCCGTGTGGATGAACTTTTTTTATTCTACATTTAAAATTTAAATTGCCTATAATGGCTGGCTATATATGTTTCAATAAAAAATATTTGAAATTGTCTATAAATATGTTTATCCATGCTAAACGGCTCCATCCATGTTAAACAGCAGTGACACAATAGTTCAAACGGCATTGCGACGGAATTTATTCCCAGAGGTCTGAGTTTCAAACCCAGCTCATATTAAAAATTAATACAATATTTTTATTTAATGAGAAATGAAGATTTACAGAAATAACAATAAAATAATTAAAATAAACGTTATCCATCTCAAATGATAAAATCTTTCAATTGCAATATTATTTCTATTCGCCCGCATCTTACATCTTGGGCAGATCACAGTTATTTATAATGAGATCTTAAAAGTGGGCGGATTTCTTGCGTGATCTAGAATGAATCGCTTCCAGACTCCTTTTTCGGTGTCCGGTTTATTCATTTTCATTAAAACTATCTAAACCTGAATAATTACTTGAGGATAACTATACATTTAATTATGACAGAAACTTGGGGAAAAAACTATCATTATTTTAGGAAGTTTTGTTACATTACAATAATATTACTTTTGATTTACCATGAGCTCTAGATATAAAACAATACTGTTTTATTCCTGCTTGGTGACGTAAAGAATGAATAGTTTCTTTAAATGACAAAATTTGACAAAAAGATAATATTACATGAATAAAACAAATCACACTTCATGTACGAGTTAATAATGTTTCTTATAGTAAAAGAATGAATGATTTGTTATGACGTCATCAAAACTTATCAAAACATTATTAAAGTAATATTACTTTTAGGACAAATTCGAAAGTAAGATTATTGTAATATTACGATAAGAGTTAAATGTCTATATAATGCCTGTAATCCTACATAATCACTCTGTCAAAACACATGAATGAGAGCTCCCAATTTTAGGCCATAAATTTAGAATGCCACATTACCTAGACTGGGATTATAAACTAGTCTCTATTAGAGATATAATAGGCCTAAGATACGGTCTAGTAGTTTATAGAGAAAGCTCTATATCTCAGTCCGGAGGCGAAAATGATAAATTTAATGCTAAACTTCTAATTAAGTGATTGGAGATATCTTTTCTTTACTACTGTATCCCTAGTACGAGTTTTGACGTTACGAAAAGTTCATAGTTATCGTGAAACAAGTTCTTGGTTGTGATTGGTTTACTACAAATCACAATCAAATAACAGCCAATCACAACCACGTACTTGTTTCGTGACTGCTCGCAAACTATCAACGTTTCGTAACGTCAACATTCGTAGTAGGAGTACTAGTTATCTGATATTAGAATTGTATGTAGGACTGGTCATAGTTTATTTTTTAACCATAGTAGTTTAAACTTGGGATGACTTTAGTATATTCTTATTTTTTTTTATTTGTGTGTTATTTTATATTTTTATTTATCTTTATTTTATTGTTACTGAGTGGTAGTTTGTAAAAAGCAGCGGCGATAGAAAATATGATTTATTTTGTCTTGGTACCGTCATTTAATGTACGGATATAAATGAAACACGAAGAGTCTTGAGTATGAATATGGATGGTTATAAGAGTAGAGGATGACTTAAGACAAACACTGTGTGTGTCAAATGATATGTCAAAGAAGTAAGTCTGCACTGAGATGAGGTATGATAGAAGAGAAAGGAAGAAATTGACATATTTTGATAGTAGAAGATGGAATGATAGTAGATTATTGTAATAAAATAAACATTTCACTGTCGGAAATAAAATATAAAAGATATTAACAAGATGTTAAATAACAAAAAAAAAATACAATTATATAAAAAAAAGGCAGCAAATTCCATTATTATTGCGTCTTTATCTCAACAAATGGCAGATATATTACGAGATCCTAAAAGCGGTAACAGCAGCGTTATTGTTATTATTACACGAACAGAAATGCCAGCAAAAGATAAAACCTGACCTTTAACTCTGATTTTGTTATAAGTTACATTAAACTGCGCTACCGGCGCTATGGCGGAATAGGCGTGACATAATCTTGCATTTTGAGATAAAACATTCAAATTATTATAAACAAAAGGTTTATAACTACATGTTTTAAGTAACCCAATGTTTTATAGAAGCAGCACCTGCATTAAAAATCCTGGGTTCGATTCCCACACGGATATTTTTTTATGTGTCTCACAGATTTTTGTTTTGAACTTGGGTGTAGTTTGTTTTTGTTTATATATATATATATGTAAATATATAGAGACATGACTCGTTTTCTGTTGCGCAAGCGTTTGTATAAAAAACATTCATTCGTTTTTTAAATAGATGACAAGGTTTTTTTTTTATTAATGTGTCACTATTTGACAGCAACGGTGTCAGTGACGGTAAGTAAATCATTCCTCTGTTCTTAGCAAGTTATATTATAGTGAAATAAGTTAGTAAGGAGTTTGCGTTTTTAAGGTACTTGCATTTTATATTATCAACTGAATTACTTATAAAATACTTATTAGTTCTTAGTGGAATGACCACAGAAGAAAGTTTGTTACAAAAAATGTATTGTCAGTAACCAAAGAATAAAGTTTTGAGCTTATAATAACAGTAAGATGTCTCAAGATTATAACTACAATTACTTTCGAGTTTAGATTAGATTTCACCCAAAAAGAGTAAGTTAACAGTGTTGTACCTACTTTCATTACAAGAAAAGGGATAGAATAAAGAAATATGGCCGACAACACAACCCTTTTTTACAGCGTGGATGTAGCTGCTGGCAAAGGCTTTTATAGTATCTCTGATTATAATAATAAAATTCTTTCTCGATTGTACAAAATATTACAAAACATAAAGACTGTTCAGTTGGGACATTTAAAGATTGATATGTACTTGTTATAGAACAGTACAATACAGTACAGTACCGTACAGTACAGTACCGTAAAAAAGTACGTAAGTATATAATACATAATTTAATAATAAAGTAAAATTAAGAATACAACATAACCTTTCCGATTTTAATGGGACATTCACAAGAATATATGTTCATGGTTGCGTAAAATAGAAACCAAATGCCTCAGCTATAAACCTTATCAGCATTTTACTATTTAATATATAGTTTTATTACTATATATTTTACTTTGATTTATATTATTCTGATATAATAAAATCGCTGCCACAGACTCACCGGAGGTGACTGGTACCTGAAAAACAAATATAGATATTATTAGATTATCAACATGGTATTCTTAATTAATTTTAAATAAATATAGAATTAATGATAAATCGATATGAGCGGGGATTCGAACCCGCGACCTATATGAAACCGGTCCGTCGCTCTACGAATTGAGCTATAGCTACCTACTTGGATGAATTTTTCATTCTATATATAATTGTCTTTATTTTAAATAATAATTATATATATTTTTATATAAATAATGAAAATATGTAAGATGTGTAATACTTTTTTATTTATGATATGTATTTATTAACTTTTGACAAAGTCAACACTGAGATGACGTGTGATACAAGAGAATGGTATGAAGAGAACGAAATGGAATTAGTGTTACTTTATACATTGGTACATATATTTTAAAGTCCCAAATTTCTCTGCATGCTTACCATGAATTCTTGAGCATTTCATTGTTTTTAGAAGTTTTGCTTCATTACAAATAATATTATTTTGATTTACCATGAGCTCTATATAATCATATTGTTTTATTCCCGCTTAGTGATGTAAAGTAATGAATGCTTTCTTTAAATGTCAAAAATTTACAAAACAATAACATGTAAATATGTCAAATGTCAAAACACACTTCATGGTACGAGCTAATAATGTTTCTTATAGTAAAAGAGTGAATGATTTAAGATGACGTCACCAAAACATCTTCAAAAAGTTCATTCTAGGTCTGGAGGATAAAATATAAAACAGTATGCCATAATTTTCACTTAATTCTTGTGACTTTATAGCAAATGAAGTCACAAAACTAAGCAATGAATACCTTCGTGTCATCCGAAACGACTTGACTTATCTTATGGAAGGGAAGATACCTTGAAAGGAACCGTATTCCTCAGTAATAAGATGGCTGTGATACCTCTCATTGATTTTGTGATCCGTAATCTGGCTCGCACCCCAGTATGTAGCCATGCAATCGTAAATTTGGTGGACATCTTCGTGACAAAAGCCCATTTTCAGACTAACGAGCTCTAGTAACGCAGGATATCTGGAATACTATCTTTTATCTTTAGTTTCATTTAGTGAGGGGAGTTCTACTGCGAATGTTAGTGACATCTTTTATCTTTTCTTAATTTAATATATAAATATTCTAAAGTCTTGAATCAACTTTCATGATTTATTATTTTATTTTAAATATAGGTTAAATCGTATAAAATATTATTAATAATTAAAAAAAAAACCTGTTATATTTTCACCAACGGAATTTTCGTTTCATGATTTTTTGTATTTCTCAGTGTTTTCTACTTAGTATGAATTAAATCATATTCAGCAATTTTTTTCAATAAGTCAAAAGATTTTGTTTAACAACTATAAAAAATAAAACAAAAATAATTGTAAGTAATAATATAACACGTGAACAATATTCAAAATATATTAGCAGAGCATCATAGTATTCAGACAACCGTTAGCTGCGCACGCGCACAAAAGATTCTATTTTATTAGTTACCGTTTCCCAGCAAAATAAACGATTAATTTTGTAAATGATAACGATTTAATACGACCACTACCGAAGTAGGAATGTCTGATTAGATAAATCGGAATAACCTTTTAAGCTTCTATTACTTAGAAATGTCTGTTACTAGAAGTATTTGCAAATTAAAATTCATTTAATACTCATTTTATCTCAATATATAGTAATTATTTTTTTTATGTTTGAAAATATTCATAGCCATTTTAAGCTTATTTAAATTAAAATAAATATTAAATGCAAACTGAACGAATATGGCTCTGAAAACCATTCCATCTCTGTTTTGCACTATAATTTTTGAAAAATTAATAATATTATTTTAACCTAGAATTTTCTGTTTGTCATTACTTTTTTGTAAGATGTAATTCAATTATAACATTAATTACATTAAATTGATACAATTAATAAATAAAAAAATAAAGGTGGAATTTTTTAATTCCAATTTACTTTTAAAAATTATTCTGTAATAGAGTTTATTTTAAAGTTAAATCTTTTTGTAAATGGTTTGTCTTTACTTTATTGTAAGTTAAGCTTAAATTGTCCAAAAAATAAAAGCCTACATATACAAATAATATGTATGCATATATTTATATATATAATATTTTGATAGATTTTTCGCCACCCAACGCTAGCTCATGCATTGTAAACCCATTAAATGGTGGAGGCGTCTCGCTCATGGTATTACCATGGGGAATTTGAATTTACATAATCAATATGACCCATGTACACTTAATATTAAATTACAGCCTTAATTTGATTTATATTTAATAATATTAAATGTTTATCTTTGTTGTGGTTTAATTCTGCTAGTATAGATTAGTAGATATCTTAAATTGTCTATAAACATGTTAAGACTTATATAGAGTTAAATAAATTTATTTTGTAAGGATTTAAAATTATTTATAAACACACACACACAAACGAAATTAAAGTTTTAAATAGGCTGACTATATTATTTAAATGTTTTAATTTCGGTTTATTGCGTCTTTTCAATGTTATATGCAACAACATTAGTTAGGATTTTTAAATGAAGTCTAATAGATGTCACCACCGTTCCGATAAAGTCGATTATCTTTGTGAAAGTAAATTCATCGAAGCAGGTGTATTCCGATAGCTCAATTGGTGGAGCGACAATATGGTGTCCCAGAGATCTAGCTCGCGTATTATTGGATATATTTTTTACATTAAGTCTTACATAATAATTACAATAAAAAAACGACACATTCATCTCGTCTTCCTTTGAATACAATTGCTGTAAAGTATTCGAAACGTTCGAACATATCGTTGAAGTATTCGAAAACCTGCGACCACGCATACTTCAAACGTATGTAGATTTATTCTTCATTGTATAATATTAGATATAAATAAATAAAAATAACAATAAAATAGATTTGTTTAAAATAAAATGAATCAAATTTAAAAAATGCAAATTATATTTCTTTTTTTTCTTATCTATAGTTAATACAAGTAATATAGTATGGAAGGAAAGAAATAACAGTAAAGAAGTTAAGTCTGTCTGTTAGTCTTTCAGAGAAAAAAAAACATATTAGTTAAGGAAGCTGAGGAGAGCAGGTAAAGTCGACAACAATCATGATATATTTTTTAATATTTTTAGCAAACATAATTTATTAGCAATATTGAATACTACTATTTGAAATTAATTGTCTATAAACAGTTAATAATGATTTTTAAATTTTATTTATATTTTAATTAAATATACAATGAATAAGTCATCAGGTATCCGTCCCGATTAAAAACTAATACAAATAGAATACTAAATTCATTGAAGTGAGTAGTGACACGGTAGCTCAGTAGACGGTTTGACGGAACGGTTTCCCATTGATCGCGGGTTCGAATTCCTGTATCGATTCATTTTTCAATATAGTAATTTAAAAAAGAAAGATTTAATTTCTAAAGAATATTTACATGGAACATGATTCTCTTACGTACTTGAATATATAAATGTATCATAGATATTGCGACAGTAACAGCTAAGCCTGGAATCCGACGTATATCTTATCTGGCTCTCGTTACACAACTCGAGTTTATTGATTATTTTTTAATTATCCTTTAACAAAAAACAGTCATTCAAGACCATTACAGTCTAGAAATAAAAAGTACAGACCGGATTGCTTCTAAGTATTTATTATATCAGGATGTGACAAGTTTTAAATTTAAAATTCTAAAGCCGTCAGTTGATAAATTATTAATTGAAGTCTGTCATTTGATGTACAGATAAGTTAATAATGAATGGAATGCTTGAGTATCAATATTATTAGTGGGTGGCTAACGAGCATACCTGGTGGTGGGTATACCTGATGGTAAGTGGTGCCGTTACGAATGGATAAGTAAATATAGTTGTAAATGCATTGCTATCTTTGAGAAATTGGACAGGACGAAAGGATGTAGCAAAGGAAAGGGTGCTTTTGCATCCGGCTCTTTTGCTCTACGTTCAAAGACAAATGGAAAGAGAAAGAGACAAGGAAATTATGGATACCCATCCATCCCATTTTTGCTACCGGATCTCTCACTCAACGTACGAAGAGGAGAAAAGAGGACTAGGAAGTGCAGAAGAAGGGTGAAAGTTTTTGCATCCAGTTTTCTAACTCAGCATTTAAAGAAAAATGGCTTTAAAAGGTAATAAGGAAATGCAAGAGATGATTGTATTTTTTCAATCGACTCGCTCACTCGAACGAACGACGAATATACGAAATATATTTGAAATAGCAACTTTCGGTCTTGTGTTAGACTGTGGTACTACACCGGTCGAGTCAGCCTCTATACGAGCAGTAGTCAAATACCTATAGCAAGGAAAGCTAAATTATATTTTATTTCTCGCTGATGGTCTATAACATAAGGTACTACAAAATATTAATAATTTATTAAAACACTTCTATAATAATTGAAAGTTCCTCCGTCAGTTTATTACTATAATGATATTATTTATGAGTCAACGGACAAGAACTTTATCGAGTCCTGCGTTCCTTTTGACATAATTACTATATATCGTTTTAATATTACTGTTAATCTTTATACACACATATATATATACATACAGATTTATATACACACACATCAATATCATGAAATTTGTTACCTTTGTATGAAAAAAACGTGAAAATTACTGAAATAATTTCGCTAATTATTTTTAAGTTATGTTTTAATGAAAGAAAACAATAAAAAAGTTGCGTGGAATTTAAGAAAAAATAAAACCTTAACGAACACATCCTCTTTTCTAACTCATTGTCACAACTGTCAGACGATTGACAGCTGTCAAGATTGACAGAACGCGGGCTGTAAGATATCATCCAAAAAAAATAAATCAGTCGGAATTATATATTATATATATATATATATATATTTTATTCTAATTCAATATTCATAGTTCAGACAGATCAAACTTTGTTTTGTCTGCTAGTACTAAGAAAGATGTTTCAAAATATTTATAAGGATATATAGACACGTTAAACTTTAAATTTAAAATAACCATAAAAATATAATATATGGAATGCTAAATTCACCAATGACACGGTAGCTCAATTGATAAAGCGGCGGGACGGTTTCCCAGAAGTCGCGGCTTCGAATCTCACGACAAAAGGTTAAAAGTCTAGACGGTGTCATTGAACTCCTATTCCATGAAAACTAGTTAACTTTCCAATTCAACCTCACAATGAATAGACAGACGCCATAACAGTTTTTGTTGCACGAAAAACTCTTTAATATCACTTTTTGTTAATACGTAATCGTGCTTTAAATCGATTTTGAAGTTTGTGTATTCATAGCTACTTCAATTTTTGTATTATACGCCATTTTATTTATACAACGTAATCAGTGGTTATTTCGATGATAATTTATTTCACGACAGGAACACACACACACACACACACACACACACACACATATATTAAATTTCTCATATATTAAATATTAAAATTCTTAATTAAATATATTTTATATATTTATCTGTATTCACATTAACTGTATAAAATTGAAATGATCTCGCCGAGTCCGTCATGCTTCAACCTCATGAGTAAGAACCCCGGATGTGTTCGAAGGTAGTCGCACAAATTTAGATACGGATACGATGATAGTCGTCATGGGTCGGAAATATTTATTTTTTTTATTAAAAAAGTTTAATTACACACACAAGCCACACACACACACACACACACACACACACACACACACATACACAATAAGCCACTCTAACAGTCATAATATTATTGCTAAACCTACTCTAAGATTATTTTTTTGGTTCATTCATAATTATTTTTTGTCTCCAGCGAGTGAGACATTATTAAATTAATAAAAGTCATATTTACCAAAAGTATATTTAAATAATTACACTTTTCGGTGGACGTTAAATTATAAAGAAATGTATAGTTTTTAATTAAGAAAGTGAATATTGTTTTAATATTTCCTAGATCGCTATTCCCTTATCATTCCGAGGGTATCGTAAAACCTGGTAAGGAACTATTCTACACCACTCATAAAGACGTCAACAATTTGACCATTCCGAAGAGTTGAATCGAGACAGACGACCGGTCCTTAAAACTTTTGCAATATCCTTTAGTTTATTAAAATGGTATATATAGATTATAATTAACCTAACCATTATAATATATATATAAATATTATAATTATATTTTTCGCTGACCCCAAATAATTAGGATAAGAGCTGCCGTTTTTTTTCAGCTGAAATTTTCAGAAATTGTAATATCATTAGTAAGTTTACTCCATCCGCTGAAACTTTTTCCATTAGAGTGTTATTTAAAATGTCTCGAAGTAGCTTTTAATTAATTCCAAAACATTTATCATATTAATAACTTTAAGCATCATCTAAATTGCGACCATTCATCATATTTAAAAGTAATTAGTTTCGAATATAATGCATCATGGCCGCCATTGGAATATTTGTTTAAAGTTTGCTTCCATAATTAAAACATTAATTACTATACACTCTTAATTATTAATGGCGATTGAGCCGACATCTTAATATCATTAAAGTTATACCTTCCGTTACTGATCTATTTAATATTAATTGCGAATTTAATAAATAACTTGACTTGAGCGCTTTTACTGAAACTTTTAATACATTATTTACTTTTTTATAAATCATTAATACTATAATAAATAACATTAGTTGGTAATAGGAATAGTCATAAAAATTACACGTTTTTTTTTATATCGTTATCGTGTCGTATCGTTATCGTGTCGTCTCGTGTAAAGCATAAAGTTTAGATATTCATGAGTAAATTCCAGCTTTCCGTACGACGCGGTTAATTATAATTAACTTTGTATATACATATTAATGGTTATTTAAACATTACATGATCCTATCCGGGATTAATAAACAGGATAGGTGGCTATTAATATTGTAATCTTTTTATTTTATATATATTTTTTGGTATTTTTGTTGATTAAATGTATTCCTGGCAACGTTTGTAAAAGCGTAACAAACAAACAAATTTACATTCTCTTCATAGTATTAGTGAAAATAATATTATAAAATGAAAAAGTTAGCAGATGTTTTATTTGCATAAATTTGAACAGTTGTAATCATAAATTTGAACATTTATGTACACTTTGGGACAGTATAGTGTAAAATCAGATAAGGCTTGATAAAGTATCGAGTATTAGACATTTTATCTAGTCCGTTCATAATTAACGCCACTAAAAGGCGTGTACCACTTCATTATAGAGACTTATAGAGATATTCCAAGGAGAAAAACAATTTACACGAGCAGTTCAAAGTATTACAATTAACGCTTTTTTCAAAGTTGTAATTTATTGTTGCAATTTTAATTAATTGTTCCTATAATTTTAGTTATTATTCAGTTTCTTATATAATAAACAATTAATTTTGATTTTGATTGAGTGATATGAGATGACATTCATCTCGCTTACATTATATTTTGACGGTGTTTTTACAAATTCAATTCAAATTATCTTTATTCAAGTATACATTTATACTCACTTTTGAATTATCAATTATTACATTATAAAACTGTCAGTGTTGTCAGTTCGTGTGTAAGCTGTTCTGCTGAGAAAATCTGACAAGAAACTCAACAGTTGCTATTTCCATTCACGTCTACTTTTTGTATTCTTTCATTAAGGTAGGCTATTAAAATCAAGGGCTTTTTCCTAATTCCATAATGCTGTAATTTTCAGATTAGAGTTTCATGCTGTACACAGTCAAATCACAGAAAATGCCGAGAGCATCTCGTGATTCCTCCCAGGTCCCAAATATATTCAGCAATAACTCAACACCAGCACCTGTTGTTGAGCGACCGGGAGTGAAACCAAACTGTTGTTTATAAATGTTGATACAAGTGACATTACTTTAATATATAAACATATCTATGTACTGTATATATAGCTATTCTATCTATACAGTATACTCATACATATGTGTGAGTAAATTCTTTCACCCACCTTTATTCACCAATAGCACCAATAGCTTTTGTTTGTGTGTTTTTTTAAGGTTTTTTTTTTACTTATTTTGTTTAATACAACAAAAAAGTATAATTTCACAAGGTTTGAAAATATCTTTAATATAGTATAGACATGTTGAGCTTATTTAAGTTAAATTAAGAATTAAATATGAACCGATACCGTCATTTATTTATAATTTCTCGACAGAATGGAATAATATATGATAATTGTTTTATGACTTAGTACCTTTATTCTTTGATCCGATGCAAACGTTTGCAGTTAGTTAGTTTACAATAGTTAGTATTTTATAAAAAAAAAACAGTACTGCTTTATTACAAGGTACTAAATGTAACATACAATGTATGTTTATACATTCTATTATTTGCTTTTTATTTAAATGCCTTTTCAATTTTATATTTATTTATTCAAAATGTCAATATTTTTTATATCAAGCAGTCATACCGTGCAGTTTTGAAATGTCAGACTCCAGTTGCACGGTTCCATCAAGTAAGTCCGTAGAAATAGAAACATCGACAAAAAAGTATTTATATACTTTTTATTTACCTATAACGCTGATTTACTTATTTTTTCACTGAATTATTATTCAGTTATTAATCTAATGACATCATCTATCTATCAGGAGTCGGCACAGTTTTTTTTTGTCACACTTCTAAAACATTGGGCTTATGTTTTACGGCCAACCGCCTGCCGGACGAATTTATTTAATTTATCTATATTTAAAAATAGATGGAACATAATACAAAAAATAATCACGTGTCCATTTTCCATAAATGAATCCATTAGCATTAAATATAAAATGTTTGAACTCTAAAAAAATCTAGTTTCTAAGTCAATGCAATAAAAACTCAATCACAAGTTTGTATGAAGCCCTCTGCCAGTCACGCCTTACTCTGTTTTTTATCTTCATGTTGGTAGACCATAAACAGCTTTTTCTTATGTTTTAGGAATTAAAATCAGAAATAAATGAAATCGTGTTTAAATTAGACTTTAGCGGTTTAAATAATTAAAGTGAAAATAGAAAACGAATTTCCGCATTCGATAAATAGCCGTATATCGGAGGTTATAAAACATAAAAAAGGCACAAATAATCTCAAAACTACTGTCCTATATGGGAATCGAACCCACTGCCTTTATCCAAGTAGTCAGGAGCCAATGTACTAAGAGCCCATCAAATATTACTCAATAAATACTAACTATGCTTGAGCTTTTAATAATATCGTGCACTTAGTACCACTGTTCATTGCTTTACCCATAAACAGTATGGTGAAGCACAGCAATTACATTTTCCAATGCGCCATTACAAAGTAATTTCAATTATGAAATACTACTGACATCTGGAATTTAACGATACACACGGCTATAAAACTGATCGCTCTACCCACTTAGTTACGCCCCCCCTCCCCCCCCACGAAGAGGGGGCAATTGGGATCTACCGTGTGTTTAATAAGTGGGAGGTGTCGCGGAACTCTGTCATAGTGGGGAGTGCGTGCGCACGGATTTCGATGTGGTATGTGTACAAGTCACGAGCGATTAATTTTTTATCTTAATTTAAATTAAAATGATGTATTTTTAGTACGGAATTTGTTAATATATATATATATATATTAGTAGCATGTGAACTCAATATTAATGAAATAAAAATACGAACGACAGTTGTCGTGGCAACCATAGCTAGAAAAGAAATACCAGATAGATGTTGTCATGGCAACCAGCCAAGCATTATAAATACGCACCTCAAAACGAAACCATACACTTATCTTACTTAGATACTTCAATTAACTTCTATTAATTATATTTCAGTACTTATAGCATGTAATCAAGTTTTGTATGAATTATAAACTTTCATAAGGAAATATCCGCCCTGTAATGAGTTATCTAATAGATGCTTAAACTCAAAGTAATAACCTACAACGATCGATTAATAATTTAGATAATTATGCTTTATATTCAGACTTTGCTAACGGATTTTCATACAATGCTTTTATATTACTAAAATCTTACGTATAAGAGAAGAGTGGAGTGTGTAAGATGATATGTCAAAGAAGTCAGAAATGAGATGACGTGTGGTAGGAGAGAGAGAAAGGTATTGACATATTGAGACCTTAGATAAGAACGGGTATAATTAGAATACACCCAAAATTCTAATAATGAAAAAACTTTTAAGGCAAAAAAGATGCTTAACCTTCTATCTTTGAATCACGAATTTTTGAAAGTTTTGTCTTTAATTTTGTGACCGTTCAGTGGGTCCGGTGTTGTTGGTTACACATTACAGCGTCGGCAATTTTAGAACACGAATACAATGTAACATTGAAATTGGTTGATAAATGCGATTTCTATACTAATCTGATATATACACATGACAAAAGCATTTTCACCTTGTTTTTCCGAGCTCGCTTAAAATTATCCAACGCTTATAAATTGGACCATACAATCGTAATGAGAACATGACTTCCTAAGCGACTCCATTTACGCCATGTAATTCCCGACGCGGTCCACTCGTCTCTCTAAAAGCGATATTACAAATGAACTTAGATTTACTGGAGTCAAGTTATTAGTTTAAGATAAAGTAAGCGAAGGGATACATTTGTGCTAAAGGTTCCCATTTCTCATTGCTACTGCATGAGAACAGAATGAAGTTTCTTAATTATGTGATGATAATTACGCTGTTCGAATGATTTACTGGATGTGTATGTGTGTATATTATAGTGTGTGTGTTCGTCTGTCTGTGTCTGTGTATATTTATAAATATATATATATATGAATGGCGAACGCAAAAGAATCTAGTAGTTTCGAGTAGTATAGTTTAGAATCATGTTTTTTGAGGGATATTTACCATTCTATATTATATATTTCTTAACAATGTGTGCGACTGTGTACTATAGTGTGTGTGTGTGTGTGTGTATTTATAAATATATAAATGAGTGGTGTACAAAATAATTACTACAAATACAAGGTACTTTTCATCTTGAAAAAAAAAAACTGTTCGCGAGGGATAGGTAAAAAATAAGATGAGTCCGACATATTTTTGACCAGTGGACGAAGCCACTGGCAAAGCTAGCAACTAATAAATTAATCATTATTATTTTTTTTATTTAACATTCTGATAATTTATCGTGAGAGCACTTAGCACCTCTGCTACTATAATTCATTTATGAAATATCGTAAAATATATCAAGAGCCTGTAAATCTCTGTATGTCTGAAATAAATAACACACGTCTGCCAAATATGGTGATAAAATGAGAAACAATGGCTCGTAGGTGTATATACAATAGTGATGCGCTTATCGATATTTAACCCTACATTTCTCAAAATATTTACATACTCTACAACCTCTATATTTAAAATTGTTTTTCTTTATACGCAATAAAGGTGAAAAATACTGAACCGATTTGGCTAATTATTTTTTTTGTTGTTTGCTATTTTCAGGAGAATCTTATGAAAGAAAAAGTAAGCAAATTGCGCTGAAATTAAGAAAAATTAAGTAAACTCATGCATCATATTAACTTTTCTAATGTGACTTCATTTCTTTTGTCAAAACTGACATTTGACAAGATTGACCAAATACGAGGTGCAAAATATCGACGAAACAGATGATAAAGTTTTAAATGATTTTTATTCCAATTCAATATTCATAGTTAAGACAGTACATCTTTTGGGTAATCTAGTATAGATATAATATAAATATATATAATAATTGTTGTATTTTGCATTACCATGCAAAAAATAATCCTCCAAGTGATCTATCTAAACGAGAGCGTTTATCATCGTAACGAATATAGCATCTCAACGTTGAAATGTAGATCGATAAATCATAATTGCCATGTATCGATAGAACGTGTCCCGTCACTATGACGCGTGGTACCATAACTCAGAACCAATGACGACACTTACAGCTTCAGCAAAGTCATTAATGATTGTAAACTGATTTTAATGGGACAGAGATGACGTTTCAGATGTTGAATCACTTTGATCATTGCCGATTCTTGATTTATTATAAGCAATTTTGGCTTGAAGATTGTTATAGAAGTTTGAAAGTAAGTATAAATGTGTATATGAAGCTGGCTGCTTCCCAGAGATCGCAGGTTCAAATCCCTGATCAATGTATTTTTTAAATCATATTTATTTTTAAAATAAATATGTTATACAGGGCTGTACATGTTTATAAATATTTTAAAACAATAATTTCGGTTGTGGCATATTTTCAAAGTTAATCTGTACTGCAAAGTTAAAATATTGGTTAGCATTTTTGAAAGAAGACTAATAGGTGTCGCTACCGTCCCGATAAATGACAAATATGGATAGAATGCTACCATGGTAGCGATATGGTAGCTCAATTGGTAGAGCAACGGGACGGTTACTCAGAGGTAGGTTTGAATTCCTGCCAGTATCGGTTTATTTTTAATTCGAAAAATATTTAAATTGGTCAAATTTCTTTTTGATATAAAGCTAATTTATATTTTATTCAATAATGTATATATTCAATAATTAATAAGACCCATCACTTGCCAGCTCTACGTCGGAAATAAATGCACTTATAAATAAGCTCTACTTTATAGAGACGACACAAATTGCAAGTTTTCAACTCTAGATACGCATTTTTCCTTATAATTTCCAAGTCAGTGGTTGTAAACCTGTTCCAAGAGCCCTGGGGCTACTGTTTTGTCTTCATTCCAAGCTCTGGATAATAAGCGATAAATAGCCGGTATGATTTATAGCTGGAAGAGACAATGGATAGACCTGGAGATAGAGATTCTCTAGTAAAAGCACTTAATAGAATTAATATATTGTACTAGATGTTATTTTTATGAAATGACAAATAAAAGTTTTCTAAGTTTATAGTTAATTTTTAAGCTTTTCTGTGTCTAGTATAGCTTTACTGAATATAGAATAATATTTTTAATTTTGAAACTGCAAACAAATATCAAATTTTTACTAGATGTTTCTTTTTAGTAGTGTCTTTAACTTTATTAAGATACAATTGTATATAACGAAAATTAAGTTTAATAAAATATAAATAGAGTGGAGCTAATAACTTGAATGGTATGAAGAATGGTATAGGTTTATTGTCATTTATAAGCCGATTCCTCACTGCCATAATGATAATATAAACGCGATGAGCTGGTTGTAAATAACAATTATCTCAACTTGCCTTTATACAGACTTATTACGATAATATAAGGCTTCATAGATCTTGAAACGAAATGTCTTAAAAGCCAAAAATATTTAATAAAAAAACATATTTCTTTCAAATCACTGATATAAATTTCTAATTGTTTTTTCTGTAATAATATGGTTTTAAAAAGTTTCATTTCATTAAAAACCATAACGAAATGAATTTAATTTTACTAAGACTAAGCAGAAATAATATATACTAGATTTTTTCAGCGGCTTTGCCTGCGCTTTATAGGTAAAAAAAACTTGTTTCAAATCTGCGTGTCTTTTGTTCATAGCGGTTTTTATAAAAGTATCTTATAGTTAATTTAATATTAATATAGAATCATCGTGGTCAGTAATCAAACCTCCGACCCCTGGGAAACCGTGTCGTTCTGTTAATTTTGTTACCGTGCCCTTGTTTATTTTATACTTAATTAAATAATTTCATAAGCTTGACAGATCTAAATTATAGAAAATTCAAATCAATATTATATTTTGAATAAATCACTGGGTGAAATAAATATATTTTATGATAATTTGTTTTAAAGATATATATGAAATATAAAAACGTGTCTATGGTTTTTTTAATGTTGGAGTTGACCATAAACTAACGCTTTTTTATTGCAGTTCAAACGGTTAAATATAATCTTAAAAATACGACACAGAACTCAAGGTAATAATTTATAAAATTATCTTTGTTTGTCTGTTTGTTTGATTTTAATGAAGTATTGTTATACTTTCATGCTCTCGTAAAAAATAAACGAAAAACAGAAACTGATTTAGTCTATACTTACAACAAAACTTCTAGATGAATTTTAAAATAATTTAGTGAAGTGTTGGTTTATTAAGACTGGACATATATGATACATTTCACTCTTCATTCATTCATCATTAAATTAAGGCATATAAAAATTAGGTTTAATTACAATAAAACTAAAAATATAAAATTTAAACGATGATAAATGTTATATGAGTTGAGTCTGAAAAGGGGGTTGGGGAAATAAAGAACGCACAAAGGCGTCCGACAGCTGAGTTAATGAAGTAATTCAAATATATTGGACCTTTTAAAACCTATCCACATGACAATGATACGATTGACTTCAAATGATTTTAAATAATTTATTTATAAAGGGTTATCTAATAGAATTAAAAATATATATAATTATTTCCTTTTAGGTATGACTTATATTACATTTCTAACATTGAGCATTGGAAAAAAAAGAAATAGTTATTTTTTGGTGTTGTTAAGAAAGAGTTTGTATTTTTTTTTAATTTAAAGTATTTATGTATTTATATAACCATGTACTGACATGTTTTTTTTTGACAGTATTGTGGTTATAACTGTAATGAGTATACTAGTTGTAGATTTATTAACTACTAGATGCTGCCCGCGACTTTGTCCGCGAGGACTTTGGAACATAGAGCTCGTAAGAAATTCCTTCGCTCGAGCTTTAGTTGATAATCTTTATTTTTTAAATTGCTCTCCACGAAAAGACCTATTATTATTTCAAGGGTATAATATAAACATACAAAAACACAAATAAAATGTTACCTCTTTATAATATTAGTAAGTATCTAAATGAACAGATTAAAAAAAAAATACTGAGTATAGAAATCAATTGTTGTAAATAAATTAAAGAAAATAAAATGGTTCAATGCCAAAAAATAATATTTAAATGAAATATAACCCAATATAAATCAAAACTAAATTCAGCCTCATAATAAATAAGAAGCCACTGTAAATTATGTAGTATTTTTGATTTTTAACTAAAAATCTAAAGCGCACGAGGCTGGATAAGCATCGCCATTGTTTCGCTGCGACATAACTCATCTTGCGATATTTATGTTCGTATTACCACGTTGGGAAATGAACCGCAAAATGGATTAAACCATAGATACACTCTCCTCTATACTCTGTGGGTAGAGGGCGGGAAATATGTGACAGAAATGGCGTTTACCAATATTGAAATAATATAAGTTTGAATTACTGTAATGAAAATATAAATATTATAAAAAAAGATAAACAAAATGAAAAATAAAAACAAAACTAAAATTTCCATAAAAAAAATATTTTCTATATAAACGACAGCATTTGATCTTGTGTGTATAGCTTAGTTTACTCCTCTGAATTTCCAATCAATCAATCAGTCAATCATAAAACTTTTATTGTACATCACATAAAATATAATTTTAAGGATTCTTTAAAGATAAAAATAGTTGGAGATTGAAAAACATGGTCATATCCAAGATCTTTTTTTAATTTTATCCAATAGTTTATTCACGTGTACAAACATTAAAACAATTGCGTATACATTAATGCTGCCAGTACCCCTAGTATAAGTTTTGACGTTACGAAACGTTGATAATTTTCGAGAAGTCACAAAAAGAGTTCTTGTTTGTGATTGGTTTACTAACAATCACAACCAAATAATAACCAATCGCAACCAAGAACTCTTTTCGTGACTGCTCTAAAACTAACAAAGTTTCGTAACTTCAAAACTTGTATTAGGGGTACAGATGTTTTTATTATTTACAATGTGCAGACATGCATTTTGTCTATAATTTTTGACATTTAACATTATACTGTTAAAGTTTTAAGCGATCTGTCCGATTACAAACAGGTGGTAAGAAAAAAAACCACTCTGACAGTTTGGATTGGAATTAAATGAAGAAATAAAAATGGAGGAGCTGACAGTTTGAAGTATGACTCGAGCAAATATAATAAGCCTATTGGAAATAATATTAAATTATTGAAATATAATTTAAGTATTATTTTATTTTTAATAATGTTAATACCTTAGCCTGTCAAGTCCTACGCTTCCACAGATTACAGATTGAGTCTAAGTTATAGATATGTAAATAGTCCATAGATAACAAACTCCTTTGTGTGCTGTTCATCATCTTCTACTTATTTATGGTCGTATTATGACGTCTGCTCGTAAGTCTAACGTTAGCGCGAATAAGTGTAAGCTATATGTTATAAATACATAGTGAGGTGCAAACATTTATACAAATATTTTAATATTTGATATTTTATAGAAATGTACGATAAGTTATTGGTAATTGTATATTCTATTAGATAATAACCCTTTATGGATAGTATATAGAATAAATAAATCACTTGAAGTCAACCGTGTCGTTTTCATAATACACATTCGCGTTTCCTGATGGTCACAAGGTGGATGGATTTTAAAAAGTCTATTATATTTATATCACGCTTCAATTTTTATCTTAAGCTGTTGCCAGCGGCTTTGTGTGTTCCAACCCCCATTTCAGACTCCGGTCATACAAAACATAATTATTTAAAATGTAAACAAATCCATACATTTTTAGTTTTATTGTAAATAGAAACGATTTATTATGCCTTTATTTAAAAATGAATGAATGAAGAGTGAAATGTCCATTCTTAATAAACCCACACTTCACTAAATTATTTTAAAATCCATCTAGAAGTTTTGTTGTAATTATAGACTAAATCAGTTTTTGTTCTTTGGGTAATTTTTGTAAAATGAAAAAAATAGAAAAAAAAAACAATTAATCACTCAATAAAATTTAAAAAACACTTTTATCAAAAGTTATGTACAGATTCCGAATCTTACTTTTTTATTATATATTTACGTATATATAAATATACGAGCGCTACAAAGTAAGATGTCTTTTAAAGTAAATTAATAGCGCTGTCACTAGTTATACAGAACTATAAATATAATTTAATAAAGAATCCACTCTACGTTTAATTATAAAAGAAGTAATCAAACCAGAATCATCAAAATTAATATAAATGAAAATTCAATAATAATTTATTCATTAATATTAAAATTTAATATCAAAACTTTGGTATTACTTTTTAAATGTCGGCAAAGTGACAGATACTTTGAGGCTAGACTCTACCTGTCATTTATAATAAACTTTTTACAATATAGAGTATCTTTTTTTTAATTATTGTGTTTTAATTGAGAGTAGCAAGAGTAAGACTGTTATGTCATTATTAATTATATGATATGATATGAAGAGGTCATCTGTCAGAGCATGTGTCAAAATGGGTAAGGCGTGTTCCTACCTAGCATGTGTCCGTAATACAGGTACGTCTTGTTATAGTAAAACCTTCATTGATTAGATAATGTATATATAATACTTTGTTATTATATAAAGTATTCTATTATTAGTATTATAGCTTATGTACTTGCATTCCTGTTGCACTTTTTGAATCTTTAAGTCGGAAAAGAAGATTGAAATAGTGTAGAAAATTTGATTTATTATAAAAATATATTTATCAGCCTATTTAACGATTCTTTTGTTTTTTTTAACATCATACTTAAGATAAAGATGTTTAAAATTATCTTGAAACATTTTGAGATTATTCAATTTATAAGAAGACGTACGTTACGTGATTGAAATATATAAGACTTATAAAATTTATAAGATTTTTAAATTACTAATTTTTTCTTAGTTTTTTTCATTTATAAGAAATAAAGAACGATATACTATACTCACATTTTTTAATATAATGTAATTAACGATTCAAAAGTGCATGTAAATGCCAACTTGAATAACCTTCTTTTTTTTTTATAAGTAACACTATTCCAATGGTGCTTCTGTTAGAGTACTTTTAAAGTTTATTTTAAATTACAAAGATATTTTTTATAACTAACTAGATATTCAACACACCGGTATCTCTACATTTACCATAATAAAATGTAGAGATAACTCCGCATCCGTGACATATGCACCGTTTGCTTAGCTCTACCACCTGCTACCCACGGCTAAAACAATAAATTATTTACATACAAGCACCCGTCGCCATTTTGACACGATTATTGAACATTGTGCGCTATAATAATTAAGCAGCCGTAATGTCGGGTGGAGTGTTAAAATATTGTCTTTTAATTTAAAATAGGTTTACATTTTACTTATGAAATGTCAGACTCTTATTGCATGGTTCCAAAGAGTATTCATGGAGAATGAGAAACTATATGGATACTCTTTTACTTATTAAAAAAAAAATTTTTTTTTCATAGTATTGAGTCATAATTGACAGGTGACAAAAAACTGTATTTCACGTAAAGTAACAAAAAAGAAAACTAAAATAACTAACCACGCCACTAGTTCTATAAAGCTCTAAAATTTACAAGTGCTTGAACGATACTTACTTTAAAAATAATACTAATTATATCTTTCCTTATCTTGGAACTAAATTAAATAAATAATAACTTGGAATAGATTGATATTAATGTAAAACTAATAAAAATAAATCATACAATTTTATTTGACAATATATATATTTATATATTACAATACACTCTATGCATGTATTTTATTAATTTGCATATTTTTTGATATTTTTACCTATGTATAATATTTGAATTGGCTTATTTTTTTAAATAATAATAATCGTAAAAAAGATACGAAGTAATAAGGCTATATTATTATTGAGTTAACTGATTCAACTATATTTATTGATTTGCTGATACGACTCTACCTCAAAGAGTTTATTATTTGAATATATATATTACAAAATAGTTTCAAAATCAGTCATTACATTTGAAAGTACTTTAAAAACGCCTTGTTAGCTCAGGTGAAGTTAGAATGCCAGATCTAATCAGTGTCTTGTGTCAAAAAATAATGACCAAGAGATCCATCTCCGTCAGGAAACAGTCTCCCAAAGGCGTACACACATAAATACACGCAAACCAAGATAACATGAATTATAAGTAATGACTTGTTTCAACAAACATGAGTATTATATAAGCACTTTAGAAACGTAACTTGTGGTCCGTTTGTATTTAAAAAATATAAGAAAAATTATTGGTGAACTAAATATTTTAATTTTTAAAAAAGATATACTCCAAAAATATATATTAATGCGTTATCTTTTTAATGTTACATGCTAGAAAATTAGAAACTTTTGGTTATAAGAAAGGTTAATAAATCCAAAGGTTTCCCTCGTATGAAATAGATAAAGTATACAATATAGTATTCCTCATTACCAAAGAGTTTTATGATTAAATAACAAAACAACAAATCGTTGACTTTTTTTATTTCTTAATATTATATACATACTGACATACAGCTTAACTCTACTTATTTTTATCTATAATCATCACCCATCCTTATCCCAATTATTTAGGCGCAATGTCAACCTCTTCCACGTTCTTCTATTCTACGTCATCTATAAATTAGATTTGAATGTTACAATATGAAAAAATATTTATTTTGGTATTTTTAAAAGACAAAACGATATACAGAAACACATTTTCTCTACATCTTAAATGTTATGTTATAAAACCTCAAACTATTTCACTTATTCCTAAGAACAGGATAATTTCGTACTTAATTATACAATATCCTTCTACTAACCCTTACGCCAATAACATAAATAACGCTCAATGTTACCAACATCTCAAATAAGTATTTCCGTACCAGTCTAACGATTAAAATTATGATTTATCACATTATTATACGTCTGTTAAAAAGGTTACATTATACCTTTACAATAATACCAACATTTGCATATAAATTATCAATTTCCATTAGGCCATTGAACATAAAAATATAAATGTCTGTAAGAGCTTCAATTTCATATATACATTTAGTTGTTTATTTATTTGTTCAACTTGTTCGTACATACATGGTCATACAGTTATTACTTCATTATATAACTATATATTATACTTTCAAATCTATTTTAAATTGTGTTTGTGATAAATAAAACAACATATATTAATGTTGTTGTTGTTGTTGTTTGTCTGTGGCTTATATTAATTTTATGATAGGTATATTTTGTTAAATGTCAAAGTTTTTATTTTAAATAGGCATATATTGCACTTATGAAACGTCAGACTGTAGTGCGGTTCAAAAAAGGTCCACGGAGAAGAACAAGAACCTCCATACATTAAAAATAGTATTTATTTTTCATTTGCTAGTTACATTAAAATCCATTATTTGAACAACGAATTTGGAACCATAAAAAGCGAAAAAGAACTATATTTACAAAGAACTGTATTTTTTATATTAGTATTGGAAAAGTATAATATGACTTTAACATGGAAGTTGCAGATGGAGGAACTGGGAGGGATGAAGAAGGTAAGGGTTTTAGTTAATCTGGCCTATCACGCATCTTGAGAAGCATACCCACCTCAGACCGAACTTCGGTGAGAAGGTGGTACTACCCATAATAGATTGAGTATAACTAGTCTTATAATATTAATATATTCTACCACTTTCAATAACTCTTGTCCTCCTCCGAAAATGTATTTATTTATAAAACACTTTATAATTTTATTATATAACTTTATTATTCCAACATAAAAAAGTTACAATTGGTGGACTTAATGCTAAATAGGTTTCTATGAGAGTAAACCTTAGAGACTTACAGAGAGTTAAATAAATTGTGTTCTAGATTTTTTTTTAATTTTATCTAGGGACGTTTTTAAATCAAATTAAAATTGAACTGAATATGTTATGAAAAATAAATCAACACGAACACTTAAACCTGCGACCTCTAGGGCACCGTCCCGTCACTCTGCCAATTGAGCTACCGTATTGCTATCCGCTTTGACGAATCTAGCATTCTATGTTTAACGATGAATCTAGCATTCTATGTCGTTATAGGGATGGAGATGACAACTTTTAGATTTTTTTCGATGTTTATATATTTCTAATTGGGATAGGGATGCAGTTAAAGCTACCATAACGTTATTATAATTATATTATTTATTTTATATAATTAAAATATAAATACAAACAGAAAGAGAATAATACACAAAGAAGGGTATAAGTTGGTTTTAACGCTTCAAACGAGGATTATTCTTTTCTTCTTCGTGGGAGGGTTTTGCTCTTTATATACATACTAATATGTATAAGAAATACATATATTTTTATACATATAATATACATAGTTAACTAGTCTTTTAACGTCTTTTATATTTTTATATTTCATTCTTAATACCACGAAAAATATTGCATGAAACTATTTACTAACGTTACTTTTACTAAATTTAAAGATAAGAAAGTCATTAAAAAACATCATGCTGTAAATTAACATTTAAACGTCTGTACGACAAGTAGGGTGAGTGTTTTTATGAATTACAATTATAAATTGAATATTCAGCAGCGGTTTCAGTAATAAATGGAATACCACCGGCGTCAAACAAACGTTTATAATGAAAATTATTATTCACATATGTTCAGTTTCTAGAAAATGTTTTGAATAAAAAATATTGTGTAAATAATCGTCGGTTGCAAAACATTTGTTACTTAAGTGGTCGGCTTTTCTTAAAATATTTTTTTGAACTTTTATGGCAAGTACGTAATGGAACTAATGAGAATTTTTTTAATATTTAATTGGTAAGGCTAGTGACCCTCACTGTTGAGTGAAGGGTCAAGGGAGATGACATTTTTTGTGATATACGCAGATTGGAGTTAAAACTCTGTATGTGTACTATTCATAAGTATCTTAAGGCCCCGTTACAACAACTTTGAAAAGCGGGAGTTATTTAAAATTTAGTAAAAATATTATTATAGTACTAACTTTATATAATAACCATAAGTTAGAACTTATATTTATAATATACTTATATATTAGAAAGAAGACTTTGAACAGGATTAAAAAGTATATAGATCTGAGCTGAATTATCATCTTCTGTGTTCTTGATGGATACTTTTGTGGGCCTTTTTGTTTGTCCGTTAATGAATAAAAAGGTCTTTATTAAACACGCATTCATAATGCTAACTGTTGTTTGAAGTCTTGAATTATATTAACTAATGACCAGTTAATATAATTCAAGACTTCAAACAATATTTACGCATAACAATATATTGCAAAAACATAACCTAACAAACTCTTATGAATTTAAAATATCATTACCTTATAAGAATACATTTTATGACAATTTATGCAAACATTCGGCATTTTTGTATTTACAAAGGAAAAACGAAATTTTTTTCTAACTCCACCTGCCTTTACAATTGCGATATAGTTTATATTCCACCGTTGACGCTAGAAAAGGTTTCATAAACGCAAGCGACAAATATGTTAATATTTATTAGGGATGACTGTCTCGGTATCAAGACTATTTGAACTCACGATCACTCATGAACTTTTTAGT
Organism: Dircenna loreta; assembly: GCA_963555665.1. Taxonomy (NCBI): domain Eukaryota; kingdom Metazoa; phylum Arthropoda; class Insecta; order Lepidoptera; family Nymphalidae; genus Dircenna; species Dircenna loreta. Next base: position 1,061,061 of record OY743097.1, on the reverse strand, counting down.
TAGTTAAACGAAAAAACCCCATAATTGTGATAAGAATGAATAAAACTCATGTTAAATGGATACATTGTATGAATTTATTTTAAGATATGGAAGCATTTGTGTTCACTGATATCTTTGAGGAATGTTCTAACCCCTGGACTAGGGGTTTTTGTATTTTTTATCACATATTATAACATAGTTGATAGTAATTCCTTCTTGTCTCATTATCTACGGCATACCTATCCTCTTTATGGTTTACTTACTCTCCTATCTATATGATTTCATAGGCTAGGTACTGACAGACAGATAGACGTTTATTACATAATATAAAACACAGTGTAAGCTCTATATAAAATATTAAACACAGTGTAAGCTCTATATAAAATATTAAAAAGAGTGTAAGCTCTATATAACGAGTAATTATAGAGTTGTAGTTAAGACTCTTTATAAATACAAGTATTTTGAATGTAAACATTCAAAATAATTGTAAGCCTAAAGGGTTAGAAACCTTTAAGACCTTGTAAATGTGAGAGCCTCATAGAACTAATGGCGGCGTCGTTGATTATTATTGTTTTCATTTCAGTGCCGCCCTTGACTTAAGTTCTAATTTATTCTCACATATCAATGAGGACGATGGTGATAAACGAAGTTCTTTTCCAATAATTTAGCTGCTTCCAGAGCTTATTTGATGCTCGGCGGAGGTTCTGGCCCACCCGTTTCATCATACTTATCTCCTTGTTCTTGATCCTCACTTTTCCTCACTGTTGTAAGCAGGCAGTCGTCTACTTAAATATAGGTTTGAAGAACTTCTTTAAAATTGCAATATGCATGATGCCGACAGTTCATGACGGGCTTTTATAATAAAACGACAAAAGAAACCACACATTATTAATAATTTTGTCTTCTTAAAAGGTGCTTTTGATTATTTGTTTTCGTTCTAGAGAGTGGGTATAACACTATATAGAGTGTCTCATTGTATGGAAGACAAGCTAAAACAACTAAGGTTAAATGATTTCGCCGTTTTAGGGAGTTTGTCGTTAAATCACGTTACATGGAGTTTACACTGTATGTTTTGTCTGAGCAAGAGAGAGTGAGAAAGAGAAAGATAAAGAAAGAGAGGGGGGGGGAAAGTTATTATATTTGTTCACGATATACTAAACGATAAAACCTATCAATCTAGCCGCGCTAGTTTCAATTTTTTTTTTTACTCGCCTTTCACTTGTCTGATGGAAGAAATTTCTTTTAAAAATAAACATTACCTTTATATGATTCTATGTCAAATTGATATGCCTAATATGTTTTTTTTTGTGTAAATGGATAAATACACTATTGTAAATGTATTTATTTGTAATTTTCTTTTAGCAATAAATTTACTTAAAAAGGATTCCTTGTGTATCATAAAAATAATAAACAACCATATTTAACATTGTTGTTGACTATCTCTAGCTCACTCTCTCTTTTTCTTGTGAGTGTGAGTGAGTTATATAGTAAAACTACACTCACACCTATAAAGCATTATCTAAAAATAAATAAATATCTTATCCGTTCTTGACATTTACAAGATATTTTTTAATAATAAGTATGAATATTGATTATGGCATTAATTAATTTTAACAGGCCCTCTAACATTCCTGCAATTCTTATTTCAGAAACCCTTTGGTGCCAATTAAAAACAAATAATACTTTTTTATACTTTACATTCGTGTTTGATCATAATTAAATAAAATAAAATATAATTTTATTTATATTATTTAAAAAATTCAATGTTTTTATTCATTAGTAGCCAAGTAAATACCTACAAAGAAACTACATTTATATGGAAACCATTAAAATAACTTTAAAAGGTTAAAATAAATAGAATATTATATTGTATATCAAATAGATACATTTTGCAAATATGTTTGAAAATGAAACCCTACGGGAATATATAAAAATAGTTAAAACTATTTTTAACTATTTTTATATTCCCGTTATTTTTATAGTTCAATAATTCTCGTTATTTAAAAATAACGCGAATTTATTAACTATAATCTTTCAGAATAACTTGTTAGGAGATAGATTCGTTTATAATTAATTATGATATTCTTAAATGGATATTAACGGTCTTCAGAATATTCTTAATAACGCGTTAATAATATTTGAATTAAAACTAGAATCTAAATAAGCATAATTTACACTGTTATTTTGCTATTAATAATAAACTCATTATTTTATCAAAAATATTCCTCATATTATTCTTTGCTAGAACTTTCTGGTCACTCAGAAAATAAGCAGATGTCACCAATATACATAAATATATAATTGCGAAAGTATGTTTTTCAAGGAGGGTTTAAAACAGGGCGCAGGTTCGAATCCTTGTCGTATCGATTATTTTTTTTTTAATATATGTATGTCAAAATATTATTCAGTTGGGCTTTGTCACATTGTGAATGGAATATTAATCAAACAAATCAAATTTAATGTAAAAATAATCAGGCAAGTAGCGACACAATAGCTCAGTTGTCAGAGCGACGAGGCCGGACTCCAGAATTCGCAGCTTTGAATCATGTATGTATAGATGAGATTTTGATTTTATATTTTTGAATTCACAATTGTTTTTCTTAAAATACATTGACAAGAATAGGCTCTTACTAAGTTGATGCGCCTTACCACCTACATTTCCACTTCCCATCAGGTGGAATAAGTCAAGCGTCAACTTAGTTAAAGTCAAAAAAAACAAACCGTTCCATTCTGCTGCATGATTTCACGTTTCAGTTAAAATAATATTAACAACTAAATTAGTTAGTGCAATTTTCTCTGGATAGCTACTGATTTCTTTCCATCCATCCAATTCTTTTTGCGTGATTGACAAACAGACTTTCATATTTATAATTATTATAAACGTCAAATGCTTTTATAATTGGCCAATTACACAATAATTGTACCCACATGCACGTTATATTCTTAGTCCTTTTATGAATTCGTATTTATATTTTTTTATATCTGTAACACAGATCTTTACGGATAGTTTTTATTGTGTATTTAGAACGCAACGAAACGAAACAGACAGTAAGAGAAGTGAATTATATAAAGAATAAAGCTTTCCCTTCTTGAATGAAACAATTAATCATTTTGACAAATTAAGATAGCTTTGCTATGCTTTGAATTTACTAGATAATTGGGAATCGTTTTAAAGTTTTTCCTCATGTTTTTCTGGTGGTGGTTCTTTCAGAGTCAACGGTAGATTATATTTGCCCACGTATTTTTTAAAATTTTGATTAATTAAAATCGTTGTACTTTCTTATCGTATTTATTGCTATGGTTCTGTCTGTCCGTAAATTATCACTGAATCCACGTTTCTAAACCAGTTATTACAATAAAGACAAAGGTGATCTCGGTTAAACAAATAAAATAAAATATAATATTTACATTTACAATTTTTATTATAATTTTGCTAAGGAGTTCGCCAGATTACGAATAAAACTCGTAAAATTGGGTGCGGTTTAGATTATGTAATGGTTTGTCGTGACATAGAGTGTTAAGTGAATACGGCCGGATAAATATCTATATAATAGTCATGGTTCATGAAAGTTGAAATATAAAAATATTATAATTAGTTATGTAACTTAAGACAAGCTGAGTTTCTGTTACCAGCTCATCTCAGGCTGTGGCAACTCTCATAGCTGGTGGCAATTTGGAAATTGAAAAAGTGTTTTACATAAAACTGACTTTCAATAAATATTTTTTAAAATATTTATTGTTTGAATCCAAAAGCAGCAACGACATCTTTATGAAGGAAGTGAACTCAAACAGATAAAGATTTCCGTTTCAATTAAAAGAGACCAAGAAGGCGTTAATATACTCGCCTTCTCTCCCCTCCATAAGTTTGACAGGCTTTAGGGTGAGGGGAATCTAAGATTGACCTATCGAAAGCAGATGCCCTCTGTTAACCTGATACCCGCCTAGGGGTGGACAGTACATGGAAGCATCACGGTTGGTTGAGCCCGTCCCATGATGTAACCGACGATGTAACATGACATTTATATTTCTACTTGACCATTCATAACTACTAAGTGCATTCGAAAAAAAAAATGATATCAAATTTCATTTTAAACGAGCACCATTTTTATTTCTCTTTACGCAGACGAAGTGATCTCAAAGGCTTGTTAAAAATCTCTTTTTTTTTTATTTCATACACAACTGCTTTTGTCTTATTAAAGGTTCTCAACGTATTAATAAGTGCGTATTTTGTATGGCAGATACTTTATAACGTGACAGAATACGCAATATATTATTGCCATTTATATTAAATATTGTTAAATAAACAACTGCCCTTTTTTATTATTTGTCAGGCTGTTTAGTTAATATTCAAAATGCGAACCGACTCGGGCATGTGGTGTAAGATAACTTAAAGGTCACGCCATTTCAGTACAACCTAAATAATGACGACAACATTTTATTATTTGATAAGGTTGGCAATAATACCCTCATTTACACGGATGTCAATTACAGATATTTTATACATTAATGTACAAAACAACAGAACAGTCGCCATTTTTCAATTATAACTTATTGCGCTAAGCGCGGGAAAACCGAGCGGGGGGTGAGTAGCCCCCAAAGTCCGTCTAATAAAAAAACATTTTAGTCAAACATTAAGAACAACAAAAAAATATATTAAGTTTTTTCATTGGGGTTGACCGTTTAGGGTTGCATTTTTTTTAAACAGTTGTTTTGAGTTTTAGGGTTTTGATCTAAAGTCTATGTTAGTCGTTACATCACTACCGCAACTACGACAATCACAGAACACGAAAACAAAGAAACATTAAAATAGCCATATGTAAAATATACAAAAATATTTTCGCCTCGTTTTGTAGAAATTAGTAAATTTGGTAAAATATTTTAGTCATAGAAAAGACGAGATATGTTTTGTTGTATGAATACTTTAAATATTTTTTTTTTATTTCAAGCCGAATAATTAAATAAAGATTTTTTGAACAATATAGTATTAATTATTATCTTTTTAAAATACTGAGTAACAAAAAAGAAAAAACTATTATATCACTTAACAATTTAACAACATTAATTCAAAATATTGTCAAACATATTGATTGTTATTAGTAAATGATTATTATTTTATTTGAGCATAAATTAAAACATTTATTTTGAAACATTTTTAACTTTATTTATATTTTAAAAGATATATGAGATAGAAAATAGACGCGCACACAAGTATCTTCAAATTCCGATTGATACTTAGATCGTCGATATTGCAAAAGTTTACCGGTTTTTAGACCTTCACCATCAAGTCTAAAAACCTCCCGTCGGTTTGTCATCCCTACTTTGAAACGCGTGTTCGTGAAACTTTCACCAACACGCATGTGTTGTCATTTTCGTCACGTATACGATAAAATATGATTTTAAAATAAAGACAAATATATTTTATCTTGTTCCACAACATATTTTAAAAAGTCAAAATGTAATTATTAATAACCACTTATCTAAATACATAAGATACTGTTAAATAATGACGTATATGTATAGAATTCTAAGTTCATTGAAGCGGTTAGCGACACGGTAGCTCAATTGAAAGCGACGGCACGGTTTCCAAGAGGGCGCAGGGTCAAACCTGCTTGTGTTGATAAATTTGTCATTATATATTAATTTAATTTAAATAACATTAAGTTGTTTATAGACAATTTTTAATATTTTAGATTAATAAATTAAAAAATTGGGTCATAAACAATAATATAAGAATAGGCAAATCAGAATCTCTAGTACGAGTTTTTATATTACGAAACGTTGATAGTTTTCGAAACGAAACGAGTAGTTTGTTGTAATTGGGAGTTATTTGATTGGGATTGTTAATAAACCAATCACAGCCAAAACTCATTTCGTGACTGCTCGAAAACTTTCAACGTCTTGCTCTATGAAAACTCGTAGTAGGGGTATAGACAATTTGATAGTTTTCGAAACGAAACGAGTACTTTGTCGTGATTGGCAGTTATTTGATTGTGATTGTTAATAAACCAATCACAGCCAAAACTCATTTCGTGACTGCTCGAAAACTATCAACGTTTTGCTCTATCGAAACTCGTAGTAGGTATAGACAATCAAGATGTCTTTATATATTTCGTCAGATTTGATTCGAAACAGATGCACGGACACCTCTATACAGTTTACTAAGTCGCGTATGATAAAGTGTATGTATATAATTATTATATCACGATAAAATAATATTTAACGTTCAAGTACACGATTCACTGACTAACAACTAATGAATATTGAAAAGTATATTCATTTTTTATTAATTAGTTTCCATTTTTTTGCAAAAAACTATCATGTTATGAATATAGAAACGCAATACACATTTCAATTCGAAAACTATAAAAATAAATTGACTCTTATTTATTAGTCTTCTTCCTAACCTTTTAACGCAAGGTGGTGTTGGGGTTGGTATAGTTTAGGGCAGTAGTCGTGGGAGTGGTAGGTGGTAGTAAATCGTACTTACGTCTCTCCCACTCCACTTTATCACTCATCTCATAACTTATAACAGAATATGGTAAATTAATAGTTTATTTATGTTCGTAGAACTATAATTTTGTAACGTTATTTGAAGCGGAGTGTGTAATACATATATAAAGAGTGTAGCAATTATTGTGAGTATTTATAAGTGGCTTCATTGCCTTGAAATAATTAAATTATTTATAAATTAAAATGTTATAACTATACACTTATAACCCTTGCATATTCAAGATTGAACATTCCAATACTGTTATTTTCAACCTACCATACAAAGCATATCTTAGTTTTAATGTTTTTAATAGGGTTATACACTGTCTTTGTTGTTATTTAATACTAGATGGCGCTGCAGTGTATCCTCTATATATATATATATATATATATATATATATATATAAATGTTGCATATTTAAGATTGAACATAAATAAATATATATGTTCAATCACGAATATGCAAGGGTGTAACATTTTGTATTTATAGTAATGTAGTACGAATTCAAACTGATCTATCTTTGAACCAAAATTGAAGTATACCTTTCTAAAATGAAAATTCTATTTAAGCTTATAAATTATATCTGATACATTTATTTGTTTTTGTTATGAGTATACTCGTAGTTTTGTTTCACGTTTCAATCATTTTTAAGTTTAATTATAATATTATAATACCTGAATCTACATTAAGTAGTGATATATTTATTTTATTAGATTTTTTTTGAAATGTCATTGTTTATGATATTGTATTTTATAACCGTCTAATATTTGTATCCAAAAATAGCATTTTGTTTTTTACTTTAAGTAAAAGTATCAGCACAATTAGATACCCTTTAGATTTTAAGTAAAACTTCTGTGGTTCTGGTTTTTATAAAGCAATGTATAAGTTATACGCATGGAAAGAGTCGCAGAATGCCATCGGGGTGTTTTGCGATTTATCCAAGGCTTTTGATTGTGTTGCCCATCAAACATTGCTATGCAAACTTAACCACTATGGTGTGCGTAGTGTTGCGCTTGATCTTATTGCCTCCTACCTTGATCAAAGAGTCCAGACGGTTGATGTAAATAATTCTAAATCAGCTGGTTCTTACCTAAAGATGGGTGTTCCACAAGGATCTATTCTTGGCCCCTTTTTATTCTCATTATATATTAATGATCTGCCCTTTTTCGTAAAAGGTCTATGTGACATTGTACTTTTTGCTGATGATACCTCACTTATTTTTAAAGTCGAGCGTAATAGAACTAATTATGAAGAAGTTAACAGTGCTCTGTCACGTGTTCTTCATTGGTTTGAAATTAATAATTTGGTCTTAAATACTAAGAAAACTAAATGCATGGAGTTTAAACTTCCTAATGTAAAAAGTCAAAATAGCCAAATAAAAGTAAAAATGTAGCCTGCTCCTTAACAATGAAGTGTTGGAACTAACTAACTCAACAGTTTTCCTAGGTATAACTCTAGATAAAAAGCTCCAGTGGAACCCCCATCTCTCAACACTCTCAGGCAAACTCAGCTCCGCCGTCTATGCAATTAAAAAAGTAAGACAATTAACGGATGTTAATACGGCTTGATTAGTTTATTTTAGTTATTTCCATAGTATTTTGTCTTACGGCATTTTATTATGGGGCAGTGCTGCTGAAGTAAATTCTGTATTTATTTTACAAAAAAGAGCTGTGCGGGCTATTTTAAATTTAAAAGCTAGAGATTCCCTGAGAGATGTTTTTAAAGAAATCGGCATTCTTACGGCCGTTTCTCAGTACATATTTAATAACATCTTGTTTGTACGTCACAATTTGGATACATATGAAAAAAATAGTGACAGACACCCTATAAATACAAGAAACAAAAATAAACTCTCAACGCGGAAATATCGTCTTCAAAAAGTTAAAAAATCCTTTATGGGTTTGAGAGTACGCATATATAATAAGGTTCCACAAGATATCTTAGACCTTCCTTTTCTTGCTTTTAAAAGTAAAATTAAAAGTATATTGTTAAAAAAACTTATTATAGCATACAGGAGTTTTTGGTTCATCGTATTTCGGTCAACTAAAAGGTTAGGTTGTGGAGCTTTGCTTGTTGACTCATTTACGGGATATTCTAATGTATATATCAAACATTGTTAAATTGTTTTTAAAAGAGCAACTGTTGAGTTTCTGGCCAGCTCTTCTCAGCAGAGCCCCATTCCGAGCTGGTGGTAGCTTACTCACGGACTGACATACTGACATACTATACTGACATTTTTTTTTTTAATGTAATGTAATGTAATTGACGATTCAAAAGTGCATGTAAATCCTACTTGAATAAAGATATTTTTGATTTTGATTTTTTGATACATATTTAAGCTGTTTTAATTCTGATATAAAAAGAAACAAAAGATATAAAAAGAACCATCAGGATTACAGAATTTACTTACTTAAAAAATATATATCAGTAGTAGTAAAAAAGAAGTTTGAAAGCGTATTAACTTGTTAGCTTGAATTTTACCAGTAGAAGATATATATAAATCAAAAAACAAATATATACAAAAAATAAGTAATTTAAATATATGTTCAATAAACGTTCAAGTTTTGCGTAAACTCAATAACTATATAAAAACTTGTCTCAGTTATGCTATTGAGAGGAAGCAATAAAATGGTCTGGAATTAAAAAAAATATTTGAAGAGTGTTTGTCCTCAACATTGTATCATACTTCTATAACTACAGACAGACGTTGAATTACTATATATATGTAATTCAATGTCTGAGACGCGATGAACGCGTTACATAACTTACATACTCTACAAGGATTACTGACATACAGCCGCGTCGTGTTGCGAATATAAAATAATGTTATTATTTTTGGATATATATACTGTATTCTATTTAAAATCATTTATTTTTCTGTTTCTCTTAAGAAATATTCAGAACTATATTATCAATTAAAATTATATTTAACAAGAATTTATTCTTTGATACTAAATCTTTCTTCGATACTATTTTGGATTCTTCGATACTAAATTTCATATTATACACTAAATGTCATATTTGAGTTTGAGACAAATGTATGTAATAAAATATATAAAATGCTATTTATATATATTTATATTTATATATGATTGTACTTCCTTAGCATGAAATATAAAATCGATTTAAAAAAAGTTGAATTTTATGAAACAAAAATGTATTCTAATTAAAAAATATCTTCATTATTTTCAAAAGAATGCATGCTAAATAACAAACTCACAATAAATACTATAAAAGTTACAATAAAAACAATAAACTCATAAACGACAATAAAAAATTAACATTTTTCTGCCGATATATCCTTAGGAATGTTTTGAGATATGAATTTTCATTCATTATTATTTTCCAGTCGGCCTACAATGCATGAAAATGTATGTAAAACATTCAAACTATAAATATGGATAAAAATAAAACTGTCCTGAATGTAACTATGCATTATTCATTAAAATATACGACGGTGTGTCTCTACTAACGATAGGACGACAGGACGCAAAGCCACGACGCGAACAGGAATATCTATATAACAACGTAGAATTTAAAGTTTTTACAGTCATTCTTTTAAAAATGCTTTGAAATACAATGTATGCAATGTACACAAAAAATATATAAAATCTGTCCAACAGAGTCATCACGTTCGTATCCCAACGATGTGGCGAATTATCTCAATTCTTTCCTCTCTCTTCTATCTCTCCCTTCTATGTCTGTCTTCTATCATACGTCATCTTAGTGTATACTTGCTTCTTTGACATATCATATTACACTTAATTTATGCCCTCTTCGTTCGTCTTATGACATGCAACAGAGAGAGAAATAGAGACTCTGATTCACATAATAGATTCCCACTCTTATAACTAAACTTTCCTTAACTGTACAGTAACTGTCGAACAGAGTATGAACTGCAACTGACCCACAGGGTAAAAATAAAGATGTATTCCCACTTATTGAATCATAGATTTTATTCTTACAACTAAACTACTTAGCTAAACTGTAATGGTCCACCGGAGAATAAACTGTCACTGTCCAACAGAGTACAGATAAAAAATGTAGAGTCCGACTTAAATCTATGACTTCGTAACTCAAGTCATTGTTTGATAAGTTTACGTTTGGAGTATTCAGCGCTAATGAAGGTGGCGGGTCTGATGTATATTAAAGGATTACCGAGGCGTGGAAACAAATGAGAAATAAGAGAACATGGGATGCACATTCATTTTAGTAACAGATTTAGATGCTACCTTCAGTCTTAAGGTTTCTTTTGTTTACAATTATATATGAAACCTGTCACATGTCAAACGCATTACGTACGTGTTACGTACTAAGTTTTTAACCTGCACAGATAATTAAATTTTGTGTTACACATGAAATTATTTTCCAAAAATAGCATCCATCAAAATTGAAGTTTGTAATTTCTGCATTCATTTCAGTTTCGGGATTTTTATTTAGGAACAACTATTCATTTGGTTCCGTGAATCTGTTTATTCTAAATTATGTTCAGATTACAAAAAAAAATGAATTAAATATAATAAGAGAGATTTATCGATCTGCAGGATTTGAAACAACGACCGCGGGGAAATTGTCCCGTCACCCTGCTATTTGAGCTACCGTGTCACTACCCACTTTAATGAATCTAGCATTCTATAATTAATCGTCTTTATATTTCTTATCGGAGTAAGGCAACATCTATTTATCTTCTTTCCATTGCTGTTGGGTTTTTAACAAACTCTAAAAATAAATAAAACTTATGTCATTGTCATATAAATATAATAAATTTTACATTAATGTATCTCTACATTTAAAAATAGTAGTGTTTTTTATAAAATAAAGTAATAATATAATTAGGGTATATCAGCAATTTTTTAAATGTAGAGTCGTAACTTTATTGACTTTTAAAATCTGTAACTAACTGTATTTAATATTTTTTTAATAAATTAATATTATCTGATATATCTAAGTTCAAAAGAAACAGCACTGGCCAAGCTCTTATCTTTCCCATCTATGATCCAAGAGAATGCGATCTTTATGAGCGCTCTTTAATTCACAGCTGGAAGCTTTAATGAACAGCTGACTTTTAATTCAATTACACGCTATTGACGCCCTGTGTAATCAGGTGCGGATACAGAATTTGATAAAGGTCGAGGGAGTAATTTAAATAAATATGGAGACAATATATTTCGCATATAATTCGTTCTACAAGAAAACATGCACATACAGTCATAAAAGCGTAATAATGATGAATAAATAAACTTATTTTTATGACGACATAAATAAATGCTCTTTGCCTGATGGGGGGGCATAGCCTCCCTTGTTCCTCCCCTTCCCCACCTCTCTCTGCGCCTGTTGTATCACCGGAAGTAACTTAAAGTTAGTTATTTTGCTCGTAGTTTAAATATTGTAACGCGTTTAATGTGTCATAATTCATATAGCTTTATATTTAAATACTTGAATACATATCAACTTTGAAAATATCTATAAGCACGTATAGAGCTTATGTGAATATTAAATAAATAAAGAATAAAAAATTAATGGACAAGGGCCGGAATCGTTATACCTTTACGGTGAATTTCTAGCATTCCATATGTTATATTCCCTTTACCACCTATTACTTACACTTCCTACTACAATTTTAATTGCCATTTTATATATATACGATATATATATGTATGATATATATATATGATATATTTTTATATATATATATATATATATATATTGCAGTGCAGAACATCTACCAAGGAAAATTATGGCTACAATCTTCAAATTTTAAATCCAGCTCATCTGCCAAAGAAAACAATTTATCACGATGGGAATAGCTGGCCCACAATAGCAGCGTATAGCTCCAAAGATAAAAATAATTGTGAAAAGTTGGAAGAGGAATTCATTTGAAAGGGGTTCCCATGTTACAACTAAGATTACAAAAAGATACGCAATATAATACGTAGCGCGATTGTAATAAAATTCATAGTAGTTTATTTACTAACAAATAGTTTTTTAAGAAATATTAAGTTTAGCAAAGGATTTATGGAAGCTACATTAAGCAATGTTACCAACCTTACCAATATAAGTAGGAAATGAAGGGCTTTTTTTATTTTTTTATGTAGTACAGTGAAACCAAGTTGTTTTTTTTTTCAATTCAAAGAGGTTTTAATTTATACAATTAGACACTTTTAAATTTTAGTTGTCTCATTTACAGAGGTTTATTGGAATGTTGTTATTCCGTAACTGCTTTATCCTTGCTTTTGCTTTATGCTTTTGCTTTATATTATATATATTTATTTTTGTGATATATTTACGTTTGGACATTTTGTGACATTTTACTCTCTTATTTGTAGGTCAATATTTGAGATAGTAGTGACAAATAAAGCACATGCGAAAGAAATTTAAATGTTAGTAAACAATGTCGAAACCTGTCCCAACCAAAAATCAAAATTGGCTCATTTATAAAGGGAATTGAGCTTTAGAGTCCCAATTATAGAGAACATCGAAAAGATCCTAAAAATCAAATGTCATTTAACAAGTAACATTTAAGTTGTTAAAAATAATCGAAGCTGGTAGCGACATGGTTGCTCCAGTAGAGCGATGGAACGGTTACGAGGTCGCGGATTGGAATCCTGAAAGTATCGATAAATTTTTCATTCCATTTTTTAAAATGTTCTAAATCACGAACAATATAAACTGATGTTATATTTCTTATCTAAATATAATAAACCTTGAGCTGCGCGTGCGCAAATAAACGATCAACACGATTTTGATTGGTTAAATTCTTCAATGACTTCACTGAATACAGTTACTTTTGAAGCTAAATATGACTTAGCAGTTACAACTGAATTTATTGCAACCCATTTTGTAAATAATAATATTTTATAGGTGCCAAAATTTCTAATGGAGGATACATTTTAGTAATATTAATTTTATAATTTTTTTTTTATGTTGAAAGAAGTTCTAATTTGCAAAAACGTGTCAGTATAGTTTGTTATAAGAATAAAAAATATTAGGTTTTTAATAAAAGAGTTTACTTTTACAGTATTTCTAATTTAGAATACATTTTTAGATATTAATAAATAAGGTTTCATATTTGCTTAAAAGATTTTTTATCTCCAAGAACGTGTTGCTTATAATATGTTAATGATTATTAATGATAAATAGTATTTTGTCATAATGAATAATATTTTCTCTTCTGTTCTTTACACACTTAACCAGCAAATGCTGTGCAAATTCATCTTCATCATTATTGTGTAAGTTTTATGATATTTCTAAGCTTTTACACTAGATTACAGAATAAAATTTACATCTAGTAATCACTAAAACTATATCTTTTTAATTATAGCACTTAAGATAATATTTTTCTCTTCTTGGTTTGTTTTCTCTCCGCGCAATGAGTCGAGTAGAATTCTAGCGTGAACTTTATATTGTTTGAGTGACTACAGTAATTATAACACACAGAAATATTACGATTACGGAATTTCCTTTCGTCTAAGATCTGTCAATCAGTTTTATCTTTAAACTTATAATATTTATCTGTTATATATAATTTACATGTGACGTTGTTTGTCAAGGATGAATTCTAAAACTATCTTTGTAATAAATTGATGATAATGATAATAAGTTTTTACTCCGTTTTTTTTTTGTTAAATATAAAAATATTACTAGTTACCATGGCATTATTGTATTATTTTTATTTTTTTTTTTTATTTATTTATTTATTTTTCCCAAACACAGAAAACAACAAAATTATACAACAATTTACAACACATTTAAAAAAAAAAAAACAGTGCAGGAACAGGAGTCCAAACTAGGTAGGCCCTGTGATATGGATCTCCTGGTTTCCCTTACCCTCTAGAGTCTAGACATTAACAAAATAAAATGACATAATATTGTGTTTGAAACAGTAATAATAATAAAAAAAAGACAAAGAAATATAATAAAATTACAAAAAAAAAAACAATAAAAAAACAACATAACAAATATGCTTATTTATTCAATTTGGAATACATTAAGATAACTTCGAGAGGTATTGAAAGGTGTGTATAAATGTGAAGAATGCATTACGCATCTATGAAAGATTAATTAAGTGTAACTTGAGTGCAGGAGTTTCTCAGTTTTCTCGTAATTAAGACCCAATAGCCATTTCGTTATAGATCTTTTTATTTGTCGCCTCGTGTAAGAAGTAATAGAAAACAGCTTATTTGCGTGATTATATAGTTTCGGGCCTTGGAAATCCGAAAATTTTTGCCCGAATCTAGTGCCTGATCGTGGAATATTAAATGTTATATAATTTCTTCTCTTTTGAGATTCCAGATACGTAGGATAATCTTTTTTATATTTATGCTGCTTAAGGATCGTAAAAAGAATAAATAATTGTCTAACAGAAAGAACATTAGTGGTTTTATATAAATCTTCAGTTGGATACAGACGTGGTTTAGAAAAACAAATTTTTAATATTAACCTTTGAGTTCTTTCTAAATGTAGCATGTACGTCTTTGCTGCTCCACCCCATGAGGTAACACAGTAAGATAAAAGTGACTGTACTAAAGAAGTATACACAGTTTTGAGCACATCCCTATCAGCTACATGCCTCAGTTGCTTAAAAATGTAGGAGAGCTTACGTACTCGATTAGAGAGGTTATTAATATGCTCCGCGAACGAAAGGTTTTTATCAATTGTAACACCAAGATATCTAACACTATCAGTTTGCTGCAGAACAGGACAGTCACAAACAAAAGTATTGCGAGAAAAACAAGAATGTGCTGAAAGTTGCAAGTTAGCGTTATCAGTGTGAGAATTGTTACGTATGGAAAATGAAATATACTTGGTTTTAGTGGCATTTAAAGTTAAAGAATTTGAGGCTAGCCATCTACACACAGTGTTAAATCCTGTCTGAGCAATTAAATAGGTGCTTTCCCAGGTATCACCATAGAAAATTAACGCAGTATCATCAGCATAAGAAACTATTCTGCAGTTTTCAAGGTCAAGTTCACACAGATCGTTTATATAAATTAAAAATAGTGTTGGCCCTAGTATGCTACCCTGTGGCACTCCAAAATGTGTAGGCAATTCCTCACTTATATATTCACCAATCTTGACTCTTTGAGTGCGATAGCTAATGTAATCTTTAAATAGATTCAACTGGACATCTCTTACACCAAAAGTTTCAAGTTTAGATATTAGAATCGGGTGAGACACAGTATCAAAAGCTTTTGCAAGGTCTAGGAAAATAGTGATACATTTCTTTTTGTTACTTAATTTATTGACTATAAAATTAGTTAAGATACTGACAGCGTCTTCAGTAGATTTACCTGGTCTGAAACCAAATTGTGCTTTGGATAGTAAACATTTTTTTTCAAGATAGTTCACTAATCTGGTGTTTATAATTTTTTCTAAAATTTTTGACATCGCGGGCAATATAGAAATGGGTCTATAGTTGTCTATACAGTCTCTAATCCCACTCTTGAGAATAGGAATAACTATAGATTTTTTAAAAGCTTTAGGGAAAATGCCAGTATTCAGACACCGATTAAATAAGCTGGTCAGGGACCGTACAATATGGTTTTTTGTTAGTTTTAAGACCTTTGCTGGAATAGAGTCCCATCCCTGACTATTTGATTTTATAGCAGTTATGATACGTTCAATCTCAGAATAGTCTGTGTCCAGTAATACAAACGAAGAAACGGAAATATTTTTTCTAATAATATGTTTGGTGTCCGTAAAGTTGGGTTTGGGTATTTTTAGAGCTAAATTTGATCCAATATTGGCAAAGTAGTTATTTATATAGTTAACAGATTCCTTAGGGCTAATGTCACAATTTAGTAGTTCTTTGGCAATTGGATTATTCATTTTGCGATGTGTGATGTCATTAATTACAGACCAGAGGCTTTTCGTGCTATTTCTAGCTTTAAGTACTTCTTCTCTCTCATATTGTCTTTTACATTTTTTTAGTATGTTATTACAAAAATTCCTATACCTTCTGTAAATAATTCTGAGGGTTTCATTTCCTGAAAACTTTTTGAGTTTCAAATGCATCCTATCCCTATTCCTTATGCACCTCAATAGACCAACTGTAATCCAGGGTTTTAGAGTTAGTTTACTATTTGGAATTTTTAAATGAATAGTATTACTTAAAATAGCATTTTGTAAGTGTGTTATAATTTTGTCAGTTGCTAGGTTAAGGTCAACAATACTATTAATAGGACCAAAATCTACTTTACTAATGTCTTCAGCTACGTTATTATAATCAATTTTCCGTATAATACGATAATTGTTTGAAGTATTTTGTAAAAAAATTGTTTCGATACATAGAAGAGTAGCATTATGATCAGTGACCGTTGAGCTTAAATGAAAAGTTAGAGTATTTAGTTTAGTTTTTATTATAGTATGGTCTATACAGCTACTGCCTCTAGTTGGAAAATTATGAGCTGGAATTAAGCCATAGTATGCGAGAGTATCGAGATATTGGTTTGTCACTAAATCTGAATCACGAATATTTATGTTAATATCACCTACAATAATAATATTTCTATAAGAAGACAAACTGGCAAGTAACGTTGCAAGAGTTGTAATAAAGTTGTCAGTATTTTTAAAACAATGTGGTCGGTATATTGCTAAAACTACTATATTATTTTTTGGGAACTGAATCAAAAGACAGTTTGAATCTGACATTTGGGGTTCCTTAATAATACATTTCAATCCTTCTTTGATATATACGACTACACCGTCACTTTTATTATATTGTTGCGTTGTTCTGTAGCTGAAATAACCTGGTATCAGAGGTATATTCTGAACGAAAGAGAGCCAGCACTCAGATAGCACTATAACATCACATTGTATTTGCAATCTATTAAGTAGGGTAGATAGACCATTGAAATTTTTATTTAAGCTACGAATATTTTGTTGTACAATTTTTAAATACATTGTTTGATCTCGAATTATTTTTAAGCAATGTTCCGGTTCACAGACGAGACGTTCAGTTATCCTAAAGTTGTCTATATTTTTTATTAACAAGTTAACATCAGCGAATTTAGAAATGAATGATAATGAGTAGGACTAGTACAAAAACCGAAAAAAATTAACAATACAGCATGTCTTGTATTACATTGATTCACAAAATAACAGCGTTGAAAATATATTACATGAATTCCTGCAAGCAAGTGGGCTATGTTTATTATAGAATTGTGTAGAATTGATTGAACGTAGAAAAAGTTTTTTAAATGTACCGGTATTGAACTTAAGCAAAATAAGCATATTTCACAAACATTGTAATAAGTAACTAAATAAAGATATTGTAATAAGCAGTTAAGCATTAAACAAAAAAATACATAGAAATGACAAAACACACAAAATTTAAACAAAAATAAAAAATCTAGTCATTTTTTAGATTTTAGATTGATTAAATCTTCTTCGCTTTTAAGCCGAACCACTGGATCGCCTTCTTTAAGACGTAAGTAAATACCGCCAGGCGTAGCCCAGCAATACTTAAAACCATTTGAGAATGCATAGTCTTTTGCAAGGAAATGTAACCTTTTAATCCTAGGGGCAAGATAATCAGAAAGGTATACCTGTGATCGCGGGCCTTCAATATTTAGTGTTAATGTGCTAAATTGTAGTTCCTTACTGTTCTTATTGTATAACTTATATGAGTTAAGTACCCTATTTTTCAGTGAAGTAGATACAAAATCAATAAGGATAGGCTTTTTTTCCGATTTTGAAAACCCCCTGTAAACTTGACGCACATCTGTTGGTTGTATTTGGATATTTAAGGCAGCACCCAGGTTCACCACAATGTTACTCAAATCATTAAGTTTTTCTCCTTTATTAAACGGAACATTTCGCAGCTCAACCGTAGAAATTTTGGCAGTCCTTTCCAATACATCAATTTTCTGCTCTAATGACTGAATGTATAGTTTGTCTGTCTTTCTGTCCTGCTCTAACTGTGCTATAGTACTTTTCATTTCCTCGTATTGTTGTGAAATGAATTCAATGCTTATACATATATTATTGTTCTGCTCTCTAATTTCATTCACCGTTTGGAGTATTTTGTTATTATTCAAGTCTTGCGCTTCCGTCCATGATTTAAACATGTCTTGCATTTTTTGCACAAAAACATCAAAATCGTTGGAGTGTCTTCTTTTTTGAGGACGTAAAGAAGTGCAGTCATGTTTCAGATCAGATAAATTAGGGTCTGAGTTTGAAGATATAAACATTCCAGAAGGAGGTTGCAAGGTGTTTGTTTTGTTCGGTGAGCGTTTGACAGACATTATAGTAGGTTAATTTAATAATGTGAAAAATAATTAAAAAAGAAAAGGAATTTGAAATTTTAAAAAATTAAATTAAATATGATAATAAAATATTTAAAAAATGAAGAAAAATAATATAATAAATAAAGTATATTTTTCCTCCTCGGTCCGGATTGAACTCGAGTCACTCACAAGCGTAGTCTTCTGTCAAACGTAGGTACAAACACGCCACTTGTACTTGCAAGGGTATCACAAATTAGTGTATGTATACGGACACTAGCAAAGATTGAGGATGTGAACTTTGAACTTTCTTTGTTTCTTGTTACTAGTAACAACTTATAAATTATCACTTTTTAACGAACTATTTTGACTTCGGATTATTACTAATCACTAAACTATACTTTTCTAGATCCACAATTACACTCATACGCACTCTGAACTAATGGTTATACTTTTGACTAGTTTTTATATCATTTATGCAATTTTGACACCATAAAATGATTTATTAAGTAAAGAAACACTACAACACGACCATCCGCATCGGCAGTTGAGGGGGGGAATGATATGATATATTAAAATGTGTGATTTTATTTCAAATAGTGTTTTTTTATATTCTTATATATATATTTAATTTAAAATATTGTAATCTATATGTGTTAGTAAGAAACCAATAAAGTATATTTTACATATCACAGCAAAGATTTTAAATCAAAGATACACTCACTAAGAGTAACATCAGACTCTAGTTTCACAGTTCCAAAGTACAGAACCATCCACAAAGAAGAATCTACACTCCTACTCTTATTATACTACATATATATTCTTGGGTATATTTTTTTAATGCTTTTGATACTTTTTAACATAAACAAACTACAAAATATTGGAGCTACAATTGTTGTTTAACTAAACTTCGGTAAAAAAGAATAAAGTTTAAAAATATCTGAAAACATATTTAGCCATGTTAAACTTATTAAAATTTGTAATAAATTAATCGATATGTGCAGGATTCGAACTCACGACTTCTGGGACATCGTCCCGTCTCCCCAACAATTGAACGTGCTGCTACAGCGGCAATAATTAACGAATTCTATAAACAATCGTCTTTATCGGGACGGTGGTGACATCTATAAATGTCTTATAACATTTCTAACCATTTTTTCTAACTTTACAGTATAGAATAACATTGTAAAGATGTCAAAACTGAAAATAACGTTTAAAAGCTTCAACACAAGATTTAAATGTTTTGCCATCTGAAGCCTTTTAATTTTATTTATAAGTATAGAATGAAAAATTAAATAAATAATTAATTCGTCTTGATGTTTTATATACTTTAATTGTATTGTCAATCTAAATGTCTACAAATTGTCAAGTTTTAAATAAATTGAATTGCTATTCACTCCTGTAAGTCGTTCAATAATTATAATTTTAAATATATCTTTAAAAACCGCCACAATAAACATAAATATTTACATTTCATTTGTAAGCAATTATGGGTAGATAATGGGTATTGTATACATATAACAAATATATAAACATAATTATACTCTAATCGATAACAAAAAATGAAACCTTTTTGGTAATTTTATATATATATATATATATATATATATATATATATTTTAAATTATACACTGGCCGTTAAAATTCAAATACGAAGTTTTTATTGAAATATGACATTTATAAATTAAAACCACTATGGTATTTTATTCATATATGATTACTTCAAATTGTGTATACCATAAGAAATAAAGATAATATTTTCATTTTCTTTTTAATTTTTGCGGTAAAGTTTTAAAAAATACGCTAGTTTCTTGCTTCAACATTATTTATAAGTCCGTATTGACCAACGATAATGAAAACATTATAATTAAGAGCCAATAAAATTACATTGCCAGGTCGTTAAAGGATGGCCATCCATAGTTACCGTGCAAATTAATTAGCTCGGCCATGTTGGGCCACGCTGGGCACAATATTAAAACGAATCAATCATATTTCATTATTCGTGTGACATAAGTCAATCAAAAAACACTGAGGATTTAATTTGATTTAATCTAATTTAAGTAAAGTATTTAACGAAATAAAAATGCAATTTTGTTGCTATTTGTTATTTCAAACTCAAAATATATATTTGAAAGCGAAATATAATTATCTTTATATTAGACAGTTTATTATATTCAATATGTTTTTACGTACTTTTTGTTTCAACGTGTTAATATGTCCGTGTAGAGCAATGAAAACATATCAAAAGATTATAATTAACTGAACATAAAATTACCTTACCAGGTCGATTTTAATACACTTCCATAGCCCCTTGTTAAGCAATTTATTAGCTAGAGCATGTTAGGGCATGTTGGGCCATGTTGGGCCATGATGGGCACATTATTGAAACAAGATCGTATATGTATTACAAGAGTTCCATCACTTTTTTAATGACGCATGGAAAAGAACTGATAAACTTATTTTGTTCTTATTGAATTTTGACGAAATTTTCCATCCTATAATTTAATGATGATGAAATATCATTACTTATTTCAAGTTCATTGTTTGTTTCTTTGTTTTATATTTTAGTTTAGCGCAACCCCAACTATAATTTATTTCGTATTTCTAAATTATCTTACGGTAAATTATCAACATTCGAATATCTACAAACATAGTTATAAAAAACATGCCAAATACTGTAATGGTATGAGCAGTTCTTGGCCAGGGTATGAAATAAAATGAAATATACCGGCATCAAAAAACTATTCCTCTGAAATCGTTTTTGCCAAAAATTCAACCATCAAACATAATCAGTATTATTCATAGAATTGAATACCGTTTTTATAAAAAAAAAATAAAAGCATACAAAAACGTGATGCTGCGTCACGCACGATCTGGCTCAGTCAAGACTCGGTGTCTTTGACATCGATGACTGAACACTGAACAGACAGGGAAGTGGTCTTTGACAACGTCTTTCGAAATAAGATTGTTGTTACTTTGTTATGATGGCTTACCTTTTAGAGTTTGGATGTTTAACTAACAATTATTAAACCATTTCGTGTCTGCGCTTCTCTTGTTGGAATTCCAAGAATGCTGATGATGATTTAGTAAAAAATATAAAATAATGTAAAAATACAGCTTTATATTAAATCTCTAACAAAGTTTTGGAGTTTATGTTTCTGTAAATGTTTTTCAATTTTCTTTCATATATATTTATCATATTCAGTTTTTGTGCATAATGTTTCTATAGCTAGTTGGACTCACACTCAGACCGATCCCCGAAGAAAAAAAATTCGGAAATTCGATTTCTATTACTTTTCCTGAATTTAATGGAATGCTACAGTGAAAAAAATACTTGTGGGTACTCTTTATCTGATTAGATTATTACTAAGATAAGGGCTCCAATAGAATGCGTAAACAATTTCCTTAATTCTCCAATATGATGTCGTTTACTAACGCTTTCACGAAATCCAACATCATAACTTCGACTTTTCGGGGCTTCAGGGCATATGCAAGTTTTTTCTAACGTTCCAGACCTGGTTCTATATAACCGTCTTAAAACTTGCGAGTAAGAGATCTAGTTTTGCCGCTATCTTCATTAAATAAAAAGTTTCTAATTTACAACGACTTATTGATATGCAGAATGAACATTGGAGGTGACAATACCAAGCTTTGAGCCACTCCAGTTTCAATAGAAATAGGGTCGTATAAGCATAGTGAGATTAAAGAGTTACATAACTATAAACTTCGGGAAGATAAAAAAATTTAAACATTTATTACTATTACTTTTACACGGAAATAAAATATGATAATTAACAGTGAAAACGTACTCTGCTAAGTAAAATATGGTAATAAACGATCAATGGCTTGAATAGGCTGAGACAATCTCAGATTGTAGACAGATTACTAATTTCGCTCGTCAGAAAACATATCGTTATAAATATTTTAAAATATATAAATCAATATTAAATACTATAATTATGATAAATGAGTAATCATGGAATTTCTTACTGGTTCTTCTTTATTGATTTACACTTTCAAACGAACTAGACGTTTCATAAGTGCAATGTATGCTCGAAATATAAAACTTTGACATTGAATCAGCTTTGATTCTTCACTGTTCTAAAATGTTAGTACAATCACATGATGGATTTATTATTTAATATGGACACTTTTGTATGAACAAGTTTATAATTGAGATATAGATATTTTCATTGACTTCATTTGACATGTATACTATTTGTAAATAAATTCAATTTAGTTTAATGAAATTATGAAGTAGCTAAGATTAATATATATTTATCTGACGTTATCATTATTTTATTGATACTAAATTTATCATTATATAAATTATAGAATAGAGGCACATATTTTATCATAATAACTGGACTACCCCAATCTAAAACAATAAATATTGGACTAAAATCAACTAAGCTTAAAACCAACCGTGAAACAATAAATTATAATAAATTAAACAATTTTTCAATTCACTGAATATGAAAACTTAAATACATAAAATGTGATAACCGTTTTACTGGTATATAATTGAACCAGCTTGAATTGAACATAAATTAAATATAAATGAACTCAACGCTTGTTATATTATTGTACATAACTGGTTAACTATAAGGTACCTGAATGGTCGTAAAAATTCATGTCGTAAACGTGTACTTATTAAGATCAAACATTTCATCTTTCCTTTTATCTCCATACTATCTTTATAGAAATATCTATTTTTGGAATATATACAGAATTTAGATTTGAAGCTGCCATGTCTAGGTTATCGTCCCGTCGCTATGCCGATTGGGCTATTGTGTCATAATTTCATAAACCTATTTTCCGTCATAATATTATTATTATTATTGAAATCTTTATTGTACAAAAAAAAACAATTTCATACAAACGGCGGACTTAATGGTAAAGCATTCTCTACCAGTCAACCGATATAAACAAAAATATACAGAAAAATACAAGCTAGGGGTATAATAGGGATATAATAATAAAAAATAGAAAAAATAAACAAAAAGATTAAATACATGATACCAAATGATCAAAAAAAAAAAACGTAATATCAATAAGTAAATAAATAAATATAAAAATACACAAATTGTTAATACGTACATATACATACGTATACATACATACAGATACATAAATATATATACATATACACACACTTACACATATATACATATACAAAGCAAGAGTAAGACGATCGTGAATTAAAAAAAGTAAATAATAAAAATAAAATAGTAGTAAAAACACAAATGTCACTACGCAAATTAAAAGTCAAAAAGAAGATAAAATATTATTATTTAGATTAAAGACAATTATATATGTAATTCTCGATTGAGCTACACGTTAGTGGTAACGGTAAGCTGTAGCTCAATTGACAGAGCAACGGTTCGGTATTCCAGCGGTCGCAGGTTCGAATTCTAACCCTATCCATAAATTCTTCATTCTATGTTTTTATATTTAAAAATTAAATGTGGCGTCACAGGTTTATAGACAATTTCGAACAAAAATATTTTATATTTACACACTTATGCTTGATCATTTCTTGGAGGTTTTATTTGAGTTAAAGATAATTTAAAATATAAAAAAATTGTCAGCACTGTCAAAAGATGTAAGTGACTGCTTATGCCAGCTTCCATCAATCAGAAAGACGAGATCAGATTAACATGAGTTTGTACAGCAAATTAGTTGATTTTATATTTATTAGCATTCGAGAATTCTAACGTTATATTCAAATATAGTTTATTATCAATGGTTATAAAATAAGCCCTCGGTCTCATGTCTTTTTCGAACTTTTTTTTTCATTTTAGTTCAAAAAGGAGTTCAAAAAAAGGGTTCACAGCTCCATTCCTAAGAGACTTTTGTATTAGAATGTAATATCAATAATGATTCTTTTCATATATATTAACATATTTGTATTTATACTGTGTATCAAACCTATATATCAAATCACTTTAGAGTATATACATATATATATATATATATAATTTGTATACAAACTTTGCTGAAATTTTTTTATTTATTTATTTATTTAAATCTTTTCCACTTTGAATCATTCTCAGTGATCACTTGTGTACGTCAAATAGAGGTGTCAGGAGGGCCTATTTTGATACCATACTTATCGAAATAAGCCCTTCTGCAAAAACACCTCTGAACTTAAAGTTAAAATTACGAGGGTTCCAAACGCGCCCTGGTCTGAGAAGAACCACACAACAAACTCAGCCGGGTGTTTTTTTTTTATTGTGATCACTGTTTCACAAATGTCAATATAAGTAAAATGAGCAATTTACGAACAACTAGAACCCTGGCAATCAATTCACGTAGAAGGCTTAATAATTTAAGAAATAAAAATGAAAACACATGAACCATTGCCAGCAACACGACCAGTCACCGCAAGCAGCACCCGTTCACGAGCATAACGCAAGGGTCAGCCATCACCCCCTTCGCCATATTTGAGGGAGGGAGGGCGACCCGACCCCCAACGCTACCGCAAGTAATGACTTCTAAGGGAACGGTGTGATGCGGCCAGTTGATCGAACAAAAGTAACTAGCAACGTCAAACAAATTGCGCAGGTTACTAGTTTATCGCTACAATACAATTTATTCCCAGGCCATACCGTCGTTAATATAATCCTTTACACTATAATAGGATTTTTTTATCAAATTTCTTTTAATGTATACTTTAAATTTATTTAATGACAATTTTAAGGCTTCATTTGGGAGTTTATTATAAAAACGTATACAATTAATTTTGAAGGAATTTCCTATTTTTTGGAGCCTAGTGGTGGGCATAGCAAGTTTATTTTTGTTTCTGGTATTAATTTTGTGTAAATCACAATTTTTCTTGAAGTTATTAATATTCTTATGTACATACATTAGGTTCTCATAAATATATTGATTATGTACAGTCATAATTTTGAATTCTTTGAATTTATTTCTTAACGATTCTCGGGGCCTCATCTTATAGATCGCACGAACAGCCCTTTTCTGCAGCACAAATATAGCATCAATATCTGATGCATTACCCCATAACAGTATACCATATGACATGACACTGTGAAAATAACTAAAGTAAACTAATCTAGCCGTTTCAACGTTAGTCAAGCGGCGTATTCTTTGAACCGCGTAAGCAGCAGAACTAAGTCTGTTCGACAAATCTGAAATATGAGGACCCCATTGCAATCTTGCATCCAAGGTTATGCCCAATTTTTTTATTCCTTTAAGTAATTTCCTTCTTTATTTCACCGCCAGTAACCTTCTGGATACTCCCGAGGTAGACTATCAGAGAATGATATTTAGTATTAAGTCCGCTTATTGTAACTATTTTGTTGGAACAATAAGATTACGTCAATAATGAAAAAAAAATGCAAGGGATTTTTTTTTGGTGTCCTACTTTGCTGATTCTTTGACAATTTCATTCCGACGTCCGTTATTTAAGGAAAATTCTGAAAAGTGTGATCCCAACTATTTTATTATCTCCTTTACGAATTCTCGTTGCTTTGTTGTCTTTAACCATTTTTTGATTATTCGTAAAAAATATTTGTAATTCTTAATACCACTTTAAAAGTAATAAAAAATCATATAAATATTAAAAAGTAAAATATTAATTTGAATAGTAAAAAAGTTTCCATCATTTAAATTTAAATTTATTCTATTCCAATTATTTCTTAAGAATCCGATATTTTATTAATAAGTAATATTTATAAGATAATTGAAAAATTTTAAATTTGAAACATATAATGTAAATAGCTCATTTATTCACCTTTTATTGTTAATTAGCTGAATCAGCTTATCAGCTGAAGTTAAAAGAAACTGAATTATCTGTATGTCATTTTTATCTGAAACTGAATTATCTGTATGTCATTTTTATCTGAAACTGAATTATTTGTATGTCATTTTTATCTGAAACTGAATTATTTGTATGTCATTTTTATCTGAAACTGAATTATTTGTATGTCATTTTTATAGATACATTTTAGAAAAAAACACAATTTAAACAATTTCGTTCATTATTCTAATAAATACTAGTTCATTTTATAAGTAATATATTACTAGATAGTAATTAGTCTTCCCAATAATTATTTCATTATTTACTGCTACTAAAACTATCGATATATTTTTATTGGTTGCAAGATATAAACTCATGGAGTTTGTTAAGAAATTATAATTTACTGCTAGTAAAATTATTTTCATTGGTTATACTGTTGATGGTTTTGGAATAAACATTGCAGAATATGGACTATTGGATTTCATTAACAAAATATTTTAGTGTTTTTATCCAGCATATCAAGTATTAATTGCAGGTTATAAAGTTCTCTGCAGCTCATATCTTGGTGATACCAACCTCAGACACAGTACCATCTCGACAAACTATTAAACGAACTGAAAACCAGCGCTGGAGTCCTGGAGTCCTGGAGTCAACCTGGAGTCCAATACTCTTGTAACAGCCATGTATTTTTATATATCACAGTTGTATTTGTTTTTTTCTTGTTATAGAGTTTACAAGTTGTATTAGTTTTCTATATATATTTTTAATATTATTTTCTTTTTTTTTGTTTAAAGTGATGCCTAAATATTTTTTTAATTTAAGTTTATATTGTAATATGACTTTTCTTGCTTTTTCCTCCCCGTCCCGGTGTCCTTCATTCTATTCCTCAAACGCGGCAACGCGTCTGTGTGTATGTATATTTTTAACTACTTAACATCCGGAGAACTTGCTCATTTGCCACCTGTCTATAAAAAAAAATCATAGGAAAGAAAAAATGTAAGAATAGAAAAATATATATTTTTACTCGGCTGTACTCACTTCAATTATATCGCGATTTTGTCCGTCTAGTTTGGAACCCATTCGGGGTTCTTACTCATGTGCGTGAACTACCGCTGGTCGGACATAATTCCGACATAACTGATGAAGGTGAAGTCAGATAACATATAGGTCAGATAACCCTGACACAACAACGCTTAGATTAATATATATATATATCTATAGCTCCATGCTCTCCCTTGCGGAGTAGTTAGAGAGGATGGAGCATCCAAAGTGACTCGCGGTCCTGACATACCCACTCTTACTTCTTTCACTGTCGACATTAAACCCATGTTTTTCCTTTCCAAAATGTAGGTATATAAAAACCTTTAAATTGTATCTTTGGGAAGTATTTTTAATTTATTTTCTTATTTTACATGTATGGGTTTCTTATTTTATACTATTAATTGTACACAATCAATAAATATAATTATTTAAAGTGTATAGGGAATTATTTTATTTATCCTTTGAAGAGATCGCATTCGTTTAAACTTGAAATTATTAAGAGATAAAAAACAATAAGCGAGGGTAGTTACCGAGACGCGCGCCTCACGAAGACGACGCTGAGCTCACATTAGTCATCCCGTGACCACGGCTGGTGAAATTCGGCCGAAACGTCGGGAAATAAAAAGGTATTTCACCTAAATTCATTTTTATCGCAAAGAGGACCCGATATTACTTTAAAAAGAAATAAAAAACTTAAAAGAAAATAGTTATGTACAAACGATATTTACAAAATAGATAAACAAATGGGAAAAATACCATTATTTGTCTATATTTATTCATATGTAACAATTATTTTACCTGACTAAATGATATTTTCAAATATCCGATTTTGTACAATAATACAAAAAGTTCATGGTTCGAGTCCGCGATATTGCGAGCTCATGAATAAGATGAATATATATTATATAAACTCCTATATAGTGGGTTCAGCCAGGCAAGTATATAACAGTCATTATGGAACAAAAATTAAAAACAAATAAAAAATATAAAAAAAAAACTTTTCATTTAAAAGGCCTTTTTGCGCCCGGAAAGTAGAAAAATGCATATAGTTTGACGGAATAACTTACAATATTGTGTGTTAGATATAATATACTCACACGCACTTCTGGGGAGTCATTGTCAATAAAAAAAAGGTCTAGTCAGAATGTATAATTGAATAGTTTCTTACTCTATTTCCGTAAAGCGAATATATAATTGCCGTAAACCCCACCCATATTCTCTATAGACCACTGGTCCGGAAGTTCATATTTATTAATATATGCTAAAAATAATTATAAAGCCTCCGGCAATCATTTCAAAAAATTACATTTCAAGGTCAATTCAGATCATATTGCTATTTTTTAGCATGAGTTTAATTATTTCATTGATGATAGAATAAAGTAAATTAAAGTTTCAAAACATAAGGCAATAATTATATCTATATATAAAAAATAAAGTGGTGTTTGTATAACTATTTATAACTCAAGAACGGTCGAACTGATTTGGCTGAAAATTGGTGGAGAGGCAGCTCAAAGCCAGGAGACGGACATACAATATTTTTTATCCCGTATGATAACATTTATTTCTTATCTGACACTCACAACTATCTGCTAGTTCTATACTATTCTAATAGATGGCGGTATAAGCGTATTTTTAACTGGATTGAGTAACTGTCCAATAGATGGCGCTCTGGTAAAATACAAACTTAATAGGATAACCGACCACATGATACTGAGGATAAATTATAAGTTAAAATTATATTAAAGTAAACAAAATAGGTACTGTGAAATTCAATGCATATTATTTTTTATTCTATTGCGCTTGGTGACAATCTACGAGTATTTATTGACTATTAGACATCAAACTAATATATTCTTGACATTGACAGTGTAAAATTAAACAATTAACTTATTAATCACGAATTTATAATAGATTTTCAGCTTTCAGCACTATTTTCAATATAAACTTTAACTATAACAAATCTCATACTTAGATCTTAGTCTATACTAATATTATAAAGGGGTAAAGTTTATATGTTTGTTGTTTTATACTTTATAACTTTATATTTTAAAGGTAATCTTCAAAGTAAGTTGTGCGAATCTAAAAATGTCTTAAACAATATTTAGAAATAACTTTCATGTTAAATCTAGGCTATATTATATTATTGAAATAATAATAGGATTTCTATGGAAAAAAAATTTGAAATAATGTTGACCAAAAAAAAAGCTTAAGCGAAGGAGTTTCTTACGAGCCCTCTGTTCTGAAGTCCTCGCGGACGGAGTCACGGGCAACAGCTTGTTAAATATATATTTATTTACATAAATTGTAAATACTCCTTGAAATTTACTATTGTATAATCTATTACCTTGAAAATGTTTTGACACGACATTGAAGTTAAAAATATAAAGTTTTAAAGGTGACGTTTTAAATTGAGTTGATAGTTGAACTAATAGGTAGAAGAAAAATATAAAATTTTTAATCGACATGCGTATAAGAAAGATATATCCCAAGGTACTCAAACACTTAAATTAGGAACTATAATAAAAAAATAATATCTTATTAAATACTATTTATCTATTTATATCTTTTCCACTTTAAATCTATATGATCTCTTGTGTACATCGAATAGTGACAAGAGGAACTATTTTATTATCATACTTATATAAATAAGCTCTTCTGTAAAGACACTCCGACTTAATATTAAATCTACGAGTGTTACAACCGCGTCCTGCTCTGAGAAGAACCGCACGACCAACTCAGCCGAAAATTACTATATCGTGATCATTGTTTCAGAAACATTAATTCGGTTAGTATTACAGATATATGTATATCTTTAGCAGACATTCGGTCAATATTAAATTAGCCTCCATCTTAACTGTCAAAACTTACCAGCGACGGACAGGCGCAGTGGCCCCGCATACGTCTATTGAGCCGGCGGTCGTGGATTCGATAAATTTTAATTTATATTTAATTTTAATTAATATTTTACAGAAATAAAAATAATTTTATTTCTGTAAAATATTTTTATTTCTTTAGGCTTAGTTGTATATGTGTATTAAATAGAAGATTTATTTTAAAAACTAGCTAGTTTATCAGTTGTCTACGTACTCATATTACAAGTGTTGCTTAGGTATAGAGGCTAGTTTATCAGTTGTCTACGTACTCATATTACAAGTGTTGCTTAGGTATAGAGGCTAGTTTATCAGTTGTCTACGTACTCATATTACAAGTGTTGCTTAGGTATAGAGGCTAGTTTATCAGTTGTCTACGTACTCATATTACAAGTGTTGCTTAGGTATAGAGGCTAGTTTATCAGTTGTCTACGTACTCATATTACAAGTGTTGCTTAGGTATAGAGGCTAGTTTATCAGTTGTCTACGTACTCATATTACAAGTGTTGCTTAGGTATAGAGGCTAGTTTATCAGTTGTCTACGTACTCATATTACAAGTGTTGCTTAGGTATAGAGGCTAGTTTATCAGTTGTCTACGTACTCATATTACAAGTGTTGCTTAGGTATAGAGGCTAGTTTATCAGTTGTCTACGTACTCATATCACTAGTGTTGCTTAGGTATAGAGGCTAGATTGCGTAATGTGGAAATTTTCAAATATATATATTTATCTCATAACTTCAGTCAAATACAATAAAAGGCTAAAAACGATGGCTCTACCATTATAAATTTGAATGTATTTGTAAAAAACACACACAGGAAGCAATACGTAACTATAAAACGAATAGTGTAGCCCTGTATATCTGTGTTATTTGTCTGTCTGCGTGTCCGTAATCAGATCTGGTGACCAGTTGGAGTAGTTGGCATACGCGTACGAGATTCATATATACATTAAACGTTAATCTATGGAGAGATAATTTAATAATAACGTCATCATTACATCGCAACTTTATCTCTTATTTTAATTAATTGCATATTAAGAAGAAAAAGAGTTTTTATATATGAAATGACAGTCTTATATTTTTTTAATAATCTATATATATTTAAACAGAGTTAAATTCTGTACATTGAATAAAAACTTTAAAAAAATACCACTAGGGTTCTTCATAGAAATAACACAAGCAAAAAAAAAATTTTTTGAAATTTTTGTCTGTCTGTCTTTTCATGCAAAAACTACTTGTATGAATTTTGATGAAAGTTAATTTATTATGCCTTTTAGCCCCCGGCAGCAAAAAGGCTATCACTTATTAAAAAAATTGGAATATCGGATGACATTTTTGTCTGTCTGTCAAAGTACAATATAACATATATCTTTGTCATAGATATGGATTAGTAAAAATTGTATGACATGTTCTATGTTTATTATTTGAGTCTCTGGATGAGAGTCACTGGCAACAGCGAGTCTTAGAATAAATGTTTAATGAAATGAATTGTACTAAGGACTGGTTTATACTTTATTAAACTAGTCTTATTTTGACTTCAAATTGAATTTTATAACTGAATTAGCAACTCTCCAGTGTCTTTAAAACTTTCTCATATATAATATACATAATCCTGGAAGAAATCATTTTAACGATAAAGTCGACGTTTGCATTGTATATTCTTTTTTTTGTACCTTTATTTCTTTTTTTTGTTGCAATAAAATTATTTAATAATAATAATTTTAATGCATATATTTATTTATTATCAAGATGTATATATATATGTGTGTAATTTAATTATATCATTTATATTTAATTCAAATTTCCTTGATTCGAAAATAATAAAATAGAAACTTTCGTACAAACTTTCATTCTCTTTATAAACTCTTTGTTGTGTTTGAGACACAAAAAAGCGTCGATTATTAGAATTTTGCTTTTCCAAATAATCACAAAACCAAAAATTTTTTCATCAATTTTATAAATTATTATTCCTTACTGTAAATGTATATTTTAAATTATATTATTCTTCGTCCAATGGGTCGTGCTTTGCGTTGATAGGTGAAGGAGTTAGAGTATGTCGACCTATAGCCACACTACCTTAATGTTCAACGAAGCTTGACTGTCTCTGAAAAATATGTGTTTTTTATGTTTCTGGTAAATAAAGCCGTCTATTAAAACACACCTTTATAAATGACATATTGGTATTATTATTAGTTATTTTATATGTCCTTTAGAAGGAGAATTTAGTGACGTATATACATTTTAATACAAACTTTACAAGCATTTTCGCTATTAATCACCTATAAATATATACTCTGTCTCTGATCGTAACTGCTCCAAATTATAATAAATTATTTACCAGAATATTCGTCTAAAAGAAACTTAACCTTTAATGAATTATTGCTAATTTATGAAATTATGTGCCTAATTACAGAAGGTCAAAGAATAGTGACATTTATAAAAGTCAAAGTCAAAGTATTTTTTTTTTTATTTCAAATAAGCACACGATGCACTTATGAAACGTGGGACTCTAGATGTACGTCTTTAAAGTATAGGATCATAGAAAAAACCGTCGACGAAAAATGTATCAAATATGTTTCTGTGATTGAAAATTATTGCACTGTTTTGGGCTCACATAAAAGTAAGCTAATTAAAAAAAAAATCTTTCAAAATGGTGGACTGAAAATATCAACTATGACATAAAAGTTCCTCCTGACTCTGACAATCCTGACTATTTGACTCACACAAGTGATCACTGATATTGATTCAGTGGGAAAATAAAAAAAAAAAAAATTTCTTTGATTCTTATTGATTTGTTTTTGGAAATATTTTTTTTTTACAAGCAACAATTTCACTATATTTATTTTAAGTTAATTAATAAAACAGTTTAATAACATCTTTGAAATAACTTTATATCTGATAAATAAATAAATATATATATATTTGAAAGAATAAGCAATAACTTACATAAAAATATACATGTAATTAAATATTTTTTATTCTTACGTGTGTGTGTGTTTACGTGTGTCTTTTAATAATTTAATTAAATTTTAAGCTTTATAAAAGATTGTGAAAAAATAGAAGGTTTGTCTTGTAATAAAAAATAAATTAGAATAAGAGAGATAGGCATTCCGCCATGATAGTGAAGGAAGTTGCCACAAATATTAAACGTTGCCATAATATGGCGGCGGGTTGCCACAAACATTAAACGTTGGATGTACTCGTAGTGTTTAGTAAGAGTGGCGAGTTAAGTTTTATTTATCAGCGATTAAATCGTGTCTTATCTGTACAATCTCCACGTTGAACGAGTAACGGATTACAGAAAACTGCTATTAAATAATTAAACATTGAATTTATTTGGCCCCAAAGATTTCTATATACATTTTAATGGACACGTTGAATGTTAAAAACGCAGTATCGCATGTATATCGTATTTCAGCTGCAGCAGTAAAGCCTTATTGATGATAGGAATGCCTTAACTTTTCAGTAATATGTTAGAATGATGAACACATTTTCTATGTCAGTAATATGACAGTGTATCAAAAATTGCATTAAATGTTATTAATATTTGACAGAGTAAAATTAAAAACCCAGGAGTATTTATTTATTCATATAGAATCATCAATCATATAGAATTGTAGCATCGAAGATATGGAAAATTGTGGTAATAGAGTGAGCATGGGATGGCATTCCAGCTAGGAAGAGGTATCTTATCTTCATTGAGATATCTCTTCCAGCTACCGATGAATTTTAATTTTAATTTTAAACAACTTTATTGCACACATTATGAAAGAAAGAAAAAAGTACAGAAAATCAGTAAAACAATAGGCGAATTTATCACTGAAGTGATCTCATCCAGGTAACCCACACTTACGAACATAAAGAAATAGAAATACATACAAATTATATAGTAAATTATAATTAGATATATATAATAAATTCCAAATAAAACATGGATAGATATACGACAAATATACATACAATACATATAACATATATACATACAGTTTAATAAATTCAAATACACATACTACATACCTATATATATATATTATATTGTTATATTGACAGATAGTGTTTTTAACACGGTTTTTGTAACGGCCAGTGTCGGAGAGCGACGTATTTCGACTGGAAGTGCATTCCACAGCATTGCTGCTTTTACTGTGAATGATTCCGAGTACTTCTTAGAATTACAGGCTGTCATTTTAAGTATATGATGATGAGATGAGCGCAAGGTGCGATTCCGTTCGAAGGAACTAAGGAATTGGAAACGATTTTTAAGATGTGAGAAATAACATAGGTATAGACAACAATATCATACATTAAACCTATGTATGAATGTATATATAGTATATAAAGATAAATATCGTACATGCAGCCAAAGACATATATATATATATACATAAATAAATACATAGTATTACAATATGCCCTACAACAACTTTATTTGAACATATAAATCATTCAAACAAACATCTTTTGTAACTTCAATTACAAATAAAAACAAAGACAATAATTCCCGCTTAATTATAACGGCGGCCATTACATCTGTCATGTGGCATTCGTAAAAACTGTAATTTAGTATTTAACAAGCGGTTGAAAAGGTTGGTTGTTGTTGTCATTTCAATAGGACGAAGGGCTCAAGTTATAAGTGAAATTAAATATAACGTATACTTTTAATAATTTCTAAAACATCTTAGATTATTTATTTATTTATAAACCAGGCCTACAAGAAGTTGAACTTGAATGATAAAATTTGTACATGGGATAGCTCTCCCTCCCGTGAATAAGACGAAAATTAAATAAAATACAATACAATTGGTGGGTACAAAAAATCTAATAGTTTGTAATTTTCATGACTTCTAAATGATATAATAAATTTTATAAATATTCAGACATTTCCAGACAACGCCAAAAATAATAAATATTTTAACATTTCCACACAACGCCATCTAGCGCCAAACTAACCTTGTGCTATGAGTAAACAAATGATAAACATACATAAACTATTGTTTTTATAAATATAATAGTTAGATCCTAGAAAACTACAAGTAAAGTTTTTTAAATATTCTTCTAGTCTTGAATCGAACCCACGACCACAGACAGAATAGACGGTACAGTTATTGTGCAGCTAGAGTTTGACGTTTCATAAGTGGACTGTATGTCAGTAATATGACAGTGTATCAAAAATTGCGTTAAATGTTATTAATATTTGACAGAGTAAAGTTAAGAATTTGACTTTAACTTGCAAAGTGGTCGTTATATTTATTAAATCTTGATCATTGTGAAAGTTCTAAAAGAAATTTCAATCAATCTTGATACATTTTATATTGTGCGTGATGTGATACTTAAAGCAAAAACTATACAAGTATACATTAATTAGCAATTTAATTTATGTTTCGCGTGTAATAATTTTAACTAATAAATAACAATGATGTATGCATAGGCATGATGTATGTGTAGGCAGTTTGTAGTTGGATTTTAAAAAACTAATTTTGATATTTGTGGCTTTATCACCAAAACTAAACTTTTAAAATCTAGCAAATAAATTAATGTTTATCCAGTTTTAATATAAGCACAATATTTAAAAAATAAATATATCAATAACTGTACTGCCACAAAAGTAATTTGTATTATCAGCATGAATGTGTCTGTCTGTGTATATAAACTTTTGCATGGATATAAAATCATGGAAAATGTTATATATTTTTAAAAAATTTTTAAACATGTATAGCCATGTTAAATTTCAAATATGTATAAAATGAAAATATAGCGATACAGGCAAGAAATTCAAACCCGGGATGTCTAGGAAAATGACCCGTTGCTTTACCAATTGAGCTATCGAAGAATTATTCAAGCCCTGCCTATATTTTTTAAATCTACATTTATTAAAAATTTTAACAAGTAATTTTACTAAAAAGCTTATGTTGAGAGGTATATAATAATAAATAGTATTTAATTATATATTCCGAACGAGTAACGTTTTTAGTAGTCCGGAAAAACGCGCTTTTTACCGTTTAGTAGTCGCGGTAGTTAGCTTGTAGTAAATAAAATGATTTCATTGGATAGATTTACACCTAACATTTTAGAACATTTAGAAATTTGAAATTATCTATAAACATGTTTAGAGATGTTGAACTTATTTAAATTCTTATATTGTATTTGTTGACATGTAAGTGATGTTAATACAAAATATTGTATTGTAAATGCAAATACGGTTGTGAAATTATTTATAAGTTTGTTGATAATATCTTTTGGACGTGTATAGCTGAGGGAAGAATTATATAAACGTATTCAAAATTATGTTGGTAACATTTCTTATTTGAGTAAGGAATGCGAGTATTGAAGTTGGAAATTGTATAATCATGTTAAGATGAATATATAATGAATAATAATTCGGTGATAGTTCTAAGTCCCAGGTTCGAATTCGTATCGATTAATTTTGCTTTCTATATTTATTTAAGATTCGAGTAATGAAGTTTGTATGGATGAATTGTAGTTAATTTCAAAGTTTTATGAATTTTACTTAATAGTATTTATTTAAGTTTATTAAAAGGATGCTTTTGTATAAAATATATTATTAATTTTAGTTATTCCGACTATATTTTATATTATTCAATAATTTCAAAATATATTTAATTTAACCATGAATGTAAGGCTTACGAGTTTTGAAAATTTTACTTCAAAGCTGAGATGGATACTTTTGAATAAAAAATATTGACTTGATTTTAAGTTATTTTGATATTTTTTTATATTATTAATATTGTTTTCTAAAAATAATGCGTTTCATTATTATATTTTTATTATAGTTTTTGTAAACTTTTTAATAAGAAATTCATAGTCTTGTTGTATTTTTTTTTTCATTATATAATTTCAAAGCTTTAAAAATTACTTCAAAAAGAGTGAAAGATAAATATATATAATAATTATGTAATACTTGTTTCATATCTTAACTATTTTCTCTTTATTTACATAAACTTAAGTTACAGCAAATTGAAGACTAAAAATATATTGTACTGAAAATTATTTCTTTTATTTTATTTAAAATAAATTTTTATCGCCTTTTACACATAATTTAACATCTTAATAATAATGAACGGTCTCACGCGTTAACTTATTCCACAAATATGCCGCCGGAGAGATGTCGTGAGAAACTACCAGAAATATTATATAATAAATTATTTTAACACCTTACAGCAATTTATTTACAGGATATTATTAAACACACAAACACACTTATTTATATTTATTAATAATAAAACAATAACGTACCTGCTTTATAACACACACTCACTTCACTTGAACATTGAATAAAAAACAACACATCACGTATTTAACAATTTTTGTATCGAACCGGATGACAGCATTCTTTGTAACAAAATATCAAACTAGTGTTCTACTTATTAATTAAAAAAAAACACTTAAAAATATATCACGGTTGAAAAATTCGTGCATCAGCTGTTCGCCGTTGGGCAAGGACGTTGTAAAAAATACCACGTGAGGTCATTGCCCCCAAAAGGCTTCCACGCTGTGAATGAACTGTTTTTTTTTAAATCGTGAGGCCAAAGGCGCGCGCGCCGCTCGCGATCTCCGCGACGAATGAGGAGTCTTAGAACTATTTCAAACATCTTTTCTCTAATCCTTTTCTGCGCGTGCGCAAGTGTGAGTTCCTAATACAAGTGCATTAGTGGTTGTCAGGAAGTGGGGCTGTAGGCTCTGACGCAGAATTATTATTAAATGTTACCATGGTGCCATAATTTCAAATTATCTTATTTTTTACTGTGATTTGAGATATGCCATAGCTCTACTCCATTACTTTTTTAAAAAGTAATGGAGTAAGTTTTAAGTTACATTAAAAAGTAAGTAGAACCTTTTACTATCAAGTTATTTCAAAACAATTAAAACACAACTAAAAACGCTAACAGCGCATGTGAAATAACTTCACAAGTATGCACAATTCATTAAAAATAGTCCATTTTTAAATAATAAACTTTACACGTTTCATAAGGTTGCACTATAAATTTAATGTTGTGAGGAATACATAATACGCTATTATTGAAATAAAATGTCATAAAAGCTGCGGATCCCGTTGAAGTCTTTTACTTGACACACTTGGTATGAAGATATAATTGAACTTTTCATATAAATGTTGAATCCATAATTGGTTACTATAATGGGTAGTTTAAAGTTATTTCAATTATACAGTATGTTGTGTTTGTACAAATATGTTTATTATTATTCTGACTGTAAGAGGGTAATAACCTTAGAGGTAATAAAAAAAATAGTGACCATGTTTGTGTGGATAAAATGTTTGTGTTTGGTTGCTCAGGACGAAAAAAAATACTTTATTTATTTATTTCGTATTTGTTTATTTATATACTTAGGATTTAGATTATTTATTTATAATCTTTATATGTATAATCTAATTAAACGAACAAAAAAATGCAAAAGGCAGTCTCATTTCTATCAGTATTTGTTATCCATTTGATTATAAAAATTATCATAGTACTAAATACATTACATTATAATTTCAAGATTTCAAACAAAAAATAAATTGATTGTTCAGTGAATTAATTTACAAGTATAAGTAGAACATAAGCTACTACAATGATTGAATATTTATTTTCAATGATAAAACGTAATTATTTACAGTTGAAGAATTTTTCAGATCCTAAATCATAAAATAATACGGCACAGTTTGTTTAATATACTTTTTATATTGACTTTATTTCAATCATTCACTATTGTTGTCTCTTTCTTTCAGGTCTTATTTATTTATTTAAAAAAGTAAAGCATTATAATTATTCATCTACAAATGGTAAACCTTCCCTTTTCTTAAAAACATATATTCATACCAGTTAGTAATAATTTCAGTATTCAGTTAAATATATATTTAACTGAATACTGAAATCAGCAGCATTTTTAATGAAAAACAATATGCCATACATAGCCAATAAAAATTTCCATTTTATTCCATATAAGTATAAATGCATGTCTCTTAACAAATCTATTACAATTTTTCATTTTTTCCATATATATTTCCATATATCCATGTTCCATATCTGAATATGAATAAAAGATTGTATAATCAAAGAAAAGACTTCACACGTTACGAACATTGTTTCTTACAATATAAAGTAATTTCAATGTTCATTGTATATTAATAAACTAAGCAACACGCCATAATTATAGGCGGTGACTGAGGGAGGCACCGAGGCTTAGGGGGGGAAGTGGGGGGGTAACGCGTAACTGAGAAAGGTGTCTACGATGTGCAAGATTAACCATGTACGTAGGAAAGGTACATAGCAAATGTGTAATGCATTAATATCACTGGTGTTACATACAGATGTTTAAATAGTGGGGGCGATGGGTGTTGTGCCCCCACTGACTCAAGATGTGATTGATTTTGACCAATTTTGGATATTTTTTATAATTCTCATCGTGTTAAATATGTACTAGTATATTCTTATAATTTTATTCAAAGAAATGATACACATATTTATATATTATATTCGACCAATTTTCAACGAATCACAACGAACGTATCGTAAACATTTTGAATTGTCAACATTATTTAATACAGGGTACTGTTATTATCTGAAACGAGCCGGTCCTCCAAACGTTATCATAGAAACGACGGTCCACTCCAGGGCATGTGTTCTTAAGTTATCGCGAAACAAAAGTAAATATAAATTATTTTTTTATTTACATACTAATTTTCAATACTATTATATATAAGAGCTTAGGTAAATTCTATATCATAAATTCGAATTTACTTTAAAAGTCCCATTGAAGTTTAGATTTTTTAGAAAAGTTTCAATAGTCAAAGAAAACATTTGGCTTTTTTTTGTAAAACCACTATGACACTAAACATAATAAGGAATTTTTGACTTATACCAACCACTGTATGACAGATTTTCACGA
Source organism: Dircenna loreta (assembly GCA_963555665.1). NCBI lineage: Eukaryota > Metazoa > Arthropoda > Insecta > Lepidoptera > Nymphalidae > Dircenna > Dircenna loreta. Next base: position 1,020,791 of record OY743097.1, on the reverse strand, counting down.
AAATTGAATTGACAATGATTGAGAATATAAAATTAGTTCACTTTTGTTTTTTATCCACATCTAGTATTTAAGTAACTGACTGCTTCCAAACTAGTCGAAAAATGTTATAAAAGATAAGAAATTATATATATGTGTGTGTGTGTGTTTATGTATGTATATTTGCGTAGAGATCGCATGTCACAACTAATTTTGACGTTACGTTGTATAAATGTTCTATAATTGTTGGCGCTCTGATGTGACATAACGAGCTACATAGCACCGATCAAACAACAACGAACCTATAGATAAAAAAAATGTAACTTGATAACTGTCAAATCTATTAAAAAATGCTAAACATTAAGAAAAATAAAAAATAGGAACACCTTTTTGTTTTTCTTAATGATTAGCATTTTTTTTTTGTCTTAAAGGAACTTCGAGGTTCGCGTATCAGTTATATGCACCCCTGATGATGCACTCTCCTCCCCGACCCTGCCAATACACAGCATGTCTAGTATATACTATACTATGTATAGTAGAATTACTATTATACACATTATACATAAGAACATTCAATAAAAGAAATTATTAATATTTATTTTATTATACTGTAAAATGATATTTTGTTGAAAATGTATTGTTATGATAAGAAAATAATAATAAAAAAGTCAAAACATACATTGAATTGACCTTTTCATTATTTCCATATAAATAAGGACAATATTTATTTTATAAATTCCTAACACACGTATATTGAATATTACAAAAATGGAAAAGACATGCTTCAATAGTTCTTACCAAGAATTAATAATTAATACGCAAAAACTTTTATTTTAAATAAATACAATTAAACTAGCAAATATAAATATTATTTATTAAGAAATGAAGATAAAAATATTTAAGTAATTTTAAAAGAAGTACACACGTAAGTCAAATATTACTTTTCAATTTTCTTTATGAAATTTTGATATAGCTCCATCATACACTAAATTAAAAATGAATTTAACAAGATGTATATATGTAAACACAGAAATATTTCAATGACAGACCTCTCTCTCTCTCTTTCTCTCTCTCTCTCTCTCAGTCTTGCCTTGAGAAGAGAAAAAGTCTCTTGCCTTTTGACAAAGATACAAAACTACTTAAATCATATCAACCAATGTAATATTTTCACAAGAGCTTCCCTCTCTGAGATATATATATACTTCTAATAAAATCCGGACACAAGTATCAAAATTGATTGTTTTTTTATTACATAAATGAAAAGTAAATAATAATGGTGCAAATATGACTTACAAAAAAAAACTAAATATTCATATTCTGAAATGCGGGAATATGTCACAATTTCCAAATCGCGAATTACATATAATTTGCAAGTATCACATTTAGCCGAATCAGATTTTTTTAATTATATCAATAAATAAATTAATTATAAAATATTTTAATATTATTTGAGGAACCATAGGGCAACATTTTTTATTAAAATATGAAATATCTGCCTTTCACTTTTTAAAGATCTACCCTCAGATAAATAAAAATATTACCTTGTCGCAAACAGTATTGTCGTTATTATATTTGTATAAATAATTAAAAAAACTAAAAAGTGATGGATAGATCAACTTTTGGTAGAAAAACTGTAAGTAAATTATCGTTATATTAACATTAGTTTAATTTAACTTTTAGTATAACTTTAAAGCTGGTCCAAATTATTTCAAATGTAAGTTTATAATACATTCGTTCGTATTTATTTAATTTATACATTGAATATTTTATTGCTGAATAGAGAATTAATATGATTTAATTTTAGAGCTTTCTTATTCTATTTATTACAAGAACTCCGTTTTTCAGTAATAAGTTTTGAAAAAATACTTAAACTTATGAAAAAAGACTGAAAATAGTAATATATAATTTAATAATCTCTAGTTAATGAAACATACATTAAATAATTTATAAAATAGTAATAAAATGACATTGTATTTTGGTACAAAAAAAAATGACGTATTATATTCGCGAAACTTTAAAGACCTTTCAAACTATTCCCAATTTATTAAACACAATAAGGTTTAGAACTAAAATATAATTTATGTTGGTTTAATTTCACACTGACAGATTTATGACTGATTTACAAATAATTTATTAGAATGATTACTTTATTATTGTTTTTTTTTTTTACTATATTATATGGAAGTCGAATTTTTAATATTTTTTTCTTTCTTTTCTTTGTTCTTTTCTTGGCTCTTAATAATGGAAGGTATTGAAATATTAATATGTAGTTTTTCATTCAATCGGTATTGAAATATTAATATGTAGTTTTTCATTCAATCGGTACTTTTGAATTAATATTCCATATATTTCTGTACAGGCTATAGCCAGCTGCTATGAATATAACTAGTGACATTAAAAAATATACATAATTATTTATAAAATATTAATGGGAAACAGTATTTTAAATATTCCAAGAAAATATGTAGTAATACATCATGGTAAAGACAAAATATTGTTTAATAAAACCTAACAACTCTAATCAACATAATAAATTGTCGTTAATAAGTAAAAAGGTGTTATTTTAACCTCTTTGTAATATGTAATATTCGACATTCAGCTATAATTACCGTCTTTTGAAGTTAATGATTCGATATTAGACATTTTTTTTATTCTGTGAAACATTGAATTTTTTTGCAAGAAATAATATTTTATACCCAAGATTTTTTTTGTCTATAATATAACTAAAACTGTGAATGAGCACAAAATAAAGTGTAATTCACAGACCTTTTTTTATGACAACATTTTATGTTTTTAACAATATAAGTAAAACTAAAAGAAATTTCACGTAAATTTAACATAGATGTCACCACCGTCCCAATAAAGGCGAATATGTATAGAGTGATAAATTCACCAAGTTTGATAGCGATACAGTAGCTCAGTTAGTAGAGCGACGGAACGGTTCCTCAGAGGTCGTGGGTTCGAATCCCTGCCCATATCGGTCTATATTTTTAAATTCCAATTTTTGTTCTTATTTAAGTTTATTAATTACCATGATAGAATAATCAAAACTTATTACAATTATAGTTTCAGTTGAACACACAACTATCACGCTTGGACAGATTCGTTGCTCCTCGAAGTTCTATCAGCGACGCGAGGAGACGCCGCTCGTGGCACGCCACCTGTAAACCTGAAACTGAAAACGATGATATTTGGGTATCTTCTATTTAAAATTATTCTGAAAAGTATGAAGATATGTTAATTACATTTTTACATGGAATATATATTATCACATTTTTTGTTACCCCTTTTAGAACATTGGTAATTTATTTTGTAAAATATTAATTGAGAAATAATTTTGAATATTCTAAGCTTATACTATCATTAAAATAAGTAAACTATGATAAATTTGACCATAATAGATAATGATTCGTAAAAGATCTGAAATTAAAATATGTAAATTATATTTAAAAAGAAAATGAAATATATTTTATATTTATATTAATATTCTATTAATATAAATATATGGCACATATAAGGTGCTGTCGGACGAGCAAAAATAAATGGGTAGAAGTTGCTCTCATTTCAACACCTTGCCGGTTCATTTAAAGTAGCCTGAATAGTAGAATAATATAGTAATATGAGTATATTAATGGCAGAGTCAGGTGTAATTGTTCTTTTGGCGTCTTTTAATAAGTTATCGAGGCCTGCTGGCATTTTATTAAGGACTAGTCGCCAATGGCTGAATGCGGAATTTAAATTTAAGTTTAATATTTATAAGACTCCGGACTTCTTATTCTAACTCTTCGATTATTTGACATTTGACTAATATATACTTTACTTTACATTAAAACTGTCAAAATAAATGATGTACACTGTGTCATATTTCGTATTGTAGTGTGTGTATTGTTTTTTTTTAAATGTATAAAAAGTACATTGTTATATAAAACTATTCGCTTTCTGCAATTTCTTCTTAATATAAAATTGTAACTATGCCAAATTGTATACCTCCGTCATCCGTCCGTCCGTATATTTCGTAAAAAGAGTTACAACATTTTTGCTTAGCCTATTGATAAAATGATTATTAAACAGAATGTCTTTCAAAATCTAGTTCGTTCAAAATAAAAATATTTTTTATTAACATTTTCAGTTTGGAAAACATTTAAAACAAAAGAATTACAAGAAATATTTGGACGAAGCCTTCGAGCTGGAACCAAAGAACAGAGTATTTTACCACGAGGCGTGGCTGCGACCGTGGCCTTGCGTGCCTCGCAAGAAGACCTATCTCTCCACAGCAGATAGCATTCTAGACTTACCTACTTACCGTTACGCCACTTGTAAGTATTAAGAGAGTTACTTACTAGTTTTAGACCAATTGTTAATTAGTTTCAGTTACTTATAAATATTAGGGCAAGAAAAACTCCCAAAAATAATTTATAATAATATAAATGTTGAATAAATATAGCATGAAAAATAAATCGATACGGTAGCTCAAATGGTAGACCGACGGGGCGATTTAAAAAAAATCGCTAGTTCGAAACCCAACCCGTATCGATTTACTTCGCATTCTTTATTTAAAATTTTAATAAGTTTACATGGCCATACATGTATATAAATATTTTCAAAAATAATAATTATTTATTTTAATTCTAATGAAATTTATAACTGAATTACTCCGTTCTTCATACTAAAAAAAAATAAAAAATATATGTCAAGATTAATGTATAATCCCCCTTACTTTCATAGAAAATCATTCAGTAAGATAATACATGCGAATGAAAGTGGGCGTGGCTTGTTACAAATGAAAGAAAAACATGTTTTAATTGAGACGCATCGTTCAAATACCAATCTTTTATGAAATCATACTGCGATTGAGCAATCAACTAGAAAATACGTACGTCTCAGAATATTGTTCAAACTATATCATATTTAAAATATGTCTAATGTCCTCTTCTAAATATTAAGCTTCCTAAAGACTCATTTTTCAAACTTATAGTAAACTGCTGTGTGTTTTTCTGTCCTTTTCTTTGTTTATGTAGAAATATTTATCTTTATTTATTAGTGTGTGTAAGTCTATATGTATGTACATTTGTGTATGTGTAACTTCTTTTTCTTCTCGTAAGTGAAGACACAAACACGTTGATAAATTATTTTCGTATAATCCGGGTGTATCAAGAAGAAGAAATTATTTTAGTATCACATCAAAATCTTTGTTCAGAGTAAGTTTTATATAAGATATTTTTTAATTGATAAAGCTCTCACCAGCTCCAAGTTATTTGCCATAGACCTTAGAAGAGCTGGCGACAGAAACTCATCTAAATTATATAAATATATTATAATAAATGAAGTAACCTGGTATATAACTTCATACCCACAGTGCATCATCCTTTAAATATTCATTGAAATTGTTTTAAAATTCTATAAAATGTTTTATAATGTAATATAAAATCACTGTACAGTTCCAGAACTGCTGGACTGGAGTAACGACAACATCCTGGTGGCAGCATTAGGAAGAAGTTACCACAAATGGAGCTGGAGATCCCAGAGCGTCATCAGCGAGGGCTACACTCTAAACGAAATACAATGTTGCAAGTTTGATCCAAAAGGGGAACTTTTACTTGTAATTTTTCTTAAAATATAACAGTTAATTAAATATAAAAAAAATAACAATAAAAAATCATAAACACGGGCATGACTAAAACTTTGGACGTCTGGGAAACCGTCCCGTCGAGCTACCAATTGAACTATTGTGTTTCAGTTGTCATGAGTTTAACTTTCTATATATAATTGTCTTTAAAAGAACGGAGGTGACATTTGATTAGGTTTCTTACGAAAGTACTAACCGATGTCTAACTTTGCAATGTTTGAAATTGTCCATAAACATGTTTATATATATATATTATGTATTTAAATAAGTATAAAATTAAAATAATTACAGATAATTGCGAGTTCAACTCCTGGTATAATAAAATAGTAATTTACGTTCACCTACAAAATAAGAAATGTACTTTTAGTTACCTTTATTGTAATAAAGACGTATTTTTTTAAATACATAGCATTACATATTCACAAATTTTCTTTAAAGAAAAAAACTGTGAATATTAGACAAGTAATTAATAGTCTAACATAGTTGTAATGTTTGTTTTTTATTTCAGCTTGGTACAGATAACAAGATGGTAGAAATACATGACAACTCGTTAAGTAAAAAAGTAGCAAGTTTTAGTTGTTCCTGTTGCTGCAATAACCAGTATTTATGCTCAGTAACTGCTGTTGCCTGGAGCCCCACAGGCAATTCATTTGTTATGTAAGATTTGAATCACTTTTTACCACCCACTGCATCCTAGAATAGAGATCTTATTTGCCTAACAAATTATACATCATTAATAATTCGCAGTTTTGCTTTATAAATAAATATTCTGACGTTTCCACATACCGCAATCTGGCCTCTAACTAAACCAACTGTACTATGAATACTAGACAACCGATAAACAAATACTGAATGAAAAATTAAACCGATACGGGCAGGGATTCGTATCGTACACGATAGCTCAATTGGTAGAGTGACGGGACAGATTCCCAGAGGTCGCGGATTTGATTCCCTGGCCGTTACGGCTCATTTTTCATTCTATGGTTATTTAGAAATTAAATAAGCTTAACATGGCTACACATGTTTATAAATATTTAAAAGAACTTATAAACATACTTCAAATAGATTACACACATATAATACATATAAATAGCACCCAGAACCCAAAAAAAAATTTATTCCATTTTATAGGAATCGAACCCACTCCCAAGGGTGCAAATGTCGGAGATGCAACCACTGCGCCAATTAGTCATCAGTGATTATAATGCTATTAGGTATTATTTGTTTTAGGGGCTGTTCCTTCGGCTTCATGGTATCTGTGTCTCGTGAAGCAAAAGTCATAGAGTGTCATCGAATGTTCGATGAAGCAATTCAGGTTGTCCGCGTGTCACCCGATGCCCGTTATGTAGCCGTGTCGTCGGTGAACTCGCCAATAGTGCTGCTGCTATCCTGGCCTTCATTGGATATAACATCCAGCCTAGATTCTGATTGGACAATCAGGGTTTGTGGTCTTTTTTTAATTAGTGGTTAGTTATAGAAAACTTCTTATTAAAATTTCTAGAACACTCTAGACATTAACCTGGCATCCATGGAGAAGCGCACAGCTCGGTATTGGAGCAGTAGTGTGGAATCTTCAGACGAGGATAGCGCTGTGGGATGCTCCAACATCAAAAGCAATAGAACACACTCTGAGTCCGAAGCGCCACAGCTTAGACTCAATGATCTTCAGCCACAAAACTGGCGAATTGGTGCTCAGCTTGAGAAATACTGGTAAGATCATTAAAATTGTTTATATTTTGTTTTATTTACAAAATTACACTGAAACATACTCATTTTTTAATTTTTTAGATTTTTTTAACCAAACTTTTATGTCAAAATTGTACCAAAAAAAAACAAAACTAGGATTTTATTTAAAATGTGGTAATATATTTTAAAGATCGTGCAGTACTCCACCCAAAGACCTCCTCTCATCTGGTGGTGATGAGTGACCCAGAGACTGTGGTGGACCAGTGGGGGGACGGCAGGAGTGGCTTGGATTGCGTCCGAACGATGGTGTTCAATCCTGATGGAACCAAACTTGGTAATCTAACTGCTATAAAAACTTTTTGCCTAACCACAGACTTTTTTCTAGACTTTTTCTTTAGTCATCTTTTTCTTAGTTTTCTTCATTAGTCTTAGCTTAATGCAACGGTGATGAATTTATGATTATTTTAGAACTTTAATAGAATTACATTTATTATTTATTCACCACAGCTACGGCGACTGCAGACGAAGATCTGATTATCTGGAACTTTCTCCCAGAAAACACAAAGAACAATACGAATTGCAAGAAGTTTTCTGCCCTCCCCGTGTATTTAGATCAGGCGATGCAAGGCTTCTCACTGCGATGAACCAATTTGTATCTAATATTTCATAACTAAGAGGTCACTGGTTGTACTTCATCATTTTTTGTTAGTAATAATTTTTATAATAAATTGCTTAAACGTTTTATAAAAAGATATGATCGACAATGTTTTTAATTTATTCCAAAAGTTACTTAAATGTTTTTAAAAATAAAAAGTAAACTATCATTTGATATTAATCTATACGTTAAACAAATTTTAAAACTTAAAAAAAATGTCCGTTCTAAAACATTTATTAAATGGTGGCACAATAACCTTGTTCGAGCTGATGATATCTGGATTACGGACCTCACAAATTATTGGCTATACACTGAATAGTGAACATTGTTTTCTAGATTTCAGATAAAACTAGACACTTCATTGAGTCGTCAGCGCCGCCTGAAGACATCGCAATAAGCTTCGTTAATTTATAACCTCATTGTGAGCACGAACACTATTCATACACTCGCTAATATTGAATACAAGTCAGCCACACACTGATACTGACTTGTGGTAAAAAAGATAATTCAAATTATCATTATATTAATACGTGATTTTTTTTTACGAAATGGACGAAGGACTATGATATTTGGTACAGTTAAAGTTTATATAGAGAAGTGCACTTATTATTGTTATATGACAATGCATTAGCAATACATTCCATTATTAAAAATTACACACACTAGCATATCAACCATACACACACATTGTTTATTTTGACACTGTCAGTGTGACTTATATATGTGACAGATGTCAAATAGTCTGAAAGAGTTGATTGCTGACGGGAAAGAAAAAAAAAACAAAATTTATTTGCATATATTGCAAAAAATAAACATTAAAACTCATAAATAACAATCGAATTTCAGCCATTATTTTGAATATATTATCAATATGAAATTATAAATAATTCTGAATGAAAGAATAAATATGTAAAAGAATTCTCAGCGAAAACGGTAGCATCTGCCCATGATATCGATATTTCGACACCATTGCGACATATTGTGATCATCCAATCCATTGTGCTGTGTTACAACATGAAACTACCAGTTGTCAACAACTAGTCCGGTATCAGTTGATATCAACTAGTCCCATCTTTGTCTCTTGTTCTGTTTTATGATGCTAAATTGTCGAGTCGATGATTGGGGGCGGTCTGTTATCGATTATCTTGAATGAAATCTTTGGTCCAAGTATAAACACACGCGTTTTAAAATGTTTAACAGTATATATTTAAAGTCTTTAATGAATTGTTTTGTTTTTTAATAAATGTATGTTTTAATAAATGCATGTTTTAATAAAAGTATCTATGATGTTGTATATCAGACCGCAAAAACATTTGGGATTGTTTCTTAACAGTGGTTATATTTTATTTATTTTTATTGAAGATTATGTAATAACATTTAAATATTCACTGATATAAATTCCATGTTTTCAGTTGTATAAAATAACTTATACTTTGATAAAGGTACATTAATTTATTACGTATTGTTAAATAGTAATTTAAAACGGTCGATTAAAAATTTATATACTCCTAAATATACTGACGAATGCAAAAAAATATATAAAAAATATACTTACGAGCGTAAGACATTTGAACTAAAAGTTGTTCCATATTCCATTTCCCTGCTGCATCAGTCATTAAAGAAGAATCCCGAGGGACCGTCTTCAAATGAAGACGTCCTCTTTTCATTTTTCTGTTTTATCGTCACATATTAAGGAACAATTACATTAAATTCTCTTTTCAAATTTAAAACATTTCAATTTTTTTATAATAAAAGTAAAGATACGTTAAGGTTTTATCAAGGGTTCCTAATCAGTATATATATAAATAAATTCATATTATCTTGGCACACCATAAATTGAGAACAAATGCATTTTAGCTATTTATATATATCGGTAAGTTTGAGGAAGGCTCTTATATAGTTGATATTGAAATAATTATTTTTTAAATACAAGATGGCTATCGTTGCCATGACAACATCTATTGGGCATTTTATTAATATGGATGATATTTTTTACCACTATGAGTAATTTAAATAAATTACAAGATGCAAACTTGTTTTAAATGTATATTGATTCGTTCACACTTCTTAGACTCTTTTATACTTTATACAAACTTTTTTATTTTGTCTGTTTCTGTTTGTCGTTCTCTTTATCCCGGACTATCTTTCACTCTTCTAGAATTAGTTTAGTTGATTTAGAAGTTATTTTAGTTTCATTTATAAAATCATTTATAATAATACGATACTGGATGATGATATATTTTTTAATGTTCTAAGACAATACGTCTTTGCACATCGTGTTTCAGGAATTTCAGTAAGATAATGTGAATGAAAATCAATATATATAAATTCAGTTTAAGTTTCTGTCTGTGGCATCATAGCTACAAACGGATGAGCTGATTTTTCACACACAAATGCGTTTCTAATGCGTTTCTAATTGTTATATATGAATCATATGTATTGAATTTTATTTCCTTTTTTTTAACACAATGTTTCACCATACAAAAAGGTTAACTGGGAGAGAATGCCATTAGACGTTTCACCTTTTGTAAAATAAACTATGGAGGAACAATAAATAAATAAATGAATATTTATATAGAGCAATTGCTTTGAATAGAACCGCTCCACATGTTTCTGATGGAGCAGTAGACGCTGACTGAAGGAAAACATACCAATGAACATTCTTCACCACTTCTCGGAAATGTGGTAGTCCCAACAAACGTATTCCCATGGGGGGGGGGGAGGGGTGACGTTAGTCCGGTTATAAGACTTTTTCCAAATCTATCTATCTATTAAACTAACATATCGCGCTTAAGCAAATAAGTGAAATAAGTATAGACTGAAAAATAATTATTTTTCAGGATGAGGTGATGCGACAGCGATATCGTTGCATCTCACTTAGGGCAGCTCTTAAACGGCTGCGGCATCTAAGCTGCCATTGAGTCTAGATTGGCGGTGACTCGTTTTTTATTTTACCAAAGAAAAAAATTATAAAAATATATGAAATTGTTATTATCTTATATTTAATAGCTAAAAATAAACAACTGTCAGTAACAAGTTCGTCACAATAAATATAAAAAATGTAATATTAATTGAATAAAAGTATTTCGAAGAATTTTTATTATAGCCTTAATAATTTTAAAGTATTTATCTGGAATTTTCTTTTACATCTGTCATCATCGATTATTACACGTGGAAGAGTGTGTTTTAAAATACTATAAATATAAATGTCTCTGAGAGGTACACCTGTTATGTTCTTAAATACGTCTCTTAAAAACAAAATATAATATTATTGACAGAGCGAGCGAAGGCAATTGTTGCGTATCTAGGCGACAAAATATTTATATATATGTATGTGTGTTTATATGTATATGTGTGTATATATATACATCCTCGCGTAGAGATCGCATTTCTCAAGCAATTTTAATGTTACTTTGCAAACACAAGCACACAACAAAAACCATCACTTCATGGGAAGTAATGGCTGATCCAAATCTTGATTTAAATCAGCCAGTCATTCAGCTTCGGTCAGGACGTTTGACTCACTATTTAGTGCTTTACATATTGAAACACTTCAAAAACTTGGTTTCATTACAAAATTATATGTGAACAATGAACATTAATTTTATTTCAATAATACCAACACTGAAAAGACTAAAGAGTTCCTGTAACGAGTGCTAAGCTGAATTTCGTCAAGCCAATGCGGCAAACATAAAATAAATATATTTTATTTCAAACTTTTAATGTCAGGTAAAATAATTTACGTAATTAGAACGAAGTAATCAATAAATCAAAAATGAAATTAATTTATTATTTTTTTTTTTTTATGTTATAAGAGGGCAAACGAGCGTGCGGATCACAGGTGTGAAGTGATCACCGCCGCCCACGAACTCTTGCAACGTCCGAGGACTCACAAGAGCGTTGCCGGCCTTGGAGGTGGGTATAAACGCCTTTTTTGAAGGTACCCATGTCGTATCGATCTGGAAACACCGCCGAAGGAAGTCCATTCCACATCTTTGTGGTACGTGGAAAAAATGTTCTTGAAAACCGCACAGTAGAGGATCGCCACGCATCCAGGTGGTAAGGATGGTATTGCAGGCGATGTCGTGCTGTGCGGTGGTGAAATTCGGCGGCGGGCATCAGATCAAAAAGCTCTTCGGAGCACTCCCCGTTGTAAATGCGATAGAAAACGAACAAAGAAGCCACGTCTCTACGCAATGCTAAAGAGTCCAGCCGTTCACAGAGCACTGGGTCCCCGACAATCCGAACGGCTCTCCGCTGTACGCGGTCAAAAGGTAGAAGCTGGTATTGGGGTGAACCGGACCAGAGATGAGAGCAGTATTCCATATGTGGTCGGACCTGCGCCTTATAGAGCGCAAGTCTTTGGATAGAGCGCAAGTCTTTGGATAGAGCGCAAGTCTTTGGATATTAAATTGATTGTATATTTTTCAAATAATTAATATTATACTAAAAGTGATAACTGTTTCTATGTATAAAAGAGGCTGAAGGTTGCTCTGAGGTCAGAGCAGCTCTTGGTTTCAGCGTTTTGGAAGCTCACTTGTGCGTCCCATATCCAATCCAATCTACAGCATTATTTGACCCCAAAATATAGCGAGTAAGATTCTCCACCAATGAGATGAGATCACTAACACTCACTAAAAGACTTTTCACAATGCGGTATTAGTACGCTAGTTGACCTAGCACTTATTCAATTGAATAATGGGATGGCTTCCTTTAAAGGCAGCCGTGCAGCTGTTCAAGTAGATGCCAACTACTAAATAACAGTTGTAGAGTTTTTCAGCCCAATGTGTGTAGTGTATTTCTGCATTTTATATTTAATTTATCGAAACATTACAGGCCCTGAATGTGTCATATTTCATGGAATTACGCTCGAACAAGAAAGTATTCGTTTTTTAGAACAAAAAAAAGTCTAGATCTAATATTGAATTACTACTACAGTAAATACTCTTTATTATATGAGTAAAAAAAGTTTCTATGTCATCTTATTTCTTTTCTACCTTCATATACATTACCTTTGAAATATTCGTTATTTAAATGTCAGGAATGGAATATTTATATCATCATTTGAACTTTTGTCAACTGTCTTTCTGTCCGCCATCCGTCTAGTCAAATGTGTATCTTTATTTACCAACATGCAAAAGTAATAATTTAGTTAGTCAATAGTTTATTTTGTAAGGAGTTTTTATATCTATTGATAATGGTTTTAAAACTAAGAGATACGAGGATTTTTTTTTAAACCTTTATAAAGCCATAACTCTACCATTATTGCCTATTTTATAGTTTTTACAAATGTATATGTTTCACAAAAGAATAACAGACACATCAATTATATATAACATTATGAATCACGAAAGCTTAAAAACTAATTATAAATTCTATAATATATATATATATATATGCCATGCAATTTGCATATAATGCAAATTGCATTTATGCAAATTGCATGGCATATATATTTTAGCATATATATGCTAAAATTGCAATTTTAGCAATGCAATGCAATTTTAGCAAAAAGAAATGTTACATTGTATCTATTTTTTCGTTATAACATTTTTATTTTTATCGTATTAGTTTATCGTATTAGTTTTATGGAAAATTTTCTGTATATACAATATTTGGTTTATGATTTTTTTGGGTTAAAAGAAACAACACTACTGGCATTCGTCTTTGTTTTGACTCATCTTTTCACCTTAAAGCTTTACAATAGTTGCTACATCGATTCATAGAGCCTGTCTCATTATAATTGAACCCACGATTATGTTTTTCTCGCCACGCAATATTACGTCTAAAGTTCTTATTTGGTCATTATTTATTCGTTGTCGTTGGTTTGTTATTTTAATATTACAATCGGACACTCAGCTTGTTATAATTAACTCCTTATTAATTCAGCTACCTGCCAGTGAAAGTCCCGGCCGTTTCAGAGAATAGCCGGAACAAACAGACACACAGACACAAAAAAAATAAAAATGTTTATTTTGGTATGTGTGCCGCCTATACACTCATATTCATGTAATAAGAAACGGTTATTTTGATATTACAAACAGACACTCCAATTTTAATTCTTTGTATATATATATTGAAACATTTCCACACAACGCTATATAGCAGTATAAAAAAAGTCTGAACTAATAATAAAAGACAACTGATAAACTTTCATAAACTATATACACCATACAAATAGTATATAAACAGCCTACAGATCTTTTAAAAACTCAATTAAAATAAATAGTGGATCGAAGCCCCGACCACCCATCTGTTCAATAGACGAAGTTACAACCACTTTGCCATTCACTGCTTTTACTTTATTTCCTAATAACTCTGGTTATTTCAGCAAAAGATATTCCACAAAACGCTATAAAGATGTAAACGGTACTCCGCTATGCGCTTCAATGGTTATAACAATAAAATTTTAAAGCAAGATGGCCTCCGGCGAGATTGCAGATATCGTTCTAGCATTTAAATAGGAAAATACTCAGTTATTACCATTAGTGAGGTACTTGGCTATCTTAGATATATGAACATTTACTAGGGTGTAACCGAAAATAATGCAATCTTGATCCTTTAGTGATAAAAGTATGTTTAAAAATATATTATTATAAAGTAACTAAATTTACAAGGAGATTCCTTCAGAACAAACTATTGTCGTGTTAATTGCTATTAATAAAAAAAAATAAAAATAATAAAAAAACCAAATTAAAATCCTAAACTACCAAGACTTTATATCCAACTAAGGTCAGTAATTTTACCTCCACCAAAACTCAGTAATAAGCCATCTGTCAAAGAAAATGCGTATATATATATATATCTGATTAATAACGAGACTTGACAGCTGACTGTTTGAGACATCACTTCGCGTTCTGTTTGGATAATATATTTTTTAATATATCTTAGCTATTTGGTTATTAAAACGTGTCTTTTTGTTTTGTGTATGTATCGTTTGTTAATTAACTAGTTTGTTTTGGTTTGGTAAGTGTTATTAATATTATTTTTAGGTTATATGTAGTCGCTTGTTTTTTTATCTAAGAATATGGAAGCGGATACAGATCCCCCCGATATCCCTCAATATTCCTTTCTTAATCCTACGGAACATGATTATGCTATGAGTACAACTAATACTACGAACACAATAGGTTCGAAACGTAAAGCTGTAGATAACATAGATAAGTTGCCAACTAAAATCACGGGGGACTCCTCCCCGGCATCCTCATACCAACATATTTATACACTCCCGTCAATAGAAAGTAAAAGAATCTATACTGATGTAGACAAAGGGCCCTTTATAGTTCACATCAATAAGGTTTGTGAAGAAGGTGTTCCAAATCTAAAACTAACTGCAATTCAAGTTGGAAAAGTTCTACATAAACAAAATGTAAAAAATTTAGTAAAAGGTGGTGTCAAGAATGTTAATAAAAGTCGTGTTTCTGTACAGTTTTCCACAGGTTTAGACGCCAATAATTTTATAAATAACCCATTTTTGAATTCAGAAAAGTTTACTGCAGTAATTCCTACATTTTGTATTACTCGTATGGGAATTGTGAGAAATATCCCAACGGAGCATAGTATGCAGGAGTTTGTAGAATCGGCTGATGTACCATCGGGCTGTGGTGAAATAATTAAAGCCCGACGCTTAAACCGAAAAGTAGTGGTAAATAAATCAGTCAGTTGGATTCTAAGACAGTCAGTGGTTGTTACTTTTACCGGACAAGTTTTACCTTCACATGTTTATTTTTTTATACTTCTCTTCCTATAGAACTGTATTTATATCCAACAATTCAGTACATTTGGATAATAACCGTCTGGGGCTCTCATGAAATTGACTCTTTTGCGTCCATGCTCCTTGAGCTCTTTGACGATTTTAATATATGTGTTTTAAATGATGGGTCCCCAACAAGAAGAGTTTCACCGCAACAAAACAAAAGAACTGCTGTTGATCTTTCCTTATCTTCTCCTTCTCTAGCCCCCTCAATAAAGTGGCAAGTGTTGCCGATTTGGCCACACTATGCGACAATGTAATTCCAAGGCTCGCTGTTATAAGTGTGCCGAAGAACACATTGGAGACTCATGTACTTCCCAAAATCCTACTTGTCTCTTATGTCGCGGGAAACACGCAGCCAATGATAAAAATTGTATGGAACACTCACGTCAACGACAAATTAAAATGGTTATGTCGCAGGATAATATTTCCTATTCTGAGGCATCCTTTAGATTTCCTACAGTGAGAAGACCTTATGCGGAGGTTATTTCAGATTGGCTCCCAAATTGTCAACCCAACGATTCTTCTTCTCATCAACATAAGCAACCACAGACTTCCTCCTCTTACAGAAAAACTTTTTCCGTACCTAAAAAACAGTATAAGTCTGCTTCAGGACCTGGATACGATAAACTGACTCACAACGAAATTATTAAAGAATGTAATTCCTCCCTTTCAAATGGTTGTGCTCTTACAAAAGAAAATCCTGTGAACAATATTGTCCAAATTCTTTTATCTTCCTTGCTAAGTCTTTTAACCAATCACAACATAGAATTACCGACAGACGTGACAAAAACTTTAAAATCAACATTTAATATTATTAACAATGCCCCCCCCCAAAGAAAACCCTATCCTTACTTCAGTGGAACAGTCCTTCTCTCAAACATAAGAAACCTGATTTATGTTTCATGATTAATCACCATAATGTTGCAGTCGTTGCCATTTCGGAGACATGACTTAGTCCTGGTTCTCTATTTAGAGTCCCTGGGTTTACATGTCTTCCAAATGACAGGGATGATGGATATGGTGGAACTCTTCTATTAATTAATAGACATTTTACATTTTCCCGTATCTCTCTTCCCCCTTTTAATTGTAATCTTTTTAATGCTGTTGCAGCTAAAGTTGCAAATATTCTTATACTATCAATATACATTCCTCATCCAAGTCCTTCGTGCATTCCAGAACTTAACCAGATTTTTTCCTCTCTTACTCCCCCCTTCATCATTGTGGGTGATTTTAATTCGCACCACACCGTCTGGGGCTCTCATAAAATTGACTCTTTTGCGTCCATGCTCCTTGAGCTCTTTGACGATTTTAATATATGTGTTTTAAATGATGGGTCCCCAACAAGAAGAGTTTCACCGCAACAAAACAAAAGAACTGCTGTTGATCTTTCCTTATCTTCTCCTTCTCTAGCCCCCTCAATAAAGCGGCAAGTGTTGCCTCATTCTTTTGGAAGCGATCATTTCCCGATTATTATCTCCTTCCCTGATATTTGTTGTCCTGTTAAAGTTCTTCCTCCCCTTCAGAAATATCAACTTAACAAGGCTGATTGGAAACAGTTTGCCTCTATTACTAATATTAAAGTTAAATCCTTACCTAATATTTCTGCTGCAAATCTCTTAGAATGTTATTCTGCCTTTGTGACTATTCTTGGATATGCCGCTGATCACTCTATTCCTTTAAAGAATATGGGCCGAAATCGTATCTCTTCCCCTCCTTGGTGGGATTCAGAGTGTACCCAGTCAGTTATTAAACGAAAAGACTCTGAAATCCTTTACCTTGAAGACTCGGACTTTTTAAAATTACAAAACACAATTGCACAGATTAAACGCTTACTCTCATTTAAAAACAGGAATGGATGGATTGCTTTTTGTGAAAGTTTGTCTCCTCGCTCGCATTCTTCGTTTGTCTGGACAAATATTAAAAGATTTCGTGGGGTTTTTTCTCCAAGAAATGATGTCTCTAACGACCATGCTCAATGGATTTTTCACTTTTTTAGCAAACTTGCTCCTCCTTGGGTTCCTTCGAGAGAAGAAGCGGAGGATTTGTTAATTATTCCCCCATCTATGAGTGTGCCCGAAAATAATAACTTTATAAATAATATTTTCTCTATTTCTGAACTTGAAATTGTACTTGATGGCTTAAAGTATTCCTCGCCTGATGAAGATAGAATTCCTTATTCTTTTATTGTTAAAGCAGATTTTGAAACAAAAAAATATTTTCTAAATTTAATTAATAACTTTATTATTTTCAGCTTGGTCCCCCAGGAATGGAAAAAACAAATTATCATTCCAATTTTAAAACCGGGTAAAGATCCTCTTGATCCTTTAAGTTACAGACCTATTGCTCTCTCTTTAACTTTAGCCAAGGTCATGGAACACCTTCTTAAAAATCGTTTAGAATTTTATTTGGAAAATAATTTACTACTATCTAGTACTCAGTTTGGATTTAAAAAGGGTATGAGCACTATGGATAATCTTAGCATTTTAGTAACCGATATTCGTTTAGCTTTTTCTAAAAATGAATCTGTGCTAGGTGTCTTTCTCGATACTTCTTCGGCCTATGACAGTGTTTTGCTTCCAATTCTGAAAGAAAAGATGGTTAAATTGGGTATCCCTGCTTGGTTCACTAAATTTATTTTATATTATCTGCAAGCTAGATCGGTTAACTTACGCAGTGATAATTATAATTCTTCTTCTAGACTGATTTGGAAAGGTCTCCCTCAAGGTTCTGTGTTGAGTCCCATTCTTTATAATATTTATACGGTAGATTTAGATCTAGCTGTTAATGGTATTTGTAACAAACTTCAGTATGCCGACGATATTGTTGTGTACATATCTGACAAATCAATAGAACAATCAATTTCTAAATTAAACGTGGCTGTAGGTCATTTAAATTACTGGTTATTAAATCAGGGTCTTTCACTGGCTGCATCAAAAAGCACTTCTGTTCTTTTTACTAGAAAAAGGATCATTCCAAATGTCATCATTCGTATTGAAAATAAAGTGATTCCGAATGATAGCAATGTAAAGTTCCTTGGAATTTTTCTCGACTCAAAATTGTCTGGTATCCCACATCTTTCTTATGTAGCAAAAAAGTGTGAGAAGAATATCAACGTTATGCGTTCCCTTTCCGGAGTTCGATGGGGTTCCCACCCGTACTGTCAAAAACTTTTATACAATGCTATCATAAGGAGTCACTTTGATTACGGTTCCTTTTTGTTGGAACCATGCAATAAATTAGCCTTAAAAGTTTGGGATAAGATTCAAGCTAAATGTCTACGCATTATATGCGGTGCAATGAAGTCATCTCCGATAAATGCCATGCAATTGGAATGTTCGGAACCTCCACTTTTTATAAGAAGACAGTTTCTTGCTAATAGATTTCTTTTTAGGACTGCCCATTTGTCTTCTCATTGTCTTTTTCCAAAACTTCAATTATTATCAGAGCTATTAACTACCGCTAAATATTGGAAAAATAAGTCCATTCCTTATCTATCCAACAGCTATAATAAACTTATTAATTTGAATTTCCCAAAATACCAAACAAAGATTAATCCCTTATTTGAAAAATCTTTTGATTCTCTTATATTTCAGCCAAATATTTTGCTTGACATTGGAATTTCTAAATATACTCTAGAAGCTAATTCTGTATTTTTAGAAACGTTAGACAAAAACTGGCCAAGTTGGATTTTAATTTTCACTGATGACATCTCACCTTGAAGAAAATAATTATGTTGGTGCTGCTGTTTGGACCCCTCTATTCAAAATTATTTTAAATTTTAGATGTCATTCTCTCTCCTCAGTATTTACCGGAGAAGCAATAGCTTTATACGAAGCAATATTATATGTTAAATCACATAAATTAAATAAATTTATAATTTCTGATTCTAAAAGTTGTTTGCAAGCAATTCTTTCCAATCCTTTCAAGAGTAGAAGCAGTTACCCCATCATCCTTAAAATTAAAGAAGCTCTTTTTCGCTGTCACTCTGAAAATATTAAAATAATTCTGGCCTGGATTCCTGGTCATTCAGGAATTGAGGGCAACGAGATTGCTGACCAATTAGCTAAAGAAGCTTCCTGTATTGGCTGTGATAAATATAATTTAGTTTTTTCCCATGATCTTCCAGTCGTCGCTCACAAAAATTTATACTCTACTTAGAAGGATCATTGGGAAACTTCCAAGATATCTAAAGGTAGATTTTATAGCCACATTCAAAGTAACATACCCAATAAGCCTTGGTTTTTTAAATACCGCGAAGCTGACAAACAAATAACATCCACTGTCTGTCGCTTACGACTTGGTCATGCGTGTACGGCTGTTCATCTAGCTAAACTACACATCAGAGATAGTTCCCTATGTGAATGTGGTCTTGATGAAGGAAACCTGGAACACATATATTTTAGCTGTCCCAACCTTGTTTTTTACTGTACGATGTTCTCCCTCCCTATATCGCCCGCCTCTCTGATTTTAAATCCCTTCTTGCCCTTTCTTTTTCTCCATTTATTATAGTTCTGTGTAATTTTATTAAATATAACAAATTAAAACTGTAAATAAATATTGTTCATTTACTAACAATGGTGATGGTCTAAGTAATTGTGTTGTTTTAAGAACCTGAATAGTGTATATAAAAAAAAAACCGATCAATAACTTAATAAGTGATGCTCTCATGACTGACTGGACACTGGCAGAATTCGAAATTTCGAGATTGCCATATTATTGAAAAGAAGCGATATATATCTGTCAAATGTCATATCTGTCACCTGTCAAATGTCATGGCTGTCATATGTCACGTCAGATGTGATGATGACATATGTTAGAAGAGCGTGGAAGGAATTGGCATAAGAGACGAACGATATATATAAATAATATCATATTAAAAGATATGTCAAGTACAATAAACTGCCAATTGATTCCTTTAATACTTTATCGGAACAAAATAGGTTGCACAAAAAGCTTTTCGAAAGCAAATCGTGGTAGAAACAACGATTGTATTTTATTTCATTGTTAAAAGTAACAATACAGACCGCCATTACAACACCCGGCGTGATTTAATGATATAATTATGGACTCATTGTGGCATTTAGCAATTTAAAATTAGTTTATACTTTAATTTAATTATTGTATACTTTATAAAGTGTTTAAATATAATTAGAAATAAAAATAAAAGTTTAATTGCTTAAAAGTGCCGTTTAAAATTTTACTAACATTATTAAAATTATACTTTAAAGTTTTTATTTCTATAACATTATATTTAATATAACAAAAAGCATGTGATGGAAAGTTACTTTTATAAGAAGTTAAGATATTTTTTTGCCATGATTTACTTTATTTGGATGATAAAAAGTACACTAATATAAAAAAAATGTACTAAGTATATTTTTTAAGATGACAAGCAACAGTATATTTTTATGTGTGATTTTTTATAATATATTTATAAATATTGTCACAAAATACAAATTCACTATAAAATCTACCATAATTGAAAAAAAAAACAAATCTCAACAGTCATAAAAATAACACATAAACAAAAACATATTTATTGCCATATAAGTATATTAAGTCATCTAATCTGACATAAGCCCACTCTAATGTATGGTCGGGTAATGTGCGCGTGCGCAGGTGGGCGTGGCTTCGCCAACCTTTGACTCCTATCAGTTCCACTCTGACTAGCACAATACAAACTAAGGAGAACCAATTATCTGTCATTCTCAATGTTACTTTTTTTTATTTCAAAATGGCTACACAAAATGTATACCTATTACAAAATGTCGGAAAAAAATATTTACATTGTTACGTTCATTACATTTTCTTTCTTTTAATTAATTGGTAATTTTTTTAACGAATAATTGCGGTATATAACAATAATGGTTTAAATTAATAAAAATATATATTCGGAAATTTCCATACAACGCAATAGTCCCAAACTAAGCAAAATTTGTACTATGAGTAGACAACTGATAAACATTCAGAGTAAAAAAAAAAAGGTGTTATCAAAAACAAAGCTAGAGCGGGGATCGAACGCCTGTCAGTTGATACATTAAAGAGCAATAAAATATATACTTTCTTATGCGTGTGTGCAATCACATACAGTAAAATCTTTCGAAGAGTAGCTTTAGAGAGAATGAGATGAATATAGATTGTCAGGAACGCTAGGATAACTGTAAAGTATGCTATAAAAATATACAAAAATGTATGTAATATCTCTTTCTTTCGCAGGCTTTATCATATATATATAATTCATTGTCTTTTTGTCGTGACGAATTTTCATTTTATTGACCCTCAAATCACAACAATTCCAAACACGTTTCACTTCTAAAATATAATCAAGATATAGATCACGCCTTGAGTCCGCCATGGTTCGAACTCATGAGTAGGAAGGTGTTCAAAACTAGTCGAATTTCAATACAAATAATAAAGCCGAATAAATATATATATATATATATATATATATATACACGGTTTATATACTTAGTCTGACCATAAATACTGTTACACTTAAAAATATTCTTTTTTAACTGCAAATAACATTTATTACTTTTACAGTATGTTAGTTTAGTACATAAATATAAAACAATTAAAAATATATAAAACTAATAAGAAGTGGTCTCCATTGGCTGCAATACAGTCCTTTAAACGTTGAGGTCAGTTATCAATAGAAGCACGCACTCTTTCCATGGGAAAATTCTTCACTGCCAATCGTATAGATTGTTTTAGAGATTCCAAATTATCATGGCGTTTAGAGCAAGCTGTACTCTCTAAAATTGACCATAAATCATATTCCAGCGGATTAAGATCGGGACTAGAGAACGGCCAGTCTTCAGTTCTGATGAAGTCCGAAACGTTCGCTTCCAACCAAGACTGCGTGGAACGAGCTTTATGACCCGGCGTCGAGTCTTGCTGGAAGGACCATACTTGGTTATTGAACATGGTGATGTTAAGGGGCTTGACTACCTTCTCAAGAATGGTATCTTGATATACTCGTGCCGATGTTTTGATACCTTTTTCACAAAAATATGGCTCAGTCACTCCTTCATAGCTAACACCTCACCAAACCATCACTGAAGTCGGATAATGTCCACGTTGCACTCTGTCGACTAATTGGGAAGCTTCCTTAGAGCTTTGAGCATAAATACGGTCATTTTGTTTGTTAAAATGTTGCTCAATTGTAAAAAAAATCTCATCCGTAAACAAAATTTTTCTGTGACCTCCCTTTGTGTATCGCTTCAGTAGTTGTTTCGATTTTACCACCCTATTCTTCTTTAAATTATCAGTTAAGAAATGACCAGTGCGTCTCTTACAGGCTGCAAGTTCTAAGTCATCTTTTAAAATACGCGACATGGTTCTAGGTGCTATCTTTATTTCCCGAGATGAAATCTTTTGCTTTCAGGCAGGATTTCTTCGTATTCTCTCCCTTACTGCTTTGACCACCTTTTTCGTACGAACACTGCGTGGACGGCCAGATCTTTTTCTATCACAAACAGAGGAAGCCTTATTGTACCTATTAATAGCCCGGCACACAAACATTTTACTAATACCAAGTGCATGGAGAGTTTCAAAAATTGCATTTGGATCCATACCAACTTTGTATAATGCAATGACAGCGATTCGGTTCTCTTTATCACCCCACTACATTTTAATATCGCAAAATATTGTACAATGTATTGGCGCCAAAATGAGAAAACACAATCGTATAAAAATGACAGATTCGAAATTCAAATGTAATATTTTTTTTCCAAGTGTAATAGTATTTATGACCAGACTAAGTATATATTTCTCATAATCATACTGGATCACGAAAAAATATTAAACTTCTAGCATCCATAGAATCAAAGCTCAGTCTACATATATCGTCTTTACCCACATTTACTCAATAATAGTATTTATTCTTATTGTAATAAGAACCAGAGATGTGTGAATATGTCCGTGTGTCCTGCGCACGATCTGTCCCAGCAATAACTTACATAATTGACATCAGCCACCCAGCGTGGGGCTCACCACACAAGTGAAGTAAACCCATTTTATAAAGAATATTAATAATTTTAATTAAAACAAAACTTAACTGATTAAATATTACTAAGTTATAGTATTTATGTGGTGCACGCAACATACTATTACTTACTAATATTATTACAGAGTTTTGCAAAAAAAATATATATAGGTATATATATATTTTGACATTTCCATACAACGCAATCTAGCCCCAAACTAAGCAAAGCTTGTAGTATAAATGATGTTTTAAAACCATTATTATTATATGCTTTTTATTTATATTATTTTATTATTTATACATATTCATTATTATTTTTAAAAAGTCACCAAAAATTCATATACTTAATGGACAACCACTGACCCGATAGCTCAGTAGACAGAGCGACGGAAATTTACTTAAAGTTTCAAGATCACATTTATTATAAATGTAACAATAATTCATGTATTCAGTATAGTGAAATCGAATTAATAAATAAACTTATTTGTATACAAGTAAAAAAGTAAAATGTGAGTTACTTCTTTGTCTGTGTGCCGTCTCTATAAGTCAGTCGCGTGCTGTAGCTTCAATGATAATTTAATTGTAGTGCGTGGTTCTGAAAATACATTTATATATATATAGTGCTAGGATCAGTTTAAGATATTGCGGTATATTTTAGAAATTATCTTAACATATATTTAGTGTTAGTATATAAAACCTTGTTTTTATATTTTGTTTTAAAATATTTCACTATCAAGCCATTTTTTTTAATATCTTAGTAGCATAAAGCGCAGCATACTTGTAAAACTTTTTCAAAAATACATTTCTTAGGACCATAGACTGCCAATTTTCAATCCAGTAAAAAAGTAAACATATCTCAGAAGCGTAAACCACTGCATACATTTTATCTATATATTTTTTATTCAATATCTAATGTAAAATAACAGATACTAAAGATTTAACCAAAAAAATAAATATATAAAACCTTTAGCAAAAAACTAATAAAAAAAAACAAAGATAAAAAACCTTAAGCATGGTCTACATTAGCAGATAAGAACAAATCCACACAGGCGGAAGTAACATGCTCAAAACAATATTGCTAAAGAGCGCTAAGTGTAGAAAAGCGGCAGGTTCTAGCCATCTGCCAGTTACTATCAGAACACGGATAGCCCATTAGAATAGGTACAGGCCACGGACTTCATTAACAGGACAGATGCCGTGATAGACTGGACCACCGGGTCTTTATGACCATATAACAGTTTAAAATTACTCAAATTCAATCATTACCAACCTTTAGAAATGAAAAATTCTTGACATTTAAGAGCGGGAATGTCTAAATACAAAAATAAAACATATTTAACACGAACATACAATCCTGTTATATATGTTTTATTATTTATGGTAGTTAAGAAAAAAAAAATATTATATATAATACTTTTTAGTAGGTTGGTATAGACTCCTTGCAGCATTAATTTAACATAATATTACCTAATATAAAAAAGCAACCTAGATTTAAAAAATATATCTGTCACGACGAAAAAGATGCGTTGATAGGCCAGATAGGGTGATAGGTCTTTATGTTCCTAAAACAGATTTAAAACGCTCAAATTCAATTATTACCTCTTTTGAGAAATGAAACATACTTGACATTACCTCCTTTTAAAAGCGGGAATGTTATTCTATATATTCATCCTATTACATCTGTGTTATACGACTAATTGCATTTTAAAAAAATATTACATATATGTATATATCCTTTTTGGTGAATTAAGCGAGCATATTGCACCTTTTTACAAAACAATAAATACGAAAAAAAAACTTTGTACAATACATCCTGTCAAATTGTATTTCTAATTTATTGTTTAATTCCCTGCGCAAAGTATTCTTGTGAATTGTTTATTAATTATAGTAAGCAGTTCAATATTCTTGCACATTCATCAAAGACCAGAACGCCATTGGAGTTACATAAATACAACTCGTATGCCATATCCATCCTGGCCTTATATCAATAAAATGGCCGTCCGTATCAAGTAGTGAGCGGCTTTACAAAGCGAATGCTATATTGTACTTCATTACAATTCTGCAATACTATATAAAGCTAAGTACACACTGAAATATTTATATTTATTATAATTTATTTCCCTACTAAATAATATACTACTAATGACACTGTGTGGCTTTTTTTTATATTTCTATCAATGTATAAAATATCAAGAAAAAATAAAATGTTATTTTGTGCTACAAATATCTATAAACATGTAAAGCCACGTTAAACTTATTAAAATTTAAATCCTACATAGAACGAAAAAATATTCGATACATCTCACGTATCGTAATTTCGTAAGCGATGCAATAGCTCAAATGGTAAAAGCGACGGAACTGTTACCCACAGGTCGCGGGTTCGAGTCATGTCCGTATCGAATAATTTGTCATTTTATATAATATAAAATTTTATTTGTTTATATTCTTATATGGTTAAAAACATCTAAAGTAATTATATCTCCAGCAAAAATCACTATAATATATTAAATATTCACATTAAAAGATATAAAATAGTTAAATGTATTATAATTCGTTTAAAATGTGTACACGTCTTTATCCCAGTTACATTTAACTGATCAGACCATCCAGTGGAACGTCCATTAGGGTACGAATCTATTGAGAAGAATTGTTGAATTAATTCAAACTATCTAAGACAAGGTACGGATAAAATGGCGCTACTTTGCATTTATTACTGAAGCCTTTTAAAAGATCTATTTCATAATATGTTGCCATAGATTTAGAGTTTATATGTCGTTAGACATATGTTTCATAAGACATATTATATGTCATTAGACATATTTTTTACTATTTTAATGTTAATCATTACAGGCTCTAAGCACATATTATGAATAAAAGTTTTCACTCAGTATTCAACAACAGAAATATATTCGGGAACTTCCAAAAGAATAATGGTATCAAAAAAACTATCCACCACTTTAAAATTACCAAAATATTTTGGTATTTTTAACAATAAACTATAATACAAGAGCAACTAGAGTCTAATGTTTCGTAAATGCAACTTCTGATTGAAATAGGTAATGTCTGGAAATTCTTTTCAATTAGGACTGAAGGCTCAAGTACATGAAATATCTTAAAAATATTTTGCAAAAAGAACATGATTGTTATACAGAACAATTTTTTTTTAATCATCTATAATTTCCAAAACTACATTCTGGCTTTCAAAATCACTGACAAGACCAACACCAGTCTGGATTTTTTATATCATTTATTATTCTCATAGTTCCAATACAAATAGAAACTTTCTTCATATTATAAACAATATATTAAAAATAGAAACAGTTCCTACTCGTAGTTTTGATATCGTACAATAAGTTATGAATATCAAGCGTGGCTCGTCCAGGCGTAAATCACTCCTCTGCCTGCGGCTGAAGTGGATTCTGATAGATGTTAAAACAAGATAAACATTCAACATATATCTAAACTCACATATATGTAATTGACATAGATGTAAACTCACATATATGTAAACTCACATTCATGTCAACTGACATATATGTAAACTCACATATATGTAATCTTACATAAAAAATGTAATACTTCTAATAACAAACAACTCCGATCCATGTATGAAATACATATAAACATGTATAGCCATGTTAAGAATAATTGAATTTTAAATAAATACGAAATGAAAAATGTATTGATACAGGATTCAAATCGACCTCTGAAAAATGGTCCCATCGCTCTACCAATTGAGCTACCGTGTCGCTTCAATGAATTCAACATTCTATATATAATCGTCTTTATCGGGATGGTTCTGTATATTCATGTATTCATGGCAATAAAACGGCGACGTTAACCTTTTAAATATTGAATTATTCCTTTACTTATCTGCCGTCACTTTTTGTTTAGTTCTTAATATTTTAATTAACATCTTCATTCCATCGTTACTGCCTTTATAGACTTAAATTAAAACAGTTTAAATGTCATATTTAAATAACAATGTCATATAAATGCTTATATTTTATTCTCTTTCCGGTGATACGTAATTGGTTAGGAATTCTTCATAAATGTGAACCACCGCTTTGTCACAAAAAAAAAGTGTCTTTTCTTGAGTAATATAAAATAATGAATACAAAAAAATACTTCATTTATAAATAAATGAACTTTTTTTTTTGTAATGTCTCTTCTGTTAGCCCTATTGGCTGTTACAGCATCACCGAGAAGAAATGAACATACAGAATAAAAATACGACTTATTATTAGTAATTTTGATATAGTATTTTATACCTACTTCCACTATAAATGACTCCAGATCATCAAATGCAATCCTGTAAACGGAGAGAGAGAAAGAGAATCAATGAAAGAAAACAAACTCGTAAAACAACTACTTGAATCTATTTGTGGTAGTGGTGCTGCGTCCTTAAGTGATCGTTGATGGTGACGTAATAAAGTGGTGAGGTTAATCTAAGTCTTAAGTATATAAGCAAACGTATTAATTTAATTATACTAAATTAGGAAATCAGACTAGCAAGAATTTTAATGAAGGATTGACGTCAAAAAAACAGGAAATCCAGAAAAGTCACAAATATAAATAATATGTTAAATTATTACAGAATTGATTAAATCAAATGAGAACAAAGAGTTCTAAAATTCTTGTCAAATTTACAGTAATGTCAGAACTGACATATAACACAAACCCCAAAGAATTGAAATAAAAATAATTACCTAGTTGTCGGAAATTCTTGAATGTTCTCAACACTATAATATATATAGCTTTTATGTATAACAATTATAATAATTGAGATATATTTAATCTTGGTTGTGGTACAATCACTCAAAAACTGGAACGGCGGTTGTATAAATAAAGTCAAAGTATTTAATTTCAATCATATATGGCACTTTTGAAACGTCCGACTTTAGTTGGATGATTCTAAATACAAAGAAAGAGAGAGAGAGAGAATAGGTCCACAAAGAATAACCGACCAGAAACCCCATAGGTACTCTCTTGCTTTCTTATATATTTTAATAATATGTCTTGATAATAAGCAGTCAATCCAAAATGGCGGAGCTCTTCTGACGTAATTATACTACTGACTATTCTAATATAATAAAAACAACACTTTATCATGGATTCCCGCTCTCATCGCTTCCTTGAACTCACTATATACTTAGAAGTCTTCCCGCAGGCTTGATTTTCACCCAGCATGGAGTAAAACATAAATGATTGTAAATTGGTACACGCCACAGTATTTGGATTGTTTATGTTTCAAGTTATATTATTGTAGTTAGAAGCTTTTGCTAAATGATCTACTTGTATAGAAAATAGCAGAATGGAGGCTGATGTCTGGTTGCTTTGGTCCTGTCAAACTATAATTATTCAGATAGTTTTATTCTGAAGCGTTGTGACAGATATGACAGTTTAATGACACATATATCGATATAATATTTCCATCTTGAAATATATATATATCCTACCCATTCATTTGTCCATACTCATGTTACTGAGCTCTGGTAATACACACACATAACACACGTGGAGTTCAGTTATCACTTCTTGCTATGCCACAGTATGCCAATATATATATATATATATATATATATATATATATATGCCACATATGTATATAAATGTATTGCCACATAATAAATAATCACAAAAGATTTAAATATTGAAATGAATGACTACTATGCCAAATACTCGTCAAACAATACTACCTAAATAAAAAATGTATGTTTACTTTTCTGACATAAACAACAATACCAACCGAAACAAATGTATACATATTTTTGAGATCAGGAATACACAGTAATACCAACTTAACGATTCGACTAGAATACCAACTGAACCAAATGTATGTTTATTTTTTAAGGTCATAAATACACAGTAATACCAACTTAAAATATAGTGCAAAAATGTATTTATTATAGGGCTTCGTGCGCTCAGTGAATCTATCACAGACGGACCCCCGCTGACTAGTTCATACCTTCACTTAATATACTGTTATATTTATTTATTAATACACAAGATTATTCCAATTATCATATTAATATATATATATATTAAAATTATCTATATAACTGTTAAGCATATCAAATATACAATGCCAATTTCAACATGGTCAGGGCTCAAAGCTCAAACCTAATAAACTTTGATAACTTAAATTTAAGCTATAACGAGTATCAAAACTACTTAAATATAATTTTTAACAAGTATCAAGATTATTGTTACTATAAAACAGCAATTTTTTGGAATAACACATATTATAATTATCTCATAGTTCAAAAACAATCTTTGCCAGTATGATAAATCATTAATAGTATTTCTTACACTACATAAAGAAAATAGTAATTAATTCAAAGCTCTTAGCAATTCTTTATTATGGCACATTCCAATTATTTGAACACACACCCACACATAAATATGTAGACTTAACATGTCCATCCTTGGGACTCACACATACATATGTAAACTCTTATAATGTCTTAGTGTGCGTTTAAAAGTTATATGTGTGACATTAAAAAAATAAAAGTGACTTGTTTTTTGTCCTTATTGATTATTAACATTTAGTATGAATGAAACGTAGATATATTGTAAATTAGCAGTTATAAATTTTGAAATAAATATATAATTTAAAATAATCGACCGGGGTATCGAACCCGCGATCACTGGGAAAAAGTTTCCTCGCTCTGCCAATTGACATACCGTAACGCCACACACCTCATTGAATTTAATATTTTAAATATAATCTTTATCTTGACGAAGTCGACATCTATAAGGTTTTTTTGAAAATCCAAAAAAAATATGTTTTTAACATTATAACGTATTTAACTTTTTATTTTTTTTATTAAGTTTTTTCTATGACCTTTTAAGCAGAATAAAATAACAAATAAAATGGTACAACCGGAATTCATCCAAAATTATAAATTAAATTATTTTTTATAAAAAAAAACAAATTCACATGACCCTTTTATCATTGGAAAAGCATTATTTTATGATAGTTTTAAAAAAGGTCAAATTAATGCAACATGTATAGTATAGGATGTGGTAAACTACATATTAAAATTAGTTTTTAATCTACAATGATAATTAAATTACAGAAATTAAAACGCCTTGGTCTGTAATCGTGGCATTTACAACATTGCCATAACATAGGAAATAAAAATTAGCAATAATACAAATATTGTAAGTCATACTAAAAAGCAAAAAAATATTTAAAAGGTAAAAAGTAAAGTCAAAATATATCGATATAACCAGTGAGAAAATAAGAATTATAAAAAACATTAATTGCTGTCAAACGAAAGTCAAATATGTCAAAATAATTAAAATATAGAAAACTAATAAATAATTTTTAAAAAAACTGTATGTTTTAAAAGGCAAATATTTAAATCAAGAGACTTTAAACAGGTGTTAAAATCAAACCTCATTTCGATTCATATTCTGGCTTGATCTAAGCAAGATGGCGTTATGAAATGTCTATTCTAAAAATGAGTTGCGTATTGTACTCAACAAAGCGCGCTGATCTGGAAGCTGCATAGTAATTAGGTTCACGTTTTATTGTATCTGGCCAGCGCTGGGAGCTATAACTGTTTAAATTGTTGCATTGCGATGTTTTACCGCCACAATTCAAGCCATCTTGAATTATAAAGTTTATTTATAATTCAAGTATTATAACCTCCTTTCGGCATAATCCTTCATTTATTCTTTAACTATTTTATAATTTAATTATAAACTCCTTTTTTTTGGTATAAAGCTGTTGTTACCTTTATACTTTTTTAAACTGTTTTATAATTAAAATTTATAACCTACCTTTCCGAATAAAAAACCGACCTAAACCAAGGTCGGTATTTTATTATTTACACACATACATACAACATAAGCTATATACAGTATTAAGTGGTCTTAGCTTTTATATTTCAAATTCTTTAACTATTTTCTAATTTAATATAAACCTTTCGATATAAAGCTAAATTTTGTTAGAATTAAATATTTCATCATTTACAATATATAACCTCTTTCTTATGACACAACAAAGCCCACCTTGCCTTTATGTTTTTTATTCTTTATTTTTGTGTAAATTAAGAGTATAACCTACTTTCGGCATGATATAGCCTTTGCCCTGTTTTTATCTGTCTAATTTCAATAAATATTATTTAACAAGTGACCAAATCGATTATAAACAATGATTGTACATTACTTTTCATGTTGCGATAAAAATCAGCCATTGTAGATATATTACGAGCGCGCGTGATATTATTTGTTTAACTTGGCATCGATGTATCTGAATTTAGAAATTTGCATCTTTATAGGTATAATAATAAGAGCGGGAAAAGAACGTGAGGTCCCTTGCCGATAGGATCCGAATAAAGCCGAATAATCCCGATTGTATCGCGTGCATGGCGCAGATAATCTATACCGCCCGCTGAGCTACAGATATAATATAGGGAACTTAATAAATGGCCATTAAAATAAATTGTTGTCTATTGTTAGCTTCCGCGTGGTCCAGATTATATCTTTTACTTGCTTATTTCATTTGTTTTCACTGGAATCCAATCTACTGAAATTGACAATATTTTTTTTCAAATTTAGTGTGGGGTTTGGAAACTGACAAATTAAGTGAAATTTGTAAAGTCATAGATAATTTATTTTACCTAATTATAAAGAAAGTAAAATAATGCAACAAAGGATGTATATTTATATTAATTATAATGGTTTAATATGTATGTTTATGAATTGTCTAATACTCATAGTATTTAAACCTTTGCTTAGTTTTAAATCCAAATACATTTGTTATTATTTTTTATATTCAAACATTATTATACACAATTCAACTCAATACATAATTCAGTTTTAAAGAAATACAATTTAATAACATAACACCAAATATGATATCTTTTTTTTTTAATGATTAATAATATGTAGGGATGGGACTGAAAACAGTCGAAAAATCGCTTAATGAAAATAAAGTGTGAGGTCAATGAGGGGAAGACCGGCATACTTTCTAACGAGCTAACTTTGAGAAATCAATAGAAAAATAAATTTTATCGGAATTATTTTAATTACAAGTATTAAAAATATTATCTCCTCTATTAAAACAATACTATTATTGCTTGCTATTCAGCAAGGGCTCGAATAAAGACCTTTTTTTTAAAAACGCCGGGTAGACGGACTTCCCACGTTGTTTGGGGCAAAACCGTTTAGTAGTAATAAAAACTCAACTACACAGAATATATATAGAACCACTTTTTTCCGTTACAATTATTAATTACGTTGAACATTGTTTAATGGCGGCACTTATACCTAACAATGAAATTCGCCTCTAGAGCAGAGTTTTGATGATTTAAATTTTTTAAACGCTAAGAATTGCAAATTTGAAAAAAACCTCTTTCTCACAATGTTAAAATATTTTTTATATAATTACCGAAAAAGTAAATATACTTCTATTAATTCCCATGAAAAAATTGGAGAAAAAAATACAAAAATAATGATATTCTACCAAAGGTTTACGATCTGTGCTGGCAAATGACGGACTTACCTCGTGCATCCGAGAAGGACTTTCCACCTAGCTAATTTGAAGTGAAGATATCCTCCATAATCCTAGTTCCAAATTATAACAATATAATGAATATATTGAATTCTCTTTAAATATTTACATGGCGCTCGCAATTGACTTATATTTTTTTTCCACAATACGCGTCATTAGGTTTTAGAGTGAAAAGGACGAACAAAATAATTGTAAATTTAGTTCCATTTAATGACTAATAGAGACACTTATATGATACTAAATTAAAATAAAAACCACTATGACTCTTTACCGATCGATAAAAAAGCTGCGAAGATAATCTAATAAGTGCTCTATATCGTTTAAACGGGCTTGCCTCGTAGACGGTCTTTCTAGAAAACCGTTATAATTATTATAATACATCTTTACAACCCTATTACAAAGTAACATGACAGGGGAAAGAGAGAAAAAACAGAGTTAGAAGAGTACGACATGCGAGGGTCGTGTCTTTCAAAAACATAAAATGTCTTAATAATGAATTAATATACAGCGCTTGTTATTTTAATTAAATAATATTTTATGACCCAAAGTAATTTTAAATCTAGTTTTATTATACGATAATATCTAACTAAGTTATTTTTGAACATCCTTTGAAATGACTTCGCTACGTTGGTATTTCAGAAGTGCTACTGCTAAGTTCGTAATATTTCCAGTAATTCCGTCAGTTATTGTGTGTTGTCAATTTTATTCTATATTTATATTTTAATAACTAAAAATGTACATGTTTATTTCCTTCTTCGTATATAGTTTAAACAAAACTCATAGAATCTACCAGGTTTTTTATGAAACTAAAATCGCAAAAAAATATTTTTGCTAAGATATGTACATTTATTTTATTTATTAAACTACTAATAATCCTATAAAGAACTAGCTAAAAGTGAACCTCATTAAAAATAACGTTTAAGTTGAATAAACAATAAATTTTATACTACAATTACTTACGTATGACCTTTATATGATGTAGATATATTTAGTGAAATATTTTTAAAAAATAAACTGCAATAGACGGATGACACTGACAAAAATAAATTGCATTGCTCTTTAGCAAGAACATTATTTATACGTAGTAGCGATAACAAAAAAAAAGTATAATTTCAATTATTTATTTATTTATTTATATTAAACTATTTCGTATTACAAGGATTATTTCGTATTACTCTTAGAATACAGCTCTTTTTACATTAATTCACGATTACGCTGAAACAATAAAATATATTATCAGCAACGTTAATAATTGGTTTGATGTCGATAGACATGTTTAGCCATGTTAAGCTTATTTAAATTTTAAAACTAAAATAGAATAATACCGATACTGGCAGGATAGGAACTGGTCTTTCTGGACGTTTATCCATCAATAGATACAAAAAATATAAAATCGGATTTTTTTTTTTGCGCTCTATACTAATATACACCAAACAACAATAATAACCGCGTCTCAATACTAAATATATTTTGATAATAATAACAAATAATAAAACATGGCCGTTATTTTAAAAAATTTCGACTTTTTGCAATTTTCAATTATCGAATTAACATAAAAACAATAGGGATTAATATTAATTACTGATAATCGTTTAGACACGTAGAAAATACATAATAATTATTTTATAGTGTAAGTATTTGAATTTATATTCGTGTTTTAAATAAATATAGTCTCAGAGTCATAGATTTGAATTTGTATTGATAATATTTTCATTCTATATATTTTTTTATTGGTCTCAACATGTCTAAACATGTGTACAGACAATTTCAAACATTGTATATTTTTTCCTAAATACTATTATAATTTGACTTGCAAGTATATTGCGATATTCCTTACTTAATTGAAACCATAAATCATGACTTTATTTTACATACATTTTTGCTACTTGCAAGTCACGATAAAACTATAAGTTATAACTTACATCAAAGTACAGAGCCATTTGCTTGTACGTTGCAAAAGCTAGTTATATATACCTACTAGCTTTTGCCCGCAGTTTCGTTCACGTGGAATTTAGTCTGTTTGTGACAATGCGATTGTTGATTTGTGCTTTTACGTCACCTTCATAGGTTTTTACACAATTTTTACAGGTTTATTTCATAATAAACCTGTAAAAATTGTAGTTCCGAAATGGCTGAAGAAAATAAAGAACCGATACAGTGATAAACTCCTCTTTGTATTATAAAGTTCGGAAAAATCTACGCATTGGGATAATTTGATCTGCTCCATACGCTGACATATAAGAGCACATTTTCGAGAACGGCAAGATTCATCAGTTCTGTTAGAAAAAGCTCTTTCAGAGGTTGAACTGGATGGATAACCTGCTACATCCAGATGGAGGATCTGATATCACTTTCTCTTGCAAAATATGAGAGGCTGCTAGACCATTTATTATGTAAATAAGCTTATATAAATATGCACGTAACGGAAATAACTATAGAATAAAAAAATATATCTTTATGGGTAGAATTAGAACTTTCAACCTCTGGAACAATACTTTAATATAACAATATATAAATTCAAAAACATAAAATAACTTCATCATATAAAATACAAATATGTAATGAAAAAATATTATATATTTACTATGTATTCAAGATAAATGGTTTTCAATATTAAAATAAATTGCATATTGTACCTAACCAAATAAAAATGTTTAGCCATGTTCGTTTAAATTTTTAATAAATATAAACAAAAAAATGTATATGGACAAGATTCGATCTTTTGACCTCTGGAAATCGGTCTCGTAACCCTGCGAATTGAGCTACCGTGTCTACCTCCAAGAATCTATCATCTTTATTTTCGTTTTTATCTGGCGACGTATATTAAAATTCTTTGGAAAATAGTTTTATTATCTTATTGACTCCCACCAACAATTTTTTTTAAGTTAAAAAGTAATTTACCTACTCAGAAATAAAGAAAATATATACTACGATACGATATTCTTTATTTTACTAAAATTATAACAAATATATATATATAAACAATAAAAAGTAAAAAGATACAAAAAGCTATGCAGCAGAATTAGGAGTTTTAGAAAAAGAAAATAATAGGAAAGTTTATTACCAAACTAAAAAATTTAAAAAAAAAAAACAGGTAAGCTCGAACCCGCGACTTAAAGTGAACATTTCACCACTCTGCCAATTGAGTTATCGTGTCGCTACTGACATCTATTTAGCTACTTTGAAAAATCCTAACCAATGTTTTAAACAAAGCTGTACGAAATGTTGAAATTTATGAACCATTAAGGCACTAAGTTCAAGATTGTTTTTGGTAATAAAATATATTATGTCGCCGTGGGGACGCCTGAATGTCAAAATAGTAACATTATAGCAAATAGTTAAGCTGATTGATTTATTATAAAATAAACTATTCTGATAATTAAGTTTTAATTGTTAACGTCTTTACCATTAATTATTGTATAAATTCAAAATAGATTTATAGTAAGTTATTAAGTAATTGTATGTTTTTGTGAAAGTACCTACAACTGGTGCTCCTAAGATGATGCGCCTAACCACCTACGACTACATTTCCACTTACTACCAGGTAGAATGTCGTCAAGCGTCAACTTAGTTTACTTGTAAGTGTAAAAAAAACTGTGTAGTAGGCAAATACTATAAAAATCTATAATCGGCTTGAGGAGATCAGTCTATGACGAGATCTACACTGGTCGCTTGAAGGAGTAACAACTCGTAGAACTACATCTACTCAGTTCTAGACTATTATTGTCAAACATTTTAGAATTTTAGCTGGCAATTAACTATTATTTTGTTTTGAAACTATTTTTCATTCACATGGATAATCTTCCTTCATCATTCCTTCACAATATATAACAGAAGAGCTGTTGAACAAAAAATACCTTCATCGATAAAAAAAAATTACAGCTGAATATTTAAATACGACATAGCTGTTTCTATAACAATTTTCAAAGTCGATCTCATCATTAATTCCACAAAGCACGTATGAAGTCATTAAATTTTTAAGAACAGTGACAAAACTCTCATAAATAACATAAATAGCTACAGCTCCGTAGACCACATCCATACTGTTCGGCAACTTATACAGAAGACAGAAGAAACCAGCCGCTGTGTATGGCATTAGTGAACTACGAGAAAGCGTTCTACTCCATCAAAACCGCGGCTGTCCTGGAGTCTGCAGTGATGTGGTGTTAACAAGAGGTCGACAAGAGGCAGAAAATGTCATATCCCCGAAACTGTTCGCAAACACAATGGAAGATGTCTTCAATACCCTGGGCTGGGTTGAACGAGGCGTCAAATATCTATGGAGACTATATTTCTCAGCTTCGTTTTTCTGACGATATTGTCATGGTAGCAGAGTGTTTGGAAGAGCTTACAGGGATGCTGAGCAACCTAAATAAATTTCTTTGGCGGGTTGGTCTTAGTATGAACCTGGACAAGACGAAAGTCATGTGCAATGACCATGCTAAACCAAGACCTAAATACGTCGATGGCGTACTCTCGAGGTTGTGAAGGAATATGTCTACTTGAGCCAAACTATACAACTTGGCTGGCACAATATAAACATAGCTATGATGACAAAAATCCTAACTAGATGTCGCCACCATCCCATCAAAAATGAAAATGTTTAGAATGCTAAATTCACCGAGGCGGGTAGCTCTTTCGGTGAAGTAACGAGATGGTTTCCCAGAGGTCGTGGATTCGCAACGCTGTCCGCATTGGTTTATTTTTTCATAGTGTATTAATTTAAAAAATGTACTATATTTTTTGAAACATATTTGCCGGTAAATTTATTTTATCCATAGGTATATAATCCAGTGATTCAAAATTATTGGTTTAGTTTTGTATGCTACAGGCCATTACCCTAGCAACGAAGCCATTAAAAAGAATACTAATGATCGTGAAAATATAACATTCTTCAAATAATAAATAGACCAGCAGTAAAAGTTTTTATATTTTTTAAAAACTGTATTAAAATATCATAAATGATTCAATAATACAAACATTTGAACTGAGTTCAAAATATACTTTTAATAAATGTCACCGCTGTCAGAATAAAAACACGCTTTGCATATAAATATACTTTAATAAATAATACTTCTATAACATCTGCAGAGATATTTCTTTTATTCAATTTAATTGACAACTATTTTAAATATTTTTTAAACATTTATGTATATAATGCTTTTTTTAATTTAAAATAAATATAATTTAAAAAAATCGTCTACACATATAGGGACTGCAGAATAACCGGTATCCCAGATCCCGGAAAATGCAGGCCTGCCATTGTTTTGATTTTTTTTTAATTAAAATAACGGAATAATTAGAAACAAATTTTTAAAAAGGTATGAAATTTATTAAATATAGCTATGAAATTTTAAGTTTATTTAGAGACGATTTCAATGAAGGATCTTTGACCGACACTCTGATCTTTGAACGTAAATAATACACGTTCTAGTAAGAGTCTCCACCAATCAGATGGCAGCACTAGTTCACTAACAGCCTTTTACAATGTGATATTAGTACGCCAGTTGACACTTGGTAAATTAGATAATAAAATTGCTGCTTAAGTGTGCCCTGTCAGCGTGCTACATTACATTTTTTTATTGCATCAATATTGCACATAATTAAGTCATCGTAGTCGCCATAGCTTATAAGTTTATTAGTTTTCAAAATGTCTCTTGTTAATGTTACACTTGTATTTTGTTTCAAATAAAGTGTATTTATATTTGATTACCTAAGACTAAGTCATAGAGGATCGTAGCGTTTTACTAATATTTTGAACTGGTATGTATGTGTGCGTGCATGCGTCTTGTATTGCCCAAAATAATATAATATACGTACTCATAAACGTATGTTTTAACATATTATTCAGTCACAAATTTTAATCATAAAACCAAACTAGCTTTGTGTTTTTATGCAAATCCAGTGTTTTTTTAATGCTCGTACAATTGTAACAGCCAATAATTTATCTATTGGTTCGAAGGAGATTGTGCCTTATCACTATTGTTTAAAAGGAGTCTTTGTCATGTACTTAACATGAAGAAAATACTTTTCTACAAATATACTATACGAATGTGCTATGATATGTAATAAAAAATACAACTTCATCTGTCAATCTAGCTATATGTGTATTAACAGCTGACTGTAACTTTATTATTTTCCTATGAATAATAACATCCATATATTATGCCAATTATAGTTTAATAAAATATATAATTAATTGGTTAGATAAATTATACAATATTCCTTCAAACTGAAGATAGCTTTATAAAATACTAGCTTTGTCATCGTCTTCACTCGGTTACGTTAAAAAACAGTCACCTTTTTTTCGGACTACCCTCCAACACTCGACTACTCTAGAACAGTACTGTGTTTCTTAGTGGAAGGTATCATATGGCCTTTTGTGCACCTCTGAGAAATTGCTTTCAAAATTTGATAATGATTGAGCAGTTAAGACGTAACAAATAAACAAACTCACTCACATTTATAATATTAGTATGGAAGACAAATTGCTTAAATAAATTATAGAGGTTATTCCTTCGAACGGAAGAAAAATTCATTATAAATGTGTTCATTTAACAATTATATAATACATATAATTATTAAACGACGGTTAATAATATCTCAGGCACTAATTACTAAGTCAGTAAGTAATTGAGAGTTGTCAAAGTGAAGTCTGGAATTATAATTTTTAGGTAATGTACTTAGTCTGCCCATGAATACTGTTACACTTAGTAAGGGAAAGAATTTGAAGAAATCCTGTCCGAAAGCAAAAGATTTTATCTCGGGAAATGAAAATAGGGCCTAGAGCCATGTCGCGTATTTTAAAAGATGACTTAGAACTTGCAGCCTATAAGAGACGCGAGACTGGTCATTTCTTAACAGATAATTTAAAGAAGAATGGGGCGGTAAAATCGAAACAACTACTGAAGCGGTACGCAAAGGGAGGTAATAGAAAAATTTTGTTTACGGATGAGATTTTTTTAAAAATTGAACAACATTTTAACAAACAAAACGTATTAATGCTCAAAGCTCTAAGGATGCTTCCCAAATAGTCGACAGAGTACAACGTGGACATTATCCGACTTCAGTGATGGTTTGGTGGGGTGTTAGCTATGAAGAAGTGACTGAGCCATATTTTTGTGAAAAAGGTATCAAAACATCGGCACAAGTATATCAAGATCCCATTCTTGAGAAGGTAGTCAAGCCCCTTAACATCACCATGTTCAATAACCAAGTATGGTCCTTCCAGCAAGACTCGGCGCCGGGTCATAGAGCTCGTTCCACGCAGTCTTGGTTGGAAGCGAACGTTTCGGACTTCATCAGAGCTGAAGACTGGCCGTCGTCTAGTCCCGATCTGAATCCGCTGGATTATGATTAATGGTCAATTTTAGAGAGTACAGCTTACTTTAAACGCTATGATAATTTGCAGTCCCTAAAACAAGCTATACGATTGGTAGTGAAGAATTTTTCCATGGAAAGAGTGCGTGCTTCTATTGAAAACTGGCCTCAATGTTAAAAGGACTGTGTTGCAGCCAATGGAGACTTCGAATAAGCTTTATATATTTTTAATTGTTTTATATTTATGTACTAAACTAACATACTGTAAAAGTAATAAATGTTATTTGCAGTTAAAAAAAATTATTTTTGAGTGTAACAGTATTTATGGCCAGACTAAGTATATTCCGTATAGTTTCTTGTTCTTCGTCGGACTACACTCTGTAACCTTGCACTTCAGTCTGAAGTGTCATAAGTGCAATGTATGATTATTTAAAATGCAAACTTTGACATTGACTTGACTTTTTCTTGAAAATGTGTAATCTTAAAGTACAAGCAGCTGTTTCATTTTATATTTAACTAGGTGTTAGGTGAACTAGCTTACTAATATCGCATTATGAAAAGGCTGTTAGTGAGCTAGTGCTGTCGTCTGATTGGTGGAAGCCCTTACGAACTATGTTTTGAGGTTAGTTAGTGCGCTGTATATTGCATAATACACTGGACGCAATGGTTTAATAATCTTAGTGGCTATTAACAGATTATTCAGAAAAAATATTAATATCGACAAACTTTGTACTACGTAAAAGGTTATATTATTATATATCAACCTAAAATTTCATAATAAACATGAAAATCCGCAGACAGATCGCAAAAAAATATTAAATATTATAAAATGTTTGTACTCGTATATTCACATAAATTACTCGGCTGTCACTTGAGACATTTCATCCTTGCATGAGATAAGAGACAATGTAACAGGAAACTAAATAAATGTAAACGTTACCATTTATCTAAATTACTTATTAGTTGATTCATCACGATGGACAACTCTACCGAATTAATTTATTATAGATATTCAATAAGAGCTCTTACATCCTTAGATTGCCACAAGCTATGAGAGCTTTGAATAATTGTAGAG
This sequence comes from Dircenna loreta, assembly GCA_963555665.1. Taxonomy (NCBI): domain Eukaryota; kingdom Metazoa; phylum Arthropoda; class Insecta; order Lepidoptera; family Nymphalidae; genus Dircenna; species Dircenna loreta. Next base: position 979,184 of record OY743097.1, on the reverse strand, counting down.
ACAAATATAAGTTTGATTAAAGTATACACTTATTTTAATACAGAAAAAAACAATATGTAACTTAATTTATTATTAATTGACTGCAGTTTCTGTATTAATGTTTAAATTGTATAAAATAATATAATTTTAATTGCATTATTGAAATGTTATAAAAATATTGGAAATAAAAAAACACTAATTTGACAATTACACATCATATGTGTAGGTAAAATGAATAACTTACACACGCGTCAGCTCATCCCTTGTGCTCTACACGTAATGCCTGCACTCGGCCTACAATGATGGATTGAACGGACACGCCTGTTTAAAGTGCGTGTCCACGCAAATTAACTGTTTTAATAAACCTGTTCCAGCCTGTTTGACATGATTGTGATTGTGCCGACGTAAAAATAATTATTCAACTTTGCAACTGCCTCTTGAGATATTTAAATACGAGAAATCTAATCATAATAAAAAATATCGATAAAAATATTTTAGAACATAAATTTTTGTATTATTATAGATCCACCTTTTATAAATATATTGCAAAACCAAAATTGTGTTACTTTTTATTAGTATTGTGATATTTATTTGGTTTTCATTTCAATGGTATTTTAAAATGAAATGAATGAAAACTGAAATTTATCATTAAAAACATAAAATATATTTACGTATTGTAAAAACAGCAAGAGAAATTCAAATAAGGACAACCTGTAAGTGTTGTGTGTCTGTGTGTGTGTGTGTGGGTCAGTATGTGTGTGTGTTAATTACATCGTTGTGGAACACTGATGAATATAGGACGAATAAATTAATACTACTTATTTAGTATCTCATTGCTTAAAGACGAAAACTGAGTATTTTTTCTTTTAATACTTTTCATAAATGACCTTTTGATGCGTCAAACGCTGTCATGGCAACGATAGTAATATTTTTTTTAAATAAAAGAGAATTGTTTTTAATTCGTTATATTTCGATATCTCCTCTTCATAAGAACCTATATAAGGAGTATAATATAAAAATAGTCCAAAGACCAATGGTTCATTTTTATAAATAGATTATACACTTTAAAGCAATTTTATAATGAGACTAAAAGAATCTTGAGTACGCACACGATTTTAAATATCCTCTAGAAAAACAATCTTGAACTTAGTGCCTTAATGGTTCATATATTTCAACATTTCGTACAGCTTTGTTTAAAATAAACATGCTATGTTATAATAAGTAAAACCAACCTATTTTATGTTTAATTCGTAAGCAAGTCGGTCATTATTTCCAATGTGTGTAATAAATACATAAATATGAGGTTTATTAAGGACACTGGTATACAGTCGTGCTCAGACCGGACCACCACAGTTGATGTGATATATGACTGTCATTGAGGGTCACTTCACATCGACTGTTACTGTTTATTTTATTTATTTTTATATTAAAGTAAAAAATGTTATCACTTATTATATATATCGAGATTAAAGTATAGAATGTTACAATAAAACAAGATATTAGAAGAAAATATATTTATGCTAAAACAAACAAAGTCCCACAACCACATTTTATTCACACATACCTAACTGAAATATTAATATAATTTTCTTATATTTATATACATAGTGGTATATATAGATAGTGGTATCCCGTGTAGACTAGTCTGACGTTAAGTGTCATGTTAAACTACGTTACAAGAATGTATGTCAAATAAAAAACAGGCTTTGACATTTACAGTTTACTATAAACTTAATTATAAAAGAAATCGAAAATATTCATTGATTAAAAATTAAAAACTTTTTTCTTGTTTAACAGTAATACTTATAGAAGAATACAGAGAACGCAGTATTGATTTATTTCTATACAAAATATCTTAAAATATATATTTATTAATTTTATTTAAGACAGTCATTGTGAATATGACACAGTCTTAAAATCAAGCAAAAATAAATGGATTTATCTATCTTATACCGATATCTGTATCAAGAAAACTAAGATTAAGTTAAGAAGACTGAACTTAGTGAATAATAAAATAATAACATATTTACTATACATTTTAAACAGATTTATTTTTTAAAACATGGCCACTATATTTAATTAACAACAAAGATAATTTGTATCTCAATTTGAAATTATCTATAAACATGTTTAGAAATGTTAAGATTATTTTAATATATAATTAATTTTTCTTTCTTTATTATTCAAAAATTATAATAATACTAAGATGTTTATGTTTATAGACAGTTTAAAACATTATTGTGTTGTCTGTGTACAATGTTAGTCTCTACTGCAATGTTAGAGACAGGTTAGGATTTTAGAAAAAAGAAGAATATAGATCTAGCAGTGACACCATAGCTCAATTCACTGCCTCTATCTAGAGATAGCACATGGATGGAATAGACCGTCAGGTGGTTAAATGTTGCCTGATTATATATGGGTAGCTTTTGTAATATATAATCAATCGACTTTGAACTTTTTATGTAAGTCATGACTTGTTTTATGACGACTTGCAAGTAGCAAAAATTGGTACGCTTTTGATGTTATATAAAAGTCGTGATTTATAGTTTTAATTAAGTAAGGAATTTTGCAACATACTTGCAAATCAAATTATAATAGTACGAAAGAAACAATATATAATTAACATTGTCTATAAACATATTTAGATCTTATTTATTTTATATTTATTTAGATATATATTTAGTTGTCTTTCGTTTTTTATCTTTGCTATTCATCGGTTTATTACAATTATTTTGATTTTTTTGTTTAAAGGTAAAAAAGTAATCAATTATATGACCACCAATTCTAATAAAACATGTCGGTGCACCTTGCTAACTCATTTTCTTACTTATATAGTAATTGTGAGACAATTTACTTAAATACACCATTTAATGTGAACATACGTAGCCTCAATTAAAATAAATTTCATTCTTATATTGTCTGTAAAGGTGTATAGTACGAGTACAAGACGTTTATTATAATGTGTATGTAACTTTAGAATGAACTAACTCCAACAAAATAGTTTTTAATTGGCTCTTAGGTTATACCGTATTCTGAAAGGTTGTGACAAAACTATATGAATTGAATAAATATATTTATCAATTAGTTATACTACTACTATATATATTTATATTTATAGACAGATATTATCCTACGTGGTCTTTCCTTTTTTATTCCCCCTTCATTTTATTTTACTTGTTTTGTAAATGTCTATGCTGTTAGCCCTATTGGCTATTACAGCGTGACCCTTGAAAAAGGGGGGACATCGTCTTCGCCAGCTCAGACGCCGTGTGTGTGGGTGTTGTTTGCGGTGTAGGGCGCCTTCGCGCATCGTCTTTCCGAACGTGACCGCATCGTCGTAGTCTGCGAGTAACGACTTTGGTTTTCTTAATCTGATTCTATGAGACTTACGTGTATCTTTAACCACCAGCAGGCTTGAGTGACCAACAGCCCTGTCTAAGTAGCCTTTGGAGAGGTTTGCGATCATCAGAAAATCCTGATTAGTAGCTATTTTGGTATAAACGAACCGTTATATTGGACATAAGAACCGTTGAACAAAAAACTAGCTTTATTCATAAAAAAAAAACTAAAATTAAAGCAGAATATTTAAATAACATATTATACTGATTTAAAACATAAATTTCCAAGAATTTCGGCATATTTTCAAGGGTCATTTATACCTAAAAAATACAAACGTTGGTTAGTATGTTATATATTCTTTTACTCTAGATGGTATTAAATCAATTTGTTAGTAAAATATATATCAGAAAGAAACTATAGTTCTTTTACGAACGATTATTCATCATGCACTGTGATACAACTTTTTAATTCATCGACGTGAAACTGAACTTTCAGCAGATTCCTTTTCAGAGAAGTAACACACTTAGCTGGCTATTATATCTTTATTAAGCATTGCCTCAAAAATATTTTATTATAGTTTATTATTTGACAGAATAAATTTAAAAAAAAAGTGTCAAAGTATGAATCATTAATTCAATTTAGTATTTCTCTAGTACCAGCTTATATCTATGTTGTTGATATTTTTTGACTTTATTTTTAACACTTTTTTTGCATAAAGCTTTTTAACTTTAATTTTTTGACACTGTTTTGCCTGTTTTTCCTCAACGTTTGTGACACTCTTTTTAACTTTTTTTCGATAAATCTTTTTTTGGTTTGATTAATTGCCAGTATTTTACGAGTACTTACCATTATTATTATTTAATCTATAAATGAAACTATAAATAGAATAATAATGATCAGGAAAATAAGTCGTCCTTCAAATCAAACAGACAGCAATAAATAATAAAAGAATTAACAATTAATATTTTAAGAAACTGTTTTAATATATAATACATTATTCAGTAACACAAACTTTAGAACTTAATTGAAAATACACTTTTAATAAATGTCACCGCTGTCAGAACAAAAACACGCTTTGCATGTAAATATACTTCAATAAATAATACTTCTATAACATCTGCAGAGATATTTATTGCTTTTATACAAATTGTCAATATTTCAAGTAAATACGAAATATAAAATTCATCCTCATTATTTATACTCGTAAATTAGAGTTATGTCCTTGTTGATGAATATTTATTCTATATTTAATAAAATATAATAATAAAATTTAGGGTAAGTCTTTAAAATAAAACGATTAATAAGACGTAAATATATGAATAATTATAACTACACAGTTGGTAATTTTACGTTCAGGTAATTTAAATTGAGATTTCAACTCTTTGAACGAGACTTTATGAGTTTTCTTAGATTACACACACTTAAATACACACGCACACAGCGTGCAAATAATGTAGGTATATATTTATAAGTCCACTTCGTTGCTTTTATTAATTCACAGCTAACTACTATCCCCAACAAATGTCTAGTAAGAGTCTCCACCAATGAGATGAGCACTAGCTTACTGACAGCCATTTTACAATGAGATTTTAATATACTTGTTGAAATAGTACTAAGTAAATGCGATAATTAAATGGCTGTTTAAATGTTCTGTCAGTTTTCTCCATTACATTATATTATTTGGAGCAATATTACTACTAATTTAATTAATGTTTTTAAAAATATATTTGTGACGCAGTGCACAGTTTATAGGATGTCAAACGTTATACATGTATTCTGTTTCAAATGGTCAAAATGTCTCTTATTAAAGTTATACTTGTATTTTATTTTAAATAAAGTTTATTTATATTATATTCCAAAGTATAAGCAACAGAGGACCGCAGCGTTTAACTAATATTTAGCGCTCATACGTATATGTGTGCGTGCTTGCGTACTTGGTTACGTAAGTATGTATTACATGACCAAAATAAAATATAGGCCATAAACAAATTAATAAAATTAAATATAATTCTGACATTAAGCATCACATTTTAGTCATAAAACGAAACATTAAACCAGTAGTGGTTTTCAATGCTCTTACAAACACAGAGACAAATAACTACAATTTGATTATTGGTTAAAGGTCTGTGGCTAAATAATATAAACTTGGTTTCATTTTTATTACAATTTTAATAAATATACAACTTCATAAGTCACTCTTGCTCTAAGTATTTTTACAGTTGACTCTACCTTTATTTAATTAATATTTAATATATATATATATATATAATATTATTAATAATAATTATTTTAATATATATAATAATATAATTATTTAATGTGACTGATATTATCAATAATAACAATAATAGTTTATAAAATATATAATGAATTGCTTACATGTATTATGGAGGAGGATATTCCTTCAAACTGAAGTTAGTTTTACAAAATACTAATTTAGCCAGACGCTTCGCTTGGTGTTGGTAAAGAACAAACATGCTATGTCAAACTATTCTTTATTATTTTTCCCCATCACCCTGGACCAGTATTTTTTGTTGTGAGATGTATCATATTTCCTTTAATGTACTTGTGACAAATTTCACGATGATTTAGGTTATCACGTGAAAGCGCAACAAACAGACAAACAAACCCATTAACATTTATAATATAAGTGATGAACACAAACTGCCTAAATATATTATAGAAAAAATTCCTTCAAACAAAAGATAAACTCAGTTAACAATTATATAAAACATATAATTATTAAACGACGGTTAATAATATCTCAGACACTAATTACTAAGTCAGTAAGTAATTGAGAGTTGTCAAAGTCAAGTCTGGAATTATAATTTTTAAGTAATATATATTCCATATAGTTTCTTGTTCTTCGTGTGACTACACTCTGTAACCTTACACTTCAGTCTGAAGTGTCATAAGTGCTTTGTACGATTGTTTAAAATGTAAACTTTGACATAGACTTGATTTTTTCTTGAAAATGTCTAATCTTGAAGTACAAGCAGCTGTTTCGTTATATATTTAACTAGGTGTTAGGTAAACTAGCGTACTAATATCGTATTATGAAAAGGCTGTTAGTGAGCTAGTGCTGTCATCTGATTGGTTTGAGATTAATTAGTGCGCTGTAAAAAAATATTAAATATTATAAAATGTTTGTACTCGTATATTCACATATATTACTCGGCTGTCACTTGAGACATTTGATCCTTGCATGAGATAAGAGACAATGTAACAGGAAAGTAAATAAGCGTAAATGCTACCATTTATTTAAATTACTTATTAGTTGATTCATCACGATGGACAACTTTACCGAATTAATTTATTATAACATTTTAACAAACAAAATGACCGCATTAATGCTCAAAGCTCTAAGGATGCTTCCCAAATAGTCGACAGAGTGCAATGTGGACATTATCCGACTTCAGTGATGGTTTGGTGGGGTGTTAGCTATGAAGGAGTGACTGAGCCATATTTTTGTGAAAAAGGTATCAAAACATCGGCACAAGTATATCAAGATACCATTCTTGAGAAGGTAGTCAAGCCCCTTAACATCACCATGTTCAATAACCAAGTATGGTCCTTCCATCAAGACTCGGCGCCGGGTCATAGAGCTCGTTCCACGCAGTCTTGGTTAGAAGTGAACGTTTCGGACTTCATCAGAGCTGAAGACTGGCCGTCGTCTAGTCCCGATCTTAATCCGCTGGATTATGATTAATGGTCAATTTTAGAGAGTACAGCTTACTTTAAACGCCATGATAATTTGGAGTCCCTAAAACAAGCTATATGATTGGCAGTGAAGAAGAATTTTTCCATGGAAAGAGTGCGTGCTTCTATTGAAAACTGGCCTCAATGTTAAAAGGACTGTGTTGCAGCCAATGGAAATAAGCTTCGAATAAGCTTTATATATTTTTAAATGTTTTATATTTATGTACTAAACTAACATACTGTAAAAGTAATAAATGTTATTTGCAGTTAAAAAAATTTATTTTTGAGTGTAACAGTATTTATGGCCAGACTAAGTATATTCCATATAGTTTCTTGTTCTTCGTGTGACTACACTCTGTAACCTTGCACTTCAGTCTGAAGTGTCATAAGTGCAATGTCTGATTACATAGACTTGACTTTTTCTTGAAAATGTGTAATCTCGAGGTACAAGCATTTGTTTCGTTTTATATTTAACTAGGTGTTAGGTAAACTAGCGTACTAATATCGCATTATGAAAAAGCTGTTAGTGAACTAGTGCTTCCATATGTTTGTTGGAAGCCCTAACGAACTATGTTTTGAGGTTAGTTAGTGCGCTGTATATTGCATAATACACTGGACGCAATGGTTTAATTATCTTAGTGGCTATTAACAGAAAATTCAGAAAAAATATGTATATCGACAAACTTTGTACTACGTAAAAGGTTATATTATTATATATCAACCTAAAATTTCATAATAAACATGAAAATCCGTAGACAGATCGCAAAAAAATATTAAATATTATAAAATGTTTGTACTCGTATATTCACATATATTACTCGGCTGTCACTTGAGACATTTGATCCTTGCATGAGATAAGAGACAATGTAACAGGAAACTAAATAAATGTAAACGTTACCATTTATCTAAATTACTTATTAGTTGATTCATCACGATGGACAACTTTACCGAATTAATTTATTATAGATATTCAATAAGAGCTCTTACATCCTTAGATTGCCACAAGCTATGAGAGCTTTGAATAATTGTAGAGACAAATATAAGCTTGATTAAAGTATACACTTATTTTAATACAGAACAAACCTTCTGTAATTTAAATTAGTATAAATTCACTGCAGTTTCTGTATTAATGTTCAAATTATATAAAAAAATATAATTTTAATTGCATTATTGAAATGTTATAAAAATATTGGAAATAAAAAAACACTAATTTGATAATTACACATCATATGTGTAGGTAAAATGAATAACTTACACACGCGTCAGCTCATCCCTTGTGCTCTACACGTAATGCCTGCACTCGGCCTACAGTGATGGATTGAACGGACACGCCTGTTTAAAGTGCGTGTCCACGCAAATTAACTGTTAAAATAAACCTGTTCCAGCCTGTTTGACATGATTGTGATTGTGCCGACGTAAAAATAATTAGTCAACTTTGCAACTGTCTTTTGATATATTTAAATATCAAAAATCTAAAATCTGACACTTTTATTTATAAAAATATTTCAGAGTTATATATGTTACTGTATTATTATGAATCCATAATTATATATGTTACTGTACTGTACATATATTATATATGTTACTGTATTATTATGAATCCATAATTTATCGATAAAAATACTTACTTTTTTACATGATAATAAGTATCCATAATTCATATAATTTTGAAATCGTTAAAAAAGATCTCATTCTTAAGTTCTTTACATGTTTAAACAATGAATTAAGAATGAACACCTTGTACTATACACCTTTTCTAGACACTTCAAAAATGAAAGCTATTTTAATTGAGGCTACGTATGTGCCAATTAAATAATGTATTTAAGTCAATTATCTAACAAATACTATATCAGCATGAAAATGAGCCAGCAACGTGTAAATCGACATGTTTTATTAGAATTGGTGGTCATTAAATTGATTATTTCTTACTTCTACACAAAACCTTTAAAACATTCGTAATAAACCAATGGCTTTACATACATTTAATAGATTAATAAAATGAGAAAGAAGCGCAACAGGTGTGTTTGCACTGTGGTGTTCCTCCGGCACTGTCTATCCCAATAATACACACATGTTATGTAAATATCTGTGTAAAAACACAACTATTAAGTAGGAGTAACAATTAGTGCACTGTGTCGTGATGCTGTTTAAACATCAACTGCACTACCTGTTCTGATATAAGCAGTGATACTGAAGATGGTAGATAAGTTTTGTTTACACAGAAGGCAATACAATTAGACAATACTGTTTACTCAAAGCGCTTGCCGCCTGATACCAAATACGGTGCCTTTAACAATCTTAGAAACTCCAATCGATTAGATTCAATAATCGAATTAGAAAGCTTAGACATTACCCACTCAAATGATATAAATGCACAGTTATAAAGACTACGAATAAATAAATAAATAATTATATAAACGGATTCCTATTTCCCTTGGACACGCCATTGGTTGAGACTGGACGGATTTTGCGAATTCTTTTTTTTTGTTTTTTGTCAGAAGTTTTTTATGACAAAATAAGAAAAATCCGCTGAAAATTTAAATATTCAAGAAAACTTATCGAACATATTATTTTTTCTAATGTAGCCATATAGCTTTTGTCATAACTGTCAGTGATTTGACAAATGACAAGTGATTGATAAAAACGCGCTTCAAATATCTTCAAAAACAGTTATCTCGATAAAATATTAGATTTAAAATTTCTTAAAGTACATTTCAAAGTAAAAGTATTTAATTACAAAAATATATATATTATTAAATTTTGATAAATTATACCAATTCCATTCAGTATTTATAAGACAGGACGTCTGTTGAGTCAGTTAGTTTATATAAATCTATATTCTAAACAGAACATAACCTGTATAATATATCTTTAAAAGTATCAATATATTAATTTTAAGCGCATTTCTTGCTAACGGTTTTATATTATCACTTATATTGTTTGAATCGTCGCCCTGGGCGTTGCGAGAGTTAGTAACACGGACACGGCGCAGCATCACTTGATTTTAATACTCAGTCGTTTTGATTAAACTGTACATATAAATAGAAATGTCAGTCGTAAATTTTATGAAGCTACTCGTTAAGTTCCTTGTATTATTGAGGAATGAAGTGTCATATTAAATCTTATGTTTTTAGAATTTCATAAGCATCTTCTTTTACAGGAAAAAAAATCAAGCTTTTTTAAAAAAACAAATTTCGAAATATTTTTTTTATTTTATTTTGTTATTCTTCGAAATTTTCTTTGTAATATTATAAAAAAAACTGAAAAGTTAAAACTTTTATTAATCTCACAATCACAAAAAGTATAAATGTAAAAAAAAAAACGACAGGAATTATTTGAATTAAAACGGAAGTATTTTACAATAACCTTTATCATTTATAGAAAAAAAAACTTGACATTTAAAAACCGTTGTTATTTCAATAACATAAAAGGTATATAATAAAAATACATAGGAAATAATATAAAATGGACAATTCCACTAATTAGAGAACACTTTGTATTTAAACTAGGCAATTAAATCTTATTATAATTGTACCACTTCACTTTCATTACACACTTACTACATGGAACTTTCATTAAATGCATACAAAAACAAACAGTTTACATAAATCTTGAACCTTATTGCATTTTTGGAATAACACACACATAAATAAACCATTTAAATTATTACGAACAGACATACACTACTAATGTTTCTAATTTTATATATCTATTTACGAACATGTGGAATAAATAAAATAGTTTTAATACTCGTTTTCCTATCACGTAACGACATCTTAACGACAATCGTAAAGTCTAAAATTAACTTACGAAGTCAAGTCTAGTTTCAATAAAGTCATCTGTCACAATTAATAAATATATGCTTTATAGAATTATAGACATTTAGTGGGATTTTACTAACATTTTAAGTTTATTATCTCTTATTCAAAGAATTATTTTTTATATTGTCTTTATTTTCACATGGACTTAAATACATAAGCACAAACTATAGTGTTATAGTTTGTGCTTATGTATTTAAGTATATGTGTATATGTGGCGTCTTTTCAGTGTTAATCTATACGGCAAAGTTAGAAATATTGGTTAGGATTTTTGAATTAAGCCTAAACGTCACCATCGATCTGATAAAGTATTGAATGATAGATTTGTCGAAGCTCGTAGCCATAGCTTTGGAGCGACGAAATGACGTCGCAGAGCTCACAGGTTCGAATGTGTATCGATATATTTTTCATTCTTAATTAATTAAAAAAACATCATTTATTATATTTTTGGGTTTTACTTCATCAAAATAAACTAATGCTATGTTTCAGAGAGTGAGCTGAAGGATTATATAATTGAAATGGGACCTTCAAAGTCACTTCTAATAAATAAAACCTTTTTAGACAAAAAAACATGCTTAACATTAGGAACATCAAAAAAAATAAAGTTTTTTCAAAATGCGATCCCTACGCGAGTACATCCAACCATCCATCTATACCAATATACAAATTAATTCTTTTCGCCTAGCTTCAAAGCAATAGAAAATGTCATATTTCCCTTATACAGTAGACTATTTAGTACACAATTATAAAATATAATATATCACTGCCATTTAGTACATTTATATTGATATATAAAAAGTATATCTACTATTCCGTACAGCAAAATAAAATGTATTTATACTATTGAGTACACAAAAAAGGCAATGAATAATAAATCTGTAAATAATGTTAATTCTAATAAAAATACGTAAATCCCACCCAGTTCTTTTGAACTCATCTGACAGACGAGCTGATAGTGACTTAAATTACAATTTGTATGCGAACGCGCGAACAAAAGACAGTAGCGTCGCACCCGCTTTAAGAACACAAATGATGTGGAGTCTCCTCCCGCTAAATGTATTTATATTATTGATAGTTTTGCTTTCTTAAATTGGGATTGTCTAAGACTTCAGTAATTTTTATTTCATTATCTCTATATAGCCAAATATTCAATACTTTTTCAAATAAAAATAAATGTTGACATGTATAGTTTTTTTTTTTTAATAGAAAAATTGCTTTTAAATTTTAGGAGATTAAATACCTTAATTATGTAAACTATATATATGTAATAAAGTTTTGATAATGAAATAATGTTTTTATATAAAGCTGAGATTTAATAAATATTCTTATTTTGGTTTTTACAGACACAAATATCCGTATTATCCATTGTACAAAAAGCTTGAAAGTGAAAAAAAAACAAGAATTAAAAAAATATATAATCTCACTTTACTGTACTGTATATAAAGTTATCAATAGTTAATTATATATTATAATAAATAAATTAAATACAATTCAATATTATATTGTCTCCATAGTTTTTGATGATGACATCTGCGTGAAGCCCGTCCATTACAAACTATCAGCACTTCGTTAGTCCAACACATTCCTTACACTAAAGACCATTATCCCGCAAACAGAATCCCATATCCCCAACCATATCCAGGGTAATAATAGATGCAACTGCGAGCAATTGTGACCTTTATGGTTTAACATTACCTTTTTACGACTAATTCTTTGAAATAAAATGTTTTTAATACATGTTTTTTTCATTGATTAGTTAGTTCAAAGCATTCTTAGCTAAATACGCTATAAAAGTTAAGTTAACCTTTAGTTAATTATTTCACTTAAATACAAATATGTTAACTTAAGCATGTGAATTAAGTGTTACCTTAAATCCATCGGCGGCATTTTTTAACTAAAAATTCCGCCTTCATTTTTTTTAGCGTTAAGTTTTTTGAGGATTGGACAGAGAAGGACAAGAGTGTTATAAGTCGTCACCAGGATATACATTAAATCCAATGGTTTTACTCATTGCGATTTTAGAAAGTCACGGAATCAACCACCGAGGGCTGCTAGTTATTATATTATTTAAGAAACAAAACAAGAAAAATATACAATTTTATAAAGAATCGTCTTCCACAATAACTATGACTACAATTATCCTATATGTTTTTATAATTTTTATAAATAAGTAAAGAAATAACCTTAAAGTAGTTGATAATTAAGAATGTTTGATAGCTCATAATACAATCGAAGTAGCTGACTGACTAATTGATTCTAGATCCCTTTAAAGACAGAGCAAGATTCCTTTAACAAAGATCTCATCCTGTATCATTAAAGATGCAACAAAAATAATCATACATTAATATTCAATGAATATCACGAATATTCTGTACATTGTTTAGGAGTTTATAATATTTAAAAGAATTTGGTATAAGGTTTTGTATTGCTAATTTATACCCTGGACAAATGTAACCAATTTTATCCCTGGACACAAAAAATGTAATAATTTTAACATGTATTTCGCGTGTCTATCTGTGGCATTATATCTACCAAACAGGTGGTTTTATTGACGTGTCTGCATAAATTTGATATTTGATATAGAATACTCTCGAGTATTCCCAGTTAATTTATGTTTTTAAGGATTTATTTCTGAATTTGAAGGTCATAACCTATTTCTGATGGAGAATTTTCCAAATATATACTTACAATATATACTTATACTTTTTATACCAAATATATACTTATACTTTCCAAATATGTATTTATCTATTATAAATATATAATAGTGTGGGCTTTTATTTAGTGCAAAAAAAACACAGTACATCTATGTTTATGCAAATAGGGAGACATTTCAAATCTTGATAGTGTGGGATTGTGGAATCCTGATCCGTAAGACCTTTATAGACCGAGAGCCGAGGAAGATGACTGCTGCTATATTTATAGAAACATTTTTTAACATATAAAAGTATATGTTTTTATAATTTTAAAAAATATATGTAATTGTTATTATCTATGAAACTGTTTTATTGATATTTATTTGTCATCCACCAGTCCAGTTATTTGGCATATTGTAAGGGTTCTTGCAATATTTATTCGGACCACATTTTCGTAGCTATATTTATTATATGTCTTTCTAACCATTTGTCTTACTTGCCAGCTACCACCCAAAAGCTCGTTTTTCATATTTCTTTTTATGATGTTTCTGGTATATTTTCTTCTAAAAGTATAAAAAATCTTGTAATAGTATGAAAAATTCAACAACACGAGCAAGACTTGAACCTAGATTCCTTGGGATTCAGTCCCCGTTGCTCTAACAGCAGATCACCATGTCATCACATTTTTGATGGACTACCCATGCCAAATATGTGCTATAAAAACGTATTTGTACGTTCAAATATAGAATATACATATATTATGTATTGAATTACCATTTAGTTAAGTGCTTTGGGTGATTTTTTGCCAAGTTATTTTAAAAATCTTCGTGTATCTCCTGTGAATATTTTTGTTCTTAGCCTGTATCCAAACCGTCCAGCGATACTAGGAGGCCAAATTTTTCCTGACACCTTTTCTATGTCATATTTTTTATCATTTTTAGTGTAGTGTTTTTTCACCTAATACCTTAAATGCACTGTAAATATGAATTGATCGTTGCCAGGTTACTTCATATATTTATTATAAGGTATTTATGAGATTTAGGATCTAAATATTATTTTAAAATATCATTTAAGACGTTGTTTTAAAATATAATTTAACAATCTGTGGCAAATAACTTTCCGAACGGGTAGTTTTGACAATTAAAAAATGTATTATATGAAACTTTAATATAGATTTTGATTTTAAAATGTTTAAACATACACATAAATATAAAAACGAGCTCCTCGACTTGCCAAGTACAATCCAGTACACTGGCAGCATAGATTGTGCGGATTCGAGATATCTCTATCAGATAGATATTGTTCTACATTATTATTATAGTACTTTAAACATTTCTAGTCTTTCTTTATAGTTGTATGTTATTAAACTTCGAGGAGAATATCTTTATAGCCATTCGAATATATTATATTAAATTATATACAGCCATTATTAAATTTAAATAAAATTAGGGCATATACAAGTGGTCTAGAAATTGAAAAAGGTTATATATCAAATTAATATATTAGTAGTAATTGCAAAATCTATTTTGAATTCGTCTTTGACAGTAAGTGATTTATTCCTTCACATGATACGTATCTATAGACAAGTGGCTTTGACGCTTAGAATAGATTGATAAATGTATGAGTTTGACGTAAGATAAATATGGTTTTAGTTGTTTGTAAATATTATAGTTTGTGAAACAAAGATCACAGTACAGAAATACCCGGCTGAGTTTATTGTGTGATTCTTCTCAGAGCAGGGCGCGTCTGTAACACTCGTAGCTTTAATATTAAGTTAGAGAGTGTCTTTACAGAAGAGATTATTTATATAAGTATTATATTAAAATAGTTCCAGACACTTCTATTTGACGTCTACAAGTCATCACTGATGTTAATTCAAAGTATGAAATATGTAAATAAATATAACGGTACTATTATATACTTAATCAATAAAGGTTGCAATTTGGCTCTGACAAATCGATATCAAAGCTATGACTCCAAAACGGTCAATGACACAGACAATTGACTGTAAATGGGGTATATTTACTAAATACATAATACTGTTAAATAAATAAATGCAGTTTCCCGGCAGATGAGATAGCAGCTAGCTTTCAAACCGCTACCATTGTACTGAAACAATCATATAATATATCATAACTAAGTTCATACATATTAATGTTTGATGTGTGTAAAGTTAGATTTAATAATCCTAGCCTTCTTATTTTACATTTTTGTATGGTTGTTATAATTTTTACGTTTGATTTTGGTTTATAATATGTTATAAGTTTTTAAATTATTGAATTTATAAAAAAAAAAAAAATCAAACATTATACTGTTTCCTGTTTCATATAGAATACGTGAATCAAAAAGATGACACATTCATTTCATCACAAAATTGTATTCTATTGATAAATATATCACCGTTATCAGATATCACTATATTTAGAATCAATATCATTATAAAAACATTTGAAAAAATGAGAATAATAATAACACAATTAATAAAAATAATTTATATAAGATTAATTTTTATTTTAAGTTTTACGAATGTATGAGTTTTAAAAGTGAGATATTTCACTTTCTAGAACCAATAGTAATACCTCAATCCCGGTATCTCGCTCCATCATTAATCTGATATAAGCTGTTTACATTCAGCCCCCGGTATATTTAAATGTTGTGATTTTGTCTCAGTTCAAACCGGGTCAAGCGATGCGGTGCGACGTATTGAGATAGGAAATTATATTGAAATATTACTAACAGACAAACAAACATTATTATATATAAACATGTATAGCCATGTTAAGCGTATTATTTGTAAGTATTTAACTTAAGGCCAACGATCTCTGGAAAACTATTATGGCTTATTTTATTCATGTTTTTACGTATGATATTATTATTTACGACTCATTTTATTTATGATATTATCTTACTCATGATTTGTATTATTTATAACTTACTTTATTTATGATATTATTATATCAATGTTTTTTTTATTACTAATATTATTTTTTTTGAATTATTATTTATGATATTTTATTTATTGACTTATTCTATTTGTCACTTTTTTTATTTATAATATATATTTATTTATATTCGTGAATTACCTTATTTATAATATTATTGATGTAATGTTTGGATGAATTATATTTTATAATAGTAGTATTTTATATTTTTATATATTAGTTTTGTAATTAATATGGATATTTAAGCACTTATGGCAAATAAGAAATGTATTATTTATTATTATTTTTATGAAATTTAAACACAATACTAATTATAATTCTGTCTGTTTGTGGTTAATTCTATTTATTACCATAAATGTAAAACAAAGACAGCGGTAATACAAAGGTTGTGTCAGCTTCGAAATGTATCCGATACCGTCCAGGAAGTAGGAATTGAGCTTAACAATCGAAAGGCTTATTATATTATTAGGGTACTAATACATTTGACGGTTTAAAAAATATATAATTTAAAAAAAAATATTGTCAGCAGGGATTCGAACCTGTAACTTCTGGAAACCCTGCCGTCGCTTCATCAATTGAGCTATCGCTCAAAAGGTTTGTTGTAGCGGGTGTTTGAATAAAATGCTATAATTAGCCATGTCAAGCTTATTAAATTATAAATAAATTAAGAAACATCCTATAACAGCAGGGTTTTGAACCTGGAACTTCTGGACAACTCTATCGTTGCTCTACCAATTGAGCTGTCACTACCCGCTTCGATGGATTTAGCATTCTATATAATCATCTTAATCTATTAGGCTCGTTTCGAAAAAATAAGCAATGTTTCTAAATTGCACACTAAAGATTAAACAAAATGTGTGGTGCAGCAAGAATGGATAAAATAAGAAATTATCTTGAAAGTTACAAAAGATTACAAATGCGAGGTAAAGACATTTGCAAATGAGAAAGATGAAAACAATGTCATTAAGAGATCTATGAAGAATGTGGAGGAATTAAACTTTAGGATGAAACGAGTTGCAACACTGTATGACGTATGATAGGAGTGAGTGGAATATTATAACTTCTACCGACATGCAGTGGTAAAAGTGCATCGGAATAATGAAATAATTATTATATTTTGACAGATATTATAGACAATGTTTAAACGTCAAATTAATTTCGCGGTAAAATTTTATCTAGAAAAATCAGACCAAGGAGTATTTATAAATAGAACAGAATTGAATAATAAAATGAGGTTTACTTTAACAAGGAGATTGAATAGTTATCTTATCTTAAAATAAATAATTCATATCAATAAAAATAATTCATATCAATTTGTTAAGACCTTGATGTAGCCATGGGTGATCTCGTTTTAAATTACAAATATATGATAGAAATACAGTATTTATATACCGTTGTTTATATAAAGAGCGAGCTGACTGATTTGTCACCGCCGAGTCGAAACTAATAAAGCAACAAAATATTTATTTTATTGTATTTTTTTTTTATTATAGTAAAGTAAATAAATAAACAATAAAGTATTATTATTATTTTACTAAATGATGATTATTTTTGATTTTAAATTAATTACAAAAAAAATAATTTGTCAATGTGACGGAATATATTTTTAAATTTACCGTGAGAGCAGTAGCCTATAACAAAGTGGCAAATTAGATTCTGGACCTTAATATATACTATATTCACTGCGATGTATAGAAATTTAAACCAATTTAATGTTTACAGACCTTAAGCTCATACAAAAATGGATATTGGGAACTGTATTATAAGCCTTTTAAGCAAATCTATTAATAACAATGGTTTTTTTTATATAAACTTTATTTTTATATCGCAATAAGAATTCAAATT
Organism: Dircenna loreta; assembly: GCA_963555665.1. Lineage (NCBI taxonomy): Eukaryota > Metazoa > Arthropoda > Insecta > Lepidoptera > Nymphalidae > Dircenna > Dircenna loreta. The sequence continues at coordinate 960,926 of OY743097.1, read as the reverse complement.
TTATATACGAATAAATATAATAAATATATACACATTCTGACACACACACACGCACTCAACGCAATGTAGCACCAAACTTATGCTATGGATTCTAACTTGACAACAGATATACATACACACAAACTATTTATATCAAAGCACCCGGAACTTAGAAGACTGCTTTAATAATATATATATTAAGAGAGGATCGAACCCACGACCACCGGCACAATGATCAGAGTTACGACCATTAAACCAATCCGTCATTACGGTTACACATCAATAAATCTACTAATTTATTAGTCAATTCAATTTGAAATTACTCAGACACAAAGGCTTCATGGCTGGCAAACTCGTAATCGTTTGGAAATTTGAATTTTGATCTCAAATTTGAGGCATTTATCAAGGTATGTCAGAATTTATATTCCATAAATTTAATAATCTGTTCGTTCGCTGATTGCGATCAGTAAATCCATTTGAATTAGGACGTTGGCATTAAATCCAGAGCGAAATGATAAACTTTATTGATTCTATTTAATGTATGGATATATAGCGTTATATTTATACATATCTTTTATCCTTTGAATCAATATCAGTGATCTCTTGTGTGCGTTCAATTGAAGTATCAGGAACTATTTTAATATCATACTTAATAAATAATCTCTTCTGTAAAGACCCTCTCTAACTTAATATTAAAGCTACGAGTGTTAGAGACGCGCCCTGCTCTGAGAAGAATCACACAATAAACTCAGCCGGGTATTTCTGTACTGTGATCTTTGTTTCACAAACTATAATATTTACAAACAACTATAACCATATTTATCTTACGTCAAACTCATACATTTATCAATCTATTCTAAGCGTCAAAGCCACTTGTCTAAGTCTATAGATACGTATCATATGAAGGAATAAATCACTTACTGTCAAAGACGAATTCAAAATAGATTTTGCAATTACTACTAATATATTAATTTGATATATAACCTTTTTCAATTATTTGTGACAGCTAAGGAATAAATATTATAAATTATATAAAATGAATGAATGATGAATGATAACAAATCTATATACATATATATAAACGAATCCCTATTTTTTGGTTAGGCCATAATTTGAGAACGGCTGAGCTAGCTCAGATATTTTTTTTTGTACATAGTCCTTGAAGTTTGGGAAAGGAAGTTCATAATAATGAAAAGAAAATTAGCATGAAAAAACTTAAAAAAACTTTCCTTTTCCAACACAAAATACTACCAACTGTCGTTGTCATGACAACGTCTAAGGGGGCAACTAGTAGTTTAATAGATCCATTTTATATTTTTAAAAATATCAATAAGTTTCACATGATAAACTGAAAATGTCTTCTAATCTTAGATATGCTATAAAAATCTATTTTCTAAATAGTATTATCTATAATACAAATCAAGACAAAAGAACGACCCTAAATTCTTTTTAAAATTAAAGCCTCGCTGCTGCCTCGTGTATTTCCGCCGATGCTCGCGTCCTATCTCGAATGCGATTGGTGGAAACAATGCGGTTATAAGATGCCCTCTATCGTCGAACAGCGGTAACAATGGAACCGATAACCGTCAGACCCCATTAAAACTGCACGAAATTCAAATGCCTTACTGTAGGGAAAGAATAATTTATAATCGGATTGTGCCAATAAATTAGTAGCTGCTTATCTGGATACGGTTATTCAATATGTTGGTCTAACGTTATCTGTACAGCGAATCTTTAGTCTAGTTTGTTATTTGAAATATATGGCTATAACTTTTGCGAGTATGATTTATGGTTCTATCAATGGTTTCGAAATGTTAGCTAGTCTTACTTATTCATTAAACTTAAATACAGATTCGAATCCTGATCAATTACTTTTTAATTATATATTTACTTAATAATTTAAATAAGCTATGTAAAGCTGTTTAAGGATATTCAGACTTATTTTCGATTTTGACATCTTTTCAATGATTTTAATATAGTTTGAAAGAATCCGGATAGATGTCTCCAAGGTCCTAATATAGTCGAATATATATATATAATAGTAATTCATCGAAGCGGATACGATTTAACTTATAATTTGTTTGTATATATTTTGAAATGACTGGTAATGTTATAACATGGCAATGTTTTTAAATATTAATATATTTTAAGAAGTTTGGTTGCAAATATTGCAACAATCTTTAAATCAAAATACACTTCATGATACGAGTTATAATGTGTCCTATAGCAAAAGAATGAAAGATTTAGAATGACGTCAGCAAAACTTATCAAAACATTATTAAAGTAACATTACTTTTAGGACGAAATCGAAAGTAATATTGCTATAAAGTTCATGGTACTGGTACAAGTAGGAAATCCAATATGGCTGAATTGGTTAGTTATTTGTAATTGGCGCCACTTTATCAGCCAACAATGGCGCGATACGAGCTTGATGTATTAGTTTGTCTGACAATTAGTGAGAGCGATTCAGTGCTTATTTCCTCGGTTAGATACTGGTTATTTGTATTGTGTACATTGCTTTATTTATCACACTATTGTTCTTTTAAAAATCCAATGCATTATTTGTCGCTCATATTTTGTCGAAATAGTTTGTTATATTTCTCGTCATATTCTTTAAAAATTATAATATGTCATTTTTAACAAAACTACGAATTACAAAACTTTGTCAGCGTAATCTTTAGTTTATTTTATCGATATAATTAATAATGTATACAAATTTATTGCAATCTTTTTTATAAAACCTTTATAACAAAACGTTGAATAATGTTAATTATAAATTATGATGTCGTAGTTTCTGAGATAGAATTTTAAGCTGATGTACCGACTTATAGAATTGTCAATCAATAGGGCTCTTTATGGGTCCCTCGGAGCCCTAAAATGGGTTTTATTTAAGCACCGGCTGAAGCAGTGGGCACAATATAATACGCGATTGAGTGAGCAGATAGAACGCGTGCCACATTGTCCGTAGTAGGCATATTTCACCCATAGACCTATGTGGATTTAGAAAAGACAACTTTTACATTTAATATTTTATGTTAGTTTTTGTTTTATCGTTGCTTAGTAATTTCTTACTTACTTTGCTGTAGCATGTATTAACGCATTTAATATAAATATTCATTATGACAAAAACAATTTTTTTTAGCGAATTATATTTTTTTTTGAAACTGTAAGTAAATTGTAAATAAGCATACATTTTAAGTATAATATATATAGGATAATTATATTAAAAGTATTAGCACTCCCATCCACGTCTTTAACTTACTTTACACATCTTTTAGGGAAAATCCAATATGGCCCCCCTACTCCTGAGCCCCTGGAGCAGACCCTCAGTTCGCGTCACGCTGGGGCCCAATCGGACAGGTCTATTCATACCCAAACCTATGGCAAAGACTGACCATAAAAGGCGTTGCAATAAATTGTACTGAGCGCGTGAAATGCTATTATAATTTGGTGGTATCTCCTGTAGGCTGTCAAGAGCTGGTAATTAAGGAACTTCATTGTTTAAGTGCGAGGCGACTACAAATAGAGTCTATTGTTCATTAGACTTTAGGATTGGACGCTTTTACTGTATTGTATTGGAACATTCACTAATTAAATAGATAAATGGTAATCGGTAATATGTAGATTTGGGGTCTGTAGTAAATTGTTACTCGTATATATATTGATCGGAATGAATGTTTGAGAGTGCACGGGTAATATATCATTATATTATATATTGATTATATTATATGAATTATATAATATGTTGATGTAATATTTATAGAAGATATAATATATTTAATAATTTTTGGACACATAATAAACGTAAATATGAAAAAAGAAGAATAGAAAAATTTCTTTCATCTGACCTGCGATGTGACAGATTGAAATTAGAAGGGCAATATATGTATTTAATATAAATTAATAATAAAACATACGCATTGTATAAACACGAATATAATAGTATGTATAATAAAAAATATTATTATTCATTACAATATTAGATTTCACAAAAAATCATAATAGAAAAGTCTATTCTACTAATTCATCCCAGTGGCCGTAGGTTCGAGTCATATGTTTTAATTTGCTCAATTTAATTAAAATTAAAATAAAGGCTTTAAAATATTCATACTTAAAGAAAAAAAATCCAAACAGATTATAATATTATTAAACTGATAAGTATACTTCTTTGAGACATTAAGCAGAATTATATTATTTTAAATTAAATTAAATTGTATTATTTTAAATTAAAATGTATTTATTAAAAAAACTTTATTTATATAGACAATGTGAAAATAAAAGATTAAATGGTCACAATAGTTTTAAAATAACATTTATTAGGCAATTAATAGTTCAATAAAACTCTTAGTTGGCTCGTTATTATATTTAGTTTTCAATCAATTACTGGTTCAGTTATGAATTTTACTGCGATGCAGGGGGTCCTGGTTTATCTGCTGTTACAGTTAACGACGGAATATTCAAATGCGTATCTCGTTGGCGGAGGCTGTGAGTTACTTGATCGATTTTATTTATGTTATAACATTTACGATTAATGTTGATAAAGTTGATCGTAGATTCGTTATTCAAATATATTAAATAAGTTTGACATTTGTATTTACATTACTAATTGTAAATAAGGATAAGTTGGTTTGTTTGTTACTTTCACACCTTAAACGCAGTCACAGATACGTAAAAACCTGTCATCCTGAATTATGTACGTTGCCAGAAGTATAGATAAGAAGTAAGAAAGTTTAGCCTGACCTAACATGACTGTTTTTGACCACTACAAGCAAAGCAGCTTTGTCAGCTGCTCGTTTATAAGAAGAACCAATCTTTTAGAATATTGTCGAAAATATCATTTAAGTAATATATATATTTTTATCCAGAATAATCTTGTCATTTATTTATATATTATAGTAAATGTCCGATTTGCACAATTACTACACACGGACAGTAAATACCAGGTCCTCAGAGAGGAGATGATAAAAGCCAATACCCCTAACCTCGTATATCATTGCCGAGCTGATAAAAGCGACTGCAATGCTGCTCTGGCGAAGATGAGGTACAAAGCGAGCAAGCACTTCTATGCGCTTTCTAAGGCTGTGGTTGATTATGTCAAAAACAAAAGACAGGCGCGACCCACTGGGTATGTCGGTGAGTATCACAAAATGGCGACTAAAACCAATCATATTTATTTTTAGTTACTTTATATGATTATTATTATTTTTTCGTGTTTAATGTTTTTTAAAGTTTGTTTTTTTTGTTATTTTATTATCTGTTTCATCTTGTTTTTCATTTCGTTTCGTTTCTTATTGTTTTTTTTCTTTTCGTTTGTAAACATTTGTGTTGTCTAATTAAAACTATTTTTCTTTTCTTAAATGAATACCGGGTGTGTATGAAATGTTACGTAGGTGACCATTTTCTTTTTTCTTTTTTTATATTAACTTAAAATTAGTCTTAGGTTGTAAGCCGCTCTGTGTAACAATAACAAAAATTATAATCCAATATACAAGAAAGTTTTAATACACCATTATAACGACTAATATACTACTTATATAATTTGATATAATGTACTTTATTACTTGCTGAATCGTCAGAGGTTGTCATAGCCACTACAGCTAGTAATATATTATTTTGAAAAAAAAAATGTTTTTTGGCCATTTTTTAAAACTTTTCTCATCCCACACTTCAAGGAATATGATGAAAATAACTGAAATGATTCAGTCATTCTCTAATAATTGCGTAAACAAGGGAAATAAGTTTTCATTTTTATAAATATAGTAGAATAAATTGCAAAATTGCTTTTTGTAGGCACAGCAACCTTCTGCCAAGACAACATATGCGTACCAGACACGGACCCACCGATTGTTTACGGAGGATGTTTCACGTTGGTCTCTTGCGGCGGCAACCAGACCTGGCACCTGGATCCCGTCATCTACAAGAAGAAGAAGAGTCGCTTTTATTAACACAAATAACTTCCAAAAGCATTTTAATTAATAAATTCTTATAAAAAACTAACAATACATTAATTGTAAACACAATTCCAAATAAAGTGTCAACTTGCCAAATGTCAAACTTAATTGGTAAAGGGTTAGTTCAGAAAAGGGATAAAAATGTCTGTGTAGTGCCGTCAGAGTAATTATTCCGTAACTAACAAATATAATAAATAAAAGGTTTTTTGTATTTAAAGTTTAGTAACACATTACTATTATATATATATATATATATATATATACATTTAGAAATCATATGACGCAAAGTTTTTTCGGACTAATCTCTAATATAATTTAGTACAGATAATGTAATTTTGTTCAACTAAGTTAAAGGCTTCCAATAAATGGCGGTGTTAGTTAATCTATTGGTAACACACATCTAAACTCGAAACTAGTCAATGAATAATGAAATATAGCAATGCTTATACAACCATCATTACGTACTGCTCCTGAGTGTTTTTATATATTTTGATATATATGTTGGCCCGTCTGTATTCACGTCATTTGTGAACTGGGAAGCCGCGAGTCCGCCCTGCTTCGAGCTCAGGGACAAGAATACGAGGGTTCAAAACCAGTCGCATTCCGATATAGTTAACGTTGGTTGTTCAGAAAAGAACGAAAATTGAAAGATTGTCCAAAAACGGGATAAAAATGTCTGTATTCGTGCCGTCCCTTCCTAGCTATTCGAACAAATAAAATCTTTCCAATCAAGCATGTCATTACGCAACCATTTTCTTTTTGTACACATAACCATAGATTTAGTTAAAACAATAAAAAAAACTAAGCACACCTGTTGCTTGCACAATTGGAAACAAAAATGCATTACATTGTTACAAGAGTATAAAACTGACATGTCAGCCATATTTAGTTACACACAGACCGACCAACGTCTTGTAGTATTTTTAATATGTTATTGTTTATTTAAAAGTTAATTTAATATATAGAATGAAGTTATTTTATTTTATAACGTTGTTTGAGATTTACGTGCGAGTTTCGTCAGAAATAAAAGGCAGTCCTTTTATTAATAAGTAAGTTTTGAAATATATTTATTTAATATTTTTAAGACATTTCTGAAATATATTTAATTCTATTATATTTACAAAATTACTTATATGTATTATTCAATTTGTGAATTGTCTGTAAGCATTTTCACAAATGTTTTTTTTTTTTTTAAATAAGAACATATGAAATAATTTATCGGGCAGGATTCGAGCTCATAACCTCAGAGAAACCATTCCGTCGCTCTAAAAATTGAGCTACTTTACCCATTGATGAAATAAGCATTCTATACATACCTAATTTAATTGTGATTAAATATGAAATTTTATTAATTTTATAATTGTTTAAAAGGTTATCGAAATTTAAGGCAGTTGGGAGTTCAATTGGGAAAAAATTTGTACCTCTGACAGAGATTCCTCCACCTCACGTTCCTCACACACATTCAGGGAGACGCCACCTTGAAGACGACTGCACCAAAAAACCACCACCAAAAACGGTATATGAAGGAAATCAAGTGAATATTTTGGGGGATTATTATGATGATAAATACGAAAAGACGGTCGCCACTGTGATAATACCAGACCACATTGACTGTAAGGACTCTTTCATTACATTTAATTTACACAAACAGACATATATATATATATATATATATATATATATATATATATATATATATATATATATATATATATATATATATATATATATATATTTACACTTATCAGATTACCGTAAAATGCTGACCCTTTGCCTGAAGATTAAAGTCTTAAGTTATTCCAATTATAATTACATGATGCAGGGCTAGCACAAATACAATTTTAAAAGCATCCATGTAATACTAGCATTGATAACGGCTTCGCTCGCTCGGTGTTGGTTAAAAAAACTGTCTAAGAGTTTAGCTTTTATCCCTAGGGAATGTACACCGTATGTCCTTTTCTGTACTGGCAATGTATGTGCTTTTCATGACGATTGGTTAAGTGATTTTTTGTAGAATTTGAAATGGGAATGTCTAACTATTAATTTATTTTCTCCACAGATAAGCATTTCCAGGTCACCACTCAGGTACCTTATCTCACACTAGGTCCTATAGAGGCTATCGGCTACCATCCAACCACCCAGAAAAGTGAGCATCCAAGAGAATGCGAGAAGATCTACCAGGATCATATAGAAGAATTATACTCTGAAGAAACAGCTGATTATTCTGAGGAATCTCTGGAGATGGCCAAGATGCCCATAGCAGTACCCATGTCCATGGAAGAGCGTCTCATCAACATGTACGACATATGAAGAATTATATTTTTATACTTTTTTACTTTTCAATACAGTTTCATACTTTAAAGACTTTTTTTATTGTTCCAAACATTACTACATTATTATATTTAAGCTCCTTATAATTTCCTCCATTGTAAACGACAGATGTTTTTATTTCATTTTTTAAACTAGAAATTTAATATAATTCTATTTATATTTACCCGGCTGTATTCACGTGGAATTATATCGGAATGTGCCCGACTAGTTTCGAAACGCGTGACAGACTCGCTCCGTGAACTCAGTTCAGTCTACTCCGCGAGTCGCCACGCTTCGAGCTCATGAGTAAGAACCGGGGCACATTCCGATAAAATTCCACGTGAATACTGGAGGGTAAATATAAATATAATAGTCATGGTTCACAAAAGTTAAACAAAAAAATAAATATAATTCTTATATTTTTTTGTATTTCCTGATACACAGGCACACGTGCGTGCCAAATAATAAATAACACGAAATTAAAACTATAAATAAATATTACAAAAAATACAACAAAAGTCGATAGTTTTAAATTAATGCTAAAATGACAGATCATTCATTTATCATGTTTCAGGGACTCACGAGGAGCCATGGTATTATAATAAATATGTAATAAAACTTCCACACAACGAAATTTGGCACACAGCTAAACAAAACTTTTACTATTACTTACATACATGTACTATTATTTTAGTAATACCATACATAAAATACATAAATAGCACACAGACTGTTGAAAAGTACAAGTATGTACCTATTGTTTTTTAGTAGGAATCGAATCCATGACCACCGTACAATAGTCGAAGCTACCACCACTGGGCCTTTCCCTCATCAATGTTATACATGGTTCGAAATTATTTCTTTGGTAAAAAAATCGATTTATAAAAATTTATTACACCAATATCAGAATAATAATATTATCAATTTATTTATTTACGAAATTTTACAAGGTTTACCAAGGAGTTTATAGTCATTCAACCTTTTTAGTATTTCTTTTATATATTAGCTATATATGATAATTTAGTAACGCGGTGAAGTCCGTATAAAGAAATAATAAATAATGTTAAGCTCCGTCTCAAACTGAGCACACATTATTTATTATTTCTTTATACGGACTTCACCGCGTTACTAAATTATCATATATATCCATTAGATTTTTTTTTGTTTATCTGTTCACAAATCACGCATTTACTCCGAAACGGATTTGTATAAAATTTGAGTCAGATCAATATTACTATTGAAAACGCAAAAAAAAATGTTTTTTTTGCAATAACATTAAAAATATAAAAGTTTAAAACAATATTTTGTTTTTATACCAGGAAATTAAATTAAAACAAAATTAATTCAAACTTCATATTTTACTTATAATTATTATTTATTATTCTAAACGGGCCCAGCTTGTAAATTATATTTATTGGACAACTTCACGTCCTTGTCCTTATCGTCGAACAGTTCCTCTGTTTCATCATCATCGAAGTCTTCTATGTCCAGAGGATTCCTAAAATCATTATTTTATACAAAACTACGATTAAAGTAACAATGAAAGTTTCGTGAAAAAAAATTTTGTACAGGCAAGTTATAGATTCTATTTAAAAGTAAAATTATCAGCACAGAGGTTACAGTTTTCATTGACAAAAAATGCGCTTATTGCCTTGCCTTGCCGAAAAGACCGATAAAGATCTTGCCGAAAAGGCCGTTAAGGATCTTTTGGAGACTCTTGTTGAAAAATGTCTCTTTTGAAGGATTGAATTTTTAATAATATAACTTTCAAATATTTTTTTTCCCATAACTTTCCGAGTGTCTACGACATAAAATATTAATATGTATAATATAAAATATAATTCAAAACTTACTTGTTCCAGTTCATTTTGTGTCGTTTCCTAAAAAACAATAATATTAAGTATATAACAAAAAACACTTCTCGATAAAATATAGTATTATACATTCATTCATTTTAATCAGAAGGCATCTATTAGGCTTCTTTCGAAAATCCTAATAAATACTCCTTAGAGGTTGGAGGTTCGAGTCTGCCCATTTCAATACTTTTCAATGTATATTTATAATAAAAATACTTAATTTTATTATTGAATGTCTATTGCAGTATTCATTTTGTTAAATTATTATTTTTAGCATATATATATGAAGTAAGACATATTTTCTTGTAATTTCAATGTTTCCAAGCTATATGTTTCCTTCCTAGATTTAGGAGGAGACTGGCAGATTAACGGCTTTTTAAAAAAGTAATAGCAAATCTGGCCATTGTTCTAATTCTTTAGAAATATAAGAGATAGTAATTAGATCACTTTTGTTGATCCAGCTGCGGGATTTTATACACATCACTCTCAACCAAGCTATATTATAACTTGTCTCTCCAGCCACTCTCAACATACCTACCGCTCGAAGTTGGTAGCACTGTGACATTTTAACATAAATACTATTTGGTACGTCACCTGTTCGTAGCTATGTAATCCTGGTCCATATATTCCTCAGAAACTTCAACGGAGAGTGGTTGTCCACGATGGTCTTGAAGTATTCCAAAGTATCTCGGAGCTCGGGTTACGGAGAAAAGAATACCTAAAACAATTCCTTATTCCTGTTTGATATTGTAAAACGTCAAACTGAATTTCTTTTTGACATCTGACATGACTCATTTTGACTTATGACATTCCATAAATAAAATTATGACTTAATATTAAAATATAGTAATTTTTTGTTTGTCATTAATTTAAATTAAGATATCCAAGTCTCAAATTATACTCACTATCGTCGACAGCGTGTAATGATTTAAAAACAAAACATAAAACTACTAAAACTATTTGTAATTGTAATTGCTTTTCACACATTTTGTAATGTTAATATAAGGTATCACCACAGAAAAGTCTAAATTAATATTGATATGAACGTAAAAATGATCTAATATTTCCTTTTAATGCATTTCACATTGAAAAAGTAAGCTGTACGATTCCAATTAGGTAATTTCTAACTATTGAACTTAACTAATAACCTCTGCTTGTGCAAAGTTTAGAAAATATCTATTGTTATTACAAACTTTTCCATTGTGACTTGCGTGTTAAGTTACGAAAACACGTGATATGATGTATGGACAACAATTAAACATTTTTAAATATTAAAAGTAGAGCACGTGTTGTCATTTTGACCAGCACAGCTGGACACTGAAGCTGACAAATAGACATTTTATTACTTATGTATACAGAAGTAATAAAATAAGAGAAGAGAAGAAGAAGTAAAACAATAAAAGATTACTAATAACTCATACTATAGGCACAGATGATATTTTAAGATTAACTTTCATCCAGTTATTATAAAATAAACTGATTTGACAACACACACAATTCTCTTATAGGTATATCATTTTATGTTATGTATATATTATGTAATTTTAATCCCTGCTATTACGTAATAGCAAAGTCACACTACTGATGTATTGCTTATAGTAGGAAATAGGCATAAAATTATTATCTGTACAAATTCACAAACGACTTCATGTTCTTTACTTATCACATGTATTCGTCTCGTCTCAAACATGTCCCGCATGGTGAATCCATGGAATGCTAAGAAGCTTCTTAGCATTCCATGGATTCACCGTGCGGGTGCCGGGCCCATCGCGTTGCAGGGAGAGGTGTGCAAACAGCTCCTGGGACTTGCGACCCAGGTGTAGGTTTAAGTGGCCCCTTTAAAATGCGCATTCACGCTCACCATCAACTGGTTGTGCTCTTTTCCCTACCTAACCAAATTCGGAATGAACCTACCAATGCCGCCTTTGAAGTACGTTCTAGATATGTTCTGATGATAGTTCTAGAGAGGCCAAGATCTTTAAGTAGGTTATAGAGAGATTTCGCTGTTATACCTCTCGCTCCCACTTCTACCGCGTACAAATTTACTATATACCTATTCCTGGTCAGCTCTTTGGTCCGTTCGTAATACTTGTTTACTTTAATTGTGTGATCTTTGGGGATGTTAGTTTCCCACGGAACAGTAAGCTCCACAAGTATCACGCGCTTTAACTGTCTAGAGTACAGGAATATGTCCGGTCTGGATGACGAGACAACAATATCCTCAGGAATTCTATACTGTCTCTCATACGTATCCATCATTATAGTCCAATCGCGAGCCGCCTTCAAGATAGAGTAAAGCTTTTGTTTTTTTAGACGAGCCTTCTTTAATGAACTCTAGGAATCTTTTGGTGGTTGTTATACCCTTTTGCGGTCTAGCTACTGAAAGACTAACCGCTTCACGTATGATTTCCAATACTTTATCATGGCGCCGCGAGTATGGAACTTTTTCCAATAGCACCCTACACCCTACCAACAAGTGTTTAGCCGTTCCTATCGCCTCCCCACAGATATTGCAAGACTTTTCGGTAGCTTTATTTCACCTTACAATGTGATAAAACAGTTATACACAATATTATATATAAATATTCAGGCTGTCTAAAATATATAAAATTAAATATATATATAATATGCATACTTAAAAGAACCTTTCTTACGGTCTTGAGTAACTTGTTCCAGGTTCGTACTGCAGTTAAAACAAAGTGAACAAGAATCCAGATGGACGAGGAGAAATTGTCAGCAATAAATTGCTAGAAGTTCAAATGATCTGTCATATAAATCAAATAAAAAAAATTTACCCACTACATATGTAGAGGCTGTTTGGAAGTTATTTTAGATATGTGCCCGAACTCTGTTAAAAGATGATCATTCATTTAGGTACTTAATTAAATTAACTCGAAGTTAATTTGCTAGGTAATTGCAAATGAGATCGTCAATCATTTTTATATTACTCTTATATCATACAGACGTCATAGTTATATATATTGTCATATCTTAAGGGTGCTTTGATTATAAACACAAGTACTATTTCTTCTATGTATAAATTGATATTTTCAGATCCATTTGGGTTAAAATGTCACTTTAAGGATGCGTCTGTATTTTTTTACGAAATATGAAATCATAAACAAAAGTCCTTCTATAAATATGAGAACTATAAGGATTATGACGAGGAGTAAGAATTAGAACTGTGATGAAGAACTAGGATTATTGTTAAAGATTGAGGTTGGGATTAAAGATAATGATTTAGTGAAAAGGATTAAGATTGGGATCAGGGCAAGGATGAGATTAAAAAGTCAACACAATAATGTTTTTTTTTCTTGTCCTACAGGTGCTTACTTAGCTTAGCTTAAACCAAGAGATTTCGTAAAACGTTGTAAGACCGCCAATAGACCTAGCTTCAAGCCTTGTAAAATGTATATTGGTGGAATCTCCAATACTTTTGGATGAATGGTTGAGTATGGTATCCATTTTATTTTGTCTGATGTCTCCATGATGAGTAGCTTACTTAATGTTCGAGGTCAGTCCTAGAACGGTAAAAATAACGGGGAAAAATGGTGAGCAAAAGAATTTTAGTTCCTTTTTTTTTTAGTTTACCTAAATCAAAGTCCAAACAAAAGCAAAATTAAAAAAAGTTATGATATAATAATTATGTAAAACCGCCATCATCCACTTGCCCTTATTATAATAATTTATTTTTTTTTAAAATACGTGAAATTAAATTTATGCGAATATATTTCATAAAATACAAATTATTCGGCTATTTAGAAGACCCCTTAGTTGCAGACATTTTGTTTTATATATGTTTTTTAAACATCGTCAATCATCGATTGTCAATGACAATAAGGCTTAAGTGACAAAATTAGGATACAATGCAGTTTTTATATAATAATTAAAACACATCAATTGTTTTAATAACCTTTTTATTCTTAGCTTATTTAACTATCTATAGAACAGATTGCCCTCCCCTCCCCAGAGTCGTCGTCCTCCATAGCCGATAAGTTCCTGTCGTAATGAGTTGTACTTTTTAAAGAACAACTTTTTGAGAATTCGTTTACGTCGTTTGTCTTCTTTTAAACAAGACTCCAGCTTATCCATGCACACATCCTCTCTGGAATAACAATTATATTAATTACCAGTTCTACAAGCAAACAGTAAGCGCCTAATGAGAAAAATAAAGCATCAGCCAATGAGAGTCCAGGGAAAGTCAATTAAAAGGTAAGAATAATTATCATAAACAATATATAAAATAGGAAGAAAAATAATAATTCAACTTTTAAATTAAACTATTTGTAATGTTAATGTAAGCACCTCAAAAAACAATGAGAAATAGTTTCATTGAAAACACAAATGTCGGATAAAATTGTAAATCCAGGTAATTCTAGCTTAATCCGTTAAATGGTTTTATTTAAATGTATACTCCTCAAGAAAATTTTAAAAAATAATAATTAATCTTTTAAAGCAATGCCAAAATCGTTATCAACGGATTAACGGTAGGTACATAAAGCTGCCTTTATTTGTAACCTATAATATACCTGCTGTACGTATATGTGCTGCCTTTATATGTCGTTGTAGTAAATCATATCTGTAATTATGATGACTTACTTGTAATTCTGATCCAACAGAAGTTTAATCGGCTCAGTTTTAGTATATTTGTCTGGAAGACGACCTCCAGGAGGCATCTTGGATAGTTCTTTCATCACTCCCATTATGGTATTTTCTAACTGAGCCAGTTTTGGTACCATCAGCCTTTTTATTACCTGTTAATAAAAGTTTGTTTATTATATTGTTGTTGTAACTCTGACTTCAAATATTCACAGGAAAATCTTATTAAAATTTTGTTTCATCAAAGGTGTTTCAAGAATTATTCATAATAAAAAAATAATATTACCTTTCCGCACTTATTGCCTGTTTTACACGGAGTTCGGAATTTTCGACCGAGGTTCATATTTGGTAAGTTTTGAATTTGTGTTATAACATTCGAAAATGTTCCAGTGGCTGTATTTTGTCCTGGTTAACAGAAAATAATAATATTACAAAAAAGATAGTATCAGCTAGAGTGGAAATAATATACTATACAAAATCAATACTCACTCATCTTTTCCCTTTTTGTTTTACCCACTCTTGCTATATCTGGTTTTCCATATTCATCAGAATTTTTGTCACAAAATGCGTAATGATTAAAAATTACAATTGTTACGATTAAATTTATGGTGCACTTTGTGGAAATCATTTTATAGAATCGACTTCCCCTATTACTCTAATACTAAAGGCTAGCTTAAGGAAATATTCCAAGGAACTGAAGTAAAGAAAATATTTTTACATTTTTAGTAAACAGTTACTTTTACGACGTGTTGAAAAAAAGAGGTACAAGAATTGGTTGCCATTGCATACTTAGTAAACACTAAACATACATAAAAATCATTTCGCCTAAAACGTTGTTCGAGATTTAGCGTTACAAATTCTAAATTCTAATCTATTTATGACCACATCCATCTTTAATTGCAGACCAGAATCCAGGCCTTTAATTTTTACAGATATGTCAATTTGAATATTTCGAGGTCCTCTGTTGACTGTTGTATTTGTTTACAAACGTGAAATGGCTTTTAGGTTATATTTAATTATTATTTTTTAATTCTCTATATTATTAATTAGTTTATCAATGGAAGAAAACGAAGACAACGTTATCAAGACAGAGAATGGATATTCAATCCTCGAATTAGACCTCAGATACAAAAATATGACTTACATAGATACAAATACACTAATACCACCAAATATTACCGAGTTATATCTTTCAAATAACTCCTTGAAAGAAGTACCAGCAATAGTATTAACTCTAAATCAAATAAGGGTTTTAGATCTTTCAAATAATTGTATCGAATATTTCAATGATACTCCAAAATTTTGTGATACAATAGAATATCTAAATATATCTAACAACAAACTATTAGGACCGCCTCATTGGGTATGGGCGGCAAATCCAAATAAATTAATGAAAATAAACTTAAGTTCAAACAATCATTTAACTCAAGCTTTTAAAAATGGTTACTTTGAAGAACTTTTACAATATAAAACCCTAGTCACTAATATAATAATTTATAACTGTAAATTAAAAAATCATGCTGAATTGTTGGGAACTTTTCCAAAAGCAAAAGTGTTAGAGTTTGGAATATCAATGCCAGATAGGTTCTGTCATGCAAATAGAACAGAAGTGGTGCTATGGAAGGTTCTAGAAAACTGTGATATAGAAATAATAAATTTAAGTAACACCAGTGTCTTTGAAATAAGTTCTTGTATAGGAGTATACAAAAATCTAAGGAAAATAGATCTTTCGCTGAATGAAATATCTAAACTTCCTGAGGAATTTTGTGATTTAGTAAACTTAGAAGTATGTATTTTATCACATAATAATATTATGTATTTACCAGAGAGATTTTATAATTTACAAAAGTTAACAACTCTGGCCATAGATAGCAATGATTTATGTATGCTACCAGACTATATTAATAAACTTCCATGCCTGGTGAGTCTAGATATATATAACAATTTTCTTCATGATGAACCCGATGGGATGGAGAAATTATTAGAAATAGATTTTGCAATGAACTATTTTGAGGAACCCTATAATGATGAGTACTTGAGAAAGAAATTAAAACTAAGAATTAAACACAAGGAGAGATATGACGGCAGGTAAAAATATAAATATATATACATATAGATGCATTCAACTTTTTGTGATGATGTTTTGTATGAATTCGTTTTTATTTCACAGAAAAGAGCTTATAGACACTACCCAGTACCCAGACAGTGAACATTCTTACAGTATAACTGATGATGAACTTGCTATAAACCCTACAAGTGAAGGTAAAGGTATACATATACAAGGAGTCTATAAATCTTACAATAGTGTTAGTGTGAATTAAATGATAGAAATATTTTAAGATTTTGTAGTATCTGTTTATCTCTCCCAACATTTCATTTCTTTCCATGCTCTAATTTCGCCATTAAGTATCATTTTACTAATTTTTATTGTTAACCTACCTACATACTTTAAAAAAAACAATAAAAATATTTAAGTATATCAAATAATGTGATGATTGTCTCATTTCAGATTTAGATAACAGACCTCCAAGTTCACCCGAAGACTGGGATTCAGATGAATATTGGATTCCTCATATATCCCCAAAGTATAACCCGCCACAGTCCCCCTGGATATTCTTTGTCAAGCAGAAGATGACTGAAGGCAACTTTTGTCCAGTTGACGCCCATGTGGTACCAATAGCAGACCAAGTCAAATATGACAAGTTATGTAATCCCACAATAGAGTATGAAGCAGAAGGACAGTTCGATGATCTCTCAGATGATAATAGTTGATCCATATTTATAATTTAGTATAAGCAACCATTTCATTATTCAATTTACTAAGTACAAGGTCAACTATCATACTAATATTACATTGTGAATAGGTTAGTCAGCTAGTTCTCTCATCTGATTGGTAGAGACTCTTATTCACTATTTTGTGGTCGAATGGTGCTCCATAACTTGGATATAATAAGATGTGCAGATAAGCAATAGTTTTACTAATCATGAATATAAAAAGCAATTACTATACTAAATAAAAAATGTTCCTATGTTTTTTAACATTTAAGAATGAATTGTGAACATAAATGTGCCATCAGTATATTGTGTTATATTCTGCCTCTTTTGTTAGTTCATTTAACTACCTCATGAAAAAGACATGCATTAATTACATTACATATATTAAATACTAAAAATTAAACTAAATTAATTATAATGTAACAGACATAATTTTATTTATAATTTCTTCTTGTAGATTATTTCTGTTTTCTCTTGTCACCTAAAAAAAATAAGAAATATGTTTGAAATAACTTCATTGTAGCAGGTAGCAATTTGTATTTATATACAATAGTTCAATTACTAGACTGCCAGGACAGCTTCCCAGAGGTTGCAGTTATGAAAACCTGTGTTTTGTTTTTTTTCTATACTTATATAAATTTAGACAATACAAATGTTGATTATTATAAAAAAACAATTTGGTCTCTTTACCATCCATACTTGCGCTCTTTCATTACTTCTAATTGACTCTATTATTGGATCACTTTTTCTAGATGGTATTGTTGCTAACACCAGATTTTTTGATTCTGAACTAAAAATTTGCTTTATTCGGGATTTGAATCTTGTACTGAAGAATTCCATTTTGCCAATCTCATCTATTACCATTACAAAAGAATTTGCACCTTGCTAAAAAAAGAAAAATCAATTTAAAATTATATTATCTATGAATTATATCATATAGAGGCAATGGTGTTAAAATAGTATATTACTATCACACAATTTCAGTACTTAAACTACATATTAGAGTGATTTAACTGAAGAGTTTCAATTTTGAAATATGATGGAAAGTATTTAAATGTGGAAAAAATAAAGTTAAATGTTCCAATGATGGACAATGTTGACATATGATACAAAATAAATGACTTATTCCATGGAAAATGTTTAAATATGGAAACAAATAAATAACCTGTTCCAATGATGGAAAATGTTTAAAAATGGAAGAAATTAAGGACCTGTTCTAAAGATGGCAAAGCTACGTCTTCGAATTCCTTTACTAACACTCCATATTTGCCAACCGTGTATCTACTATTCGTTTTAAGCAGGTTCTGATCTCTCGCCAGTTTTCCCCTTAACCCATTTAAAGTAACGACATCGAAACCTTCTCGAACTCGATTGTTCCTAACCTCTTCTGTAAAGAATCCTATAGTTTGGACTCCTTTAGTATTAAGAGCTGAACTTATTTTTTTAATAAGAGTGGTTTTGCCAACCCCTGCAAGAAATTACTTGATTTTTATTGAAAGTTGATTCTACTTGACTATCTAATTATTTTTCAAACCATATATGTTACTGACCCGGATCGCCAGAAAGAACAAAATAAGTAAAGCTAGTAACCATTTTTATATATTTTCTTAATTATTTGTTTTGGATTGTGTGCCAAAAATATTCTCGTATCGTTAACAATGATCATAATAACAAAAACGTTATGTCAAATTACAATTGTCAATGATGATTGATGAATGATAGTCGTCAGTCGATATAGTCGCATTCTCAGTCTCGGAAAGGGAATTTAAGAATTATTAACTTATTACAAAAACTATTATTAAAGTTATATATTTGGTACTAGACTACAGAATTATTATTTTTATCCCCGTTGGTGAATTTTGATGATAAACATATTCTAATATTGAAACTTTAAAACAAGATGAATTGAAATGCTACAATATAGAAGCTTCAAGCTACCGATTTTATCGATATTTTTTCTTGCTATGTTTCATAGATTATTATATGGATTATATTATATTATATCATGTGCTCTGTAATATTATAAGACAAGACATCTCACCTCTCTTTATGTTGACAAGTGACAGAGATCATCTCTGTCACCTGTCAACAAAAACTTGTTTGTACCTTATCGTTCTCTTTATTATCAGTATAATTCTCAAGTATCAAAGTTCATTAACTCTTTTAATTAATTATAGCGTAAAGGCATATACAGAAATATATAAAATGGCTCCTGTTATTTCTTTTACCCGAGCAATTGGAAAGTTATCTTTGAAATCAAATTTGACTGCAGCAGCTAACACAAGTTTAATAAAGTTCTACAGCTCAGGTAACCTTATTTATTTTTTTAATTAATTATCTGCTTGTTTGTAAGGTTGTACATTTCTATGATCTTACGTGCTATTGATTATGTTATAAATAAGTTATTATGTGGCTTTAAGTGTTCTGTTCGGTTTTAACTGGTTTAGCCGGCAAGCCCTCTAGGCCTCGCCCCTAGGCCGTCACATATATTCTACATTGTTTTGTGTAGTTATATAACCAGTAACCACATGCAATTAAAAATAACCTGTTTAAATAAACTTCACAAATGAAATGCTTGTTTTCGTCTTGAAAGATCCCAGGTTCGAATACCGGATTATTCGCAAGTTATTAAAAACACAGTCATGATTTTATTTTAAATAATCAATTTCTTCTAAAGTAATAAAGCTCATAAAATATGCCTTCCTTTTGACCAAATTCTATATCTACTTTACTCTACTCTACTCTACTTTCCAGAAGTGGGAAAGAGGCCTGTGGTTGGCAGTGAGACAAATACAGATAATACCAATATTTTATTATTATATTTTTTTTACATAATGTATCTATCAATCCTATTTGGAAGTTGGCTTGATTTTAATTGATTTTTAACATACTTTATCTAGTCTTTGTAGTATAATTCTTTATACTAAATCCTAATATTGTAACTGATGTAATAATCTCATATTTAGCTATAAATTCCACCTGACATACATGAGGCCATTGCAGTATTGTTTATGTAGTTAACAAACTTTACTAGTTAGTTTAAACCTGACAGTACTATTTATATACTTGTAAAATGGAATAAATCATAAACATGAGACCTGCATCATGCCTTGACCATCTTTATGCACTTACAAACTATTAAATAAAAATATCATAGTTAAAATACATTTATTTCTTTAGCCTGTTGGAAAAACCTGTAGAACCAAGCAATTTTTCTTTATAAAACCATTTCTATTATAGAAAATAATATTCGATAACAGACAGAATAGTCTTAGTTTATTTTTTGCTGTCTGTATACATTGTTTATGTATTTCCTGAACTTAAATTCATAATTATTTCTTCAGTATTATAAACATGTTCAAAAGAAAATAATGTAAGGTGCAAAGTTCAAGTAATATTAGAATATGCCAATAAATACACTTAAATGTCTCTTTATGTATTTCTAATAGGTTCCAAACAATAAAAATACCAAGTTATACATATATTATAAAAGATTTTCTGTATTTAACATTGATTAGTGAATATCATAATTATAGGCTAAATAAAAATAATAATAATATACAACATAGAATGGTGTTCCTTTTCAAAAAACAATTCCAAGTAACTATGTTTTAGAGCTTATAATATATTATTTTATGTACTTCAGACTTTTCTAGGGATCTTGTTGTACTTATTAATTAAGTATTCATAATACCATTTTACTAAATATATTGAAGTTCCAAATTACTTACATACTAAAGATTATTTTTTGTTTAAACATGTTACTCTTGGATTCTAGCAATTTTAAGTCATACTAAAATCCTAAACTCATTAAACATTCATAAACTAAGTATACATCAATATTTTATTTATGTATACTTTATTTATTAATGTTTATAACCTGTTAAACATTACACTACAATCCTTACAACCAGTATGATAAAATTCTATTAAAAATATACAGTAAATTTATTAATAATGCAACTTTTGTCTGGAATTGATCAGTTTTTCCTGTAGTCCACCCAGATGGACAGCTATTATAACTAAATTATATAATTCTCTGTTTATTATTGGCCTTGACGACGACCAAACAAACTGTTATCTGTAACATGATTAACTCAAAATTAAAGATAACTTATCAGCACAACTCTATTTAAATCAACATTTATTGTATTTATCTAAATTTTTAGTAACTGAAAGTAATAATAAGATTGATGGTGTTTTAGTCCCAAATTGCAAATTTCGTATTATGTATGAACCTATACATTTTTTTTAGTGTATTAAATTTTAATTATTATTTCAATTAATGTTTTTTATATACTAATGACGATAAAAATAATCAAAATATTAGTTGAGTCAAAAAACGAAACAGCATTGGGCCGCTACAATAGTGTTTTATAACTACAATGTATTTTAATAATAAAGTAAGGAAAAGTTTAAATTATTAGATTCTAATTACTTTCCAGTCTTTATTATATTTATTTTTTATATACATGTTCCATAACATTATATTTCTTATATATATTCCATTAAGTAAAAATCTAAACATAACTTATGTAAAATTAAATAACAATTTTTAAATATAACCATGTAAAAACTAGTATCTTAAATTATTTTGACATAAAAAAACACATGACGTTATGACAACATACAAAATAGTTATTTTAATAAAACATTTATTCGGTATTCAATACAGTACATTTAATTAAAATGTAGCATTGTTCGTATTGTGACAATTTAGTTTTCAAAGTTTGTAACGTTTCAAAGTTTGTAACGTCTGAAATAAAAAATAACCTAAGATTCTGTCACATTGAATCAGCAAAAATGTTGTTATGTACGATTATAAAAATAAGCAGCCATTTTATTATTTAATTTACTAAGTCGTAGGTCAACTAGTGTACTAATAACACTTTATGAAAAGGCTGTTTGTGAGCTAGTGCTACCCCGGATTGGTGGAGACTCTAACGTGCAATTTTTTCGACTTAAATAGTGCGCTGTAGATTGAATAATGAAATGGGCGCTTTAGCGTAAGATTACTAATATTTGATGATGAGGTTTAGTCAATTATGATTAAATTTGTAGCTCCTCAATACGAAAATATTAAAGTTGACGTCGTCGGTGCTAAGAAAAATGTGGGAATTGTTCAACTAAATAGGCCCAAGGCGTTGAATGCTCTGTGCAAAGATCTCTTTGTAGAGATCGGCAAAGCAGTCAAAGATTTTGATGCAGATGATTCAATTGCTACAATCATCATAACAGGTTGGTTTTTCTTTCTTTATGTCAAAATATTGAAGCATATCCATTTCTTTTTTTTCTGGCTGAATAAAAATTAATGTTGTTATTTTTTTTTCTGACAGTCAATACATTCTGCATAAAAATGTTTTATGCAGAATGTTTCAATATTTTTTTTAGGCATCGATAGGCATTTTTATTAATGTAGATTTCTTCTTTTGTTTTTTCCTCAGTATATGCATTTCATAAAACATTTTTGCCCTTTAGAAATTTCCTTTTTTTTCTCAGGCTTATGATGAAGCATATTATTCCCCTTTTTTGTCTTATCTTTCCTTAGGCATTTTTATTTTTTTTAGGCAATGAAAAAGCATTTGCCGCTGGTGCTGATATTAAGGAAATGCAAAACAACACTTACAGCGGCAATGTTAAAAACGGGTTCTTAAGAGAGTGGGAGGATGTGTCCAACTGTGGGAAACCAATCATTGCAGCTGTTAACGGTTTTGCTGTTAGTTTAACATCTCTTAATAAATTGTATATATAGAAAGTTAAACTTATCCAAGTGGGTAGCTGGACAGTAGCTCAGTTGCTAGAGTGACGGGACGGTTTCCAAGATCGCTAGTATGATTCCTTCCCGTATCGAAATATTTTGAATTCAATATTTATAAAAAAAAAAAGTTGAAGAAACGGTTTGTAATTTCAAACTATAAGTAAGTTGTTAAATATTGTCTATTTCATTTTTACAGTTAGGAGGCGGCTGCGAGCTGGCGATGCTCTGTGATATAATATATGCCGGTGAGAAGGCGAAGTTCGGTCAGCCAGAGATCAACATTGGCACCATCCCTGGAGCTGGTGGCACCCAGCGCCTTCCCCGCTACGTTGGCAAGTCCAAAGCTATGGAGATTGTCCTCTCTGGCAACTTTATTGATGCTCATGAAGCGGAGAAGATGGGTAAATATACAATATATGATATGATGTGGTGGTGTGAGAAGATGAGAGGTAGGCCTTGGTATATAACGAGGGATGAAGAGTCTTGAGTATCAAAGTGGATGGTATAAAAGATGAGGGTGAAGAAGACATGTATGGAGTGAGTGAAAAATTATATGTTAAATAAGCAAGTCACACACACACAATTTTAAATACTCGTAACATATTCATATTTGTTTAAAGGTCTTGTAAGTAAAGTTTTTCCTGTTGAGAAGCTTCTAGAAGAAACAATTAAATTGGCGGAGAGAATTGGAACTCACTCTCCTCTTATTGTGAAGTTGGCAAAACAGGCTGTAAACCAAGCATATGAAACAACACTGAAATCAGGTCTCCAATTCGAGAAATCTTCCTTCTATGGAACATTCGCTACGGTAAGTCAATAGGAACGGATTCCCATAGGTCGCAGGTTCGAATCCTGCCCGTACTTAGTAACTGTTCATTTGGTTAAAATTTTTAAAAGAAGCTTAATAGATGTTGCCTCCCATACCTACGGTTACGTATAAAATGCTAAATTCATTAAAGTTTGCACGGTAGCTCAATTTTCAGAGCGGCGGGATGAATTCTCAGAAGTCGCGGGTTCGAATCCCGCCCGAATCGATTTTTTTTTTCTAAACTAATTTTAATAAATATCTAATTAAACTTAACATATCTTATCATATATTATTATTAGCCATTTTATTATATGATATTCATATTATTGTACATATATTTAACTTTATTTTATTTTATAACAAAATTGTTTATTAATATTAAATAACCAAAGTTTTTAAGAAATGACTGTTGTGTTTCAAAATTTATCAATTTTTTATCAAACTGTGTCTTCATAATAATTATTTAATGTAACTTTAATTGTTTTTATAATATTCTTTGTTTTTATTTTCAGGAGGATCGTAAAGAAGGTATGACTGCTTTCGTAGATAAGAGAGCTCCTAGTTTCAAGAACAACTGAAAATAAGTGCCATAAAATTGTTAATGCAAATATTTTTTTACTGAAATATATGAAATCATTCGAATTTAAGAGAAAGCGTCACGTTCTTTATACATGTTATTGTTTTAACACGTTTATGTATAATAAAAATATACAAATATTATAGTGAAATATTTTTTTTTCCATTTTTCGCAGTCTGAAGCGATACTATAATGTATAGGTATTTTTATTGTTCTTTTGATGAATAATCTATCCGAAAGTTTCTAACTTCAATAAAATATGAACTGGCATATACTCGTACTATATACTTGGTTTCCACTTTTTAAAAGAGTATATAGCGTTACGTTTATATAAGGTTAGCTATATAATATATATAAGGTTAGTTAAATAAGGTTAGCATTATATTTACATCCCAATGCACTCTAAAAACTTTATAATTTGAACGTCTGTAGCACACGTAGTGTTATCTTAGTGATATGTGTATTTAAAGAAGTAGTGTGATATGTGTATTTAAAGACGTAGTGTGATATGTGTATTGAAAGACGTAGTGTGATATGTGTATTTAAAGACGTAGTGTGATATGTGAATTTAAAGACGTAGTGTGATATGTGCATTTAAAGACGTAGTGTGATATGTGTATTTAAAGACGTAGTGTTCTCTTAGTGATATGTGTATATGAAAAGTTAGTGTTCTTTTAGTA
Organism: Dircenna loreta; assembly: GCA_963555665.1. NCBI lineage: Eukaryota > Metazoa > Arthropoda > Insecta > Lepidoptera > Nymphalidae > Dircenna > Dircenna loreta. The sequence goes on along the minus strand of OY743097.1, from coordinate 935,633 downwards.
ATCTATATATCTGAAAATGGTATAGTGTTTCATAAATCATATATATATCAGGCCTATGACGAGACAGTAGGAGACTGGGAGGATGGAGTATTCTGTTATTTATGTTAGATTTGCGATAATTTGTACTACTTTGTCATTAAGAACTCTTGATTTCATACTTACCTTATAGAATTCAGAATGTTGAGGTGAATGGAGAGAATTCGGCTAGGACTCTGATTGATATGGGAATCCCTCAAGGTTTAAACTTAGATCTACTTCTCTTCCTTATTAAATTGTCTGCTTACTAACATAGAAATAGTATTGTTTACACTTTAATAACAAGTGTTTCTAAACCTACTACCAATTCACAGATGTTACAAAACTTTTCGGTGGCTTTAGTAATTTATGTGATCTGTAAGAACAATGGTGGTTACAAGGTGGGTAAAGTGCACCATTTTAAATCTAAAAACTATTTTTTTCATGATCATCATCACGACAAATACCTACCATCTTACCGATTAAAGGATTACACTTTGTTATGTCTATGTCTTGTACTTTCCTATTTTATCTTATCCCTATAACTCTATTTATTTAAGCACCTTTCATAAAGTGTTTTTGCAATTGAAGTTCATACCTCGGATAATATAATTTGGATGCGTAAGTATTTACAAATTGTACTACATTTAGTTCGGATTTTATTCGTAATTTCTTGGATTCGCATGACATTTAGGGATTTAGTGATCCCTGATTAGAAGAAATCGTTCAATCTTGAAAGTCCTATTTTAATCTTACCTTGATAAAATGACCGGTGGGGTTCATTTTATCTACTTAATACTCTGATAAAAAAGTATTCTAATTCCCAATTTCTTACCTCATTGTAGTTTATAACATTTTTATTGCAGGAGGTGCCAATAAATAATAAAAAGATACGTACTGTTAGAAAAGTAAAGGCGTATCGGAGTTTTGTATACAATTTATAGTTGTAAGATGGTTGTGCTGAATATGAAAATGGAATTAGTGAAATTTAGTTTTTTGTACAAGTCAGTAGAAACCTATGCAATATTCTGTAACTACCTAGGTCTTAAATATCTATTTATTCTATCTGCCAAATGTGTATTGTCAATTAGGTTTTGACATTACTAATTCAAACTACACTTTTCACCTATCAAATGAAATAATAAATCAACATCATCGAATAATGAATTTTTGAAACTGTTTTTATAACTAAATGAACTATGTATACAATTTAAACGTTATTTTGGGTAATATTAACTTATTTTAGGTTAATTTATAAGAATATGTACATCAAAACAATATAACAAGCACGACGTGTGTAAATACATTTGTATGAGTAATAAACTAACGTCGAAGTTAAAATATTACCTATGTTTTGGGATCATGTGTTCCGAAATAGGCATATTATGCAAGAATTTGAAGACATAGAAGTTCATAAAACTAGTGTTTCAGTTTTTGTGGCTCTCTTTTATTTGGAAATGCTGTATATCTTGATAATGACTCTATCCATTTTAAACAGGCTGAATCAGAATATTTCTTCGTAGCCAAGTATTTACAGTAGGTAAAGAGCATTGCTGTAAAGTTAAAGTATATAAATATATATAAAGAATATGTGTTTGTTTATTGTTTCTATCAGATCTACTCGTAAGTATACAAAATGATTGGAACTGAACAAAATAATTGTGAACGTCTTTATCTTCATAAGGATAATGAAAATGAAATCTATGTAGCTAATTCTCAGAATCTAAAACAGCATCAAATAGACAGTCTGAGATTCCTTTACCGACAATTTGTAAAGGTAAGAAATTTTGGGTTTATATATATATATCTATATTTGATAAAATAAATTAACAACCTGCATAAGGATAATTTAACTCAAGGGATATATTAAAGGATATACTCATATTGTTATCAATTTAGGTAAAAGTGGCTATAAATATATATATAATATTGATTATTGCTTTCAATAAAAATAATAACATTACCATCCGCTTTTAAATAGATGATCTCTTCTTGGAATAGTGGCAGGAGTTTGATATAGTTTCATATAGCTGTAAAAGTTCTTTTGCAAAAAACAAGTCTGATTTATTGATGTCACAGACACATACTTATACATACATACAAACACATATATAAATTTGCTTAACTTTTATTGTATTAATTAGTTTTCTTTTTTTTTTTTTTGTATGGTAAATTTAATTTTACTAAAGATGGTTTCTATAATTGTATAATAATTATTGTGATACTCATATTTTATTGGTTGTTATTAATATTATATTGTAATTAAATTTTCTGAATGTTACAGAAAAAAAATGGTGCAGTATTAAATTTTCCAGCAGGCAGTGGCAAGTCGCTGGTGGTTGCTTTATTTCTAAATGCTCTTAATTCCTTATTGAAAGAGCGGGTCTTAATTTTTTGTATTGATGATGAAGAAATAGATCACTGGAAACAGCTGTTTTTTACCTGGACAGATTATAAGAATGGTAACATATTATTATTTAACTGTCACAGTTTTCAGTCAAATATTTAATAAAATTAAAAACAGAACTCAGTTATTAATATTCATGATATTGAAAATAAATATAGAATTAAATAAAAACACTATATGTGCAAGACGAACCTTCAAACTATTGTATATCATAGTTTAATTGGTAGAGATTGGAGATGGTATTCCAGAGGCTTCAGGTTTGAATCCAGCCCATGTTATTAAACTGCGACCTGGGTATTTTATGTGGTAGCTCAATTGGGCTGGTATTCCAGAGTTTGCAGGTCTGTCCATGCCATTTACTAATATATTCTCAATTACTTTAATTTCACAGATGAAATAGCTGTAGAATCATCAAATCCGAGATTGAAAAAGAAGATCTTTTTAAAAAAAGCAGAGGATCTTACATCTTACTTACGCTGTCAGTGGGGTGTAGTTGTGATTAAAGATGAACATATGTGCAAGATTTTACAGAAAGTTGTGCTTGAAGCTGATTTAAGAATATGGATTACTTCCACAGATTTAAAGGTACTGTTCATTATATATATAAATATGATTATATATTTATTTACCTGGCTATACTGATCGAGGCTAGTTTCAAATCCAATGAACATCCAGTTCCAGTCTGCCATGCTTTGAGCTTATAAAGTAAAAACCCAGAATGGGGTAGAAATTAGTTGCTTGAAATTGAGATATAATTAACGAAAATACAGACAAGACAACAAATAATAATCGTCATGGTTCACAAAAATTTAAATACTAAATAGTTTTTTTTTTATATATAAATACAATTTGCTGTATGAATATTAACATTGATATTTCTAGAGTTACCTTTACCAACTGGCTTTCATAAAAAAATACCTTCCTATATATTTTTTTAATTTTAGAAAATACTTAATTTTGTTTTTATTCCAGAAAGATATTACATTATTATCTTTTATTTATAACTGGATGTTTCCAAAATCGAATGTTAATATTAATGAAATAATATCCAGCCAAGTTAAACCAGAAAATAAGATGGTACAAACTGTAATGATGGATACAGTTCTGGAGGATTTCGTTATAAGAGAAAATAAACTTAAAGTTATTAAAGAGACTAAGGTTTGTATTTTATAATTTTTATTTTATATTGAGTACAAAGTGATACGATAGGTCAATTGTTAGGGCGACGGGAATGTTTTTCAGAGGTTGTTGGTTCTAATCCTACCCGTATTGATTCATTTGAATTCTATATTAATTTAACATGGATAAACATGTTTATAGACAATTTCAATATATTACCATACATTCTAAGAATATTAATAGGACTTAAATTATTCTATTGTATAAATATACTCTGAAATTATAATTATCTTTCAGAACAGCGAAATGTTAAAAATATACAAAGATAATAACCAAAAAGGTACTACAAGGAAAAATAAAGATGCCACTGGCAACAAAACAAAAAAATCTAAAAGAAATGTTGTTATACCACTGGAACAGACAAACAATTTACCAGAAGATGAGTATAATGTAGCTACTGAAGTTAGGGAAGAACAAGAACCTGAAATTTCAGGACATTTAACTGATATGGAAATAGATGATAAATACTGTATGCATGCAGATATTGATGTAAAAATTGAAACAGACCAGGTGGAGAATGATAGTTTTGATTTGTTGAAAATAAATCAAAATCATACAATTAAAACTGAAAAAAATACTGAAGAATCATTAAACTTTAAAGAAGCTGTAAATGAAATTGTTGTTAATGAGAATGATGTTGAATGTGTTGAAGAAGAGTCCACAGAAATCCTGGATTTTGGAGATGGTGTTGAAGAAAATTCAAATTCGACAGAATCCCTGGACTTTGGAGACAGGGTTGAAAACAACACAAATGCGAAAGAAATCCCGGATTTTGGAGGTGCTGAATATAAGTCAAAATCAACTGAAATTCTGGATTTTGGAGATGGTGTTGAAGAAAATTCAAATTTAACAGAATCTCTGGATTTTGATGATGAAAAAACAGAAGTTATTCTTGATAATAATGTATTAAATTTGGAGGATAAAACTACTAATGATGATATACAACATTTAGATAATATTAAAGATATAGGAAATGATAATAAAATGGCTTTGGATATGAATAGTGTTACAACGGATAAGTCTGATATGGGTCATAATTTAGAATTTAAGATGTCGGAGTTAGAGGAGAGAACGATGAAGAAGTTTAAAGGATCATTGCTTGATAGTTTATTTTAATATATATATATATATATATATATATATATATATATATATATATATTGCAAGGTTTTTATAAGTTATACTTTTTATAATAAAAGCTAATGGAGTTGGTACTTATGAATGCATTAGAATTACATTTTAACAGATTAAACTATTTGTAGACAATATATATATTATGAATATATTAAATGAGGTTTGATATTTATAAAACTATGTAATTTTAATAAATTATATTATTAAATATAACATTTTTAAATGAAGGAAATGGTTTTTTAAATAAAACAAATGTTGCAACATCAATATATATTTGTATAATTATTTTATATACAATAAAGCAATATTTTACATATAGCAATACAGAAATGGAACAATGGTCCAATGGACAGGAAAGACATTTTTTTTTAATTATGACAATCATAAAGAAATTCAATAATATGATGTCAAAATTGTTATATAAAAATAAATATTGTCTATGATGGAAGTTTTTTACATAAACAGGTAAAATAATAGAAATTCCATTAATAATATTAACTTTTAGTTATTTGTAATATATAAAAAAATCATTTAATAATGGCAGCCTATAAAGTGTACACGCACTTTTATTAAAAAAAATATATAGAACAGTGATGGATCTATGGTTTTTCAATCACAATTTAAAAATAATTCATAAAACTAATAATAATAAATGTAAAACTGTGTGGCCTGAAAAAGTTTTTTTTTTTCAGTAAATTTTCATGAATCCATCACTGTACTATTATGTTAAAATCATAATTATCACTTAATTAAGTACTTACATGTATTTTTGAGACAACCTTTCTAGGAACAATTCATATAAACGAAAAATAAATTTCAAAGCTGCTAAATCTCATTAACTTATATCTATTATACATTTTTATTTTTTATACGTATATTTTCTATAAATATATTACTTTTTTATAGATTTTTAAGAGCTTTTTATATATCATTTAAAAGACGAGGTCCTATTTTAAAAACAAAAACAACTAAAATATTTTAAATATACAATAGGCCGCAAACAAAAAAGACGATTTTTTCCCAATAATGTATATTTGGAATGTCCTAAGTTAAAACGAGTATTGAAAGAAATAGTCAAAAATTCAAAATTTATATTGATATGTGTGTAAAATAAAAAAATAAACATGTAATCCTAAATTAACGTACAATAATTCAACTACAATATCACAACAAGCCAGAAATTATGGCCACATTTCATTATACAATCTAAACCATACGATTTAACCTAGAAAAATAACTAATAGGCATCTCGACCAATCGGAGAGAAGCACTAACTCACTCACAGACATTTCACTATGCGATGTACGCTGGTTGAGATAGAGTCGCTTAGATTGTGTAATGAAATGAGACAATTAAAGTCAAACGCCATTCTGTACATCATCAGCTGTTATGGAGTCAAGTGTAAGTACTCTGCAACGAAGACGCGGAATATTTTATTTAGGTTGTCTATAGTGTTGAAGTCTAACGCCTTCACGTCGTCCCGCTCGGTGTGCCACACGCTGGGGAACGGGTTAGGTATTATGTGCAGAATATCTACATCTAGAACAATAAATAATTATTATTAACAAAATGTCACACAACTGTCATAATTGACACAAAAGCATAAACGTATTTCTATTAAAAAAATAAAGATTTTTCTTTTTAAATTTTCGTGATATAAGATGATATATATATACACATACATATTGTTACTAAAAGTTATATATAAAAACTATAGTTCCAAGATAAATTACATTTTATATCATACGTAACGAGACGATAGTTTTCGAGCATTCGAGAAAACGCATTCTTGGTTGTCATTGATTGTTATTTGGTTGTGATTCTTAATAAACCAATCACAATCAAGAACTCGTTTCGTAACTACGCGAAAATATTCAAATATAACGTCAAAGCTCTTATTGAAGGCGTAATGTTCTTTACTATTATATTGTATACCCAGACATTATAATCATATAGCCTACAAGGATTCTGTTTTTAATTTACATATTAAAACAACCTACGCGGTAAAACCTTGCTTTTCACCTACATATGAAAAGATATTGCCGCTTTATTTTACGTCAGACTATTATTATAAATGTATATACGTGGGAAGTTCATATCTCACTCATAAATGTATTAAAAATATTGTTGAAGTTTTCTTTTGATAAGGAATTACATAATTACTATTATATGAATTTTTATTGAAGAATCCTTCAAACTTTTGTAAATTAAGAGCTTCGAACTAGAGACGTGGTTAGTTATTTTAGTATTCTTTTGTAATACGCTTTATTTAAATTCTAATTTGTTCTTATAAATCAATTTTGATTGGGGTTGTAATAGTGAATATTATGAATAATTACTATTTTTTTTAATAATTCATGGAGTTTCTTGTTATTTCATGGCCCTACTCTTTGAAACCATGCAACAAAAGTCTGACGTTACAAAGTGCAATGTATGACTAGTCGGATAAACTTTAACATTTTAAACTAAATTTATAATTATAATAATTACATCACAAACTTACCAATAAATGCTTTATCTTTAAATTATCATAAATTCGGTCGCGTTAAAATATTAAAACGAAATTTTTTTAAGTTCAAGTTCTTTTGCCTCTTAAATTCGAAGTATGTAAATATTTTTTTCTTCGGAAAGCCCAGAGACGAATACCAAATAGATAAATATAAGTTCATCCTCTTTTTTTACAGATAAACTAAATTACCCTACGCTAAACTTTTACTTATTTTTGCCTCTTGAATTCCCAATACTTTATCCTTTAGATATCCCAAATAAGAATTCGCTTACAAACCTAAATATAAATGAATTCTCCTTTTATTAAACAAAAAAAGAAATCTACCCAAAAAATAAAGCTATTCAAGAGGAAGTGTCTTTTCCCAAAACTCAACTCAAATCACCAAATTTAAAATATAGAGGCTGGTAAAGATGGCGCAAAAGTCACATGTATTTATTTCTATGACATTTACATAGATAATAAAGGATATATGATCAAAATGAAGGCACAATAAGGAAAAATCTTGAATATATGCATTTTTAATTATGTTTTTTATTATATATATTATCATACGTATAACGTATATGAGATTATTCATTATTAATTATATATATATTGTAATTCTTACCATGTTTTTTAGATTTAAAATAGTAGCCAATTATTTAAGAAAAAGGTAAATGTGTCATTTTTGATGTGACGATAAAATTTAAATTAAAATTAATGAGCTAGAAAGTGCTTGAAACTTATAACTGCTCAATAAATACTATATTATATTTTATCATCAAACAAGAAACGATTATTTAATGTTGATTGAAAGTATCCTATAAGTGTGTATAGTATGGTAAGCTATAATATTTTAAATAAATATAGAATGATGATGAAATATAGGGCTGGATTCAGTTATTTTAATATTCATTTCGGTTGTGGCATATTTCTAATCTATACTGCAAAGTTAGAAACATTGGTTAGGATTTTCGAAAGAAACCTAGTAAATTTCCCTAAAGACGAATTTGTATAGAATACTAAATTCATTGAAGCTGGTTGCGATAAGGTAGCTCAATTGGCAGAGCAACGGGATAGTTTTATAGAGGTCGGAAGTTCGAATCTTTGTTCGTTTGGTTGAATTTTTCAGTCAATATCTATTTTAAATTATTTCATATAATATACTATAATGCAGAATTCACTGAATGTCGAGTAAAACTGTGAGAGTTATTTGCCAAATTTCGGTTATTTAAATTGTAGATAATAATAAATCATACTCTTTTTAAACAAGTAACAATAATTGCTTTTTATCACCATTTAAAATCGATTTAAATGATTTAAATTTGAAATCGATTTTGTTAAAATAGAACGAATATGAGTGAATGAACGAATGAAAACATTTTGTGAGTTTGTCGCAAGCTCTTTTCAGATAAGTTTAGACTTTTTTATTGGTTAATTTAATTGATTAATTGGTTTTCTTTGAATGATTAAAGTTATTGATAGCTCACCTCTTCTTAAAAATGGTATATGATCGTCTTCAATAAAAGCATTGGAGCTTGATAATCTAAAGTAAGTTTGTTCTGCTTTCCCTTGCGAGTATGACGAAAACTGAGACAATTCGGCCAGTTTTTGTTCAGCGCTCGCCAAACGTATGTACCATTTTTCAGTAGATTTAAAATAGCTATAGAAGGCTGGATCCGGAGAACCGAGCAAGTCCAGTAACACTAATACATCCTGAAAAACAAAACAATATTTATTTATTCACATAAAACTAAAAAAAATCCCTAAAATATTTTTGATGTTATGCATTACATAGTAAAAAATGTTCTTTTTATAATTTTTTAGGGTTATCCTTTGGTTAAGATCAAACTCAAAAAAAAATTGCAGGCCTACTATTGGCTTCTATCATAGTTTTAAGAAGTGTTATTTCAATATTACAATATTACTTTGATTTACCATGAGCACTATAAAACAATATTGTTTTATTCCTGCTTAGTGACGTCTCGATTTAGGATGACGTCATCAAAACTTCTTATCGAAACACTAAAGTAATATTACTTTTAAGATGTATTCTAAAGTAAGTTTATTGTAACATTGCTATAAAAGTGAATAGTAGGCCTGCTGGTTGTCGACTGACAACTTTCAACCATCTATACTTCGATTAATAAAACGCATTTGACGAACATATGTACGTACGTTTGTACGTTTTTTTTATTAATCTTTAGTCGACGATTGTACATGAAAAAGCTATGTCAGCTACTCTGAATTCGATACACTATAGTCATGAAAACGGTTTTATTAGAACAGAGCCAAACAATGTGAAATCCATGGTTCCATGTGTCTGCACTTTACAAACTAGTACCGTCTAGATATTTCCCTAAAATCATATTTCCCACGTGAAAATACTCTTCCATATAAATAATGACTAGTTTTTTTTTAATAATTAAAGGAACTGGATGAAAGACTGGGTTCAAATCCCTGCCCGTATCGCTTTATTTTTAATAAGCTTAACTTAATTAGGCTATACATGTTTGAAACAATATTCAAACATATAAATATGTATCATTAACAAACTTTTTCTTTCTTAACACTGTAAAAAAAAATATGACGTATTTTCATGAATAAAACCAATTGCTAAGATAAGTCATGACCTAATGTGACCTCTGGATAAAAAAGTTCCCCTAGTAAGAGTTTTGATCTTTACGATACGTTGATAGTTTTCGAGCAATCGTGAAATAAATTCTTAGTTGCGATTGGTTGTTATTTAATTGTGATTTGTAGTAAACCAATCACAACCACGAGCTTGTTTCGTGACTGCTCGAAAACTATCAACGTTTCGTAACGTCAAAACACGTATTATGGATACAGAGGTTTTTAAAACTTTGTAAGCAATTATTTTATTATTAATTATTTGAAGATTTTCTGGGAATTTTATTTACATGCCAATACTTCAAGCAAAACATAGATATGGGCCGTGGTGTGACTGACGATGTACCTATAATATATCTATGTAGATACTTCATACTGATATAACGTTTATATACAACGACTTTATTTTTTATTTAAATGTGCATTATCCGAGAAAATACTAAACATTGAAACGAAACAAAAATCAACAAACAATTTTAGAATCTATTTCATATAATCTAATCTAATCAAAGGATTTTGAACCTTTATTCAAGAATAACTTATTTAACTTAAATAAATTCGTATGCTATATTAAAAAACAAACCAATGGCGTCTTAAGTACTTTCAAAGAAAGAACTAATAACCGTTAGAACATGAATGAATGAATGGAAATGTGTCGATTGTAACAGAGTATAGTTTTACAATGATGATTTACAGAATCGATTATCAATGTGTAGTTTGTTTTTTAAAATAACGATTTATCAAGCTATAGTAAGATAAATGAATGAGTTTTATAATTGTGTGCCATCAGCACAACAAAGCGTTGACTTTGTTTACATTTAAGGAATAAGTCAGATTTTTTTTTTAATTTTAAGATGTTTTAGAGATTTTAAAGATATAACAATAGCCTACCATCCTCTGCAAGTGATTAGCGCCATCCTTGTACGGCGTCCCGTGCCACATCTGAGCTAAATGCCGGGCCCCGTAAATGGAATCCTTGGGGCCCCACTGTCTGAAGGCCTCCTCTCCATCAAAGAATATGAACATAAGACTGGGAGATGAATTCTTTATGCCATTCAATTGCTTTGACATCACAGCGGCTAAGTTTATTAACATGGCGCACGGCACAGCCGAATCCGTAGCTCCTGATAACAAGGTCAAAGTTGAAGCGTAATTAGATTGTATAGATGTCAATCAAAATTGGTAGGTAAATATTTAAAAAAAAAAAAAGTTTAATAACATATAATAGTAGCTTGTTTAAATCGGCTTGTCATAAAATTTGTTTAAAAACCATTTTGTCAAATTGACAGCTTGCGAAATTCTAAATTGACGTTTGGTAACCTATTATATGATTTATATTAAAGCCATTTCATTATCCAATTTACAAAGTGCTAGGTCAACTAGTGTGCTAATATTGTTAGTGGAAGGTTGTTAGTGAGCTAGTGGTGATTGGTTCGCTTTATTAGCTACTTGTGGGGCTAAATAGTGCCGTAGATTGGATAATGAAATTAACCCATTATTTGTGACAAATATATCATACCAATAAACACGTGCTCTCTGGTGTATTTACTGTCGTAGTGGCAGGCGAGCACCAGATATCTTTCAGCGTCGGGATTTAGAGTCGCAATAATATTTCTAAAATTTAAAGTTCCGAACACGGGCGTGTGGTCCGGGAAAATGTCTTCTTGAACGTCCCATCCGTATTTTTTCATCTCGTTTGATATATAGTTGCCCACCTTTTCGTGGTTGGGAGTGCCAACGACCCTCGGTATAAGGATTTCATCTAGAACTTTCCTAAAGTGATCTTTATTTGATAGTTGAGCGATGTCCTTAATATTTTGGTCTGAAAGCTCTTGGGCTTCATGATATTTCTGAAATACGTTATAATGATGTTTATTTCAAAAATATATCTCATAAGAACTTTAATTTTATTTTATCTTAAAAATTAATAAAACTAAAGTCCCAGTGTAAATAGGGAAGATGGTTGGACACTTTCTAACACCTGGGACGCTCTCATGAACGATGTAAGATAGCATGTCTGCGATTACACTGAGTCCTCAAGATACTATTAGTGTTTTGTGTGCATCTTCAACTCTATCCCCGAAATCTTAGGAACCGTTGGAGGTAGATGACCAATTAACTGACTTACTGACTGCCGTGAACACGATAGTTCGAAACGTCGGGTTAAATTAATATATATATATATAATGTAAAATATAAATTAGATTATATGCGAGTTAGATCCGTAAAAATAGTTTTATTTAAATGTTAACTCGCGAAAATCTTAGAAAATATTATTTTAAATTAGTTTTAAATCATTTGAAACAAAAGAAAAAGCGACAATTGCGTGTTTCACTATAGAGAATAATAACAGTTGCACTTATATATATACATATATATCCAAATGAATTGCTGTATGTGTTTAGATGACATAATTTGCATTGGACTCCTTGTAATGAATTGTAATTGTTCTTTATATGATGTTAAGTGATTGTCTACTTATATAAACATGATGTTACAAAATATATTACATTTTCAAAGCTGCATAAAACTATTAGGAGTGCGATTTGTTATTCTAGTCTTCTTTTAGTATGTTTTACTTTAATTTGTTCCCATAAATCAATTATGACTGTGACCAGTCAGTACTATGAATAATTGTAATTTTACAAATTAGTTCAAAGATTATCCATGGAGTCTTGGCGGTTTAAATAGAATATTTTTGGAAATATGAGACTTAAATCTGATGTTCCATTAGCACAATTTATGTCTGTTAGATTATTAAAAAGAATTACCAACTTTGATACTAACAGCAATATACATTCATAAGGCTTTACTATTTATAATTCATTGAAATGATTTAAGCCTTGTGCTGTGAAAGTCTGTGAAGGCTATATGGTATAGAAATTAATTTGTTAAATTTTATGCCCTGTGTTAATAGAAATAAGAGGCATTATAGTATTTTATTACTGTTTTATTTATAGACAGAAACTGGAAAATAAGATGAATGGAATACGTCATATAGAAAAAGAACATGATTTCACTTCATCGCAGTTCTTATGTAAATATTATGTAATTTATTCAAAATTGAAGAAGACAATTTTAATAAGTATTAAAACTTTCATTTTTTTTTGCAATAAATCTATCAAAGTCAAATCATCTAAATTATTCATTGTCCCAAAACAAACTTATCTATTGTTAAGTTACATTTTTATAAAAAGTGGTACATATTGTTGTAGATTTCACTCAATTTAGTACCATTGTACTTTGTAAATTGTCCAACTCTAACTATACATATAATAAGCATATTCATTCAGCAGTCAAGGTTTGTTTAATAAACTACTGTACTAGGCTATTTGTAATGTACTCTTTTATGTTTTAAGCTTCATACCCATTTCTCAAAATATAACATAATTTTATCTTTATTAGATAATATAATAACGTAAAGGAAAGATAAGCATGTAATGCAAAAGATAATACGAAGTAACATTATTTTACTATTATTTCCTGTGATTTCTAAAAGAAGTAAACATTGGAATAAAAGTAATTATATATTTTACTTACATGACTGTCACTACACACCAGACAACTAAATGACATCTCATAAAGAATATTGAAAAATATTCATAACATCAAACATAAAATAAAAATAAAATTCAAGTCCATGCATGGGAGAGAAATTCATTAAAAACGATTTTATATTAAGTATGTATATTTCAATTCATGCACTGGTTACAGTTTTAAAATTTGGTTTTACAGTCAATTTTCTTATGAATTTACCTACCAATGTATGTAGATACGAAAAAACATTTTTTTTATATTACTTTAGTTAATAGTAATTCAAATTTTGAATGAACACAAAAAAATATAACAACAGTCATATGAAAGTAACAAACTGTAAATTTCCTTTTATTATTATATTTGAGTTACAGTATGAAAAATATTACGGACACAAGAATATCAAGGATCTATGCTCAGAAAATGTCATCAGAAAACAAGTTTTTTATTATTTATGAAGTTACATACAAATTAATTAAACTTCAAATTAATTCAAACTACAAACACTTACCTTTTCTTGGTAGAACTTCAAAGGCGTATCTGTATTAACAAACGTAAAACTAAGCACTATAAAAACTAAATTTCGCAATATATTTGCCATTTTATCCTTAATATTAGATAATAAAAGTTGTCTTTTAAAACATATGTTTAGAAACTATTACTCCAGTCACGTACGTGTGTAGCATACTATAAACTCGACCGAACTCATTCTGTTTTTAACCTCTATGAGCCACCTCTCACCCCCGTACCGCTACTTCGTTCTCATACCGAATTTGACGATGACAGAATTTTCCGATGTTGGCATTGTGTGATAAATTTACCTTTCTACATACAACCTTTATGTTTGTTTTGCAAAATTTAAAGTCCTCAGTCCTATTATCACATGTTAATCAAATATATTATCTTTTGGAAGAATTTTTTTTTAATAGCTATAGACTTGTAATACATTGTGTTACAACTTCTGTAATACTCCCGATAAAAAAGGTAAACCAGAGAACATGACAATACCAAAAAATCAAAGAGTAAAAACGAAAGAATACAGAACTATCATATTAAATTAGCTCGCTGCTTATGGTCAAATTATTTTATACGATCTGAGCCAATCTATCTTAACTGGTTTAAATAGTATAATAGTATAGTGAAAATATAGTATATTAGTGTATTGTATGTGTGTATGTATTAGTACTTATAGTGAAAAGGCTGTTAGTCCGTTGCTACTCTTTGATTGGTATTTTGCTCATAATATACGTTTTTATTACTTTCTAATAAGTAGAGTTATATATGTACGTTAGAAAATCAAAATTGTTCGTGACACTTGGATGACCTTTAGATATGTATTAAAGGTTATTTTCACATCTAAATCACTACCTGCCTCGTTTTAATTATTTCATACAAAAATAATAACTATAATCCCTAGAAACATCTGTTTTAATAATCTTTGCAAACTCCATGACGTCTTATGGCCGCCTTGTATGACGCGAATAACGGTTTCTCGACGACGACGACATTATTAATTTAAGACTTTGACAACACGCAGAATCCGTTGGGAAAAGACCACCCCCGACTTCCACTGCCTACCTACCGATACTTCCTGCTGACCACAAGATATTATGTTTTAGTAACGTATTTATGTATGTTTAGACATATTTTATTAATAATGTAATCAGTATACTGCCTTTTTTCTACAATGCACTCAATATTTAATATGATGGTTGTGAAATCTTTCTCGCATAGGAATTTAACTAAATACGGTATTATAAATCTGTTTCTGGGTGCTCTCTTGTTTTAATAAAAATCTATCAATTATTATAGTCTAAATATCTAGGGAGGCATACCTATTTGACAATTGACAGTGTATATTGATAGGAAAGGCAAACTAACAACCTCCCTTCTGTTACGTAGCGAATGAAATCAATATTAGGTAACGTAATACTACGTTACTATTTGTTATATGTAACAGGAGTGCATTAAATTATATAATTTTTTAACGGTATTGAGCCAAATTGTATTCATTAAATACATTTGTTTTGTAAAATTGTTGCTACTTCTCCAGTAGGTGCATGAATAATTTTAAAATAATATTGTTGTCTGTGTTTCTATTCGTATAGTATCGTATAGTCGTTCGTGAATAAAAAAAACTACTATATAGATTTTAATGAAATGTAGTATGGTTCAGGATATTGACAGATCAATATATCTCTTGTTTTTATTCTTCAAAAATATATTAGGTTATAATTACGACAAAAATAAATATACATTATTTTGTATATACGAAGGAGGGACAGTCAGTCAACCGTAGTTATTCATAAATGTCTCTACGAGTGGTCGAAGGACGTAGAGGAAAACTCGTGGCACACAAAGGTCAAGGATTCATGTCAATCTAAATAAACAACCCGAGATATGTTGGGGTTTTATTATAATTGTATCTTAATATTTTTGTCATTGAAAGTAAAATAAGTGATAATATAACGTAAATGACCTCTGGTTATATAGATAATATTGTTACAATTACTTTATTTACTACTAATACCTACTTTATTTATTAATTTAAAGTTTTTAGGTTTATATCTTCTATGTCTAGATCTAGTTAATCTAATTGAAAATAAAGTAACTTAAATTTGTAATGTTTAATAAAAAATATGATACTTAATTTACATGCATGTAAGTAAGTATAAAAATAATATTTTAAGAAGATATGGATGTCTTTATTTCCTCAAAAAAAGGCACTCGAGTATCTACAAATTACAGTAAGATATATTTGACAGTTCGATTCCTTAACATAATTCATTCTTGGGTTATTATTGTATACCTCACAACTTTTACGAATAAACATTGAAATGGAATGTAAGAAAGATAACTGATTTATAAATTGTAACATGTTCAATCAGAGTAAATAATATCAAGTCATTCTCAGAACTAAATAAAAAGTGGGGTTTCCGACCTAACTTTTAAACCCTTACTTTACACAAACGTACAGGAAAAAACTTATAAATATGTAAAGTCCCTTCCTTGTGGTTTTTTGCCTTATAATTAACTAATTTACACTAAACAGTTTTTACCTGTATTTAAAAATATTACAACTGCCTATCTATATTAAACATATTGATTAATACTCTAGAACTGCAGTTTTGAAGCGGGCTACTAGATTTTTGTCGTATTCTACACTACGGCGCATATTGTACAGAGTAATGTGAAGTGGAGATTGTCCTATAACTCTTACTCGCAGATTCTTCGGATAAAATCGACTAGAAAACACAACTTCACCCTCTCCACAGAAGATCTCTACGGAACTCGAATCTACAAATATTCGCATGTGCATGTGGTAAGCTGGTGACCAATAAGCTCGTCTAAAACCATCAAGACCTCCTCGATCGATGCTTATGTATTCATGTTCTGCAGAGTAACCTATAGTAAAAGATCCCGATGTCCATTCCAATACAATCCCCATGTCAAAAATCAGTGAAGTCGAATTAACTATAAGTTCGAAAGATTTCGATTCAACTCGAAAGGATTCCTCAGGGTTGTACCAAGCATTTTCAACCATTTCCATCCTCAATTCTTTCATTTCTCTTATAGGGGTCATGAGAAGGCGTCCCATTTTGTTAAAACGCACTTCTCGTATGATAGTCAACATGCTGGCCCACCCACCCGTAGATTCAATGAAGTCACCCTCCCACATGCCCAGCCACGCGATCAGGATTCTCCGCCCATCGCTACAGCGTAATGTCTTAGCTGAGTAAAAGTCATGTCCATAATCCAACTGATTGAAAGTGGCTATGGATATTTCCATATCCTCAAACTCTCCTTTTTGGTAATTAAAAGTTCCAACTACGTAACCCGTCTGGTACAAATTCCTAAATCGAAATCCATCAGCTTCTATGCCTTGAACTGATAAGATGAGAACATGAAGGCCTTCTAATTCAAATAGATCAGGGTTCTCCCACATATAACCCATGTCTCCATAAGATTTAATTAGGGTTCCATTGAATTTCCAATTAAAAATATCTGTTGACGAATATAATACAAGTTCTCCAAATCTTTCTCTGGACGTTGTCCCAATAATCATGTACCACAGATTGCGGAACCGCCATACCTTCGGATTCCTGAATTCACTCACACCACTCGGCGATTCTCTTATCACTGGATTGTATAAATACTTCTGAAATATAATACCATCCCCACTCATGGCTACATTTTGCGTTTGAAATATTTCGTTATCAGATACAAGGTGGCCGGTATAAAACAGAGTTAGATAATTACTATTGACAAGAGCTGATCCAGATAAGCAACCATTTCTATCATAATAGTCCTTGGGCATCACGGCCGACGGGTAATGAGTCCAATCCACCAGATTGTTGCTGACCACGTGGCCCCAGCTCATATGACCCCAGGCTCCGTTGTAAGGATGATATTGGAAAAATATATGATACTGGCGCTTGAAGTAGGCAATACCGGTGGGATTGCTGATCCAACCTTCCGGCGAGGTTATATGGTATATGGGTCTATATTTCTTCTTCAACATGTATTTCTTTTTCATTATAAGTGATTCCGTGTTATCCATGTCGCTGTTGAACACACCGGCCGCGGTTGATAACCACGCAAATAGTATTATAACATCCATCAGCATAGGAGTCTGATCTTGAACTGAATAGTTAATTTGGATACGATGAATGTTTTGATATATACTACAATAGGGCTTGTTTGTAAACTCAAAACTGTTACGTAATAAGTATTACTAAAGTGTCCATTTTGTTATAACTTTTCATTTGCAGAATGAATATAATTTTATTGTAGTCGTTTAGTAAACAGCATTGTTATTTTGGAGTATTATTGTGCTATGTATAGTAGATTTGTTTATCATCTTAACTTATTGTGACACATTAACAAACCTGAGAAGAGGTTTAGTAATTTAAGATATGTTCTTTATGTAATTAGAAAAAAATACCGTAGACATCGAATCCTTTTTTTTAATTTAAAATCATAACAAAATAGGTTACGTGAAGAGATTAAATAGTTTAAGAATTTATCTTTTAAATTCCTAATAAAATAGGTAACTTGAAAGGAGGTTCAATAATTTCATAAAAAATCTTCATGTATATAGAAAAAAAAACAATAAACATCAAACCGTTTATTATATTTTGTTATACAGAATATACAAAATAATACATTATGAGATTATGCTTATTTATTGCATTTTTTAAATATAATTATCCTTAACTAAAGAATATAATGATCGTCATATCACAGTATATTAATAATTTGGTTTTAACCATTTACCTGCCTCGATATATCTATATATATAAATGAATCCCTATTTCTCTTGGCCTCACCGTAATTTGAGAACGACCCAATCTTAGCTATTACATTATATACTCCTTGAAGTTTCAGGAAGGTTTCTTATAAGAAATGTTTAGTATTTGATTTGCACAATTTATAGAAAACTCCTTGAAGATTAAAGTTCAAAAAAGGAAAAAAAAAATGGAACAATATTTCCATTTTTTTTCCTGAATGATGTAAAAAAATCAATCATTTTTAAATATAAAATGTTACTTACTAGCTGTCGTTTCCATGACAACGTCTGACGTCAGCTCTAGTATTATATACATTATAAGGTAAATACAATTTGATTACAATATTAATGTAAAAATATTTTATCTTTTTATCCGTCACTGGAGCGTAGTATTTAGACGATACAATGTTCTTTTAATTATAAATATATAACATTTTAAGAACAATGTCTGTTTAAAAATACATTATTTAACTGTTATATTGTATTATATTATCTACATGTGTTTAGTCAAGTTAGACTTATTAACAATTTACATATATATGTATATATATATATATATATATATATATATATATATATATATATATATATATATATATATATACTAATAAAAAAAATCATCGATAGGACTCGAACCTAGGTAATACCGTCACTCTAACTTTTCTTTTATATAGAATATCATATATAGACACGGCAGCTCAATTGACAGACAAACGCGACAATTTTCACGAGGTCCCAGATTCAAGTCCTGCTTGTTGATGAATCGGTCATTACATATTTATTAAAAACTCCATCCATTTTAATTACACGTACAAAAATACGCATAAAATTAAGATTCTATTAATATCGAGTTAAATAAGTAAATCCTGAGAATTTATAAAAAATATAATATTAATATGGAATGTTTTTTTAATATATTTAAAAACCTTATATTAAAGTACGTAGTTTGTATATAAAAATAAAAACGTTAACCTCTCACCTTCCAACTTTATATATATATATATATATATATATTTGAGAGTTCTTGAGTTATTGCATCAGATCCATTTTTTATTTTATTTATACTCTTTAACATTCTCTCTCATACTTATAAATATTGTCAGTATATTCTTACATTATAAGAGTAAAATGTCTTTTAAATCGTATTACTGTGTAAATTCTTATTAATATATATATTAATGTTGGTTAATAACAATTATTATATAAGATAATAATAATCTTAATTATTGAAGACGTATTGCACATTTATTATTACGTTTTACGGCCACTGGAGGGAGATGGGAGGGGGGAGGGATACGTTTCAAATCCAATAACACTGCAATTGGTGGGGAAAAGAAGGGGGTTGGAGGGTTTTGGGGGTTGAAGTACTGCAGTATTTTATAATATCGAAATACTACTATACATATATGTATATACATATATATGTATAGTCTTTTGGTTTGATCAATAAGAGGGGCATCCTGCATTGCCAGTTCAACGCATTTAAGAGCGTTTATCACGGTTTATATGTTAAGCAAAAATTTATTTTTCACGTTTTCCCTTTATATATGTATCTCAGCGTCACATTACTAATAACTTATCATAAGAAATATTGCTGACTTAATATTTTTCATAGGAAAAGGTTAATTACGATTAAAAGCTGCTCATTGACAATATCCTTATAAAAATATTGACTATAGCGTTTAATTTAGTTTGGTATTTCTTTAAAGAAAAAATAAGAAGGTTAAAATCTAAATTGGCCTATTTGTAACAATATGCCTTATTTTAAATGATGTGAGATTGATTTCTATTTATACAGAAAAACATATTCCTTATTCTCTCCAAGAATAAATGAATAATATAAAATTATAATAAAATGCCGCGTGCAACTCAATTACAATCAGATCGCCGCGAGGACTTCCAGAGAGCGGACGAGTTCACGAGCGCTCCGGCTTGACCTCTGTTGACCTTCATCGTTTAGAATATTGGAATAGTGTCAGACCGCTAACTATTGATATTTATTTATTAAACATTTATAAGTTATGATAATGTAAATATTTATATGATTATATGTACGGGTTAATCAGATCTGTAATGTACGAGTATGCAGGAGCGTCTGTTTGATATATAACAGAACGCAATACTTGGCTACTACTCAGATATCCAAAGTATCAAGACTATGTTTGTTTAACTATAGGAAGAATGCAATATTTTCACGCCTGCATTCACATGCGTGAATACAGCGAAATATCTAAAGTTGAGGCGCAGCAGTAAGAAACGCTCTTAATGTACTCATTTCATTACTCAATTTTAACGACACTTTTTGACCTTAAGAAATAGCTAGAAGGTCTTCGCCAAACAGAAAGAAATATTAACTCGCAAACGAGCATTTCACTATGCGATGTGATGTACGCTAGTTGAGATAGAGTCGCTTAAATTGTATAATGAAATGAGACCAAAACCCACAGGGAGGGGGGCGGGGGAGGGAGCATGTACACAGTGGCACAGTCATGTGTGCGAGCGAGCGGCGCGCGTGTGCGCGAGTGCTCGGTGCAGGTCGCTCCAGAGCGCCGCCACGCGCGCGTGCGCCGCGCCTTGAGTCTTGAATAGAGCTGGCAGTACCTCTAGCGCCGCTACTGCGTACGCTCGGGATATTCTGGCTTCCTGTAAATAGTACAGAGTATGTTTAGTTTACATGAAACAAAATGTTTACTATATTATTATACTACATTAGTCTGTGGTTAAAAAAAGATAAGATTGTCTTTTAGGGATAAATGAGTACTCCCTTTTTTATAGAAATTTGTATAGTTTAGTTTATGATTTATTATTACTATTGTATATAATAAATCATAAACTAAATATGTAGCTATTTTACTGTTATCCATAATGTTTACAACTTTAAGTCATACCATACGCACTGGTTTATAAGTTCCTAACAATATTGTATCGGTACATGTGATATGGCATGGCTAGTCGTGGCCGACCTGCAGGGCGCAGCGCAGCGCGTACCGGTGCCGCGCCCGCAGCAGGGCGGCGGCGGGCGAGTGCGCGGCGCGCAGCGCGGCGGCGGCGCGCTCGGCGTGCAGGCCGCGGGACAGCCGCGCGCCCAGCCGCCGCGCCGCGCCCAGCGCGTCCAGCGACACCAGCACGAGGGACATGGCCTCGTCCTCCGACACCGCCGGGGACGAGCCCATCTCGGTGGCTAGCCTAGGGAAGGGATATTATTTAATAAACGACGTGACGTGACTTCTATATGTAACTTAAATTGATACTATTGTTTGTTGTGTGAGTGCGCTGGTATATGTATGTAAGTGTGTGTGTATTAACTCGGCGGCGGCCCGCAGTCGGTCGGCGTGCGTGTGTGAGTGCGCCGGTATATGTATGTAAGTGTGTGTGTGTATTAACTCGGCGGCGGCCCGCAGTCGGTCGGCGTGCGTGTGTGAGTGCGCCGGTATATGTATGTAAGTGTGTGTGTATTAACTCGGCGGCGGCCCGCAGTCGGTCGGCGTGCGTGTGTGAGTGCGCCGGTATATGTATGTAAGTGTGTGTGTATTAACTCGGCGGCGGCCCGCAGTCGGTCGGCGTGCGTGTGTGAGTGCGCCGGTATATGTATGTAAGTGTGTGTGTATTAACTCGGCGGCGGCCCGCAGTCGGTCGGCGTGCGTGTGTGAGTGCGCCGGTATATGTATGTAAGTGTGTGTGTGTATTAACTCGGCGGCGGCCCGCAGTCGGTCGGCGTGCGTGTGTGAGTGCGCCGGTATATGTATGTAAGTGTGTGTGTATTAACTCGGCGGCGGCCCGCAGTCGGTCGGCGTGCGTGTGTGAGTGCGCCGGTATATGTATGTAAGTGTGTGTGTATTAACTCGGCGGCGGCCCGCAGTCGGTCGGCGTGCGTGTGTGAGTGCGCCGGTATATGTATGTAAGTGTGTGTGTATTAACTCGGCGGCGGCCCGCAGTCGGTCGGCGTGCGTGTGTGAGTGCGCCGGTATATGTATGTAAGTGCGTGTGTATTAACTCGGCGGCGGCCCGCAGTCGGTCGGCGTGCGTGTGTGAGTGCGCCGGTATATGTATGTAAGTGTGTGTGTATTAACTCGGCGGCGGCCCGCAGTCGGTCGGCGTGCGTGTGTGAGTGCGCCGGTATATGTATGTAAGTGTGTGTGTATTAACTCGGCGGCGGCCCGCAGTCGGTCGGCGTGCGTGTGTGAGTGCGCCGGTATATGTATGTAAGTGTGTGTGTATTAACTCGGCGGCGGCCCGCAGTCGGTCGGCGTGCGTGTGTGAGTGCGCCGGTATATGTATGTAAGTGTGTGTGTATTAACTCGGCGGCGGCCCGCAGTCGGTCGGCGTGCGTGTGTGAGTGCGCCGGTATATGTATGTAAGTGTGTGTGTATTAACTCGGCGGCGGCCCGCAGTCGGTCGGCGTGCGTGTGTGAGTGCGCCGGTATATGTATGTAAGTGCGTGTGTATTAACTCGGCGGCGGCCCGCAGTCGGTCGGCGTGCGTGTGTGAGTGCGCCGGTATATGTATGTAAGTGTGTGTGTATTAACTCGGCGGCGGCCCGCAGTCGGTCGGCGTGCGTGTGTGAGTGCGCCGGTATATGTATGTAAGTGTGTGTGTATTAACTCGGCGGCGGCCCGCAGTCGGTCGGCGTGCGTGTGTGAGTGCGCCGGTATATGTATGTAAGTGTGTGTGTATTAACTCGGCGGCGGCCCGCAGTCGGTCGGCGTGCGTGTGTGAGTGCGCCGGTATATGTATGTAAGTGTGTGTGTATTAACTCGGCGGCGGCCCGCAGTCGGTCGGCGTGCGTGTGTGAGTGCGCCGGTATATGTATGTAAGTGTGTGTGTATTAACTCGGCGGCGGCCCGCAGTCGGTCGGCGTGCGTGTGTGAGTGCGCCGGTATATGTATGTAAGTGTGTGTGTATTAACTCGGCGGCGGCCCGCAGTCGGTCGGCGTGCGTGTGTGAGTGCGCCGGTATATGTATGTAAGTGTGTGTGTATTAACTCGGCGGCGGCCCGCAGTCGGTCGGCGTGCGTGTGTGAGTGCGCCGGTATATGTATGTAAGTGTGTGTGTATTAACTCGGCGGCGGCCCGCAGTCGGTCGGCGTGCGTGTGTGAGTGCGCCGGTATATGTATGTAAGTGTGTGTGTATTAACTCGGCGGCGGCCCGCAGTCGGTCGGCGTGCGTGTGTGAGTGCGCCGGTATATGTATGTAAGTGTGTGTGTATTAACTCGGCGGCGGCCCGCAGTCGGTCGGCGTGCGTGTGTGAGTGCGCCGGTATATGTATGTAAGTGTGTGTGTATTAACTCGGCGGCGGCCCGCAGTCGGTCGGCGTGCGTGTGTGAGTGCGCCGGTATATGTATGTAAGTGTGTGTGTATTAACTCGGCGGCGGCCCGCAGTCGGTCGGCGTGCGTGTGTGAGTGCGCCGGTATATGTATGTAAGTGTGTGTGTATTAACTCGGCGGCGGCCCGCAGTCGGTCGGCGTGCGTGTGTGAGTGCGCCGGTATATGTATGTAAGTGTGTGTGTATTAACTCGGCGGCGGCCCGCAGTCGGTCGGCGTGCGTGTGTGAGTGCGCCGGTATATGTATGTAAGTGTGTGTGTATTAACTCGGCGGCGGCCCGCAGTCGGTCGGCGTGCGTGTGTGAGTGCGCCGGTATATGTATGTAAGTGTGTGTGTATTAACTCGGCGGCGGCCCGCAGTCGGTCGGCGTGCGTGTGTGAGTGCGCCGGTATATGTATGTAAGTGTGTGTGTATTAACTCGGCGGCGGCCCGCAGTCGGTCGGCGTGCGTGTGTGAGTGCGCCGGTATATGTATGTAAGTGTGTGTGTATTAACTCGGCGGCGGCCCGCAGTCGGTCGGCGTGCGTGTGTGAGTGCGCCGGTATATGTATGTAAGTGTGTGTGTATTAACTCGGCGGCGGCCCGCAGTCGGTCGGCGTGCGTGTGTGAGTGCGCCGGTATATGTATGTAAGTGTGTGTGTATTAACTCGGCGGCGGCCCGCAGTCGGTCGGCGTGCGTGTGTGAGTGCGCCGGTATATGTATGTAAGTGCGTGTGTATTAACTCGGCGGCGGCCCGCAGTCGGTCGGCGTGCGTGTGTGAGTGCGCCGGTATATGTATGTAAGTGTGTGTGTATTAACTCGGCGGCGGCCCGCAGTCGGTCGGCGTGCGTGTGTGAGTGCGCCGGTATATGTATGTAAGTGTGTGTGTATTAACTCGGCGGCGGCCCGCAGTCGGTCGGCGTGCGTGTGTGAGTGCGCCGGTATATGTATGTAAGTGTGTGTGTATTAACTCGGCGGCGGCCCGCAGTCGGTCGGCGTGCGTGTGTGAGTGCGCCGGTATATGTATGTAAGTGTGTGTGTATTAACTCGGCGGCGGCCCGCAGTCGGTCGGCGTGCGTGTGTGAGTGCGCCGGTATATGTATGTAAGTGTGTGTGTATTAACTCGGCGGCGGCCCGCAGTCGGTCGGCGTGCGTGTGTGAGTGCGCCGGTATATGTATGTAAGTGCGTGTGTATTAACTCGGCGGCGGCCCGCAGTCGGTCGGCGTGCGTGTGTGAGTGCGCCGGTATATGTATGTAAGTGTGTGTGTATTAACTCGGCGGCGGCCCGCAGTCGGTCGGCGTGCGTGTGTGAGTGCGCCGGTATATGTATGTAAGTGTGTGTGTATTAACTCGGCGGCGGCCCGCAGTCGGTCGGCGTGCGTGTGTGAGTGCGCCGGTATATGTATGTAAGTGTGTGTGTATTAACTCGGCGGCGGCCCGCAGTCGGTCGGCGTGCGTGTGTGAGTGCGCCGGTATATGTATGTAAGTGTGTGTGTATTAACTCGGCGGCGGCCCGCAGTCGGTCGGCGTGCGTGTGTGAGTGCGCCGGTGTATGTATGTAAGTGTGTGTGTATTAACTCGGCGGCGGCCCGCAGTCGGTCGGCGTGCGTGTGTGAGTGCGCCGGTATATGTATGTAAGTGTGTGTGTATTAACTCGGCGGCGGCCCGCAGTCGGTCGGCGTGCGTGTGTGAGTGCGCCGGTATATGTATGTAAGTGTGTGTGTATTAACTCGGCGGCGGCCCGCAGTCGGTCGGCGTGCGTGTGTGAGTGCGCCGGTATATGTATGTAAGTGTGTGTGTATTAACTCGGCGGCGGCCCGCAGTCGGTCGGCGTGCGTGTGTGAGTGCGCCGGTATATGTATGTAAGTGCGTGTGTATTAACTCGGCGGCGGCCCGCAGTCGGTCGGCGTGCGTGTGTGAGTGCGCCGGTATATGTATGTAAGTGTGTGTGTATTAACTCGGCGGCGGCCCGCAGTCGGTCGGCGTGCGTGTGTGAGTGCGCCGGTATATGTATGTAAGTGTGTGTGTATTAACTCGGCGGCGGCCCGCAGTCGGTCGGCGTGCGTGTGTGAGTGCGCCGGTATATGTATGTAAGTGTGTGTGTATTAACTCGGCGGCGGCCCGCAGTCGGTCGGCGTGCGTGTGTGAGTGCGCCGGTATATGTATGTAAGTGTGTGTGTATTAACTCGGCGGCGGCCCGCAGTCGGTCGGCGTGCGTGTGTGAGTGCGCCGGTATATGTATGTAAGTGTGTGTGTATTAACTCGGCGGCGGCCCGCAGTCGGTCGGCGTGCGTGTGTGAGTGCGCCGGTATATGTATGTAAGTGTGTGTGTATTAACTCGGCGGCGGCCCGCAGTCGGTCGGCGTGCGTGTGTGAGTGCGCCGGTATATGTATGTAAGTGTGTGTGTATTAACTCGGCGGCGGCCCGCAGTCGGTCGGCGTGCGTGTGTGAGTGCGCGGCGAGTGCGGGCGCGGCCAGTGCGGTGAGCGCGGCGCCCAGCTCCCGCATGTCGTCTCTCTCTGTTTCACAACGACTCTCCACTGGAACAAATATATTTTATATTACATATAGTATGAAAATATATTTAAGAAAAAAATTACATACTTTTTTTTAATTCGTGTATTAGAGTAATAATCCTTATATCTCTTTTTTGTATTTACAAACACATAAATAGTGGGCGTAACGGACAACCAAAGTCAAAATGAAAGACCCGTCTGGAAATCGAACCCCACGACAGTAACTATTAGTACAAGTAGTCTTTTACATATTGTAATATATTTCTTATATAGAACTTATTTCTTAAACAAACTTTCAACATCTGCTTAAACACCTTTGGAATGAATATTGCACAAGAAAAGTAAATATTTTACTTTTATATGACATAGGAATAATGTATATATATATATATATATATATATGAATGTAATAAAATATCCAACCTTTTTCAAATATTTTAAATAGCCGGCCCAATCCAAGATGCATTAAACGAAGCTGCTCCTGTTCCACTGCAAAGTTATCTTGCATTTCATCTGTTGACATCTCGCTCTACAAAGACAAAAAAAAGAAGCAATAATGAATTAAAACTTTAAAAAAACATACAATACTTACAAGATCCCAAAGTCTGCTTGTAAATATAATAAACACTTTTATCAACAAATCACATATAAAAACCAAATCATGATACTTTTAATGAACAATAATTCATACAAAATATCAATAATCTTGATACTTACAGCACTATCTTCTTGCGTGCCGGCTAGAATGAACTCATCATGTTTAGGCTTGTCCAGTCTCGCTGATATTTCACATAGAAATATTCGGACATCTGCATCATGAGCCAGCACGGGATGACAGGCCACCAGACTCAACCACCGCTGCAGAGCTGCCCGGCGTCGTTGAAGAAATAGCGGGCTCCCACCACCCACCACCACACGTTTTGGGGGCAGCAGACATATTGCTCTTAAATATATACAATTTAAAGTTATACACAATATAGTATATTTTTTTTATTAAAAAAAATAATAAATGTATTAATACAAGCAAGGATTCGAACCCGCGGCCTCTGGGGAAACGTTCCGTTGCTCTTATAATTGAGATGCCATATTGCCACCCACTTCAATTAATTTACTTTGATATATTTAATCATCTTTATCGGGACGGTGGTCACATCTATTAGACATCTTTTGCAAATCTTAACCAATGTTTCTAACTTTGCAGTATAGATGAATTGAAAACATGCCACAACCAACATTACTGTTTGTAAGTCTATATACATGTATATGTTAAAAAATATATAATATTGTATTGAAAATATTGAATATATATAGAATGACGAGTAAATCAATACATTTTTCTTTTAATATATTTTAAAGGGAAACAAGCAATTAAATAGCACTGTAGCATGGTTTGTAATACATACAACAAATGCCTAACACAGAAATCAGTAAACTTTCCACTAAAGATACATGCATTCCAATCATTGCTCGGAAACCGTCCAATGACTACCAATGTGGATTCCAATTTACTTTAAAAAATTACATTTTATTCTATAGTTTATAAATTTAAAAACAAACAATACTTTACACAAACTGTAACAACATGTTATCTTCAATGGATATATTTATGGAATAATATATGGTCTGATAATTTATTGTATTCATAAATTATTTGTAAAAGATAAAAATATTATCTCAAAAGGATCTCCATTAGTTTTAATAATAAATTATAAAACTGTTTCAACATACACTCTGAATGAATATATCCATGTTAAATATGTATATATTTATAGAATTATATTTATGTTTATTGTAGGTGTTTGGTTTGTTTTATTTAATTATTTTAGGTATGTATTAGAAAGTACATGTACATATATTGTCTAATATGGTCACACTTGGTAATACTTGGTTGTCTGGAAGAAATCGCTTTAAAGCAATACGACCACTTGTTTATGCCCTTCTATGTTTTTTCTTATTGTATGTTTATTTCTGTTTATGTCTTTTGAAGGTGTACAATAAAGAATACAATAATAAATGAGAATGAGACAATAATAAATGAGACTATATATATTGAACATAATTTAAAACATACCTGTATGGATACTTAGCATTTAAGACATCATAAAGCTGCGAGAATTCATTATATCTCCTTGTAACGGTGGTTCCGTGCCTCCGAGAACTCACATAGTATTCACAATGTTTTAATATTAATCCTTTACGTTCAGGCACTAACTCCACACTTATAACATCGGTAGATTCTAAATCCTCATATGTTATGTCTTCTAAACTTGTTGACATTATATCTGTAATATATATTATGATACAATTTCATGATACAAGTTTAATAAACATGGCTTATTTAAATGTATATAACTTCTAACAGTACTTACATGTTACTGTAAAAAGTTTTTAAATTAACTGGTTGGCTATAATAAAGTTCGCTAAGCTTAAGTCGTAATATGTATCAACTTCTAAGTTTTCAATTTGAGGTAATTCCCATGCTGTGCAACTAAAAAGTATGGAATAACAATTAATTTATTAAGTAAATCATTTTCTTCTAAGCAAATCAAGTTTTATAGCTTTTAGTAACAATTATATTATAGGCATTAATTAACAGCACTTATTAAATTTTAATATCTATTGTATATTGTAATAATTAAAACGTTTATTACACATTTTTCTCTATTTTTATTAACTTAAAACATATGTGCTCCGAAGTTGGAATCGGATTTCGAAAATATTTTCCCAAGGATAAGTTTGGCATTTGGCAGATGCCACGTCCGTCCGGAAACTACAGTAATCGTACTAAAACGAGTAAAATTCTACACAAACATTTTGCAAAGGCAAGTACAATGCCACAATCATTATCTTTCAGCTATCGATACAAAAAAAGTAAAAGATGTATATAACAAAAAAAAATAAAAGTAATAATAATAAAAATAGGGAAACGCAAAAAATCGTCTTATTAGTGATTACAAGTTTATTTTTATTTTAGGTATTAATTTTGTGCAATTCACAATTTTTCTTGAAGTCATCAATATTCTTATGTATATATATTGAGTATTCACGAGTATTTGGATTATATATAGTCATAATTTTAATATCTTTGAATTTATTTCTTAACGATTCTCTGGACCACATTTTATAGATCGTACGATCGCCCTTTGCAGCACATATTATATAACATCATAATATCAATATATATATATATATATATATATATATATATATATATATATATATATATATATAATATTCGACGTATTACCCCATAATAGTATGCCATACGACATGATACTGTGAAACTAACTAAAGTCAACTAAACTTATAGTATATATTAGTTTTGAATTAAATTATATTTATTTTATTTAGTTTTGTGTGCGTAAATGCAGTAGTGGGGCGCGTCATTTCAGTTTAGACGATCTATACATATATATTCTGCTCAACTCACACAGAAAGGTAAATAAATATAATTGAAAGTAAATTTATAAACAATATAATGGGCTCGGATATAAGTTGTTTTTTAGAACACTTATAAATATTGATATAGGTAATGCATTCTAGAGTCTTATAGCCTGTCCCTGTATGATAAATGAGTGAATTGAAAGTCAGTGAGATAAATAAGTAAGATTCAGGTAATATTTTCAAATAAGCGAAATTGATTGTCTTTGTATATTGACAAAAAAACAAAGACGGAATATAAATTAGCTGTTCTGTGTACCGGAGACTACGCAAGCAAGGGGAGTACAGACTACAGACATATCTACGCGGCCCTTAAAAATCTTCGAATCAAAACAGTTATTAGAGTGTTCACAAGCATATGCTTAACGTTAAGAACAACAAAGGTTTGAAGACAACAGCGTCCGCTCGCTTTACTCGCTCAATAAGAAGCGTGTATCAAATATAAAAATTAGAATATTTTTTTCAAGTTATACTTCGCTCGGATTCAAAACTAGCGTATTAAGATTTATGTAAAAGATTAACCTCTGTTGCTATTTTGTAATTAAATCTAAACGTAATTAAAATTGTTAATGTAAGAGATTTTAATATAAATGAGTAGCTGAATTCAAACAATAAAATGAAAGGCCCCATAAATATAAGAACAAAAACAACTTTGTTTTCTTGACTTTTGTTTGTCTTCAAATAAATTATGATTGTTTGCTAAAAAGCACACATGTTAAATAAAAATAAAAGTGTAAGTACTTATGGTTTTGAAAGTATCCATTTGCTATAAGATTTCTACGGGATATGTAAAAAGCTCCAGCTTCAACCAATTCTCCACTCCAGTCTTGTCTTCTTGGACGACTTTTTAAATCAAAATTTAGAGGAGAGATAGCGAAGCTTTCATGCTTCCAACGAAGTTTGTGACTTCTGAAAATGTAAATCAGGTTTTTTTAGAACATTTAAATCAAAGCGTACACATATTTATTTGTATTATACTTACCTTGTGACGGAAAAGATACAATCAAACGGAATTGGACTATTTAATTTTTTTAGCGCCAAAACAAGATGATTTGATTTTAGTAATGGCGAAGTAGCCTGGAGCAATATTATAATTTCAACATCCGGTTTTGTGTTTAGAAACTCTTGAACTCCCCAAATTGATGGAGCCCAATCCGTCGCCGTTACATAACTTCTTTGAAAGATGTTTGCCTTGACTATTATAAAACATATTTTGGTTCATAGTTAGACAAAGTTATTAATTAATAAAAACACGATATTTGCTAAATAGCGTATATTTTGTTTTAATACTAATATTAATACATCTTGTCTTAAAATTCAAGTTTGCGTTCATTAAAAGGCCGAATTTGTTTTGTATGGAATCTCATAACAAATAACTTATGATTTATGATAAAATACTTACACTTCAATGTTTCTAAAGCTATTAAAGGATGATCTGTTGAAACTGTTACATCATTAAAACCAGCTTGCTTAGCAGTTAAAATAGTCCGACCAACAAGGCTTATGCCGCCAACTCTTTGAAGATTTTTAAGACGTACTCCTTTTGAACCACCGCGAGCAAGAATTATAACTGCTTGATTTGAAACACCAAAAGCCGGATAAATACTATAATATATTAAAAATGATATTATTCAATGACATAAAATCAACTAAATAAATACTTTTATAGAATAAAACATACACTACAAACAATATGACTGACCCCAACCACATGATTTGGCTTGTGTATAATTTGTAAAAGGACACTTCCCAAAGCCGTGTCCAATGAATGATATCAGTAATAGGTGATATCCGTTATCTTACGCATGAAGCAAATAAATAATGAGTGTATTGTATTTATTTGGTACTGTAGCCAAAGAAATATTTAAAATGTACATTGAAAAGAGATTACTTGAGTTTTTTCACATAATTTTTTAGTATATTGCGATCGCGATTATTTAGTAACGGATGTATTTGATTTTCATATTATATTTATTATTACATATTTTTCTGTACATAGTTTAATAAGAGTACGAGTTTCATCAAATTTAGACTATAATTACCAGAAATGAATAATTATAGGTATTGCTTAATGTTTAAATGATGATAAATAGCTAAATTAATATTAGCACTAGAAATAGAAGAAAAAAATATTTTAAAACAAAAAAGTTAGTTATTAATAGTAACTGGAATATGAAATTCCATAGAACGTGATTGTCATACTATTATATTAAATCATAGCCTATTGTTATAGTACAAATTAAACAAATATGAAAAACCATTGGTTTGCCCTAATCTCTCTAGACGTGGCTGGCAAAAATATTTACGTTCCATCATGTTCTTTCGTGTAGACCTAACATCCGTCACTCCTTCAGGTCTGCCTTCACGACTTTTATACCGTCTTACCATATTTGTCTTCTTTCAGCAGTAAATCCATCTATATTTATTATTATGACTCAGTCACTTGGATTTCATACGTCCTTATGAGATTTCCTTCATTTTAATCTAAAAATATATTTTTTTAGACTAAACTTAAGGAAATCTCATTTTTGTTAAAAAAAAAAAGCTTATAAATATTATAATTTATTATTATTTATTTCGACTTTCCTGAATTTCCCAAGTCTACTCTGATTTGTATTATATTTTAGTTTTATGTGCATATCTTGGTTATTATGTGTATCTCCATGCCATTATGACCATTATTCAAAATAAATATGGTATTCATATGGGGAACGTGGCAGACTTTATTATAAACTTAATTCAATGCCTGAAGTGTATAAAAAATCATTGTAATTTTAGCACTGGGTGTTGCTAACGAAAATACTCATGTTATTTTATAAATAATCCTCGATTTGAAGTAAGATATTTATGGTTAACAGTCACAATAATTTAAAGAATCCTTATAAATTGGTTAAAGTATAATATTTGATATTTTTAATGGAGACTTATTTTTCGCTGATTTCTTGTAAATTTTTTGATCACAGTAGGGATATTTTTAGTAGACAACTGTTAGCGATTCAGTAAGTTCTGCCATTATTGTCACTTAATCCTTATAAATAAAAATGTATGAATGCTCCCTAAGGACTAGCGCGCACTTTTGCCAAAGTAACAATAACAATTGTCACTGTCGCTTTTAAGTTCTAATGTTTGTCATAATATTATGCCGAAATCAGTTTATAAACTTTTCAGATTTGGTTGCTGTTTCTATAAATTGAATAATTAGTAAAGAATTACTGGAAACTCTAATATATGTCGTATTATTGAATATAAAAACTTATAATGAAAAAAGTGAAGCAATTAGAAAATGAAATTAAAGATGTTGATAAGGAAATAGTCAAGATAGATTCAGAAATAATGAAACTGAAAAGTACTCAACGTAAACTTCACGAGAAGAAAACAGCTTTAAAGAAAGCTATCAGTAAATTAAAGTCAGATTCATTATCCAGTGTTGATTGGGGTGGAACTACTTATGAATGGTCGACAGATGTTGAAAAAGCTCTGTTAAATAAATTTAAAATAAATACCTTTCGGCCCAAACAGCTAAGCGCCATTAATTCTACTTTATCTGGTCATCATGCGTTAGTTGTAATGCCAACAGGTGCTGGCAAAAGTCTGTGCTATCAACTTCCAGCACTTGTAAAGCCAGGTGTCACCATTGTTATATCACCTCTCGTATCGCTAATGGAAGATCAAGTAAGATCTTTAACAAACAAAAACATACCAGCTAAACTCATGACCAGCACCAGCACTAGAGCAGATACTACAGCTGCCTTAAATATCCTTAAAGATAAAAAGACAGATATTAAACTTTTGTATGTTACACCAGAGAGGCTGGCTAAGAGCAAAAGATTTATGTCTAGCCTTCAAAAATGCTATGCTGAAGGAAGATTGCAGAGAATAGCTATTGATGAAGTGCATTGCTGTTCTCAGTGGGGACATGACTTTAGACCAGACTATAAATATTTAGGTATTCTGTCGAGTATGTTTCCTGGTGTACCAATTTTAGGATTAACTGCAACAGCCACAGCTCACGTTTTAAATGATGTCCAAAAGATACTGAATATAACCGGCTGTTTAGTTATTAAGACAACATTCAACCGGCCAAACTTATATTACAAAATATTAGAGAAACCTTCATCACAGGAAGATTGCCTTTTAATTTTAGAAAAGCTTTTGAAATATAGGTACAGAGGGGAAAGTGGAATAATTTATACAAATAGTATCAAAGATTGTGAAGATCTAGCTGACGGATTGAGAAAGAAAAATTTAAAAGTTGCATGTTACCATGCAAATCTTAGTGCGGAGATCAGATCTAAAGTACATATTAAATGGCATGAAAAAGATTACCAGGCAATAGTAGCTACAGTTGCTTTTGGGATGGGGATAGACAAGCCAAATGTGAGGTTTGTGATACACCATACAATCAGTAAATCCATGGAGAATTATTACCAAGAGAGTGGCAGAGCTGGACGAGATGGTCTTCGAGCAGAATGTGTTACTTTATATAGAATGCAGGATATGTTCAAAGTCAGCTCTATGGTATATTCCTCAGCAAATAGTTTGGACCATTTATATGGTATGGTCAAATATTGCTTAAATGGAAGTTTATGTAGAAGACAGTTAATTGCTGAACATTTTGATGAGGATTGGGGAGATGCTGATTGCAATCAGATGTGTGATGTGTGTTCTAACCCTAATGAAAATACTAAGGAAATAGGACTTGAAATACACTGTAAAACTTTAGACAGTATAATTTCCAATGCCGAAAGGCAGGATACAAAACTCACAGCACAGAAGCTGCTTGATGCTTGGTTCCTTAAGGGCCCAGTACCACTTAGACATAAAGGCAAAGAACCAAATTTCTCAAGACTTATTGGTGAAGATGTTATTGCTTTTCTATTAATTCAGGGATATTTGGTGGAAAATTTTCACTTCACTCCATATTCTACAATAGCTTACATAAAAAAAGGTCCCAATATGGAAGCTATTGATGATACTGGTTTTACCCTGAAAATGCCAGTGAGGAAATACTATCAATTTCATTTAGATAGACAAGCTCCAAATGATTACGAGCCACCATTGCCAAGTCTATCTCAAAAACAAGATTCTAAAAGAAAAATGTCATGTGAAGAACCAGTTGCCAAAAGAATTAAGACCGTGATAATTGATGATTAGTTATTTTCAATTTAACTGTTATTCAAATAAAATAAAAGCTAAAACTTTTCTATCTTATTTCATTGTGGAAACTAATAGTTATAAGTTTCAAACTCGTTCGGGATCAGCGTTGCTAGACGTCTCGATTTTGCACCAAAATGCCTACTTGAAATTGAAAATGAAAAATGAAAAATTCTAAAAAGTTTCATATGGCTTTTAATATTGGAAACTTTATTTAATACTCAAATGGTTAAGTAATAAAAACCACTACCAATACTATTTTTCCGGCCCTGGCTGTCTGCGAATGTGTCCCGCTTTTTTTATCTTTTACTAAATATGTTTAATAAATCGGCTTACTCATAAGCTGGCAAATTCCGGTTCACAAAATGTAAAATATGGACCGTGTTTCATATATTATGTATATATTAGCAAACTCAAAACCAGTGCTACCAATTGTACCAAAACGTTTCATTCATTTATTAATAACAAATGTGTTGATAATTCCACCAGAAAATCTAAACTCTTCGCCTCGGTGAATATTGAAGAGGCGTTAATTTGCCGTAAGACGCAACATTTTCTTCTCGTTTACGAAGAGCTTTCCTACGCAGAATCTGTTGACTTTTTTTTGAAGAATTGTCTTGTTTACTGTTTTCTGAAAATGAAATTTTAAGTTCAATTACTCCTTAAATACTTTCACCAATAAACCCATTTCACTATCGAATCCATGGCGCACTATTTAACCATAAAAATAGTAATATTCTCCACGAATCAGATGAGAGCACTACCTCACGAAGAGCCTTTTCACAATACGTTATTAGTACGCTAGTTGACCTAGCACGTAGTAAATTGAATAATGAAATGGCTGCTTTTTTTTCACGACAGTTGTGGAACAAAAATATGCACGAGTCCGATATTACACAAGCCTTGTATTTTTTTTTGTTGTAACTCAAGTGCGACAATACAAAAGTGAGTGTTTATTTTGAACCAGAATCTGTTCAGCATATAACTAATGATTTTTTAATGTTTAAAATTTATATACACGAGCAAGAAAACGTTTAATAATAATATTTAATATACTTTTTTTTTAATTCAATATTGTCTTTAAACAATATAGCCATATTGTGTTAGTAGCTGTATATTTGTACAACTTACTTGAAGTAGCACTATGAATAGAGGGTGCACTGCGCTCACTGGGGAGCACACTAAAGCCAGAAGCCGTAGACCTGGAGGTGGAACACTGACTATCAATGCCCAATACATCCAACGCTCTTATCCGTTCTGCTATCTGATCCTTGATGAGCTCCCGATGCTGGGCTCCTTGGCCTAGATCTTCCATTTCCGCTAGCCATTCAGCTCGCTCTCGAATTTGCGTTATTACTGAGAGAAAAAAATATTATAGTAAAATAAAATTAACTGATTATTTTTTTGTTTTGTATTGTACAAATTGTCATGAGATTAATACACAACGAAGTTTATTATTATACAAGCAATTTGATTATTAAATGTGTGTGTGTTCAGAATCCTGCGTAAGTACATATTTAAAAAAAATGTATAGTAATAATAATGTAAGGATTCAATAATATTTTACAGTCATTAAATTGTTCTTTCTTGCTCGGTAACTGGCGCTGCTGCTTCACGTGACGTGGCGGTGGCGGCGGTGGTGTTGGTATTTGTTCTTTATCTCCATATGCCATTGTATCCGCTAAATCATTTTTTAATTTTTCACGATCCTCTCCTCGTTTTATTGGATGAAAGCTGGACATAGTAGCAAACATAAATAACTGTCACAATTAAATACATAAATCATAAACAAAATACACACTATTAGTGATGCTTCTTGGATGATCAAGTCTGTAGGTTGTACAACAATTTGAGCTGTACAAGGTAGGCTAACTTGACTATAAAAATGCAATAAAAGAGTGTGATGGTAAAGAGTAACGACCATTTTATAACTAAATTCTTATTAAATGGAATGTAGTTACGACATAGTTGTTTGTATTATTTTTGAATCGCCGTTTGAGAAAAAAGACAAACAAATTCTAGTAACATACTGGTCAACATCCAGAACTCCAGATTCCCTAATAGCAGATAGAGAACGACGTCTAGAAGTACGCGGTCGAGCTACTATTTCCTGAATACGAGGTTGCTTCTCATTCCTTACTTCTTTTTGTCGCAAGTTATATCCATCTTTTTGGCGCTGAGCAATGCTTAGTTTAGATTCCTGAAGTAATACTAAAACAGATACCAATAAAGCAGTATTGTCAATACATAATATCAAGTCAAAATCACCTTTCCATACCTTTAAGGAATTCTTGTTGTGATTTATTTGGTTCTACAACTCTGGTGTGGAATACTCCTCCATGAGGAATGGTTTTACTCGGCCACGTTACATTTACATATCCATCATTGTCCGGTATTTGCATTGTATATATTAAAATTATTTAAAGTAATTTTTATGTCAGAGGTTAGCTTTGTTATTTTAATTTCCCGGGCAACAAAGACGCATGCGCCTGTAGTTGCATTACCGTAACGTTTTTATCATTGTACTTTGTTTGAAGAAAGACTAATCCTATAAGCAATTTGATCGAAATTATAAAAATATTTATACAAAACTTGTTTCGTGAAATATGGGCTTCAAATTTAATAAACTCGAGATTGTTGCGGAATATAGATTCTATCATCTAAATATTCTTTAGCATAAGTGATCAATACTAAAAGAACATTCATAATAACCCAAAAACATAGGAGAATCTCCCCAAGGCTTATAAAGACTTTTTATAAGTTTATTATAATGTATATTGCAAATTTCAATGGACATTTAGATGCTTAGTAGCACTTAATTCTCATTAACCAAAACTGAAATATCATAGTCAACGACTTAACCACAAAATCAGAATTCAATACTTTAAGCAACTCATTGTTTTCAATAATTTATCTCTATATTGTCAAATTGCTATCTCGCCGAAAAAAATCCTACTGGCATCCTTGTCTGTGACCACCGCAAGGGCGGAAGTAAATCTAGCAGTTAATTTTAACCTCTATTATTAAAGAAATGAAGCTTAGCGTTCCATGAAATCACCGTACGGGTGCCAGGGCCATCGCGTTGCATTAAAAGGAGTCAAAACAGTTCCTGGGACTTGCGACCCAGGTGTAGGATGG
This sequence comes from Dircenna loreta, assembly GCA_963555665.1. Lineage (NCBI taxonomy): Eukaryota > Metazoa > Arthropoda > Insecta > Lepidoptera > Nymphalidae > Dircenna > Dircenna loreta. The sequence goes on along the minus strand of OY743097.1, from coordinate 897,401 downwards.
AGGGACTCCTAAAATGTGCATTAACGCTCACCTTCACTGGTTAAGCACCTCTTCCAACTTAACAAAATTTTAAATGAACCTACTAATGCCGCCTTTGAAGTGCGTTCTAAAAATGTACTGATGATAGTTCTAGAGAGGCCAAGATCTTTAAGTAGGATTTCATTGTTACTTCACTCTTACTTTAAGTGGAGTACAAATTAGCTATATACTTATTATATTTATATTTACCCGGCTGTATTCACGCAGAAATTAAATCGGAATGTGCCCGACTAGTTTCTAGCGGCAGTTCTCGCCACGAGTCCGCCACGCTCAGAGCTCATGATTAAGGACCCCGAATGGGTTCGAAACTAGTCGGGCACATTCCGATTTAATTTCTACGTGAATACAGCCGGGTAAATATAAATATAATAGTCATGATTTACGAAAGTTTAAATATAAAAATAGCTATATACCTATTCCTGTTCAGTTCGTTGGTCAGTTAGTAATACTCGTACTTGTTTACCTTAAATTTTTACCTAAATTGTTTCCCATGGAACAGTAAGCTCCACAAGTACCTATCACGTGTTATAACTGTCTAGACTACAGGAATATGTCTATATGTATAGTAAAATAGTAAAAAATATCGGCAAGTTGAATATTTTTTAGAAACTAATTGTTACATTTTCAGATGAAGTAAAGTGTTATCTTAATTTTGTCAACATGTAGGATGAATTTCATTCCGAAAAAATGTTCCCATAGTCTCGAGGAAAATTAATTTATGATATTATTAGAACACTTGATTTAAATCTACTTAAGGTTGCTGAAGGTCAGATAGCATAATAAAAGAAAACCATATTTAGGCATAATAAAAAAACTTATTTTATTTGTTTGTTGTAACAAGTTTTGAGGTCAACTACTACTAGTTAAATAATGTCATAGCGGATACTTTTTTTGTTTTATTGTTGTAAGTCATACTGATTATAATTATGTCATTTATTTAGTTCAGTTATTTTCTCCAATGAGTATTTTAATGCGTTTTTAATTCTAAAAAAAAACATTTTTGAATTATGAACAATTTTGACCAATCTTACATTATGAAATAGTAGGAACTACATCTCAATTATCTGCTTGCAAAAAATGCAAGCATATAATTCAAAACTATCATTTATGAACTGTAATAATTAAATTATATATTTTTTATACAATCAATTTAAAAACAGATACCAACCGCACAAATTCGACGCCATTTTCTGGCTCAAGCATCAATCTTTCCCGCTCTGCGACTGCTTTTGAATGCCTGTCAAATGCGGCTTTTACTCTGTTGTCATATTCAACTAACACATTTTCAGTTGGTGTTTTTTTTATTGTAATTACTGAAGATTCATAACAAATTGGCTTCATAAGAAGAGCCCTGATATCATAGATTTCTGAAGTCTTAAAAATTTGTTCGCACAAGGATGACCGCAAATCCCATACTTTAGAAATACCATTGGTCTGTCAAAAATATTTTAATTATACTTTAGGTATTTTTCTATAATATTATTAAATGATTTAAGAATTAACGGTTCATTTTCCTACAGATTTAAGATGTAATTCTTCTAACTCCTTAAATAGCATATTCAATCGTGAAGACAAAGCCTTATTGCGAACTTGTTCTATGTTTACTAGAGTGCGAAGTTTATCTGTACTTATAATAAGATCAGATTGCTGCTGTAAAGATTTTTCAGTAAGTGCTGAAGTATCCCGAATTGCTTTATTTAGAGCAGCTTTTGAAGCTTCCACTGAAGATGAAATGTAATAAGTATTTAATAACAATAAATGTTTAGGTTATACTGAAAATATTTATTTTTATTTATTCAAATGAACCGAAGAATCGTAATTACAAATATTCCAGCGATCGATTTTGATAATATATTTAATAAAAAAGTAATAATGGCGAAATGAGCCCATGATTTACGTTTTCCTTATATTTTTAACATTTTGATTTATTATTAAGAACTTACATTCTCGTTTTTCTTTAAGTAATAGCTCTTTAGTATGTTCATCACATTTAATTTTTTCTATAACGGAACCAACTGAATCCATATTTAACGTATAATTGAACTGTTATGTAGGTAGGAACGTTTTGAGTAGTCCTTTTAGTTTTTAAGTAAGTACATAATGGCGTGGTTATTCTATAAGTAGACATATGATCTAAAATCGAAATTACGATCGATTATTTAGAGTAACATATTTATTTTTCAAATCGATTTGAAATGCTGTATTGATTCGATGAATCGATCCATAAACCCCTCGCTGTTAGCCCTTGATGACCAACGCTGTTAGCTATGCAGCTTCACCGGAGGTGGTGGGCTGGGTACGGGCCGTGCCCACCCTTCAAAAATCCGAGCCTGAGGGCCCTGGATACGTCTTTCTTAAGGGTGCCTTGAAGAGGCCGGTCCTCGGCTTGAGAAGGCGTAGTAATACGATAAAGCAAGAACGCTTGATGTTCTGCGTCATGCGATTTAATCAAGAATATATTCTAGTGCAGTCGATTCTAATCGAATTGGAGATCGATTTTTTTCGAGTCTATCGACATGCCTAGTATTGCCTCTAAGAAGCCATGTTATTTTTTTTTAAATATAAAGTAACCTCAGAGACACGGTTAAAGCCTTTTAAAAATTATATTTATATGTAAATTACTATTTCTTCAGTAGTTAGCCAAGAAATACCTTTCATGAAACATTTTATCACTTATTCTGTTTCTAAACATTAGACAACTTGAAAAAAGAAACCATTTCAACAAACTGTACTATTATGTACTAGTACTTTTTTGAGCAAATATATTTATACAGAGAACTTTAAGCATATTTAGTATATGTATTTTAATTTATACGGAGCATTAAACAATGATTTGAATGTGAAAAATATGTAATATGTGTGATAGATAGAAGTACATAAATGAATTCATGTGGTTCAGTCATAGGCCGTCTTCATACCGATCATTTGAACCAACTCGTATAAGAGATTAAGACTTGTAGGCTGCAGTTCTAACTAACTTTTACTAACAGTTAACTTTCGCTTTTCAAGTCTATGCACAATACAGTCGGCTTTAGAGAGTGCTCCGTTAATGCATTGTATTTTTGCAGGTAAATTATAATAATGATTTCTAGGTTTGTCAATTTTAACGAGAACTTTTAAATGAATAAATGTGAGAAAATTAAAATGGATTTACATAAATTATTCTTTCTCTGATTTCACTATTATTTTCATGTCTTTTTTAGCGAAGTGGTGTAAATTAGTTGTTTTTTCAAATAAATATAGATTTATAATAAAATAGACTTTAGATCAAATTGTCACATGCCAAAGTCAGCTGTAATGGAGTACTGACAGTTCGGCATGAAAATTAAATAATTAGCTATTAGTGTATTTAACAATAATTTAAATAAATTCTTTGACTATGAATCAATCCCTGATGATGCTTAGGTAAGAATACTGAATGTGGTATGTCATTTGTTATAAGTTTTGACTTAAAAATAAATAGTTATTGTGTAATGTTAGTTCATATTTTATGTATTCCTTATTTACTATTACTTTACTAATTATTAAATTTTGTCCTCTATGGTTTAACACCGACCGTAGTTGAAAAAAACATTACAGTCTAATAAAATTAAATTGTTGTACTCAAACTTGTACACCTATACTCAAATGATATTGAATTCTTATATATCATTCCTTTTCTTGTTAAGACATGTATAATTTAGATGACTCACTGTGCCCTATTCTTAGAAATAATGATTTAATGAAGATGATTATTAGATTTTCATGATAACATTCTTTTTTTCACAGGAGGCCTATTAAATTCAATAGGTTGAAAAGATATTTTTGTGATGTTGTAAAGGAAAATGAGCCTGTCAAGTTTTCTACAAGTCCAGCTGCTAGAAAAAAAACTGTCACACCTATTCTTAGAAATAAACAGGTTGATAGTATGCCATGGTATCAACCATACTGTGTAGTGGGCAGTATAGGAGTGTTCCTTATTTACTTTTGTATGCTTCGTGAAGAAAATGATGTTGATGTTGAATTCACAAAAACATTGTATGACAGAATAAAAGGTTTGGAGAAAGAACAATTGTTACAAAGTTATAGATTTAATAAAGAACATGGAAAAAGTGTAGAGGCTATAGAACAACGGCTCAAAGAAATAGAAAGAGAGGAAGTACAAGTAGCATAGTTTTAAGCCTTAATGTTTTAGATATATTTATAATTAAAATAAAAACATATTTATAGCTGTTTTGTGGGGTTAAATATTAAAACAATGTGCTTAATTTATTTAATTTTCAATAATAAAAGAGCTATGTATAAACTCTTATCTTGTTTGTTATTACTTTTATTAACAAGTAACATTTATTTTAAAAGTCCATATTTTAGGCCCACAAACTAGCCTAGGGTAAACAACTCTTTTTACAAGAATAAGTGTTAGATTTATGTAGGAAAATAAACAGTATTTTAGAGAAATATTTTTTTTAATGCCTTTTACAAAACTTATCAGTTTATTGTACACCAGAAACAAAATTAAAAGAAACCAGAAGCTAATTGATTAGTAAATTTATTAAGTTCTGACTTCCCAATATGGACTTAGGCTGTATAGACATAAAAATCTTTTTGGCTGGCACTATCTGCTATGTTTGTGGATAATGATTACTAAATACAAGGCATTTTGGTACTAAAAACGTTATTTTGCATACTTACTCTACTTTTGTTTAAGACTAAAAATATTTGGAGTCATTATTATTAGGAACTCTTCACAACCTGAGAGCATGTCTAATTGTTCAGTTAAGAAGTATATAATATTGTGTGATATAGATGAGACATTATTTATAAAACTAGAGAGGGAACCTGTTTAAACTAATCACTAAAATATTAGTTAATTTAAATTATAATTGCCATTTCATAACTCAATATGCTAAGTGCTAGGTCAACAAGGGTACTAATATTGCACTGCGAAAAGACTTAGTGTTAGGTTAAGTGTTACTGGTTATGTTTAGGGGTCGAATGTGCTGTAAATTGGATGATGAAATGGCTGCTTAATTTTGAATTATACTTTTTTCAAGTAGACAACATAGCTCTTATGAAACAATAGACATTAGTTGCAAAGAGTAGGTCCATGGTAAAGAACCAGCAAGAAACTTCGTATAACTAAAATCTCATAGTTATTGTTCCTGGTATTGTGGATTTCAATATTAATTGCAGTATTGTTGAACAGTACATAAAGAGAAGTTTAATAATAAAGCATTTTGATCTTATTTTATTTATTAACACCAATGTCTGAATACACAATCAATAGTGCATTACCTTATTCTAAGACAAGTTATCTGAAAATGTGGTTACATTGCCTATTTAACTACTTAAAACATCCCACAAGTCACTAAGACACATACTATGTTGATGTATAAGATACATTTATGAAATTGGCCAACTTTGCAAACAAATACAAATTGAGAAATATATGCTTAGCATAGCTAGCTATCTCACACACAACATAGACAAGCTTACAGAATAAGACAAATTCATAGAAAACTCAGTTCTGGTACCTCCTTACATTTATAGATTTTGATGATAAAATGAATTAAATTAACAATAAAAAAAATGATATAGAAATTATGTCTATTTGAATTACAAATAATTTAAGATAAAGTAATCTAAAGTTAATTATTTAAGCTCGCTCGCCACGAATCCGTCTAGCCAGCTGAATATCTTTTGGCATGATGGTGACACGCTTGGCATGGATGGCACACAAGTTCGTGTCTTCAAATAGCCCCACAAGGTATGCCTCACTGGCTTCCTATAATACAGAAAACAATTATAAGTATATAAAGATCTGAAAGCGAAATTTTAAATGGTTATAAATAATAATATAATATAAATAATAAATAAAAATGAAATTGCATTTATATTATTTTTTGCCTACCTGCAGAGCGCCGATGGCGGCAGATTGGAATCGAAGATCTGTTTTGAAATCTTGAGCGATTTCTCTCACAAGACGTTGGAACGGCAATTTGCGGATCAACAATTCTGTAGACTTCTGGTAACGACGAATTTCTCGGAGCGCCACGGTACCCGGACGATAACGATGGGGTTTCTTCACACCACCAGTGCTAGGTGCTGATTTACGGGCAGCTTTTGTGGCCAATTGTTTACGAGGAGCTTTACCTCCCGTAGATTTACGAGCTGTCTGCTTAGTACGAGCCATTGTTCACTGCAAAATTAAAATCAATATGAGGCAAACAATAAACAAGCTCCTATACAGCGAAAGTAGACTTCATTTTACACTTAAAACGAGAATATACAGATATTTATTTACAATTAATACATACCTTAGAGCAAAATCGATTGAAAATCACTTATTTCAAGGAGTAATTGAATTTATAGCGAAATATAATCTTTTATAAAGTGCGCACAACAACGATCATATGCTTCTAAACACTCCAAGATGGCGGCTAGAGAATGGCGGGCTAACACTGACGCTCTTGTCCGTCGACTGGATTGGCTAACCCAATTCAATCACTGGACTCCCTATTGGTGATAAAGTAAAGTTCGAGATTGGCCATTCTTTTTATGATATCTAATAACGTTTTGGTATTGGTTGACTAGAAAAAAATGTGTTGCCTATAAAGAAAATAAAAAAGACTTATTATATAAATATAAATATAAATTAATAGAAAACCAATAGATTTACAGTCAAATAAACCGATTCATTGATTCAAAAAAGGCATATTCTATGTTTTTGGATTTTAAGAACATAAAATTATAATTATTTATATTTGTAACGAGTTAAATTATTATTATTTCTTTATGTAAATTATAATTTCCAAGCTTTTTATTACGACTTTTGTGATTCTTCAAATAATTAATGTTAGTATACTTGATATTTACAAATTTTAGTTACTTTTTACAATCTATTCATCGAAAGTGTATAAAAAATACGACCCATTTTTTATTTCATTCCTAATCAAGTATTTTTCATATGTGCGGATGAGACAAATAGAAAACATACGACGTGACACTCCTGTCAAAGATGATTACTTAAAACATTTTTGTTGTCGCTTGGTTGTGTGAAAAGAGATAAGTTTATTTAAGTTCAAGGTTATTTGTTTGTATAAAATATTAGGTGTTATGAAAGAATTTTATAATTATTTAGGTTTATTTTCTTTTTATTTTGTGAAAATATACTGTATCACGTGACCTTATATTGAATTTTAATTGGTCATCGGTGAGCGTGCCCTGCGCGACGCGAGAGGCGCAATAATAGTTCACCAAGATGCCGTCGGAATCTAAGCCTTTGTTGACAGCCCAAACAGAAAAACCAAATCATTATAAGTAATTATGCTTTTCAATTCTTTTTGTATTCAAAAACAGAAGCGGTAATAGTGTAGATTATTATAGTGTGCAATTTGATAATCCCGACGTCTTCATTTTACAGATATCTAAAGGAATTCAGAGTAGAGCAGTGTCCTTCCTTTCTACAACATAAATGTACACAACATAGACCTTTCACATGTTTTCATTGGCATTTCAATAACCAGAGAAGAAGAAGACCAGTACGGAAAAGGGATGGCTCATTTAATTATAGCGCAGATAACTATTGTACCAAATATAACGAGACATCGGGAATTTGCGAAGATGGAGACGAGTATGTACTTTGCAATGTTGCTTTGTTGTTTTCTGAGACGATTTCTTTTAGCTGCATTATTGGTTTTCTCTTACAAACTTAAATAATATTTTAGATAGCATTATTAAGATTGTATCGGGATATTTAAGCCTTTTTTTTGTTTGCTGCTTTGTTTTATAATTGATATAGACTTTAATATATAGTAGTCATATAATACAAACAAATATCTAATTCAGAGTTGGTAAATGTGCATAAATAAAAACTATATCCTAGCATGGTTATTATATTAATGATATTGATATGAGTTTCAGTCCAATTAAATTAAGTAACTCCTAGACCGCAATAATAATTTTAATATATATTTTTATAAAATAATAATTATGACACATTCTTGACTTTTAAAAATATCCAACATTACTTAGTAAAGTTAGTAAAAAGTTATAAAGCCAATAAAACAGGCATTTATTAAAAACAAATGATTCAAACATATTTTTTTAGTTGTTTCTTAGAATTATTTAATAATTAAACATTACCAAATATTTTATTAGTCAATGTAATAGTAATATTGAAATTATAATAATAACTATTTTCTTTTTCTATATATATACATATAAACATGTAATGAAAATAGTAGTTTACCTGGTTGTATTCAGATTACATTGGGGTTCTGCCTGACCAGTTCCTAGAACTGTTTATCACAAATCTGGCAGTGAGTTCATGAGTAAGAATGAATGGGTTTCTATCTAGTTGTTCTAAATTCCAATAATATGTGAATACAGCCAAATAATTTATATATATATAATAATAAATTAAAATAACATTGTTTTTGGAATTTGTATATAATGGGTATGTTTTTTCAGGTGCCCATACTTACATCGTACAGCTGGTGACACAGAGCGTAGATATCACCTACGTTACTACAAAACATGTATGTGTGTCCATGATACTGATGCTAGAGGACTCTGCACTAAAAATGGGGCACATTGCGCGTTTGCGCATGGAGCCCCAGACCTTCGCCCACCAGTTCTTGATATGAGAGAGCTCCAGGCTCTGGAAAACCCCGATGGAATGGATGGTGATGCGGCTGCTCCAAATGCATTAGATAGGGAAAGAAATTTAATGAATGAAGACCCCAAGTGGCAAGGTATGAGTTCTTCACCACATCATGTTGGTTACAATCTCTGGTCCATTACATATACATGTAATTCATTCCGTCCATAACATTTTATAATAAAAATGACTGGACTGATGATGATCAAAAAAATAAATAAATTAAAGAAACATGAAATTTATACTCTTGTTAAAATATATCTAATTGGAAAATCATAACATAACCATAAGACATACAAACCTCACTTTCCATTTCATAATAACATCAATTTTATTTCTGGTTATATTTTGTAAATCATATAAAATAATATGTATAAATTCAATCAATATATATGTAGAAATAAATAGTAAGTTTGAATGTCTTTAAAACATTCAGGCTACAAACAAACTATTGTGATTTCCCTCACAACAGTTTGTGTTTGTTTTTTTTTCTATATGTTATCTCATCTATCACTTTTTTACTACTTAATAATGTAATTTCATGGGAAAAAAGCATGAATTTTCATAATATTTAAGAAGTCATTTTTTTTTCGTGTTCTCTGATCGCGGCCTTTTTTTTTAATACATTAACAAAGACATTTGTCACCATAAACTGTTTTTCTTTTCATTCAAAGCGGTGGAGCACTTTCCCTTGCTTGCTATGGAATTATATCACGGCGCGGTGTTCAATGTTATCCATAGTTCCAGTTTTCTTCAGAATTGACGAGTTGAGCAGGCCAATAGGGCTGAAACTGAATTCATATACTAATGAGGAGTCCCCACTTAGTGGGACACCCATCCCTACTCCAGCCCCTATATTTGTCAGCCCAAGGAACTATTGAACGTGCATCTAGCATTCTAAGAGGAGAACTCTTAGAATGCTAGATCCATCAGGGCGGGTAGTAATACAGTAGTTAAATTGGCAAAACGACGGGACGGTTTCCCGGAGGTCGCAAGATCGAGCCCTAACCTTGTTTCATTCTATACTTATTTGTTTTTTATAAAACATGGACTTAACCAGCTTTTTTTTTAATTCTATTTAATAATAATACCATTGTAAATATTTTTTTATATCTTTATAGTCTTTTGTACTACTATAATCCATTTACAATGCTATTTACGATAATTTGAATACCTTTTCGACTAACTTTTATTCATGATTCGTCCCGTCTCACGTCTTATGTTGGAATCCTGTGCATATAGATTAAAGTGGTGATAAGCCATGTCGGCTAAATATGTTTATAGACAATTTAAAACAGTAATGTTGGTTGTGGCATCTTTTCAATGTTTATTAAAATTTTCTTCAAAAAATATTAAAAAACTTCAAAGCGGACAGCGATACGGTTGCTTAATATTTAGAGTAACGGGACGCTTTCCCTCAGGCCCCAAGTTCGAATCCTGCTCGTATTGATAAATTTATAATGCTATATTTATTTTAAATGTCATACTCACTATTAAAATGAATTATTCAAAATAAAAGTCTCCTGTGTAGTTAAATTTTTAATTTTATATAAATAAATGTTTCTTTGTTGCAGATACAAATTATGTTCTATCATCGTATAAGACGGAGCCGTGTAAAAGACCTCCTAGGTTATGCAGACAGGGGTACGCGTGCCCTCAGTATCACAACAGTAAAGTAAGGAAATTACTAATTCCATTTAATGTTGTAGTTTAAGTTTAATGGAATGATTATTAACTGATATCATGAATTTCAGGATAAGCGTAGATCACCAAGGAAATACAAATATCGTAGTACACCGTGTCCCAACGTGAAGCATGGTGAGGAGTGGGGGGAGCCTAGTAATTGTGAAGCCGGAGATGGCTGTGGCTACTGTCATACTCGCACCGAGCAGCAGTTCCATCCGGAGATATACAAGTCTACCAAGTGCAATGACGTCCAGCAGGCCGGCTACTGCCCTCGAGGATTGTTCTGCGCATTCGCCCACGTCGAACGTGAGTGTCCTCATCATAATTACACAAACTACAAACAATAACTATTTTTGGTATTTGTGTTTTATTGTTCTTTTTTGTTTTCAGCTGAAGATTTAACTGGAGCTCGAGATTTAACTGCACCTCTAGAATGCGGCACCAATCTGGCGGATCTGTTATCATCCGCGCTGCCCTCGGATAAAAAGAACGACGTGGGGCTTCTGGGCGGGTTGCGCGCCCACTCGCCCGCCGCCCTCCACGTCAACGGCTCCGGCGACGGCTCGGAGTGCGCCTCCACGTCTTCGGGGGGCTCCAGCGCCGGCCGGGCTCCCGCACGCTCTTTGCCGCCACCGCCGTCTTCGCTGTTGGACCACGATAAGCCGCAGCCTTCCTGGCCACCACGGGCAACCTTCGACCCCAACCCCACCGTCTTTGAGGTGGTCGGCAACGCCCTCGACGATCTGCACCTCGACGATCCCCTGAACTTTGCCGCCTCGCTGGATCGCGATCTCTCCGACGGCGAGGGCCTGCTCGTGGGGTCCGCGCCCGTCAATATCCCGCAACCGCGCTCCGCCCTCCGTGGGTTCAGCCCCCCGCCAGCCGGCTCCCCGCTGCCGCCCTTCCTGCGCTACGCAGCCAACGACACCGAGCGCCTCTTCAACTCGCACGCCATCAAGTCCGGCAGCTTTGGGGCGGGAGGTGCGGGGCCCTTTGAATTCGGAGCCACCTCTCCCTCCGCGCCCGGGGAGCTATCCCGCCTGCGCGAGGAGGTGGCCACCTCCCGCGCCACGGCCGCGCGCTGGGACGAGCGCATCGCACAGGCGCGCTCGGCCTGCGAGGCCTGGCAGAGGGACTCCGAGGACGCTAAGCGCAAGGCGGCCCTGGCGGAGCGACAGCGAGATGAGGCCATGGGGCACGCTCGCGCGCTGAAGCGAGAGCTGGAGGTGGCGCTGGCGCCCCGCCGTGACCTCCGCGGGATGCCGCTGACGGCACTAAAGGCGCTGCAGGCTCAGGCGCGCACCGAGCTGGAGGAGATAGAGAAGGTGCTGTACCTGGAGACAGCCAAGAAGTGCATGGTGTGCGAGGAGCAGCCGCGCAGCGTGACGCTGGCGTCCTGCAATCACTACGTGCTGTGCGAGGCCTGCGCCGCCACGGCCAAGGAGTGCCCGTACTGCCAGATGCCGCAGTAGAGCGGTACGCTCTCTACTAATGTTAAGGCAGAGAGAGAGAGAGAGAGAGAGAGAGAGAGAGAGAGAGAGAGGAGCGGTCATGTAGTTATACTATACTATTAGAAGTGGAGTGATGTGCTTTTGACGTGTGACCTGTTGCTATTTTCACAAAAATATTATAATATACTGACACTATTTATGAGATCTTATATTGAAAATGATATTATATTATTCGTAAATGATATTTTAAAAGCGGTACGATAGATGTAGATTGATATACGACCGTGCCGTGACCGTACCGTGACCGTGCCGTGACCGTGACCGTGTTGCCGAGTTGTTATTTGTTAGTTTTTTACATTTGTAATCTATTCCTTCGGTCGGCACGTCGAGTGGTTTGGACCAATGTAATAGCTTACCTGCGACAGACGCGAGTTTTTCTAACCGTTTATTTAGTACCTAATAATAATTATCTGAAAGTTTCGGACTCGGATCTTGGGCGGAACACTATTTTGTATTGAATTTATCATTTAAATGTATAGTTTAGGCACGTTATTATTTGCGCATTTTATGTAAACATTCCCCGAAATCGTATCGAAGCGAAGGATCGCCCGCGGTCCTCCGCGGTACCTCTATATATTATCCAATGGCATTTTATTTTATTGACCTTTAGAATAGATTTTATTAACGATTCCCAATGTCCCCTTAAGATGTAAGTGTATCCTTTTATAAATCGAGACTTAATATGTATTTCGTTTCGTAGATATTTTATAAACTGCCCCGGAGATGTTACAACTTGAAAGGGTCTTTAGATTTATTAATTTGAACAGTCGTTGTTATTGTATCGTACTATTCCCGGACGGTTGCAAATGTTCGTTTCGATTTTTATAAATATCATATTATATAATGCTTTATACTTTTTCGTAGAATGTAAAAAGAAATATACTCTTAATAGGCTACCTTCGTAAATTTACGCATTTTATAGACATTTTCTAATTTTTCTACAATTAAAAGAATATTTATATATTTGGAGATGAGTAAAATTTTAAGTTTCTTTGTATTCGTATATTATAATAGTAATAACAAATTGAATTAGGATTAAAGTTAGACGTAAGTAGTGTTTTCAAATTGTATTGGACATTATTTAGAGTAGTCGCAAACAACATGCACTTATCGAAAGCAATACAACCACAACCGCCTTTTACATATAACATATATATATTTATTGACAGATAGATAAAAGTTTATACCTATTATAGAAACGAAACAAACTACGGTCGATATGGCACATTTTGTACTGGGAACCATCCGATTGATATATATATATATAAGAGAAGGAATTGATAGATTTTGGAAACGCGGTAGGCCTAAAGTTGTCAAATATGAATGCATAGTATCGTGTGGAATTATATATAGATAAGTGTGGAATGGAAACAAAATGTTCTGTGTTGCCATCGCCTATTGTAGCTTGCTAGTGTTTGTATTTGTAACAATTAAAATTAGATTTGTAGTAGAGTCACATTTATTTTTATATAGAATCTTTATCACATGGAGACTATCTTTATCACATCGCTAAATACTAAATAATGACGAATCTTATATTTAAGAATGACGTTTCGATCAAAACGTGAAAGTTATATATGTTCTGCTGAAATTATGACAATTATGTTTAATTATGTAAAAATTATTAATTTTATATACTCTACTTTTATATTACTCGTAGGCTGAAGGAACTCCGTCTCGTTCGGTTCAGTATTATATTTATTTTTCAGGGAACGGTAACTCAAAAGAAAGTGCACAAAGATTCATCATTGACGTGTCATATAAATAATAAATATATAGTTTACAGGCGTGGTGTGGTTCCGCAGCAAAATCAAAAACTCAATACAGATTGTATTTTTTAATTAGGACCAATTTTGTTTAAAAATTTAGCAGTTTCTGTGAGCATAATAAGTAACTCATTTTAAATATATTTTTAATATAATTTTTTATTATTTAATACTTAGGTAGGTAGGTCCAACAAATTTTTTTAAATTATTATTGTTATAAGTAAATGTTATAGATGACCGATGAGTTTTAACTCAGAAGATCAAATGAAGTTGTTTTTAATTTTTTATTTATTACAATATATTGAAGCCTTGTACTTTGTCATAGGTATTTTATAAACAACTTCTAATCCATGTGGTACGAACATGTAACAGAGACGATTATAATATTCTAGGTAGGTAGGTTTAATAAATTTTAAATTCCATTCAATAACATTATTGTTTTATTTATTCATCCCACTACACTAGAATGAAGAGTCATCGGACATATTGATACGGTACATACAAAACAACAGAAGAAATTAGAACTTTTAATCGACCTCCTTACATTTTCATCTATAATTATATTTCTTCTAAAATCTTCTTAAATACATTATGGTCTAATATGTATTAAAATTATTATGATAAATACAACTGTCATTGTAAAATTCAAAATCTGTCTATCAATTATAACCTGTACATTTGGAACTAGATGGCGGTAATTAATGGTATAAATGTCACAATTGCGCGGGATGTAAAAATGTTCAGTTTCGTGTTAAAATATATAGTACTAAAGTATACTTTTATACCTTATTACATATGTTAAGATAGTGATACTCAGATGCTAGTATTCTTTGTACTGAAAGAAAATTTAAAACAATGCGTAAATGGCAAGGATATTTCAAAACATTCCTGTAGCTTACTTATTGAGTCTTATATCATCCGGGAAAACAGCATTTTGTCTTCCTGAGCTGGAGTCTGGATCCATGTTGCAGAAGAAACTCGCGCTCCAAATTATATCAGAAAGTTTTGCATTTTAAAGATTTATGAAAGTTGTTTATGGGACACCGAAGTTGAACAATAACACTAACACGACGAATTCTCAAGTCTTAAATTGAGGTATAGGTACTATTAATTTGCTTTGGTTAAAATTCTAAACACAAAATGCTGGAAAAATAAATAAATTTCCTAGTAAAATATGAGTTATAACAATAAAACTTGTAATATACTGAGATATATATCTACTTATAAATTATTTAAGTTATCTTGAAAGTCAGTAAAAATATTTTAAACGTAATAAAGAAATAATAAGAATAGAAGTAAACTGGAGTTAATTATTTATTATATACATACATAAATGTTATGTTTTAAAAATTACTCGTTCACCGTACTGCATCAAATATAACGGCCAAAATAATTAATCGCCTCTTGCTCACTATGTGCTCCTTTCTGCTCCTACACTTAAATTAGGGATGATAGATATTGGAAAAACATCGATATCAACATCGGGGTCAACATTGAGACTAAACTCTAAAGCATCGATGTACGACCTGAATTTATTTCGTCATTATCATCTCTTCATAAATGTTACAGTGGCAGAACACTTTATCAATACAAGTTGCTATATACTCAGCTTATGTAGTAAATTTATAAACTTAGCTTATATACTTTGCTGACATACTATACTTTTGTACTATTCGTAAATTCATTCAGGCTGTGCACCAAAATTATGTACTTTTTTTTTTTTTACACTTAAACTAAGTTGACGCTTGACTACATTCCACCTGATGGGAAGTGGAAATGTAGTCGTAGGTGGTAAAGCGCATCAAATAAGGAAAAGCCTATTCACTCTTGCCTTGAAGATACCTACACTGTACTCGGACGGAAATAGCGACGCAGGCAAGCTGTTCCAGTCCTTCGCTGAAAAAGATGAAGCGTAGCGCTTCGTTCGGACGTACAAAAAAATAACAAAGGACAAAAGGATGGATGCTCAACGTCCGGTGACAGAAGGGGGAATTAGTTCATGTAATTCCTTCGCACAGTCACCAAAATGTATCCTATACAATACTAAGAGGTCAGCAACTCTACGTCTATGTTCGAGGCTATGAAGATTGGCTTCCACCAGTTCAGGGTCGCCAATTAGCCTCTTTGCACGCCTCTTAATTGTGTCTAGAGCAGCAAGATTACATATTGTGGCACCAGCCATTAAATGGCAACAGTACTCCACACACGACCGGATCTGTGCTTTATATAATGTAAGTTGTCCCGGTGTGAAGTACTGCCGGACCTTTGCAAGGACGCCAAGCTTGCTGACTGCTGCTCTTGCTCTAGACTAAATGAACCGACCAAAGTTGAGGTTCGAGGAAATCTCTATACCTAGCAACTGAAGTCGTTCACTGTATTCCAAAGATACATTCTGGAAAGTAGGAGCCAAGGTGAAAGGGCTCCTTTTGTTGAATAAACACCTTTGCGTTTTTGTGGCGTTGAATTTAACAAGATTGCTATTGCCCCATACGGAGACCGCCTCTAGCTTGTCATTCAACCGCTGCACCATGGCTTCTCTTTCAACCTGTACTTGATCTCTACTGGCCCGTGTACTCGGCAGATATCTTTCTACAACTGTGCTGTCGTCTGCGTACCCATAGATACCAGGCTTTAGTAGATCGTTAATGTGCAGCAGGAAGAGAGTTGCAGAAAGAACGGACCCCTGAGGTACTCCGGAATTTATTGTCAAGGCTTCCGAGGAACATCCGTTAACAACTACTCGGAGGGATCTCTGGTTCAGGAAGTCCGTGACCCAGACGACCAGACCAGGAGATATACCGTACGCTCAAAACTTGCTTATAAGGCTCGCATGCCAGACCCTGTGAAATGCCTTCGAGACGTCTAGAGAGACGGCGACCGCTTCTCCATTCTTCTCTAAAGCCTCGCCTAAAACGTGTGTATGCACACTAGACCGTACTGTCGGTCACTGAGGAGATCGTTACCTTCTAGGTACGCTAAAAGGCGCGAGTTCAATACACGCTCCATAATCTTGCAGAGTATGGAGGTGATTGAAATCGATCTGTAATTGGCAGGATCAGCACGGCTACCTTTTTTGGGCACTGGCTGCACGTTAGCAAGCATCCAGGATTTCCGCACTATTCTAGTCCTAAAAGAGAGGCGATATAGACGTGTTAATACAGGAGTCAACTCAGCTGCACATGTTTTTAGTAGAATGGCTGGTATACCATCCGGACCACTGACTTTATTCACATCTAGACGACACAATACTTTCCATACCTCTTTGTTAGTGATGCAGATTTCAGGCATAGAAATTCCGCAGTGAGGAAGATGTGCTAGGGTAGCATTGCCAGTGTCTAAGTGCCGGTGAGAATTATTAGCAAAAAGAGAAGCAAATAAATTTGCTTTCTCTTTCGCTCCATGAGCCAGAGATCCATCTGGTTTCAGCAGAGGTGGCAGTGAGGTTCGGCAGAAATTCGACTCGATCGCTATGGCAAGGGACCGGAAAGCTCGACTGCCTGATGGCAGGACTGAAAGCTTTACGCCAACCTTAGCGATACGACCGAGACGAACCCTGCGTAAAGCTTTTTTATAGAACTTAGCAGCTTGTTTAAAGGCTCTCTTCTTGGAACTTACATCCGGAGCTTTGTTGTTTCGAGCATCAACACAAGTAACATATGCCAAATGTTTTTGCTTTTCAGCATGTCCACATTCGGCATTGAACCATGGGCGAGCTTTGCACCGATAGGTACATCAGCAAAAGGAATGAAATACTCCATCGCCTGATGTACCACATCAGTTATAGAATCCGCGCAACTCAACGGGTCCTCGGAAGAGAAGCAAATTTGCGGCCAAGGATAAGATGCAAAGAAGTGCCGCATCTCATCCCAATCTGCTGACTTGTATTTCCAAATTCGCCTAACACCATGGAAGTCTAAGTCCGGCTGGGAATAAGTTAATACAGATTTCACCAGACAGTGATCGGAGGTTCCCAAGGGGGAGGAAACCTCTAAACGATATCTGTCTGGATCAGTTGTTAGCAGAAGGTCCAGGCAGTTGGCTGTATGTGACTCCACATCAGGCACCCTTGTCGCTTGCCTCACCGGCTGAAAGAGGTCCAAGGACAACGCAAAGTTCCGCGCCTCTCTTCCAGCGTGGTCTGTCCTCTGGTACAGGAACAGCCAGTCCTGATGACAGGCATTACAGGCCCCGAAAAAGAGGAGCTGCGCTAAAGGGTACCGATGCAGAGTCATATCAGCAGCCTCACTGAGATACTCAAATAATCTGGTTGTCTTCTGATCAACGCTGTGCGAACAGTAAACACAGTCGATATAGAAATAAAACTTCAGAAAATTTATAATCATTTAATAAATGATTTCTATAAGGTACATATTTATATGCATCTTAATTCATAATATACTTATTGAAATATATAATAGATAAATAATGTTTAATGAACATAGCTTGCGGTAGATATACTGCATTTGTAGATAAGTATATATTATAATGAGAGCTAAATATATGTTTATATATTTAATATGAAGAAAAAAATAACAATAACAGATTAATAAAATTATTTGCACTAAAACTTATAACGGCCAAATATTAGTTATAATTTTTTTTATCAGTAAAAAAAATACTATCAACTTGTTTTAATTTACACAAACTATGAACAAAAGTACATTAGAACTAAGTTTTAATATCGTCATATAGCTCGTTTAAAACATAACAAATCATAAACACATTCAGGATACAAGTTCGACTCCTGTCTGTTGATGAATTTTATATTTAACTATCAATAATACCATATTGAGTTGTTTCTAGAAAGTGGTTGTTAAATATTAAAGTAATGCCAGTACGTAGAGTGTTTTAATGGACGCAACACGATTGCTAAATATATTTAAATATTATAGATATTATATATAAGGTACTAAAATAAAGTAATGATTTAAATTAGTGATCAATTTATTATTTAACTGAACATAAAATAAAATAATTATTTATTTTGTCATTTTACAAATAACCTTAACATTACAATATCATGTAAAATACCGTCATGTTGAAAGAAGAGCTCCATACTTATAAATGAATATAAAGAATAAATAAATACCTGCCAGATATTAAAAAATATCAGATTTTAATATCAATACAATTATAATAATCTCAATAAAAGGTACAATTAAATGCTTAAATTATAAAATGATTTAATTTGAATCATTTTATGATCGGTGGTTACAGTTATTATATTTTATATCGTTGTATTTGATAATATAACTACGGGTCTTAGTTTATATACACAATGCGGGTTCACCTAATTGTTATAAAGGCAAATGTTTCTCTTTAATATCTAAATGTGCGGTGTACGTTAGCTAAATAATAGTTTAGAGTTGTTTAGAGTCAATAAAATTATAAAAATGTTTTTATCCTAACTTAAAAGTGCAAAACTCATTAACCAATACATTTAATAATAATAATGACAGTTAAAATGAGATAATTTTCGAACAGGATTGTGAATCTGGCTCACTGAAGTAAAATGTAGTTTAAACAGTACACGGATGACCTTCATGAAGCCGAAATAAGTTTTGAAATAAATGCATAAGATATTAATACCGGTCTTAATCTACACATTTGTATAGAACAATATATAATTTTATTATAAAATAAAAAAAAACAATCTGAAAATTACAAAAGTCATTGAAAAAAAGAAAGAAAAGTAAAGCTCTTTCAGATCATTATTTATATATAATAAATAATTAATACATTGTTTATGGACCCACAACTTGAAATAATAAAAAAAACGCAAAATCTGTCATTAAATTTAAATTGTTTATCTTATTAATCTAAGTAAAACAGACACTGAGATGACTAATATAACATTTTGAATGGATACATTAAAATCATAATATTAGTCAAAAAACCAACCATATTGTATAATTCGTCTATCTTCATATTAGAATATTGAAGCTGCTTTAAATAAAAAAGTCATCAGGTTCAATGACCTGTGGGTTATTTATTGTTTTAAATACCCTAATTATGATTATAAATACGTATCAACTAAACTTTGGTTCAGAACAGATGATGAGACAGATCGACAGTACGTATGTAAATAATTTTCTTATATATATATTAAAGCTGTACATAACTGAGGCGTATCTTACAGATAGATGAGTCGTCGTCGAGTTGATATATTTATCAAAACAATATGAATAAAGCCTAACTAAGTTATACTAAGCATGTCTGTGTGTGTGTGTGTGTCTGTGTGTGTGTGTGTGTGTGTTTCTGTGTGTGTGTGTGTGTGTATGTGTGTGCAAGCGTGTGTGTTCAGACGGAGGTGCCGACGTGTCTGTCCGTGTCGAGCGAGTCGTCCTCGGGGCTGGCGAGGTCGGCCCGCAGCCTCACTCCTCGTCCCGTCAGCGTCCACCTGCAGGCTGCTCGCTCAGCGCCAGGGGATATCCTGGATTATAGGATATACATATATAAAAGCAAAGATTTTTCAACACAGGTAGGAATGGAACCTGGGATCTTTGGAAGTACGACTTCATAATTAAGCATTATATTCTACATATAATAGTTTCTATGGAGATGGAGAATTTTTAAAGGTTTCTTTCTTACAAACGCGATAGCTCAGTTGGCAGAGCGACGGAGTTGGACTCCCAGAGGTTCGCAAGTTCAAGTCCTGGGTGTGTGTAAGTTCTCAGATAAATAATGTGTGTATGTACGTACCTGCAGGCTGGTGCGTCGTCATCTGGAGTGTCCGAGCCGCTGGTGTCGCTGGTTGCGCTGCCACCGCCGCGGTAACGCTCCACGCCGTCTGGACCCGCAGCAATTGTGAACATTTTGATACTTGCTTACTATACTTACTATATTCAAGTGAGCTCTTTGAGATTTAAATATTCAACAATAACAACAGTGACGACGTCAATATATATTAAATTATTTGTGTTTTTTCTGAAATATATATTTCCTAGGACAATAGTCTATATTCAAAGAATACACAAATATTTTAATTTGAAGGACGCGTTTACAGTTTTGCCGAAAACCATTAACTTTTTGGTACATATTTCCAAAAAATATATTAAATATTATAGCTTTTAATATTAATGAAACGATTTTCTATCAATTTTTCTTCTTCAAAAAATACCTTGGGTGAGAAAACATACTCAACTACAACCCTGTGAAGAACAAAATTATCAATACTTTACAAAATATGTTAAAAAATTATAATAATATAATTTCTATTTTTTTCATCTTTGTAGTTAACACATGAGTCTTAGCTTACTGTAATAAGGTTTATTTTACTGGCATTTTTGTTATTCTTTATAACATATATTTCTAACATTCAACACACCAGCTCAGTCGGTCTAAGACCGTTGTCTTGAGTGGTTCTGTATCTCGTATCTCTTTGAGGCTAAATTTCAGTTGATAAAGATCGCTGTACGAATACAAAATATTTTATAAAACTTAACTTGATACTTTACAGTTTATACAATATTCTGTATTCTCGACTAGATAAATTATAAATCAAAATTGTTTCATGAAGCCATTATTTGGCGACTATACATGCATATGTGTGCGTAGTCAATGTAGTGATATGATCTGCGACCTCTCTGTTTCGTAAACGCGTCCTTAAGTAGCGAAACATTTTTCAAGCCGCTATTTAAGGAGTTATTATAATGTCTGTACCTCTCCTGTCATCACAGTCTGGAGCGTCTTCGAGAGTCTTGAGGATCTCTATACAGAGCTCTGAGTCTAGCGGTATAGGATTGTCCGACTCTCTGAAAAATAATATAATGCTTACAAATAAACACACATTGAAGATAGCGGTTGGGTTTATACTCTAGTCTGAAGTCGTTTTCAAACGTTAATAATAATTTATTGAAATAGTCAATAGTAAGTTTATTTTATTAATCATAAGTATGAAGAGATGACGGTGTTTTTCAATGACAGCTATAATGATTCTAATATGACAGGAACTGATATTTTTGTAAATATATAATACATTACTGGTAATGTATTATATATTTACAAAAATATCAGTGTCTAAATAAAAATGTCTACAATGAATGTGAAATATGTTTGTGTGCGTGTATGGGTGTGTGTGAGAAGTCTCAATAGAAGACTTCCCTAGAGAAGTCTCAATAGAAGACAGGTATCTAATCAACGTTTCCCAAGAGTCCTGCACGGCTGGATTATTCGGTACTGTCATCAGCATAACAGTGAATGTTGGATGAAAACAATATATCACTAACATACCGCAGGAACAATGTTGTAGATAGCACGCAGCCCTGAGGAACACCAGCGTTCACAGGCTTGGCGCTCGAACAAACCTGTCGAGAACGACTTTTGTGCTCCGCCCAGTGGGATGGCTGGTTATCAACTTGCATAAGCCCAGAGGAGTAGCTTCGAAAGAAGCGCCATGTGCTTTACACGACCGAAAACATTCGCAATATCCAGACTAACTTCCAGGCCATCCGCCGCTCAATCTAGGAGTGATACTCCTAGATTGAGCGGGTCAGGGAGCTAGCCTCTACCCCGACCTGCTCCAAAGGGGTATAGGGGGTTTAGCAGGTAGCCTTAAAAAATGGCAGCGTCATCTATGTGTATGTGTATGTGTGTGAGTGATGTGTCTGAGTGTATATACACTCAGCACGGTATATACCTGTTGTGTAGTACGAGTGCGACGGCAGCAGGTGGCGGCAGCGGCGGCAATGCGGGAGCGCGCGGACTGAACGACGACACCTCCAGAGACGGAGCGGGCACGCGGGGGGCCGGAGTCCCGCTCCACTCACCCCACACTCCTGGGGGAATCACACTCGTTACTACTACTCGTTAGTCGTGTATTTGATATAGCTGAACGAGTATGTCACCGGGCGCGGGTCCCCAGTCGTCCCTCTCGGCCAGCACGTCGGGCGGCGCGTGGTCGCGGGCGTCGCGCCCCCAGCGCCCCGCGCCCGCGCCCGCCTCCAGCGACACGCGCGCCTCGCTCTCCTCCAGCGCCACCAGGATCTCCGCGTCGAACACCTGCACACGGGTCTCTGTAGCACTGGACTCATGCCCGGTACCAGCCTCACACAGAAGAGCGTCAAGTGTCATAGTTAAGTTTTTTATAGTTAATAAGAGAGCAAGATACAAATACTCTTACTATTTTCCCTCAGTATGTTCAGTTTCACCATAATTTCATAATTTTTTCTAACGTTTCGATAGCTCAGATTCGTAGTTAAGCTCAGAATGTTTTCGCTCTATGAACGTCAAAACAAGGTGCCTAACTGCAAAAACTTGAGGCATTGAACATCAGCAGAATTTCTCTTAGAGACTTAAAACCAGGCAATAATTATTTCGAACTCTAAAAATCGTGCACTCAATATGTGGTGTTCAAGAAGTGTCTAACTACACACCAAGATACTGAATATTTAAAAAAAGAAACCATTAGAGCTTTTGACACAATTATGAATACGAAGAGTAAGAGAATCCTATAGATAAATGTTTAATAAGCTATTTTGAGACAGTGGCTAAGACTATTTCGGTTCGTGCTACAAGTTTCAGACCAAGTTTTGTTTGAGATTATTAACGCTGTATCATTTCCATACATTATCATTGTACACATGTCCGACGTTAAAACACACAGTTCGTTCACATAAGTTAGAAAGAGAGTAGGGCCAAAGACACTGCCTTGTGAGACACCAAACATCATTTCCTCCTCAACACTGACACAAAGTAGTTTCTTTCAGTAAATTGAAAGCAACACCGGACATTGTTATATTAATCACTGTTAATAAGTAATGCGGTAACAGACACTGTCAAATGCTACACATACAGAAATAGTAATGTCGAGAAAAATACATCTTAATGTTTTCGTCAAGATCGAGAACGGCGTCTTCAGTCTATCTACGTGTTCTGAAACCGATACGATGTTAAACTGTTTTAAATAACATTGTACTACACCTATCGGTGGCGTTTCTTCGGTTGATAGAATTTAATGAACGAAATGTATTTATCAATATTAGAGTATGTTATTTTAGTCTGGTGTATTTAAAACGTAATCCAAGCCATGTAACTTGTAACATGAAGTATTATGAAAGTGCACCTCCACCAGCATGTTGGCGGCCAGCGCGTGCCAGTCCGCGGGCTCCAGGCCCCTGGTCGTCCACCAGTCGTCGGCGCGGGACGCCACCTCGCCCATCACACGAGACAACTCCACCGCCGACAGGTGTACTGCTTTCTATACAGAATAATCAAAAATATTATATATACTTTAGTAGCAGACTATTTATTAGAGGTTGGTTATCATTTTTGTATATTTAGTAGCTATCCTACTTCCTCTGTCTGAATTATTTACGGTTGAGAGTTTTATCAAAAGTTTTGACAACCCTGCGGCCGGGCTACCGACAACTCTCCTTGGCGATGTATAGTCAAATTTCCGCCACTTTACGGATAAGTTGTGTGGTTTGTTTACTGTTATGTTATATAATAATATATACTGTTAACATATTGTTTTAAAACTTAAATAAACGAAAAAAATATATTATATTTATATTTACCCGGCTGTATTCACGCAGAAATTAAATCGGAATGTGCCCGACTAGTTTCGCGGCGTGTCAGTGTTCGCGCCGCGAGTCCGCCACGCTCAGAGCTCATGATTAAGGACCCCGAATGGGTTCGAAACTAGTCGGGCACATTCCGATTTAATTTCTACGTGAATACAGCCGGGTTAATATAAATATAATAGTCATGGTTCACTAAAGTTTAAATAGAGAAATAAATATATCTAAATATAAACACACCCTTAGGTCCTGTGCCTGCATCCGTACTCTGGCCCGCGCCGCGTCGCTGAGCCCCAGAGAGAGCTCTCGACGACGGGTTGAGACTTTCTCTCTTAGCGAGAATACTAACTCGCTGCACTCTTTCTCAAGCTGCTTGTATGAACCAGTCTGCGAATATAATTAATATAACATGTAATATTTAATATATATATATATATATATTACAGATATGATAGTGTACCTTAGCGATCTGGACAGAGAAAGGTCCGAAGCACGCGTCCACGAAGTGAGCGTAGTCTCTGAGCGGTCGTTCAATGGCCGCCTCCAGTTCCGTGGCCCAGGTGCTGAGTACCTCCAGCTCCCCGCGCGCGCACACCGCCGCCAGCGCTTGGGCAGCCCTGGTGACGCGTTGGTTCGTTATAAAATGTACAAATGAATGACTTTGCAATGTATGCACGTGATCAGGCGGTCTATAGGCTAGGGGGGGCTGGTCGGAGCGCTCACGTGATCTGGTAGGACGCGTGTGTCAGCAGCGCAGGCCCAGCCACGCGGCGGCAGAAGCGCGAGTCGTGCGCCGGCACTCTTGCACCCCGCACCAGCAGCGCGCGCCACGACACCGCCTCCCACGCACCACGCAGCAGCCACCAGCTCACACCACCTGCGGAGGAGGGGGCGGGGGAGGGTCACAGATTAAAAATGTTTTTTATAACAAATGGATAAATGAGAGGTATACAATATATTATTGATACACCGACACTGCGTTAGAGACCTATAACAACATCTTTATGATCTGAGCCTTTGTTTTACAATTATATTATTTATTTACTGTTTATATTTGATCAGTGCAGTCTTTACTTACAATAAAACAATTGAAATTCTAAAAAGAACATGTAAAAAATATACTTACAGATTAGTAGAATGAGAGCGGTGAGTGGACATAAGAAGACGGCCACTATGAATGCGAGCACCGGCTGGAGCACGCCCAGTACACCGACGCGCCATATCAGGACTTCGAACAACACAAACCATCTGGAACAAACATCTCATATATAACATTCTATATAATGTATGGAATGGTGTATACTTTTAGTTTCCACATGTTGTATAACATATTTTCTAAACTTTTATATTTATTTTTATGTTGTCTATTACCATCTTTAGCGTTCAATTTATTTTAAATTGTAAAAAATATAAAATGATCAGGAATCGTAGACGCATTTATTACTTTTTCATTGTTTATTCATTTAATATATTATATGTGGCTAGGACTAGTACTGACCGGTTGAGCCGCGGCGGGTCTGGGCAGTCCAGGTCGTAGACGAGTGCGTTGACCCCGTGCAGCAGCGCTGCCAGCGGCGGCGTCCACAGCGGCACGCTGGCCGCGGCCGCCAGCGACAGCAGGCTGACCGCCAGCGCCGCCAGAGGGAACACCAGCACCAGCGCCAGCGACCCGCACCCGCCCACCACGCCATAGTTCCATATGCGATTCGCCTGCCTGCTCATACCCTTCCCCAGGAGTCCTGGGAAATAATCACATTTTGCAATATTTCTCAGGTTTATTGCTGAAATTATATATACATATATATATTTAAATTACCCGTGTCAGGTTCAGTCTCGAACCGAGTTCTCTCCTTGGACACGTGCCTCCAGAGCTTGAGCAATTTTGACCACATTGTTTGCGTTTCGCTGCTGCGTTTTGGAAATAACGTTCCGTTCACCTTCAACATTTGAATTATCAATCACTTCCATATATAATAACTTTAAAACTACTAAATACACTTACTGTACTGATCAAAATATACATCT
The DNA here is from genome assembly GCA_963555665.1 of Dircenna loreta. Classification (NCBI taxonomy): domain Eukaryota; kingdom Metazoa; phylum Arthropoda; class Insecta; order Lepidoptera; family Nymphalidae; genus Dircenna; species Dircenna loreta. Next base: position 871,213 of record OY743097.1, on the reverse strand, counting down.
AATATTATCTGTGTAAAATATAAATTAAGTAGAAAAAAAAATCATTTCTTTAAGTATTCTACCATATATATGACATATATACACAGACACCTTCCTTAAAAGAAAGCACCCAAACCTGAGACAGTTCAAGATCAGGCACGAATGGCTTCACACTGACTAATGTACGGAGTGACAGCGGAGAACACCAGGGAACAAGCACACCCAACACAAACATCATGTTCCAGGTCCAGCACCAGATCCTGGGAATTTGTATGGTTTATATGAGGGTCTGCTGATATATATTAGTACTAATGCTGGATTAATTGAATGACTCCACAAAAATATGATTTAAGCATCCCAAGCTTTTGCGTGATCATACCTGTGAGCCAGATTGAGCAGCCTCCAAAAAGGCCACCTCGTGGTTGTCGTCCTGATCTTCTCCCTGTGAGCCAGGAACACTGGTTGTGAAGGATCCGAGCGTGGGGTGACAATGTTGGTAGCCCGACCGCTGATGACTGTAGGGATGCGCTCCGAGCGACCACGGAAATGACGTATGATGGTCCAGTTGTATGGAAGCCAGATCCTAGTTGCCCACGTGAACTCACGAGTTGGTGCCTTTGCAGCACGCAGTTCCTAAATTTAAAAAAAATGTTATTTGGTACTGTTTCTCTCGACAACGAACCGCCCAAACTATAGGACGATAAAAAAAAAAGAAAAAAGAAATTGTTCGAATCTGTAACGTCTTAGAAGTTGTTGTCAATAGCTAGATCTTTGATCAATTTAACATACGACTTTTTTTTAATATATTAAAATATTGTTATTTGGTAGTTTGCGGCGACACGGTCTGCGAGAAAGATCTCAACAAGCATTGGCAATGTCTTCATCGATTTATTTAATACATATCGGTTTTATATTTAATTTATTAATTAAATTGTATGAACCGTGAAAATATTTTAATAAACCAGACTAATTATACCTGGAGGTCGGCATGTACTAAAAGACACTGTATTTATGAGTCACTGTACACAGACTCACTGACCTTCATGAGCAGCGGCTCCCGGTCCCTGAGGAAGGCGAGGTCCCTGAGCAGGAAGTATCTGTGCTGGTGCAGCTTGGCGGCCAGCAGGTCGCGGGCGGCGTCCTCGCGCGGCGTCCAGCGCAGGTCGGCGGAGAGGCGGGCGGCCGCGGCGGCCAGGCGCTCCCGCCGCCACGCGCTGGCCAGCCACAGCACGGGCTGCCCGGCCGCCAGCCGCGCCGCCGCGCTCGCCAGCCCCGCCTCCAGCTTGCGGCGGACGCCCTCCTCGGCTCTGGGGAGTTGTTTTTTTAAAACGACTTCAATGCTGAAGTTGAATATATATTTTTTTAAATCTACACACCAGGTTAATTATTCAAAAAAATATTTTTTCTTGAACACTATCGTACAGTTATATGACAATTGTTTAAACACTCAAACTATAAAAAGGACTTCGTTTAAACAAAATGAAAAATAAAATTAAGCTAAAAAATTATATAAATATACAAAATTCATAAAATATATAAAATACACTAAAATAGCTTAAAAATGTAACATAAAACCACTCAGCTTTTATTCAAAAAAAATCCCTACACTGATTTTCAGTGTCTTTTAGTGATTCGATGGTTGTCAAGACAGTGATGAAGTCGTGTCTTGAGTCAACTGTACCTGTTAACTATGACAGCTGCTCGGAGCTGAGACGCCAGCAGCTCTGGCACCATGGGACCCAAAGCCGCCAGCTGTTCACAGCTGAGTACAGCGTTACACACACGGGTCACGTACTCCTTCATGGCGGCTGCACTCACCTCCTACAAATTAAGTATTACTTAAATAAATCAAAGTTATAAATGTGAAAGGGTAAGTTAGATTTGGTGTTTTTTAGTTCCAGGTGGTGGAATACGTATCCCATCACCTGGATTCATTATCCAGTATGGCGGGTGAATTAAGTGCTGTAAATAAAATTTTACACGATAATCGCTGATAAAATCGTGAAGATATACAATCCTACCCGCGGTTTCGTCTCCAGGAGACAACCAGACATACTGGTTTTAGTGTGTAATATTAAAAATGGCGGTATTTACCATGCTACCGAGATTCTATATACAAATCTTGACATTTTAGCACAAAAGAAAAACGATACCAATGCGATATTTTAAAGATGAAAAAAACATAAACAAGAAAAATACACGACGGGACGATTGACGGACAAATACATGTTTATAAATAATGGAAAATTGTAAAGTATATTGATATAGCCATGCCTCCTCTATATCTTTGATAGGCATCTTCTGGCTGGCCAGTAGAGCAGCTTTACGCTCCCGGAAGTGCAGGAACCAGCCTCGAGACTCCCGCTCCAGGATGGTCTGCAGAGGAGAGGCGGCGCGCCGGAGGAGGTCTCTCCGGTACAGGCGGAGGTCCACCTGGAAAGCGTGTCAATAGCGAGTGTGAGCTAACCAGTAATACTATGAATAAAAAAATAATGATATTCCAGAATATCTACGGACCTACACTTCAGAACAGTGCAATTATAGGTTATTTTTTCATAAATGTAATGTATACGTATTTGTAAATTATTTTTCTACTTTGATTTTTGCTGGCTAGGACTTTTGACTTGACTTTGACTTAAGTTGACTATGACCTTGACTTGAGTTGACCTTGACTTGACTTTAGATGGCTTTGATTGGATTTTAGTTGACTATGGCTTTGACTTGATTTTATTCGAGTATGAGTTAGAGTACGAGTGTGAGTTGAGTTGACCTGCGTCCTCTGCGGCGTGGTGTAGAGGCAGGGCACGCGCGGCGACGGGCGCGGCGCCTCCCGCGCGTCCGCCTTCTCCGCCGCCGCGCGCCGCATGCCGCGACACACCCACGCCGCCAGGGACGAGATGTCCTCCTGCTCCTCCGGCTGCCGACACACACACACACACACGACATTAATAACGACAAACAAATATATATTTTAGTAGGTTTGACATTTCTTGCATAGTGTTATTTTTATACTTTCACCTTAACTGTACACTGTAACTGTACAACATGGCCACCGTGTTACTCGTTGTGAAAACACGAAGCCAAAGTTTCATTGAAATTGGTTGAGTAATCTCTGCACGTACATACGAGTACATACCCATAGACAATTATAAAAACCTTATTCGTCTAGTTTTGACGCAATGAAAGTTTGAGTTATATTAATTGATATGTCTGTACCTTACAGATGAGCTCGGCCACCAAGTAACGCGACCGTTCCTCTCGTATCTTCTTCTCAAGGTCGCGCGCTTCCAGAGAGGGCAAGCCGAAGATGAGATCAATGAGACTGAAAAGACGTTATTACTTAATTAAATAAAGAATACAGTGAAGGTCATTCCGACAGATTAATTAAAACCTTAAATTTCGGACAGAAATATTTATTGCCACTAAGGAAACTTAAATAGAACACATTAAGAGCTTAGGAGCTACTTACATTTTAATAATTTATATATAAATAATATAATAAACAACGTGATACAAAATTAAAACAATACTTTTACAAAAATTGAAATAGATGTAAGTTACAATGTATATTCAAGACTAACTTAACAAACACTTCTAGGATGGTTGCTCGGTGCGTTGTTACAAAATTGCATTAAAAAATACTTCAGTACACATATACGTTAAAAAAAGCAATTAGTACCTTATATTATAGACTATACAAATAATATGAAAATAACAAAATCCCAAAAAAAAGGAAACTAATGTAAAAATAAACAAAATAACACAAAACATAAACAAATTTAATATCAATTCAATTACAATATACAAGTATTTAATAACCATCTGTCTTTATTTGTGTATATATTTAATAATAAATATATTTACCGTTGAAATCCTTCCACAAGGGCCTTGGCTCCAGCGATGAGAGACAGTGGCTCATCTCTCAGCAGCCTGTCCCTTGATACAACCACTATCAAGGCCACAGCCCTGGCTACATGGCAGTAGAGCTCCTCCCTCGCCCGCGCCCGGCCCCTCTGCAGCCACCCGGCCACCCGCCACACATGGGTCTGACCAGGGAAGTGACGGGATGGCACCTCGAACTCGCTAAGTATGAAAAATATAATATTGTACTCTACGTTTGAAAATATCTATTAACATATCAACTGAATATCAACACGGGCAAGGATTCGAACCCGCGAGCTCTGGAAAAGTGTCCCGTCACTTTGACGTTTGAGCTACCGTATCAATTTATATTACATGGATGCTCATAAACACAGAAATATGTAGCGCAATTGGTAGTTCGACGGAACCGTTTTCTAGGTCACAGGTTCGAATCAATAACGGTATCAATTAATTTTTCATTCTATATTTATTTAAAATTTACTAAATATATATATGTAATTGATAAACAAATGTGATGTTTTTTTTTTATGTGGTTTATATTTCAATATAAGTATGGAAAGTTTCAAGTATATTATTTATCTGTAATTCCTGATGATATTTAAGTTTTAACACGTGTATGTGCCATGTGGAAATATTTCAGTGTAAAGTTTGTGCAACTCAGATTATCTATTATATAGGTGACTATTTTTAAGACAAGAATAATATATTTTTTAACAAACACAACATAAAACAAACAATGTTTTGTCTTTTTTTATTTAAAAATCTTCACAATAAAAATAATGTAAAGCTATTTTTATATAATTTAGAATAAGGTAATAGAAAGTAAAAAACAATAAAATTTTTGTCTTATATTTATATCAGGTATTTTATCATTCTAAAAACGTAATTCTTATTAATAAATATAAGGGTTATAAATTATCTTAATTATCTATTTATCTATATCATGCTAATAATTTATGGTTTTTGAGGAAACTATCATATATGCAAGGGATAGGAATATACCAACATACATAGACATACATATTCAAACACGGTATTAGGGCTGCCTCTAAGCACACATATGGATGAAGTATGGTCATGCTATACACTGAGGGTTGACAATGATGCCAATTTTATAATTTTTAAATATATATTTACATATTGGCAACAATGTATTTTATGAATTATAAGCATACACATAAATAAACATTACATAAGACCAGGGTGACATACCCCCATTCACGAATGGATTCCAATTGTTTAGTATTTAACCTCCTCGGCTTATATATATTGTCCTTGTGCAAGCTTATGAGAAAAAAATATATATAAAAACTATATGAAGGCTAATTAGATGAATATCTAAAAAGCACAGCCTAGTTTATTTTAAGAAAAATAAAAAAAAAGTAATTGTTAATTAAACACTGAATATTTTATTTATTTTACCTGAATGATATTAATATACTTATAAATATATTAACGAGATATCTAATATGAAATTTGATTAAGCCAATGCATGGGTATGTTAGTGCTGTGACCAAAATATGATTTATATAATAATAAATATATATTTTTAATATCAAATAATCCTTAAATTTTTTCCCGCTGCATTCACGTCATTTATATCGGAATTTGACTGACTAGTTTCAAACACATTTGGGGTTCTTACTCAAGTCAGTCCCGATTGAATTAGGTGGGAGGGTACCAAAAATTCTATGCACATAATCCCTGGCCTAGCGATCCATCACACAGGTTAATTCCTAGATTCGTTATTATTATTAAAAGATGAGTACAGCCAGATAAATATACATATAATATTCGTCATAGATCACGAAAGTTTATATAACTTAGACACATTATTATATTTGGGCAGATCTAAAATTGAAAGTATATTTTTAAAGGCAATTAAAACACTAACATGTGTTATAGTGAGCAAGTGGTAATTAAAATTAACGAGCTCATAGGATGTAGGGCCCAAAGCATAATTTAGTAAGCCTTTGTATTACCACTCAAAGTACTTAAAATGTACGGACACACTCTGTCCTTTTATGTATTATGTGTCCTTAACTAGGGCAAGTTATGGCAGGGTTGATGAACTTCTATGCGATCTTGTTTGGCTTTTAGGAATATATAAATGTATATATAGTATGCTGTATATTGTATATAATGTAATGATTATTGAAACAAAATAAAACGACATATATTATCTGGTTTAGCTTTAATGAAGATATATATATAAACATATATAAATATATTTATCATTATATGTTTAATGAGATATAAAGATCTAATCTTAAGACAGAATTAAATTATATAATTAAATATAATTTTAAGTCTTATAAGAATGAAACTACTGATATTATAATGTTCTTTTTATGAATATCAAACTCACCCTTTCTCTCTAATTGCATGAAGCTGCTTAGGTGTTAAGGGATGAGGCTCAACGCCAGCATCAAGAGCTGCAGCATCTAACTCATCACAAGGTGGTGCTATGATAATATCTGATGGTCGGTTGTCAGGGCCAGTGAATCTCGATGGTGGTAGCACTAAAATTGATCAATTTATAATTACTAATTTGTTTTATATTTGTATATAAATACAATTGTAAGATATGTATGGGTTATGTATGTTTAAATGTGTCTATAACATGATATAATGAAAATAAATTAATATGAACTTCACATTTTGTAGGTCAAAACTAATTTACCATTGAAGCATATTTTCACTATCTAACCCATGACCAATTATAAAACAATATAATTTATTGTACCAATAGGAAACGTCTTCCAGTGATAAAGGAAGTCTTCAGCAACTTGTTTTATGTTATTTACAAGCTGCTCAACTTCAGGGGGAGCCCCAACCAGCTGCACGTCGAAGCGCAGAGGTTCGCGCTCTGGTCCAGGCGTCTCCAGCAGAAGAGAGTTGGGACGAGACGCGCGTTCGCCCTCCCCAGACATCGCAACAATTACTTTTGACCACTTCCAATAATCACATAATAAGTGCGGTGGGCGCTGTGGGCGGAGATATGACGCTGAGTACTTATTTTTTTATTATTTACATTCATTTGATCAATTTAGTGCAACGATCGTGAGAACTAAACGATTCATTCTTTTCTTTCAAATCTTTGCTGGGACCCAGTCTTTGCTCTCTTATATTACAACTAAATATAATCATGATGGTAAATTAAAACATTTAAATTTCGGACTCATGCGTACTTATAAACGACAATCTAATATTATTATCAGAAAATTACTGTCGCGAAATGCGAAATGAAAATAATTATGAATTTATCTAGATAGCGAGAAGTTTCTCTTTGTACTCTGTTATTGACGATGTCAAATATATTTCACTTCGTATGGTCTGTACTGTGTTAACTGTTTAATAACGATATGCCGAGTACGGCTTGACTCGAGTCAGACTCGATTCCTGCTGTCTCTGTCGAACTCGCCTACTCGAGTACCAATAAGTTTTGACTCGAGTACGCCGGACTCGAGTCAGGAAGAATCGGTTTGTACTCGTTGACTCGATTCTGTTATGCGAGTCCTACTAACTCTAGTATGTGAGTTAGGTTGACTCGTTCATACTCAATCATTCTATACTTAAGCAATGAAGTAACACACTATTATACTAGTTTGAACCTGAAACTTTTTTTAATTTCTATATTTTGTATCAATAAGCTGTTACTGTAAGTTGATATTATCATTATTTATTAATCAATCATTATATTAGAAACAATCCTTAGGTGTATGGAAGTGTTTCGAGAAATTATGCAACCAAAGCCGTAATAGATTAAAATCCAAGGTTGATCAAAATAGTAATTTTGAATAGTTACTTCAAATAATTTTTTATCAATATTTTCAGACTAGAGTCCTAGACTTGAATTTCTAGACTCTAGTCAATACTCGATACTTCTGAACTTGAATCGCGGAATTGAATCAGAATTCGAGTACTGTATAAATTGACTCGAATCGACTCGATCCACCAAAATAGTTACTCGGTACATCACTACTGTGTAATATTTTATAGAGTGCACTATTTTATGTCTGCAAGAAATAAACAACGTGGAGGTAAGAAGTATCAACGTACAGGGGGCTAATTTTATAACTGTAATTCCTTAAGTCGCCACAACAGCGACAATTTATGAAGTCTTATAACTTTTTTTTTATTGTTACGCTTTTTTATTCAGCCCTCTACCGGAAACCGTCCTTTCCCAGAGGTCACAGGTTCGAATCCTTTTATATTTATTTCAATTTAAAAATATGATGTTTAGGAAAATACAAAAGTAAATTATCAATACAAATAGTACAATTTTTTTTTTGTAAATTATGTTGAAAAGGAATCATTCAGTATGAATAAAACCTTAATTGTTTATTTATTTATTTATTCAACAAAAGAAAAGAACTGAAAATGGAACTGTGCTAAAATATTATTTGACTCTAATTTTCTATAAGATTTTTGGAGCAAGATTTTGAATTCCTGAAGTTTGATCAAGTTTTTTTGAATAATTTGACAAATTATTTTAAACAAACTTTTTATACTTTTTTTATTTTATCAATTTATTGATTTTCAACGGACACTTTACCAGTTTTTAGTATTTCAAATGGCACAAGTAATTAGCTCCATATTTGCTGGTACTCCTTTTCGCTACCTAAATCATATATGGTAACGACAACTGACAAATGTCGTTCAATCAATAAAATGAAGTTTGAAGTTTTTTTGTGAATTACGGAAAACTTTCCTATAAAATTAGTTTTCATGTGTGTATGTTATTTATGTACGGACCTCTCTATGTTACATAACTGATAACTATTGAAATCATACACTATACGATGATTATTAATTATAATTTTGTTAATAAATTAAAAGGTTTTAGTCATTTAATAAATCAAACTCGGTATGTATTATTTTAAAAACTTTGTTATCTAAATTTGATAAGATTTGATACGAGTTGACATATATTTGTTGCAGATTGTTGTCATGTACAAATCCCGGATACTCTCTGGAGCACGTTTTTACAGGAGAGAAAGATAGATTTAATGGTATCACAATAGATTCTACGAAGTATAGATCGACCCCAGATGTTTTTACTGAGACGTTACTAAGTATGTTATTATTGACAGATATGAATATTGAACAACTAGTTAAATAGAACTATAAGTATATTAAATTTAATTAAAATTTAAAAAAAAAATCAGCTTACATCAAATTGGAATTTCGTATTAAACATTTAAATGTAACCAGATTTAACGGCAATCGGGTAAAAATAATACTAAAAATCTAAGAACATAGTAAACTAACAAATTACCTAAATTAAAAGTATGAATTCAATAGCAACACCAAATTCCTGTAAATTTGAAATATACTATGAATAAAAATGTATCATGGGCGGGACTCAAACCTGTGACTAGAGTTGCTCCATCAATTTCTACAAATTATTTTTGCTGATATGCTGCTATCATTTATTTAGCATTCTATCATCACTTCACTTATTATGATGTTATTTTTGCAGGATCTTTGAAGCAGTGGTCTGATGAAGGAAGAAAGTGTATATGGTTTAAGATTGATATAAATGATTCTGCCTATGTACCTCTACTTGCTCAAGTAAGTTGATTCCTGATTTAATTACTCTCTATATTTGATTTCATTTCAATATGTAGTGTATATTTTTCACATAATATTATGTGTATATAAGATTTAAATAAGCTTTACTTGGCTAAAAATGTTTGGAGACAATTTCAAGCATTTTGTATACAGATATCAACAAATATGTATTTAAAAAACATTTTACGGTTTTATCATGAATCCATGCATTCCATGAAAAATCATAAACAAATTAAATGAATACAAAAACAGTTGGTATTCTTAGAAAGGTTTTAATTTTCATCATGCCAGAGATGAATATCTAATGATGTACAAATGGCTACCAACGGACCTGCAACCGAACCTACCTCCGCCGTGTCACACAAACCTCGGAGTGGGTGCACTTGTGCTTAATGATAGAGATCAGTTACTGGCGGTGTCTGAAAAAAACTATAATTATCCTCATTGGAAGCTCCCTGGTGGATATGTCGAAAGGGGTGAGCCATCTAACATCCTATTTATTCTTTATTTGAGATCAATGTCTTTTTGAATGCTAATTGTTATATAACTGAATAAATATAAAATGAAAATTTCATTAAGACTTTAACTTGTAACTTTTTAGACACCAACATGGAATCTTTCTGATGTTATTCTTTTCCGTAAAATTAGACACATCTGTTAGGATTTTAATAGAAGCTTAATAGATGTCGCCTCCATCCCAATAAAAGCAATTATTTAAAGATATAATTTTAAGTACTTTTATTATTACATTATATTTATAGGAGAGGACATAACACATGCGGCCAGACGAGAGGTGATGGAAGAAACTGGAGTCCAATCAGAATTTTTATCATTAATAACATTCAGACACACACACAACATGATGTATGGAAATTCAGATATCTATATGCTGCTGATGATGAAAGCATTGTCAGAGGATATTATACTGTCACAGCGAGAAGTGAACGCCTGTAAATGGATGGACATATCTGAGTATGCGTCCCACCCTCATGTACATGAGCTTAATAAGTTTATTTTAAAAGAGGCTTTAAGGTACAAAGAAGAGAATATTACTATAGATTTGCACAAAAAAACTATGGTATGGCCGCTTGGTGTGAGAGAAATCAATCTGTTATTATTAAAAAATGAAAATAAATAAATTGTTGAATTGTTAATTATTTTTATGTGTACAGTGATTTATTGATTATTTTTTTATAATTTGTTATTTGATTTTTTATATTTTATTACTTCGTGTAAATATACTTTATGACAATTTAATTTCGTTGGATTATTTATCAATAAAACTGTTATTTTAAGTTAATATTATGATTGAAATCTTGACATTGACTTGCATTGATAAATTTTAAATAAATATAGAATGAAAAATAAATCGAAAAGGGCAGGGATTCGACCCCGCGACCGCTTGGAAACCGTCCTGTCCCACTACCAATTGAGCCACTGTATCTTCCGATCAATTACGAGGGCTATATTTAAAATTTAAATAAGTTTAATTTGACTATACATGTTTATAGATATGTTTAACATTTGTATTATTATCTACAAATAGTGACCTAAACTCACCTTTATTGAATATATAAGGACTATTAAAAAAATATTAATAGAATATGAAATTAATTTATTTATATTTCGATATATAGTTATTAGACGTCTGTCCAGAGCGTGTGTACTTTGTAGGGAACATATTATATGGGCCCATTTCATTTTCAATATTCAATACATCAGACTACTTGATCCCAAAAAATAGAGTAAGCGTCTGCACCAATCAGATGAGAGCACTGGCTTACTAAAAGCCTTTACAATGGATAATAGTACCCTAGTTGACATTGCGCTTAGTAAATTTATATTGAAATGGCTTATAATTAGTTTGCCAATTCGTCTAGAGTGGGATAAGGGCAGGAGGATTATAAAAATTAGACCATTTGTCATTTGGTGTAAGATTATTATTATTAGTACTTGTCATAATCTTGGGACGTAAAAATATATTACTGCAAAATACAAATAATGTCAGTGTAGTGTAGTGTAAAAGTAGTTACGACGGCCACATTCGGAGGATTCAAAACAAAATGATTCTTGTCTCTTGACTTATGATTAATTAGTAACTAATAGGGGGCCAATCATAAAATACGTTCGCTTCAAACCCCAATTGAAGCTAAGGAGGGGGGATTACTTAGTATAGAAAACATCCACGATACATCAATAAAAAATCAGAATATTTACGAAACCCTTGGGCATTTGCACGATAAAATAATTATTTCCTTTTTTTTTTCTTATTTCAGATATTAAATAAAGAGTCTTGTATTATCATATGTGAAACTATAATTAAAAGAATTGCGGAAAAACGGGTTAAACTAACCAAGATTTCGATATCGTCATCTATCTACCTATCATTAGAAACTAGGGTTCTGATGCTATACTTGCATGCATGGGGAATATAGCAAACGTGTATTCAGCGCTTAAACAATGTATGAGAATGTAACGACGTCGATATTTTTTATTTATTTTTCACTGTGATGTAATATTTAACGAATCGATTTAATAATATTTGTGTCACGTTTCAGAACGTGTCATATCTGGCACGTAAGTGACACGCCACTAAAATGTGATAGATAAGTAAAAAGTTGATTTACAAATAAATATGAAATGTCATAATTAAATTATAGAAGTTTATTTTAGTTTAAAATGTCTCAAGTACTTTTATATGCCTAAGGTTATCATAAATACATACGAGTCAAAGCCTATAATCAAATAATAATTTGTATAATCTGTACATTAAATAATTTTGGTATAAAATAACATGATATTATGTATTTGTTTCTTTGTCAAAAATGAATAATTTTGATGAAATTTGGTGTGATTATTGATTTTAGAACGTATCCATATCTACAATAAAGTCCGCGATACCATATTACCCAACTACTGTAGTTACGCCACTATAACTACTTTTTTACCTTTCATAAGTTGATAAAAGTTTCGACAATAATCAAACTATATTATTCATACCTCTATATCAATCCTTATCACGTCATTTAAAGACAGTTTCAAAATCTGTAAAATATTTTTTAAATTATAAAATCGGACATTCCATTTAAAAGATATAACAAAATTAAAAAAAATTCAATCTAAAGAAAATAATGCGGTGCAAGTGACCCCGCGCAGCGTAGTGGGTAACGCTGTGGAGCGACAGGACATCGATTTCTTTACTTAATAAGTTTATTTGTGGGAGGTATTCTTCAAAGTAAGTTATCCGAATCTAAAAATATCTTAACCAATATTTAGAAATACCTTTCAGGTTGGATCTAAGCTATATTATGTTGAAATAATCATGGGGCTTTTCGTGGACAGCAATTTAAAAAATAAAAATGGGGAATGGATACATAAGATTCTTATGAACTGTGTTCTTAAGTCCTCGCGGACGAAGTCGTGGGCAATAAGTATGTAAGAAATAGGAATAATACTTTACGAATGTTGGAAAAATAACAGAAAGATGAAGTCGCCGGCAACAGTTGGTCTATAATTATTTTATGTCGGCATAGATCAGGAGTATGATTAGGTAATAAGGATTATAAAGAGAGAAATAATAATCTTAAATCAAAGTTTCATACTAAGAGTTTTATTATTGACTTCCTTGCACGGCGACCTGGTGAAAAATCGGGAAAATGTTTGTTTCCAAATCGACATCACGTTTGATTTCTTGTGCTGCACATTACCAATTGCCTGTAATAGTAATAATGAAATATATATTAGGATATTTCTACACAACACTATCTAGATCCTAGTCCCAAACTAATTGCGTGTACAATGGATACAAGGCTACTGATAAAGAACAATAACTATGAACTGCACAATAAATATAAACTTAAAGTGCCTGTTAATACTGTTTTATGTTTTTAACTAGTGTAAAATGTAGACTGAAGTTGAAAAATCACTGTTAGAATTGAATATGGTTTCATCATTTTATTGGCGGGAAATAAAACATGACAGTTCTTATGACATCTCAACCCAATCAATTGAGACTTTTCCTTATTCTGCTCCGCAAGTATTGGAAAATAAAAAGTTTTTACTAATTTGGTGTAACTTGAAATTGGCAGAATATTCCATACATCATTTCGTATGAAGTCATAATTTATTAAAATAAATAAATAAATAAATTGAAACTTGCTAAAACAACTTTGCTTCGCAATATATTTGTATTAGAAATATAGAGATCGTAAGCCACTTTTATGTTATGTTAAGTTACTTTTAATATGATAAAAATACATTACTTACATACAATTTGGCAGTTTATTAAAAAATAAAGGCGGTAAAACACGTTTTTAATTTATATAGGTACTATTTAATATAATCATTCTTATAATAATTATACTTGCATGATTTTGACAATTACTTTAAAGAAAAACGTGAGATTTAGAGGAACATTGTTTTTTTTAGGTAAATAAGTTTAAATGGCAGATATTTAACGGTTTTTTGTTATTATAAATCATGTGTTATTACACCAAAAACCCAAAGTTTGGACAACACTGGACGTGTGTCGCCTACAAATATATATATTTTTTAAATTTCAAAATAAAAAAAAAAGACGGAATTTATGTGAATAGACATTTTTAAGACCCAACCCAAGGAAGTACAGGATAAGACATTCGTCAGTATGCAAAAAGATCTTGAATTAAAATATTTTCATGTGGCACAATTTAAAAATATTTAAGACTGGCTTGATGAGAACAAAATCGTTATGAGTATATAAACAAATACACAAGCTTGTTACAACTTTCTACCTTTAACATTTTGTTTTTCCGTAACAGTATTTCGTCACAGTAGGTTTTAATGTTTTAAAACATTTATCTTCACATAGAGAAGCCATAATAATAATCGAACCCAGCGTTTTGTTTTGACATATTTATTATTACCTTTTTACGATTATTAGCTTAGATCTGGCCTATTACCAATGTTTGGCTTTGAATTATCTTTACATATTTTAAATTCCTAGTCTCGTAGATCAAGAAATATAAAATACCGCGTAATATGGAAATTTGCAAAATATTTTAACACAAAAAAAAAGAAAAAGATTTTGTTCTGACAAAACCCGCTTAACTTTGTGAAGATTCGTGGTGTCTTCAACTCTATTACTTGTGGGACATTAAGTGGGATATTAGTAAACTTTTATGGAAAATAAATAACACCGAAGAGACAACTTCACTTAGTCAGTCTGTTTATTAGGACTTAATTTTTGTCTAAACTTAGATTTATGTTATAACACAATTTTTATATGAAACAGGTTTTTAAAACATGTATATTCATTTTTATTTCCTGCCTCCAAATGGTTTTCACATACGAGAACTGTTTAAGACATGTATTGGATATTTGAACAGTTTTTAAGGAACAAATATTTGTTTAGAATAAATAGAGTGCTCACCTCCTCTTCCGCGATGTTTTTAAACGTCACGAATAATGAAAAAGATAAAAACATTAACTTTAAAGTGATGGCTACTGACACAACCACTAAAAACGCGTACGTCATAGCGCTGGCTTGGAGTATAAGTGAAAACGAGATACAAACCACTGGCTACAGTGAACGAACTGTTGTTTTTTTTCGTGTACAAAATGTAAGCCATAGAATGTATAGAGCCGTCATTTCATTTATCAATTCTACTATATTAGAATTTAGGAATCCGTTTAAAATATTATATATATGTTAAAATAATATTGTTGCGATTTTCGTAAGATTGATGTAGCCTGAATAAAGTTTTTATATATTAAAACTAAATTAACACTGTCACAGTAGCTCAATTTCCAGAGCGACGGAATTATTTCACAGAGGTCGCAGGTTTGAATCGATTTATTTTTTCATTATATATTTATTTTAAATTCAACTTGACATAGCTAATGTTCAATGACTTTATATTGAATTGTAGTAATATTTTTTCTAGTTTTATTGTAATTTTAAATCAATTCAGGCTTTAATCGATTAATACAACAAGCTATGAGGAGATATAACATCCTACTATTAAGATTAAATGTTATCAAAATCTGTACAGAAGGTTTTTTGTATTGCAATTATAGGCCCAAATCAGTCTTTCAATTTTTTAGTTGAAATAAGAAAATGTATAGAAGTAAGAAGTATCCTATATATTCATCAGGCAATAACCTATGTAGATACCTACTAAATTCCTTTAATATCCGCCCAGTGCATTTTACGTGCGAACAAACAAACAGACAAACATACATTTTTAAAACGTTTGTTTTGACACGTGTATTGTCACGTACCAATTACTATAGATATTGTATGAACAAATGTATCAAAAAACATATACATACACTATATTTCAAGAAAATCTTTGAGGGCTCTTCGAAAAAAATAATAGTCTAGTTTGTTCTTTGCTGCAAAATCAATGTTTTATATTTAAATAAGTGATTTTCCTTGCTCTCCTTTTATTATAGATAATACCTGTCTCTTATTCACCAATCAGAAATATTAACTGATTGTATTAAACTTATCTTAAGACATTGTAGATATTTTTTTCAATCAGAACATTGTTTTTTCGTTTTCCTTAATATTTTTATTTAAGATAACAAAGTTTTAAGAACGATAAAAAAAAAGTGAAACATTACAACTCCGTTTGAAATGTTCCATAAACCTTATTGTTATAAATTACAACTTAAATAGAAGTGTAGAAACGTTGACTGAATTATTTCTTTGATTGTTATTAAAACCTTAGATACTGTTTATTTAATTACATATTTTTAATAAACATAAAAAAACTTTTGAAAGTACAGAACCTAACCGGAAATAAAAAATCAAAACTTAATTAGACATAGCTAAATGAAGATACACTACACTAAATCGCGACAAATCCGATAATTAATTAATGTGTATATTTCTTATCTATATATTGTTAAGTCAGTGTGAGCTAGTGTTGCGAAATGGTGGCCCCGTAATGACATTCACTCATTGTTCAAGTACGTGTGGACGGAGTTGCTTATTTTTTATTAATCTTTAAATAATTTTCGACTTGCAGTTTACAAATTGTTATATTTATAAACGAATTTCAGTTATTTAGGTATATTATTTTTTATTCTGTTATAATTTCCATGGTAAATAATTATTATAAGGACTACAGTAAAACCTTATAGTACCTTAGTGATATAATATTTAGAATAGGTTTCGATAGATACAGTTCTCACATCCTTAAAAATAATTCCTCGGACTCATTATTACCCTGTATCAAGATTTGTTGAGCGGGACGAATGAGGATCGGATTTGTACATACAAATAATTTCAATACAAAAACGCTATCACATATTCTAATGGGTACAATTTATTTACATTCAATCTAGTGCGCACTATTTCACCTCAAAAAATAGAGGGTAAGTCTCCGTCAATCAGATGAGCTCACTTACTAGTTAAATGTGATATTAGTACACGAGTTTACTTAGTACTTAGTGATTTTAATAATGAAATGCCTCCTGCCTGCCTGCCTTTGCTTCGCCCTGTGTCAAAATTTGTCTAAACTTATAATTTATCAAACAAACAAACCGCCAGAAGCCTAGGGGGCCGTATCATTGATAAAGCTGATAACGGTGGCCATGACCCTGATAATAATAATATATTTTAATTGCATTCAATTATTTATCAATATTGGTTACCCAATAAAGGAGTTCTTATTATATTTGTTTTAATACAAGTAATTGATACAATACATTTTGACGTTTCTCAATGTCAAATACAAATGTCAAATATCCTTAATAAAACGAGCCTGAATATGACGATTTCCTCGACTTCAAAAACTTTTCGAAATCACATGAAACTGGCCGTCAGAGTTAGTTTAAATTACGAATAAATTTGTAAGAAAAATATTTAAATATTTTTTCAATGATTGCAGTATATAAAAAGAGAATTTTATTTAACTCAGGAATTTTGACGACTTATAAAATTTACATGACAACAGGCGTGTCAGTATACGTTTGCACACACGCGCGCATATACACACAATTCCACAATAACAACAAAAATAATTCACGTGTAAACATTCAGTTGAGGTCATATACTTACGTAACATTTTACGTCAAACAATCGTCTTTCAACAACGTAACGAAAGCATTGTTGTTAGTAAATTTAAAGGTGGAATGGTTAAGAAACTAAATAAAATAAACAAATTTTCTTAGACCGTAGACTTTGGTCTAAGGTCTAAGAAAATTTGTAGTCAAACTCATTGTAACAAATTACTTGGTATGACAAAGATTTGCTAATTCCAGCTGTTTTATGTTGAGGTTGCACTGTATTTAGTAACAAATACGAATATATATAAATCATATTATACCTATATTTTTGAATAAACGATTAGGTTTAAATGTCCCAAAAAATATTTTTTTCATTGACTGCCAATTATTTCAGATTGTCATACATTTATAAGTTTATAATTGCACGGTCCAAAGAGTAGGTCCATTGAAAAGAATCGGCAAGAAACTCCATGGATACTTGTTTACTTATTTATAAAAATACAATTATCTATGGTATTGAATATTTGGGTCACAATCTTGATTGATATGTGAAAACAAATCGAAATATAATATAAATGCATTCAAGTAAATCGATCGTGGTACAAAAAAAACTAGAATTACTAACCTCTAACTAACTACTAGCTCTATGATACTCTCACATATACAAGGGCCTAAAGCTAAACCTATTTATTTTTTTTATATTCAAAATAAAAGTAATTATATAATGACTTCTCTTCGAACGATGATAAATGTAAATAAAGATAGTTTTATATTTATTATCAAAAATAAAAATATTTTAACGTAATTTTCATTTTTGTAAGTAACAAATGGTTTGTGTAAACGAATTCAAATCTTCCCGCACGTTTCTTTTATAGAGATAAATTATCGTAGATGTTTTGTTAGACCATACCATATCGCTATACCAATTTTTATTAATATGCGTCCTGTAGTTTCAGCGTGATAACTTCTGAACGCTCCTGCAAGACAGACAGACAAGCAGAAATAAAAAAAACAAAGTTGTCTTATATTTCACATCGCATTTTATGTGTATTTACATAAATCATGAATATAAAGTAAAGTAATTACATAAAGTAATTTACATAAAGAATCAGGATACATATCCTAAGTCTTAGACAAAGAACTGAACTGTAACTGAACGAATACAGTTTAATAGTTATAATTTCGAAAAGTGCGCCGTTTTATGTATGGTCAGTGTCACCAAGTCACCCTGTGAATTTTTCTCTCTACAATTAATTTCTTTGTAATATTCTAACCAGTTGTTTCCTCTCTAGATTCTATAATACGATCAGAGCTCTGGCACCCAGTTGTTTGGTCATTAAGAGCTAAACCCTCGTATTAAGTTACTCTTTCAAGGGGCACGAGGTCCTTAGCCTTGGCGGGGCTCTAAGGCACATGCCTACATCACCTAACGGATATTCCGGTTCTGGCTGTGTATACAGAACCCACAGACGGACTGTATACTATTAGTTTCAGTTATACATATATTTGTATATAGTTGGTACAAGCGCCTTGCA
Source organism: Dircenna loreta (assembly GCA_963555665.1). Taxonomy (NCBI): domain Eukaryota; kingdom Metazoa; phylum Arthropoda; class Insecta; order Lepidoptera; family Nymphalidae; genus Dircenna; species Dircenna loreta. The sequence continues at coordinate 852,245 of OY743097.1, read as the reverse complement.
AAAAAAATCAGCAAAACATATTCTGACGTGTTATTTCTATTTTGATGATAGGTAAAGTCATTTATTTACCATTAAATAAAGTTATAAATAAACTTTTTACAATTAATTCTGTTCTTCTCATGTACAAAGTAAATTAAAGTACCGTTTGTCTCTTGATGATGTCATTCGCAGTAACACTCCTTGCAGTAGTAGTTTGACAAAAATCTATCGTTTTCGTTTTATTATTATATTTAAAATTAACACTATTTTAGAACCGAAAACGTATCTGTACCCAATTCTATATAATTTTAGCTTCCATTCTAGAAACAGGGAACAAACTAGTCTATTCTTGCTCCTACCGTTCAATTGCATTCTTTCATTGTTCAAAGTTACTGAACGTCTCCTATGAAGTCGGCTAGAGTGGAGTAGAGAGTGGTAGAGTAAGTGGTACTCTTGGGAATGGTAGAGAATGAGTATTATTTATTTGACAATGGTACTTAACTAAATCATGTGTTATAATTAAATGAAAAGCCATTTCCAAATCAAATGTTGCGCCAGTCTCTTATACTAGCAACAAGTGTTTCACCGACCACTCCTATCAAGACCCCATTGCCAAGTATTTTATATATTGCCTTCAAAACAAAAAATATCATTGAGGTAGTAGCGGAGGAATAATATATTAATATGATATTAAGGAATACAATTATATGTTATGAATTGATTGACAGCTAGCGTGGATTATTTTATTGGTGTACAAATGTAGAGCCATCTATTTCTAACCACTAGCGACATCTAGTTAAAGAAAACGTAACTCAGATATATCTATATAATATTTATGAAAATCCAATATGAATACATAATAAATAAAAAAAAATGCAAATACATTGTTATATATTAAATTTAATTCCGTTTCTACATGACATTTGTTTATTTATTGATAGTATTTGACAATTTCAGTATAAAATTATTAAATAAAAAATAAAAATGTTCTTTATTATTAAAATGACTTATAAAGTACAAACATTAAGCTTACAAATATATTTACAAAAAACACGTAATTAGTATTACATATATAATCTGGTATCACAATTATTTCTTATCTTGTTATGAATAATTCTGATTATACAGATAAAATTAGTTCAAAATAACACAAGCAAATTTGATAATTATGATAAAGCACATTTAAATGAATTATCAATAACTTCACAAGTCATAAGACTTCCTGAGCATTAAAAATGTTATTAGCATATTATTCTAAGTCTGGCTGAACTTGATGCCTCCCGTGATGCTGGTCCGTATAGCATTGTACATGATAACCTGCGGGAGGGAGGGCGCCAGGCTCGGCCTCGCTGCTGCAGACAGCTTTCTGTCCAGCTCCATTTGAAGTACATTGGGTTCCACTGGAATATCATGAGCAGCCTGTAACATTTTTATTTTATGTTACACCAATCATAATGTTATTTTAATTCCATTACGTGTTTATTTTTTCATCCACATATTTCAACGTAGAAGTTTTTGAATTTTATAGAATGAAAGAATTTTTTGAATTTAATTAGCCATAAATTGCCTTTAGACAGTGTCAAATTATGAATATCTCAATCAGTTCAATATTCCAAAATATTATAAAATATCCACTTCATAATAAGTCGTTGTAATGTATTTTTAATAAAGATTTTTAACTAAAAATAGTTAATAATATAAAAAAAATAAACTTACTTTTCTATCATTCCATAACGTAAATGTTATTGATAAAGCAATAAAAATCAGGTTAAAAAATAATACGCCACCAACGATTGAAATAAATACAGTATTGGACAACATTTTGATTTGTTTCACAGAGAAATACTAAATCTACAAACGTTTCTGGACAAAATTATCATTGGCTGTTCAAAATCAAGATTAGATAAAAAAATAATCAATTAATTATAAATATATTTTAATCAATCTATTCAAAATTGGAACCTACGTCATCTGATAGACCGGCACCTCATACACTGATAGTTCAGCTATCGTGTCGCTACCGAGTACCGGCTTAGTTTGGTACAAGTCCACGTAGTGTTCGTACGAAAAAGGTGGTCAAAGAAAAGTCGTCAGTAAGGCAAAGAATTCGAAGAAATCCTGTCCAAAAGATTTTATCTCGGGAAATGAACATAGCACCTAGAACCATGTCGCGTATTTTAAAAGATGACTTAGGACTTGCAGCCTATAAGAGACGCGAGACTGGTCATTTCTTAACTGATAATTTAAAGAAGAATAGGGCGGTAAAAACGTAACAACTACTGGAGCGGTACGCAAAGGGAGGTCCCAGAAAAAAATTGTTTACGGATGAGAAAATTTTTCCAATTGAGCAACATTTTAACAAACAAAATGACCGTATTTGTGGTCAAAGCTCTAAGGAAGCTTCCCAATTAGTCGACAGAGTGCAACGTGGACATTATTCGACTTCAGTGATGGTTTGTTGGGGTGTTAGCTATGAAGGAGTGACTGAGCCATATTTTTGTGAAAAAGGTATCAAAACATCGGCACAAGTATATCAAGATACCATTCTTGAGAAGGTAGTCAAGCCCCTTAACATCACCATGTTCAATAACCAAGTATGGTACTTCCAGCAAGACTCGGCGCCGGGTCATAAAGCTCATTCCACGCAGTCTTGGTTGGAAGCGAACGTTTCGGACTTCATCAGAGCTGAAGACTGGCCGTCGTCTTGTCCCGATCTTAATCCGTTGGATTATGATTTATGGTCAATTTTAGACCTTGCTCTACACGCCATGATAATTTGAAGTCCCTAAAACAGTTTATACGATTGGCAGTGAAGAATTTTCCCATGGAAAGAGTGCGTGCTTCTATTGATAACTGGCCTCGACGTTTAAAGGACTGTATTACAGCCAATGGAGACCACTTCCAATAAGATTTATATATTTTAATTGTTTTATATTTATGTACTAAACTAACATACTGTAAAAGTAATAAATGTTATTTGCAGTTAAAAAAATATTCTTCTTTATTACAATATTAATGTCAAGACTAGTTACACATACATTATCGTCTTTATCCCCAGGACCCCACGTCCTTCATCCCATCATCACCATATCCTGCATTCAGATCGTTGCGCTTATCAAGAAATAAACACAACTCTGTAATACACCTTTCACCTTTCAAATAACAAAAGAAGTTTTTTTCAAATGTCACCCCTATTATATACTATACAATAAGGTATAACTATTTTTTAAATGTAAAATTAAAAGTATTCTCTTAAAAAAAGCTTATTATAGTATACAGGAGTTTTTGGTTGATCGTATTTCGGTCAACTAAAAGGTTAGGTTGTGGAGCTTTGCTTGTTGACTCATTTGCGGGATACTCTAACGTATACATCAAACATTGTTAAATTGTTTTTATAAAAAAAAGAGCAACTGTTGAGTTTCTGGCCAGCTCTTCTCAGCAGAGCCGCATTCCGAGCTGGTGGTAGCTTACTCACGGACTGACATACTAACATTTTTTTTTTTTTTAATGTAATGTAATGTAATGTAATTGACGATTCAAAAGTGCATGTAAATGCCTACTTGAATAAAGATATTTTGATTTTGATTTTGATTTTGAATCACTGAAGCTTCTTTTGATCTAAACGTAACCTGTAACAAAAAATAATTAATTTATTGAGCATTCTAGCTTTATCCGATAGAGGAAAAGCTAGAATGCTATTATATATAATATCATATAGAATACTTTGATATATAATAACTTTTAGTATTCTTTTATTATTTCATGATGAAGTAAATACTTTTTCATTTAAAACAACAAATCATGAAAAAAAAAAAACCAAATATTAAACCAGCCCTCCATCAGCTGCCAGCAGTGCAACTAACAAGCTAGCTCGCTAATCTATAGTGTACAAGAAGCCGCGGATTTATAATTAGTATTTGAAATTGAGTATATAAAAATAATTGTTAAACTTATTTAAATTTTAAATTTATAAATGAAAAAATCGGACACAGATAAGACACGGACAAGACTCAAATTTGCGTCCCTTGAGATACTCCGTTCCGATTGCTGAATATTTATATCATATTGATATTGATTATATAATATAAATCAACTCTATATTTATTTTTAAATGGTCTAGACTTATTTTATCAAATCATGATTTCACAAAGTTTGCGATAATTGTCTTCAGATACGTGTTTGCAGATTTAGTGTTACTTTGAGTGGCAAATCAAAATGGTGTGGAGTACGGTTTTTATTTCTGTAACTATAGCAATATTTTTTTTAAATTTGGTATTTATAGTGATATCAATCACATTTACTTTACTTTACGATAGAACAGTAAGTTGGTTATGTTTTATTCCCTTTATCTATATTTTCTTTTTCACATCACAAAAATATTATATTTATAAAGTGGAATATATTATATTATTTGGGAATATTCGACGGATATAGAAATAAATATTTTGTCATTGTTTAATATGCAATATTGGAATTATAAAACTTCAACTTTGACATTGACATTTGCAATACTGAAAAACAGGACTCTCCCACGGCGGGGATAAATGAAACAAAAAAAAATCTCCCATAGTTAATTTGCTGATGAGGTATTGAATGTCATGACATTAAATTATAATTTCTTGTCTTATATATTATCTTATATATTTAATTCTATTCTATAGTTATTTATGTTCTTAGATAAACTATACATCGCATTATATGCTCCTTTCCCTTTTTTTATTTATCTAACTATCTTCCTTTCACTTAACATTCTTGTAACATTTTGTTGTCTCGTGTTGTCTGTGTTGTCCTTACACATAATGTTGTTTGTTTTAAATATCCCTTCCGTTTCTGTCATCAAAAATCAAAATTTACTACCGAACAATCTCCTTGTGTGCTAAAGTAAACATACATAAAAATACGTCTCATATTGCAAGATTTGAAGCCATCCATTAAATTAAAAAAAAACTGAATAATCATATAGATATATATATATTAAATTTGAATTAAACAAACATTAAAACGATGTAAAATAAAAAAAATGTTACAGGTTCCTCATGATATTCCAGTGGAACCCAATGCTATTGAAATGGAACTGGATACAACACTTTCTCCAGCTGCGAGCCTGACCCCCTCACTTCCGCAGGTTATGATGTACAATGCTATACGTACCAGCATTGGAGGCAATCAAGTCAACCGGGCTTAGAATAATAGATGTGCTTTATCTTTTATGTAATTTACTTAATCATATCATTTTGATTCGTGTTATTCACAAAAATATAAGAAATAATGGTAATATTGGAATATAACAGGTGTAATATTCAATCCATGCTTTTTATAACATTTTCTTTTAATAAACAAAATTTGTTTAAAATTTTTTATTCATCTATTGATAAATACTGAAATTGATAAGCATTTAAATGGTTATTATACTCAAGTAAAATACTACAGAAATTGTACGCTATGTATATTATCTATCTATCATATGTTTTAAATGCTATATTACATTGCATTCTTATAATATTCATACTATTATTTTTATAGTTACGTCATTTTTCCTAGATTGCATTTTCTTTTACAAGATGTCGTTAGAAATGCAACGCAACCAGCGTTGCATTTCTCAAGGTTTTAAATAATCCTCGCAAGCTGGCAATAAATTCGTTAACTGTTAATATCGTACGTATAATTTATTAATATACCCTTACCTCTATGATATTATATCTGAGATAAGAAAATATAAAAATGACTTGGCAATTCTTGAAGAGCGTGTTGTGACCGTGAACACTCCTACTCACTAACCAACTGCAGCCGACATCATAGGAGATGGAGATTTAACAAATTTGGAGAATCTTTTTAACAAATGAAAGCGCAGGTTTATCGTCTATCTGCTCCAGTCGTTTAGAAGAATTGTTGCTGTGTCAAATAGCCTCATGACTTGTTCTCACGAACAACGGATCTTTTTAAAATTTCTCCATACATTAATATAAAATACGGATATTAGTTAATTTATTGACTACAGTTCCTAAAATAAAATTGAAATAATACGTCAGAATACGTTATGCCTAGATTTTCTTAAAGGCAGGTAGTAAATACATGCACAAGTATAGATGTCGATTATTGATCTATTACTGAAAGTAATGTTAGACATGCGCATCTATGGGTAAAGAATACACAACTAGGACTGGAATATGCGTCAGGCGTAGGCAAGAGCCTCGGAGCCCGGCAAAGGTTAAAGGACTACGCGCTCCGAGAACAAGTGACGGCTGGAGGGTTTGAATATCAATTAATAAACAGCTGGGTAACAGAGCTCTGATCTGCTCAGATAGTTTCTAGGAATGGACAGAAAGTTCAGATATAATAGTTTAACTGCAAGATTTTAACGCTGACCATTCTGAGGTGCACTATTCGAAATCATACCAACTGCATTCATTCATGAATGTCTCAGAATTAGGATTCATAATATGATAAATTCAGAATTACGTTGTGAAATAGAAGATTTAGTTTTTTTTACGTCTACGTGAAACCACTGGTCGTATATTAATGAAATCTAATAAAGCGATATTGTATGTAATATTTAAAATAATTTTTAGCTAAAAACGTGCGGGAAACACAATTATTTAATAAAATTATTATTATTTTTTAATGTCACCGATATTTATATTTATCAATAAATTATATTAAAAAATAATAATATAAAATAAAATTCTACGATTTTCATAATAACGTTAGGTAGACGTCCGAAAAAGCAGGTCACAGCTGTATTGTGACAATTTCCAAGGTACTGTCTATTACCATTTTTAGCTCGAAGAAAAGTCAATGTTTGAAATTGTTGTCGGTTCTTCTTCTTTGAAATAAATTTTAGAACAGTGCAATTAGAGTCTGACTTTTCATAAATGCAATGTATGTCAATTTAAAATAAAAATTCATACTATACTGTTGACTTTTTGACTAAAATTTTTATCACGATATAAAAATACCGATTAATAAAACATAATGATGCTCTCATGGCTGACTGGATGTGTAAACAATTTGAAATTTCCAGATTGCCCTAATATTAAGAAAAATACTGAAATATTATTTTGTAGTTTGATTGACTTGTAAAGATAATTTTTTGATTTATTATACGATTGTGTTCAATTTATTTTTGTCTTCGATATTTTTATTATTATTATGTAAAAGTAGTTGAATTGTGTTACTACAATAATTTTAATTATTCTTTTTCATATACGTTTAACTGCAAAGTTAGAAACATTGGTTCGAATTCTCAAAGCCGCGAAGATGTCACCTGCATCCCAATAAAGACTACACATTCTAAATTCTTCAAGTTGGTTTGCGAACGGTAGCTCGATTATCAGAATAAAACTGTAAATCAACTGTCGCAGTTTCCAGTCCTGAATTGATATTTTTTCATTCTATATTTATTTTTAATAGTTATAGATTAATTTTATCTAATCTTCATTTTGCAGAGCCTACGATAATTGTCTTAAGATACTAGTTAGAAGACTTTAGTGACGCTTTGAGTGGCAAATCAAAATGGTGTATAGTACGGTATTTATTTCACTAGTTGGTATAATATTTTCTTTAAACCTGATATTTATTATTATTTCAATGACATTTACAATATTGTACGATAGAAAAGTAAGTATGATTGTTATACTATTTTAAATAGTCAATTTTAGATCCGCAGCTGAAATAAAAAAAAACACATAATAAACATAATTTAGTTAATAATTCATATTTTTTTTATTTAGGAACATTTGACGAATTTAGAAATGAATAATTTGGCATTTCTTTATATGCAAGATATAATTATATTTTTTATTATACATCCAAATATACAATTGAATCATATTTTTTTTTAAAAAGTAATCATAAACAAAACTGGAATTAAAAATATACAAAGATTGCTTTAAAATAAATAAAAATGTTACAGGCTGCTCATGATATTCCAGTGGAACCCAATGTACTTCAAATGGAGCTGGACAGAAAGCTGTCTGCAGCAGCGAGGCCGAGCCTGGCGCCCTCCCTCCCGCAGGTTATCATGTACAATGCTATACGGACCAGCATCACGGGAGGCATCAAGTTCAGCCAGACTTAGAATAATATGCTAATAACATTTTTAATGCTCAGGAAGTCTTATGACTTGTGAAGTTATTGATAATTCATTTAAATGTGCTTTATCATAATTATCAAATTTGCTTGTGTTATTTTGAACTAATTTTATCTTTATAATCAGAATTATTCATAACAAGATAAGAAATAATTGTGATACCAGATTATATATGTAATACTAATTACGTGTTTTATGTAAATATATTTGTAAGCTTAATGTTTGTACTTTATAAGTCATTTTAATAATAAATAAAGATAGTATTACCTTTGAAGTTTTTCTTTCATTTCGCCCTGAACTTGCCAAATATCTAAGAAGTCGTTATTTAAGTACAATACAAATGTAATATTATATTCACAGACACACACATAATACTTTTAATGTTTATTTCGTGATTTCTTCCAGACAACCTTATTAGAATAAAGAAACAAGATGTCGTGAAAAATATTAAGATGGTGCGAAAACATAGTATTTGTATAAATGTATTTATTTATATATAGCACTATAACAGACTTACATATTAAAAAATAATTTAAACCGTATACATTATACTATATGTTCCGTAATCATAAAATTTATTTCTGTCATATCTCTGAAGTTACATTTTCTTTAACTAGATGTCGCTAGGGGTTAGAAATAGACGGCTCTACATTTGTACACAAATAAAATAATCCACGCTAGCTGGCAATCAATTCATAACATATAATTATATTCTTTAATATCAAATTAATATATTATTCCTCCGCTACTACCTCAATGATATTTTTTGTTTTGAAGGCAATATATAAAATACTTGGCAATGGAGTCTTGATAGGAGTGGTCGGTGAAACACTTGTTGCTAGTATAAGAGACTGGCGCAACAGGTTTGGAAATGGCTTTAGTAGTAATATACTAGAGCTTAAAGACACGATCTAGTAAAACTTACAATAGAAAGTGAAAATATTAATTTGAATGAGTTTCAATGTGATAACTACAATTATATTCAGAAGACTGGTTCAAATAAAAGTATAATTATGAATTAAATGTTAAATAAATCGGTATAATGTTCATACTTTATCTTAACACTGCGTGTTATCCTTGAATGGAATTGCTATGTAAATGTGACTAGTTCAAAATTCAATATTTAATCTAATTTAAATTCAAAACTAATGAATTCCATATCCTAAATAATAAATGATTTAAAAATTGTATTATAATATATTTATAAACCTTTATTGAGGTTTAATATAATATAGTTAGCAGCAACAGGCTGAGGGATGATTATTGAGGGATGGAGTGATGACGTAACATTGCGCCCGTTGTGTTGGCAGGCTTGGCTCCATTCGAGCACTGTCTTCAAACGCTCTCGAGCCGCCGTCGCGGGTGTACGTGCCGCGTCCTAGTTCAATCGACACGTTTACTAATTCGCATCTCGTCGCGCGGAAACTATCACTTTCGCTACAATTTAGATTTATCATGATAACACTGTGAAATTAACTCTGTGCTCTTCCTGGACACTCCGACCACGGCGGCATTGGAAGGTAAGTTTGATTTATATTAATAAAAATATAATCTACGTGTCAGTCCTGAATGCTAAGTGAAAGGCGAATTCTTTGTTAAATTACATGAATAGCTTACAAACAATATTTGTAAGATGTTTTGAAAGTAAATTTACTTTGAGAATAATGTTTTTCGTGTCCGGATCCTGTGCGTCTGTGTGTGTGGCGATTGATTAACACGTATAATGAACATGGAAATAATATTAGTTCATACTTACTTTTTTTACTTATCATAGATTGCAGCTGTATTATAAAAAAATGTTAGCTCTGTGTGATGACTTAAAATCGTTATTTTTGACAATTAATTACCCTTAATTACATATTAGTATTAATTTTAATAAATAATAAACATAAATAATGTGCAATCAAGATAAACATTTATAATTTTTTCTTTACTTTTACTTTAAGCCTTGGAAATTTACCAATTTTTTTTTAATACGTAGAACAAAAAAGTATAATTAAAGCTTTTATAAATAATTGCATTCTTAATAATACTGATAATGATAAGGTTATCAGACAAAAACACTTTTTACATTTATGATAATATTGAAAAACAAATGAACAACTGAAAATCTATAACAAAAATTTAAATATTTCATTATCTCATTAAACACCTATAAAGTAAATCCTCGATTTAGAAATCATCAGATCGTCGTCAGTTTTATTGCTGTACTTATCTGCTTAAAACAAACGATTACAAACAAAAAATATCAAACGATATAAAAAAAACAATATTTTTTTGTATAAAGTCCACAAACAATTTATAAAAATATAGTTATTAAAAATCAATTTAATATCAACCTAATTTGAAATTGTATCGCTTTCATGACTTTCAACAAAATAACATTAAATATACATTAACATTATTAAAGAAACAAGTATACATCCGCCATTTAATACGTTATTTTTTGTAATTTATATCTTAATTTCAGTTATACAACATTAATATATATATATATACCAATAAATATACAGGAATATATAGAATAAATATGATGAAAAATTGGATATTTTAATACAATAAATATAATTTTACTGGCTTAGACAAAATGACTACGGTATAATATTTCTTACATTTATGAGCCCATTTCATTTTACAATCTAGGCGACACTCTTTCAACTAGCGAACATCGTATCGCATAGTGAAATGACTGTTAGTGAGTTAGTGCTTCTCTCTGATTGGTGGAGACGCCTGCTCTTTTTCAAGGTCAAATAGTGTCACTTATACTATATAATGTAATGGCAGCATTAAGTAAAATCGACAACGAGCATTTGCAATGGCTCCAGCCTCTTACTTTTCGTAATAATTAAAAACAAATTTTGCTAACGAGGTTACATTAACAGTAAGAATTAATTATTTCAACGTAATTCGTAATATTTTTGCTTCCTTATTAGGTTGGTATTTTAATGTTCTAATAATGTATTTTATAAATGTTCATAAAATGACAAGGACTATTCCGCTACGAAGTTTTATTTTCGATTAAGACATTAACATTTATTGTTAATTAAAAAAAATATGATAAGTTAACTCCAATTTTTTTTGATAGAAATATTTAAACGTTGACTTTAAATATTCATTTTTTTATAGAAAAATTGGACACGATTACCTTAAATATACATTTTTTTAAATTAAAATATTCACACGTTCACTTCAATTATTCTTTATTTTAGTTAAATGAAAGTGCTAACTTATTTTTTTTAATGAAGGGTTTGACACGTTGACATGTAATTATTATTCCTCTTGAAAAATCTACTGATATAATATTTATTTACCCACATATTGTATTAGCATGTTCCTAAATGTCAGTGACATAGATAAGCTTAATGTATGTGATTATTGTTTTTATGTCAAATATTTTGTATGGAATATCGCGTTTTATGTTAAATAATAAACTTTTATATGAACATTAACACTAACATAAAAATCATGTAAAAATAATCACGACTTTTCTAAATTTAGATATTATAGGAAATAATATTAAATATAGTCTTTTTCGTGTTCTTGAAGGATTCAGACCTCTTGCTGTGCCTGTACTTATATAAAAAAAAACAAAAATATTTTCAATGTAATATTATGAATACATATTTTTAACAACTTAAATACTATTTATCTTAAACTAATTTACAAATTTTTACATATTTATATTAAAACTGTAGACAAGTAGATATTATAATAATCATTCACTTCATTCCTTCGTTTAAATTTTAGGATTAAGTCTTTAACTAATAATAATAAATAATATATTTTAAGTAATTTCAAAGGTAACGAATACTAAAATAGCAATTGTTTTCTGTGATAAATAAATTTTCATTCATAAAATTAATGCTGACCGTTCAGACTTCACGTATTTTGTACGAGTTACGTCAAAAACTATTCTCAAGATCTAAATTATTCAGTTGAAAAAGAGATTTAATATCTTTATATAAAAAAAACACAACCTTTAATTTATGTCTTGATGACAAGTTAATGAATTTATTCAGCTATAAAATTTTATTCAAGTATTAAGATGCATTTTTGATATCTCTTTGCATAATCTGTATTAAAAAAATAACCGTCAGCGATAACCTCTTGTCATTAATAAGAAAAAGGTCGATTAATAAATAATACAATATTATAACAATGCAAAGAATACAATTTACTTCAATTGTTGAACGTTTGATCAGCTGATTGAATTATTGAAAACATTATTACAAAACACACATTGACACGTTCGTTTACGTGTTAAATACTCACACGTTCAGAATATGTATTTTACTTACCAAGGGGATTTACTATATTATTATTTTTTTATGTTGGTAGAATATAACAGGTGTTCATGTTGTTTTCATCTGCTGTTTTAAATCTTCAAATACTGGTACGTTTTTCAGAAAATATTTGTGCACTTACCAAGTAGGATTTACCATATTTATATTATTGTGTTGGTATTATTCAGAACATATTTTTTAAACTTACCAAAGAGGATGTACTATATTTATATTTTGTTATAAAATTGAAAAAAAACTGCAAGTATGTGTATACTTGCACTTTTTTTTCAGTATATATTGTAACTTCCAAATTTAGAAGTAAAATTTATAAATTATCATTTTATTATGTTGGTTGAACATGTAACATCCATTTTGTTTTTTCTGTTCTTTTAAAACTACAAAAAACAATCGCACGTTCAATACGAATATATATTTATACTTACCTAACTTAAACCAGCAATATTATTTTTTTTTTTTTTAGGTTAAAAAATTTAAAAGGTTATGCTGGTAGAGTATCAGAAGTGTCCCTTCGGTTTTTATCTACAAATTTGTTTTCACAAAATTAATTTATCGACTTGTTTATTAAATGTAATCTTGTAAGTACTAAGTTCGTGTATTGCTATATAAGAATTTACAATCTAATTAATCTCATTCAAGCTAAAATACAACATGCTTTATTTTAAATAACTTCTAATTTGACAATAATACGAATACTATAAATACGAATTACATATTATTGTCTGCACATGTGTTCATAGACATATATGTATGTTTTAAATAATAAGTTAAAAAAGGGTGGTTTAAAACCAATTACTTCGTAAAAAGTATTTATTACAACACGTATATTTGTCCTGATTCGCAGATAGCCAAGACTAGTATTACTTTATCTGATTTATTTGCAAGTATGTGAAAGGGTAGAATGTCTTAGTTACATAATTACATCTCTAGAGAGAAGTTTGGATTGGCTTACATATTCCACTTGCAGTACTTTGAGTGTTTTATACATATAAATAGGTTACTCTCCTAAATGTGAAGGTCCACGGCAATACTAATATTATTGTGCAATATTCTGGTACAGTAACAATAGATATAACTGGGCTAACGGTGGTAGCAAGGTGAAAGTGCTCGGAGAGGCGAGCGAAACGAAGGTCGTTTGCCGCGCTGTCTTCTTGACGTCACAACAGGACACGAATTATTCGATACAGACGCCATTATAAACGTTTTTTGAATTGTACACTCATATTTACGTTTTGAAACAACTATCAAGTATATTAGTTGATTGTTTACTACGGAAATAATATTAAAACACAAATAAAACAGTTATTCACTATATTACAGCGCTGTCCTCACTACGCTTTGTTAAATGTCAGTCAAATGTCAAAGAATGAGCGCGATTTACTATTGGAGTATTAGCAGGTAAAACCGGTTTTTGATAAAAGTAATTTATAGTTATGTATATATTTAACTACAAGCTTAAATTAATTCACTTTTACTATAATTATTAGTAATATAATAAATGTAATATTGTAATGTTATATTTTTTGAACGAATATTCATAAAATCAAGATAATTAATGTTTTTAAATTATCCTTATTTGAATTTTAAATAAAGGTACCGTGTTTTTTTCGCTATACATATTCAATTTTATTTACTCTTTTTATTTTGATGTTTCTCGAAATTTTGAGAAACAAAAAAAAACTTAAAATAAAATCAAAGTTAGACTCTCAAATTATTTCATGATTGTGTGTACTGTAAATAATTAGTTTTAGTTATATTATAATTTCGATCAAAAAAACAACTAAAGTAATACAATTACTTTAATTTATAATAAAAATTAATTGAAACAAGTGTGTCTGTAATGACGCAGGTCGCGTTTGTTATATTACGTAAATATTATCAAACATAACTTATATTAAACTGTAAAATAGTTTATATAATTGCATAAACATTATGAATTCTAGAGGTAAGGTATGTTGACGTCTACATATATATATTAAAAGCATTAAAAAAAAAGTTACTCATTTAAATCTCATTTTGACATCGTCCAGAATGTTGATATATATATATTTTTAATCACAATTTGACACTTTTTTTTTGTAATTCTTCAGACAACACAAGACATTGTACCGAATATAATGCCAGTGACGTCGGGTGTCCATAATAAATACTGTGTAGTTGGAAAACTTATTCAATGAATAATTTAAGGCATGTATTCGTTACGTTCACTCGGAGAGAGTTTGTATTCTTTTTTCATTTTTGTGCTCGAGGCGTCCATTGCGCTTTAAATTTCACATTGCACAAAAAATATAGGTTTTAGAGTTAGATCAATACAACTTTTCTATTAATGAAATTGTTTTGAAAGCAAAAGTAACAGTAAAAAGTTATAATTAACCTATATTGTATAGTACATTATTTATGATTAATAAGATAATAAATATGATACTAAATAATATATAATATAATATAATTCTATCCCTAGTACACTGTAGCTTCGTAGCGGCGTAGCGTTATATCTCGTAGCGAGTGCCACGTGGCGCGTGTGACACTTGCATATTTTTTTATGAGTATTACGGACTCTACTATGAAAATATATATTTATAAACATTTTCAGTTGGCTCTTTAAATTATATTAATTAAAACGGTTTACGGTTTAAATTTAAGATATAATTAAAATAAACAAAAAATGTTTTACTTATATTAAAAATAATAAAAATAAAAAAATATATAATCATAAAAAACAAACATTCAATGTTGTAATTGTTGAACTTTTCATGCGTGTTTGTAATTAACTACGGTATATAAAATAAGTAATATATATTATAATTTATTATGTATCAGTAGAGATGTCAGTCAGTACATGGGTGTAATGTTATTTGTGAAGGCGCCTCCAGGGCGCCGGCGGTCGCCTGGCGACGCCTCTCCGCCCTCGCCCTCGCCCTCGAGTATACACTGACTACAGCTATATTTAAGGCATAGATCACAATGACCAGTTCTGATGAAATAACAAATTGTTTGAAATTTTCTAAAAACATGTATAGCCATGGTAAGCTTATCGAAATAAATATACAATAAAAACAAATTAATGCTGGCAGGGATTCAAACCCTCGACTTTCTTGTATATCAATTTGTAGAGCGACGGGACGGTTTACCAGATATTCTATATTTATTTATATAAAATTTAATAAACAATTTGTGTATACATATTGACTTTGGATGAAGTTATTAAGACCTCATGCTGGTCCATCAAAGAACAGTTAATATCGTTTAAAGATGCTTGATTTAAGAATAGTTAAGCGTGCTGATGAGATATTTGATTATCCTGAAATACAACTCATAAATGTTATTATTGAATAAAATTATAATTATAATTAAATAGTTAATAAATTACTAAATATATGTTGTAAATTTTCGTACCTATTCATCTTTCGTGATTATGACTATTATATATATTTATATATATTAAAAAGTATATGTTGGGTCGAAAGTACTTCTTGACTCAGTAGTATAGTTATTACCTTTTTTTTAATTAAAATATTTGTGTTTGTGTGTGTATACGTGTGTTGTATCTGTATATGTGTGTGCGTGTGTATATATGTGTGTTGCGTATGTATATGTGTGTGTGTATGTGTGTCCGTGTGTATGTGTGTATTTATTTGTTTATTATTTAATATGCAGTGTTGATAATCGGGTTGATATATTCATCGTTTTCATTAATTTGTTTCTTATCACGGACGGTAATGGCTGCCTTGATTTTAACACGGATATCATTATAAATTAAATATTTAATATATTAGAATTCTATTAGTTATAAATCAATTCAACCGTGAGTTTTGCTCGGCAACAAAATGAAGTTAAATGTTGAAAAACTTTCCATTTTCTGTCCAAGCTATTTTTAATGATAATGAATGGTGATTTATGGATTCCTATTTTCCAATCGTCTTTTTAGTTTACTAAAGAAATTTATAATTGATCCTGATCCAAATTTGACTAAAAATATATATCTCATAAAATATCTATATAGTAGGAATAACAGACCGTCTGTTCGAGTTTACAGCAATCCAAAGTTGGTTGCAATCTAGAAATGAATATTGATTATTAATTTAAATTAATAAAGCATGGATAAATATTTTACGAAGTATCATCTTATAAATATTTCATGCATGTATTCAAATTCTATCCTGATCCAATTTTAGTTCCTAAATATAAAAATTTACAGTGAGTGTCAAACTATCAATAGATCTTTGGATTGAGGTATACAGCAATGTAAAGCTGATTTTAATCTTGGATTGATTATTATTTTAAAATTTTGATTGAGTTTATTGTGTGCTACAGGTTACAAGATGCCTCAGTGGGCTACGAGCGCTGAGGGCGGTGGTACAGAGGCGACTTCACCAGATCAAATGATGCTGTATTGTGAAGATGACGGCTCAGAGTACTATGATAACAAACAAGAGGATACCGACATGAAGATAGAACAGGCTGGAGGTGAGACTGAGCACCGTGGGTGTGAAGCGAGGCAGAAGAAGCATTTTTAAGGAGTTTTTAAGAATTTAATGACGATATTAAAAAAAATATTTAACTAAACTGCATAACGTACAAAGTTTATCGGGTCACAGCTAGTAAAAGTAAAATAAAATAAAATTTTAAAAGTGATATCATAGTGTCGGCCATCTTGTCTTACATACAGAACATGCTACGTCTTTTAAAAGACGTGCAAGTTGATAAGAGAATTACGAAAATCATCGTAGACAAGTGGCATTGACGATAGTGGAATAGAATAATAAATATATATATTAATATTAGAGTACGTTATAGGTACGTACTATTTTTAATTTTATTCTTTATTGCACAATATAATGAATAATGCACAAAAAGGGGGCTTAATGCCACAAAGACATTATCTACCAACATCACAGTACAGGAGAGAACTTGCTACAAACAAATAAAAGAAAATAAAAGAATGATTACATTATTTTACATAAATATAACACGTAACAATATATAGGGATAATTATTTATACAATTATAAAATAATATATACAATATCGCTTACATATAAGTATAATAGACATATAAGTATAATAGACGAGTGTTTGCACCAGGCCCTCTGAGGGCCTCACAAGACGTTGACTCTAGTCCAATAGAGTGATAAATGTATGAGTTCGACATAAAACGCTATACTATCGCTTACATCTATACATTTAAATAAAATTAACAACCAACGCTTGCCATTTGACTATAAAGTCACGCGTTTAAATCGATTAGCTCTCACTGCGTTCACGGAAATACATAATGAAGCGTGTACTCACGTAATAAACTTACTAATTCATATAACATACCTACTAAAGTTTAAATATTATAAAGATGTATATATATAATGGTTTATTAATTGACACGAGCAGGATTTAAATCTGCTGTCTCTGGAAAACAATCCCTTCGTTTTAAATATTGGTATGGACACGGTAGCTTAGTTGGTAGTTTTAGAGCAGTCACGAAACGAGTTCTTCGTTATGATTGGTTTACTACGAATCAGTTCCGAATAACCACCAATCACAACCAAGAATTTGCTTCGTGACTGCTCTAAAAGTTCAAACTCGTACTATGGCTACAGACCAGACATCATGTCAGTATTGATAATTTATTTATTTGGAATCGAAACTACTCGTAGTTTCGATTCTAATAAATATGAAATTTACAATTATTTATATAATTCTCGTATCTTCAGTTCACTTTCTTTTATTCTGGTTTACTGTAAAGTGTAAAGTCACCAATGTACCAACCTCCGCGCTCGTGTAATAATACTTTTTTATAATTTGTGTGAAAAAACAAATTACCTAATCTTAATAAAATAATGATTCATCAGTACTATGGATACTTGTAATTTTAAAAATAATCCATCAATTTATTACATTTTCTAAGCTGTAGTAAAAATAAAAAGCAACTTCTAACTAAATAAACTGATATAAGTAGACGAATAATAACTATGAGAAATATTGATTTCATAAATAAATAAAAATGGATGGTTATTATAATAAATGAATATACCGCGTAGTTTCTTGTCGGTTTTTCTCATGAACCGACTCTTTGGAACCGTGCAAATAGAGTCTGACGTTTCATAAGTGAATGTAAGAGTATTTGAAATTAGAAAAAATGGCTGACTTTGAATACCTACTTTGTATTTTATTAAACAATAAATATTTAAATATAATATTTGGTAAGGGAGAGAAACATGAGATAAAAAGAGCTTTAAAAGCCTTGACACTGACGATTACAAGCTGACGTCACAGAGTTCTTGTATACGATAAA
Source organism: Dircenna loreta (assembly GCA_963555665.1). NCBI lineage: Eukaryota > Metazoa > Arthropoda > Insecta > Lepidoptera > Nymphalidae > Dircenna > Dircenna loreta. The sequence continues at coordinate 833,588 of OY743097.1, read as the reverse complement.
TGCATATATGACGTCAGAGCTGATAATATCTCTGACGTCATATGATAAGAGGGATAGCTTATATCATAATATATATATTTACACGACTGTACTTACGTGAATTCTATCGAAATTTTGCTTGAAAAGTTTCGAACGTATTCCGAGATCTCATTCAGGAATATTAGCGTGGCTGAATCGCGAAAAAATGGTTTCGAAACATGGTCGGCAAATTCGATACAATTGATATGTACACAGCCCGGTAAATATTTGATAATCATCTAGGATAAAGAAGGTTTAATTTAAAAAAAAATGAAATCCGTCCATTTCATTATCCAATCTACAGCACATTACTTGACCGCAAAATAGCGAAGTAAAAGTCTCCACCCATCAGATCGCAGCGCTAGCTCACTAACAGCCTTTTCACAATATGATATTAGTACGCTAGTTGACCTAGCACTTAGTAAATTAGATAATGAAATGGCTTACACTAACAACTGGTTAGATAAAGAGGAAAAATAAGAACGGATTGCCTTTCTAAAGTTGTAAATGAACTATACCTTCACTTAGCAATCAAGTGGTCTTATTTTAATCATACTTTCTCTCAATGTTTTAGATTTCTACGACAGTGCTAGCGGCAGCGATGAACAAGTTCCTCGTAGAGTGTGTCGGCCGAGGAGGACGCCCGCCAGCTCGTCGTCCTCAGGTACCACCAGCGGGTCCAGCGGACCGGGAAGACGGCGCCGGTGTGGAACATCAGCTCGTGAACGCAATTTACGCAGATTGGAGAGCAATGAACGGGAACGCATGAGAATGCACTCGTTAAACCGCGCCTTTGAAGTAATTACGTTATTACATTCATTAGAATTCTTATATAAGAAAAATAAATGACGATAAAAACAACATAGATTTAGTATAACTATTTGTTAATAACATCCCGTAACATTTATTTTAACTTCTTTTATATTACATATTAAGTTAAATTATAAAAAAATACTCTAAAGATGGTAGAGTCATTTGTCAATTATATCCCTCTTTGAATTTATCGTAAGAACTCAACTATACTTAAAACACGATACCGTTTTGTTTTAAAAAAAAGTACAAAAAATTTTTTTAAAGAAACATTTATTTTCGAAAAGAAAACAAAATTTAAGAGGTACCCGAGCCAATGTTAAAAATAATATATTGTTGACGGATCTCGAAGTTTTAAAAAAAAGTATATATATGTATAATATAAACCATTAAAAAATAATTGTAATTAACATATTTGTTTTATATTTTATAGGATCTCCGTCGAGTTATTCCTCATGTAAAGAAAGATAAAAGAAGTCTATCAAAGATAGAAACGCTAACTCTTGCCAAAAACTATGTAAAAGCGCTAACCAACGCTATTTGCACGATGCGGGGAGAAATACCCCGATACCAGTAAGTCCACCCATCACTTATAACAGATTTAAACTATGTTTAAACTTGTAGAAGTAGCAGTAAAACGAAATGTAGTACATACATTTTATAACAAAGGAAAAGTAATACTTTGATTTTATAACTAAAGTATAATCAAAGTAAAGTACTTACAAGTTGTAACTAATCAAAAGTATAATTTACATTTTATATCTAACGAAAATTAAATAATTCTGTCCAATACTGTCTTGAGGTTAGGTTAGGTGAGGTTACACTTTGTCACACAACAGGCAATCTGAAACCTTTTTAAATATTTTTTGCTATTGTGGCGCTATCTATACCTTGGCCCATGGATTAGTCTATACATTCCACGTATAGCGGCCATATTTGTATTCATGTATCGACAATTACGACATCTTTACAAAATAAAAAAAAAATAATCCATAATTAAAAGTAATATTACCTATCATAGTTTTAATAAAACCTTCGCAATCTCATAAATTCAATAATTAATATGTCTGTTGTTGATGTTCACAACATTTTTAATGAATTCATAAATTATTTGTAATTTCAATGTAATACATAAAAGTAAATAGCTTGCTGGAACGTTGTTTGTATAAGAATTAAAATAATATCTTTAAAAAAACAAAGTGCAAAAAAGTTTGTAGACATGTAAAAAAAATATGTGCTAGAATGATATTGGACGTGTCGTTGCTATTGTGGTTAGCAACCCTGATTTAAAAAAAAAAAGTTTATGGGTTCTATTCCTACAGGCGATAAATCTGCGCAAATGTTTGAACTCATGTCCATTATTTGTGAAACCCACGACAGAAGGAATTATTATTATCTAATGCAAAGAATGAAAAATTATGTTCTTGTATGTTTTCAGATTTAACAGTGATGATGAAAACGTAGAACCAGTCTTTGTGCTCAGTCGAGACCAGGAACAGAATAACAACTTGCCCAACGACGAAGAACAATCTCCAGGTCCAGATGAAGACCTCTGACCCACACCACGCTATAACATACATCAGTAATACTCGCGATAAGAGTACACCTGGACCTGTTACATTATCTACGGTAACGAGCCAAATGACAAGCGCTCATTTATACTATATAAATGTATGGATGTAAGCGACAGTATAGCGTTATATGTCAAACCCATACATTTATCATTCTAATGAGCATGCTGCTAGGCCCTCCATCAGCATAGGTAAATAATGCAACAGGCCCCCTTATGAAATCACCAGGCTCTCTTTTAACCTACGACTGGCGATATGACTATCTGGCGGTGCATGGACTGAACAATTTATTTTACCTAGTCGTAGACGTACGCATTAAATGCTTAATACACCAAAATGCTATATAAAAGTATAAAAAGTTATCGTTATAGGAATTCCGTGTCAGTATCTCATTATTTCAATATCATTCAATGTATACACAAAATAAATAAAATCGTGTTTAATTCATTTCAAAACAAATATTATTATCAAAATTTTTAATTTTATAATAAACAACGAGTTTAAAATTATATTCCATTGGATCTTGGTGATATCTGCGATAATAACACAGGGTATAAAATAACATACCAAGAAGTACAATGACATTGACGTTTTGTGTTTTTTTCTGTTCTATTTACATAATGTATAGGAATAAATTAAAAGTATAATTCGAATACTACAATTATATCAGAATCGATTTCAATTATTTATCAATTATCAATTATCGATTATTTCGATTTTTATACAAAGATCTCTCCCGAGGTGCCAATTAAATGTAATCACAATAGGAAACAATAGTGTTGCTACCTGACGTTTATAAAACAGCACACCTACGAGTTTTGATAGTACGAAATGGATAGTTTTCGAGCACTACCAAAATGAATTATTGATTGAGATTGGTTTATTTACAATCAGAACCAAATAAAAACCAATCACAAGCAAGAACTCGTTTCGTGACTGCTCGAATGGTTATTTATAAGATTACTTAACGCCAAAACTCGTACTTGGGGTACATGTTGTTTTTGAAAGTGATAATTTTATTTGTATTATTTAATTGTTAAAGAAATCTCAACTAAAGTTACCAATTGTTGTTAGTTCAAATAGTTGTCAAGTTATTTACACAATGCTTCTAGCGTTTTGTTTTATTGTAAAACCTATTTATAAACTAAAAAATATTCTAATTATAGACATTGTGATTTAGATTAATATTAAGATCTTGAGATATATTCTATTATATATAATTTTAAGTGCGACTTGGCAAATGATGATTTATTATAATAATAAAAATTATATGCAGAAATTGATATTATAGTTTATTTTATCCCAAGAGTTCGCCCGCCGATATTTTCAATTAAATTTAGCTAAGGATCTCTCCATCATTCTCATTATCCATACATCCATCATCCTCATCATTCATCCATCAACCACCATCATCATCCATCATGGATTGGTGGGGAATATGTTACCAAGGAGGCGCAAAGGTTTATTTTTGCGAATAAGTGAAGAAGGAGGGCCTTTTACAAAGACATGAAGCCGTCAGTTATTTTCACTATGCTTCAAATGCTTAATGTGGACCGTATATTGGTGTATTGTACTATGGACATATATAACAACGCTTCCATTGTCCAAGACTTTTAACACTACAAAGGTTGTAATGCTGCAAGAAGTAAAGGCAAAAGAAAACATGAATCTTATTGTATGTAATTAATATTCCGAATAGAACGAATATAAAAAATAGAAGTTGAAACTCGGTGCTTATCGTCAATATCCAAGACACACCCTCCATCAATCCCTGCCGTTAAAGAGTCAATCGATCAAAAAGCCTTCTCTCACGATACGCAAATGAAAGAGGCGGAAATATCCTCTGTATAAATAGCAACATTTTGGTGATCGAACAGCACTTTTATTGTCACAATGACACATTGCAACGCGCCATGTATGTATGTATGTGTGTGTGCCATCATCCTCATTATCCATCCACCATCTTCATCATCCATCCATCTTCATCATCATCCATCCATCCATCCATCTTCATCTTCCATACATCTTCATCATCCATCCATCGTCGATCATCGTCATCATTCATACATCATCCAACGTGGTTTGTTACCAAGGAATCTTAATATTTGTGAATAAGGAGTGAAGACTTCACAGATACATCAAGATAACGTCGTCATCACTATATACTTTTTAAAGGTATCGTTCGAACTATACTATACACTTGCTCGCAAGGCATGAACTACGCAAACCTTGCTCTTATAATGAAACGAACTTTCCATCACAGGATGATCTGACGCACGGCGAGCATCCAACCTTTTGTTGTAGACACGCCGCATGTCCGAACGAAGCACTATGCTTCTTATTTTTTAAATCGGACAGCGAAGGAGTGGAACAGCGTGCCTGCGTCGATATTTCCGTCCAAGTACAATGTGGGTGTCTTCAAGGCAAGAGTGAATAGACATTTACTGAGTTGATGCGCCTTACCACCTGCGACTACATTTTCACTTCCTATCAAGCGTCAAAAAGTGTAAAAAAGTCTAGTTTAAGTGTAAAAAAAAACAATGAGGTATTTAATTTTACTAGCCATCTTTTAGCCCAGATGTAAAACCTCTTGGAATACAAGTTATAGTATCTTCAACAAAATTTCCCATGGAACCAGTGACGTTATCCATAAATTCGTAGTCAATTTTAATTTTGGTCTGAGACGTCAATAAAAATATTTTTTATTAAGCTTAAATAAAAAAAATATATAAATGAACATTCTTCATAAAAAAGGTATATGTAATTTCATTTGTGACCTTTGGTTGGTATAAGTAAATAAAAAGAAGATATACTATAACTTTTTCAAATGACGATACGATTTCTCTTATTTTATTTTAGTACCCGTCTGTACATCCGGTTGTCAGCCTGTGTGTCTGATCGAATGCTTTGTGCTACAGGTCTATTATTCAGTAATGTCATTAGAAATCCACAAGCAAATTATTTATTGAAATTTTTATAATTACATACATTTCAGTAAATTTAGAAAGAAAAATTGTTCAAATATATCTCACATGAACCATTACTAATAAAATGTACTGAATCATGTTCAGATTAACCCCAAAAATATAAAAGTTTGTTCTCGTCACATTTGTAATGTCAGTTCACCGTTCTTCAAGAGTGTCCTTAAAAATGCCACGTATAATTTTCTTAACTATAATCTTGACAAACAGTTTCTTATTGCTTTTAAATTATACATGACTTGGATTTCATAAATTACTCTGACTCAGACTTGATTCTGCTTTCTATTTTAATGTATACAATGATAACACATGGAATAACAAAGTTGAACGAGATTATATTACATCTTTTAATTAAAATATTCAGAAAACATAAAAAATAATTGGGCCTATATAATAAAAAAAAACCACCAGTTATTTAGTTACAAAAGCTTACAAAGATGGATAATAGGATTTTAGAAGTAATGTGAAATGATCTAAATATTTTCCAATTTAATTTCAATTTCAAGCATAGTCAATTAAAATAATAAATTCAATTTTTTAAAGAAAATATCAATTTTCTTTAAAAAATTAATAGATTATATTCTAGTATTTAGCAATATTTTTAAGCACTTTCTCTCAGAACGCAGGTTTAGTAGTCCATTCTTAACTTGAACGTTTGCTAAATGAACGAATGAATGGAAAAATTACTTAATAATATAATCTGTGAATTTGAATGATTACTAAAGAAAAGATTGGAATACAAAAATTCCTCCTAGATGCGTGTGTGTAAAGTGAATTAATTTATTAAATAAAGTTTTGTGAAATAAAGTTTAATCATATATCAATTATCAAATTATAAGTTGTATACTCTTCTTTTCTAAGCTAGACTTTTGTATATTTCCCACAAATTTAATGAACTCTGTATAATAAAGGTCTGCGTCTATCGCAAATATGGCCGTCCTGTAATGAATCGGTGGTCAGTGATATTGTAGTTATTTCATACAAAATGCAAAATTTCAAAATGGAACTTCGTGTCGGTAATAAATACCGACTGGGTCGTAAGATAGGATCAGGATCTTTCGGAGACATTTATTTAGGTGAGTGGGAATAGAGATAATTGTAAACAAAGAAAGATAGTTACTTTTGTAGGCCAGCTGCATTTTTTTTTGTTTCAAAATAGCTTCTAACTCCGTTCATGGTTCATGCTGATTAATATAAAATGATCACAGCCATTGCTCAATTGCTACTATTTTCTCTATAAAGATTGATTTATCTAAATCGTTGTTTTATTTATTTTTTCTAACATGTGATTATTGTATCTGGTTTTTAATTGATAAATGATTGCAATTTAATTAATTCTAACTATGTATTCGATAATTAATTTAATCAAAACAATGTTTTCGATATTACAAATATATTAAACTCCAAGCAATAGAAAAAGCTGTCAAGGGCAATAAAAATTTAACCTAAATCTACGACTTAATCATAAGATTACAAAACAGCATCATTAATAAGAGGTCTTACAAAATCATTGTAAATATTAAAATTCTGTATATATAAAAACTCTTGTGCAAGGACTTACAACCTCCTTTTTTTCAGGAACTGATATTGTGACGAAAAAGGAAGTAGCAATAAAATTAGAATGTAAAAGAACAAGACACCCACAGCTGCACATAGAGAGCAAATTTTATAAACTTATGCAAGGAGGTGGTGAGTATGACATGGAATAACCTATTCAGTCCTTACTTGATTTTAAGCTTTGTTTGAAGTTTCCTTGTATGATTATAATATACATTTAACAGAACTTATGACTATTTAAATCTGATGCAAAATTAAAATATTATAGGTGATATTATTCTGTGTATCTTTTAGTTTTAATCATCATGTTTACATTTATATTGCTTCCATCATTTTCAGTAGTAATGTCTTCAACAAAATTGGAGTTAACTGAGATATAACTTGATTTAAGCTTTGTTGGACAATGTTCCTAGTATAAATTTAACAAATTATATTACTATAGAATTCTCACTTGAAATATGTTAGCTAATATTCTTCAAGTATTAAAAAACATGTTAAAATTTATATTAGCTTGAATCTATTTGAAATAGTTTCAACAAAAGATAGATATATAACATTTATTTATTTTCCCAGTTGGCATTCCTAAAATAAAATGGTGCGGATCAGAGGGAGACTACAATGTCATGGTAATGGAGTTGCTGGGACCATCCTTAGAGGACCTCTTTAACTTTTGTTCCCGTCGTTTCTCACTCAAGACTGTGCTAATTCTTGCTGATCAGCTCATCACTCGCATTGAGGACATACATTATAGAAACTTTATACATAGGTATAAACATCATATGGAAATTCAATTTATCTTTTTATTTATGTTATTTCTTAGTAGCTAACCACAAGGCTAATTTGTTGTGATAACATTACTGCAATGATTGGCAATTATATATATACATATATATATATGCAACAGGTCACTCTGTAAGGTTGTAGATAAGAAATAAACAATGATACCTATGAAGTTTATTGCATTGGGACTTCAAATATAGATATAGTGAACTTCGTTATCTAAATAATATTGTGTGCAGTCAAATAATCTAATAAATGATTTTATTATCTTATGTTGACTGTCTCATTAACAAATTTGGTAAATATGTGTCGACAAGAAAAGGATTCTCTAAAATTTATTTATTTTTAGTTATTAATATTATGTTTACATTTCTATTTATTTATTAAATCTTTCCCAAGTACAAAAATCTAGCACAATGGGAGCACTTAATGCTACAGAGCTTTTGATACCAGTCTGCTCTAAGAAAAAAATAACAAAAGTAAAATACTGCCAATAGGGCAGTATAATTAAAAAGCTAAAATATTAAAAAAATATCAGTGTGTCAAAAATAATTTACGTGTATTGTGTTTATAAAGAACAATACAAAGTCATAGATTTAATTTTAATCTTTTCTTGCAGAGATATTAAACCAGATAACTTTTTAATGGGACTTGGTAAGCGGGGCAACGTAGTGTACATAATAGACTTTGGGTTAGCTAAGAAGTACAAAGATCCGCACAACAATCAACACATTCCATACAGAGAAAACAAAAATCTAACTGGTAAGTTTTCAATTATATGAAACTGTCCGACACGGGCAGCTTTGCACCCTCACTTTATATGGATTAGACAAATACAGTGCAACCTTCATATAACGACTTCCTCAATATAACCGATTTTTCGTAATACCCTTGAATTGTCCATAAGCATTAATATAGAATATACCTTTACATTGAATTTTTATTAATTTTTTACAAATTAACCATCAAAAAAAATTAAATACATCTTATTAACGAATTTTGTCAACTCGATATATGTGCAGCAGTAGAGTATATACTTACACTGATGAAATATTTATGATGTGCTCAGAAGTGTCTTACGAGTGTATATGTAAAGCAAAGTTACAACTATATATAGAATATGCCACCTGTTGTCATAAAGCAGTGAAAATTCCATTATATTTATTGAGTCTAATGTATTACATTTTTACTTTACTATAAAGCTAAAGTAGTCAATCTTATACTAACTTAGAGCTACTTCAATTTCTTTACTATATATGTATTTAATAACTGGAATAAACATTATTAAATTACCAGTCTTCCTTATTTATTCATATATTTTCCAATTTGAATCAATCAGTGATCTCTTGTGTTAGTCAAATAGAAGTGTCAGAAGGAACTATTCTGATATAGAATTATATAAATGAGCCCTACTGTAAAGATAGTGTTTTAAAACTTGGAATTAAAGCTACAAAGGTATGTTTAATGTGGGTTCAATACAGTAAGTAAATTGTAACAATAACACTGATCAAAGCAGTAATTTATTGTTTATTTCATGTACACGTAATAAGGATAATATATTTCAGGCACCGCGAGATACGCTTCAATAAACACCCACTTAGGCATCGAGCAGTCCCGGCGTGACGACCTGGAGTCTCTGGGCTACGTGCTCATGTACTTCAACCGGGGCAGCCTGCCCTGGCAGGGGCTGAAGGCGGCCACCAAGAGACAGAAATATGAAAGAATATCGGAGAAGAAACTGTCCACTCCTTTTGATGAACTGTGCAAAGTGAGTCATTTTGTATATAATGCTAATAATAAAGAAGTTTTTTGAAACATTTTTCTTTGTACTCGTAATTCGTGAAAACTATTAAACGGATTTCGATAATTATTTGTTTTGTTGTTTTGTATTGTCTGGAGAAGGTACTTATGAATGAAAAAAATTAAAAAGTTGTGCGGGAATTTAGAAAAAATAAGAAAGCCTAAGAACCTTTTTTAATTTTTTTAATGTAACCTTATTGTTTTTCTCGTAACTGTCAGATGTTTGACAGTTAGTAACATTTACAGAATATGCGCTGCAAAATATCTAACTATTTTACATATATATTATTTTTTATTATTTATACCAATTCCAAGTAAATACTCATATTAAACAGGACAACGTCTGTTAGATCAGCTAGTATAAGTACGTATATTTCAAAGGTTATAATTTCATTATCTCTCCGTTCAATGTGCCTCTTGGCATAGACCTCCTCAAAGAGATCACTCTATTCTGTCAAGAGCTACCCTTCTCCACTCATGCCCAGCTGTTAATTTTATATCTTTCCATCTGGTTGCTCTTCGAGTTTGCCAACTTTAAGGTTGGAGACAATTTTGCTTCATTATATCTGTCTTCTTGTTGTCTGTCCATCTCCACTTTTGTTGATCTATATGAGTTACAATATCCTATAAATCTCTCTTATTTCACTCTGTCATCTGTCTTGCTCCTCCATGGCTCTCTGACAGTATTCTGGTCTCTGATGTTTGTTGAGTTAGCAAGTTTCACACAGATAGATGATGACTGGAAGTCACATGTGTTATAGATTCTCCATTCTATTGACATGCTGAGCTCCCTGGACTTCTTCTAATGACCTATATATCTTCCATATATATATATATATGCTTCATAATTTTTAAATCACATCTGCAAAGTCTCCCGTTGCTATAGATAGTGAAATTCAAAGTTAAAAAATAATAAATTCAATAATCTACAAACTTCATATTAATATTACATCTCAGTTGAATCTCATCACAGTTGTCTCAGGTCAGTTCTCTGTATGATATTGCTCTCAAAAAATATTTATTTTCTTATTTATTACTGTTTTTCAAACATATATATAAATTATTATTACTTATCTCAATCATATCATTAATAAATTTAAATAATATAATAATTATTATTATTAATTTCTTCAATACTCTTGTACTTTTATTTCATGTATTGAAATGTTTTTCAATATGAATTATCATTAGTATATTTCAATAATATTTATTCAATTTATAACAAACAGTTCGTAAGTTTATTAAAAAAAAATCAGTTTCAAAAAAAATCTTGACTATTTTACCACTGTTCAAAACTTTGCAAGGATTTATACAAATATAAGTTTTAAAATAGAATACCTCCGAATTGGAAAACAATATTGTTATTTCTAATTGTTTTATTTGTTTTAACAGTATTTTGAAAGATTAAATATAAAAAAAATAAATCTTACAATAAAACAGCCATCGGTATATACTTTTCTATTAGTAAACTAATTTAGTAACCAAACAAAATAACTGATATCTCAGAAGTGTCTTGATTCTTAAATAGGAAGGAAATGTACCCGAGTGTGTCGCCGATGAATAATCTCTAGTACGTACTATGTAACATTATGTACATAAATGAATAATAAATACATATTTATCACAACCTTGCTTTAAACATATACAATTACAAAAAACATACTGTATAGGTTGTTTCACATTATCTAAATTATGCTTACTTGTTTGAACATGTTCAACCATGATAAAAAACATTAATATGAGCAGGATTCGAACCTGTGACCTCTGGGAAACCGACCTCTAGATAGGTCAATCGAAACGAGATTATATTTTCTTTGTATATTTAGTTTGTTTTAATGACTCGCTTGAAATTGTCTGTAAACATGTTTAACAATATTAAATCTCATCCAACATATAATATAATAGCGGGTTCGATTCCCGTCCGTGCGCGATTGATATCTTAGTATATTTATTACGAATGGTAATATCTTATTTGGTCGCCACGTGAGTAGCGAGTACGTGACCCGCAGCGCTCCGCACGTGCGGGGACGCATGACTGCCCGCTCACGATAAACGAACTATACTACTATATATACAAACAGACATTTTATATTGTATATATATACACGTGGTCTAGAAATAATGCATTAACATTTTGAATAAATATACTATGACGTCATCGACACGGGCAGGAATCGAACCTGTTCTATTACTGTACAATACTGTTACATTATAAGGTTGGATGAGATTTTATATTTTTAAGAGCTTAATATTGATAAATATTTTTATAGACAATTTCATACAAAGTATTATAACTTTAAATACCTTTATAAATATATTATTTTATAATTGTAATAAAGTTTATTACGAAATAGATTAAATAATATTATCTAAGTCAGTAATTTTTAGTTCAGTTCATATTAATGAATAATAAAAAATAATAATTCCAGAATCACCCGATCGAGTTCCAGCAGTACCTGAAGTACTGCCGGCGACTTCGCTTCGAGGAGCGACCCGACTACGCCTACCTCAGACAGCTGTTCCGCACCCTGTTCCACCGACAGGGCTTCACCTACGACTTCGTCTACGACTGGAACATGCTCAAGTTTGGTGCGGACTGACACTACAGAAAGATTATTAATATTAAATATATAGTTTATTGTTAATAATAATAGCCCTTATTTGCACTAAACAAAGTTTGGTACAGATACAGCTACCACAGAATAATGCATTTATGTTCAATTATTCCATTTACTTATAAAAATGCAAAATTAAACAATAAGCTTATTTTTATATTACATACTGTCAATATACATAGATACGAATTAGTAAAGCATTTATCAAAATATTTATTCACTATACACATTTAAACTATTTAAATAGTTCATGTGGCAGTTTTCTGACTTATTCAATATTTTCATGACAAGTAGAATTGTGTGTAGAGCGATTTTAAAATTGTTCGTAAATGTATATAGAGCATGTATTATCAATATTAAAAGTTTGGTTTATCATACAGTCAATGTCATCTTATCAAAAATAACATCAGCATAATTCACTACAATACTATCAAAATATACTGGAAATATACTAGGTATTTATATGTATATGTAATAATACATATAAATATACATGTATTATATATATAAATTATTTTTATATATTATACATATATAAGATACAAAATAATATTGTATATATATAACAAACATAATATCTTAAATCATTCTTTAAATCTGTCCCTGATCTTGAGCTAAGATTTGGAAAAAAATACTAATTTTATTGTTAATATTTTTAGTTGCGAAAGGTTTATTTTTGTTTGCAACATTTATTATGACGATTGGACTGATCTGGTACCTGTGCCACTGTGCTTAGTTTTCTTTGACATATCTATATCAAACTTCAAATTTATTTTATCACATTTATTGTAATTTACAATTATAAGATAACTGAAATTAAATACTAAATATATTAATTTCAATTGTGTATTTAGTATATGTCGGTCATAAATAATATCCTCGTACTCTACTAACATTGAACATTATTACTAGTGAAAGTATACTCAAATTAGAATGTTATACATAATAAATAATGTATAATTTAATCTCATAACACATTTTTTATTATATATATATCACTCAAAATATTGTATTCATACATATTACATACATAGTATATATTACACCCCCCCCCCCTCCCCCCTCTCTCGTATACGTCATCCGAGCCTTGTCAAGGTTGCCTTGATAAGCTTTTACACTTATTTATAATTTTGTTTTTGTTTTGCTATGATTCTTATTTTTTAATTAATTGCTATTGCAATAAAGAACAGTAAATATATGTCTATACGAGTGCAGTGTGTATGAGTAGTGTTGTTCCCAGGAGTGCCGCCCGGCTCGTGCCAGACGGGCGTCGCCGACCGCGCCATACGAGCCGCCCACACCAAGAAACAGGAACCAGACACCAGTTAGTATCACTACAAGCTACACACTACACACTACACACTATACACTACACACTACACACTACACACTACACACTACACACTATACACTATACACTATACACTATACACTACACACTACACTATACACTACACACTATACACTACACACTATACACTACACACTATACACTACACACTATACACTACACACTATACACTACACACTATACACTACACACTAGACACTACACACTAGACACTACACACTATACACTATACACTAGACACTACACACTAGACACTACACACTATACACTATACACTATACACTATACACTATACACTACACACTATACACTACACGCTACACACTACACGCTATACACTACACGCTATACACTACACGCTATACACTACACGCTATACACTACACGCTATACACTACACGCTATACACTACACGCTATACACTACACACTACACACTATACACTATACACTACACACTACACACTACACGCTACACGCTATACACTACACAACACACTACGCACACCCTGCGACCTGGGGATAGAGAGCACACCTCGCTATAGCTACTATGGATAGTTAGAATAAGTTATTATAGGTCGGACATGTCTGTAAAGATAAAAGTCCTTTAAATAATAAAAAGAAAAAAGAATTGCCCGACCATATTAACTTTTCTAAGGTAACCTTACCTCTTGGTGTTAGTCATTCGTTTCATTGATAGAATACACGCTAGAATATCTTCTAAAATATTAATCACTTGTAATTATTTCGATAAAGAAACGAATGTAGATTGTTTTATTTGTTCAGTTTTAATTATTTATACATTATTATTTGATCTGTGACTAGAATAAAATAAATTTAATTAAAAATAAATTGACAAAAACAATGCCATGGGAAGTGAGAAGCTATCTAAAAATAAAAATATTTTTATCAGATCTTTTAGTATATTTCCATTCCACCCAACTCAAGTTAGTGATATGATCGGTGACAGACACTTCATCACAATATTAATAAAATATATGTGTTTAAAATTAAAACGCCAAGCAATATTGTGTCAGAATAATCACAATTCTTTTATGTAAATATATTACTTTAAGGAAGTGCTTATTAAAAATAAACATGATTTCTTCCCAATGGACTTTTAACAAAAAAAAAATATATGTTTATTAAAAATACTATCATCATAATTTAAATCTTTAAAAGTAGAAACATTTTTCATAAGACATCTGTCCACAGCTACCGGCGCGGGGGCCGTGGGGCACCCCAGCACGGCGGTGGCGGCGGGGGCGTGGGAGGGGCGGTGAGGGGGCTCCCCCGCGCGCCGCCCCGCGCCCCGCCCGGAGTGCCCGCCGCGCCCCAAGCGACACCGACCCGCCCCGGACTCTTAGATGACGTGTCTCTGTCGTGCCGTAGGCTCAGTTCTCGGCCTGCGGCACGGATGTATCGTGGAACGTGCGTCTCAAGAATTAGGTTGAATTTGATGTAAATATAATATTTAATATTTTACTTGTTATTAGTGATTGGATGTATCGTTAGCCGTAAGTAAGTTTAGTGGACAGTATTCTTGGCTATGTTCGATTCCCGGATATATTTTTGATGATATCGTTTGAGTTATATTCGTAGAGGTGTATATGTTAGGTCGGTTAGTTGATAAGTTTGACTTAATTTTGTAAATAACGATGAGTAGTTGAGTTTGGTGTGAGCCGGGGACGCTGTTTTTTACAATATCTTAGCTAAATAAATGAAGTAATGCTACGGGACGCGTGTATGACGTGTGTATGACGTGTGTGTGACGTGTCTGGAGTGCTCCGGCGACAGTCGCGCGACACACTGATGTGCTTTTATTACCTACAATTATTATGCTTGCATTGTGTTGTACGTCCAGTATGTATGATTCCTTTGGCACAATAAACCGAATAAAACAATGAGATGTTTTTTATTTCATTTTATTATCTCTGATAGCTGTATCAAGTGGCGAGGAACCCTCCGTCGACGGGAAGCTGGACGCCGGTGATCATACTGGACTTGTCGCCGAGAAGAAATAGTATCGTGTTCACGATTTCCTGAACTTCAGCGAACCTGTCAAATGTTTAATTTATTTATATTGTTTTACAACTTCATAATAATATAATACTGTACGGACCTTCCTAATGGTATTTTGGAGTGCATGGTCCGTGCCTTCTCCGGGTCCGCCCACACTCTCCGTCCTAGTTCCGTCAGCACCACCGTGGGGTTGATGGCATTGACCCTGATGCCGTGAGGAGCGAGCTCCAAACACATCACTTGACTCATGGAGTCCACGGCTCCCTTAGACGCCGAGTAAGCGACGTGGTCTCTCAACGCGGCCTGCGCTCATAAACAAATAGATATATAATATAATAATATTAAATTAAATAAATAATATATAATTAATAAAATAATATTTTTTTTGTACATCTTGTGTGTAAGTTGTTACTTTTATTGTTATTGTTATTTTATTTAAGTTCTGTTGTATTTATTTATTTAGCGCAGAACTCATTCCTTCCATTGTCTATTTGTTTGTTACGTTCGTTACTAAACATCTATATTTACTGTATCATTAGTGTAAGTCTGTCTGACTGTCTATAACTTATGTTAAAATTTATTTATTCTACGAGTTCACATATTTTTTGTATTACATTTATCTTCCACTATTTGTAAGGCCTGAAGAATACTTGTAAAAAAGGGGTGCATACCCTTAAAGATATTAATAAATAAATATATAAAATGGTCACCTTTGACGTCTGAGAAGAGATATTCACAATGGACCCTTTAATACCATCTGTTATCATCTTCTTAGCTACGACCTGAGAGACGTTTAGAATAGCTTTGACGTTGACGCTCATAGTGCTGAAAGAGACAGGCATTGTTGGTATAATTAAACTGAAAATATTTAGACGAAGTTTAGGATTCACCGTGCGGGTGACGGGCCCATCGCCTTGCAGGGAGAGGAGTGCAAACAGCTCCTGGGACTTGCGACCCAGGTGTAGGTTTAAGGGGCCCCTTTAAAATGCGCATTCACGCTCACCTCAACTGGTTGCGCTCTTCTCCCTACCTAACCAAATTTGGAATGAACCTACTAATGCCGCCTTTGAAGTACGTTCTAGAAATGTACTGATGATAGTTCTAGAGAGGCCAAGATCTTTAAGTAGGTTATAGAGAGATTTCGATGTTATACCTCCCACTCCCACTTCTACAGAATTACGAAAAACAAACTCACGTATCAAAAATTTCAGGAGAACATTCTAGAAATGGTTCAGTTATAATAAATCCAGCACAGTTCACTAAACCGTGGAACACACCGAGGGACTCCACAGTTTCCCTGGTGCTGCTCCAGTCACTGAGGTCCACACACGCAGTCTCTATGGAAGGATATTCATTCTTCAATGCCTCCAGATTATCAGCCTGATGAGATAGAGCAACCACATTGGCGCCTAGCCGCCATAATTGTAAAACCGTTCCTTTTCCAATACCTTAAAAAAATTAAGAATACACGCTTATTACGTTTATATAATTCAATTGTTTTAACGGAATGTATTCAAGCTACAACTTATTTTGTATACAAAAAAAATATATGGACATTTAATTTAGTTAATAAAATTTCCTATCGTCACATTATGATATGAATAAAACAGTTTACTAAATAAATAATAATCCAATTAATAATTAATATATTACCTGAACAGCCCCCCGTCACCAATATTCTTTTACCGTTAAAGTAATTGTCCATCGCTTAGAAGTTTCATTGACTTAATGCGCGCAATCCTGATAAGAATGATAAGTACTGTTGTTTTTTTTATTGTTGTGATGTACAATATTGTAAACATTCTTATCATTAAGAGCGTTTATCGTGTTTGCTGCGCTCCATTCTAAGTATTTCGGTGCAAATTCACTCGCAAAGACACTCGTTTGTGTATGCGTTGAAGTATTGCCGTCTAGAGATAATCTGTCTATAGACAAACACGCACTTTGATACATTTGAGATCTAACTAGTTTTTAAATATAATAAGATTAAAAAAACATAAGTTAGACTGTTTTGTTTGTTTCATCATACCTTTAGTAAAATGAACTGTACAATAACAAAAATACGAAGCAATAGTAATGTTGGATTCCGTTAACATGTTTTAGTTGAATATAATGTCTTTATTCATATTGATTTAATAATGAATAGGTAGGAAATTATTTATTTTAACATTTTTAATTACGTCATGTTTTTATATATTAAATATAGTTAGATTAGCTAGTATACATAGTTTCTGTTTTCGATTTAGTAATACTAAAATTACAGCTATTACGCAAAAAAATATGTATATTAGATTTTTTACAAATACGTTTTCAATATAAGTTTTTCATTTATTTTCTGTTATCTGAAATATGATTTATCATTAAATATATTTATAAAGTTTAGTAATATTGGCTATTTAGTTTTTAGTTTTATTTCGGACTGGCCATGTATTACGTATGCGTTTCATTAATTTAATTGACGTTTATAAACAGGAAAAAATATTTAATTAAAAAATTAATGTACTAAAGGTTATAGTAAAGATGGTACTTAGTACGTTAATTGTAAAGAGTAGTGATGTAACATTATGAAAATTAAATATTGTTTGAATTTTGTTTCTTTTACTGTCATACTTTGACCTTTGACTTAATCTGGAGTCTGAAGTCTGAACTCATCAGTTAAGAGTACTTTAAGCAAGCGTCACCAATCCAATCTCGGTGCGAACGAGCAAAAGTTATTCTACCTTTTTTGCGTTCCCCTAAATACGTCCATGAGTGTATTTAAGTAGTGTATTTAATTAAGATCTTGAAACTGACTTCCTAAGTTATAATTGATTCTTAAATTCCCTTTTTTTAAATATTTATTCATCAATAAGTATTTGCAAATTACTTAACATAAAATTTAAATGCGTTCTTAAGGCATTAGATTGAAGAAGTCTATAGCGAGTATTTCTTTGAAAAGGATTAATAATAATGCAAAAATGACATGTCATTTAACGCCTACATTAACTTTCAGGCGTTACCATGAAGTATATTACCGCATTGGAATCACTATGAAGATATCATGGTACGATATTCGAAAGTAGAACTAAAATAATATTACTTTAAGAGATGGAAGTAAACCATCTAAATATTACTATTGATGAATTTCGTAAACTTTATGTCTGGCCCGCTCGGGTTTGAGATCGGCCATCGGCCATCGGCTCGGACTACGACGTTGCATCATCTATTCAAATGTATACATGTATAGCTATAGCCAAAATAGCATGTACAAAATACGTAAATATAAAATAGATAGCTTTAAAGAATCTGGACGCATTTTTTGAAAAAAATCTCGTTGTGTTTCCTTTCTTTAAAGAATCTTTACCTAATCCTATTGCTAGGTAGTAAATTAAGGATATAGCCGCCACTTTTAACATTTTTAACCTACTTATTAACAGTGGATTCGTTTGTGTAATATACGACTTAGTGATTTCTTTGACATTGTATATGTAAATATCTAACATTATTTATTAGTAGGGAGCCTAGCAGCAGTCAAGCTCGTGCAGTATCAACAGTACCAGCAAAGGATATTACTGTTACTATACCAAATAAATATTGGCGCGTAACGCGACAATTTTATAAGATAAGATTTCTCCCAACCCTCTATAAAGAAGTTTCACTTCAAAAATGCAAAGAGCTAGGTTCTCTGATTCTAATACTAAAATGTAAAGTTAATTGCACAGAATATCCGTAAGATTCAGATCCGTCGGAAAAATTCACCTTTGTAGCTTACTGAGGTTGATGAACATATGGAATAGTTCCATCAATTCAACATTAAATCAATCTTCATACGAAAAGTGTTTGATATCTAGCATTCAGGACAGTGAAATTGACTTACAAAGTAAAATTATCACTTTACATATAAAACCACCTTACCTATTTAAATGTTAATCGTGTCTGCAGTAACTGCGATAAAGAAAAAATATATGGTAATTTATGGGTAATAATATATGTAAAATGGTTTTTAGATAGTTGCCTTATTCATATATAACTATACAAAGTTTAAAAAGCATCATATTTATATTTACCCGGCTGTATTCACGTAGAAATTAAATTGGAATGTGCCCGACTAGTTTCAAACCCGTTCGGGGTCCTTAATCATGAGCTCTGAGCGTGGCGGACTCGCGGCGAGAACTGCGTGCCTCAGCTCTCTGGGCCCGACGCGAAGGTGGCGGCGGCGGCGGGGGGGCAGATGTAGTGATGTCATCGGAGGGCTCTTGCAGGTCTTCGTCACTCGTCGTTGTCACCCGTTGTATACACACTGAACTCACTGTGTCACTATTAAAATCTTCTGAATAGAACTTGCTCTTCATTGTATTGATAACCGGTTTCCACGCCGATGGTATATGTATATTATGTATATGTATTCAGTGTGTATACAACGGGTGACAACGACGAGTGACGAAGACCTGCAAGAGCCCTCCGATGACATCACTACATCTTCCCCCCCGCCGCCGCCGCCACCTTCGCGTCGGGCCCAGAGAGCTGAGGCACGCAGTTCTCGCCGCGAGTCCGCCACGCTCAGAGCTCATGATTAAGGACCCCGAACGGGTTCGAAACTAGTCGGGCACATTCCGATTTAATTTCTACGTGAATACAGCCGGGTAAATATAAATATAATAGTCATGATTCACGAAAGTTTAAATATAAAAATTTAAAAAGCATCTTTATTTCTATACATAAGGTCCATATTGAAGTACTATTGAAATCACTTCAGGCTTTCTTTATATTAAGGAATTATTGAAAAAAATCTTCACAGTCCAAGCAAAGTATTACTTATAATTTTACGTAAATACTCATGGTGTAAAAGTTCAGCTACTGCGTTAATAATAGCTTGTTACAAAAGTCTATAACAAAGAGACTAACTAGCGTGTCTCAAGTTTACTTTTTTTATTTAAAGATTCGGAACTCAGTTTACTTCTAGTATTTATAGATTGTGTTATCGGTTTACTTTTAGTATTTATAGATTCTGATTTATTGCTTCCTGTCGTGATTGTTCTTAATCTCTTCTAGATATCTTTATAATGGAAATCTCTTTTAAAGACAAACGTATCTTGGTGACCGGCGCCGGACAAGGTATGATAATGTTATTTAAATTCTAAAAATAATTTAATTACAATTTGAACAATATGCAGCCTGATTTTCTTAATAAACTTAAATTTGTCAGGTATCGGTAGGGGTATAGCAGTGGAATTATGGAGAGCCGGAGGTAATATAGTCGCACTATCACGAACAAGATCTCATCTAGAAAGTTTACAAAGCGAATACCCTTCAATTGAGATAGTGGAGGTAGATGTTAGCGATTGGAACAAAACTAGAGAAGTAATTGAATCGTTGGGACATTTCGACGCTTTAGTTAACAACGCTGCAGTAGCTGTTTGTGAACCATTTCTCACATGTTCTCCGGATGACTTTGACAAGTACGTGTATTGTAATTACTAACTAATAATAATAATAAATTTCTTTTAAATAACATTACTGTTCTAGAACATTCGATATTAATGTCAAAGCAGTGCTAAATATAAGCCAAGTTGTCGCTGCTAAAATGATAGAGAACAAAACTCAAGGTGCCATAGTCAACATATCTTCTCAAGCTTCAAAGGTATCAGATTATTTATCAGATGGCTTAAATGTTATCTTACTTGTAATATGACCAATAAAGATGTAAACAAATGTTTTTTGATGAACTGTTGGCTTTATAAGATAACAAGGATGACATTATTTGTTATATTCTATAAGAAACCATATCAACTAGAGGGTATTTTATATAACTTATGTATTTTTAAACAAAAGAGTTATTTATTATAATAGTATATGATAATCAATATTTTAGTACATACCACAATTATTTTAAATATTCCAAATTGCATAGGTTTTTAAGTATTATTAATTTCTTACTTAATCAGATTATATTTATTGAATTATTTTATTCCTGTTGTCTGTAAGGCTGCCCTAAAGGATCATACCATATATAGTTCATCCAAGGCAGCCTTGGATGGTCTCACTCGTGCCATGGCATTAGAATTAGGAGCTCATGGAATAAGAGTCAATGCTGTAAACCCAACTGCCATAGTTTCGGTCAGGGGAAAAGCTAAATGGTCTGACTCTGAGAGAGGTTGGAGATTGAAAGCCGAAATACCACTTGGAAGGTAAGAATAATTAATACTATGTTGTTGAGGGTGATGATGATGACGACGACAATGATGGTGATGATGACGACAATGATCATGATAACAATGGTGATGATGATGATAACAATGGTGATGATTATGACAATGGTGATGATGATAACAATGATGATGATGACAATGGTGATGATGATAACAATGATGATGATGACAATGGTGATGATGATGACAATGGAGATGATGACGATGAAGATAATAAAACTATGTTTCTATAGGTTCACTAAAATAATAATATTCTCATAATATACAGTTTATGAGGGATGTTTCAGGTTCGGAGAGGTCTCAGAGGTGGTAAATGCTGTTCTTTTTCTCTTGAGCGATAAATCTAGCATGATCAATGGAGTAGAACTGCCCATTGATGGAGGCTTCCTCGCTACATAGATATCATCATAAGAGTTCTCCAATAAAATTAAATAATACTTTGCTGTGTGCATATAAAACCAAAATATTTTTCCGACATATATTTCTGTGTTCAATTTTATATTTTTTTTATGATATTTTAATTGATGTATAAAATCAATAAATTTTATTTTTAGTACCTATTTTTAATTCAGCTTCGTTTTTAATATCTATGTTTTTCATTATAAAATATCATAAATAAACAAATATATTATGGAAATATTTCGTTGTAGTCATTGAAATATTGCTCATTTCATAAAAAAAAAACATAATTTGTAAATACATTCAAGTGTTGAATCGTAGTGTTTCAGACGGAATAGTCGTGTTATATCTGTAAGTAAGATAACAAATATCATTTATTGAAAAGCAGATATTACGAATACCACCAATCAACACCAAATAACAACCAATTTCCAACAAAAAACAACCAATCGCCACCAAATAACAACCAATCACCACCAAATAACAACCAATCACCACCAAATAACTATCAATCCAACCACCAAGAACTCGTTTCGTGCCTGCTCGATAAATATTAACTTGGTAACGTTAAAACTCGTCGTATGCGTAGGTACTAAATGAAGATTATTTTTTTTCCTGTAGTCTGTAACTATCAGTACCGAAATGTCATTTGAATTTGAATTATATTTACACTAGCTGTTGCCCGCGACTCCGTCCGAGAGGACTTCAGAACACAGGGCTCGTAAGAAACTCCTTCGCTCGAGTTTTTATTGGTCAACTATAATTCAAAATTGGTCTCCACTAAAACACCTATTATTATTTCAAGGGAATAATATAATATAGCCTAGATCTAACATGAATGATAATTCTAAATATTGTCACTTCTACTATACACGTCATACTCTCAACACTTTCCTCGTATCCTTCTATCGTTAAAGGAGTTGTCCATCGCTTAGAAGTCTTATCAAGCCAATTCTGATAAGTTTAGTTTTTTGTTATCATTTTCATCATTATCTAACTTACCTATTGCGGTAATAAACTAAATGATAACAGCGCGACTACTTATTTACTATTATCATATTGAATACTTACGTACTGTTTATGTTACTCTTACGCGCCCATTTTATTATACAATTAAAGTGACACTATTTGACCTTGAAAAATAGCTAATAAGAATCTCCACCAATCGGAGAAGCACTGACTCACTAACAGACATTTCAATATGCGATGTTAGTACACTAGTTGAGATAGTGTCGCTTAGATTGTATAATGAAATGGGACCATTAAATAAACAGATTTTAAATAATCTGCAATAAAAAACGATATCTCAATAGTAATTATATTTATTTAGGAAATAATACACTTACAGACATGGCTTTTAATTATTTATATATATTATCATTCATTATGAACTGAATATATTCGTCCTGTGTTGAAAGTGAAATTCTAGAACTCCATTACATAAAAAAAAGTATCAAATATATTTAAATTGTAATATGTATTAAAAATAACAACTCATATATATATAAATTAAAATATAATTTTGGGTATTAATAACATCCATCCGTATTTAAGGCAGTTTTAGTAAGTAATTAATTATTTTTATAATATATTTATATTAAACACAGGAAGCAATTCTTTGGTATTCACTACTTCTAAAAACAGAATAACAAAAACTAAATTTGTAAACAGATCTCTCTTAATATTTACTCAAACAATAAACGGAGGCACAACAAGTATTCTTATTATTATTAATGTATGCTTTAGTGGGAATTTTGTTATTTTAATATTCATATATAACACGATTATGAAAAAGAATTAAGGATATACTTGAATATATAATTTACAAAGTATACATTGTTTATAAAAAAAAAAAATATTTCATTATGATATCTGCTAGCTTGAAATCAACACTGAATTACAAAGTACTAAAAAATAACATTTATTCCTTTTATACATTAATATGATATACTAAAAATCTAACACAGATATATATTTTGGAAAAAATATTGTTTTATAAACATAGCAAATATTATAATTTTAGTGGAGAAGTTGCGGCTGCTTACTCATCTGATGATATATCTATGTAGCGAGGAAGCCTCCATCAATGGGCAGTTCTACTCCATTGATCATGCTGGATTTATCGCTCAAGAGAAAAAGAACAGCATTTACCACCTCTGAGACCTCTCCGAACCTGAAATATTTCAATAGAAATAACTTGATATTATCTAATATTATAGTGAACTATATAATAATTAACTTTTTAAAACTTATTTTCAGATATATTGTTATAATAAATTAATGAGTTTGACTAATGACACTAAGATAATGTAAGATAGAAGGAATTGACATTGAAGTGACCCCAATAAATAGGTTGGGCACGCAAATGAAAGTGAGTCTGTCAAAGATAATCTTATTTCATTATACAATTTACTAAGTTCTAGGTTAACTAGCGTACTAATAAACAGGGCAATTGAATAATGAAATGAGCCTTTCAATGTTAACTTACCTTCCTAATGGTATTTTGGCTTTCATTTCCGAACTTCTATCTGGATCTGACCAACCAACCTTAGCCATAGCCGTCATGGTGACGGTTGGATTTACAGCATTGACTCTTATTCCATGCGCTCCTAGTTCTAATGCCATGGCACGAGTGAGACCATCCAAGGCTGCCTTGGATGAACTATATATGGTATGATCCTTTAGGGCAGCCTTACAGACAACAGGAATAAAATAATTCAATAAATATAATCTGATTAAGTAAGAAATTAATAATACTTAAAAACCTATGCAATTTGGAATATTTAAAATAATTGTGGTATGTGTACTAAAATATTGATTATCATATACTATTATAATAAATAACTCTATAGTTTAAAAATACATAAGTTATATAAAATACCCTATAGTTGATATGGTTTCTTATAGAATATAACAAATAATGTCATCCTTGTTATCTTATAAAGCCAACAGTTTAATCAAAAAACATTTGTTTACATCTTTATTGGTCATATTACAAGTAGGATAACATTTAAGCCATCTGATAAATAATCTGATACCTTTGAAGCTTGAGAAGATATGTTGACTATGGCACCTTGAGTTTTGTTCTCTATCATTTTAGCAGCGACAACTTGGCTTATATTTAGCACTGCTTTGACATTAATATCGAATGTTCTAGAACAATAATGTTATTTAAAAGATATTTATTATTATTATTAGTTAGTAATTACAATACACGTACTTGTCAAAGTCATCCGGAGAACATGTGAGAAATGGTTCACAAACAGCTACTGCAGCGTTGTTAACTAAAGCATCGAAATGTCCCAACGATTCAATTACTTCTCTAGTTTTGTTCCAATCGCTAACATCTACCTCCACTATCTCAATTGAAGGGTATTCGCTTTGTAAACTTTCTAGATGAGATCTTGTTCGTGATAGTGCGACTATATTACCTCCGGCTCTCCATAATTCCACTGCTATACCTCTACCGATACCTGACAAATTTAAGTTTATTAAGAAAATCAGGCTGCATATTGTTCAAATTGTAATTAAATTATTTTTAGAATTTAAATAACATTATCATACCTTGTCCGGCGCCGGTCACCAAGATACGTTTGCCTTTAAAAGAAATCTCCATTATAAAAGTTTGATATTTAGAATAGATTGGAAACAATCACGACATGAAGCGCTAGATCAGAAAACACGTAAATGCGATAAATGCTAAGATAAAGATTGCGGTTTGTACAAATTTGCAAAAGCAAAGTTATGTCAAAGTCAATTATCAACTGTGACATGTGTCTACGACTTTGACATAAACGTGATTGTGAAACGTGTGTCCGTTAAAACCGTTTCTGAACTTATTGATAATACGATGCCCATAATATTATAGAATATAATTTAGACGTAACATTTTATAAAAATATGTGCTGTTAAAGTTTGTTTGTTAGATAGTAAACTTGTTCGTGCCCTTCTTGCCTGTAGAACTTTTAGGACACATTTTTAAAGAAATAAGTATTTCGTCTACTAACATAAATACATTATGCCTTATCGCG
Organism: Dircenna loreta; assembly: GCA_963555665.1. Classification (NCBI taxonomy): domain Eukaryota; kingdom Metazoa; phylum Arthropoda; class Insecta; order Lepidoptera; family Nymphalidae; genus Dircenna; species Dircenna loreta. The sequence continues at coordinate 807,466 of OY743097.1, read as the reverse complement.
GATCTTATCCCGCGAATGTGAATATTAATTTCCCGTCTTATTTATTATTCAGAATCTGTAGCTACAAGACATTCAGTTTGACTTAAGCAATCCTTTGTTTATTCAATTAACTATGTGCTATGTCACCTAGCGTACTAACAATGATAAATTGTGAAATAGCTGTTGGTGAGTTAGCGCTCTCATTTGATTGATGGAGACTCTTATTCACTATTTTCAAGTCAAATAAAAGGACTGTAAAATGGATAATTGGCAATTCAACGCTTTTATAATACTCGCTTTGTCAGTCAGTAATGCACCTGTTTCATTATCTAACTTATTTGACTTACAAAATAGCGAGAAGGAGTCTCAACCAATCAGAGAAAGGCATTTACTAACAGCCATTTCACTGAGATGTGATGTACGCTAGTATAGATAGTATCGCTTAAATTTTATAATGAACATGGCTCATAAGTAAAATGTCGTTGGAAAGCTCGTATATTTTTCTGTCTTTTATTTTATCAACAATAAATGAACGAAAAATTCCTGTTTTTTTTAAGTTGAACTGGCACGAGTAGTATAAATAGCTTCCAGGTCATATTAATTGTAAAACAAATCATTGTTTTTTCTAACTAATGTTACCATTTCATCTGCTCGTCCATTTAAAGTATAATATAAAAGTTACATAAAATTTAGATAATCCTAACGTGTTTATAGACAATTTTAAATAACCTACTTTTCGATAAAGAAAATTAACTATCGTGATTGACCTTTCACCACTGACGCCATACAAGGTTATCTAGAGAATAAAATAACTTATTAAACATCTAGCTCATCCTCACCTCATATCGATACTAAAGTAAATAAAGTTATAAAGACAAATGCAATCATAATAACAAAACTGTATAAAAAAAAGAGTATTCTTTTCTAAAAAAAAGTTAATTATCTGTCTTTAACCTGTATTATACAGCCTTATTCATATTTCTATTTTATGTATAGATAATTTAAATTAAAATAAACATTACATTATCAAATATGTATTTGATAATCAGACTTTCCTGTCTTACCTTTATCATGTATGTTTTATTCCTCTAATGTAGCTAGATATGGTTAAGAAAAACATAAAAATTGCATTTACTATAAAATTATACTTTCATTATTCATTCTCCTCACGACCTTTAGATTTAGAAAGGTGACAACAGATGGCGCTGTTAAAATTATCGAAAGTAGATCTCAATAATAATAAACACCAATATTGGTTTACTTTAGGAGTTAGCGAGTGGTTGTAATTCTACTATTTACTATAAAATAGTTGAACTGTGTGTGTTTTTTTACGGTATATCTTATACACATACATATGTAATTCTTTAAATTATTCTCTTCCTAACCATCTGTCTCAACTCAAAATTTATTAAATATAAGAAATATGGTATCAAAATAGGTCAGACATTGTACGTAATATACAATAATAATAATAAACAATATTTATGCTTCTGAATATGAACTTTTAATTATTTAAAGCACTAATAAATATATAAAAAACTTAAAAATAGATCTTTAATATATATAGAAAGATAATTATAGAAGTAAAAGATATTGACCAACGGGTATCTGAGGAAAGCATATTTAGAGAGTAATTTAACGGAGCACTATTAAAAAAATAATAATGGCCTTAATTACAAAAACGTTGTCATTTTTTTCTTGCAAATGAGTAGATTTAGAAATTTGCTCGTTAATTGTGTCAGGCGCAAACACAGTGCTACTGAACAGAAATAGATTTATTCAAGTATGTACTTAACTAAAAATAAAAAAAGGAAAGTAAAGTATATATGTACATACAATATTTGAGTTGAAAAGCATTAAAAGTATTACAACCAGAATAATAGATAGAATTTAGTTATTTGTCTGTCGGCGACTAAGACTCAAATAAAAGGATAGACTAGAACGTTTTTTTTTTTAATTCCCTTCGTGTTTAAAAAGTGCAAAACTCAGGTAAATACACAGGATAAAATATATTTAAAAATAAAACAATACAAATACGGTTATTACAAATGCATTTATTATGTACTGTAAAGTGACGTCATACATTAACTGTTAATAAAATAAATTATAAAAATATGTGGTAACTTAAAGCTAAACACCAGTATAAATAAATGAGGACAATTTTAAATAAGTAGAGAATAAAAAATAAACCGATACGGGTACGGATTCGAACCCGCGACCACTGAGAAAGCGCTCCGTCACTCCAATAGATGTCACCACCGTCCCGATAAAGAGAAATATGTTGATAAAGACGAACATGACGAGTGCTAATTTATCGAGGCGGGTAGCGACACGGTAGCACAATTATTAAGACGGCGGGACGGATTTCGAAATGTCGCAGGTTCCAATCTCTGCCCGTATCGAATTGTTTTTCATTCTATATTTATTTAAAAGTTTAATATTTTTAACATGGCTATACATGTATATCAGTTATGAAAATTACAGAAAGATCTATAATTTAAATGAAACCGTTAACATTTTATCGACAATTGTTTTTGACCAGATATTTTTTGTACGTTGTTATAATTGACAAGTTAGATTGTTATGTTGGTACATCTGATTACAAATAAAAATATCTTAATAATATCATTCACAAAGATCGAGAGTTTAAAACATATTTGTTTACAAAAATATATTATAAAATAATTATTACATGTTTAAAAAATATTAATAATATAGCTTTGATTTTCAGTTTTCAGTCGTATTAACAATTATCTTCATAATATTAAACAAATATACATATATATATTTCAGTTTATCGTTTGTAAGGTGCCTTACGGTACCTGCCTCGCTCTTCCTCGTCGCGGACATCTAAATAATGACTGAAAACAACTGCCCATAGATACAGGTATATGCCTGAAAAATAAATAAATATATATTTTATAAAAAAACCTATCAATAAATATAGATTTGACGTCCTAACAATATTAATACCCAATAAAGATATATTTTAATTCTTATAACTTTTTAGAAACGATGTCTATTTTAGGTATAGTCAAGGAGTACTGGACGGTATTTCCGGGTACAGCCGTGTTTTTAATTTCACGCCCATTACGATATAAACCGCGCTCCATTTAATTTTGTTACCAAGTGGAGTCATTCAGATATTTTTGGTTCGTCATTCCCTTAGTCATTTTGATGTAAGAGTTGAAAAAAAATACCAGAAAGATACAAATTAAATGATTTAATTAAAAACTTCAAATATTACTAACAGTAAAATGTATTCATATATAAATTATCAAAACACGCTTCATGGTACGAGTTAATGTGTCCTATAGTAAATGGTGTCCTATGGTAAAATCAAAGTAATATTATTGTAATGTAACAAAACTTCTTAAAACTATAGTTATTAAGAGATGGTAAAACTGCTTTTTTATTGCTTTCGTAGAAAAAGGATAAACTTTACTTTAAAAGGACTTTTAAAGTATAAATGAATATTTGAACTATAGTTGTGAGAACGGAGCAAGTAACTAAAGTATGTCAACTAACTAGACAATTAGTAAATTTGAAATAACTAAACTAACTATATCAAAGTAAATAAAGGTAAATTAGACTTACACAGATAGATGAGTCCTCCTACGAGTATGAATGACGCGAGGAGTGCGTGGTCCAGTCCGTCCAGGTAGTAGGTGATGGAGGTGTGGAGGACGCTGATGAGGAGACCGATGGCCAGCACGATGCCCAGCACCACCCACGGCAGCATCAGCCAGGAGCGTCTCTGGAGAGACGAAGCGGTGAACTAATTATTATTTTTTAAAAAGCGTTTTTTTTTAAATTTCGATATATATGTTTTGTTGTTTAATAAAAAGATTGAATAATATATATTAACTTTATAGATGTTATATTAAAGAAAATATAAAATATTTACTATGTTTTTTATTCGAGTCTATTTTTTTATTTTTAATACTTACCGAGAAAGACGTCTGATGGCGTTAAAATAAATAATACGTAATAATATTATAGACATGTTTAATTGACTGAACATATAACATATTTGTTAAAGTACCTTTTGTTTTCTAAAGAAACATCAAAAAACACATTAAAAAAATAAATAAATATATATATCGAATGAATCAGCCACATGAGTAGGAATCGAACCTGGGACCTCTGCTAACCGTTCCCGTCGTTCCATCAAAAAGGCTACAGTATCGTTACATAGCCGTCATTAAAAAAAAAAAAAGCTTGAAATATCTTCAAAAAATATGAAACGTTATTATTATAAAATATATTATTACCTTTAAAACTGCCACGATGAGAAGGCCACATATCAATATCGTGAAACACAAGTTCACTGTTAAGATTATTCTTGGAACTGCAAGAAAATAATATTAAATATTAATATATTATATATATAAATATGTATCAAAAATCGTATTTTTTGTTTTCAATGACAAAATTTCGTGAATCAAAATATAATTGAGCCTTGTTGAACGTAAGTTTTATAGAAAATATTTTTTATTTTCAAAGCTACCACCAGCTCGGAAAATTAATTGTCTCCTGAGAAGAGCTGGCTATAGGAATTCATCTTGTCTTATATTTTCTAAATCATATTTAAAGCCTAAAGAAAATTTCATTATTTAATTTACTAAGTGCTAGGTCACCCAGCGTACTAATATCGTATAGTGAAATGGCTGTTAGTGAGTTAGTGTTTCTCTCTGATTGGAGACTCACTATTTCTAAGGTCAAATACCGTCGCTTAAATTGTATAATTAAATAAGTACATTACTAAATATTTTTGGGGTCAAATAATTTAAATTGGGCTCATAAATTACATAAATACATTATAAATTTTTAAACATAAATTCTTTTGTCACTTTTTTCACTTTTGTCTTTATTGTGACGTATCTCAAATAGAGTCAATATATTATAATATAATATATACGTATTAAATACTTTGGCGAGGCTTAAATTAACTTACTATCCATATCTGCGAGTTTTTTGTCGAAATCCTCCGCAAAGATGAAGGTCCTGTAGGAGACATTGTGTCTGTTCGCCACCCATATTGTTATGATCGTGGCTATAGAGAGCAGGATCCCAAGGACCCCAGCGATCAGCGTCCCAGTCCTCGTGGAGCCGCAGCAGCAGCACGTCTGTAGACGCTTCATTTTGAAACTATTTCACAGAAACACTAATTATGTTACTGGAATATCACCGTAGCATGGTCTCTGAAACAAATATATATATATTTATAAAATTAAAGATGTATTTTAAAACGAAGAATGGGTTTGTCTCATGCAGCTACTATCCAACTTAATACGTTTTTTTTGTTTTTATGGAATGTTATAAAGATTTTTGTACTTATATATATATATAGTCCGTCTGTAAAGACACTATAATTTAAAATTAAAGTTATCAGTGTTACAAAAAACGAGATAAGTTTCATACATAGTCAAAGAAGATAAACTTGAAATATATCTTAATGCTAAAATGACTACGTATATAAAATATCGAGAATACCAGACTGATAAGAGAGGTACGTAATTCAATGTTGTATTTAGGATAGGATATTAATTAGGATAGAATAGGATAGGATTAAACAGAAACAACATTATATATAACCATCTAGAATGTTTATTGCCTCGATACTGTTAGATTTTTCTACATTTACCGTAAATCTAACGGTATAGTTATTTTTGTTCACACGTGGCTCATTAAGATGTGCGAAGCTAAACTTTACTAGAAATTATTTTTATAATACGCTGTCAGCGGCCATGTTGGAATATGCAGGTGTGTCGAGATATCGGAACAATTCATGGCGGAGCTTATTTCTTAGAAGAATGTTTCGTAATATAAACATTCTTAATTCAAAATATGTATTGTAACTATTTTGATCCATGGTGGATATAAATATATATATATATTTATCTGGTTGTAGTATATTATATTGGAATTTTGTCTGTGAATTGTCACGCTTGAGTCTTATATATATTTATCCGACTTTACTCGCGTCAGTTATTTCGGAAATTTGGACGAGTTCACGCATCGAGTCCGCCATGCTTTGAGCTCATGAATAATAACTCCGAATGAGTTCGAATATACTCAGTCAGATTCCAAATAATTGACAAAATCAGAAGAAATAAATATATTTTTGAATTGATAGTTTTTGACTTAAGAGTGCCAGTTGTTTTTTGATGTTTATACTCCAACTGTTAACACCATCATTGTTTTCTGAACGATGTTGTAACTTTATAACCAATATTTATAAATTTAATAGGTTATCTAAATATAGTATACGAGAAATCCCTAACAATATTATAAATATGAATGTAAGTTCGTTTGTTACGCTTTCACGCCAAAACTAATAAACCAGTCAGCATGGAACTTCACTCATGAGTACAGAAACGGATATACTTATTACTTATACATTTATCCTGAAAAAAAAACGTGAAATAAACTAAAATTAAGACGGCCGGAGATAAATTGAGGGCGAAGCCGCTGAAAAAATCTAGTATACAAGATATTTCTAGTTACGTAATCAATAACAGCCACATCTAAAGCATATATAGATGACTAGTTGACTTACGAAAGTAGACTTAAATAAGCCACTGGAGGGAAAAAACAGCTGTTAAATCCACTTATTAATTACAATGTCCCGTGTCTAAAGATATGATATTTATATTTATTTTGACGTACACAAGATCACTGATAATGATTCAAAGTGGAAAAGTTTTAAATAAATAAATAAAATAAATATTGAAAACCGTTATTTTTGCTTAAAAAATTAAAAACTATCTTAAGCAGATATTAAATTATTCAATTTACTAAGTGCTAGGTCAACTAGCGTACTAATATCCTATTGTGAAAAGGCTGTTAGAGAATTAGTGCTCCCTTCTGATTGATGGAGAATCTTCCTCGCCATTTTACGGGTTAAATAGTGTCGCTTGAATTGGATATTAAACTGGATTCAATACTCTAGTTTTACTCATTACCCTATTTCATGGGAGTTAAAAAACACATTTGTAACGTGCAGATAATGTAGCTGGACTGGTGAAAGAATATTTTAAATGGGTTTAGTAGTTATTGAGTCTATTTACAAACATACAAAAGTTTCCTCTATATATCACTAGCTTTAATAATATTATTTATTCTTTATTGTACACCACAAAATTAAAAGTTACAAACATAAATACATATTAAAGGTACAACAGGCGGTCTTCTTAGGGTTAGTACGAGAGAAAAAAAAATAAATAAAAATTCGTAAAAAACTGTCTAAAACTTTTATTCTTATCCCTGGGAACAATACTTTGATTCAGGGTGTCCTTTTCAGTACTTCTAGCAATGTGCGAGGAGTTTTACACAAAAGCGTAACAAACAAACGAACTTACATATCTCATATTAATAAGTACATGTTTCAAAGAATTACATCATAATGCGATTCAATCGATCTGTAATAATATTGACTAATGCTTCTAAATCTGGAATCATTGGTAATGGGTTAGTACGAGATGGATGTTGCGAAATTATAAGTGTATTTCAGTTATTTTCAGATACGTAGGAATATATTTTTAAATACGTTACAGCTTTAACTATAGCCCTGGTACCAGTTTAGTGTTTTACCTCTTTTGTTTTAAACCTTCGTGATGACTATTATATCCGCCACGCTTCGTAAGAACTCATGAGTAAGAACCTCGATTGGGTTTGAAACTAGTCACACAAATTTCGAAATGACTGACGTGAATATAGCCGGGTTAATATATATATATATATATATATTTATTACATTTAAATCTGAGTACATTCAGTACAGTCTAAGGTTGAGTTTAGGTGTTTTTTTACCACAATAATTAAGATTATAATATAGTGTTGTAGAAAGATAAACCATTAACATTTATAAGAAATTGATTCAAGTCTTTAATTACTTTATTTATTAATGATCTATACTTTATCGACTTTATAACTGTTTTATATTTAGATAATATGTTTGTTAATTTAAATTTACTTCTTTAGAATACACAGACTTTATAAAACTATCGAACATTTCGATATTTTAAAGTCGATAAATTTTGCATATGTAATTTATAACTATATTTTAAATATGTCATCTACGTTTGTGTTGTAACTGACATTTATTATCAAAGTTGTGATTTGTAAAGCGGTTCGTTTCCTGATGACCCACGCCTGACATTGACCTGACCTAGATTGGAAACCTAGCCTTAATGATACAGCAAATATCAAGCAACCTTTACCGCACCCAACCTTTTACAACCCATTAGACAACCTTGGCGACGAGGGTTTATTACGTTGCAACAATAAACCATGGGTATGAAACTTTTATCTTCAATGTCATTTTCAGCACGTCTATCGTGAACTCTTAAATTAAAACTATAGTTTTAAGACGTTTCGTTGCAATATTATTACTTTGATTGCTTTCCATAGAACAATATTGTTTTATTTACTCTTAGTGACGTAAAAGCATGAACGATTTATGTAAATGGCATAACTATAGATAAATACCATATTATATTGATATTTCAAATATCAAATCTTCATGGTATGACTTAATAATGTTTCCTGTAGTAAAAGAATAAATGATTTATGATGACGTCATCAAAACTTATCGAAACATTATTAAAGTAATATTACTTTTAGGGTGGAATTACATAATAAGAATATTGTAATAACGCTATAAGAGTCCATGGTTATATTATTATATCATAAGAAAATAATATAATTTAAATATTAAATATGGAAAAGAAATAAATTCAAACTATCAAGGTTGTTTAATCTGAACATCATTCCCGCGACTATACATGCGTATGTGTGCGTAGTCAAGTTTGTCAATGTAGTGGTGCAATCTGTTTGGTAAATGCGTCCTTACTATATATACTTTATTTTTCTAGAAGTGCATCTGTTTTATTTGAATAAAATAATCTAGATAATACTTATTGATATATATTCTATTATATATTCTAATACACTGATTGGTTAATGGTTTATTGTTTCTGTGGTCGTGGGTTCGATTCCCGCACTAGAAAAAATATTTGTAATAAAAACTTGTATTTTTCTAGGGTTTCAGCGTTATATGTGTAATATGTATGTATATACAAAAAGAGTAAAAGTTTATGTATGTTTGTCAGTTGTCTAGTCATACTTGTAGAACAAGCTTTACTAAGTTTGGGAATAAACTTCGTTTGTGGAAATGGCTCAATATATATAAATATATATTATTTTCGAAATACAAATAGTACCCTGTCTGTTAGATAAATAATAATTAACATACAAATGTTATTACTGAATGGTTTAAATCAAGAACAGTGACGTATTTTGCAACATCAATTTATTTATCGGGAAGCGTGCAATGAAAACTTACAACCAAAAAAAAAATCAGAAACTCTACCATATTTGGGGCCCCTGCAGCCCGGGGCCCCAAATAATAGATACCACTATACAAAAAATAATAAACACTAATATTTTCGGGGCCCCTGCACCCTGGAGCTTCGTATACAACTGATAGCTGTCAAATCAGTAGGTGTTATATAAAAAAATGATATATACCCTGTGTATCCACAGCCTTATAAAGTATATTAATAAATGTGTATAAATCAGACCGTGGCTCCACGTAGGGCGCGGCACAGAGGGCCTTTGTCTTACGATCATTACGTAACTGGATGGCCATAATCAACTGTTATTTAGTCTTAGATATATTCTCGGTAATGTCAGAGAATTGGAGGTCATTGACTTCATATTATTTGTTTGTATGTGTATATTTTTTACAGTTGTCCAGTTGTCAGGTATATTGTTTAGTAAATAGTTTTTTAAGTCATCCATGTAGAAAGAACTGAATATTCAGATATTGTTAAAGTGAATTCTTTCAATCTTTTTTTTTAAAGACAACTCCCGCATGATAAATAATCACTGACTAGCGGAGTTTTTTACAAACATAAATATAACAGACACACTCTAGGTTTAAAACAATAATCTGTGGATGACGCAAATAACTGTCCTGTGCGGGAATCGAACTTACACTACCACGACTACACTTTGGTAGCTAGCATTAGTCACTACACGGATAGGATTTGAATCTGTGACTTCTGTGAAAATGATGACTACTGCCAAACTTTCGTGTCACTCCGCCAATTGCCAATCGACGAATTAAGCATTCTACGTATGAAGGTTTTTATCGGGCGGAGGCGACATTTATTAGGCTTCCTTTGACACAAAATGTTCATTCACTCTATTTTTACATATTGAAGATATAAGCAAGCATAATTTTAACAATTAATGCAGCATTAACAATGCATGTTTAAAAATATTTTCTCAAGATAACTAAGTAATATAGTATCGATTGCTAAATCCACTAAATGTAATATAGCATCGAATGTACTGTCAGTGATGACAGTATCTGACAGACGATCATCACGTAGGAGCCTCGTGATATAAGGATCTATTAAACAATAAACAAACGAGACTTCGTTTATAAGGCATCATGGATAGAAATAGGTTTTAAAATAGGGCACAGCAATTGTATTGCAAGTTTACGTTTGTTATTGAAGAAATTAATAACAAAATGATATAAAGATAAATTTTATTATTGAAATAATGAATAACAAATTGATATGAAGGAAAATAACACAATTGTATTTGGTTTATTCAATGCTTGAGTGATTTATATTTAGCTATAAAAATATATCTGCGCCTGCGCATTCAAATGATTACAAAAAATGTGTTTTAATTAAAAATTAAAATTTTTGAATATTCCATTTAGATACATGTTTTTTACTTAATTTTCTTATTCTTATATTTTTGTTTTTCTGCTGTAACTATCTGCGCGTACGCATTAAAATAATATGGAAAATATATCATTTTGACACCAAAAGTTTTCCCATAATTTAATTTGAAATGTTAATTCCGTAGTTAATACACATTTGAATTTTTCTTTTGTATATATGGTTTTTATCTCGAAACTATGTTTAAACTAAGTATAATTTTTAAACTATTTAGTTTAATTGCTTTCGTGTTATATAGTCATGGTTAGGGCTGAGAGGACAGTGACCCTGAATAAGTGACTGAGCTGGCTCTGGTGACGTAATTTTTGGTAAAATTTGGCAGCGTGTAGTACGATAGTTTAATCTTGATTCTTGGCGCATTGCTGAAGGTCACGACTCAAGTTTGTTTTCGGACACACGGCATTTGCTTAAGCTCTTGCTTTTTTATGTCTAAAATGCAAGTTTTACAAATTTTGGTGTAACATACTTGGATGAGAATAAAACAATTATTTGACTTGTTCATTTTTAATATGTTGATTTTGTTTCAAAAACCTTAATTTATATTAAGTAACAAAGCGATTTATATTTTAAATAAATATTGATTGTTAAACATCGAGGCGGCAGGACTCGACACTACGACCGCTGAGAAACAATTCCGTCGCTCTACCGACTGAGCTACCGTGTCTTTAACCACTTTGATAAATCTAACATTCTATATATATTCGTCTTTATTTGGACGGAGGTGACAACTATTAAGTTTTTTTTTAATCCGCAAAAATGTGTCTAATTTTCATTAGATAATTTAAATAAGCTTGGCTAAACATGCTTACAGAAAATTTCAAAGACAGTATTTTATTTTAATGTAATAAGTAGTGGTTTATATATTAAGTTATCTCAATACACTTTTTATATCTTGTTCCAAAGTGCAGTTCACTTTCATGACCATTGGGTTTAATTTTAATTATCCCACCAGTATTACATTACAGACTGAAATATAGAGCTGTGGTGAGAAGTGTGGGATTGGTTTGAGTACTGGATATGGGATGTTGGTTCGTATGTACATTCAAACGTATTGCTCACTTTTTTAAATCTCTGTTTGTAAATTGCTTTGTAATTATTATTGGGGATGTACAATAAAGTATATTACGATTATATAACATGTAAAAGCTAGTATTTACATTACAATTATATTATTTTAGAATTTACCCTAAACGTAATATTAAGTTAATATTGTTTCGATAGCAAGTTATGACGAGTTTTTCCTAAATCATTAATTATTTTTCTTTAGGAAACATTATTAACTCGTAACATGAAGTGTGTAACTAATATTGTTTTTACGTCAAATTGTGTCATTTAAAGAAACCATTCATTGTTTCACATCACTAAAAACTAATAAAACGATATTGTTTTATAAAGCAGTTATTATTTCGTATATTATTATAAACTAAATGAAATAATATTATATATAAATATTGTAAATTTGTGTGTATTATTTCATCTAGAAATGCTGATATATATATACTGGCTATTGCACTTAAAGAAATACGAAACAATACTTTGAAGTGAAATGTGTAATTTATAATTTACACAAATTTCAAACATCTTGTATATAAGAAAAATTTGTAAAACAAGAGTGTATTAAACGGTTGAAAGTAATGTCCGTTTCAAATAGATTTCTATTGTTTATAAATACGACCCACTAAACGACATTTCAAGGATTGACACGTATATTTATTTAAAATTAACATAAACATATTTACAGACACAAAAGTATCTTATCAAATACAAAATAATAAAAAATATTTATATGAATAATAGGTTACGTTTGTTTTCATTACGAGATAGTGCGGCCATTACATTGTAAGTGACACTATTTGACCTAGAAAAATAGCGAGTGGGCGTCTCCACCAATCAGAGAAGCACTAACTCACTAACATCCATTTCACTATGCGATTTTAGTACACTAGTTGAGATAGTGTCGCTTAGATTGTGTAATGAAATGAGCGCAATACAGTTACATCTGTCATCACTATGACAACATATTTCAATATAACTGGAGGTCAAAACAAATAAACAGTGAGAATTCATCAACATTGACCTTGGTGGGTCACAAAATGGTATTACAAGCGGATTAAGCGCTTTAACACGCTTACATTTATTCAATGTATTAATTTTAAAGCTATAAATTATCTTATGTAAGGTATTCTCAGTAAATCAGCTGGTCATTAGTAACCGCATGTGACCGTCGGTTTATTTTGTTTTACCTTCATATATAATATAACTAGGGTTGATACATTTAAAGGTGGTGAAGTATTCTTTTTTCAAACAGCGGTAAAAATATAGTATCTAAGTGAGTAGTATAGTAGTTATAGCAGAGTTAAGCCATAAAAGTTCATTTTTTAGTAATTATAGGAATTCTATACTATTAGGTTTAAAACTAACATAAATTATTATTTTTTTTAATTTATGAGTCACAGTTATTACGAAATAATGGAACGGGTGTAATGCCCGTTAAAACAGTATTTATCGTACTATGTTGTTTTTCTATTATATAATAAAATACGTTGTAAGATATAGTACGGGAGGCAACCCTAAATATAGCTACTACGAGAAGGCCAGCGCAAGAGCAGTTGTGACGTCACCGCCTTGTCGATATATGTGTGTGTGTGTGTGTGTTAATACTGTGTGAGTGAAATGTGATATTCAGTATGAGTGTCGTGTGTGTGTGCGTGTGACTTAACATTCAGTTAGTTAGTGATTTAATTTACAAGTACGTATAATGTAAACAAACTGTGTTCATTGTATTACTTATATATTATATTCCAACAACATTACTGTATTTTTATTAGCAAATGTATATTTCATAATCCTCCTCTAGATAAGAGCAGTATTTTGAGCAATTATTTTTCTATTAATGGCCTTCTGATGATAAACGTATTACAATATTTTTAATTAAATATCATTACCAGCACCTGCCATGAACTCTTATAGCATACAATAATATCATTTTTTTATTAATATTAAAAGTAATATTACTTTAATGTTGTTTCGACTTTCGATAACAAGTTTTGATGACGTCATCCTAAATCATTCATTCTTTTATTACAGGAAACATTATTAACTCCTACCGTGAAGAATGTTTTGACATTTTATAAATATTGTTTTTATGACAAATTGTGTCATTTGGAGAAGTCATTGATTATTGTACGTCCTAAGCAGGAATCAAACAATATTGTTTTATGGAGCTCATGGTAAATCAAAATACATAATATTATTGTAATGTAACAAATTTTCTTAAAACTATGATAGTTTTTATAGTTCAAGGTAGAACAGATAGGCTCATCATCAAAGCATTGATGGATTCAGTCATCATCTGGAATATCCTAGAGGCCAAGATTCATGTCCCGTGTCGGTGCATTCTTTTTTTTAAATTTAAATTTAAGTACTATTTATTTAAGTTTATGTTTTTTTTTGTAACGTCTCTGCTGTTGGCCCTATTGGCTGTCACAGCGTCACCGAGGGAACACGTTTATTTAAGTAATGCGCCCATTTCATTATAAAAATTAATCAAACAGAATCCAGGCTGTAAAGTTCAGACAGATCTCTTAAATATATACAACTTATCCATAGTAACCCTATCGATAGATAGAATTCCTGTAAAGAGATTGAAAACTATACGTTATATTTAAAGTTGGTATATTATGAAAAAAACTGTTGTGCTGTATCATACTAGACTATTTTACACACACACAAACACACACACGTATGTTATGTAATTCTTAGTAATACATTGCATTATATAGTGTTGTGTGATAAAGTGTTTAGTAATTTACATATATTTTATTGTTTAATATGAATGTACACAATAGATATTTGTTTTTTACTTTAATCTATTACTTTATATTATTTTTGCAATGAGAGATTCCATCCTTATTTATATATATATATTCCAATTTGAATCAATATCAGTGATCTCTAGTGTACGTGAAATAAGTGTCAGGAGGAACTATTTTAATATTATACTTATATAAATAATCTTTTTCGTAAAAACACTCTCTAACTTAATATTAAAGCTACGAGTGTTATAAACGCGCCCTGCTCTGAGACACAATAAACTCAGCCGGTTATTACTTTATCGAGTATTCACAAACTATTATTATTTCATACAAACGAACAAACAAATAAGTCTCATTGAATAATAACTTGAATCGATTGTAAAATTGGTTTAAATCGTCCATTAATTTTGCCATTAAGTAATCAGCTGAGCGGAAGGAGCCAGTTGGACGTACTTGTAGCTTACCTTGGATGACCAATGTCGCTGTTTACAACCATACAGGGAATAACTTACTTAAATAACTTACTTTCAACGTCAATAACAATGAGTGAGTATAATTAGGTTACCTTAAAAAAAAATTGTAGCCTAGCGTATGTTATAAGCAATAATAGATTGCTAGATTCATTGACACGGTAGCTCAATTGGTAGAGCGACGGGACGGTATCCCGGATGTCGCAGGTTCGAGTCCTGCTCAAAAAAGTCCTATATATTAAAGATTATTGTTAATTTTGCTTGAATAAAACATTAAAATATTATATTAATGAATTTAATATTAATTATAATACAATTACTAATTCTATTGATTATGACATCATTGCAGTGATGTGTAAAAGAACTGACTCATGAAGTATCAGTAATTACGAAATACCTTCAATTACAAGGACCTTTCAGGGTCAATGTGAAACCACAGCTGAATCATCGTCTCTGAAATATGAAATATACTTGTAACTGTTTCAAAATATATAGATATAAACATGTTCTGAGCCATGTTAAGAATATTTATATTTTAAAAATTATATGATGAATCGAACCTGTCTAAACATGCATATAGACAATTTTCAAAATATTAACTTTGATTGTGTCATCTTTTCTATGTATTTTATATTCCAAAGTAAGTATACTATAAATATAATAGATGGCAGCACCGTCCTGATAAAGACAATTTTGCTAAATTCATCAAGTCGACACAATAGCTCAATTGTTAGAGGGACGGGACGGTTTTCCAATGGTCGTGGGAATCGAATTTTGCACGTGTCGATTAATATTTCACTACGAATATTTCAAAATTAATATAGCAATATATAAAATAGGTCGTTTTTAAGTCAATAACGGAATTTTGGAGGTCAACGACCCTTGTCTAATTTCATTTTTATCTCTTTGATCCTACTGTTCTCTTAATTGGTGTAATTAATGATAATTCTAGCACTTGCTTTGTATTTGTAACAGTTATAATGTTTTCTTTGTTTTTAGAATGTTCTATAATTTGAGTATTGATAATTACTTGCTAATGCTGTTAGATGTTTTCGTGTGGTTTAAAGATACCTCTGTGGTAGTTATTGGGTTTGTGTTAAGAAATAAGAAAGATATCTTTTTATCTAAAATTAATGTTCTGTTATTTTTTCATATATATTTTATTTTTAAAACATGAAGCAAGGAGCAATACTTGTTGTATATGATTTTTAATTAGTTATGAGTTATAATTATAATCTCGTCTATATATCTCAGAGATTCCAACTAGTGACCTAAATTATTGGTTTTATTAGAGTTATATACTTATTTATAAAATTATATAAATACATATATATAAATAAATATATATAGTTGCATCTGAAAATAAGTATTCTATTAAATATACGTACATAGTCTATACTATAGTCATATGAAGCAACAATGTAACCAGTCGGCTCATTCACTTCAACCCAACACCATTTTAGGACACTCTATACACAGACAGACAGGAAACATTCACACGCCATTTATTTTACCTTTAAAGGTAAAGTGAAATTACCTTTAAAGGTAGTGTGAATTACCGTTGAAGGTAAAGTGAGAAAATAATAATCATTTCATTCTTTTTCTATTAATAATGTAAATATTGAACTATACTGTTGTCGTAAAAAAATGTTAATACTTTAAAGTATAGAGCGTGGGCGACTCCCACACGGATGTTTCAGCCCACAAAGAAATATTTTCGTCATACTAAAAACATGGTGAAGTTGAAGCAAAGAAATGATATTCTTGATAACTTGTTTTTAATATATTCTTTAAGAATATAGAATAGAGTTAATTTTGTGAGTTTTGATTTTTTTAATTCTAAATGATTTGATATTAATATTGATTTTTTTAAACTATGCAGGTAAAGTATTTATTTTTCGGGTTGTATTATAAAAAATACTGTAATATTAATCATTTCTTATGACTCAGTCTCTCTGATGTAGTCATAATACTCCATAAAATAAACAAATGCACTGCTTCAACATATATATATATCTTATCGCAGCAAGTTTTTTACTTATACGTATATATGCTCATAAATAATTTATTAGACTGGTTTACAATGAATAGAGCGCAACTAAATGTAATTTGAAATAGAATATTTGAATTTAAACTAAACATAACTTTTCAATGTCTCCATATTTAATTTTACGATAAAAGTAACACTGCTGCTAAAAACCAAAATAACTCGCGAGTCATAATCTCAAGGAAAGGACGTAACCTATATTACAAATCTAAAACAATATCAAGGTCGCATTCTTAATATTATTATATAATATACGTACAAAAGCAATATTCACCTGATCGTTTAAACCAATAAAACTCACTAAACACAATATTAATTCACGTAAAAACACAAATGGCGGGAAGTTTTATTATTACGCGTTTGGCGCGCGATTGTCCCGCGCGTCGAAGATCATCTGACGGACTAGTGTAAGCGAATGAGTTAGCTGTGACTTACGAATGACGGTTTTGTCGCGCCTTGCGTTGTAAGAAAGTTTATCAGTTATTTAAACTCTTTTTATAAAACTCTTGGGTTTTATAAGCATTATAAGGCAAGAGAATTAATTTTCAGTATATATTAATGTTATTTATACTCTTTTGTACAAGACCTCATTAGTTATACCTACACACAAAAAAAAAGGTTTAGTTTTGTTAAATCTACAAGCGCAACCTTAAATCGACAATGTTATTATTAAATGAATATTATTAAGTACATTTTATCTATTAGAAAAAAAGTTTTTTTATATAATAACGCAAGAAAGTTTGTCCATATTAGTAAATGCTATTTGTATTCCATTTATAAAACTCTACATTTATACAAATATATAAGGTTTAGGTTTGGTGAATTGACAGTCATAGCTTGATTTAAAAAACAAAAAGTCAACTTTATTCTTAATATAGTAACAAAAAAAGTTAATTTCTACTCAAATTAGTATGCTGTTATTTATTTTTAAGCAAAGAAAACCATAATTCGCCGTTTATCATAAAAATAAACATTAGTTTTATTATTAATATAAAAATATATACACATTCTGAAAACAAGAGAACCAACAAGTGCAACCGTAGCCTGACTTATTAAAAAAAAACAAACGTCACGTTATAAATATTCCATCAATCAATAATAAAACAAGCAAAATGTGATAAATTAAAATGATTAATATAATAAAACAAACCGACAGTCACAATGATAAACATACTCTCATATATAGGAATGACCGCTCAGTCCGAGGTTTGCCTATGGACGCTACTGGGACTTCTGCGAACCATCTTTGATGCCACGCTATTTAAAGTTAACGCAAACCTTAAACAGGTATATAACCTCCTTGGTAGCTCTATTGTTTAGTATATACTCTATGCTCTATCCACCTCTAGGTCTGGCAAATGTCTATGCCTCCAGAGCTGTCGCTGCCAGTGCAGCGTGTCTTACGCACAATGATCTCTGGAGTGATGCTAGTGCAGTGCTTCACTGTGTACGTCTACCTCGCATCATATATAGTGCTGCTCTATCCGGTGTTCCTGGTTTGTTTACATTATATGTCCCAATTAATAAACACACACACAAATTTGTACAAAATTAGTGTTAAAACCAATTTATTTTTAATTTTTTAAGTAAAAAGTACGTCACACATTCATTTAGACAATAAGCTATCATAATAGAATTGTATCCACTCAGCACAATAGTTTTTGTGTAATGTGCGAACTAACAAACGACAAACCGACTTTGTTTCTGAAGACGCTATTCTGTGTAGATATTATGTAGCAATTATGATCTTTGAAATAAAAAAATGTAGGTAATGTGTATTTGGAGTCATTACTAGTTATTTAAATTATATGTTTATATATATATATATGTATTGTATTATATACATAGTATATAATATATAATATATGTTCTTATTATTATACAAGTAGCACATAAATAATAATTGTTCCCCAAATATAGTCTCTTTATATTATGAAATCAAAGCCGCGTGTACCATGGACAAAACCGCCATTTATTTTCTGATAATATTAATACACATCTATTTCATACATTTCCAAACATTTTTTAATCAATCAAAATAATTATGGTACTATACTCACAGCTGTATTAGTACGCCCTAAATTCTATAATACACAAACACACACACACACAACACATACACACACACACACACAACACACACACAACACACACACACGCACGCACGCATACACAAATATAAACACATTACTTATAAACATACACACACACACACACCCACATGCACATACACACAATCATATATATTAATAGAGACGTAACACACACAGATACACATTATATTTCTATCATGGTGATGACTTATTTAGAGTCAATTAATTTCTTTAACATTCCAATGAGTCTTTTGTATTAGAAAGTCTTGTCTTCCTCCTCGCTGGAATTTATTGTTAAACTAATAAATACTTGACGGCTCATTGGTATAATGTACGTCTACTGTGTCAGAGGTCGTGGGTTCGACCCACTAGAAATATATTTGTTATAAACAAATGTATTTTTGTAGGGTTTACAAAAATAATAGTTTACGTATGTCTATCAGTTGTCTAGTACAATGTCGCAAAGCGTATCCATAGATACGGTACAAGGTTTACTTAGTTCGTGGCGGGATTGCGTTGTGTGAAAATTTTCAAAATTTTCAAATATTATTAATCATAATATTTATATCAGGAAGAGCGTCCCACACTAGTGCTGCCCTGGCTTCTCCTGGCTGCGATTCGGAATTTCCTCTGTGAGCTCACCAGCCTGGCTCTGGGTCTTGGAACGTGTGTCCTTCTAGGCCCCGCCAGGCCCCCTTGCATTAAATTTCTTATTACAAAGATATCGTCTATAATGCCATCAGTTTATATGTGGATGCTAATTTTCAGGTACTTCACCAATGACAAATATATATAAGTATATTAAAAAGAAATTTGCTTTAGTTGGGTTTTATTATTCTAGCTATTATCATAATCTAAAGCTGGCTTCTGCCTTCAAAACCTTCCCTGCTGTTTCACCAGCTAATAACCTTGACTATGGCTTGGAGCTGGCTGTTAGAAGACGGAGGACTAAGTCTTTACAGGGTGAAGATCAGCTGAGGAAAAAGCTAATAGCGAGTCTGTTAGTAATTAGAATACAAATTTATTAGTATGAATATATTAGTTTAGTACCTATGAGACGCCATCGAAGTCTTAATCTATTTACTTGTTAGTCAAAAAAGACGCTTCATACTAAGATCAACGAAAAGGTGTATGAAGATTTTTCGATAGGTTTGACCATTCTCGAGTTACTTTTACTTTTTTTTTTCTATCTTGAATCTTGAAGGTTATTTATATATCTATGAATGAATTAGTTATAATTTTTGGCTTAGTTTCGAACCAATGGTCTCGCTCGCTTCGCTCAGTCAATAATGCCGATATAATGCAACAATACTAAAAGGAACAATAAAACATTAACACATTTATTTTCAATTATTCTTAGACAGTAAAAATATTTTATATATTAATTATGTATTCACGTCAGTTATATCGTAATTTTGAAAGTTTCGAACCCATCCTAAGTTTTTATTCATGAGCTCAAATAATTGCAGGAAACGCGTCGAATCCGATTCTAAATTCCAATTGACGTGATTAGAGTCGAGTTAATATATATATATACATATTATTTTGTATTCAACAGTACAAATTCATTTTCAGATACCATGAAAATCTAGTAACAACAAACGAAATGATTGCTCCAAATTTGCCAACTATACACGAAAATGCTATAAAATCAGAAACCTCCAGTACCGAGAACGTTAAAGCTGGTTTAGATGGCGTCTATCCGTTTCCCGCAACAGGTAACAGGACGCTGTCTGATATAGGCACGTACGAGGACTGGTTTGGCAACGAAGTGATCCTACCTCGAGACACCGATCGTATTCTGGAGCAGTTTGTTCTAATGTTGTTAAGAATAGGTGCGTTTTTAAATAAAGACGACGCTGATCTAAGAAAGCTTTTAAGTTCGACTTCCCAAGCATTCTTAACTCCAAAGGGAAAGCGCCCTGAATGTACCACCATACCCACTGAAGATACAGACACTAACCCAATAGTTGGCAACAGTAAAGGAAGAATGGCTTCATATTTAATAGATTATCCAGACATTTTTATGAGGAAGCCATCAGACATATTGGGACCTCATACTTTAAACGAGCATAAACGACATGACACACATCTCTTAGATATTAGCAGTTTGAGTTCAGTATCCACCAGGGAAGTTTCATTGAATACTACTAGCCTAAGAAGCCAGAATAAAGGTTTTCAGCAAGTTTCAGGAAAACAAATGATTCATTCCGATGAAGATGTGACTGATCCTGTAATAAATGAAGAAATAAAACATATAGAACATTTACACGGATCCTCACTTGATACCACACAACCCGCTGAAATAACATCATCATCAGATAATATTAAAGATATAATAAATAGAATGATAGCTCGTGCTGCTATACCTCTAGAAGAACAAAGAAACGAGACCAGTCCTGGTATCACGGAACCATCATCTGAAAGAGAACTCCCAATGTCCTCCTCACAAAAGAAAAAAAATGTAAATATAAAGAAAAAATCTAAAGAAAGTTTACTTAACAAGAAAAGAAAGGAACGAAAAGATAAATAGCTTTTACAAACATGATGTAAATAAAACAATAAAATTTATAATGGTTTGTTTATTTTGTGTAAGTTACAAAGGTTGACATATACTATTTTCGATAGCAGCGCTGGGGTCCAAATACATTACTCTGTAGTTGAATTCGTCTGCTTCAATCAAATTAAACTGATATTGAGGTAATCTGTTGGTTATTATCCAAGCCATTTGTGGCACTTCATGATCGATCCGCAGGTCGTTAGGAAAAACAAGAGTATTGTTGTTTTGGGCCACAATATCTAAATTTTCAAGTCTATATTCACTGCACGTGTCCCAACACCCGATACTGTCCAGAGAAATCAGGTTAAAGAACATGACACCGTTGCGGTCGACAGCCGCAGCGGATACTTGACCTCGGGGGCCTCGGCTGTCACCCAAAAGTCTGAACTCGCTTACAGCATTATTAATCCGTGAAGGATCACGTATGACTGACGTTTTCACGACAAATTCAAGAGAGCTGGACATGGAGTGGTAGTAAAGATCTCGATCCCCAAGCTGGTATCTTCCTAATGACATACCAAAGAGTCCATCGGACCATTGGTAGTTCAAGCCATGGAGAGTGTAATTTGACAGTAACGGTTCAGGGTAGAATGAATAATGACTGAATCTCCAGAAAGCTGCATCAGCGTCTCTGAAAACAATAAGACCGAATCTCCAGGCGTCTGCCATGTAGACGTGTAAGTCCTTACATTGCGCGTCTCTTGAATCAACAATAATGTTTGTGATAAGAGAATTTTGGAGTACAAATTCGCTGGGGATGGGATAACGAGCCAATACGGTGTCAGTGGTCAGGCTTATAGCAAAAAGTGTGGGTGGACATATCTGGCGTGGCGTTTCGAAGGCCTCCACCTGACCAGAGTCAAGTACCCACATCACTCCACATTGGTCCACGCTCATTCTGAACACTGAAGTAAATCCAGTACAGTTATCTGTTGGGCGA
This sequence comes from Dircenna loreta, assembly GCA_963555665.1. NCBI lineage: Eukaryota > Metazoa > Arthropoda > Insecta > Lepidoptera > Nymphalidae > Dircenna > Dircenna loreta. The sequence goes on along the minus strand of OY743097.1, from coordinate 784,796 downwards.
AAAATTAGGTCGTCTTTATTCGGATTCTATTTATAATTAAAACATTTAACCTACATTATGGTATCATAAACTACATATATATATCGAAATATATTTTCGTAATGGCAGTAATGGCGTCAACAGACTCTTTAAATAATGTTTTCTAAAATATATCACGAGCGCAAATCCATTGGGGTGAAAGTAATTTGATTAGTTAACATATCATGTTAGAAATCTAAAATAATTTAATATGTAAGTTTTGAAATTGTTTATACATATTGAGAAATTTAAGCTGATCTACATTTTTAAATAAATTTATAATATTACAAAAATTAAGCGTAGGTTTTTTTTACGGCAAAAAACGTTCGAAACAGTTTTTTCCTTAAACATGTCCAAAACATGTTTAAGGAAAAATTCTAAGCATTTTGGTTGTGGCATCTTTTCAATGTCAATGCGTAGTAAAAAATATTGGGTAGGTTTTTCGAAAGACTAATAGATTTCCTCTGTCCCGATAAATAAGATTATATATAAAATGTTATATTCATCTAAGTGGATAATATAGTATTATATGTATACATAACACGGTAGCTCAGTTGGCAGAGCGTTCGGACGTTTTCTCAGAGGTCGCAGTTTCGTATTCTGCCCGTAACTTTTAGTATTAATTTCAAAGATAAACCAGTATTTAATGTTGAAATCTAATTTGTCTGAATCAATTAATTTTAAATTTGAGTCGACTGTCATTGACATACTTAAAGACTTTTTTTATATCGAATGGTTAAAGAATCAAATTACCAGCTCTATGCCAACCCCAATTTGGAAAAGGTGCCAGTGGTGGGGACTCCTGGAGTGCTGCCACTGGGAGGGCTGAGAGCGTGGCTGGTACTCCCTTTTTCCATCGAGGAGTGCTCACGAAGACACGGTCCTTCCATCGTTCCACACCCAATGGTATCACATTGATTTGGTTGAAATCTCTGAAATTATCAAGAAATTACTAAAATATTATGTATGTTTTTCGTGAATCAAGTCTAATAAGCCATTTTATTACCTAATTTAAGCGGCACTTTTTACTATGTGGCCCAAAAATAAATAAATGTTGAAAGTAAGAGTCTCCATCAATCAGATGGTAGCACTAGCTCAGTGAGAGCCTTTTTACTCTGATATTAGTACGCTAGTTGACCTAGCAAGTAGTAAATTTAATAATTAAATAGCTGCTTAAATGAACCATAAAAATATTTTCGTACCCATTCCGTATAGCTTGTTCTCGTTCCTCAGGAGACGGATATTCAAAGTCTATTTGCTTCCATCTATACAAAGTGCCTAGAGCTCTCCTTCGGCTGTATGAACCCAGCGAGCCACTCAAGACCGTCAGCAACAAAAATGATTTGATAATCATCTGAAAAAAATAACTAAATTGTAAAGTTTTAACACAAAATATAGCGAAGGTCGTGAAGATTCTCTTACAGCCTTTATATGCTAGACAAAAAAGTTTTCTAGTTATAAAAAATACACAACATATGTGATTTTTTTTGTTGCCATAAAGTTACTTCGATTTTCTAGTTATGAAAAATACACAATGTATGTGTAATTTTGTTGGTATAAAGTTACTTCTAGTTATGTAAATAGAAATACACAATGTATGTGTAGTTTTATAGAATATTACATAAACTATTTAATAAATTAACTCAAACATGTTTACATTTACTTCACGTAAAACCAGTCGGCTAACTTGGTCAACCTGGTTAACGTGGTTAACTAACCAAGTTAATCAGCTGCCTGGATAACCAACCACGAGTGTAATTAATAATTTATATTGTAATAGATGATGTAGAAATACGACTTTTTATGATAATTCTTTTAATCTGTTAATTAAAAACATTTTTGATGTCAAACCGGTCTGCGATAAGTTATAATACTTTTCCTCAAAAACTACTTATATATAACATATATTTACTTGTAATTTAATTATGTAGAAATGAAACTAAATATTATTTATATTACAAAAACATAAAAGGTGCAATCTTAATATAACGAACCTCAATATAACGACTTCCTCGATATAACCAATTTTTTGTAATTCCGTTACCTTTACATTACGATTTTATTTTACGAACAACCTCATTATAACGAATTCTGAACTATCAAAAAAGTTTAAATACCTCTAATTAACGAATTTCGTCAACTCAAACCCCCTATATATTAATCCCATACCATGTGACAGGTTTTTACCTCTTTATAACAAATTGTAGAGCAACCTTACCTTAGTATAACAAACCTCAGTTTAACGAATTACTTAATATAACGAATATTTACTTGTTCCCTTACGATTTATTAAATCGAGGTTGCATAATTTCATATATAATTTAAATATTAACACAACTCAAAATATATGTATGTATTTATTTATATAGGAATACGGAAACACTGAAGAGGAACAGACACAGCACAAAACCATGTACATGGAAAGTAGAGAAAATCAAACTAGGAAGTGCGGTTTGACTTAACTATCCACGTGCAAGTGTAGCTCTCAAACAGAATTGAACCTTAGACCCATAATATATTTAAGTTAATACGCTAAATCCGTTACAAATAGTTTAAATTTTAATCAATACTCGTAAAAACAAAGAAGTATACTATATTTTTAATAATAATAATCGTTAATTCACACAAAATACAGAAACGATAAAATAAATTCTAATTAGAAATTGGTGATACAATAAGGTACTAAGTAACAAGCTCTTCCGTACAACTCTGACAATATAGAGCATAAAAATATATATTCAATTAAAAGTAATATGAAGTAGATAACTTTATATATATAAATAAACAAATAATTTAATTTATATCAATGACATTCTTAATTCGACAAGGTACCTAATAATATCTTACCTTTGAGCAATTAACACCTAATGTAAATTAATTCCAGCACGTCCTTTTCCTTGTATGTTTACAAATACTATGCGAGTAACTTATGATTACGTCTATACAGCTGTAGAGCAACGACCACAACCTGTATCCTCGCTTAAAGGGGGGAAGGGGGAGGTCATTATAACGAGCAAAACTTTGAATTCTAATTAAACCACGTAAGGCTATAACAGTTATATAATGATAAATCAGTTATTAGTAAGCCAAAGAACTAAAATGCTTTGATAGTTTTATTAATTCCTGTTTCAAAAACTGACCTTCCATACAGATTATAATTAATTTAACTGACTATAAACTACATTCATATGCTTAAGAGTAAAAAAAATATTTATTAGTTTTTTTTTGGTGAACAGATTGTGATTTATTTACAGTCAATGGATTGTCGGTATGCTTAAAGAATGAACCTTGACCAATAAACTGGGGAGTCAATGCTGTACGAAAATAATTATTAATTATCTCCTGTACTATGAAATTATCTCTGATTAAGAGGGTTTGAGGTGAACGCATATCCGAGCTGAGTAAGTCAAATGAAACGAATTTTAGAATTCTTCTGAAGAAATGGAAACGATATCTTCAGTTCTGTCGATTCTTTTGGTGCGGTATGTGTGTGATGACCCCTTGACTTCGATTCGGTTACGATAAGTTTATGTATTCACTTTGTTTTCTAAAGATAATTTTCTTTGGATCACACAAAGAACTGTCTCTTTCTAACACCTACCTTTGACTCAGCATTAGCTCAGCTTGGTCCATTAACTATTGAACCGGTAGATTATCCTAAACACATACAATAATGATAAAATATATTTCGGCATTTAAAACAGCGCCATCTAGTCCCGAACTAAGCAAACTTATGCTATGAGTGGAGGACTAGTGCTTTTTGTTACACATTCATATAAAATATTTAAACAACACCCACGAAAAATATAAGTTTTAATTACAATAATTTTTCTATTGTTGAGATCGAACCCACGACCACAGGCACAACAGTCGGAGTGGCGACCACAGCGCTTATATGTCAGTACTGACACAGTGTTGCTATTTACGTCTTTTCAGTATCTGGAACAGTACACTATATTCGAAAGGAACGGAGAGATGTACTCTGCAACCCTTTAGTAAATTTAGTGATTTTCAAGCCATCAAAAATTTTAAATTATCAATAACACAGGAGCCTTGAAATGGGAATTAAAATTCATATTGAATTCATAATAAAATATATATTTCACCAAAAGCATCTTACAATTGGTTAAGGCAATTATACTTGCTTGTGATTTAACAGTTTTTTCTATCATTTTCTAGAAAACGTTATAAAACATATTTTATATTTGTAACATATTTAACACCTTGTCTTTATAAAAAGTTGAACATCTCACCGCAAATATATGAATAAAGTTGGACTAGCTTTGAACACTTATAATAACTAAGTCATCATACAATGAGGTTAATGGCATTGACTTGGAGCATTGAATTTTGACATGAATTAGCAAATTATCAATAATCGTCTTCTGTGTGTGTCTTTGTGTGAAATGGCTTCATGGTGGGATCGCAGATCGTTCCACGGACAGCATCCAGCGTATCAGCATACATAATTCTGTAATTGTAATCCTCTAGATCTAAAGGTCCATCCTGGTACAATGGCAACCTATTAGAAATCACCCAAATTGTCTCTCGTTCTTCTTTGGAAATTCTTATGTCGTTTGGAAATATCAATGTATCTGAATTTCTTGCTACAATTCCTAAATTACTTTTTGTGTACGGTTTCTGTGTGTCCCAACAGGCTATGGTGTCTCTCGTCACTAATCCATAGAACATAAGGCCGTTCCTATCAATGGCTGAAGCAGAAGACTGGCCGTATAGTCCTCGGCTCTCTCCAAGTAAATGAAATTCAGTAGCACTGTTATTTAATCTCGAAGAATCCCTCAGCACAGAAGTTTCAACATAAAACTCTCTATAACTTGACATTGCGTGGAAAAAGAGCTTTCGGTCTTCAAATGGATGTATGGGAGACAATGCAAGGCCTAATATTCCATCAGTCCATTGGAAGTTGAGTCCATGGAGAGTATAGTTGGAGGCAAAAGGATCTGGAAAGAATAGATGATGACCAAATCGCCAAAACTCCTGATCGCTCTCTCTGAATACTAGAAGACCAAAGCGCCAGGTATCTGCTATGTAGACGTAGAGATCAGAGCAATCTTCAGTTCGTGAATCCACAATTATATTGGAGAAGAGAGAATCTTGAAGGACATATTTATTTGGAATAACATATCTCGCGATTGGTAAGTCTCTTACAAGATCAAAAACCACCAAGCTTGGCGGACATATTTGTTTTGGTGCATCTTGAGAATCTATTTGACCAGTGTCCAGGACCCACAATCTGCCACAGGGATCAATATTCATTCGAAACACTGACGTTAAGCCCGTGCAATTGTTGTCTTTATCTGAAACAAGTGTACCAAATTATCAAATGTACAAGAATCTTTTGTTATGAAAATAATAGTATATAAAAATGGAATAAAAATGTTGGTTCGGATAAATTTAAGAAACTACAGTACCGATTTGAATGTGATTTTACAGAAATATAAAACTTTATACAACTTAATGACCGCGACATTTTATTACAAAATAATATATATTATTTTTATAAGTTGCCAATAGATGGCGGTGTCACTAAGCCTGTTGGTAATTGGTAGCATTTCTACATAAACTTTAAAATTAGTGAATGTATTATAAAGAAAAGTTTACTAAACTTTCATTAGGTTCTATACCTGAGACTTTTATATATTTTTTATTTTAAAGTTCCAAAGGAAACGACACTTCAAATTATTGCGGGCCATGCGGGCGAAGTCACGAGTATCAGCTAGTATATTTAATAAATTATTATGTATATTCAAACAGGCAAGATATAATAATAGTTTAATGTAATAAACTTAGCGCCTGCGTGTAATTTAAAAATACGTTTCAAGCAACTTTGCTCGTGAAATAATACTACTTCAAAAAGAGTATCACGTATGTTCTTATATAAAGAAGACACAAGTATGACTTTTAATAATCATCGCTTAGCCGATACGTAAAATAAACATTATTAAATAATATATACATAATGCAATCAGAAATCATGTAATATTTATATTAGTTTTAAATAGGATGTTTTTCTTTATATTCACTTTCGTGAATGATGGCTGTTAGGTATATATATTTATACCCGCTGTATTTACGTTAATTGTATCTGAATTTACCCGACCAGACACTCACTGTAAACTTTGCTCACGCAGCGAGTCCGCCTGGCTTTGAGCTCATGAGTAACAAGCCCCAAAGGGTCAGCGCCATATGTACGACATAAGAGCAGATAACTTTTAACACGACCGGAACATGGCACTATCAAATAAATGTACAAATATACTCACTATAGGCTCTATGATAGCTCCAGTTAGGGAAGGGCTTAAGTAACGGAGACGTAGCTCCTCCAGTTCGTGAAACAGTTGTTAGAGTGGCAGGGATCCCTCGTCTCCAGCTTGGCAAGGATACAAAAACACGAGAGCCCCAAACTTCAAGACCCAAGGGCAGACAGTTTTCCGGAATGTAGTCCCTGCAATACATGAATTATATATTTTCTTTGTTATCAATGCATTATAATATAAACATTTTATTTACAAAATTGTTAGCTATTGTTATTAATCTTCGATAACTAACTGACACAAATACCTCAAGAGGTTTTATTAAATTTGAAGTATCTACTAAACTTATAAAGTAAACAAAGTAAGTTATTCCATAATAAGAGTATAGAGTAATGGGCAAATTTGATTATTCAATCTAGAACGCACTATTTGACCCCGAAATGGCGAGTGAGAGTCTCCACCAGCTAGTTGACCTAGAACTTAGTTAATAATGAAATGGCTGCTTTAGTGATCTATCACGAAAATATCAATATATTTTTTAAACGATTTAAATGGTCATTTAAAAGACTGATTACATTACATTTCTTACATCACACAAATATGCTGCTTTAAGAAGTATTTCCGGTAATTCCTTGAAGCTGTTAAAGATATGGATATATTACCCTTTGGCCAGAGCATACTGCCGGTGACTCTCTGAAGGAAACTCGAAGTCCACATACTTCCACTTATAAAGGGTACTGAAGGGTGGAGTCTCGGTGTCAGCCGGGAGAGTCTGGGTACGTGTTAGTCCAAGCATTGTCAGCCATAGCGCCACTCCTGCTATTCGAGGACGGTCTGAAATTAAATGTTCATACATATATATTTATTGCATATATATTTGAATATTGTTTATATAAAAGGGGACATTAATGTTTTTTTGTTTTATAAGGCGAATCTACTGATGGCGTTTTCTGCAACAACCTTTGTGTTTGCTAACAAATTTGGGTAGGCGTATAAAAAAATAAAAAAATATTGACGTTAAACATTATATACTAATATATTGCCATATCTTTACATTTAATCCAAATATACATAAATGATAATATTTTATAATATTGAATTATTTATTTTATTTCAGTGTTATATCTTTTCCTGTCTTTGAAAATGTTCATAATTTAGAATGAAGGATATATTTAATTAAAATATTATGGCTTATTAAATAAATGCAATTTATAATAAAATTATTTTCTTTCTAGTCTCAATTTAGATATATTCGTAGTTATGACTAAAGGCTAGTGCTATACGTTATAAAAAGTCCTAATAAATAAATATTCGGACATATTCACACAACGCCATCTAGCCCCAAACTAAGTAAAGCTTTTGCTGGTACTAGACAACTGATCATTTGTACATAAATTATTATTTTGTAAATACATATTATCAACACCCAGACAATAGATAAATACAAGATTTTATAACAAATATATTTCAAGTGATTTTATAACAAATATTTTTCGTTCATCGAACCCACTACCATCGGCACAGTAGACGAAGTAACGGCCACGGCCTAAGTCCATTGAAGTTTCTGGATTTTGATGTAAGTATATATAATTTTTATTATTTATGATTATGCCATATCATGCGTTAAAAGAATGGGCTTCACATATTTAATTGTGGTAATATTAGTTATAAAAATTAATAACAAAATAAAATATAATTAATAATGTAGATATTTTAAAATATCAACGGTTCCGCCTAGCCCAAAAATAAACTTTACATTAGACATTGCAATAACCGTAAAAATATACAAAAAACGAAACAATTTAATAGTTTTTTCGCTAAAATAAAACTAGGTTTTTTACAAACGTATATTTTTAAACACAGGAAATACTAAGAATTCTAGCTCTTAGTAACATATAAAAACTTTTATTGTTACCATTTACTTACTGTTTTTATTTTGACTTACCATTTAACATGTTTTAAATTTAAATTATATACCGCGGGTTCTTTTAACGTGTACACTTTGGACGGTTAATAAAGTAACTGAAACCTACGAAGTTTATTTTTGCAGATAATGTTTAACTGAAACCAGAATATAAGGTATTCTGGTATATTTAAACGATAACACGTTTTAAAATAAACATTTATGAAAACAAACTAGATATGAATGTCGAATTCGTATCAATTTTACATTTTAAGGTTGGCTTAATACATTTTTCCTGATTCTCTATTTAAAAAAATTATAAAAATTAAACATCGGGTCAATGCCCTAGTCCCAAAATAGGAGCAGTGGCTCTTTTTCGTCCTCCTAGTGCCATGGTGACGAATGACATGCGTTAAATGCTATATTTCCTATAACGGTAAACAAGTCAGTCATGTCGTGTCAGTCTCATGTGATAGCTGTGAAGGAAATAACATTATATACTCAGAACACAGGTCTAACAGTTGTATTGTAAACATTTTTTGTAATCCTACGTATTATCTTCAATCTATTCTATCAATTCGATCAGTAGTGCCACTTATTTTTAGTCCATGACTAGATTTTAGACAGCCACTTGTCAAGTCCTCTGCAGTTTGAAGGGTTTTTTCTTAAGGAACATAATCTCGTAAGCATACATCATCCACGTCACCTCTTTTCGGACTCGTCTGTTTGGTCGGGTTTAATAATAGCGGTCTAAGCGCAGAGCCCTGATGTACTCTGACTTTAAAGGGTTCCCCAAGGACGAGGTACGATCTTACATAATAACTTCATGCTATAAATATTGTACGAAAGCTACGTAGATTTCAGGTTCGTATAGTGTATTAGTATCTGCCAGACCAGTTTTCTTCAGATTAGATCCAGTTCCTTTTCCTGTTCAATCAACTATACATGTGTGAGTGAGGCTGTACAGTTTTTGTCGACCTGCCAGCTGTGAATCTAAACTTGTATTTATTAGTACTAATATTCTCGCCACCTGCACTTCCTTCCATACTTTTTATGTATGCAATGTTATGTTTCCGTAGTAGTTTTATTCAGCAATGGCACGCTTATTCTTGTAAATTCGGAAGAGATAAATTTTACTTTTAGGACAAAGGTGTAATGTTTGATGGAACACCAACAAGTTTGAAAGTCATAGTATGAATAATTATGTAGGAGTTTAACGATCTCAGCTGGGAACATTTATAAATTCAGGAGTTTTGAGATATTTTTTAAGGGTAAAAGATGTTTGAGCTTGCGAATGGACTAAAATGTGCTTTTCTGTTATACTTTTGATTCAGAGCTGCTCGTAATATAACTTCCATTTATTGCTGAATCGATGATCAATTAGCTTTTGACATTCTTGATTTATTAATTAAATTTGATACCGATTTGTAACTATGATAACTTTTTAATATGCTGTGTTCATCAGGGACTCTATCTTGTTTATCTTAGAAGGCTTGCCTCAATGCCGCTTAAGGCACGATGAGCTCTTAGGCCTCCATACCTTCTGCATACCCGGCCAAGCACATATCATTATTGATCTCGTCTCCGAGTGTGTTACTGAAGATCAAGACTGGGTTTTATTATGTAATATCGTTCTCCAAATAATGAATTATGACCAAAAATAAAAAGTTGTCTTCATCTTTGTTATTTTTTGTACAACTATACATTTGTAATATGTGTGTATATGCGATATATTTCTTTTATTTATTAAGTAAGCTGTGTTGTTATATTACATTAATCGTATATGTTTAATTAATTAGTTTTATAATCCCGTGATATGATATTTGTAGTTAAAAATTAATTCAGTTCAACATGGAACTAATAAATTATATTATTATTAATTAATTGTAACTAAACTAGACGAGTTAAGAATAGAAAGGTACGAATTGGTTTCTATAATTTGTATTTCGTTACCAACACAGTGAGGCTCTAATTATAAATACAAAAGTTTGATTGCAGTCATATGTTTAAAATATTTTCTCACATATAATGAATGTTATATATATTTAAAGTGAGACACATTATTGAGGAGTGCTTGACGTTGGGTGGTAGTGGAAGTTGGTGGGTGTCCCATAGGTCTCGTATGGGTGTCCCATCATTGGATAATATGACGAGACTGGTGGGATTAACCAATAATATCAGAACTGATCTTGAAGTACAAGTGTAATCTCAACAATTTTTTTGTGTTACATTTAAAATGGTATTAAAATTATTAAAATTATTTTGATGTAAAAACATTTTCAATTACACTCAACCACTCATTACCACATAATCAAATACACACACACACACATATATATACACACACACACTCACTTACTGACTCATTACGGTATCATAAGCGTTATATAAGCTTATTTTAGTTGATATTACTCTAGTACCTACTACAATAATATATTTTTGAAACAGGAAGTACTACGAGATACAACGTCAGTGGGAAATAAACGTTGTTTCAATAAAAAGCGTTACGCATTTAATAGTTTGATTGTAATGTTAAACAATCTTAATCGGTTGAGAAAACGTGTTCCACTTTTTTATGGACGCCATTAAATAAATTGATTTTTTATTTATAAAATGGTGACAGTTCAAGATTTTAAGTAAATAAGAAAAAATCATCACACGGGTAGGACTCAAACCGGCGACCTTTGGGATATCGTTCCGTAACTCTGGTATTTGAGCTACTGTGTCACTATCCGCCTGGGTAAATCTATCATTTGATGTATAGTTGTCTTCATCAGGACATCTATATGGCTTTTAATTGGCCGGGTCGGAATTCTAGAGGTTGCAAGTTCGAGTTCGAGTTGCCAATATTTATTTAAGCTAACAAACATTTTAAGAAAATAATCTTAATATGGCCAAACATGTTTGCAATTTCAAAAGACCGTTTAGTTGTTTAATATAATTATACTAATTTTGAGGTAATAAATAAAAAAAATATGTTTCAGCTTAATTTAATTGACCTCTACATTCCCTTAGAGAGAATACCAAGTGCATTGCCGGATAACAAACGAATCACTACTTTTTAAACGAGCAACTGTTGAGTTTCTGGCCAGCTCTTCTCAGCAGAGCCGCATTCCGAGCTAGTGGTAGCTTACTCACGGGCTGACATACTCACATACCATACTGACATTTTTTAATGTTATTGTAATTGACTATTCAAAATTGCATGTAATTGCCTACTTGAATAAAGATATTTTTGAATTTGAATTGATTTTGAACTATAAGCAAGCAACACCAGAGGGAATGATAAGTGCATTGCCGGATAAAAGGAAGCGTTGCGAGAATAACAAGGGCTTTGCTGGCTGGTACGTGCAATGTATAATAAACATAGCAATACTGGATAGCAAGGGAGTTGCCGAATGTTAATACTCACTTTAATGATTACACAAAAGCAAGATTAGTATTCAAATAGAAAGTTCATAGAGTTAAGTTTCTAGGTCGGTTTTCGTAATTGCTGTACAAGTACCATGACTGCTAGTTTCGTATGTTTATATTAAATTGCGATGCGTAATCTTTCTTCACGTGTTATTTAATATATTCTCGTTATGCGTCGTTTATTTGATTTGTTATTCCATTTTAGTGTCTTTATTTTACATGTCATTGAAGCTACGTTGTTAGTGTACTATTTATGTAATACATTTTCTTTAATTGTAAGTTTTAACAAGTTTATATAAAAATATATAATTAACGTTTAGGAAAAAAATAATTAGCATGAATGAATAAATAGTTAAAAAGAAAGTGAGAGACCTTTAAGATGTCTTAACCTTAGGCAATTATTTATAGATTATCGGACACGGTGTATTTTTTTATACAACAAGCCTCATCAAGCGAGAACACTGCTGGCGTACTTTTAAATTAACACTCGCTCGACGATTTACTGTTTGGTAAATATACATTCCTACATATACACATTGGTACGTATATACTTTGGTACATATACACATTGGTACGTATATACTTTGGTACATATACACATTGGTACGTATATACTTTGGTACATATACACATTGGTACGTATATACATTGGTACATATATAACGTCTTTGGTACATATATTTGGTACATAGTAAATATGGATATGGTCGCTCAATTGGAAAAGTATCTGAAAGATTTGCTGGAGATTTCGAGTTAGAATTTTACATGTATCGATTAATTTTTAATTCCATATATATTTTTAACGTAAATAAGCTTAACATGGCGATATATTTATAAATAATTTCAATATTAATGTCGGTTGTGAAATCTTTTCAGTGTTATTCTATACTATAGATAGAAACATTGGTTAGGATTTTCGAAAGAGGCCTAAATTACTCGCCTCCAGTCCGATGACAATGTAACATTCATCGAAGCGGGTAGCGGGTAGCGAGTAGCGGGTAGCGACACGGTAGCAGAATTGTGATTAAGTGATATATTTATTTCACAATATAAAAAATAATCTGATGAATGTTAATTTATCGTAACCAATTATTTCTGTATTATATGAAACAAAAATGAATAATAAAATACTTTGGATCGCATTCCAGAGACGTTATATATTACCGACATGAAACAAAATGTATGTTTATATAATAATAAATTTACTTATTAAAAACATCTTTTTTAATTTTAAGTCACTGGTACGTGAATACATCGAAGTTACTAAATAACTATTAAACTACAAACTGTATGAACTTATGGTTGGAATTGTCCATCAGTCACTCCATTCATTGTCGCTCTACATATATCGCTGTGTACTGCCATAATACCTTAACGATAAGATAATACAATACAATAGTACGTATTTTAACAGCTTTAAAGTACACAAATACCTTTTTATGGAAAATCCGTATAGTGTTCCGAGAATATCTTTAGGCCGTAAGAAAAGAAGTGAAAAAAAGTTAAAGAGAAACTTGACTCTCACGAAATAGAAAAAAAAAATTAAAAGTATTCTGAATACATTATTAATTGGAAAAAATCTTAATAAAAAAGTAATAGTCACTTTTGATCAATCTGTAAAAAAAATATAATATAAGTAAATCCAATCTAGGTCTAATAGCTTCAGGCCAGCTACTTTCAGCAGAGCCGCATTCCGAGCTGGTGGTAGCTTACTCACGGATTTACATACTATACTGACATTTTTAATGTAATGTAATTGACGATTCAAAAGTGCATTCAAAAGTGCAGTGATTCAAAAGTGCAATACTTACTTATAAAGATATTTTTGAATTTGAATTTGAATTCAGGGAATGGCATCATTACGAATCTAGATTGGTTCTAAATCCATAGCCAAATGGCAAGCGTTCGTTATCAATTCTAATTAAATTTATGAATGCAAGCGATAATATAGCATTAAATGTCAAACTCATACATTTATTATTCTATTAGATTAGCGACAATGCCACTTATCTCAACCCTGCATCTTTATCCAATTTTTTATTAATGAAAGACAACCAAGATAAAAAAAAATTATTATAAAAGTATATTAATTACACACACATATATATATATTATGTTTTTTTTATTATAAAAGTATGCGCTATCAGTTTGCCTGTAAAGTAAAACAATTTACACTTAAACAAACAATTTACTAATACAAAATAATATAGATATCTAAAAACTAATCTATTTTTTTCGTCTTTTTTTACATTCTTTAAAACTATAATTAAAACTTTAACAATAGTAAATTTTAATTAGTTATTATTTAGAAAGTATATCATCGAAAGTAATTGTTTGGTAACAAACAATATTTAATGTCCCATAAAATAAATAACGAGGAGAGATAATATAAAAAATCGTTAAACTTAAGAAACAAAGTCTTTCTGTAAAGATTAATGGAATATGTAATAAATATATTGAATGGGGGAAGAATAAGTTCCAAAATCTTGTAAAGATAGAATAGAATTGAGGTAGAGTAAGATAAAAAGACTGTCTATAAAAAGAATAAAAAACGAATAAATCGCTGTAGAATAAAATTCAAATTCTTACTTCAAATATAATTGAAAACGAATTGAATATTGTAGAATAAGATCCAAAGTCAGACTATAGATATATTAGAATTTGGGTAGAAAAAGATATAAAATCTGATTATAGATAGAAAAAAAAAACGAAAAGATAAGTGTAAAATAAGATCCAAATTTCACTTGAAATAAAATATTTTTTTTTTTTTTTTTTTTTTTTTTACACTTAAACTAAGTTGACGCTTGACTACATTCCACCTGATGGGAAGTGGAAATGTAGTCGTAGGTGGTAAGACGCATCAACTTAGTAAAAACCTATTCACTCTTGCCTTGAAGACACCCACATTGTACTTGGACGGAAATACCGACGCAGGCAAGCTGTTCCACTCCTTCGCTGTCCGATTTAAAAAAGATGAAGCGTAGCGCTTCGTTCGGATATGCGACGCGTCTACTACAAAAGGATGGATGCTCGCCGTGCGTCGGAACGTCCGGTGATGGAAGGGGGATGGGGGAATTAGTTCATGTAATTCCTTCGCACACTCACCAAAATGTATCCTATAGAATACTGAGAGGCTAGCAACTCTACGTCTATGTTCGAGGCTATGAAGATTGGCTTCCACCAATTCAGGGTCGCCAATTAGCCTTTTTGCACGCCTCTCAATTGTGTCCAGAGCAGCAAGATGACATTTTGCGGCACCAGCCATTAAATGGCCACAGTACTCCACACACGACCGGATCTGTGCTTTATATAATGTAAGAAGTTGTCCCGGTGTGAAGTACTGCCGGACCTTTGCAAGGACGCCAAGCTTGCTGGCGGCTGCTCTTGCTCTAGACTCAATGAACCGACCAAATTTGAGGTTCGAGGAAATCTCTATCCCTAGCAACTGAAGTCGGTCACTGTATTCCAAACATACATTCCGGAAAGTAGGAGCCAAGGTGAAAGGGCTCCTTTTAGCAGTGAATAAACACGTCTGTGTTTTGGTAGCGTTGAATTTAACAAGGTTGGCATTGCCCCATACGGAGACTGCCTCTAGCTTGTCATTCAAACGCTGCACCATGGCTTCTCTTTCAGCCTGTACTTGATCTCTACTGGCCCGAGTACTCGGCAGGTATCTTTCCACCACTGTGCTGTCGTCTGCATACCCATAGATACCGGGTTTGAGCAGATCGTTAATATGCAGCAGGAAGAGAGTTGCAGAAAGAACGGACCCCTGAGGAACTCCGGCATTTATTGTTAAGGGCTCCGATGAGCACCCGTTAACAACCACTCGGATAGTTCTTAGATTCAGGAAGTCCGTTACCCAGCCGATCAGACCAGGAGATATACCGTACGCTGAAAGCTTGCTTAAAAGGCCCGCATGCCAGACCCTGTCAAATGCCTTCGAGACGTCTAGAGAGACGGCGACCGCTTCTCCGTTCTTCTCCAAGGCCTCGCCTAAAATGTGTGTAGCATAAACTAGAAGGTCCCCAGTGGACCTATTTCGGCGAAACCCGTACTGTCGGTCACTGAGGAGATCGTTACCTTCTAGGTATGCTAAGAGGCGCGAGTTCAATACACGCTCCATAATCTTGCAGAGTATGGAGGTGATTGAAATCGGTCTGTAATTGGCAGGATCGGCACGGCTACCTTTTTTGGGCACTGGCTGCACGTTAGCAAGCTTCCAGGATTTCGGCACTATTCCAGTCCTGAAAGAGAGGCGATATAGACGTGTTAATACAGGAGACAACTCAGCTGCACATGTTTTGAGCAGAATGGCTGGTATACCATCCGGACCACTGGCTTTATTCACATCTAGACGACACAATGCTTTCCATACCTCTTTGTTAGTGATGCGGATTTCAGGCATAGAAATTCCGCAGTGAGGAAGATGTGCTAGGGTAGCATTGCCAGTGTCTAGATGAGAATTATTAGCGAAAAGAGAAGCAAATAAATTTGCTTTCTCTTTCGCTCCATGAGCCAGAGATCCATCTGGTTTCAGCAGAGGTGGCAGTGAGGTTCGGCAGAAATTCGACTCGATCGCTTTGGCAAGGGACCAGAAAGCTCTACTGCCTGATGGCAGGACTGAAAGCTTTTCGCCAACCTTAGCGATACGACCGAGACGAACCCTACGTAATGCCTTTTTATAGGACTTAGCAGCTTGGTTAAAGGCTCTCTTCTTGGAACTCACATCCGGAGCTTTGCGGTTTCGAGCATCAACCCAAGTAACATATCCCAAATGTTTTTGCTTTTCAGCACGTCCACATTCGGCATTGAACCATGGGCGAGCTTTGCCACCGATAGGTACATCAGCAAAAGGAATGAAATACTCCATTGCCTGATGTACCACATCAGTTATAGCATCCGCGCAACTCGACGGATCCTCAGAAGAGAAGCAAACCTGCCGCCAAGGATAAGATGCAAAAAAGTGCCGCATCTCATCCCAATCTGCTGACTTGTATTTCCAAATTCGCCTAACACCATGAAAGTTCAAGTCCGGCTGGGAATAAGTTAATACAGATTTCACCAGACAGTGATCGGAGGTTCCCAAGGGGGAGGAAACCTCTACACGATACCTGTCTGGATCAGTTGTCAGCAGAAGGTCCAGGCAGTTGGCTGTATGTGACTCCACATCAGGCACCCTTGTCGCTTGCCTCACCAGCTGAAAGAGGTCCAAGGACAACGCAAAGTTCCGCGCCTCTCTTCCAGCGTGGTCTGTCTTCTGGTACGGGAACAGCCAGTCCTGATGACAGGCATTAAAGTCCCCCAGAAAGACGAGCTGCGCAGAAGGGTACCGATGCAGAGCCATATCAGCAGCCTCACTGAGATACTCAAATAATCTGGTTGTCTCCTGATCACCGCTGTGCGAACGGTAAACACAGGAATACAGGATTTTTTCGTTTCCTGTGTCTACCAAAACCCATAGGGAAGAAAAAGTGGGGTCTTCAAGGTGACGAAGGCGCTGGATACAGAGGTCGTTCCGCGTGTACACACAAACCCCGGCACGTGAGCGGAAATTCTGCTCTAACGTGTAACCAGGGTAAGCAAGGTACGCAGTGCTCAAAGGACATTGTATCTGCGTCTCCGTCAGAAAGAGTAAGTGCGGCTGCTCTGTCTCTAGATGGTGATGGACAGCTTCGAGATTTGAGTGCAATCCTCGAATATTAGCGAGGTGCACTAGGAGTGAGGAGGAGTGCAACCGCTGAGTAACCTTACTTTTCTTTTTCTTACTTTTCATAAAAAAATTAAATGGAGTGAATAGGATAGGAAATGGCAGTTGAACGAGGCGCTACGTATCGAACCCGACGTCGAAATTGATGTTGCTGTGCCAACGGGAGGCTAGTCTGGAGACTGCGGGGACGCCCGAACCCCCCCAGGGATCGCCATCGGGCCTCCTCATCTGGTCGCCAACCAGCACGATGGAGCCACCCTGGGATTTTTCGCAGCTGGCGGGGCAGCCTTTCATGGGGAGCTAACCCACTACTTGGGCCCCCAACTATCTGCGGGCGGCCAGCGGAAAGCCGTCGCTTCGGATCCCGCTACCCTCCTCGACTAGGCACCCGACACAACAAACACTAACTCGACGACAAAACGGTTCACCAATGCAACGCAGCTGTTCAGACCCATTTCCCATATACGGCTTCATCGAGCAACGTAACGGAACACGACAGAGTCGCTTTGCGGTACGGCTTTGCCCGATGGGTGGTAACCTTGCCGGCGACCTGATGTTATGGCCTACCACCGAGAAAAATCTATAATCTATAATAAATCTATAATCTTCGTAGAATACATAAGATACAACGTCTGACTATAGGTAGAATAAAAAACGAATAAATCGTTGTAAAATAAGATCCAAATTTTACATGAAATAAAATAAAAAATAAATAGAATCTTTGTAGAATAAGATACAACGTTGGACTATAGATAGAATAAAAAACGAATAAATCGTTGTAGAATAAAATTCAAATTCTTATTTCAAATAAAAAGATATATAAATAGAATCTTTGTAGAAAAATATACAAAGTCTGTCTATAGATAGAATAAAAAATTAATCGAAGCGGAATAGAAGTAGTTTTTTGATCGTGTATTGATAACTTAATAAATGCCATGTATGTGTTTCAATAGTAACTTTCACTGTTGATCGCACAGCTAGGCGCTAGTTGAGATCGGTAACATGAAAGGGATTGCGTCACTCAATTTCGACTATATGTATGGAACGTTTGGTAACAATGCTTGTTGTGTTAGCAAAAAACTTCAATTAAATCGATTACAAGATATATCTTTGTAAGAAATATCTTTTATATATCTAATGATAAGATATTTCACTTATAATAATTGGATATATATTTTCTATATCTGATGATAAGATATGTCACTTCTAACAATTAGATCGCGCATTTGACATGTCAAGTTATCTTTGTACTGTCACTCCATTGCATTCTGGTTATTATAAAAGTTATATTTATATAATAGATGTTATAATAGTTCATATAAGAACTTGATTGTTATTAAAGTACTTACATAAGTATTTTATTAATAAATACATTTCAAATTATAATCAATCTTTGTTTTAAGTCTTGTCGTAATCTAACTTAATTGTCTTTTTTAGTTAAAGCACAAACAAACTTAACAATAGATATTACTACTACTACTATACCTACCAAAATAATAACAATGTTTTTTTCACTTGACTTTATAAGAAGAAACATAAATAAATAAGAAAGTAGAAGTAAATAATGATTTATTTGTAAAATTTGTAGTGTAGATATATTTAAATTATCTTGTAATCTGTATGAAAGTTGATAAAAAATTCATGCACTTTTTTTCGCAATAAAAATGTATATCTCAGATATATGAATATTATAAATATATTAAATTGATGGTAAAAATCATGCAGTTTTATTATTCATTAAAAAATCAATCTATGAAATCTATATGAATATTATAAATATATTAAATTAATGGTAAAAATCATGCAGTTTTATTATTCATTAAAAAATCAATCTATGAAATCTATATGAATATTATAAATATATTAAATTGATAATAAAAATCACACACACACAATACACTTTTTTACGTATTAAAAAATCTATCTCTGATGTCTAAATAAATATTATAAATATGTTAAATTGATAGTAAAAATTCATGCAAATATTTTATAATTTTTTACAAAAATATCCATATAGAAATATTTTTATTCTTATAATTTAAAAACATAAAAAACACTCACCATTGTTTTTTGTTTTTTTCACCACAAATCCATCTTGTCTGTAACTGTTTCCGTAATCAACATTATAATAATTATTTTTGACAAAAGGATATTTTCTATAATTATTAAAACCATCCACTTTATTATATTCCCGCGTTATATCTGTCAAGTGTATCGTCGGCTGCCATTGAACAAACCACTGATGAGATACTGCCATCGTATTGTATTCTATTTGGACATTTTTATTTTGTTTATTTATAGCGTCAGAGACGTAATTTCAAACGCGGGTCTGATCTCGGTCTGTTGGCGAGTCAGCGTTTGTCCTTTCATAAGCGGCTCGGTGCTTTTTAACTCTTCTGAAACAAGTTGCAGTCTACATATTTATACATATATTAAGAATATATTTACACACATATGGCAGTCTTATATACAACATTCTGAAATAATAATTTGTATTTATAAATATGAGACTTTATTTCCAGATGCATTTCTTTTTAGTAAATTATTTAACAGAAAATAAACTTTATATTTTGTAAACAGTAATACTCTCTTAGATAAGATAAACGTGTCTTTAAAGGATATAAAAAAATGTCTTTACTTCGGTCTGTGTGAAGGAAAGCCTATTCCCATACGGTATATATTTATGTGTATATTTATAAATACGTATTCATAGAACGTTAAACAAATATTTCAGATACATTTGTAAATGTAAATCGAATATAACTTAAAAGTTAATTGTAGATCACGATTGTTTCGCAAGTATACTATAATTTATCCAATACATTATATTAAGTAGATAAGTGAGTGTTTGAGAAATGATGAATGAATGGTTTGCTTTAATGACATTTGATAGACACGTATATTGAACATGAATAAATAGTAAATAACTAAATGCTTAATAACTTAATGTATAATAACTAAATGCTTAATAACTTAATACATAATAACCAAATGCTTAATAACTTAATATATAATAACTAAATGCTTAATAACTTAATAGCTTTACAGTTTAAATTGACAATTAAATTCAATATTCATTATTTTCATTCAAAATCACAATCTGAATTGTGTCGGCAGTTAAAAATAAAGCTCTAGTTATTTGTCTTTAATTGTTACGTATATTTAGTTAGTTCTACCCAATCAGTTAGTCACATGTGGCTGTTCGTTTTTATGACTTCATTTCTCTCCTTAAACGGCTAGTTTGGTGCAAAATGTATGGAAAGTTAATCGTCTTGAGCGCGCTGGTGGGGGTCAGTGTCGCTATATATCCGTATTTTGATACTCAAGATTTTATATACAATGTTCCTAAGGTGTTCAGGATTTCAATAACTCTGGACAGACTGCTGGAATATTACGAGAAGAAGCCGTCCAAGGACCCGGAGTTTTATATTGCTTTGTGGATAGCTCGAGGTAAAAAGTATTTCTTTGTTTTAAGATATATTCTATTATAATTATTCCTATTATTATAAATATTTATTTATATTATGTTTATTTATATTATATTTATGGGAGAAAATACATATTTTGAACGACATAATAATAATAAATACATATTTCGAACTGCGTGCCGGACCTTTCTGGGCCCGTCGCGAAATATAAAAATCTATTCTATTTTTAATAATTGTAATTTACTTAGTATTCATCACGTTATTTTAACAAACGTATTAATAAATTCATAGTGAGTTTGTACTTCGTTTTTAAGAGCCAGTGCTGCCATCTACTGCGCTTCGAACTATGTAACTTTTAATAAACTTGCTTAGGTCACATTTAAATACTTTTATGTATGTTATTATGTAATTGAGAACACATAAGGAGTGAAGCAAAGAATTGTAAATATTTTTATTGTAAAATCTTTTATACCGGCGTACCATTAGTCATTATTACAATATATATACAAGTGGGATAAAGTACTATAATTTATATGTTAATAATTTACTTACATTTTAAGATAATATAAATTGAATACCCATAGAAATATAATTTCGTCTCACAGGGCTTGGACCAGTGGCAAAGTCACTAGATGCTAGGATGCACGGGTCCACGTAAAATATGTATTAATTAATAAATGTAACATTAAAAGAGTTAAAGGCATTTCTTTTATTTCAAATAGTTATATATTACACTTCTGAAACGTCAGACTCTAGTTGTACGTTTACAAAGAATATTTGTATGGAAAAGAACCAGATACTTATTTATCTCCGTCTGAAAATCTCCTGTATTTTCAATAAAAACTTAAGATGAATTGAGAAACATTTTGAATTAAACTAATACTACTTCTACTACTAACACTAAAATATTGACATGAAATTTCACTGACTTACAAAAGCTTATTTTAATTATTACAAAAAAAATCATTGACAAGGCAGGAGTCAAACCTGCGACTTCTGGAAAAACCTTTCCGTCACTCTACTAACTGAGCTCATTCAACTGTACGCCAGCCTCTTCTAGCATTAAGAGTGTAAATTGATTTCCAAAGTGTATAATTTATAGAGTATTTATTGTCACATAATTCCTTTCATTATATAAAACATAAGACCTTTGAAATTATGCTTTGATTATATAAATGTTACGTAATCTAACTTAAGATTCATGAAACAGGAAATAATATTATTATCATTTGAAACAGTCTATAAACATGTCTAGCCTCGTTACGCTTATTACATTCTCAAAATAAATATAATATGAAACATTCAACATGGACTCAGGAATCAAACCTGCGACCGTGTTATGTTCCGTCTCTCTGTAAATTGAGCTATCGTGTCTCTACCCTGATAAACTAGGCATTCGATATAAATTATATATAATCTTTATCGGAACGGAGGCGACAATTATTCGGCTTCTTAAAAATACCTAACCAAGGTTTCTAACGTTAAATAGATACTAGAGATCGCAGGTTCGATTCGTGTTCGTGTACATTTTTTTTACATTGCAAAACTGTTGCTAAACACAGCATCAAGGTAAAAGAATGAAAGTGATGCGTTTGCTTCATCACTCTAGGTTAGGTATAATTGATAATAAAAATAATATTTTCATATTAAAAAGAAAGAATTCATGAAATTGTACTAAAAGTAAAAGGCTTGATTATCGATAGTCTTAGATTTGTGAAACGAATTATAATGTACCATGACAATGTTTCATCTTAAAATGTCTTATTTTTATTATAAAAAACTGTTATGATTAAAATAGATTACTATAGCAATATTAAATTGAATTTAAACAATACATTTTAAAGAAAATGGGACTTGTCGCACTTATATATGTGTCATTGTTTAAATATATATGAACGTGTTTAGCCTTGTTAAGTTTTACATTATAATACAATGTAATACAATTTTTAAAGATGGAACATTTTTGGATATTGGGTAGGATTTTCAAAAGAAGCCTCATAGATTTCGCCCTGATATTGAGAAATATATATGGAATGCTGAATTCATTAGGCAATGTAGTTCAACTGCCAGAGTAACGGAAGGGGATTCCAGAGGCCATAGGTTCTGCCCTTGTATTATATATTTATATAAAATTTTATCCTATGGTAAGTGCGGATAGAAAAAGTGGCACCTACCATGAGATTAGACGTATTCATTAATTAGTTTTATTTTGTTTGATAACGAATGAATTTACATAAACATATTAACAATATGTTATAAATTAGTAGTATTTGAACTTTAGACTAATAATTCATTACGAATAAATGGTATGTATTTGAATAATATCAAAGACCAAACCAACACATTTCAATATTTTAATTATACAGCCATTTTGAAATTCCTCCCTTTTCAAAATGGCTGCCAATACGGTTAACCGCGATCCAAGTTCTTAAATATAACTCCATTATCGACCTCAATTTGAGCGTATCTATAATTATAATATTATAATTGTTCCTATCTCAATTTCTATGCTATTTAAACGTACTGGTTATTTACAATATGACCTTCTTAGAAACCAGCTCAACATTTGCCAACACTGTATCGCCCTTCACATCGCAGGTCTGTGTGGGAATTTAGCATGGGTACTTTAGTTTAACATAATTATGACCTCTAGCTGTCACGAACTTTAAAAGTAATATGAGCTGAAATACATCAGTTCTAGTTTGAAATCGTTAACTGAAATTGTAAATAAGAAATACATTGCGTAATAAAAAAACAAAGAAATTATAAATACATATTGATTGATTTATAAATTTAATACATTATACAGTATAGAAAAGTATGCGATGCAAACGGCGACATCATAAAAAAGCAGATTTTTTTTCCATACCTAGGAAATATATTAATAAAAGTTGTATTTTGCATTGCGATTCAAAATCTATTACATATATATTATATTAACTTATTTACAATATACATAATATTATTAGATATTAAATTATTTCATCATTATTATTTAAATGTATTTTTAATCTTGGGACTTGTTAAAAAAAAATGTTGATGCGAATTGATCTGAAAAAGGTATAATCTTGAAAATAAATTGTTTTATTTAAAACTATTTTAATAATCGTACTAAAAGCTAAGCTATTCTGAATACAGGTCAACTAGAATACACAGTGAATGAATTGGATAAATCGGTACCAGTGAAACTAAAGGAGAATTTACAGAATTTAACAAGGAGAATGGATAGAATTCGTAACAGTACAGATTTCAAAACACTGGTGTATCGCAGTAAGGACTATGAATATGGTACGTCACCCTTGGAGTTATTAATTAATATCTAGACAGTTTTTAAATAATATTCTGATTTCTTAAACTGTCTGCATAAAATTATATATTATTTTATCTATTATAATCTTTACAATTGTGTAATGCATACTTTTTGCACGTTTAGAATGGTCTATAATCGTTAGTAGCCGTGGTCCGTTTATTTCAGACATTAATTTCGTTTTTATTTCGGTAATTAAAAATATCTTCATCTTTTTAATGTTAATTTATTCTGTAGAAATAGATACATTGTTTAAATTTTCGACTTCTTTCGAAAATTAGCCTAGTCTGGATAAACAATTCAATTTAGAATGCTAAATTCATCGAGGCGGGTAGCGACATGGTGGCTCAATTAGCTGAGCACCGGGATAATTTCCCAGAAATTGATTCGAGTCCTGCCCGTGTTGAAGAATTTTTAATTATATATATATAGTTAATACAGTTAAAATATATATATTAATATATTTTTTTAACTTTACATCCTAATTAAAGTTGTGTAACATAGTAATAAAATTCACTGTCCCTTTTACACGATATGAAACCCTTAATAATATATTGTTTAAGTGTTAGTAAATATTTTAGACAAAAAACTAATTACTTTAAAAAGTATTGGGTACCAGTACCCCTAGTACCTACGAGTTTTGATTATACGAAACGTTGATAGTTTTCGAACAATAACAAACGAGTTCTTGCTTGGTTTACTGGTTATCACAGCAATATCACAACCAATCATAACAAAATAACAACCAATCACAACAAAATGACTTAAAATCACAACCACATAACATCCAATCACAATCAAGAACTCGTTTCGTGACTCGAAAACTATCAACGTTTCGTAACTTCAAAACTCGTACTAGGGATAGCGTCACGTAATCAAAGACGTCGCTGATCCAGTTCTGATAGAATCATTATAGGAAGTATTTAATGCATATAGGAAGGTACTGAGTTATATAACTCTTACTTATAGAGGCAGGCTTCAATTATGTCATTCTAGTTTTCTACTTATGGTATTGGAGTATTTCAAAGTATATCAAATAAATTGCCGTAACGGCGTTTTTTTTTTAATTTGTACATTTAAGAAAATATTTTACAATTTGACAAATATGTTCAATTAAAAAAAAATTTTAAAGATTTCATTTGAAAAAAAAAAATTGTCCAATTATAATTTTACTATCGGAAATGGTTTTTTTAATATCAATTCCTTATACAAATAAAAAAATTAAGAGGTTCTCATTTGAAACATGTAACTTAGAAAATCAATTTCCTATTATTTTTTCACGTTTTTATGCTTTGCAATTTCATATTTAGCTAATTATAGACAAACAGACTGACAGAGTTGTAGGCATTATGAGAACTTTAATACCACAAACGATACACTTTTTACGTAGCCTTAGTTTTCCTAATTATTTGAGTTGCGGTAAACTTTCACATCTAGCAATTATTATACAAATAATGCTAATGTCACAATAAATCCTAGAAATTTAAAATACATACATAGTGAAGGGCTAACAGCATCAGACACAGTAGCTCAATTGTTAGAGCGACGGGACGGTTTTTCATTGGTCGCGGGTTCAAATTTGGTCGTATCGGTTTATTTTTAATTCCATATTTATATACGTATTTCGTTGTTAGATATTTTTAAACAGCTGGTATGTAATGAATATTTCTTTATGTTAATTATGTTTTTTAGTTGCTAAAGCAATCTTTGAAAGTATTGATATATTCTCATCAATTCTTGAGCCTCTTACAATAGGTACAATGGGAACACAAAAACCGTACAGATTTTCGTTTGAGCAGTACGTGCAAGAAGCAAGAACCAAAATGCCTACAAGAAAGGCGGCAGGTAAGAAAAACTGACTGTTTTTCTTACAATACCCCTAATACGAGTTTTAACGATTCGAAACATTGATTGTTTTCGAGCAGTCACGAAACGAGTTTTTGAAGAAACCAAATGTTAACCAATCACGACCAAGAACTAATTTCGAGATTGCTCGAAAACTATCAAAGTTACGTAAAGTCAAAAACTCGTGTTAGGGTACAGATAATTGGAATGTGACGTCGCTGAAAGTAATTACTAGCTAAAAAACTAAGTGTAGGTGATTTTCTTTTAATACAAATATTGTTTTTTGATATGGAATGTAATTATATTCTTATATCATAATTTATTTTTAACAGCTTGTGCTTTAAATGATAAATGAAGACTGTATTTATACATCTGTTTACTTTTTATATGTTCTCATACAATTGTTTATATTCTTAATAAATCACTATATAAATATAATAAATAAATAAATAAACAAATTCCAGATGCTTGTATGATGCAACTGCTTATATCTGCAATGGAATCTCAAACCACCCAAACTGATGGAGTCTGCGAATTAGCACCAGAATGCCAGGCACAGCTTATCCAAGGTTCTGGACTAGCTTTCCAGCAAACCATGCGAGTCCGAGCTATAGTATTGGCTCGCCTCTTCGATTGTATGGAGGGCACCGACCTGTCAGCTATAATTTATAAGCTGTGTATTCAGATTTATAAAGAAACTAAGTCGTTAGAAGCTTGGGATCACCCCGCTGGTACCAAGACTCTATTTACGCAACAAAGTAAGATGTCTGACTATAATATGTTTGCACGTCATTGAGTTGGTCATGAGTCATGACACACTCATTGCTTGTATGCTGGGAATACTCATACAATACAAACAGATACATACTATAATAATCTTTGCCATTTAAATTTAATCCAAATTAATTCATAGCTTATAAAAGTTTTTTCTGTCTCTACCTTAAATTAATTTCTGGACGTAATTTATATAGCTTTTAGTACTATTTATTATTTATATATAAAATTCCAGTTAACTTCAAAGACAATTTACCCTTACGTGAATTACTATAAATTTCACTTTTGTTGTAGTTCTCTTCTGTGCATCTCAAGGTTATGGAGAATTCATTAAACCTCGATGGATGAACAAAATTGTTTCATGGCAGGAACCCAAAGGATGCTATGCCGATGACAGACAATCCTTTCTCCGGCTGACTGGGTTTATTGGACCTGCGGAGTCCCCACCACCGAAGGATAGAGAAGTAATATTTCTATTATATTTATAATCCCAATTAACATACTTTGATATGCGTTTATAATATATTAATAATGCAAGTGATGAATGAAATTAACACACTTCATATGAAAACGCTATAATAATAACTCATTTACTTTGCAAATGGAATATTTTTTTATTTATATATAATGAATACCTCAGGGTTGTGTCATGGGTCTTGATTTTCTTAACGCATGAATTGTTGATCATTGCTTCATATTATTTTGTTTGGTGGAGATATTTGATCTATTTCAAACAAATCTAATTATTACTATAAAATATACGTTTTAAGCTAAATAATACAGATTGCAGTTAAAACTAAGTCATTTTCTGGTATTTATTAATGAGAAGCCATTAGTAAGTTGAAGTTTTCCAAATTATTTATTTACTTTGAACGTTTCAGAGCTTAATTTTATTAATTATTTACGTAGACTATACATGTTCCAGGAGGAATACCGCGTAAAGAAAGTCGCATCTTCAGAGGGCGGCGCGTGTAACTCCTTGACTTCAGCCATGGCCCTAGGCTCTCTGGTAGTATACGTGCGTGCGCTTCTGGAAACGGACCAAGCATTCCAATATGATGTTCTTATTTAACGCTTGTGTTGATAATATATTATAAGTTTATCTGGACAGTTTGTTTTATTATAGTGGCAGGAGCTGGGTCTCCCGGGACAGTACCTCTCATGTAAAAAAACTTTCTCTTCGTTCTTTGTACTTACTATTTATTGGTTTATTATCAGGTATACTGTTTACTAGTTTTCCCCTGCTGGTTTGGAAATCTGTCATATTTTAGATTAGATTGGGATTTCTTGGTGGTATTTGTGGTGGCATTTGTTTTGTAAGCCTAGATTGTTTTTAATAGGCTTTACGCGGACAGAGAAATAATTTAATCACTGACTAAAATAAATTTGTTTTTATTTCAATTTTTTTTTACAAACACTATTAAAACGCACTATTTAAATGTTTAATATATATTGAAAATTTTATGAAAAGTCACGGCACCCAGAGATTGCACTTTGGAGTCCTGACATTGTTAATAAATACTATTTTATATATTTTTTTTTTATTTAAATCTTTTCCACTTTGATTACCAGTGATCATTTGTGTACGTCAAATAGAGGTGTCAGTAGCCATTTTGATACCATACTTATTACATTCTATATTTATTTAGAATTAAAATTTGTTTTTAGTTGTAGGTGCAGCGTGGATGAAAACCGCTGGCAACAGCTAGTGCTAAAATATTAATTACTTCAGTAAAATATTATTAAAATAGATTTATTTATTATTTTATTTATTTCGTATTTTTATTTTGTATTTTACTTTAATAATAAGCATGTTTATTTAGCAGACCTCTCAATGAATTCAAATACATATTGAAATTCAAAAATATCTTTATTCAAGTAGGCATTTACATGCACTTTTTGTCAATTACATTACATTAAAAATGTCAGTATAATATGTGTTATATAATGTTATTAACAAGAATAATTTTACAAGAAACCACAAAGTTTAATTATTACTATTTAAATAAAAAATATATAATAAATATGCTTTATTGTACACCAACAAAAAAAAACAAGACAAAACTTATCTTTACTTAACTTTTATTATTTATTTTGTATATATGTTTAGTTTTTCTTCTAAATACTATATGCTACAGTAACAACCAATATTATAAAAAAACTTTTTACTTTCACTGAGTATCACTTTCATTTCAATTTAGTTTGACTGATGTCACGTTCCTATTGGTACTTTTTACTCTTCAAAATATATTAATGACTTTGTCAGGGTCATTATAAGAATTGAAGTTCTTATAATATATAATATTGTATACTTTGAAAAAAAATACACTTATCTCAATATGTTTCGAATGTTATTAAGAAAAATGTGCTCTGCTGCTCAATCAAAACCCACTCCTATTTCAGTTTTCGGTAATAATTACTATATTAAATAATATATATGTTATATACTAATATATACATATACATATATACTATATTGGTATATGCATATTACGTTTAGGTGTGGAAGGACGGTACGTGTCAGCGCTTTACAGCGCTGCTTCACAGATGCAGCAGCTGGACCAAGTTGAGAAAAGTTTCCGGGAACTGTACAAGGAGTTAGAGAAACCCAAAGTAGTTGACTTTCTTGAAACTAGTATGGTATCCAATCCTGACAAAGCTAAGCTTTTAAAAGATATTGGAGAAAAAACAGGTTGGTTTAGACGTGATTATACTTTAAGATTTATTATTTAGTGATTGAAAATGTATAGCTTATGTAAAATTATAAGTAAATATATAATAATAAATTCATAAACAAATGCAGGATTGGAACCTTTGGTCCGGAATACTGTTCTTATTCAATACGAAACTAAAGGGTTAGGGGACGGCTAGTTTTTCATTCTACAATTTTTTTTAGGTATGCCAAAAGCGGCCATAAATTTTTTGGAAGTCGTAGCTGAGAATGGTCGGTTAAAAATGCTAAGGAAGCTGATAACTCTATTCAACACTGTGATGGTGGCTCATAGGAATGAAGCCTTATGTGAAGTCATCACAGCTAAGCCTCTAGATGATAGCTCTCGAACGGCTTTGATGGATGCTCTTAAAAAGTTCGTGAAAGATGGCAAAAACATTCAATTAACTGAAAAAATTGATCCTTCAATAATAGGAGGAGTAATCGTCGGTATAGAAGACAAACATATTGATTTGAGTATTGCCAGAAAACTCCAAGTGTACACTGATTTATTAAAACAAGCAGTTTAAAACACTTTTACAATTATTTCAAAAGTTCTTTTACAGCATGATATAAAGAATGAAAGAGAAAATTATAACGTTATCGTCGAAAGAAAACAAAAATTATATTATAAATAATTTATAAATCGTCGTATTAATATAATAACAAGTGATTTACATATATGGCATTGTATAAGTTGTATATGGCTCATTTTAGGAATGCCACGGCTCCGTACTTGTAAGAATAGGGTATGGTCTTTTGCGGTGATATGCGATCTGCCTGGTAGTTGGTATAGCGGTCTTTTGGGTGGGACATGCATGCTGTATTACCCAAGAGAATGGGAATCTTTTCAGCGTGAATCCTGAAGTTTACCCTATTTGAGGAAAGAGATCCAGTCATCACTCTTTGGAAACTTGATGTGAGCACCCATAATTCTTGCTGGCCTTTTAGATTATTAACAATCTTCATGCCGCTAGAAAATTGTAGAGTTTCTTTGTCGATGGCGATTTGATGGAAATTGCGAGGAGAGAATTCTGTGCCTGAATTCCAGCACCATATACCAGGGGGTTCTGAGAGACCAAAATATAAGACGCCTTTATTATCCATGGCTTCAGCTGCAGATTGGTTTGGACGTTCTTCTGGGAAGACCTGGAAAATTCCGTAATGGTTGATTTACAAACATAATATAGTGAAATGTATTATATATCTGTGTCTTTAAAACTATCTATAGAAAATATAATCGGGAATAAATATATCCTTTATTCTTAACCTTCTGACTTTATTGACGTCACCTAAGGTACCTTAACTGAAATTGATAACTTATACCAACATGGAGTTACTTATCACGAAAAAAGTATTATTATTAAAGTGGCGAATGAACGAGTCATTTTTTATAACGCTTCCTCTCACGATATTCTGGTTCGTGGAAGCTACTTCACGGGTACTTCTTACTAATATTTATAAAAAAAAATAACAAATTTTAATTAATAACAAATTTTGACGACATTCTCGTTCATGGAAGCGACTTTACTAGCATTTACTTACATTTATAAACAAGGGGTTAGTATTAGAGTCACGAATGAACAAGTCATTTCTCAAAAAGCTTGTTATAACGACGTTCTTAGTCGCGACTTTACTAGAATTTACTTACATTTATAGACAAGGGGTTAGTATTAGGGTCACGAATGAACAAGTCATTTCTCAAAAAGCTTGTTATAACGACGTTCTTAGTCGCGACTTTACTAGAATTTACTTACATTTATAGACAAGGGGTTAGCATTAGAGTCACGAATGAACGAGTCATTTCTTAAAACGCTTGTTCTAACAACGTTCTCTGTCGTGGATGCAAGTGCGTGGAAGTAAAGGAATCGGTCGGCGCCTGGAATGTACGGAGACAGCGCCATACCGAGCACACCGTCCATCAGATCAAAACTTTCTCCTGTAAATAATATTGTTTATTATTTAGTTTATCTCATGTAAAAAATATAATAGTTCTTATACACTCTTGATAACAGAAGAATAAAAAACCTAAACAGAAGTACTTATAATAACAAGACATAAAAGTTAATTGTTTAGATAATCTCAACCTATTTTTATTTTTCTTGTGGTTCAAGTAGTTTTTTTCTCACATTCACTTTAATTAAGTTTTTATGATTGGTTTTTAAAAGACTTTTTTTTTACACAGCCTTGAAAATAAACGTAGAATAATGAATTAGGCTTTAAACTTTTTTATAATTTTTTACTTTAGCCGCCTATCAGCTTTTAAAAAAAATGTTATCTATCACAACTGTCAGTAACTAAAGTAATTAAAGTAACTAGATCAATCATCAAATTGTTCAGATTAATTCAGTAATTAAGTAACTACTTACTTACAATACATATTATTTATACTCATCGTAAACAATAAAATAATTAAATACTTATAATTTTTATTATCATAGGTTAATCACGTTCAGGAAAACCCATATCGTTATATGGTTCGTATAATATATAAAAATAATACATGCCATCAATAGTAAAAGTCCCACGATTGGGATACGGGAAGAAGTATCGGTGGGTGACTCTCCAAGAGCGGTCTGTGGCCACATCTACCACGAGCAGACCATAACCAGACACATCTGCCACATACACAAATGTATCAGCACATTCATTTGGACCACCAGCTCTTACATCTACTACCTGAAATGAGAAAGAACACTTGAAACACGTGGACCATTCCAGACTGGTGCATGAAATACCTGGCTTAGATTATTGAGAGCATGATAATTCCTTGTGAGGAATAATATTATTTGCGATATTATTGTGAAGAAAACAAGCCCACACACACACATACATATATACACATGCATACACACTAACAAATACATACATTCAAATATAATTTTATTTAATTTTTAGCTGGCCTCTTAACATGCGTATCTTACTAGGTTAAGAGAGAGAGATAGAGAAAGAGAGTTTTCAATACTTGTTATTGAAAGCTAATAAATTATTATTACTGTAGACAGTTCAGCTCTTCTATTGTCCTTTTGGCTTGAATAGCGTCACTTAGGAGTGATAAATTGCTGTCAGAGGATAACTCAGGTTTTTCTTTAAAACGTATAAATGTTTCGTCTTTTGCGACATACAGTCAATAAATTGTTAATAAGACATTTATATTTATTAGTATCGTAAAATATGAGGACGACAATATAATTATATAAATACCGGTTTTATAAAGATATATACAGACTCTCAATAGGTAGAGTATTTAAGCTTGGACCTACAGATTTGAACATTTGGAATAAATATTTCTTATGAATTATCGTAGAGGCACGGAGTGTTATTCTGTACCTCTCTGTATTTATTTTAAAACAAACTAGTAAGTTTTCTAAGTAAATTTTCTAAGAATAATCAAAAATGTTGATTCTAAATTACGAGCTATAACCGTATTCAATATAATGATAAAAAAGTTATTTAGCTGTACATTTACAATCATATATGTTGTTTAATTATATTATTATTTGATATTTATTAACGTCAGGCGACAATCTACTCAACTATTTGACATCAGACTATGACAATGACATGTCAAATGTCAATATTTGACATTGACAATTAATCTTTTAATGAATTAGTAAAACAATAAGTGTATTATGAATACATATTCCAAATCCACAAATACTGTAAAAAAAGTTTTTTCCTACCTTCACGTATAATATGCAGATAATATGCAGGTAAGAGAAGTTTATTAACGATAAAATTCCAGTTTTTCGAGTTTTACGACGCATTGAAGTGATCAATCTACCTTTCCATATCGTATTTATCTGGGGTCGCCAGGACACTGACCTGACATCAACCCTCTTTGAGAATACATGTTGGCGGAATTTACACCATTTTTCGAGTTAGTGGTGTGGGATGGAATCGACTTTTTTCTTTATCCTTTAGCCGGCTCTTTGGGCACCCACAAAAAGATAAGTATCGGTTCTTTTCTATAATGCGCACGAATTCGAATAATCCAAATAACATTATTCAATATAAATAAATAATACAATGTATTCACGTGGCATTCCGTATAGTATGACGTCACCACACTCCCCTCTTTTTCTATGATTACAATTTTATTAGTTATCAAGAGAAAGTTACGAATAATTATCTATAAATTACAGATATTACGGAAACTGTGTGATCATTATATTTTCTTGTGTATATTTAGTAAATAAACGAATTAAACGATCGATAACCTAAACGAGGATGTATTTAAATTACAGAAACGTGTTTCCGTGACGTACCGATTAAAATGTTTTAATTTCTTGATATAATGGATAATTTAAAATGTATATTTTGATAGTGAGGTATAATTACTTCCGTTTGTATAAATTATGACTATCTAATTATTTTAACAGCTAAATTACACTGTTGTAATTTTTATCTAATTAGTCAGTTTATGTTAACTTGTTAAGTAATCAGTTAACTAATACATAAGTTTTTATTCTACTATTAATGATAAAATAATTATATTTCCATATATGTCGGTTGTATATATTCATTTACTTATGTACACATGTTTGAAATGCAAATAGACGTAAATATTAAGATGGCTAAACATGTGTATAGATGATTTCAAACATTAAAGTTGGTTTTGTCATATTTAAATGTTATTCTATATTGCAAAGTTAGTATTATTTAGAATTATCGAAAAAAGGCTAATAGATGTCCGATCCGTCTCGTTAACGATGATCATATATGGAATTAATCGGGGCAGGTAGAGACACGGTGGCTCAATTGGTAGAGCGACGGAAGGGTTTGCAAAAAGTCAAAGGTTTAATTTTTCATTTAAATCTCACTATACAATCATAAAGACAAGTTCAACAATAAGGAATGGTTAGTGGTGATACTTACAGGTGTGATGAAGAGAGAGGTGGCTATGTAGTTCGCGGCGGGTACTTTGTGACGGTAAATCAGTTGATCAGTCTCCAGGTCAAAAGCCAGCAGCTGCGGTGGACACACCTGGTTGTCACCTATCTTGCCAGCGTCCATTACCCACAGCCGATTGCAATTGTCTATCTGTAAAACAAATAATTATTAAAAGAGTAGAGAGAGAGATATATTAAGAATAGAGAGAGATATAGTAGGGCGTTGATGGTAGAGTTCTTTGAATAAAAACGAACTTTTGGCTGCTTTAGAACTATAAATAAATATAAAATGACAAAATAAATCTATTCAGGCAGAGATTTAAACCTGCGATCTCTGGGAAACCGTCCTGTCCTGTTGGAAGAGTCCAATAGAGCTACCGTATCACGGTTTTTTGAATTTAGCATTCTATACATATTCGTCTTTCTCAGGACGGCGGTAACATCTAATAGGCATCCTTCCAAAATCCTAAGAAGCCGGTTACAAAATGCCGTATCAATTTATTTTTCATTTTAAATTTTTAATAACTTTATCATGGCTACCTACATATATTCATAGATATTTTCAAACAACATAAAACGATGTCAATGACATTTACTCAATCAATATTCGTTTTTATTATCTGTATGTCGTAACACAGGACACTTTATTGTTTTAGTCACCACGCTTTAAAATTATAATGAAACTGTTATCTTTATGTCATCTTCAGCCTCGTACAACTACACACATATAATATTCCCATTTTAATGTAATTTGGATGAATAAAATAACTATTTCGATATTTTATAAGTTAAAAGAGTAGCCATGTAGTTTCTTGACGAATCTTCTTGACCCGTATAAAAAGAATCAAATTTGAACGCACCAAATAACTATACAATAAATTGTGTAACTTAAAAGAGTATTGTTGGCTCTTCTTCATAGACCTGTTCTTTGAAGCTGTGTAACTAGAGCCTGACGTTCTATAAGTGCAATGTATGACGACTTGAAATAAACAAAATTGCTGACTTCGCCATATGAGTGGGAGTACCTACCGCAACCCTGAAGACTGAGGTAAGTCCATCACAGTTGCTTCCCTGGTCGTCATGCCAGGAGTAGTCTGGGTATCCTGATATCAATCCTCTTTCTCCCACTGTACCCAAGGTGACAGGTCGTCCAACATCAAAACGTGGTACTGTTATGAAGATTCTTGATCTTTGGGCACCTAAAAGTTATATGTTTTTAAAATTACTTAATCCGGTTTGAATAAAACAATGCTTATAATAATAATATATGAAAATTATCGAAATATTTATGATAAATTTATATTAACTTATTTAAGAAAATAATTTATACTAGTGGTAGTCCAGGGTCCAGATATTTAATTATCATTTTGCGATTATCGGACAGATATATATTTGACATTGACAGTATCAAAATAAACGATGAAGTAGTGTGTTTAATATCTCATTGTAGTGTGTTTAATCTTTTTTTTATTAATTTATTGAATTGAAAGTGCACCATTAGATAAAAATATCAGCTCTTTGCACTTCTTATACAAATAAACTTTAACTGTTCAAAATGTCTTACTTCTTCGCGTATATTTCGTAAAAAGGGGAACAAAGGTTTTGTTTCACGTAATAATATAATAATATATAAAAATATTTTAAAGAGGTCATTGTCTGTTCATCGTAAAAAGACGACTCTACAGTCGTCTTTGACTAACTGAGCGTGATAAGACTATTGAATTATTTGTTCAATTTAAATTTATAAGAATATTTACCAGTCCTATGGTGCACGTCCACATCTATGGGAACAGAGTCCCCAGGAACATAATACCGATTAGCTAAAGCCTTGACGCGAGCCTCCTCGCTGGGGAACTCGAATTGCAGCTCAGACCACTGGTTCACAATCCTTAAGCCACTTTTAGCACCAACTCCTAGACCTGGCCAGCAGCACGCTAAGCAATACGCTAAAAGGAAGAACCTCTCAATACCATGTTCCATTTCTATTTTATATATATCGAGTAGGTGAGGATCTGAAACAAAAAGTACAGAGTGAGATTTAAAAATGATACATATTATTATAAATACAGGCAGGATTCGAACCCGCTACCTAAAGGAAATCCTGGAAAACCAATAGAAAGCGAGATGCACTTATCCAAAAATACTTTATTTTATATTTATTTAAAAATAGAGTAAGCTGTAAATGGCTAAACACATTAATTGATTATTTCAACCATACATAGAGTCACAAAAGCATATTCTTTTGATATTTTTAAATACATATATAGTAAATAATATTAATAAATATTAATAAATATATATATTCTATAATATATATTATTACCATAGTGACTTAAAAGTTGAGTGCACACCCGCTTTTGATACTGAGACGTCATCTTGATTGTAACCGACACAAATTATTTTCTCCTGATTTCATTAATTCCTTTTCAAAATAATAAAAGGAATATTTTAATATTTAGACGCACTAACACAATGAGACACGATTTAAACCTTAACGGTATTATACGTATATGAGCACTAAAAACAATTTTAAAGACTTAAATACATTTTGACGACGAGTTAACTTTTATGGTGTATTATATTAAGAACACAGTGACTGACTGCAGTACAGTTATTGCATGCTTGAAATACACAAAATTTATGATCACCCTAAAAACACACACAAGATCTATTATTATCCTAAAATAACACACACAAGATCTATTATTATCCTAAAATAACACACACAAGACTTAATACCCCAATCACATTACCGCAATAAATTATATGTTTATAGGAAAGCTATTTCACACTTAAAATAACACACATAAGACTTCATCTCTAACACATCACAGTATTAAATTATGTTTACTTTTCACTCAATAATTAAAGTAAAACTTGGGTAAAAGTATAAAAAGTATTGAATCTATAAGAAACGTGTATAGAGCGGCAATTTTATTGTAAAACTGAGGTAGAGTTCGCTTTGAGAAGATATTTGGAAACCGTTAGTTATTTCAATTATTTATTATGCAAATATTGTAACGGTAGGCTATTAACTACTTGAATAGTTTTTACAAACAGTTGTTGATTTTTGTAGAGATTTAATATCTTTACACAGTCTGTAGCTAAATGGCAAGCGTTCGTTATCAATTCTCTTTAAACGTATCGACATTCGACGTATATAGCATTAAATGTCAAAGTCATACTTTTTTAAATTCTTTTCGATTAGCGTTAATGCCACTTGTCTAGCTTATAGCTCTTTTAATAATATTACTATTTATCAAGAAAGTATGAAATATTATAATTTTAACATTCTTATTTTGGCGAAAACAATTACAAATAAAACCGGGTTAATGCGTTAGCAAGGCCGTTAATTTTGAATATTAAATATACTAGCTTTATGCTGCGGTTTTGTCTGCATTTTTATTGAAATATCAATTATTTATATGACTGTGTGTGTGTGTATTTTCAGGAATTAACTATAAGATAGAAAAAGGAAGTAATTGTCTAGCTCTACACTAAGGGCTGTATACTATATAGATAAAGAAGTGACAGTTCCAGGCGCCAGGTCCATGATGGTAGTAAGAGATTGATTATTTATTAACTAGATGTGTTAAAAAACTTCAAAAGGAACTCCTTAATTGTATTTTTTTCCTAAAACTAGCCTCGGCCTGGCAGTCTGCGTTGTTGTTGAAACTAGTTTGAATAAATTGAAGACGAACAAACAAAAACAAATTCCTATTTATAATATTGATGGTATTTCACCATCGTATAATTCGCGTGCCATCTTACGATAAAATATATTTTACGATCTTCGGTTTTCCCAGACTTTACATCCGGCAATATTTTATACCTTATTCGTCTTGATTTAGAGATCAGATATGAATGATTATAACTGGATATTTAGAATTTGGTTATTATTAAGAGTTTCTTGTAGCATTTTTTGGATGATAATAATTAAAGCTTATACACAAACTATTTAAATAAATAACGAAAAGTATAACTGACATAACGTGACACTTCATGGTAAATCCGTCAGCATTGTTACATTTTCAGGCACTTAATTATATGTTGTTCTAAATACCAGAGTGATGTATTTTGCAAAACACTTTTTTATTTCTGGAACTTGGAGAACTTTAATATATAAGTTGTTGGAAAGTTATTTCAAAAGATGCGTCAAGATACTTAAGAAATATATAACAAAATTATTTAGTTAAACATTATTTTATGTCTAGAACTTTGAGAACTTTGACTTTGACTAATGTCTAGAACTTTGAGAACTTTTGTACAGTAATTTTAAAATTTGTCTGAGAGTAATGAAACTGTTTTTAATATAAATTTACTAAATCTTTTTTAAGAAACCATAAATATTTATAATATACCAAGGTCTTTGGATGTTCACGTCAAGACTTGACAGGTCGTTTGGTTATTCGAGATCAAAAGTTAACAAAAACAAAGACGATCTGAACGGGTTTTTCTATTTATAATTACTTAACGAATGTATATTTAAACTTTTAATAATATAAATTATAATGATGAAGAACTGAACTCTTAAAATAACTTATAATTACGTGACATCTCATGTTTAAACGATTCGCCCGTTAACTAAACAATGACATTTACTAGTTCAAGGTTCAAATTGATTATAAATGTTTTAAACATTCTTTTATTTCGTCATTATTCAATCCTAAGTTTTATAAAAAATAGAGTGAGGTCGAGCCTAAAATCTGTTTTAGGGTTCATTAACTGATGTCTGACCTAAATAAAATATTATGCACGCCCAAAACTTATTATTAACGCACGCTTTACCAGCGTGTTTTTTTAAAATAAGTTCATTTAAACAAAACGGTCTTATATAATTAAAATCACTCCCGATTTATAAATTCTCAAAACTTACGGACTCTATCACTTCCAGAAATAAACTGAAAGGAGCCATCTTGTGACATTGTAATATATAAGAGAATGAGGATATTATTTCAGTTTTTATTGTTTTTGCGAAATAAAAGCATTGACAATTAAAACAATTATTTCTGTGAGACGTCGTGACTATGGCGGAGATGTTTTTATGGCTGTTTGAATGGTTGTTTGATGATTGCCATTATAATTGAAGAATTGCCTGATTCCGCATTCAGAGTCACGGATTGTGGCGAACGATCGTGACTTTGAACTTGATAATCAACCTTCATGAATGTCGACTCCAAGCTATCCTTAAGTGGTTTTGGTATTTTAAATATTTCATAAGAAGGCAGGTTTTGGTGAAAGCATTATAAATATAACTGTTTTGTTTTACAAGCAATTAAGGTACAAATTAAATAATAACTTTTTGATAGTATTATATTTCTTTTTCTGTTAAATGTTATTTAAATAACATATTAAATTATTTCAAATATAGTAGTGTTAATATTAAAAACGTTTTCAACTACCGTTTGATGGTTAAATTATACAAATAACAAATTCTACATCGCCAAGAGCACATTTCAAATATAATGAATAATGTTGTCGACCAAAACCATTTCACTTATAAAAAGTGCCAACTCATTTAATGATCTGTTTCCGTGACAATGCTGTCGAAAATTAAAAAAAAAGCCATTCGTATTTGAAATTGTCCATTACGCTTATATTGAAAAAATGCAAAATGAATGATTCTTTTTGAATTTATGTGATACAAAAAGATTCTTATATATATTTATCAGGATGTAATTACGTTCATCATCATCATCAGCTCACAGTCCACTGCTGGACATAAGCCTCTCCCAAGGCATGCTACTGAGTCTGGCTTCGGCTCTTCTCTTCCAGCCATCCTGCGGATGTCGTCTCTCTATCATTATGTTCATTTAATTGCATCTTTCCGTTCATTTTATCTCAATTTTGCTAGTGTACTGATCAGCGCGAGTTTTCCATGCTTCGGGCTCATGAATAGGAATTCTAAATGGGTATGTAGCAAGTCTGACGTACAGTTGCTATATATAAATAATGATCAATTCATCCAACAGGCAGAATTCCACAGAAGATGTGACGACGGACAGAACCTGTTACCTCTGGGATTCTATAAGAGCCGCTCTACCAACTAAACTATTATTATAGAAAAGTTGCCTTGGCGAATTTAAAATTCTAAATATATATGTCGGAATGCAGCATACGTCTAATATTTATGAAGATATCTATAAATATGTATGTTGTATATATAAATATGCTTATATATATTTATTTAAATCTATTAGTTTTTTTTTAAACTACGAGTAAGGACTCTCGAAGGTCACTGGTTCAAGTTCTGATGCTGGTATTTTCATTTTATATTTATATACCTAAAAACATTGCTTGTAAATGAATACAAAATAATAACTATTTTCCTAGCTGAAGCTACTACTGTCGTTTTAGATAATAGATTTTGGAGGATATATTGGATTTCTCATTAGATTTTTGTATAAAATGTTGACAAGTAACTATAAAAGCACTGTTTTTTGGAATCGTATTTAATATTTGCGAGTATTGTTATAGTTGGAATATTTAATTTACAAATAACTTTGGTACTCTAAGATGTCTACGTAAAATAACGAGCGAAGAAAGTGACATCATCCAAAACCAGTTTTGATTTCTGTCGGATTTAGGAATCTCAGATATCATATTTGCTCTTCACCATTTGTCCGACAAATACAGATGAGCGCAAGAAAATCATATGGTGCTATTTTGAAGACGCGTATTACAGAGTACCTCGTAAGGTTTTATAGGGACCCTGATAAAGAAAGGTATGCCTGAAGTTTTTGAGTTGTATATGTTACATGTCAGAATGGCTTCCGGTAACACAAATAGTTTTACAGTCTCAGCTGGCCTGCATCAAGGTTCGTCTTTATGCCCTTAATTCTTCCTTTTGATAAAGCTTGCCATGACAATGTACAGATAGGGCGAGATTCGCTGGTTTGCTGATAATATGGTTTTTGTTGATGAGGATGGATTTGAGCAGACTGGCAAAGTGGCAACACAAATTGAAGACGATCGGCCTAAAAATAAGCAGAACCAAAATTCTGCAATATTCGGCAATTTAGTTTTGATCCAATATCGCTTAATAATGCAGCTTTCTTCAACTGTCAGTAGCCCTAGGCTCGGTCGTTTTAGATAATGATGGAATAAATCTAACTTTAAAATACAGGATCAACGTAGCGTGGATGAAATGGCAGCAGGTCACGCAAAAGATTTGCTGATTTTCCTCTTAGACTGAAGAGGAAATTTATAAGACTGTAATACGATATCCTTGTTGGATAAATCAGAACCCTGAGCATAGATAGGGCAAAGGTATAGATGTAAGTCAAGTGAATTCTGAAACACGAATGTTAAGATGGATGGATGGCGTGACGAGAATGGACAATGTAGGAAATGAGTATGGAGAAGAAGGTGACTGAACAACACATTGATGGAGTGCGAAGATCCACTGTGATAATGTTTAATAGAAGAGTATGGGAGAAATTTTCATATAGATCCAATCTCAAATAATTGAAATAAGGGCAGGTTGATGACTCTACTTTAAAATAGTCGACTCTACGTTTAAAATTGTTTATATAAAATATGGATGCTTCGTATTATTATACTCTTTAAAAGCTAGTACCGAATAACCTATACTCTACCAACCAACAGATCCCACTTCCTACTTTTAGTGATTTTATGAAATTTATTAACATCGTATAATTTATAATCAAAAAATAGATTTCCACTTTATTTTAGTAATATTTTTGTAAATTTAATATCAATGCTTACATCTACGTAGTTACGTCAAAACTCTACATTGTACCTATTGGTGAAACACTCTTGAATATAAATCATTAATTAATAATTAATGATACATTATTTATAATAAAAATATCAGTGGTAACTGTCAATCTTCTCAGCCATTGGTCTAAATTTAATAAGTTCTCGAACCAGTTTATAGTAGAGAGGTCAGCAATCATTTTCTAAATTCGTAATGAACTTTAAGATGCCGTATTAATTAACATTTATTATATATTATATTTCAAGGCGACAATAATTATTATTATTTTTAGAGTTTAAAGTTTTAATCCTGTAAGCCCTTGTAAATGTTAGAGTATCATTGAACTGGTAGTCCCGTGGTTGGTTTTTTATATATTCTTTTAATAACACGCTCTACTTGAATTATAATTTGTTTTCACACATAGTGGATGATACTCAAATTGATGACTCTACCAAAAAAGGAAAAAATACTAAGAAGTGTATGTAGTTTCTTGTTTGTTCTTCTCCGTGGATCTAATTTTAGGAATGGTTTAACTAAAATCTGAAACAGTTCCATGTAACTTTGGTCTTGATTTCAAAATAGACATTATACAACTCCTAATATACTA
Source organism: Dircenna loreta (assembly GCA_963555665.1). Lineage (NCBI taxonomy): Eukaryota > Metazoa > Arthropoda > Insecta > Lepidoptera > Nymphalidae > Dircenna > Dircenna loreta. The sequence continues at coordinate 742,193 of OY743097.1, read as the reverse complement.
TTATTTTTACGTAAAAAATATTTGAACTCAACTTTCACAAGTATATTTTTTATTAGGTTAGTATTGTTTGTACTTAAATCTAATATATATAACGGTAAGTTTAATTTTTTTTTTAATATATAATATAATCTCGTATTTATCTTATTATTTAAATAACATTTAAATCATTGTGGTTATTCATTGTATGTGCTTACATTTTCACTTCATTTTTAATTTAAAGTTAAATGCGTTATAGTTTTATTCCCATTCAGTCTTGATTTAGATATATGTATATGTATATATATATATATATATATACATATATAAAGAGTAATATAACATGTTTGTGCGTCCTAATTATCAATTTGAATGACTTCATATTTCACATTCAGGTAAAGATGCGAGGTGCTAAAACAAATATATAATGAACTTTTATTACTAAAGCAAAATAATATTAGTTTTATTCACAAGCATCTTCTACTATGAGTACAACTTATGAGAGTACATAAACCATATTTTTTTGTTACTATAATATATATATAAATAAATATATTACATATAACATATATAACGCATAGAAAAATACATTTTTTTTTACTATTTTTATCGAACCTACGACCACCGTCACAAATACACGAAATAGCGACCACTGCGCCCATTAGTCTTTAAATAATATATAAAAATAAATAATATATATTTTATTTTATATATATATATATGTATTTTTCAACACAATACCATTAAAAAATGTGATTATCTCTAATCACATGTTTTCTCAAACAATTATTTTGTCTAATAAAACAGACGTTACTGTTTTTTGTGTTACTCAAATTACTGTATGGTAGAGTAAACATCATTTGCCTGTTTTGCATTGTTTTATAGAATTCTACGTTCTGCTAAACTTGTTCTACGTGTTTGGATGAGGTTTAAACAATGCGGGGATATGTCCTGAGGTCATCTATACGAGGAAGACGCTCTGTTCATACGTTAGTTATTTTTTAGTAAATATAATAAATTATTAATATAAAAACATTTTCTAACATTACATAGAGCTTTAAAAATGATTGTAAATTATAATAATATTTTTTATTATTTAATATTATAATAAAAACTGGTAAAAAAGTTATTTAAAGCTACAATTAGTCAATTTGCATATGTCCGTATGTATACAATTTTTAAAAACTTATTTCGTGTAACAAATCATATATATTAAAAAAACATATAATAAAAATTCAGTAAAACTAAAAATTAACATACCTCTATAAGGAAATGTCACTTCAAGAGTTCACAGATATCACCAAATTTAATATGTTTTTCATATATCACTCATACGAGCGCTTCTCTAGAAGGACGAGCGCGAACTGTGAAGAGCCCGATAATTATATTTTTATTAAATCGGTGTTATTTGCATATTTTATATATACAAGTACTCGTCGAATTCTTATAATACTTAGTTATAGCTAAATATTGTAGTAAGAAATAGTTACAAGATAATTTATGGGTAATAACAACGCATTTAGTATAAAAAACGTATATTGAAGCGTCAAACAAATGTTTTATTTATAAATTAAGTTTGAATTAAATTAGGTTTAAAAAAAAAAATAATTGGATAATTGAATTAATTCATAGATAATTGAAGGCGTACATCAAACACTTTCCAATTGGTTTAATATAAAATTATAATTGGCCAACTTCGAATCAAATGAGTATTTAAAAAATATATTTATATATAAAGTCGAGTCATGAGTTCTGTCACATTTATTGTGAAATAATTGACACGTGTTTGTTTTTAGAATAACAATTTATATATAAAAATGAACTAAAATGAACGTTTATTCAAAACGAGCCCTGCGATTTTGAATACAGGACTTCGATCGGCGCGGCCAGTCGTCTACATCGGCGGCTGCTTTGACTAGGGATGCGTTGACTGACTTTAAATGGGGGTGAGGTTTTGGATTCGCGCCTTCACAGATTTTACTACTCTTGCCGTGCTTACAAAGCGAAACATTCGGCCAGCATTCTTAATTGAAAAGTTGTTATTGTGTGACAGAACCTCAGACCTGACCAGGTATATTTTTTTAGTGTTACTTTTAACACCAATATGTATTAGAGAAAATAACTTATTTCTTTTAACTTCGATCAATTTATTTAACTGAACTACCTACTCAGATTTTGTCTACTTTCATTTGTTTTATAATGAAATTATACTATATATATTTTCAATGTTCAGTAAAATGGACAGGACTCGAGCTTGCGACCTCGGGCAGTTGCAGTCGCAGTGTCAATTGAGCTACTGTGTCTTCGAATTATTATATATATTTACTTAAAATTTAAATATACTTAATATGCCTTTACAGTGCACATGTTAATAGTTAATTTCATATATAATTATAATAAATCGTAAAAATATTAATATCACACAAATACCTTTATTTTATGCTTTAGTACACTCTTAGAATTCTTTACTTTTAGTAACATTGTAATTCTATAACTATTGATAATAATAACTTCAAGCCAATATCATTCGTAATAATTCATAAAAATAAAACAAACATGAACGCAAAATATCATTGATTTAACAAAATATATATTCAATGGTAAAAACAAAAAAACTCTGTAATATATTTAAATATCTCTACCAAAACTTTGAAAGTACATTTTCCTTTAAACATAATGTTTACTAATATTTTACTATCGCGAAAATTAAACGTCGTGTTTTCCCAAGTGTTATCTGTACGCTCGTTATGGCTTAGAGGTAATTTCCTTGAATTATAATATTTGGGTCAACGAATGTTTCTTTGAATTTAAGTTGACAGATTCCGACAGTCATATTTGGGTTTAATATCTCTGTTTGAAGGTGTCTTGTATTTAGTCATTATATATATATATTTGCATGCTTCGGTCTTGAGCTCATGAGTAAGAACTGCGAATAAGTTCGAAGCAAATCGAGTAAATTCCGATACAAGTGACGGTTTCACAGAGGTCTCAGGTTCGATTCCTTGTTGATGTATTATTAAATATATATTTATCCAAAGAATATATAGTTATTATTTTAGTTTGTAGGTTATTTAGTTGTAGCTCTGTTTTTTGTTGTACAATATGCTAAATTTTTATTTTAAATGGTAGTGTGTATTGAGGTCTAAAAAGAATACACTCTGTTCAAGAGGGCCGTAAAAAGAGGACTTTTTTTTAAATGCAATACTTTTATAATAGCTTACAATTTTTCACACAATACTTTCAATTACTTCGTCTGTTTCAACTAAAAATGTTTTTAACATATTTGTTAAAGCTACGAATCGATCAAGAGACAAAGACATATTTTATGTAGCTCTATTTTTTATATATTTTATAGAGCTTTATTAATTGTGAGAGTAGATTAATGTTAATACAATAATAATATAATAATATAATATATATTATATTATATTATTATTGTATTAACGTTAATTATATCGGAATTTGCCCGACTAGCCGTGAATCCGCCATTCTTCGAGCTCATGAGCAAGAACACCGAATGGGTTTGAAAATAGTCGAGCATATTACTATACAATAAAAATGAATAAAGCCGAGACATAAAAAAGTTACAAATGTTATTTAGCATATAAGTAATCGTAATGAAGATGTAAGAATATTTTTTAATTCTGACTCGCAGTTCCAGAGATAACTGCATAGAAATAAATAAATCTCTTCTATCTATATCTCTTAATCTATATTATTTGTGTAGTAAATCTGATTTACTCATTGTTTCGTAAGAATAAATGTAATTGTTTATTTCTTATTGTTTGACGTTTCCTATTTCCGGCCATTGTCAGCGATGGGTCGTCATTATTGGCTAATTATTTGGTTTATGAGATGAAATTGGTTTATCTATCAAGAGGTACTTAATGACCGCTGAGGTCAGGGTCAAGGTCATATAGCTCGTACACGGGTTGTGACCGGTAATTAGATTCATTCATTGATTATCCAGATGGTTATAATTCATGCACTTATTTATTATATTGATAGAGATGTACCTATCTCATTATTGTTTTATTTCTGTATTTTTTTTTTTTTTTTATTTTCACTTTACTGATTTATTTTAATAGTATTAATATTTTAAGTCCCGCTGATTGAACATGTCAGGACAGCTCGTTTGTATGTTTATAGTTTAGCCTCCGCACATAACTTTGTTTGCTAATGGAGAATGTACTCTGGTGTGAAACAAATTATGCCCTGATTCCGGGGTTTGCTTGTTGGTATAATAATATCTGATTGATTTGCAATACTCGCTATGTCATGCGGTTCCTCTCAAGTTCGAAAAATTAAGATTGAATCTTTTATAACAATTCCTTTAGAGGATTTTACAAAAGTACTGAAATTGGTGGATCTGGATGTTAATAAATCCAATCTCATTTTTTATTTAGGTATTTACATCAGAAAGGAAATCTTTAGACGTGTCAAATTTCTAATTGAAAAAATTTCTTCGTAGCTTTGACAAAACTACGAGGGAATTAAGATAAAAATATATATATGTACATAAAATAAATATATATGAGATGTTTAAAATAAATAAATTGAATATGTTTTTAGCCTTTTATTAAATTATAAAAGTACAAAATAATATCAATAAAAAATCATTTTACGACGTAACTGATGTTTTATATTCGTTAATAGATTTGGGCTTATTATATGTACCTACATATTTATTATTAACAGCCAATACAAAAATTAATTAAAAAAAAAAGATATTTTACATAAAATATAGATCTTATTACATATTACTTTGATTGTATCTTCATAGCTTATTTCAAACATTACGCCATTTTAAAATAAATAATTTGACAGCAGTTTGACGTTTGAGATGTATATAAAAATTTACTAAAAAAGCTACAATAAGTAAAAATGTTTTTGTCGAAATATAATAATACTCTAAGTATAAGTATGGATATGTACAATTTTCATGGACTTTTATTTACATTCATAAGGCTTGTACACACTATGTCGGGCTCAGAGCCGGCGGCCATTTTCGGCGGCAAACTGATGGAAAATCGCGACAAATCTGACAAAAACATTGCCGTGTATTTGTTTCTAATAATTATTAGGTATTAAATCGTTAAAACCAACATAGTATGTTACCCATTCATTCATGAGTATATTTAAGTAGATTTGAGTAGATTTGAGCAGGTTTGATAAAAGATCAACAATGTACGATAGACTAGACCTAATGTCATTTATGGCATTTTATTGTAAACTTATTAAATGTTTCTCAAACTGGCATCGTTACATTTTTGTCTGTCCTAGAGCTACTTATCAAATAATTAAAATATACAAGACAATATAAAATCTTTTCAATGTGTTTAGTTCATTATCAAAATATCTGAAAACCAGCAAAAAACACGTAATTTTCATGAACTAAATATTTATTAAAAAAGGTATAACACACCTTTTTCGTTTTGTTATAAAATGGGTATAGTGAAATTAATTAATTATAACGAGATTAAGATAATGCTGTGAAATCTTTAAATAATTAATATTACCACGTATGTAAATATTTACCAAAATGCAAGCAATAGTATTTTTTTTCTTTTTTATAAATATAATTTACTATACGCAGTAATTAAAAGATTTTAAAAATATGTGGTATACAATTTTTAAAGTATATTTTTGCAAAATAGCTCATGTTTTTATTTTAAACTTTCAAACCATTATTTTATTATCTGTTCATATCAAATATGCACAGATAATAAATGGTGATAAAAAATACAAGTTGTCATGTTGGAAAGCTTAAATTGTAACTATTTTGCCGCATCTCTTGACTTGTGATCGTCTCAGAAGTGTGCGGGCGTGAAGTTAGCCGCGCGCCGGAGCACATGTAACTGCGGCACGTAGCCGTAGCCGGGCTCTACCACACGCACGATGCGGACATTGATCTGTAAGAAATAAACCATCGTACAATACCCGTCATGCAGATTCTACGTAAATACCATATTATGGAAAAACCATTTGTGACGTCACAAGAATAAATATTATAAAATATTTGACGTCATTGATGAATGTTATTTATTACTTTGGTTTCCAAAATTAAAGGTTTTTTTGTTGATGGTACTTTACCATATTTTTAGGTATATTTTGATATTTACCTCGTGCTTAGAGACAGTACGCTTGAAGTATTTGTGGAACCTGGTGGATAGCGCCCACGTGTTACCGTTGTCTCTCTCCGCCCACCTCACCTCCGCACAGAACTGCAGCATCTCCTGGCTCTGGGCAAGCACTCTAAGAAAACAAACATCATTTTATAAAATATAATATTTTACAAGAGCAGTAACTACACTCAAAAACCTACATCGTGTGTTTAAAAACAGGAGAAATAAAATACAAAGCGGCTACGTCACGGCTCATTTGTCTGAGAGACGTGATTTATTACGAGAGGTTGCATGTTCAATTCCTGTCCATGTTGATGATTTTTTTATTATATATATAATTCAGATGTAAAAAACTCTAACAATCAACAATATGAATACAACAACACCGTGTGAAGAGAATGTATTAGATTTAACTACTTATGTAACGCGCTATCACAGTTACAAATAAGTTCACACCTAACTAAACTGACAACATACTATTATTACTCGTAAATGTTTGACAAATTAATGTCCCACCAGAATTTAAAACAATATGACAAATTAAGATTGTCCCAGTATAATTAAAAACATTTAAAAAAATGTACGACTGTTTGACAATGGCCGTATCTCTATTGTGTCAGTGGTCGTGGGTTCTATCCCCACCGCAAAAATATTGTAATAAAAACTTTTATGCATTTGGTGTGGAAATGTCCGAATATTTACTTATTTCTATTTGGCATGTCTCAGCATATTTAAAAAGAAAAAAAATAAAAGCATTATCTAAAATAAGTTGGGAATGAAATATTTATGACCCTTAAGTATAAATATATAATAAACATGTCATAATTTATAACTCATCTAAGCATCTTATAAATACGCAAATTACTTACAACTTTATAATGTTATATAAATTTAATTCGGTTCGATATTCAATATTTTATTTTATCGTTGGGAAATTATTTATGGGCACTGTCCGGGCCAAGGGAAGTCCCCGGGCGTGTGGTTCCGGCATGAGAGCATCAGGATACCCACTAAAATATACAGCTACCCTCATTGATAGGGAAGAAACCGGGAAATCCCCCTCTATTAGGTTGCACCGGGTTATAAAATATATATTATATTATTGAATTGTCAAGTTATTCGCGATCAGTTTGTTGTAATATCTTAGGTACATTACAACCAGGTCATATAAAACCGGATTATAAGCGACGAATAAATAAAATATGTAAATACGAAAAGCAAGCAACAGTCTTGATTTTGGGACTGCAAAGAAATGACATCATATCAATATTGTCAACAAATATATAAAAACCATTTGCAGTTCAAATTCCGACCATCTTTTGTTCATTTTTTGGAAGTCAAAGTGCTATGTCATGGTATCCACTTGTCAACAAGAATATAAGAAGAATAGATGAAGAATATAACAAGAGTAAATCAACTAAAATGTACCAGTTTTTCTAAAATGGTATTTATGGTATGCGCAAGACCGTACCTATGAGAGTTGGTGACGGGGTTCCAAGCGGCTATAGCAGTCTCAGTCATAGGGCTGAATAAGATGGTGTCATCGCGGGGATCAACAGCGATGCCGAGACCTTGAGAGGACTTGCGCCCCACCAGGTTGACGGGCAAGTCCTGTCCTTCCGCTGGTGGGCCTGAGGCCAGCACAGCAGTTGATACGCTGAATAATCTGAAAAGAAAAAAAAATACTTTTAATATTGTATTAATACGTGAATAAAATACTTTGATCCACTTTCTAAAAAAATCTTTGGAGGGACAAGTGTAGAAAACTAACATCTTTATATAATAATGCACTTTTAATAAATAAAATTATTACACACACTACGATGATGCATTACACATACTACGATGGTACATTACACACACTATGATAATACATCACACACACTACGATGGTACATTACACACACTACGATGATACATTACACACACTACGATGGTACATTACACACACTACGATGATACATTACACACACTACGATGGTACATTACACACACTACGATGGTACATTACACACACTACGATGATACATTACACACACTACGATGATACATTACACACACTACGATGGTAAATTACACACACTACGATGGTACATTACACACACTACGATGATACATTACACACACTACGATGGTATATTACACACACTACGATGATACATTACACACACTACGATGATACATTACACACACTACTTCATCGTGTATTTTGACAATTTCAAGTATATATTAGTCTAATGTCAGAGTAGGAAAAAGTCGAGAAAACACAAAAATATTTATGTATAAACTACGATTCTCTAGTGACTTGTATATTTTTATTCTCCACCCAACTACTAATTTTATGAAATAGTATGGTTTTTTGTTGTTTGCATTGTATTTCTATCTGGCCAGAACAAAATAACGGAATGTTGGTATGCACCGACATCGTGGGAAATATATTTATTACCAAGAATATAACCTTTTCATTAAAAAAATACTATTATGTATTTAATATGTATATTCCAACAAACCTGTCAGTGGCTAAGGGTTGGTAATACAAGAGTCCTTGTGATGGGGAGTGTGCCAGGCCTACGACTCCATCCATGAGGGTGAACTTCTCTCCTCCGATGTCATACTCGCCCAGGTCAGGGTCAGGGTACATAGAAGCATGGGTCACTCTCCAGGCGTTGTCCCTTTGACCATCATACACTATAATACCTGGAAATAAAAGTAACATTAAATATTACATTAGCACAATAATATTATAATTCAATAAGATTATAATACAATTATATTATAAAAGAATAACATTATAATACAGTATCTATGTTGTTTTTTGTCGGTTCTTCTTCGTGAACCTTCTTCTTATATTATATTTATATTTACCCGGCTGTATTCACGCAGAAATTAAATCGGAATGTGCCCGACTAGTTTCGAACCCATTAGGAGTTTTTATTCATCTCTAAGCGGGGCGGAGTCGCGGCGTGAACAGGCACATTCCGATTTAATTTCTGCGTAAATACAGCCGGGTAAATATAAATATAATTGTCATGGTTCACGAAAGTTTAAATATAAATAATAAACCATTATCATATAATTACCGACTAAATACTAATAAAAATACCAAGTAACAACGCATTTCCATCTTACATTACCAATGTCGCTGTATTATAAACATTAGAATACGTCTAATAACTTATAATTTGACTTAAACGGACCAAAAAGAATGCAAAATTAAACCTATTATATTAAATGCTGAGTAAATATGCATTTTTAGTGCAGTAAATAAACTATTATTATATATAAATATTAGCTTATATTATTTCTATTACTAATATATTAACCATATATTAATTCGGCACTGTTCACGTGTATTATATTGAATTTTCGTCCGACTAGTTTCAAACCCATTCATGCGCCAGTCCGTCATGTTTAAAAATCATGAACCCTGTGAGTATAGCAGGATAGACACATACCTACCAATAATAGCGATCATAATTTATCATATATTTTATTTATAAAGAACCTGTCGTTTTATACGTATTTAGTAAACAACGTAAACAATGTATGTGCAGGATGTAAAGTTGCACAATAGTCGTGCAAAACAAAACTTTTCTCGTGTAGTTCCAAGTAGAAAAACCATACAATATACACTCGTAACTTCCAAGAACATGAGTATATTTTAGTAGTTTAAACTTCCTGCTCAAGTAACTAACTTAATTAGTGCCCATTGTCAGGTTATTACGTCATATTTTGGGTGAAAGCATTTCCAATGCATGGCTGGTTCAAAAAGTGAAACAGTCTCACTGTCGCGGCGCCATTATATGTTATAACTGTTTTTAAACAAATTACGACTTACTGAGTGAATAAACAAATTGAGTTGTCATTCAATCTTTGGCAATATTTTAAATCTCTATTAATATCGTGTAAACGACTTATTCAACCCCTATTGTGACAATACTAAATTAGAAATGTCAGTTTATTCTTAATGGATATCTGGGATTGAGTATTAAAACGGAGATTAAAATTTCAAGATTTGATTTCAAGTTTGTGTTCGTTTTGTATGATTGGTAGGTCTATCTATTACAGAGAAATCAATCAATAGAAATCAAGCATTAGAAGTCAATCAAAAAAATTATCAATAGAAATCAATAGACTACAGCTCGTACGGGTTGACTTTACAGCGCCTGTACCGCCCTCTTGTTTCGTGAGATGTGTCAGAGAGTCAGAACCCCAAACACCCCATGCCCTCCCTCATCTAGCTTCCTTCATCCTATTATTCTACGTTATATTCTACAAACTCATTACAGCCCATTTGCATCTATATTTGCATGGGTATATCATAATGTGTAGCGTGTAGAAGAACGTCTGCTTGTTTAACCCCCAAGTAAAATTTAAAAAAATACCCACAAAAAAAAATATTCTATTTTAATATTATGATTATTTTTTCAACAAACTAGACATGCATTATTAAACACTGATACTAAATACTGAGATCAAATAAAAAGTTATAAGTTCTAATAATCTAATAATATCTAATACCTAAAATCATAAACAGCATTTCTTAAAAAAAAAGTAAACCTATCTAGATAATAAACTTCACTAATCATTATATAAAACAATATAGTAATGTAACGCTTTTCTCTTTGGTGTTGTTACACTGTGACACCTGGGAACAAACTGTGTGCTAATTTAGCGGAAGTTGCAAATTACGTTCATTGCGCTTGGAAAAAAACACTCATATCACGTTACAAATTAATAAATATTTCACGAAACATTAATATATTGTAACGTTTCTTTTATATTCAATATACTACTGATTGGAATTGATTTGAATATTAAATTACGAGTAGTTACCAACAATAAAATCAATGTATTTACTGAATTCCTGAATTAATTACAAATTATAACTTATTGCTCAAGAGTGGAACTGGCGCTCTAATTGTTTCGTGATCGTGACCAAAAGAAAAATAAATAAATGAAATATATATATTTATATCTTTTGTACTTTGAATCAATATTAGTGATGACTAGTGTATGACAAATAGAAGTGTCAGGAGGAACCAATTTAATATCATACTTATTTAAATAAGCCCTTTTGTAAAGACACTCTTCAACTTATTATTAAAGCTACGAGTTTTACATACGCTGTTCTGAAAATAACCACACAACAAACACAGCCGGGTATTTCTTTATTATTGTTACTGTTTCACAAACGTCACACAATCAACGTCATTAAACATCTTTAGATTCCAAATGTCAATACGTCAAACGTCAAAAATGAAACGTCAAACGTAAAATTTCAAACGTCAGTACACATATTGTAACATTCGCATCGATGGGAAGGCCTAATTATTAAATGCAATATATATGCAATATGTATCATTTTTATATCATTATCCGCAACCGTGACATTAAATAATAAATACAATATTTCTCCATTGCCATAAAAAGTAAAAAAATACTACACAACTAATATAAACTTCACCATGTATCAGCGAGCTCCATGTAAGGTAAAAAGTATTTCTCAAGGAATTTATAAATTATCAAAATCAGACGCGATTATACGTACGTGTATAAGAACGACTTTGGTCAATGGCGAGGTTCTTTATGTGTTGTATAGACAAAAAACAAATAGACTCTAATTTAAATACTCACTCATTCTTACTTTCAACGATGAAAATAGAGTTATTGTTTTTAAATTTAGATTTTAATTAGAATTCTTGCCGTAGTCCGCCATGTTTCGAACTCATGATTAAGAGTCCCGAATGGGTTTGAAACTAGTCTACTACTAACTACTACTAGTAACTAGTAGATAATTACTATACAATTAAAGAGAATACAGCTGAGTAAATATATATATAAAAAAGTCATAATGGTTCACGCAATTTAAATATAAAAAATACATTGTTTAAAATTAAATGCTATTTAAGTAATCATAGCACTCATTGCCCTCTGAAACCTGTTTGAAATCGCCCTGTTTTTTTTTAATTCACCAATTGTTTTATATTGGTTTAGTGTTATTTTAAAACTAATAATTATATTAATGTAATCATTTAATATATAATTATTCCGTCGGTAATCAAAATGACAAAGTGACCATTTCATTATCCAATCTACAGTGCACTATTTGACCCTAAAAATAGTGAGTAAGAGTCTCCACCAACCAGATAAGATCTCTAGCTCACTAAAAGCCTTTACACAATGCGATATTAGTACAATAGTTAACCTAGCACTTAATAAATTGGATAATGAAATGGCTGCTTTAGTTATATTATTGTTAGGTAATTGCTAATCCTGAATATTACATACAGACATATTATGTATATATAATTAGCCTGCCACCTGCTTCTACGATTTCATTATTTTTATATTTTTTTTCTTGGTTTACATAAAATTGATTTATGTAAACCTAACTCTTATAGCAGTATTACATTCATCTTAATTTCTATTTCATCCAAAAGTATATAATTTTATAACGTTTTGATAAGAAGTGTTGATGACGTCATCCTAAATCATATGTTCCTTTACGTCATTGAGCATGAATAAAACAATATGGTTTGATAGAGGTCATCGTACTAATTAAAATTTTAATAAATTTTATTAAAATTTTGTTAAATTGTTTTTAAAAGAGCAACTGTTGAGTTTCTGGCCAGCTCTTCTCAGCAGATCAGCATTCCGAGCTGTTGGTAGCTTTCTTACATACATTTTTTAATGTAATGTAATGTAATTGACTATTCAAAAGTGCATGTAAATATCTGCCTGCCTGCCTACTTGAATAAAGATATTTTTTAATTTGAATTTTAAAGCAACAAAACTTTAAAACAATGATAGTTTTTAAGAGTCCGTGGAAGGCCAGATGGTTGTCGCTTATAAAACGTTAAATGGTTTTTGCGGTTCAAAAAAGTTACTGGAGAAGAGCTGGTAACAAATTTGACTACTTAAAAATTGTGGTCTTTATAGGTCTTTACATATGCCGTCTTCTTACCTGGAGCTACGGTGTCTGAAATATAGGCGAAGATGTTGTCGCAGGTAGAGGAGTGTCTGGAGGCTGAGGACCTGCTGTCGTCCAGCACAAGGTTGGTAAGGAGCGATGCAGGACGAAGGAGCTCTCTTGGGAAATATATACTTCTCACCTGCAATCATATAAATGACGAATTAGAGAATGGCACACTTCTTAAAGTTTTATGGTTGACTGCGTATAAATGCTCATAAAATTATATTAAAATATGCGGCGTAAATTTTTGTAAAGATTGGTTCTTTTCTAGCGTCGCCATGATCTCTAAAAGTTATCATGAACTCATAATTATATGTGTGTATTACTGTTATTGTATTTAAAAACCCACACTACGGCACTAATATGCTTTTTCCTCCTTACATTATTTAGCCTGGCATATCTCTGATGGCGGCAATTTGTACCATATTTTTCTGTTATATTTTTGTTACTTTATACTCATAATATTTATTAAGGTTCTACATTGTTAATGATTTTTGCATATTATATTAATTTCCTATTCATTCGTTACGGATTAACTTTTGTACTAACTATAACTAATTGTAGATTGTATTTAATATCACGGATATAAATATTTTGTTCGGTCTCTCTACACCCACGCAGTGTCCGAGGTCACTCCTTTGTGATATTTGAAAGGGTGTGCCTTAAGACCGCAGCAGCCATAAATGTCAATAGCCATGAAGAAATAATACAGAGAATTAACCTCTAATTAGTTACTTTGATATGGTTTCAAAGACTTACTAACTTATTTAACAATGAAATAAAATCTATGGAAGAAACTTCTGTGTATGTTGCAATTGTCTTTAAACATATTAAGTCATGTTAAGCTTATGTAATTTTAATGTATAAGCCGGCAAAACCAGTGACCCCTGGAATAGCGTCCCGTCGTTCTATTAATTGCGCAACCGTGCCGCTAGCGTCCTTCAAATCCCTGTGGTGATTAATCCTTCATTATATTATATTCATATCTTGAGCTAACTAATATTAACATATGATTTGAAAGTAATGTTCAAATTTACTAAATACTTGAGGGTAATACTCAATATAAAAATATATATATTCTTCATTACACCACAAATATGTAAAGTACAAAACAATTTATAAGAAAACAAAAAAAAAATAAGAAAATAAAAAAAAACAATGATGTTAAAAAAAAGAAAAAATAACATTTTGGGTATATATATATCATACATTACAAAATATTGGACTTTCGATGTGTTCATGTAATGGTAATTTTTTATTTTCTAGTCTGCCTGAATATATAATAATAACAACAATATAATCTGGGAACTAATATTTATTCCGCACCACTATTTCTTCAAATCACAAACTCATAATATTGAGAAATGCGTAAAGTAACCACAAAAAAAATCTCTGCCACAAACTTATATGAGGTAATTAAGATATTATAAGAGAAAAAGCACCTACCTCCTTTTTTTTTTATTATTAGCTTTCAAATTATTTATTAATACAACATGTTAACCACATGGACACTCACTTGACATCTTGCTCTCGGGTCGAACAGACATATTCATTCTGTTCTTAATTCAGTGTTAGTGAGATATTGTGTGTGGCAGTGGTCACGTAAGCCATTTTATTATTTATTTTTGCTTTATTCTTTTAAAAGTAATCGTTACGTTGTTTTTTTGTTTAGATTCCATTTTAGTCATTAGTTTTATTACTTAGTATTATAAAGTTAATTTTATAATTTTGTTCAAAATAAATTAATTGTAATCTTTGTTGGATTCATTGTTTTTTTTTTTTAAGTGTTTTCTACATTTAATTCTTATATCAGAAGTGGGATAAAGGACTAGTCAGTCCACTGAAAACAAAGACTTAGTTATTAACAATTTTATTTTCTTTTTCTACCGTCACTTTGTTTTTTTTTTTTTTATTTTTCTTTCCTCTTAAGTTGATATCTGTAACGATTACTTGTTTCTTTGTTTGATTTTTATTTTTATTAGATTTGTTGTTTTGTTCTAACGTAATGAGTAATAAAGAGTTGCGTGGTGGTGATCCACAGTACACTCGAGGCAGGTCGCGGAGTCCCGTTATACGTATATCTCAGAATAGGCGGAATTCAAGGAGTAGGTCTCGGAATCGATATGGTGGTGTCTCACGACGTGACTCGAGTGATCATAGATTAGAATTAGACGATGGCTTGCGTGTCCGCGATCAGACAGACTCTCGAGATTGTGAAGTTCGTCGGTCAGTCGACAAGACAGTGCGTGGCGTGCGTAATAAGAATCGATGTCGTTCGCGTAACAGATCGGTGAATTGCTCGCGTGGTAGATCTAGGAGCCGATCGCGCAGTGTTTGTTGTAATCGAGAATATTGGAGTCGGTGCGATGACGGATCGCAATTGCCTCAACGTCGGTTATCCTGTAGACGAGACAGTCAATGTCATAAAGTTTCACCGAAATCGAACGCTCCACAGGTCACACCCTTGTCAAATTCGGGCGTGCCGCGCTCTGAGGCATCTACTTTTGCACAAGCATTAATGCAGGCTTTTCAAACGATGCAACCTTCTAATTCACAGCATTATTACGTGTCAAACTTTGATCCATCGATTCATAATATCGAGGTATGGTGTGCAGAAGTGGATCGCGCTAGGGTCACTAATAAATGGAATGATCACGAATGCTTATCGCGAGTGGCTTCTTGTTTAAAGGGAGATGCTAAAGTTTGGTTAAATGAGTGGGTTACCTCAGACAGGACGTGGTCTAACTTCAAACGCGAATTTAAAAATCTTTGCCCGAATAAATTAGATTACGCAAATATTCTTTACGAGGCTATGCACACCACATCTGATAGGTACTCAACATTTGCGGAGTACGCTCGTCGTACACTATTACGTTTGCGGATTATTTCAGGCTTAAGCGAGGAGTTAATGACTCTTATAGTGATACGAGGAATTGATAGCCCTCAGGTCCGAGCAGCGGCTGCGAATGCGAACCTTACTCCGGATAGTATCGTATCGTTTCTGTCAATTTATACGAAGCCGATATTTAAGCGTGATAACATTGATAAATTTTATAAAAAAACGTGTCCAGACTAATTCAAAACATAATACAAACGAAGGACCTAAGTGTTACAATTGTAATAGGCGGGGACATGTCAGTCGCAATTGCAATTTTTCAAAGTCTATCGTACCTTCCAAGACGCAGTTACCTTCTGTTGTTACCTGTAAGTTTTGTAAGAAACAAGGGCATACTGAGACCGAATGTTTTGCTAAGGCACGGTCGGAATCACGAAATCCGCAGAAAGTCAATCTGTGTTCTTCTCAATCCACGTATTCTCAGGGACAAGACGTTATCAGTGCTGTTATAGATGGGGTCCCTGTTGATGTACTGATCGATAGTGGCGCTCTCAACGTGTCCCTCATTTCTTCAAATGTACTCAAGTACTTTCGTTGTCGGCCGATTCCAAGGCATTGCATTTTGAAGGGAATAAGTGAAAAAGAAATAGTTTCGACTAGTTACGTAACACTCACGATAGAGTTTAGCAACATATCCATCGAAGCAGAGCTAGTAGTAGTCCCATCTCCGTTTATGAATGCGTCTATTATTATAGGCACAGATGTTCTTAATCGGGATGGAATAAAATATGTTCGAACAAAAGACGAGCAATATCTTACGCATTCTGACTCCTCTCACTCTAGAATCCATTCTGTACAGTTAAATGACAGTTCTAAAATAAACACACCCCTTAAGGGCGATGAGTTGGCTAAATTGATGTCGGTAATTAACGATTACTCGAAGTTTTTTATTTCCGGCACTGCATCGACTACGGTGCGCACAGGAGTAATGGAAATTAAACTCAATAAAGATACACCAGTTGTATACCGGCCGTACAAGCTTTCTTATCAAGAAAAGCTTAAAGTCCGCGAGATTACTAACGACCTCTTAAGTAAAGGTGTAATTAGACGTTCGAAGTCAGAATACGCTAGCCCGATAATCTTAGTTAAGAAACGCGACGGTTCTGATCGACTTTGCGTAGATTATAGAGCCCTTAATCGGATCACAGTTAAAGATCGATACCCACTACCGCTTATAGACGATCACATAGATAGACTCGGCAGTTACAGGATATTCACGTGCCTCGATATGGCTACAGGCTTCCATCAAATCCCTTTAAAAAAGGAAAGCATTCACCTCACTGGTTTTGTGACACCAGAAGACCACTTTGAGTACCTTAAAATGCCATATGGTCTGGCTAATTCCCCCATAGTCTACCAACGTATTATCAATGATACTCTTCGCGAACATATTAACGAGGGTAATGTTCTTGTGTATGTTGATGATGTACTTTTATTAAGTAATACTGTAGAGCAGGGAATAGAGCTACTTAGTAGAGTTCTAAGGACATTAACTTCAGCTGGGTTCTCTATCAACCTTAAAAAGTGCTCTTTTCTTGTAACTGAGGTAGAATATTTGGGAAAAATAATAAGGCAAGGTCAGGTTAGGCCGAGTCCGCGAAAGGTAGAGGCCCTAGCTAATACTGATCCTCCGAGAAATGTAAGACAGGTCCGACAGCTTCTCGGTCTAGCAGGCTATTTTAGGCGTTATATAAAAGATTATGCTTCAAAAATTGTTCCTATTACTCGCTTAACTCGTAAAAACCATCAGTTCGTTTGGACAGCCGAATGTGAGGCCATTCGTCAAATCATTATTAAATCATTAACAAGTGCTCCAGTACTTACGATATTTAACCCTAGTTTTCCAACGGAGGTTCACACCGACGCTAGTAGCATAGGTTACGGCGCTGTTCTCCTACAGACCCATCCCGACTCTAGTAAGCATGTTGTCTCATACTTCAGTAGGTCTACTCAAGGAGCTGAGAGTAAATATCACTCTTATGAACTTGAGAC
This sequence comes from Dircenna loreta, assembly GCA_963555665.1. NCBI lineage: Eukaryota > Metazoa > Arthropoda > Insecta > Lepidoptera > Nymphalidae > Dircenna > Dircenna loreta. The sequence continues at coordinate 724,228 of OY743097.1, read as the reverse complement.
TCTTGCGGTTATCAAAGCATTTGAGAACTTCCGACACTATCTTATAGGGTTAAAATTCACGCTAGTCACTGATTGTAACGCCCTTAAATCTACCGAACGAAAGAAAGATCTACTTCCCCGAGTTGCTAGATGGTGGATTTACCTCCAAGATTTTGATTTTTCCATCCAGTATCGAAAGGGGGTAATGATTCCACACGCGGACTACCTTAGTCGAAATCCAGTCGTTACTGTAAACCAAATCGTTAGACCTCGTAATTGGGCCCAAATTGCTCAAACAGCTGATAACGAAACTCGAGACCTCATTAATCAGCTGCGCGATGGTAACTTAGACTCTAGTCGTTATTCGGTACGAAATGACGTCTTGTATTACAAGTACTCACCTATAGGTCAACAATCACGACTTCTGTGTTACATCCCTAAAGGGCATCGTCTCTCTCTTTTGCGAGTGTTTCATGATGAGCACGGACATATCGGTGTAGAGAAAACCCTTGATCTCATTTTGAGACACTTTTGGTTTCCAGGGCTCAGAAAGTTTGTTTGTAAATACATAGGCCACTGTTTAGTCTGTATCTCTCAAAAAAGAGTCCCACGAGCTCCCCTCCAAAATATAACCTCGTGGGAAAAGCCAGATACCCCGTTTCATACAGTGCATATAGATGCATTAGGTCCTCTGCCTACATCTAACGGCTACAAGTTTGTTCTTCTTATCATAGATGCATTCACTAAATTTTCACTTCTCTATTCTATGCGTAAGCAAGACACTGCTGAGTTAAAAAGCGTGATTGCTCAATCTGTTTCTCTGTTTGGGGTACCGAAATTAATAGTTACTGATAAGGGGCGCATGTTTGAATCTAGGGAATTTGTTAATTTTATTAGCGAACTTGGCTGTGACCTTCACTACATTACACCTGGAATGCATCATGCCAACGGACAAGCGGAACGGTACATGCGAACTGTTCTTAATATGTTGCGCATTCAAGCAAACCACAAGGAGGCTTGTTGGTCCGAGAACTTAGGAAGGCTGCAGTTGGTACTAAACATTACCAAGCAAAAAACCACCCAGGTTTCGCCATTAAACCTCCTTATTGGTACGGAAGCTACGACGCCGATCATCCGTACGTTAGTTCGTGATGTAGCTGTTGAAGACCCAGCTCAAAATCGGGAAGCTTTGAGGGAACTGACCAGGGGTAGAGTTCGCCATCTGTTGAAGAACAATCAGACCAGGCAAGATGAGATAATTAACCGGCATCGGCACACACCTCGTCAGTATAACATAAACGACCTAGTCTTTGTTATCAAGTTCTCGCAGGTAGTTGGAAAGCTTGATCCTGGTATGCGTGGCCCCTACAAGGTAGTAAAGGTACTACCCAGTGGACGCTATGCTCTACGACTGTTGAGCGGGAGCTATGGGAAGATAACTCAAGCTGCGGCCCAACACATGATCCCGTGGCGGGGCGAATGGTGCCCTGATACGTGTGCTGCATTCTTTGAGGGTGAGATATTTAATCCTTATTTATGGTACATGTGCCTAGACACACAGGTTCATGGCCTGGCGTTCGTCGCTGTACCTTGGCGTTCGTCGCCTATTGTGTAAAGGTATCGTGTGCTTAGACACTCAAGCAAATGTGCTTGGCGTTCGTCGCCGTACCTTGGCGTCCGTCGCCTCTTGTGGAAGGTATCGTGTGCTTAGACACTCAGGCTTATATGCTTGGCGTTCGTCGCCGTACCTTGGCGTCCGTCGCCTCTTGTGGAAGGTATCGTGTGCTTAGACACTCAGGCTTATATGCTTGGCGTTCGTCGCCGTACCTTGGCGTCCGTCGCCTCTTGTGGAAGGTATCGTGTGCTTAGACACTCAAGCTTATATGCTTGGCGTTCGTCGCCGTATCTTAGCGTTCGTCGCAATATTATGGCGTTCGTCGCCTAGAGATGCAAGGTGAACCTTTACAGAGTGAAGTTACTGAAATGGATTCTACGTAAAATCCTAGGATTGGTTTGTATTACGAGACGTCTCAATCTTGTTTAATAATTCAATCAAGACCATGTGCGTGGGTGATAGTATCATTGGTGATGTACGAATTATATGAATGATGACAGGATGAAAGGCATAGGCAAATTGTACTGGCAAGTAAAGTTGAATTATGATTTCAGGCGAGCACACTGATGATAACGGGACGGTTGAATCGAACGAGGACGATGTGGAGATGGAAGACCCAGAGCCTTGCGTCGCAGGTCCTAGCTGTATTTCTCAAGGGAACCATCTCGAGGACGACATGCTGTCAGGAGAGGCCGTATAAGAGAAAAAGCACCTACCTCCTTTTTTTTTTATTATTAGCTTTCAAATTATTTATTAATACAACATGTTAACCACATGGACACTCACTTGACATCTTGCTCTCGGGTCGAACAGACATATTCATTTTGTTCTTAATTCAGTGTTAGTGAGATATTGTGTGTGGCAGTGGTCACGTAAGCCATTTTATTATTTATTTTTGCTTTATTCTTTTAAAAGTAATCGTTACGTTGTTTTTTTGTTTAGATTCCATTTTAGTCATTAGTTTTATTACTTAGTATTATAAAGTTAATTTTATAATTTTGTTCAAAATAAATTAATTGTAATCTTTGTTGGATTCATTGTTTTTTTTTTTTAAGTGTTTTCTACATTTAATTCTTATAATATTATTATTACATATATAACAATTCTTATTTATTCAAAAATGTTCCCACAAAAAACATAAAAACCAATAAAATTTGCACATATTAAAATATTCATTCATTGTAACTTTTCCCACAAATAGCACAAATAATATAAAACTTGTAATCAAACAAACCTCAAACTCTAAACCATTAATTGTAGTCAGGTATTTGTTTAGAAGTCGTGTGCTAACGGTATTATTAATATTATAAGTGTAGGGCGGCCATGCAATCATTTCATAATTAATCGATTTCGTATACTTCGCCTACATACTCTTATATTTTAATTTATTTACCCTTGCATGTGTTACGTTACACTTTTTACATCACTAGTCTTTACAGGCGACTCTACTCATAAATATATTCGTAATCGTAATTAATAACAATACTATTAATAATTGTAAATATTTATGTTTGTTTAGTGCTTAGTGTAGGTATGATTTGTATTCCACTTTGAAAAATAAATAATATTATTACAAACGTAACAATCTAAATGCACCTGTTATGAGAGAGTGGCCAAATGCTAACGTTTGTTGAATAGAATAACAAATGTATGTACTTCACATATAACTATGCCATAGTATTTCTTATATTCATACATTTAAATAGAATAGACAACGAGCGTTTGCAGTTTGGCTAGAATCTTATTTCTCGGACAAACATATAATTATATAATCTGCTATTACACTTGTACTCTGGAGATAATATTCTATAACTCGGACTTGAACCTGTGATCTCTGGGATACCGGATAGCGTTCCGTTTTGGTCTTGAACGGAGGCATCATTAGGTTTCTTTTGATCTAAACCAAAGTTTTTAAGTTTCCAGTACACTGTGGAAATTACATGGAAAAGGTGACGTAACGGATATTATTTACATATTTACATAGTTTTTGTTCTACTTATAACCAATAATTTATAAAGAGAAACTGTTGAAAAGACGTTGGGCTGGTTCACAATTTATAACCAAAATTTTCCTTTATAAATATGAAACTAAATATATTTTCGAAAGAGATACAAATTAATGCAAAGTATAAATCAACCATTTACTTATTATAAGCAAATTTTTAATTGAACGTCAAAGATTGATGAATGAACCAAACTTTTAGGTTACACCTAATTACTTATTAAATATGGGCATTATTTTGACGGCCATATCCAATCTATAAACCGCCCTAAATGTTCGAAAATATTTAACCTTTCTATCTAACTATATGTTTATAAATATACTTTATCTGTGTGCCAACATCAGCACGAAGGAGGTCTACTATTATTAGGCGCATAATATTGTGATTATAATTTGCATAATTATTTTGCAATAATTACCTGATAAAAAAGTTAAATTAGGTCATGTTTCCGTGGAAACGTGAATATTAAAAACTAACTCGACCTTCAATAATTGCAAAGCTGAATAATATCGGACGTACTGGCAAACCTTTTAACAATTCTTTCTCAGATGGACCACCAAAGAGAAGACTGTCACTCCGTTTGACAAATGTTTGACAGCAGGACCTTCAATTACGCTCAAATTGATGATTTCCAATCTCCATTTTTTCTCTACTCTGCTCCACACGTATTATAGACTTTTTATTTTCCATAAAAAGTATTTACAATCTTGGTGGAACTTGAAATTCGCAAAATATTCCATACAACACTGTGCATGAAGCCATAACGTAATAAAAAAAAAAAGAAAGACGTTCAAAGACAGACTGTCATTCCGTTTGACAGTTGCCTGACAGATCTACTTTCAAAGAGTTGTGAAATAATGGTATAACATATCAATAGTCATTGTTTTAAATACAAGCTACATTCCAATTATGTTAGCAACAGACAGACAAGTAATGTGATATTGCAATGAACGGAAAATATAATAGAAAAAACCTTGACAATTGCGATCACGAGCGCCCAAAGCATGTCTCCCAACCTCCATGTTTTTTTTTAATTAGAAAAACAAACGTCAGAATGTATTTAATTTTTAAATTATATATGTAACCTTTTTATATTATATTATTTATAGAAGTCACTATTATTTCTGTGTAAATGTAATTTTGTTATACCATATCATTTATTTATTTAATTCTTTATTGCACAGTATAAATAAAATAATGCACAAAAGGAGGCTTAATGCGACAAACACATTCTCTACCAACCAACCTTAGGGTTCAGGAGTGAGCTTTGGAAGGTGTGTAAAACAGTAAAAAAAACAAAATATAAAAAAATAAAAAATCACAGGAATTACACAATTCTAAAACAAAAAAAAGCTACAAAAATATACTTACTTATAATAAAACATAAGGATAAATATTGAAATATATAAGATTTTATATATTGAAATATATAAAAAATATATACAATTCGTATATTAATATATAAAAATAAAAACTTACAAAAATATAACAAAATATTTAATATATTTTGTTATGTTTGCGTAAGTATATAGTGTAATTGTATCTATTATGCCCCCATACAAGCACGTTTCATGAACCGTGACCAAAAGTTAGATAATTGCTTGTCCTCGTACACGCCCAGCCACCTAAATACAGGTCTAAGTTTCAAACACTTTAGTTGCATTCAATTATTCTCACCGCCATAGACAATCGTCTTACTTCATAAAAACCAAATTCCTCTCACGTTTCAACTACTTCTTTGACATAGAAGGATTTCATTACAAAATATATCTTAATATAGATTTAAATGCTCAATCGGGCCTACCACGAACTCTTACAACTATAACATTTTAAGAAGTTTTATTACATTACTTTGATTTACCATGAGCTCTATAAAACAATGTTGTTTTATTCCTACTTAGTGACGTGAAAGAATGAATGATTTGTTTGAATGATAAAATTTCGAAAAAAAACAATATTACATTAATATTTCAAATGTCAAAACAAACTTCACAGTACGAGTTAATAATGTTTCCTATAGTAAAAGTATGAATGATTTAAGATGACGTCATCAAAACTTATAGCAACATTATTAAAAGTAAAAGACTTTAAGGAAATTAAAAGGAATATTATTTTTATGTTGCTATAAGAGTTCACGGTAGGCCTGTTGAATGTCTAAAAGATCAGATATTAAAGAATAAGCCTGACTTTGAGATATTGCTTTGTATTTTTTATCATAAGGTTATATTAAAACAAGGTCATGTTGCAAAACATATCAGCAATGAGAATACACAACATTAATTAGAGAACCGAATTAGCACACTTCCGAAAAATGTTTAGCTTGTGTGTTGAGAAATCTATTCTACAATAACAATAAATGAATTTAACTAAACTAGTCATTAACATTCCGATTTAATTCTACGTGACGGGTAAATATAAATATAAAAGTCATGGTTCACGAAAGTTTAAATATAAAAATTATTAGCATTGAAACAAATTAGTTTTTACAGAGATTAGGAGTTTACATGGTTACTGCTGTTTTCAGGGAAATAGACTTCCTGAAATATTACACGTGGATAAATGACAAATACACTGATCAGGATCAGGAATAGGTTTATAGTTAATTTGTACACTGCGAAAATGAGAGCGAGAGATATAACAGTGAAAACTTACATAATGTACTAAAAACCTATTTCTTGAATCACCACCGCTTCTGTTTGATGAAAATAAGAAATGAAATAAGAAGGCGGCATTAATAGGTTTGTATCAGATTTTACTTACGTAGAAAGAGGAGCAAATACAGTTAAGTTGGATGTCTTACAAGCAAGAATGACACAAGTCCTAGGCACTATTTTGTACTCGTCTTCAAATATATATAAGTCCAGAACCAGCACTGTAATTCCAGGGAATGCTAAGAAGTTTCATCTTTTGATTACTTACCAAACGATCGGTAGCCATGTCGAAGATGAGGATCTTGGGAGGGCAGACTCGTCTAAAATCATCAATGCTGGTAATGACACCGGCGTCTAGCACCCAGAGTCTGTTGCAGCGGTCAGCTCGAACACGGTACACCGAAATCAGCCCTGTGCAGTTGATGTCGCCTCGACCAGCTGTGTGCCAAGACCAGTCCGGGTACGCCTGGGTAAGTTCAGTTTCATTTAGAAAATAAATATTATACAAAACATTTGTTTTAATGTATTTTCTGCATGTTGCACATGAACGTTTTGTATTTTATACACGGACAAATGTGTATCAGAATGTATTTATCGTCTGAAATGTCTACAGATAACAAAATAAATTCAATAATGTTTTCGATCGCCGTTCCATTGTTTTTGTTGTGAATACAAATAAGTAAAAGAAACAAAAGACATCGACAAGGGAACTGTCGATACTGACAAAATAGAATAATTGTTAAAGACCGTGGAGTGAATTCATAAAAAAAGTTTTTTCATTTTTTACTGAAATTGATGTTTTTTTTGACAATATCTACAATAATATAAACAAACACAACAACCTAGTTGTGTTTGTATATATAAAATTAGATTCATATTTCACAAGTTTATTTCATTTTCGTAATAATTCAATAGTTAGAGTGTGAAATTAAAATATATAAAAATATCGCAAGATATTTGAAATGATTTATAACAGTGTTCTACTTGTTATTTATAAACGATAAAAATAATCTAGAATAACTATTTTTCAATCTAGTTATATTTCCAGTAAATCTGGAATCTCAATTAGGTCCAATATGTTGTAAAATAATTTTATTTCAAAACAGTGGCGTACTATTTATTATTTAATGAGTATGTTTTTTCAATCTAGTTGTTATAAGAACGATTCCAGTATATCTAGTCGTCTAATATGTCCAATACCAATCAGAAATGTCTCTGGTCCAGATGCAGCTCGTCAAGGTCTCATGTAGTTCCTGCCCTTCACGCTTTCTCGTGTCAATTGTAATCATACTTTGTGCCATGCGCCCGCCCAGCGAGGTCGCTCATAGCAGAGCACAAAATTACTCATTTTTTACCAATTCATAGAATATTAAAACTTTTATCTGATATATACATATATAAATTAAAGTATTTAAAATAAAAATATCTTAAATGAAGTCTTTAAAACTGTGTCGGTGTGTGTAAATACATAAAGTTTTATTTAAAAAAACTTCCCAAAAGTTTTGTTTCTATCCAGAATAGTACTTTGTCTCGGGATGAAATGTATCTCCTTTTGTATCCGTGTCAATGTGTGTGCAAAGTCTCATGATGATTGGTTGAGTTGAACAAACTTACATTCAACTTTATAATATTAGTTAATTCTATATATCATTTATAATAATATTACATTAATGCAATTTAAATAATATTTATAGTGTAATGCTAGCAATTACCAGAACCAATTCTGATTGTAATACAAGTGTGGCCGCATTGTTGTTAGTCAAGTGGCGCAATATTGATCCTGCCAGAAACTGGCCTTACTTTACCTCGATTTATTTAGTATTTACTGGTATTAATAGTTTTAATAATGTTTTATAGACAAAATATTAAACCTTAACATTGAAAAGATATATAAAAGTGTTTATATTTAATTGGGATCCTTCGTTTTGGTTATAAAATATTTTTAATTTTTCAGTGGTTATTTATATTTTTTTATACAATTTTAGATATAAAACAATATAAAAGAGAGATTATTCATTAAATTATAATTAAAACATTTAATTTTGATTATTATTATAACCTCAAAGATTGCATTTAGATATTGTGGCAACTTTTAGCGGCAGCCACACTTTGCCAAATATTAAAAATATTATAGACTGTGGCTACTTACTTTATACTATTAAATAGAATACTTTCTATTATATTATAGGTAACGTATTATGGAAATGTGGCTTCGATGACAAGTACGACAATGAGTAGAATAATTATAGAATCAAAACATACCTAGTTAGTAATTTGATGATTTGTGGTTCCTTGTTAGTATAAAGTGCGGAATTATGTATTATGTATTTTAACATTTTGAATGGTCTATAAACGTATTATGTTCTATGTACTGAAATGTACTTTAAATGTGGTGAGTAAGAGTCCTAATCAGAGAAATATATATTAAAATTACCTGCAGTACTGGACTGACGCCTGGCGGTAGGGACCGCGGAACCCAGGCCAATGTCGCTGGAACACCAGCACGAAGACGAGGAATTCCCAAATAGAGTCTGTCCCATCCGATTTCTAGTCCAGTTGGTACGGTGTTCTCTGGTTGGAATTTTTCCAATAAAACCGGGTCTGGAGGGAAGTCGAACTGCATGAAACTCCATTGGTTAACTACCTCCAGTGAGGCACCGGCGAGCGCTATGCACGCGCAAAGCACCACTGTTCGAGCCTCCATTATTATCTGTGGACTGAAATACGGACTTGACTTACGACACCAACCTAATATATGTAATAATAGTCTTACAATAATATTCTATATTAAATTATTTGGAAACATTAAAAATTCGACTCCAATATAATGTAAAATAAAACTAACCTTTTATTTATATTGATACTCCTTAGATAATAACAATTTTTTTATTATTTCAAAGTCCAACATTATGGAAGTGAATATTTTTTTGTAGAAATATCATTTAAAAAAATATATAAAAATATTTTTAAAGTTATTCGGTGTAAATAATATCGTTCAGTGTCAATAACGAAATGTACCGTGACGTGGGCGGAAGCTTGTTTGTAAATGAATTAAATTGTTCTTAAAGGCACAGTTGTAAAAGTTATACTGATAAAACTATTCTGAATGGTAATGACCTTCAATGACAAGTAAGCGTTAACTGTCATGATTTAACGACGATGGAGATAGAATTTGTTACTTAATTAACTGTTGGGTTTATTGTAACCTATTAAATATAACCTTGAACAATGAGTTACTTTCAAAAGAAATCTGATTTTGGAATTAAATCTAGCCATAACTTGTCATGGAATAAATTATGTAATATCCGTACTTTTTTAATATCCGTAATAACCATAAAAAAACCCGAACATTTTGGAAAAAGTGAAAGTTTTTTGTCAATGACTTTTTGAATAATTTTACAACATTATACATTACCACACTATTTACAGATTAAGAAAATAGCCTCTTTATTTATTTTAACATTATTTGATTTATTCGTTATGCTTTCGGGTTTAACATACAAACATACATTCATAGACGATCAAATAAATATTAGATTAATATGTGCTGTGTCCTGAGTTCGATTTGTGGTGCACAAACGACCTCCTATTAACGCAGACAGAGTCCTCTGACTCTACAGTAACAGCTAGTAAACTAATATAAAATGACTATTATATTGTTTTATAAAATAGAGACACTCAACCAATAATTACCTCTTTCCATTTTACTATTATACTCATATCTAAATTATATCTTATTTATTTAAGACTCCGTCAGCACTGTAGACAATGGCTCCAAAGCTGACAGCTGGATGGAACTTCCACCAAAACAATTGCTGTTCTAAATGTCATCAAGAAACTCGACTTGTCATGTGACAGATTGCAAAATAAAAATATTGCAAAATATAATAAGTTTAACATGGCTTAACATGAATTTCGCCTGTGATATCTTTTCAAAGTTAATCTATAATGCAAAGTTAGAAACATTGCTTAGAATTTATGAAAGAAGTTTAAAAGATGTATAAAAGACAGTTATATATAGAATTCGGAACTGGTATTGACACGGTAGCTCATTTGGCAGGGTGACGGAACGGTTTACCAGAGTTCGCAGATTTGAATATTGCCAGTATTGATTAATTAACTTTAAAATGCTATAAATACTTCATACAGGTATCTCCAAAACATTAAGAAATTACCGGATATATTATTTAATTCATCCTGCTGTTAATGTGTTTTGATAACTGTTTCCTGTATTTATATCAAATTATAGTTCATTTATCATTACCAATAATTGTTGTTATTTTGAATTCTAAGACATATACACAAACACACCCACACACACTCACACACACAAAGGTAAAACTATTTTGATATCATACTTATCGGAGTATGAAATATTGTTTAAACAAACTTATAATGTTTTAGATATATCTTCAAGAATGTGTATGTGTGTGATAATTTAAATACCCATTGTTTAATATTTTTAATTTCGAGAATTCTTTTAGAATAGAATGCATGTGTATAAATCCCAAGGCCAGTCACGCCAATTGCTTTGGGAACTATTTCTGTCAAAGAAATGTCTATAGTTTGAATAAAAAAAAATTAATATGAAAAACACATCGATATTGGCAAGGATTCGAACCCGCAACCTCTGATCAACCGAAAGAAATCTATTAGATGACGCCTTCGTATAGATAAAAGATGATCATATATAATGGTAGCTCCATAGTAGCGGCACAGTAGCTCAATTAGTAGAGCGACGGGACGGTTTCTCAGATGTCGCGGGCTCGAATCCTACTCTTATCTATTTATTTTCCAAATTATATTTATTTCCATAAGCTATACATTTCTAAACTTCTTTAGTCTATGTTTCTGTATAAAATAATTTTCTCACGCATTTTTTATAAATAAATGAATAAATACAAGAAATCAAAGTTTTATAAGATCAATAATTCCATAGAGAATTTAAAATGATTGACTATTTAAATTATTACAAGATTTAATAGTACTTTAATAATCTAGATCAACCATAAAAAGTAATCTACAGATATCTAGACTTGAATGTGGCAGTTAGTATAATAATGAGTTTTTTTACACTCAGTTGTATACTAAGTTACAAAATGAAATGTATTTAAGTAAGAGTATAATTTATTATTTCTTATTTTTAATTTTATTGAAAACTCTGAATGTTTTCGTTAAAGTTATACATTTAAAGAGGTTATTTATTATATGTCTCAATATGTCAATTTCTCCGTCTCTCTTCCATCATACGTCATCTCAGTCTAGTCCTACTTCTTCGACATATCATTCTACATACTCCATCCATATCTTCTTCAGGCTCTTCGCCTTTAACTATCAACTATTATATTCTAGACTCTTATTGTTAGCTCTCATTTTCATCATTTCGTGATCATATCACGTTAAAAGATAACAAGAAAATATCTATACAAAGAATAAAATACTTAATTCACAGTTAATACTTTAAATTTTAACTAAAACTCATACTTTTCACATTCTTTTGTTAACTTTACAAAAATAAACTAAAATGAACATTTTGAGGCTTTTTTATAAAACTAAAACAACATTTAAGTCGTTTATTTCTAACCGGCAAGAAGTTAAATTTAGAAATAACAGCACTTACTTCAATATATATATATTAGAGACAGGTCATAAAGTGGGTCAGTTTGTATATAACTGTAACGACCTTACGAAAGACGATAATATAGACAATCAACATCAAAACGACATTTTCTTAGCAATCCATACAAATATATTAATAATATTATTTTACGGTTTATAATATTTTGTTTTTTTTTATAAAAAACTAAATTATAATTTCTATAGTTCGAGTTTAAAAGCATTGAGGTTAGCCATTTCTTCAATTACAATTTGTAATATCTCAACTTTAAAATAATAATAATATAAATAGCACTTTCATATAATACATTCATGTATTCTATAATTAATAAACGTAAATTATACAATATCGTTATCGAATAAACTTCGCTAATGTGTTCAATTTGTAATGTATCGTGCGTGTTCGATTATAAATGAATATTAAATAGCTCCTGTAAGGGAAATATTTAAGTGGGTGAATAATTTAACGTTATATCATACAATGTTACTCATTAAAGTAAACGATTTCAACCAATTAATTTAATTTACTTAAATTATTTATCTATCCCTGAAAGATTTATTTAATATAGCAGCCAGCTTAGGCTTTACTCTGTAAGAATAAGTTTAATAAAGTATGGTATCAAAATAGGCCCTCCTGACATCTCTATTTGACATAAACAAGTGATCACTGATAATGATTCAAAGTGGAAAAGATTTAAATAAATAAATAAAATTAATAATACACTTTTCAAATAAAATAAAATAAAATAAAACAAATAATTCACTTTTCACATATTGTATGACAGGGCAGAATCGCTTTTAGATATTCGCAAATAATGACGCAAAGACGTCACTTGATTAAAAAATATAGGAAATGAATCGGAAGAAGAGATTTTTTAATTTTCGATTCTCTCACCTATCTTAAAAAACGTAGCTAGATATTTGTTAGTTGACGCCGATCTGTTAGAGATACTAATTGAAGGAGGTCTTCATACAAGCAGCCCACGAGCTCTAGTAAAAAGGGAGCTCGGCTCTAACATAGAATAGAAAGCAAACAACAATAAACAGAAGAGAAACCGAAAAAAAGGTTAAGTTAGACCACAAGTACACTAAAGAGATTAGAGAATTTTAAAACTTCAAACCTTAAATCAAGTTTTACACAAATGTAATAGAGCTATATTAACACATAAAAAATGAATACATTACATGTAAAAAAACCTTTATGTGTATATCAAGCCACCAGTCGGTAATTGACAGTCATTAAGACGTAATTATACATTTATAATCTACACGCGTTTTACCATTTGTGTTACAAATTAAACATTGATAAAGATGTCTTTTACTAAGTAGCGCCTACGACTTCATTTCAACTTCCAATCAGGTGGAATGTAGTCAAGCGTCAACTTAGTTTAAGTGTAAAAAAAAACAACTGTGCAAAGGTTCGTAGGTTCCATTTCTACCAGATACAACTCTTTGTGTGTTTCACAGATTGTTGTGTTGTCTGGGTGTTCTTTGTGTTCGCTATTTCAATATTTGTAAAACCCTGACACAGGTATTATTATGTGAAACGTGAAATTTGTTTTATTGATAATAAATAAACACTGTATTTTAAACAGTACATATACTAACAAACCTTACTAGGTAAATATTATATGGTAAGTACATTGCTAGGACATTCCATAAACATAAATAACGGACACAGTGAACACCCAGACTCGAAACAACAGATTCGAGTCTGGGTGTTCTTTATTTTTGACAATAGTCATTCTTTTTTTAGTCAGTCATTCTTTTTTTATATTTTCATTTACCCATTTAGGGATCGAACCCAAAACTTTCATTCAGCAATCAGGTCACTAACCACTATATCAACAGGCTATTATTTAATAATAGATTTTGTTATTAGAAAATTTGATTTAGTTACAAAACTGGTCTTACATATTTTTTTCGTTACAATGAACAATGTTTTAAACCTGACGCTATAACGGAAAAGATAACAACTGCCCTAATTTCTTGAAGGCAACTGTTTAAATGGCAATAGCCTGAATATAAAGCAATTCAAACATTGCAACACGTTATAAAGCCTTCAAAAAAACTATTGAATAGAATTCAATTCTATTCTATTCCCATTAAATTACAAATATACGATTACTGTGAATGCAACAAATATTAGTTTTTGTTATTATTTATTATACCTTCGTAACGCACACAAAGAACACTCAGACTCGAAACAACCACCTGTGGTTCACACACAGGATTAACCCGTTCACCTTTGGTTCAGCAAAATGGTCACTAACCAGTACACCACCAGGCGATCTGTTAGAATGATCTAAATATTCAATAAGAATTTACTTAAGAATGTGATTAATTACGGCACTAAATAATAGTTTTAAATTAACTACATGAGGACATTATATTTTTAAAACATTAAATAAAACTACGGATCGAATCCGGAAAACAATATAAAAACTTCTCGGAGAATTTTATAGGGCTGTCTGGCATTTACAAGAATTGGCACGTATAATAAAAAAAACGAACTCTTTTGATTTTTATTTTAAGTATAAGATATATATTTATTAACTTTTCTTTTAAACGTTTGACTGAGGGTACGTCATAACCGCCGCTGTCATATGTATATGTATGGGGATTGGAAGTTACAAATGCTTCGTAAAATGTATGAAAGGTGGTAAAAATAGGACAGGGATTGACGATGACGAGTTGGGCATCCGTCTCTCACTCATGTAACAAGTCTCTTTTTTTATGTAAAAAAATATATCACAAAAAATAATGGGAAAGATATTTCATATAATACTCGTAATAAAATGCTATTATGTTATACTCTAAGCGTTTTTTTGTGGTTTAACGACCGTTTAACGCATGTAAAATGAAACTCATAAAAATGTATTTTTTACATACCTAACGTAAAATAAGAATAAACATACATATTTAAAAACACATAAAATCGCAATTTAGGATTATGCATATATAAATGTAAGTTAAAATCAACACACGACAAAACACTATTTTGTGTTTACGACTTGAAACAATAGTGAGCACCAATCTCTAAACAGGCCACTCACACAATAACCACACTGGCCGTGTCGAAATTATCGATAATGCGGACTACAACACCATTTGTCTTCATTATTCTATTATCAATCATAATACATAAACTTTATTGTGTCAAAAATATTTAAAGTATTGATTTCTGGCATTAACATATCACTTAGTAATTATTAGTGTTATTTAAATGGCATTTGTGGCATAATAATATCTGCAAAGAACTAAACGCTTCTATCAATCACAAAACAATAAACATTATAGTGCCTAAAATATCAATGATATATATTGATTTTTGGCATTAATATATCACTAAGTTATCATATTAGTGCTACAAAATGGAAATTAATGACACGATAATATCTGCAATGAACTAAACGCGTTCATCAATCTTAATACAAAGCAATAACTAATCATGTACTAAAAACATCAATGGTATTTATTTATGGCCTAAGTTATTTCATACCTGAACGTTTCATAAACGTGTAATTAATGGCCATTTTATATCGTATTAGTGCTATAAAATGGCCATTAATTACACGTTTATCTACAAAGAACTGAACACATCAATCATGATATAAAACACTAAACATTAAAGTGCCAAAAGTATCAATGGTATTGATTTCTGGCATTAATATATGACTAAACAATCGTATTAGTGATATAAGATAGCCATTACTACCACGATAATATCAAAAAAATGCGGAACAGATATTATAATAGGCAATGTCATGGGTATAATATTTTGTTTTTAACGATTGTAACATTTGTAGAATTGTCAGTAAATTATTCTACTTTTTATCGTATTATGAAATTGTGGTTTGGTTGAAAAAAAAAAATCATTTTGCAATAAGTTCCACGCACGGTTATAATTTGGAATTAAAAATTTGACTTATGAGTTTAAGCCTGTTTGAAATAAAATATTTTTTACTGAACTAGAATTTAATTAGATTTATATTTAACATAATATTTAAATTAAACTTGATGCTTCGATGCTTTGCAGCAATCGTGTTCAAGGGAAGACGAGTTAGGTCAAGTTAGTTTTTAAAATAGTTTTGATTAAATGTTCTCGTGAAAATTAAATAAAATACTATTTGGCATACATTAAATTATTGTTATATTTTATTATTACGTTAGCGAGTTATATAAAACAACGTTAAATCCACCGTCGCCATATTTAAAACATTCTTCATACCAACAATTTAAGTGAGATCAAACGTGATACAGTTTACCGTAAAAGCTGTACATATTGAAAAAACCAATAATGTGTCTTATATGGTACATAATAGAGACTATTTTCTTATAAAAGTTTTTTTACGCGAGTTTTGACGTATGTTTTGTAAACAAGCTGTCAACTTTCACTGAATTAAAAGAATAATAATCAAATTAATATTTGTATAGAATACATTTTAAAACCTACTTACTTAATTAACTGTGATACCATTAACCTTAAATGTTATTGTAATATTATAAAATATTATTTACAGACGAAAAATATTACTCAAGTAATATTCAAATTAACTCAATATTACAAATTCCGTGCATTTTATTTCATCTTCTTGCATAAGAATTTCATTCATTAAAATATATATTTCCAAAATATAATATTTCATAATACAGTAGAATTATATGTATGTCTGTATGTAAAATATAAAAAAGACTTTATTTTAATGAATTTCTTGATTGTCTTCGAATTAGTTTAAATTGTCAATAAATTTAAATTATCGATTTAAATTTATTTATTTGTTTAAATTATCAATTAGTTTAAATTATCAATAATGAATGAAATTAATAAATTTAAAAAAAATATTCAATTCAATAAATCTTTTTCTTTTTGAATTCTTATAATAATTTTATTGACATTATATTCATATTTCTACATTTAAGCACATTAGTATGAAAAATATTATACGATAAAAAATATGATTAGGATTCGAAGCTACCATAGAACTGTCTCTCAGACGTCACAGGTTCGATTCCTGTCTATAAAATTATAATTCTATATTTATTTAAAAATTTTGAAATAAATATATATCTGTTGATTTTTTTTTTTTTCACTCTTAATATTTAATATATCTCTTGATATCAAAATATTCAATAATCACATATTTAAACTACATCTAAGTAGCTTTCAGGCTCTATCTTGGCCACTGAAATTTAATTCTAAGTCCTGAAAACTAAAAGTGGGTCATTACTGAGTAAGGTGACTCAACAATATATAGAGCGCGACGCCATTAGCGCGCTATTTAAATAATAATATATTTAAAAATATAATTATTCATAAAAAAATATGTTAATTACTGCTATATGTAAATTAATTAAAAACTTTTTTTTTTATACATACAACCTTTATAAAAATTGTAAAATACTTCCCCTTGTAGTTCCTTTTTTTGAACTAACTCATCACGATATCTCTGCATCTATAAGGCCAATTGACTTGAAATTTGGTAGGAATATTCCTCAGGTGGTGTAGAGGTCGGCTAAGAACGGATTTCACGAAATTCCGCCCACAAAGCGGCTTGCGGGGGTGTAACAATAAAAAAATCACACTCTTAATATATTGTTCCTAAAGAAATTTGGAAGGCATCTTTATGTAACCATGTAGAGGTCATATAGAGACGAATTTTAAGAATTTCCGCCTCGAAAGGGGATTGCGGGGGTGTAACAATGAAAAATTAGAAATTTCTATCTATCGCTCCAACAGACTTAAAACTTAGAGCGTATATTTCTTAGCCAATGTAGAGGTCATATATAAACACATTTTACGAAACTACATCCGCAAGGGGGGTTGTGGGGGCGTTAAGAAAAATCTGCACATTTATGTGAATCTACCTTTGAATTTAAATTTTAGGAATCAATAGGGCTCCATTCTCAGTTTATTATATTATAAATTTAATTGCAAACAGGCTAGTTATGTTATCATAGGGACAATTCATAATTACTTTTTGCAATGACAGTATATTTTATGCCGAAGGCCACTACAGTGTATTAACCTGTACTCAGTGTACAAGTACATAAATGAGCCTCTGTTGATTTAACAAAAAAAACTACATATAACAATATGAAAGGTACATGAATGTAAGAAAATATTATATGTATATATCCGGTTGTATTCACGAGAATTATATCGGAATTTTGCCCGACTAATTTCTAACCCACTTAGGATTTTTGTAAAATCGAAGTGTTAAAATATTCAAACAAATTTCAAATACTGTTGTGGTGAATACAGCCGAGAAATAAATATAGAAATATATGAATATTTATATATAACGTGATTATATACTACCCATAACACAAGCTGTATAGTTTGGGTTCTCGACTACGTTACGTAAATATCCTAACTAATATTATATATACGAGGCTTTGTTTGTTAAATTACCCCCCTCCCCCCCTCTTCTCCTACTTCTACGAAATAGTTAATATTTACTATCTTAAATAGATAAGCCTTCAAATAGTATAGTTGTATACTAGATTGTTGAAACAATGATTGTTTAGACAATTTTGAAATAACTTCCCTCCTTACCCCAAGCCATTGTTTTCTCTAAGTTTGTAAACTTGGGGCCAATTGTTGTACAAGTACTATTGTTTATCATTAACTGGTAATATCAGTGATTGCCTAAACATTAATATTATTAAAATAATTATTTTAAAGACAATATCGATAAATAAAAATATAATCATAAGACAAAAAATAAAATTTAGGTAAAAAATTTATTTTAAATTTGGCTAAATAAGTAAAATAATTATTGAATTTCCACTTGATTATTATATTGTACATAAAATGATTCGCAAATTGTTTTAAAAATAAACGAAATATTATGAATAAATTCCTGCTTTAGTTCACTGCGACTCATAAAGTACTGTTTGTAAGACTCAAGACTTTTCATTTATTTCGTTATCATTACAAAAATCATATCATTTCATAATTATAATGAACTTGAGGCTATAGGAAGTCTGCAATAAATACTACATTATTTAAGAAATACGAAAACAACAACTTTAATCTATTTAAACATCGCTTTTACAAACTATATCATAACTATATATTTATTATTCTATGTTTTTATGAAAATATTTAATTTAATCTATATAATTACAGATTTTAAGAATAGTATCTATATATTTTTTTAATAAGTCTATGATAATTAAATATTTCAATTAATAATTTAAATATATTTTAATATAACATATTTATATATTTACCTGTATACCGAGATCACAACGACACCGCGCGTGTTAAACCAACGGGACGCTCACAGGCCACGCTCGTCAGTATCGGCCGCACTGAGCACAGTACATGGAATATCCGCACGCACAATGTATCAACTCTCCCCTCTACAATATATTTCAAAGTAAAAGTAATCCAGAACAGCCCTGACTCGGCCGTTACATATTATATAATTGCCTGCGTGTCAATACATCTGTCTTTTGGTTTGTTCCAAGGTCATAGTCGTGACCATTTTGTGTATGCATTTTGAAAAACGGAAGGTTTAACAAACATGGCCGACTACTTTTACTTTTGGGCATAGAAAACTGGATTTTAATTGCTGTTTTATATCTTATACGTTTTTAATTTGAATGTCATGAAAATCATTATTATTACTTACGAGATATACAATATTTATATATTTTTTAGATTATCATAAAAAATACCTGCTATGATGACTCGGACAGTGATTCTATTTGAGAGATGCACTTAAACTGATAAACAGATAAATGTACTAAAAGACAAAAAAAATACTTAAAAAGTTAATATTATTAAAATATAAAATAAAATACAAAAAATATTATATATACAGATTTGACCTTCTTACAATTTTATTGTAAAAAAAATGTAGAATATGTTTTTCCTCGGCCAAGCCGAAATTACTAAACTGCAAATGTTTTTAACCAAGGCATGGCGTCGAGAGTAAAAGCTAAATTATATATTCTGTGAAAAAAAAAACAAAGTAAAATCTTAAAAAAATATTTTATTTCTGGCATACATCATAATATTTAACTATTGCAGAGCTTACTTACCAAGGGAGAAGAAATTAATTGTTTTTTAAATTACTCATTAATATAAAAACAATAATTTACAGTTTGCCTTTTGAATTACAATTATAATTTATCTTTGATTGTTTTTTGTAAAGCGTACTAATATATAAATAATATACTACATACCTTTACACATATATTTATCAAAATAATAAACTGGGCAACTGCTCGGACGCTTTCATACTATCAAAGAATTTAAATAAAACAAAACTTCAAAAAATATCAATAATAATACAATATTTTATAATTCTTAATTCTTAATTATTAAGTAAAAAGGCGGTAAAAAGTAGTGGAAAGTGAAGGCACTATGAATGAGTAACAAATGGAATAAGATAAGGGAAAGTGCCTTATATTACTTTAAATGCTTGATTTGTACTCTCTATAAAGATAATAGATTGACATTTTTAAATAAAGTATAAATAAATTCGGGTACGATTTCGAACCTACGACTGGGAGACCTTCCCGTCCCTCTACCATTTGAGCTTTCGTTACCAGCTGCAATATATTTAGAATTTCATATATAATTGGTATGGTTTAATCCTTGAAAAGCGGGACTGAGCTCATCGACATTTATTGTTGGACTTATACTCGGGACGGCTGGCAACGTTGCTGTAGGCCCTTCTTTGACAAAAATACCTCTTAAAGCAATTGGCGTAGGTGACCTTCTTTCAAAAATCCCAACAAATGTTTCTAAAAAAGATAAAAGTATACATATGTAACGAATGGAGCCAGGAATTATAAAAACTATCAAGAACAATACAAATACGCAACAAAATCCAACTTCGATCTCATTTCCCAGGCTTACAATAGTATTTTTTGTTCTCAATCGATATATTGTGTATCGGAGTCACAGGAAACCTGAGCCCTGCCCGGGTGGGAGGAGAGTACTGTTTCGGTCAGGACAATTAGAGCACGACGTGTTCTCTATCGACTTGCATAACACATTTGACTTTTGCAATCTGTACCCCGAGAAAGACTTTTGATAATACGAAACGTTGATAGTTTTCGAACCGGAGTTTTCGAACTTCTCGGTTGTGATTGTGATGGTTCTAATTCTTAGTAAATTGCTTATTTCATATTGACGTTTGTCAAACAATAAAGAAATACCCGACTGAGTTTGTTGTGTGGTTCGTCTCAGCCCGTTTGGAGTCCCCGTAATTTTAAGTGGAGGAGTGTCCTTGCAGAAGGGCTTATTTCCATAAGTATGGTATCAAAATGGGCTCCTGACACCTCCATTTTACGTACACAAGTGATTCAAATTGAAAAATATTTAATAAATAATGATTGGTTTATTAATAATTACCACCAAATAACAACCAATCAGAACCAAGAACTCGTTTCGTGACTCGAAAACTATCAACGTTTCGTAACATCAAAACTCGTAGTAGAGATACAGCCTGTCTGGAGCCGATCTAATAAATATTAATTTTACCAACATTTCAATTATATTCAAAAACTAATCGGATATCCTTGATATGTATTTTTAATCCGAAAGTAGTTCCGTTAGATAATTATTAAATGAAATTTAATTTATTCATATCTATTTTTAAATATGAATTGTATCTATTAATATAAATGTCATAATAGATTTGATTTCTAAATATGATAAGAGGTAGAAAATTATACGTCTGGCGATTTTTAGCAGACATATTTGTAAGTTTTTAATATAAGTACTTTCAGTCTAGTATATTTCAAAGTCAAGTCAAAGTCAAGTCAAAGTCATATTCTATATTAAATAGGCAATAGGCATATATTGTACTTATGAAACGTCAGACTGTAGTTGCCATGTTCCAAAGGCCACGAAGATTTTATTTTTTTTGTTATGGCTTTGCTTTTGCTGTTAGCCCTATTGGCTGTTACAGCTTCACCGGAAGAGCGGGTGGGTACTGGAACCCACCCTGGAAAGGCCAGGAAGAATAATCGTACTAATACTAATACAGTAAAATCTATGGTGACACTTAAGTTATTTAGAAGCATTATTTTTTCATAGTATCGTCTTTTTTTATCACGTGAGAACAAATTACAACTCTAGTAGCGTTGAACAAAAAGAAGAATAGAATAACTAAGCTATTATTAGTTCTTTGATGCCCTCACATTTACAAGGCTTTAGGCCAAGTCCAAGGAAAACATTAAAATCAAAGTAATTCTATAATGTACCAATAATTTATTACATATTTCAAAAATTATTATTTGTTTTTGAATTATATTGCAAGGATTATTTTATTTCCCTAATTATTTCGAATTTCTGAATACATTAAGCCGTGAAATAATCAACAATTTTGTTTATCGCCATATGTCAATTTTTATTCCGGTTTCTTATTCCGGTTTTTTCACAATATATTCCATAAGAAGTGATTTCTCTCTATTATAATAAGGTATATTATATAATAAAGTAAATAAATAGAATTAAGTATTTATATATATAATATAATATACTTAGACAATTTCCGTATATACTTTTCTAATTTAATAAAACATAAGAAGTGTTATATATATAAGGCAAATATTCCACGGCATAGAAACAACTTATATTAATTACAATAAATATACAATGAAAATCAAAACTGGCAGAACTTGAACGATTTGAAATTTAAATAAATTTATCGTAGTAATATTTGTCAACGAAGTTATATAAGGGTCTTATTCCGCGGCACAGAAACAAGTAAAGAAGATAAAAGATTTAAATGAAACGAAAATTCTCAAATACTTAATATGTCTGAACATGTTTATAGATAATTTTAAAAAGTAAGAGTCTCTGTTGTTTTATTTAACTCTCTAATACTTGTTACGCATTTTTTTAGACTAAAATCTAGCTCTTACACTTTTTCATCCATTAGTATTCAACACGTGAGATGGTTGTCGGAAACTAACTTAATGTTAAATATAACTGACATTTCTTTTTATTTATTTGTTTATTATTTATTTCATGTACCACAATTAGGTACACAACAATTAAAATTAACAAAAACGTAAACATGGGATAAGCTTTTCTCTACAGAGAGATCTCTTCCAGCTACCCAAGAGTGTTGGATAGGTTTAGATGACAGAGATAGAGACATAGATATTAAATCAGATATTTAATTGTAATACTAATTATATATATAATATATGTATATAAATACATTGATATGTCAAATGTCAAAACAAACTTCACAGTACGAGTTAATAATATTTCCAATAGTCAAACTATGAATGATTTAAGATGACGTCATAAAAAAGTAATATTACTTTAAGGAAAAATTCTAAAGTAATATTATTGTTTTATTGCTATGAGAGTTTACGGTAGGCCTGTCTTCTTCTCTCGTGTCAAAAGCGTCAAATTTCGCGCTCCCAAAACCGTGTCTGTATTCACGCAGAATTAAATCGGAATGTGGCCGACCAGTTTCGAACCCATTCGGGGTTCTTATTCATGAGCGTGGCGGACTCGCGGCGTGAACTCATTTCCATTGCTGTCCAAATTTTTGACACTGCGTATATGTTTGGTGATTCGTATATTAACGTTTCGACGAGTTGCCCCTACGTAACACTTATCCATTCACAAGGAATCTTGTATATTAAAATTGAACGTAACTTGCAGTGCGCACGAAAGCTAGTTATAATATCATAATTACGACGTAATAAGTTCCCTATCCTATCAGTAACTCCTTTAATATATGGTAAGTAAGTAGGTGAACGCGATGCCTCTAATTTAGTATTGTAGGATTTCTTATTTACAACTCTTAGGCTTTGACGCCAATTATATCCGTTACTTTCCAATACCTTTCTGACGTATTTAAATTCATTATTCACGTATGTAGGATCACATAGTTGTAAAGCTCTGTTTATTAGCGTACGAGGTAGTGCTGCTAAGTGGGCCGGATGGTGGTGCGATTGGGCATGTATATAATGGTCGGTGTGCGTCGGCTTCCTATATACCTTAGTTATTAGACGGCCCTCAGTTGTTCGTTTCACCATCACGTCCAAGAATGGTAACCTACAATCTAATTCTCTTTCCACTGTGAACTTCAACTTTTTATGTGCCCCGTTAAGGTAATACTCTAAGTTTTGAAGCTGGTCTTTAGATACAATTGCGAAAACGTCATCTACATACAGTTAGTTCACGCCGCGAGTCCGCCACGCTTAGAGCTAATGATTAAGAACCCCGAATGGGTTCGAAACTAGTCGGGCATATTCCGATTTAATTTCTACGTGACGGGTAAATATAAATATAATAGTCATGGTTCACGAAAGTTTAGAGAGGGATTGAATCCAGGAGATCCTGTGACCTGTGATCTGCATCGAGGAGGAACAGAACGGGGTATATTATAATAGTCCAGCTTCATCCTGTTACAATGTTTAATTTCACACAAAGTAAACATACAAACATAGAATATCTTACGTGAACCAAGTAGGAATGTCTCAAATACCATGATTTATGTTTATTACCTCTTTTTCCTTTTTCGCGATATAAAAAAATATTTTTTTTACGTTTAATATTATTTTAAGAGAGCACTCATATCCTGGAAGTGTGTTATATTTTTAGACTTCTCAGGTGCCGGTTAATGTTTATATTATTCAACAAAACTATTAATAGGATATACGTTTCTATTTTTAAACGTTACAATTTAAATATATTTATAAAAATATCTAATTTACAAAACCGGATAACTCGTGTTGGATAACCGCCATCTTAATGACGTCATTTAAATAATTTTGAATCTTATTAATATTACATATTCTAAGTATGTCATAGTTTATGTTTTCTATTTTATTATTGACTAGCTTTCGCCTGCGACTTCGTCTCCTCTTTCTCCTCCTCATAAGCCATACAGTTATCGTTTAAAATGTATACAAATATATACATTTTGGGATATAAATTTTCGTGAAAATGAGTAAATTTTTTTATATGAAATGTGATATTTTGACGATTATATAATTAAATATTATTTATTTTGGTCATATGCTATAATTTCAACCGTAAATATAGGATACGCTTGACTTATTAAAATGCAAATTGTTTATTTTTCACCGAAAAAACAAGAATGAAATTAAAAAAAAACTGGCCACAATCGCAATTCTATAAAGCTGAAAGAATTTTAATGAAACTTGCCTTATTTATGGCAAGTTTATATGTATTATATAGTTTTTATTTCGTTTTGCATTTAATCTTAACAAATAGTATTCTATTATAAGTGCTTGATGAAGATAGCGCAAACAAATTCGATTCTTAACCACAATTGTTTTGGGTTCTGTGTCATGAAAGGAACACAAATGTAAATACGAAACATATTGAAGAAACACATTTTATCTTGTTACTATTCTATTGAAGAAACATAAACATTTTAAATATGTGTCATACAAGAAAGTGATTTCTTTTATCCAGGTGTACCTAAAAGTATATTTATATTGTTACAATTATGATTTAATTTTCTCTTTATCGACGGAACAGTTGATAAATACTGAACCAACTCAAAAAACCACTTCATTTACACATATTTACGTTGAATGTTACGTTACGTTTACAATGCTTTGTTGTTTTAATACTTTAAGAATGAATATATAAAAAATGTATTTTCAATTCCCAATTGATAAAAAAAATACGCAAAACTCTTCTTAATAACATTATTAAGAGAAAAGTAAAAATGTTATCTAATGATTCGTTTTATATATAAAATATTAACTATGTATGTTCCAAATTTTTTACTATACCTAAAAAAGCTTTGTGAAGTTGATTAAATATATTATATTTTACTGTTTTTGAACCACTGTTGTTTCAACACTTTTGCCTTCTAAGGATAAAATAAAAAGGTTGAGATTTTGAAATAGTCTTTATAATGCGTAAGTACCCAGTTCGTGTGTCGACAAATTAAAAACATACCTACAGCAAAAAGAAGTCAAACCGGATTAAAAAACGACTTCGTGGAGTCAATGTGGGAGTAATGTTGTAATGAGTTAGTCACTTTATTTGTAATATAATATTATCGTTGTTTTCAGTGTTATGAAAAACGAAATATAATTTCAGAGATTAACTAGAAGTATTTAGTTGAAACTGGTCAGTTTAACGGAATATGGTATAAACAGCGGTGAATTTTGTAATAAGTTTTTTATTAAACGTAGGCCAGCCAAAAAGTTATGTGAAAAAAGTTTTTATATGATGTTAGAATTTATTTTGAACTCCATGTTAATGACAAAATATATTTGTTCCATTATTTCTCCCATTTTTTTACCATAAGGTATTATGAAACTATCGTGTCATAGAAAATTCTGCGTCGGCAACATTTTAGTGCAATGATTTTTTACAACTCAAGTCAAACATAAAACTTGATGGAGTTTCATCGACTTACCTTTTGAGTAATCAACTAAAGCAACTATTTATCGCTGGTATAACGAGTTACGTGAGGTCACATCACTTTGAAGGATGAAGAAAGAAGTGGTCGTTTTTTGCCTGCTTTTACAGAAGTATACAAGTGGAAAATTTGGTAAAAATAAAACCGGTGGAACACATACGAGGTGATTCAGCATAATCTGCAGATTTGAACTCGAAGTGTTATATTCTACAGAACCTGACCCATGTCAAGAAAGAAACAGGACCTGGTGTCATGATAAATATGGTTTAATTGGAGCAGGCTCATACCACCGTGTTTACGATATCATAACATGTGATAAATGAGAAACGCGTCAACAACTTCGTCTTCGACTTGAAGATCAAGGCGAGGAATATCCTAAACCTGTATAACTTTTAAGTTATCTGCCTTACAGCCCTGATGTGTCAACGGCTGACATTCGACTTCATGACCTTCTTGTTTCCTAAAATTGAAAACCAGCACAAGGATATACAGTTGTCATCCAGAAGATGCGCTCACTGCGATCGAGAAGGCCGTTAAGATAAAATTCTTCATCTGTTCGTGACTGGAAGATATGCTTCGGTGATTGGTTCACACTCATGAAATTTTGTAGAGATGTTGTTTAAGAGTTCTTTGAAAATATTTAATAATACGAATATTTAATTAAAAGAACATTTTATTTTCTTTGCAAAACCTTCGGGGTGTCCTAGTAATTTTGAAGGTGAAATAAATTAATCATTTTGATTGCTTTGTCATTTTATATCAAAAGGTTGTCAATATTGAATATAATGGGTGTTGCCTGCTTTGAAACAAAAGCACTGTATTTTTACATTAAAAAGCTTACATATTGAAATAACAATAAATTTGGATCGATTAAAATATTTATGATTAATCCGTGTATTATTCAGAAATATCTTTTTATTTCTAATTTATGTTATAACTTAAGACCGGAATAGTTTCACTAGTACCTAGAATGTTTGTTGTATTATAAATTTTTGCATCCTCTCTGTGTCGCTTTTATATTAAGGAATTAACGAATGTTCCCTGTCTGGCTTATCATATTAATGAAAAATTTGTTTTTATGCAGAAATTCAATTAATTACACTGTCTTACATGTATATCTAACCTACCAATAATATCTACGAACTTTTTTTGGTTTCATTCAATTAAATAACGCATCTGCTATGTATTAGGTACAAAGCCGAAAGTAACGTATTCACTACGCTCGCTTTATCGGTATACAAACTTTTTAGCCATTCAGACCAAACTCTGTAATTGCAGTCATTAATTCAACCACTTATAGACTATATTGACGTATGCTGCTCCAACATCTCTGAAGCTAATTTAGATAAAGTGGATCGTCTTCTTAACAGCTGCATTCGCTTTATTATTAGTTTCAGTAAATTTTGATCGCATTTCTCAGTACCGTTCTAAGCTTAAAGCTTAAATGGATACTTAGACAGTGGAAAGAAGATAGTTTAGAACTCTATGTCAGTTATATTCCATCCTATATGATTCAACCTCTCCTCGATAATCTAAACTTCAACTCCTGGGGTCATCTCACGAGTTGCAACTCCGGTCAGCTTCTAACCTTAGTTTATTTACCTTCATACCATACTGGTTATCTATCTCTTTCACAGCACAGGATATAAAACTCTGGAAGGGCCTCTATGATTTGCTTTAACGTGCCCTATAATTAGAATAATTGACAGTTATTTAAAATACAATCTGTAGGTATTTACACCAGAAAAAAAAATAATTATCTTTTTTTTTAAATTTAAACTGCGTAGTGATATTTGTGTTTTGATTTTTTCATATTTACATTTTCGTCATATCTTAGCTTTGTATACGTACCTAATAGTGATGTAACGAATATTCGCATTCGCATTCGCGAATATTCGCATATTTTCACACGTTCGCATCCGCATTCGCATTCGCAAAATTTTTGCCAATGTTTAGCGACTATGAATATCAAAAAAAATCACTTTGAGTATGATAGTAGGTTCATTCATGTTTACATAAAAAACATTCATTTCTTTTGTTTTTTAATACAAGAAAAAGTAACTTAACCTCGTAATCACATTCTCAGTCCTTATTATATCATTCGTATTTTTTATTTATTTTCTTTACTTTGTGCAATGAAGGTTAAGATTTAAATTTTCTTTTATGAGACAAAAAAATATAAAATACAACGTTTACAAACAAAAACAAATTCCTCTATGAAATTCGAACAAAAACGGAATATTCGCATTAGCGAATGTCTAGTACGTATATATATATAATACACGTATATATATTTATTTATTTGTTTTAAATGTTAATCTAATAGATATTTTGTATTTTATGTATGTATCGAATATTTAATCGTTTTGCTTAATATTATATATATATTTTATATTTTCTCTTTTGTAAAATAGGGGATTTTATATTTTTTTGAATGTATTTGTACAATAAACATTTAATAAATAAATCAAAAATATCTTAAAATACAGACGTTAACGGTGCGTGCGCCATCGCTAGTAGGTAACACACACACACACACACACGCACACACACACACACGCACACCCGCACGCAACATGTAAGTGTATTAATATGTATACTAATCGTATGTAGTAGTGTGCAAATCGTGATTTTGCCAGATATCAAGACCTACATGTCTTAATAATGAAGTCAACAAGCGTGGTTCGAAAGTTCTAGAGAAAGTCTATATTTTTTAAGATCGAACCGTTTTTTGCACATGCCTAGTTTGTCATGGGATAATTGACCCTGTGTAGCAGAGTATAGCTTAAATTTCAAACAACGTGCTAAATTATACAACTTTCTCTTTAATTTTATTAATGGATAATATGTTCCATAAATGTTTAATATATTCCGGAAATTACGTTGATTTGTAACTAACATAGAATGTGAACGTACAAACGTACAAACTTTGGCAATGAATCAAACCATAATTGTTAGTAGACAAATGGTTTAGATTAATAATTATAGACATCAAGAATTAAATCATTTGTTTGGAACATTGTGTGTTAATACATTTCGTAACTATTCATTACATTTGTGTGTCTAGTTGTCTAAGCAGAAGTCGATAAATTAAAACATGTCACAATTTTTTTATAATTTATTAGTTATGGATATCCAGTTATTAATCAGGCTATTTTTAGTGTTGCGTGTCAATCTATGTTGTAACTAGTTGTTACATTTTGTGTATCTAGTTCTATATATAGTTTGGCTAATATTACTAAGGTCAAATTCTTTTTATAAGTGATTGTAAGGTCTCATAAGGTTTTTTTTTCCATAGTAATTGTTTGGCCGTCTCATATCAGTATGTATGTAGGTTATAGACAGTTTTTATGAAAGCTATAAGTACTTGTTTGGAATTTAGCTACGTAACCTGGAATAGTTTTTTTTAACGTTAGAAATATATAATGAATAGATGTTCCTACTCATGGGAAGGAGGGAAATCCTATCGCGAAACCTTGACTGAACCGCCAGAAAGCGGATCTCCCGCAACGAGAGGCACCTTCTTATATTTAAAGGCTTGTTATAATGCTTTCCCTTCCCCCCCCATCCTTGATAAAAAGGGGGCCGAAGATCTCTCCTAGTCAGACCTAGCCTTTAGAACGGACGTCCGGAAAATAGAGTTGAATTTAAAGTGTCCCGGTAGCTACGTATAAGCCGCCTGGGATCACTCAGCTACCCGAAACGACCACCAGAACATCCAGGATCTGTAGGAAGGTACGAGCCCGCAACTAGCAGACATCTATGAAAGGAAAACCTTCGCGTACTCCACCCCTTGTTGTCCTAATCGGTCCTAAACCATCATGGCCGACGCCCTATTTACCAGGTATTAGTAGACGTCTAACGTGGCCTATATCTCTACCTATACCGGACAAATCTGATTGACACCGATAGCGGAGAGGCATACGAAATGATTCACGACGAGGATACCAACAACTTAACTATAAAACAATAGCCCACAACTCCACCTTTACACTATAGTATAAAATCTGTTTCCCCTGAGCAATGTCCCAAAAAGAGGTATGAACTACGGGTAATTACACTGAAAATTAGTTTAGTTTGGCTTTAGCTTAAAGAATTAATGAAATATCTTTCAACAATAACCCGATTAATATATTTACCTTTTATACTATTACTAACGTGTCTGGTAAATGGATGACTTGATATCTTATATTGATATAAGTTTAAAAAATCCTATTTATACCATTTTTTTCCGATGAATATTTTAATTAAACCTTTTCTTTGAAAAAATAATAACGGATATATGTATTAAGAATACACCATTAAATGTTTTAATGAAATTATTACATTGCGACTGAAATATTACGTTTCTTTTCACTTGTTCTCATTTAACGCTGTTGGGTTAAATGAGACAATAAATAGTGGAATTAAACAGTTAAAGGGAACACCCTTTAACTGTTTAAGATAAGAAGAAGGAAG
Organism: Dircenna loreta; assembly: GCA_963555665.1. Classification (NCBI taxonomy): domain Eukaryota; kingdom Metazoa; phylum Arthropoda; class Insecta; order Lepidoptera; family Nymphalidae; genus Dircenna; species Dircenna loreta. The sequence goes on along the minus strand of OY743097.1, from coordinate 693,508 downwards.
GATAATTGTACTCCTAGTACGAGGTTTGACGTTATGTAACTTCACAAAGAGTCACAAAATGAGTTCTTGGATGTGATTCGTTGTTATTTGCCTGTGATTGATAATAAACCAATCACAAGCAAGAACTCGTTTCGTGGCTGCTCGAAAACTATCAACGTTTCCTCGCGTCAAAACTCGTAGTAAGAGTACTGAATGGTTAAAATAAAAGAAATAAAACTCGGTGCATAACACTTATATTTGAACATAACGTGGTTTAGTAAAATAAACATTTTTAAATTATAATAACAAATATAACATAAACGGGGGTCAACGACCGCGTAACTGACACCGTTTAAATAATGATTTTAATGTAACTTAATATTTGAGATAATTGTATAAATAATAGCGGCCATTCACCCCCCTAATAAAGAAACGAGAGCTCCTTGCACAGCTGCACTCTATGTAATATTCTTAATTAATTAGGCCCAGCATTTAAATATATATTTTTAATTATTATTTCAGGTATGCGCTAGGCCGTTTGTAATGGCTCATTTCAGTTTCAGTAGGTAACGAGACATCCCACAGTGTATTAAGTTCAATTATATTTTTTTCAATCCGCAATACAAATGTAACTATTAAAGTTATAATTCCTCGGTATATATATAAATAATAAGTTATTAATATACTTGTCATTTATAAAAAAATAATTCTATCAATAAATTCACATCGCGGCATCGTACCTCAGTGCAGTAAAGAAATGTCTCTCAATATTTACACATAACGCTGTAATTCAAACCAACAATATCATTTGGTACAAAAATTATACCTACATTATATATAAAAACAAATTATAAAGCCAAATATATACAAATACCAAATTATGCTTAAATTATATTATGATTTTCATACATTATTAATATAAATATTGATAAATGATTTTACGCACCCACAGAGAATCTCCTAAAAGGGAGACCGAATAGTAAAGTTCATATAAAACTTTTAAACGAACCGAATGAAATATGAATCGTGTTACAACAGCAATATCTTATAATTGCATTTAATACAAATATAATCAGTTTCCGTACGTAATATCATACAGTAGGCACGTAATATAGTACAGTACGCACGCAATACAATTCAGTACGCACGTAATACAGTACAGTATATATGCAATATGGTACAGTACGCACGTAATACAGTACAGTATGTATGCAATATGGTACAGTGCGCACGTAATACAGTACAGTATGTATGCAATATGGTACAGTGCGCACGTAATACAGTACAGTATGTATGCAAAATGGTACAGTTCGCACGTAATACAGTACAGTACGTTCGTAATATCGTACAGTACAATGTAAATTATTAATCACAAATTAACACCCTACAGCCAAGGCACAAAGGTGGTATTACAATGACAATTTCTTACGCTGTATCTACAACTAACGCGCTACAGTACACTTACGTAGTTTACATATACATATAACTTCCAGCCGCTACGAATCGTTCAAACCAAATCTATTCTGAATGTCTATTATTTAATTGACCTATGTTTAGATGTTTAATAATTCGTATAGGAAGCTCATGTCATACTGGGTGTTCTAAATCAACAGCCGTAGCTAGAAACAATCTATTCAGAATCGTCAGATCTAAAGGTACATGTAAAATAAATATGGTACTTAGTATACAATAACTTTAACAGCTGCTCTCATGTGGATATTCGAGTCTTCCAGACGGATTTTTCACCTGAAAATATCAAATTTATGAATATTATTCAACAAATATGATTATTAGTTGTGAAGGCACCGACCTGTCCTGTGAGGCTCCCCGTTGATGTGGTGTCTCGGTACTATGTATTTTGATTCTTGGAACATCGAGAGCATCAAGTCCTCAGTGGTGGGATGGTATTCCACCCCATTGATGCTGGCAACTAGAGGTGAACTCTCGTAATTCCTGTTGGAGTCTCTGGAGGAGGGTGAAGTGCTCGACCTCGAGGGGTAATCCACCGATCTCGGCCGCCTCGTATCCACTGGGGTCATTTTGGGATTGACGTGAACGTCTTTGTGGATGTAAGGCTCGATGGTCATGCTCGATTCGTTTTCATAGTCGCTTAAATCCTCGTTCGTTACTTCATTGATTTCGACTATCAAAGGTCTTTGAAGTGCAGGAGACTGTATGACGGCGGCCTTGTGGGTCGTGACCTGCTTGGTGGGACTCTCCGCTTTGTTCGACAGGCTGGAAATACTTCTCGATGGAGTCAAGTTTGGTGATTCGAGTTTTAACGTTTCTTTAGACGTCTTAGTGATCTCGTCTGCTACATCTTCCTTAACTTCGGTAATTTCATTGAGATTCTCTCCCGCCGGCTTCACGTACCGCGGCATGCGCAGCGCCCAGTGCTCGCTCTCGTCAGTGGAACACGAATGAACCACGTTGGGCTTTTTCCGTCTATAGAAGAGCATGTAGGCAGAATTGTTCACTAGTTCAGAGTATATATTATCGTCGTCGACTTGAGTCACTTTCGAATCGTCAAATTTGTACCAGTGTCCGTCGTAGGGGTTCTTGCAGGCCGCGGTGTAGTGACCAGTCTCCAGATCGTCTCCATGGTGGTAGCAAATTGCGTATAGATCATAATTATTGTCTTGTGGTACGCTCGTCGGTTTGGAGAGTCTTCGTCGAGGCGATCGTGAATGGCTGGGAGACTCTACGTTGGATAAGTTCCGTCTTACGAGATGAGGCGTCATATCAAAGTCGTTGATAGGAAACTCTACCATAGTTGTTAGTTTTGTACTGGTCCGGCCTTTGGCTTGTCTGAAATTATTAACAGTTCAATATACATTTTGACAATTAAGAATAATTCAAGTACTGCAGTTTCGAAATTACTTACTGTCGAAATCTTTTCAGGTGTATTACTAAAACATCAGGGAGGGACCACAAACCGAGAGTCTTCACGACGGGCATGTACCTCTGGCACTGAGGGCATCTATAATATACATGTTAACTAATTTTATTGGTATCTAAACGTTAAAACAAACGAAAAAATGACAGAACTCTCATACACACATAGCACGCAAACACAGTTACGTAATATATTCACTTATACATCCGCACCTAATATATGTACACACAAGTGCACATGCGCATACGCATTATGAGCACACGTTCACTAACACACATAAACGCACACACAGGAAAGCAAAAACACTCAAAGTAGTACCAAAAAACGCAACAGGGCATGCACACCTAAGTACTTGAAGGCATGCATTCCACACGCACGTGCATCCGCACGCATACACTCTCACGCTCATGTGTACTCATGCTCGCACACACTCTCACGTACACGTACTCATGCACGCACACACTCTCACGTACACGTACTCATGCTCGCAAAGACTCTCACGTACACGTACTCATGCTCGCAAAGACTCTCACGTACACGTATTCATGCTCGCAAAGACTCTCACGTACACGTACTCATGCTCGCACACATTCTACGTACACGTTCTCATGCACGCACACACCCACACGTACATGAGTACGTGCTCGCACACACGGCCGAGCCCACCTCCAGGCGTCCTCCTGCGCGAGGTGCTCGGCGCGGGTGTAGTGCTGCAGGCAGGCGTGCAGCGTGAGCGGCCCCGCGCCCGCCGCAGACACGTGCACCTCGCAGGCCTCGATCGACTCGCGGATTATGCTGGAAACACACTTTATATACTACTCCGCTGGTATTTATTTATAAAAAGGGATTTCTTTGTGAACTAAGATACCTTAGAAGTTTGGAACTACTAATAGAATAAATAGGATTACAAATGTATGCTGTTTGACAGCCACATGTTTTGTCCATTGTAGGGGCTGGACCTAGACATCCAATAGTGTTTTTTTTTTATCTGTATTGAAAGTTTTAGTTTTTCAGCTTTACAAAATCATAGTTTTAATTAGTTTAAACAGAATGAGTACCTATCCCTGTGAGCGGGGTCCCATAACAATTCCAGCCGAAGGTGAGGATATTTGTCGTGTGCACAGAGCGCTTGCTCTACATCTAAAGCAAACAGTGGATGAGGTAACTGAAATAAAAACAAATGGCTCATTCTTTGTCTTTAAAAAATGAATGATGTATAGTTATATTATAAAGAATAAGATAGATACTTCAGGCTGCAGATACGCAGAGTCTCGAGGTCTGTGCGCTTCAGCAATCCGGGCTTTAAATATGTCTGTGCCCTGAGCGTTCTCCAGCACATTCTCCGCAATAACTTGGCACATCTCCTTTAACATGAGTTTTTGAAGGTCTTCATATGATATCTCCCGAGGTACTTGCATCGCGTACGGGGAACCTGAAAAGTCACTCTTGTTAACTGGTACAGTGAAATAATTCATATGTTCGTAATTATACAATTGTTGATGTTTTATCATACATTACGTTTTGTGTACACATTTTTATTTTTAACACGCTTTTATTAGCTTGGGTTGTATGTATGTATGTATGTATGTATGTATGTAACGGAATCTTTAAGCTCAATTTTCTCCTGGTTCCAGCGAGTCGATTGAATTCAAACTTTGCACACGTATCAAGGACCGATGACAATGCAATAATTTGATAAAAGTTTCCCATTATCCTTATTAGGACCACCAGGATTATTTTAGCTGTATTTACTCTTATAAATTCCCGTTTTTCGCGAATAACTCGGCGAGGGATGAAGCTAACGAGACGTTCGAGGTGTCAAAATGTGCGTCTCGTTAATATCTATCTGACGACATAGAATTAAATTTGAAAAATTTGAAAATGGAAATTTTCCGGAAGGAAAATTGAAATTTTGCTGTTTAAACTATAGTATCACCCTAAGGGATGAACCGATAGGGGATAATATAGGTGTCAAAAAGTTTGTATTGATATAATCTAAAAGATAGTAATAAAAGAAATTTTGAAAAATGAAAACTGAAGAAGTTTTCCTAAGAAAAACTCAAGAATTTAAAGAAAAACCCTTAGATTTTCCTCAAGGGATGATCCGATAGGGACGCAAGGGGTGTCAAAAGATGCGCCTTGAATAGTTCTGGATAATATCCGAAGAAAGAAAATCTGTAAGTTATACTACAAAAAAGTTACGAAATAAAAACACGAAATTCTTTAAATAAAATAAAACAAAATGGCGTCAGATAAATTAATACGCTTCCAGAGCGAGTCTCCTATAGTCAGGGAAGATGTAGTGCCGCTAATGGGATAATAATACAAGAAAAATAATAGTTTAAAAAACTAAAATAACACGCTTTTATTGCTAATCGAACTAAAAACTAGAAAATAATTTTTAATGACAAAGAATCTAATATTACAGTAGTAGAAGATCGAACAATTAATCATAGTGAATCGCCTCAATATAAAATTATAATAAATTTAAGTTATTAACAGAATAATTCAATTCAGAGTAAAAAGCGTGGGGTGCTTAATATTTCAAATATTACAATCATTTTATTGGCAACTATCTATGAGAGGATAGTTATGAATCACAGTAAAATGCACCCCACGCTTTTTACTCTGAATTGAATTATTCTGTTAATAACTTAAATTTATTATAATTTTATATTGAGGCGATTCACTATGATTAATTGTTCGATCTTCTACTACTGTAATATTAGATTCTTTGTCATTAAAAATTATTTTCTAGTTTTTAGTTCGATTAGCATTAAAAGCGTGTTATTAATCGACCTACTTACACAATTTAAAATGTACAGTCAACCCCAAAAGAAATTTAACAAATCAAAAACGCTCGTTTGTTTGTTTTTTCCATGTATATAATGGTAATCCTCACCGAACCGCTCCCCGTCCATGAGGCTGACCCACAGCAGCAGCAGGTAGGGCGCGGGCGGCGCCTGCAGCAGCGGCGGCGCCTCCACGCAGTACAGCGCCCCCGCGTCCAGGCCGGCCGCCTCCCAGCCGGCGCGCGCGCTGCTCCAGCCTGCACGCACACTCCGCTGTACCAACTCTCACACTCAAGGTCATTGCTCGTTATACAAATACAAACACACCAACCAGTTTCATTTATCTCGGCCAGTATGATGTTATCTCGCTCTATGCCCGTATCATTGTGTAGAGAAGTTCGAAGGTCATCCATTGTTGAATTGGGCGGCAGCTCGGCCCCTATACGCACTTGGCGAGGTTGCTGATTTACATATACAACCTGACGGCAAATCATTATTAGCACATTTTCCTTGGAAACCATGAAAGAGTACACAATTTTAAAAGATTTATCTAGATAATTTTCTTTGAAAATGATATGGCAAATATTAACTATAGAACTTAAAAAAGTTAAGGTAGCCGGGCTGTGCACAAAATACTGAGCGAGTTGGGTCGGTGAGCATCCTTTGAAATCCTTATAATCATAAAACTTATTAATTTTAAGAAATATACTAAGTTTTTCAATATATTTGACTGTTCTCCAGTAAAGAATCTTTTAATCTGCACCGCCCTATGTTGTTTGTTAAGACACCATCGCAGCACCAAAAATTGGTTGAATAAATCTATTACAAATCAAATTACAAAAGTTTTTATGCCTCGTTATAAAGACATTGCTTTCTCTCGCTCAGTCTAATTGTATGGTTAGAAATACAAAAGAATAATATAATAATAATTAAACAAAGCTTACGTTAACTGGTAGAGGCGATGGTTGTGCAGTTGCTGGTCGGGTTGGTAGTTGCACACTCACACAGTGAAATGGATCAAATGTACAGGAAGTACGCTCACACTTAGCACATGTAAGTGCTGACCTACAAACAAAAAATATTTTAAAATCAAATTTTTAATACATAATTTGACTAGAAAGTAAAAATAAAAAATGTTAAGAAAAGAAAACTGACACTGTTTAAATGTAATATTAAAGTATTAACATATATATATGAGATATTTATATGTAATTTATAAATTAATAGATAGAATAACCTGTACTGAGCTTGAAATACTGCTTGCACAAAGGAACTATTCCTTCTGGCGTGGTTTGCTAATGTCTCTGCTGCAACAACTTCATCAGATTTGCCGACTGTATTCTGTAATATAATAACTCTTGAGAATTATATTAAATAAAGCCAGAGAGAATCCTAATAGAAATCACCTCCATGTAAATAAAGACAATTATACATAAAATGCTAGGTTCAATAAGGCAGTTAGCAACATGGTAGGTCAATTGAGAGGGGAAGCTGTGGGATATGGTACCATCGTATCCCACAGTACTGGTTTTGTTAATGAATTATTAATTTTAATTTATAATATGACATTTTATCAAACATCCAAATATACATATATTAAAAAACCCTCCAAAAAAATACCAATTACAATGTGACAACATCACAGAAGTTACAAGTCCTGATCATCCTCAGGTGTTTAATTCATTTTAAAGAAAAAACTTACAACATTGCTTATATATTTATGGATAAAATACTAAAATATTCTTTCATGTACACACTGACAGTTTATGCCTTATAATGTGTATGAAAACTTACTTTGATTGTTTTATATTTCTTCTTAGTAGCAGTATTCAAATCCTCATGAACTTTATCAAGAAGCCAAAACAGAAATTCCTGAGCATCATGCTGGCTATTCCCTCGGTACTGAGTACCGTGCCTTTCTACCGCCCCCTGCAATGCAATGTTTTGTTATCATTTATGTAATAGTACTGTGTCATATGTTACATCATGCAAAAAATATAGTATGTAATATTTTATTGCATCATGAAACAAGTGGAATTTTTCATAATTATTAATTAGATACAGTTCTATATTGACTATAAACATGAATACATGTTTAATGAATAGCTTTGGGATCATAAAAAAAAATATATATTATAAGCAACTTATTTATTTTCAAATACGACATTTGTTTATAGCCTAATTTTGAGCCTTTGGCTTAATAAAAACAATATTCAATTTGTAAATGAATTGGTACATAAAGCTATGTTAAGATAACATTAAGGAACACATACCTTAAAAGACATGCTCATGTCGGGGACATACCGGCAAGACCACAGTGCTTTTAGTAACCCTGCCAGTTGTTCTGTAACCTCACCGCGGGTACCATATTTTTTTGAATTAATTTTATTCCTTTTTTGTAGATCAATCTGTAACATTAAATACAAGAAAAGTTTTAAATAGAAAATATTTAAATACAAATTGGTGCTTTAAATATGAAGTTTATAAATATTATGTAATACTATTATATAAAGTATAATAAACAAACTTTTCAAAATGAGAGTAAAGTACTAGTATAATAAAAAATATACTATCATAATATATTACACTGTTAAAATTATTTAATAATAATAACAACTTACCTTATAATGTTCTAACACAAAATATTCAGCAATAACATCAGTATGGGAAAGGCATTGGAGTACTGCATTCATATAGCAGGTATTGCCATGGTTCTTGATACCAGTGGTTGCAGGAACAGCTCCCGGTGGCCAAGGCGGTTCTCCACTACATGGTACTCGCTCACTTGAAACTGGTTGAGATTTAACCTGAAAAATAATTCATACAATCTAAATCTAAACACATAATTTGTATTTATTAAATGTCGCGCCAAAACTTACGCCTGATACATTTACAGTACTCATATGTTGGGCGATTTTATTCAAGAATATCTTCCATGAAGGCCTTCTAAACAATTTCCTTTCCAAGCCACCCTCATCTTTTTGGGTTACATTTATAACTGAGTGCGCACTAGTTGGTTTATTTTCACTTTCAGTGACCTTGTTTTTACTCGAGCTGGCCTTCGATGTCCCAAAGGGATTACGAGGTAACGTAAAAGTACGTTTTAATCGGGATCCTTCTACCTGTTTTGATGCCATATTTGCTTCCGCAACTTCGTTTATAAGTTCACTCTCCGAACATGATTTTAAAACCGATGATAAATTACTAGCTGACATAATAAAGTAGAAATTAAAACTATCTTAGAACTAAAAAATTCTGAAATCTAGGGAAAACCAATTGGAAAACATTGATATGCCACTGACATATACACCATCAGCCATATTGTTATCTATGATTTAAGAGTCTATTACTTTTAAATTGTATTAGCTTCGTGTATTTTTGGTATATATATATATAAAAATCTTAAAATAATATATAGTTATTTTATTGGTAAAAGAAAATTGTAAATAAAGATTTATTAAAGATATGTTTTATTGATATTGTAAATACTTCGGAAGTTAATTCTTTATAGACAACTCCAAGAAAAATAGTTAAATTATTTAAAAAGTACAAAGTAGTTGTATGACTGTTTGCCAAATATTCAGAATATTACACTGAAATATTTTTCTTTTATAAAAAAAGACTTATGAAATTTATTTAGACTGTATCTCAAATCATAAATGACAGCGTATCTACTGTCTTGACATTGACATATTATAATAATTTAGTAATTAAACGCTGACCATTGGCTCGTTACTTATCTATTATAATTTATGATCAAAAAATTATTTGAATTGATTGTAGCCTTAATTTATTGCTGAAACTGAAAAACCTTGTATATGTGTAGTGAAATTGTGAAATGATCTGGTAAACTATTTATACTTTATACCTATTTCAATAAATGAAAGATTTTAGGTAAATCCACTACGAAATAAATAGTGCGATATTTATATAACTTACCGCCTAAATATACAACGAGCTCTAGTCTCTGAAAATAAAGGAAACCGTGTAACTAATGTGTTTAAAAATATAACGCGTAGATAGTTTCGTGTTAATTTAATTTCCTTAATACTCGATTGTAAAATATTAATTTAATAAATGAATTTTTAGCAGATAACGAAAATGTCGTCGTATGATAAATTAAAACTTCTCATATGGAAAAATTTTCTTTTACAAAGAAGGCACAAGTACCAAACGCTTTTTGAAATAGCATCTCCTGTGATATTTTCTTTATTTTTAATATTAATACGATGTCTCGTCGATCCGCAATCAAAGCCAGCGGTATCTTACCAACCTTTTATTCCTACCTACTTCAACATAAGTGGAAGACAGCTGTGAGTACTTAAACATATAAAAATGTAATCAATAAAACATTATTATACATAAAAATATAAATGTTTATTAATAAATGTTTATATATTTGATGCAGTGGAAATCTCACATCTGCAAAAAATGAGGGAACATTAGCATTCTCTCCTGAAAATCCTCTCACAAGGAAAGTGACCAAAGATGCCATGGCCAAGGTAGCCCTTGATAATCTCAACGGGTTTATAGCTCTTCTATTTGATCCTAATGTTTTACCGGAGCCAAAAGGATTTAATGATTCGGTTGCGCTGCACAATGCCCTCTCTAAATCAAATGCTATGAATAATATCCTTGTTGGCATTCAGTTTGATGACAGTATGGCTAGTGAGTAACTTAGTATTTATTTAATATTATTATCTCTCAGCTTATTCAATGTTATAATTTTCAGTACATTGTTAAAATTTGACATTCAAATTCATTGCTAATCTAGATGCAACCGAATGGCCGGAAGACATAAAGGTGACGTTGAGGTTCCCAGCAGTAATGAGAACCCCAATGCTTGACCATCCAGTGAGAATAAGTTGGAGAACTAATTTATTGTTCCCACTCTTCCCTCAGCCTGGTCCGAGAAACCCCACAGACATGTACGGGGGAAAAACACCTGGTAAAATGATGAATCTATTTTAATTGAAACTTATATAGAATACAAATAAGAATATATTTAATTATTTTAGGGTATTCCCCGGAGATGTTCCTAGCTGTCCAGCACGCCGTGTCACAGGAGATCATAAAACAGAAGACGGGCAAGGCTGTTGACACCAAAGTGTACCTTCAACGTCTACCTCAGCTCTCATACAGACAGGATGACTTATTAGTTGCCATGGAGAGGTTCATTTCTATGATTATCATGATGTGCTTCGCCTACACGTTTGTGAATACAGTCAGGGTTGTCACCGCTGAAAAGGAAATGCAGTTAAAGGTGAGCTACCGATAATTACAGACAGATATTAAAGGTGTGATATCGATTTTTAAGACGAAATTATTTAATATAAATATATATTTCATTCGAGTTACGTATTTTATATCGATGACTTATAATTTTGTGAATTATCGTAAAGAATTAAGTGGTTTTTTTACGTGTTTAGTTACATAAGCTTACAATTTTTAATATAAATAGATATTATATTTTATTCAACCTTATCCTAAAAAATTACGTCTTCTTACTTAACCTGCAAAATATTTAATGTAAAAAATATCCTATTTAGCTCGAACAATTTTTTATAATTTCGTATAAAAAAAAATACATGTTTAATTAATTACGTAATCGTGAGATTTTGTTCCCATTTTTTAACGTATTTAATTTCGTTACTCTACTATTTTAATACTAAAAATATGTTACATTTCTTTCGAGCGTATTTTATGTCTCGAGTAAGCACTATCGTAAAAAATTACGTCTTACGTCTTTTATTATTCTTAGGTAATGGTAAAAAAAATAAGTTTTTACAATCTTTTACGTGTTCAATTCGCTCCTCTACATTAAATATATTTTAATTTAAAAACATACATATATATATATATATATATATATATATATATATATATATAATATTCTCCTCTCTTAAATCTTATCGTGAAGGATTACGTTTTCAACTTTTTTACGTATATCATTACGCAAGTCAACTTATGTTTCTGAATCAGTATTAATGGTGTTGAGTATTTATAGATATGTGTATTAAAAAACAGTTCAATTTTTTTTCATTCATCTTAAAGAAGTAATCATAAATAATGTATCTTAGTAATCGTAAATATAAGTGTAAAGTCATGATTGTTTCTCAGAAGCTTAGGTCACTGGTGTCTGCTATTATTGTTATAAATACAAGGAAAATGGGATTTGATAGTTCAGGAGTATTAAAACATGTTCTTATTCTGTATGTACATACATATATTTATAAGACAACACGATGTAGTTTTACTCGTACATATATATATATATATATATATATTTTAATTTTTGTGACAAACGGTATGATAACATCAAATAAAGAAAATGAAATATTCGAATAACACTTAACCATAAAAAGTTTACATAATAATATTCAGATATTTACACGTTGTAATCTAGCCTTAAACAAATTATGTACTATGAACACTAGACAAGTGATAAATATACATACCTTATGTTTTTTTTTGTTATTACATGCATACAATACGTAAACAACACTCGGAAACCTATAAAAAACAAGTAATATATTTATATTATCACATAGACCTGCGTGATAGAACATTATCAATCAGCTGAAACAATATAATAAATACTAAATGGTTACTAAGCATATAACGTGGACATCGACAAGCACAATAGAATACGACCATTGCGTCATTCAGTTGGAGATAGTAAAAAAAAAACACTAATACTGTTATACGAATTACGTCAGTCTAAAAAACAAAAGTGCTAGAACTTTATGGTCTCATTTCATTATACGATCTGGGCCACTCTATCTCAACTGGCTTAAATAGCATAGCATAGTGAAATAGCTGTTAGTGAGCTAGTGCTTCTCTGATTGGTGGAGACCTTTTAGCTCTTCTTTAAGGTTCTTAAGGGTTTAAATCGTATAATGAAATGCGGCCATTATTCTTTTAAGGTAATGTCAAACACGCAACACTATAATGAGTCATTGACCCCAATGTACAAATATAAATAAATCTTGAACATGTTTGGTTTTCCCTTAGAAAGGACGCATGTTATTATGAATAACGTTTTTATTTGTTACATACTATTTTATTTGTTCCCTATTTATTAGTAGTGTAGTGTAAAATAATATGAGAACGTTATATTTCTATCCTTTTCTACTGTCAAAGTCATTTTTTTATTTCAAATAGTCATACATTTCACTTATACGTCAGACTTTACTTGGACAGTTCCATAGATTAAATCTATGAAGAAGAACAAGAAACTCCACGGATAAATACTCTTTTGACCTATTTAATAATAGAGTATTGACTTTCATTATCTTGACAACCAGCATGAGTCAAGCTACTAAACAGCTCCGGTATTTTTCCATAATTTAATTCACACCGGAAACAATAGAGGTAGAAGCATGACCCATAAAGTAATTAAATAGCAAACGCTATAATATATTGTTTGTAAATTGTCTATATACCTATACGGGTTTTCATAACGCTCGGGAGCTAATATCTAGGTCAGGGCTGGCTGTACTAGACCAATGGGCGACCACTCCTGGCGCCAGGTCTGACGGGAGGCCATGGTACTAGAAACGTAAAACGACTTTATATATGTATATGTATAAAAAGCCTCAATTTCAATAAACATATATATATATTATTCCTAGAGAATGTAAAAAAATAAGATCAGTATTTGAATACAGATCATTTAAGTTTTATACCATTTATTATATTATTTATATAAATATTTATAAGAATTTTAAATTATTATAAACTATGTTAACTGCTTTATAATAAAACAATAAAAACGAAGTTTTATTTTTAAGATAAAAATAATATTTATAGTGTGTAATATTTTTTTAATAAAATAAATTGTTTTAAAAGTTCGTTATTATATAAAAATAGCAGCTACCTGCGCTTCTACTACATATTAACTTTTACATTTCTACATTTCTTACTCCGCGTATATTTCTAAGAAGGGCAGTTAAGTTTTACTTCACGTAGTAATAAAATAATTGAATGATATGTAAAATATATAAAGATTAAAATATATGACGTCGTTGTCCTGAAAAATCCTCGCGTCTATTGATAATTTAGCTTCAACCTTTTCATTCTTTATTTGGATGTTTATATAGTTTATTTGTTCATATATACTCGATGTTCAATGGAAACTTTACTGATTTCCGTGTTTCGTGTTCGTTGTATGAGTGTTATTTAATTGTTTGTTTCCCTTTCAAATTAATAAATCAATCATTAAAATCGACGTTCAGACTAGGGTTGGTTTAAATGAAATATAGTATATTTACTTCTGACGAAAATAAATACTATTTCGGTCATATTTTTTAGTGTTTCTCACATTACTAACTATGAGGGGCTCATTGCTTATGGTCACATTACATTATACGATTTAGCCACACTATTTGACTTTGAAAATGTGTAGCAAGGTTTTTAAAAGGAGTCTCCACCAATCAGAGAGAAGCCTGCTACTCATTTTCATTGTCATTATCGTACAATATGTAAAGAAGCGACGGAAAATCTGAAATGTTTTTAAATTATAAAATTGGATTTCATGGAATTAAATTTACAGAACCAATCACACGTTACAGTTTCGCGACGGCTCCCAAGCTATGAACGTTTCGTAGTATCAAAACTCGTTCTATGAGGTGTGCGGTATAATACTGTTTGTAAGCACAGTTGGTAGCCCTGGTACTAATGACTGCAGCGGTTAAATCCACGTGCGGATGACAACTCACTTACTAATTAGTCATTCATCTTCACGATACCTAGCTTAAGAACGTTTACCGTTCGGTGCTCTTTCATTTAGGTATTTCGTTACAATATTCACAAACACACGTGCACACAGACACACACGTGCTTGTCAATGTATGCGTAGAATAATTGCAGTCTACTTGCTATAGTCCAACAAACGACCTTTGATACTTTAGAGATATGACTAATTTATATATATATACATAATTAATTGGCTCATGATTGACTATTTTTTTTTATATTAAAAAATTAAAATACAATACTAGCATCGAGTTAGTACCTATCGAAGTTTAAGTTGAATGTTATACATTTTTAAATATATCCTTTATATAATACTAAAAGGTTTATTAAAAGCTTTTAACTACGTATTTTGAATTATTAATATTTTTTTTCGTTCTACTAGATTTCTATTTTAGTTTGTTTAGTTCGGAGCTAGCTGGCTGATATTAAAATAGAAATTAAAATATTTTTATATTTGAATAAATTACTTTTAAGATTTCCACCAACAAATAAACTTATTATGTACAGATATAGATTTCAAGTACTTTTATATATTTTTAAGATATATTTTAAAGAGTACGTTATCATAGATAAACCTATGCAATAAATATATAAACAAATAAGTAATTAAAAGATATATTGAAGAGAAAAGCCGATTACAGGTTCCTTCCAATGTTCCTTGTTTTTTAGATTTTCATATTTTTAAAGAAAGAAGTATAGAAAAGTCTAAACCTGGTAGAAACTAAACTAAACCTAACTACCATAGAGAATTTCCTAATATTTTTTTTATTATTACTATAGTTTGGATGTCTCAACGATAATGTATTTGTCCTTGGTTCATTGTTTAACTACAATTCATTCAAATCTCAACCTTATTCCTCAGGAAACAATGGTGATAATGGGTCTCCCGTCGTGGCTGCACTGGCTGGCCTGGTTCATCAAACAGTTCTCTTTCCTATTAATATCTGTTATTTTCATGGTCATATTATTTAAGGTATGTACAAATTATTTTAAACTATTTGAAGCAATCATTTAATTTATTGTTGAAATTTACATTCGAATGAGACAAACATACCCATTTTTATGACAAAAATCCAAATTTCATCAAAATCCTCGCATGACTTTAAAATGACTTGACAGATTTTGATGCAACATTAGTTTTAAATTCGTATTATTATCATGTATTATTTTAAAGTGTCTGGTTAGATTTTGACGAAATATTGACAACTTTTATTTCGACCAAAATCTGTCCCTATATTAGGCTACATTGTCAGATCTAGATAAACATACTTCACTCCTATAACAAACAGGAATCCAAATTTTATCTTCAAAATCTTCGAATTACTTTGAAATGGCTGAACAGATTTTAATGAAACTTTAATGCAACTTTAATGCCATTGACAACTTTAATCATTAATTAAATGACCAAAATCTGTCCATATATAAGCTACATTGTCATACTAAAGAAACATACGTCAACAATATAACAAAAAAAAATCTGTCCATCTGTTCTGAAGCTGATACAAACAGACAAATATATATATATTTAATTGTAGATACCATTCAACGCCACAGCGGACGGCGAAGGGTACGCCGTACTCACGTTCACTCCGTGGTCCGTTTTATTCTTCTTCTTGATACTCTTCGTGATAGCCTCGCTGGCGTTTTGCTTTATGGTCAGCGTGTTCTTTACGAGAGGTCAGTGGTCATAGATTATTATTATTTTTTATTATATTTAAATTACAACGCAATAGTATTTCTTTCTGGCCTGTGATTTGGGTGTTTGACTGGTAAAATATATTTAGGTTGTTGATATGGATGAATTATTTTAAAAATATTGATACAAAAATAAGTTTATATTTTTAAATGTATCAATATTAATATATTAACATAATTATTTTAAGTCGTATAATGAGTTATTTTTGAAAATAATTAACGTAAATAGCCGTATAGTGAGGCATTACAAAAATAAGCATTACAGTAGATCAGTTGGTAGAGCGACGGGACGGTTTCCCAGATGTCGCACGTTCGAATCCCTTGCAATATGAATTAACTTTTCATTCTATATTTATTTCCATAAGCTTAACATGCCTATACATGTTTATAGACAAAAAATATATATTTTTATGTTTTTCAGCCAATACAGCTGCCTCTTTCATGGGGCTGGCCTGGTTTTCAACGTATTCAGCTTTCATGCTGACTCAGATGTTATATGAAGATATAAGTCTCACTACAAAGCTGCTGCTCAGTTTAATATCAAACACTGCCATCGGGTACGCGCTGCAAATGTTGGTCATATGTGAAGGAACATCCAGAGGTAATGTATTGTATATTTATATATATATATATATATGTATATATATATATATATATATATGTATATATATATATATAATATTTATTCTCTACCATCAATAGAATTAACAGGAGACGCTGATTGGCAAATAAATAAATAAAAGTTAATTAATAAACAAATATGTATACAATAAATATTAATACCTAAGAATAACTATAACAATTTATATGAATGTAATATATAAAATAAACGTAGAAAATGAACGTATATGCACGTATATGCAACGTTAGACAAAGTTACATATGTACGCTCAATTACATTAAAAACGGTCCAGTAGTTTCGGAGATAAGTCCGGACAAACATCGTAACACGACATTAATATACGTATATATAATTTAAAGTTTGTCCTTGACATTAAAGCACGTGTTGGAAACTTATTATACATCGTCAGTGAAAGTTTATTTGTTTTATCTCTTTGTAAGTTTATTGATATTATATATATTTAGATAAATAGCTTTTTACATTACGCAAATACACGAGAGATACATGTCATATGCTATAGTGACTGTTTATGTCTGTCGGTATTTTAAATAAATATAAATATATATATATGTATATATTTGAATGTTATCTCAGGAAGACTGTATATATATATAAGAATATTTCCTGTTCTATGTGATGATCTGTTGTGTAGTTAATTTGTAACAAACAAACATACTACCCTTATTTATACATTTTCATATTTAAGTATATGTATATATGTCACAATTACGTTTGTATGTACACACCTACGTACCTGCTTTGTTACACAAACATAATATTATATATGTATATAAAAATGCGAATAATTGGCGTGTGTCTATTTTGAGTACAGTTGACGGTTTGTTTGTAAAGTAGTATGTTTGTTGTTTAGAAAACATTTATCTCTTTAATGACTCGTTAAGTCACGAGTGTCCAGTGAAAGTGTTTTATCACACTTGAATGTTTATGCTGAAATATTTTGAAAGTTAACTGAAATTCAGTGTTTTATCTCCCAAGTGTGATTAATACGACTCTATTTCTTTTTTAATTTCTTTTGAAGAATTATATGGTTTTTTCATGATGTACTATGGTCAGCCATTTTATAGCCATTGTATTGATAGTTGGGGGGTGTGGAGGGGTTGCTAACTCTGTCATTTCTATAAGCATTGTTTAATGTATATCGTTATTTAGATATATCTTCTTTTTTCATTGTTTTTTTTTAAATATATTTTTGTGGTTAGGGAGAAGGAAGCGTGCAATCATCTCACAAGTAATTGATAATATCTTTTGTCAACACGGACATCGAACCTGTTATAACTCAAGGCATGTGAACGTGAAAACGTGGTATGTGAGAAATATCCTATAACCGGGTACCCGCCTACATTGGTATCTAATTAAAAATTAAACACCTATTTATAAAAACAAACAAAACAGCAACTAAAATACCCCACATTACTATGAATATATACTCTATTGTATCTAAGTTTAGACCACTACTATGAATAGTGTATTTATGAATTTGACATTACCTATATATTACTTATATATATATATATATATTCTTTTTCAAATTTAGACCACTACTATGAATAGATACTCCATAGATTTAAAATTAGACCTCTACTATAAATAGTGTATTTAAGCATTTGACATTACTATGAATATATACTTTTTCTATTTTAAATTTAGACCACTCCTATGAATAGTGCATGTTATGTCGAATTGGAATTTGTCCCAAGCCATTAATTGGCATTAATAGAGACTGAGTTCGTATCGTTATCGTAAAACAAACAGACGGACTAGTAGTTAGTTTAATATACATTTGATTCAACCGCTTAGGTACTCAAGGTTACTTAAAAAAACTACATTGGTATGCTGCCGTTCTATTTTAGTTCTTACCGTTCTTAAAATAGAGTATCTATTCATATTGCTTTTGTTTTTTTTGTGCCTGTCACGATTAATTATATTTTGTTAGACGCATTGTATATTAAATAATATTTTTTAGCAAAGCTATAAAGATCCGTTTCTAGAATAATCTTTTATTATCTTAATTATTATTTTAAGACTTCATTTTTACTATTTACGAATCATATTATATACGAAGATTTAACTAAAAGATTCAAAATGATTAACAGATTACCGTCGCTAGGGAACAACGCTTTTTAGGTAACTCTGATTTAGAACTTTATAATAAAGACGATACAACAAATAAACTAAACTAACTCTCTCTCTCTCTCTCTTTCTCTCTTTAGTATCAATATCAGCCCTCTCAAACCACTAATCCAACTCCCTAGTTGGATTACGTAAGATTTTTTTTAAGAAAAATAGTATTTTTTTCTAACATTGGTAAAAGTATAGTATGTATCATAATTTACATAAAATATATATATTATGTATCAAATGTAGGTTACAATAATTCTCATACAATATCAGCCTTTTAATCAACTCTTTCATTCAGTTGATTACATACTAGCGACATCATGAGACGTCAATCAACGATACCTACCAATTAGATGATGACTTCTTGGAAAATATACATATATAATAAATTATATGTTTTAAATGTTTCAGTTTTTGTTAAGTTTAATAGTTTAAAGCTTTATTTTGATTTGAATTTTCGGTTATGTACCCATTGTAATTGTTTTTTGTCTGTATGTTATTTCGTTTGACTTGTAGAGAATGCTTTAGTATTAAGGACGCGTTTATGAAACAGAGAGGTCGCAAATCACATCACTACATTGACGAAGCTTGACTACGCACTCATAAAAAAAATGAAATAATATATATTTTTTAAAGATATTTTGTAAAGTATTGATAATTTTGTTCCTCACAGGATTGTAGTTGAATATGTTTTCTCACCCAAGGTATTTTTCCATTCTGAAATGTATGGCAATTAATACAAGAAAATGCACTGAAACTGCGCCTGACATCGTGGAATATGTGTTAAGAAGGGATGGAAAATAGTTTTATTAATATTAAAAGCTATAATATTTGATATATTTTTATAAGGAAATAAAAATAAAAAAATACTTTATCCGCTGTTAATATAGGTTTTAGTACGTTAAGTTTGATTTTGTAGCAATATGTATCTAATTGATGTTTTTAAACGCTCAGTAAACGCGTCCTAAAGTCCGTCAATTAACTACATATTATTTTACAATAAAGTCTTAATAAATAATAAATAAATATTATATATTATCGGCCCGTATTCTGTCGATCTCGTCAACTGTCACACGTCTGACAATTATGACAGAAGCTATAAATTAGAAAAGTTAATATGGCCGTAAATGTTTTTTAAAATGTCTTTGAGTCTATATTTTCTTCATGA
Source organism: Dircenna loreta (assembly GCA_963555665.1). NCBI lineage: Eukaryota > Metazoa > Arthropoda > Insecta > Lepidoptera > Nymphalidae > Dircenna > Dircenna loreta. The sequence goes on along the minus strand of OY743097.1, from coordinate 673,460 downwards.
GAACCTTCTGGAAATAACAAATACGAAAGAATAAGTGAAATTAGTTGAGTCGTTCACGTGATAAAGATAAAGAGAGATTAATTTTACATATATATATATATATATACATATATATATATATATATATATATATATATATATGTATATAGAAAAAGCAGTCTGATTGTATTTTTTGAAAAATAATATGTTTTAGGGTTACAATGGGACGAGTTCTTCACGCCAGTGTCGTACCACGATCAGTTCCAGCCGGGTCACGTGGCGCTCATGCTGGTGCTGGACTCCATACTGTACATGCTGGTGGCTATGTACGTGGAGAAGACCAGACCTGGTCTCTATGGAGTGCCTCTGCCCTGGTACTTTCCATTCACCAAAAGCTTCTGGAAGCCCAACAAAACTAAAGTTGCAGGTAAATTAGAAATAATTAAAAATATTCAGACATTTCCACACAAAGCAATCTAGGCCTTAACTATACAGCTTGTGCTATGAGTACAGACAACTAACAAACATACATAAACTGATATATATAAATATACATATTACATACAACATCCAGATCCTAGAAAAATGAAAGATTTTATTACAAAAAAATTTCTAGCAGGACTGGATCCTACAACCTTAGGGTAAAAGTTAATGGCACGACCGACGTGCCAATAAATCAACCAATATTATTATTATTATTAAAAATAAAATTTTAACAATATTTGTAATAAAAAAGATAATTATCATTTAATATATTTTTATTACAATTATTAATATTTTTATACATTTTTAATTATTCTCCAATGTCACGTTAATATTATTGATTATTTCGACGTCTTATTGACTCATGACATTTATATGTCATGGCCACTTTTAAGGTACAAGCTACACTAATAGCGATAACAGCTTAGCTTAGCTTTCTAGCATTTCATTATTCAATTTATTAAGTGCTAGGTCAAGTAGCGCAAAATATCGCATTGTGTAATGGTTGTTAGTGAGCTGGTGCTCTCATCTGATTGGTCGAGACTCACCATTTTATGGGGTAAAATATTGTTATATAGATTTAACAATGAAATGTGCACTGTACGTTATGTTCCATCCTTTCATATGTACAAGTCACACTTAAAGCTTTTGTAGCTTATCATATCCTAAATAGCTTAGCTTTTAGTGTGACTTCAGACTAAGTTTTATATTAATACATTTTACAACGCAAATTCATTATATACGAGTATCATAAATTAACTTTTTGTCCTGAAATAACAATTTTGACATATAAATATATTGAGGACTGAAGGACATTCCAAAATTATAAATAATGTGATATTTCCACACAAAGCAATATAGCCCCAAACTAAGTACAATCAATATTAAGCCACTGATAAATATATACTTATAAAGAATATATTTTTAGGCCGGGATCGAACCCACGACCTCAGGCACAATATCGTCTAAGAGCTGGCTATGTTTTCTAGAAAGAATTTTAAGATAGCTGATTCCTTCATACATTATGCTCTATGGCCCTGGCTCTGGCTATTAACTAAACAACCGAATTAATGTCTGGCAAATTAATTTTGCACTTATTTATGTATAAATAAAATAATATTTAAATGACAGACATACTAAAATAATTTATTTATTTTATTTTTTTCTTATAAAAAATAGCATCTGGCGCCGAATTACTACCACAAAAAATGTCTGGCAACTATAAATTCATAAATGTAATAATATTTAAAAAGGTATGAAAAAATAAATTACCTTCTTAAAATAATTTAAAATTCCATATTTTGAGCTGTATAGATGAGTTGCTGATTAATGAACGCAACCTCTACCAGTAGCCAGTGAGCTGGTTCGACGTTTGAGGGAGCATAGAGAACAATGTATGAAAGAATCAGCTATCTTCAAATTCTTTCTCGAAAACATCGCTAGCTCTTGTACTAATAGACGTACGACAATAGATCCAATCAGTCGTCAGAGATTTGTCTTCTTCCATAACTGTCATTTGAATTGTTATTTTAAATATGGTGCTAACGTCCAATATTAATCATCGAACATTTAAATATTAGAAGTTCGTCATTTGAAAGTTATTTTTAAATGCTACACTTTTCATCCTTTTTATTTTTCCTTAAAAATCCAGTTTCCAATTAAAAAGCTTATAACGAATCGATATATAATCGAAGTATCAATTGGTGACGTCATATTTATTTAGTGACGTCATCCGTTTTAACCTGTTTTCTGTATACAAATTGATTTTCACACACACCTTGATCGGTATAAACCTTTCTTTGCGTCAGCATTCCTCATACCTAGGTCATTCCTAGGTCATATCTAGGTCGTACTCAAACATTTGTATAAAAAATGTACCCTACCTTTTATATCTTTGATTTTAATTCAGTATTCTCTCCTATTAGTCTTTCCTATTTATTTATATGTTTTGGCAAACATCCTGTAGAGGCAAGCATAATGCCACGAGCATTGTCTTCCAGCCCTCAAATAAAAAGAGAAAACACACAGACACACGTGTGTGTGTGTGTTTTCATTATTTTGTTTATAATACATATATGTATATATATGTATATATATGTGTGTGTTGTGTGTGAAAGAAGAAAAAACTAGCCTAATTACTAACATTTATGATTTAAGAATTATCGTTCGCAATGGAAGGAAATAATATTATATATGGACTTTCGTATACAGGGAGATAATATATTTTATTTCATTTACTTACAACCTTATCATTAAATTTGCACCCTACGCTGAACTGTTTCCAATAGGTCACAGGTTCGAATCCTGTCCCTGTCGATTATACTTTTTAATTCTATTTTTTTTTCAGCATTATCAAATAAAGATGGCGTCGACCAGGAATATAAGAACGCTCTACTGAAAGTAGTTCACGATGAGGAACCGAAGGGAGTGCCGATGGGCATCAATATTGAAGTGAGTATGATTTTATTTATATTATAATACTAATGATAATATATAGCGTTTCCATACAACATATCCCCAAAATTAGCAAATATTGTAATTTGTACCATGGGTACTAGACCATCCCACTAAAAAACCAACAATTACCCTCAACGCCTTTGTGAAACAACACGGCATCGCTTTCGCACTCTCCGTGCAATGGGTACTAGACATACCAATATAAATAAACTATTATTTTTGTCAATATGTACTTATAATATAAACAACACATAAAATTATAATTTATTATTATAAATATTATTTTTATGTGGGAATTGAACCCACGACCCCAATTATAGAGCTACACTCGTAAAATTAACTTGTTAAGTTTACTTATATAAGATACTTTGTTAGTAAATGTGTAATATTTAATGTATAAAATGAATCCTGAATAATCACATTAAAACAGAACAGACGAAACTCAATTATACTTAATTATTTATCATTTTATTATTATTTTGTTTGTTTTTTATATTATAAAGTTATTTTTAGATTTAACGTTATTTTAAATTCAAAGTTAGAAACATTGATTCAGGTTTTCGATTATATAATGCTAAATTCATCGAAGCGACACGGTAGCTCAATTGATTGAGTGACGGGACGGTTACCAGAGGTCGCGGGTTCAAATTCTGTATAGATTAATTATTTATACTATATTTTTAGTTTATTATTATAATGAGGCAATTCTGCAACAAACCTTCGATTTATGTACAAACGAATAGCAATTTATAACATTTTTTATCATACATTTCGTTATTCATATAAATGATGTAACATTTATAAAAAAAACTTTTTAAACTTCAATTTCATGTCCAATGTTCGTATGTAAAGTGAGTTTACACGTGACGTCACATCCTACGCACTACTCAACCTTGAACTTTAGTAAATACTAGAGAATTATTTGTTTGTCCTTAACCGACACTAAAGAGTGAGGTACTGTTATAACAACGCACTTGAATGTAGTCGGTATTTGTAAATACACCAATAATATCATTTAATTGAATTTTTGAATATATATAGAATGAAAATTGTATCATAACGGCAGTAACGTAAAACTCGTCACAGGTTCGAGTCCTGCGCGAGATGATGAATTTTTAATGCATTATTAATATTTTAAAATCTCAGATGTCAAAGGTTCGAGTCCTGCCCGTGTCTAGAAAATTTATTCACTTTATATTTAAAATCCCAAATGACGCAGATTCGAGGAGTCACGGCCGAGTTGATAAATATTTCTTTGTTTATTTATTTAAAATTATGATAAACGTTTCAAGGCAAAACATATTTATAGACAATTTCAAAATTTACATGAGTTGAAACAACAGTATTTACTATCAAATATTTGTTTATATATTTTCACAGACTTATTAAATTCATATTTTCTTGTATTATTTATTATATTATATATTATAATATACTTCAAAAATAATCTTAAAAGTGCATTAAAATATAAAATAATAGGGTATAAACTAGTAAAATTAAAAAAAAACTTGCAGTAAAGATAAGATAAGAAATATATATATTTCTATGTGTGTTATTTCAGAACCTTACAAAAATATACAAAGGAAAGAAGAGAGCAGTGGATAATTTAAATCTAAGGATGTATGAAAATGAAATCACAGTGTTGTTAGGACACAACGGAGCCGGGAAAACTACCACCATATCTATGTTGACCGGTGAGTTATAGTGTGGATACTGACATATGAACTTTGACCCACATAGTGGCCGGATACATTAGGTAATATATAATATATTGTTAGCTCTTGGTTTTTAATCTGGAATGACCTTTATATTTCAATATGTTCATTAATGACTTGTGTTATATATATACAATATATACAAAGGTTATATGTATATATAAATATTATCATGCTATGTTTCTTGAGTAGTTCATATAGATGTTTATTTAATTAAACGTAAATAGATTTTTATAATTGGTTTTCTCTCTAAGTACTATAAATAATAAAAATCGTTAATTATTAATTGGTTCTTTGACAACTGATCTAATCTACACATATTATAATAAAACTGTAGAAGAATTAATTCTGTACATATCATAAATACTTTAAAAAATTCTATAGAGTTCTTCATACAAGTAACACAGGCCAAAAAAAACCATTTTGTCATTTTTGTCCGTCTGTCTGTTGACCGGCTTTCACGCAAAAACTACTAGTCAGATTTTGATGAAACTTTTTTGTTATATAGCTATTAGCTCTCGGCAACATATAGGCCATAATTTATTTTGAAGATTGAAATATCTGGATGAAGATTTGTCTGTCTATCTGTTGGCCGTCTTTCACTTAAAAACTGCTGGCCAGGAGCAAGCCTTGTGTTTGTCAATGTCGACTTGCCATAGAGTAACGTTATTATCGGGAAAAGAGTTAGAACCAGCGCCCTCTACTGATGACCTGTCAAAGTATAAACTATAAAACATTGTGGAGTCTGTAACTTTTGAGTCTCTGGTGGGAGCTGACGAGGTCTGGCTACAGCTGGTCTATGTATAACCGGATCATCGGCTATTGATAATCATTTCACCCATAACCGGTAACCATCCAGCTGTTCCCCAGGCATGGTTCCTCCGTCCTCGGGGTCTGCGACCATCAACGGCTACGACATAGTCCGTGAGACCCAGCAGGCGCGCTCGTCCGTGGGCGTGTGTCCTCAGCACAACGTGCTGTTCCCGGACCTCACGGTGGAGGAGCACGTGGTGTTCTACTCGAGGCTGAAGGGGGTCACCGCGCCCAAAATACAGGGAGAGGTCGACCATTTCGTTAAGTTGTTGGAGCTGGAAGAAAAGGTGGGTCATCAGGATTTTTGTTTTTATATATATATATTATATACAGGGTGGATAAAATAGTGTTAATTTAAATAACAAAACAACAATTACAGAATTCACTTACCGATAAAATACAATAATATAATAAAAAACTACATAAGCCATTTCTCAGTACCAAAGTCCGAAGCGGTCACTGTCACTGATCTTACTTTTAAAGATCATTTTAGGTACAGCATGTGTTTAATTATTAAATTGCATATAAAAATGTTTAGACATGTTATGATATTATAAACAAATTGTTGATAATTCCATCACCTCGGGCAGGACTCGAACCTGCGATCTCATTGACAGTGTCCGGTCGCTGCATCCCTATAAAGACAATGCAATTTAAAATATTTTTATTACTTTTAGAGGGATACGGTAGCTCAGTTAGTAGAGCGACGGCACGTTTTGCCAGAGGTCACAAGCACAAGCCATTCTCTTTAAAATATTGTGTGTTTAACTATAGATAAGAAAAATATTATCTTTAGACAAATGTTTGTATTTACCAGAAACCTCATTAAACATCCAAGGTCTTCTTTAATTTCACAATGTTTTTTCCACTGTATATACATGATATTATGACGACTCTCTGTCTTTAAATCATTTCGTCACGGTCACGGTCACGGGTTAAAATCTTTTTCAGTAACCCCCAGTAAAAGTTTTGACGTTACGAAACGTTAATAGTTTTCGAGCAGTAACGAAACGAAAAATCTATCCTTGGTGATGTGATTGGTTGTTTCGTGACTGCTCGAAAACTGTTATCGTTTCGTAACGTCAAAACTCGTAGTAGGAGTACTGTTCTCGTCATTACCATTATATAATTTTCTATTTTACATTTCCAATGTAACTTTTGTATTTCCTGTTTAATTCAAATGTAAAAATAATGATGTAATATATTAAATTGTCTATAAATAGATATAATATTGACATAGCGTTGGGACGGTTTCCGTTACGGTTTCGGTTACGGGTTTGAGTCCTGACTAAATTAATATTTTTTCCATGGTGGATAAATTTATTTAAAATAAAATAAGCTTAACTATGACAGAATACTTGAATTATAAAGTTTTTAATGATTATAAATCGATACAAATAATAAAATTGTAATTAATTCTCTACACTATATATATAAAAATAATGCGTTTTCAACACGTTACAGAATTTAAAATAATACTTGTTTATTTTTTGTCTGTTTGCTTATTCGCGCATGTCGCAAAAAACTACTGAATAGTTTTCAATGTTATTTTGTATTGCTGTAGGTATTTGACCCGGTCAACATAACATACTGAATATTTATAATAACAATATGGTTAATATGGTTAAAATAATATGGTTTTAGCTCTAAACGTATATAATAAAAATGGATTTATATAAATTTTTAGTGATGGGGGGGGGGGGGGGCTGGTAGGGGATGAGCTGAATGGTTGACTGATGATGATTGATGGTTGATGAATGGTTACTGGCGCCAGTAACTCAGTAGTTATTATCAATAATTGACCAAGTATGTGAAGTGTAAACACAAAAACAAATGCAGACTCTATACTGCTGTGTCATCTTTTAAAAAAGTTTCATTAAAATCGCTCTAGAAGTTTAGTCTGGACAAACATCGTGACGCACGATTGATGTATACATATAAATAGCCGTCGTATTGCACTCAGCGGCACGTGATATCCAAGCACCTGTCGGGCGGGCAGAAGCGGCGTCTGTCGGTGGGCGCGGCCATGTGCGGGTCCAGCCGCGTGGTGCTGCTGGACGAGCCCACCTCCGGCCTCGACCCCGCCGCCAGACGCTCGCTCTGGGACCTGCTGCAGCGGGAGAAGAAAGGTTAGACCCCACGCTGACACAAAGGGTGTGGGTTCCATTCGTATACGAGTCTGCAGATTACCACAGAAATATCGGTGAAGTATACTTTTTATCTACGACTCCAATAGTTGGTGACATCTGTATGCCTAAAATCACCTCCCTACCTTCGATGTTTTATCACTGATCTCTGAGAGTCGCATCTGCAACATTGTACGTTTGCGTTTGTCCATCAACAACGGAACGCTGTTATTCCATCAGGCTTCAGCTGGCTACATGAGCATTAGTAGACTTTCAAGCTTCTCCTCGTTTATCTCCTACTAATTAAAAAAAATTATATTAAATATATATATTAAATGTTGCTCAAATAGTTTCACAGTTCACTTTGAGTTAGAGCTCAAAATGTTTTCGGAACTAGTCGGTCAACATTCCGATGTAATCCTCATTATAATAAAATATATATAATAGTTACTATATTTCTGTTGGGTCGGTGGTGGGTCAGGGCGTACCATAGTACTGACCACACACTTCATGGACGAGGCTGATGTGCTGGGAGACCGCATCGCCATCATGTCTGGTGGGAGACTGCAGTGTGTGGGGACCTCATACTTCCTGAAGAAGCACTACGGCATAGGATACAAGCTCACCATAGTGAAGGCCGAGCTTTGTAATGTACAAGACGTGACTCGGTTCTTTAAAGGGTATGTTCCAGATATCAAGGAAAATACTAATATAGGTAACTATATGTTTGAACGTATCTATAAACGTGTAGCCCTGTCAAGGTTATTTAAATAAATAGTATATATATAGAATGCTTAATCCGTTGCATCGGGTACCGACACGGTAGCTCAGTTGGTTGAGTGACGGAACAGTTTTCCTAAGGTCGCGGATTCGACTATCTGACAGTATCGTTATTTTTTTCATAATATATATTTTTTAATATATGACGTTTTTTTAGGGTCAGAGTTGACATACATCCTGCCAAACGAACACGTAAACAAATTTCCAGAAATGTTGAAAAAGTTTGAGGAGGAAAAGGAAAATTTAAAGATATCAAGTTACGGCTTGTCGGTGACCAGCCTCGAGGAAGTGTTTATGAAGTGAGATTAATATATGTTAGTAAATAATATAGTAAACAATTAAAAAATAGGTCTGTTTATTTGTTTTTGGTGACAGAGCTGGTGCTGAGGGTAGTGAGATGGCGGAGAGGACGAGGAATGGGACCACCACGAAGCACAATGACAGCGCGGTAGTACCGACAGACAAACATCAAAACAATATGTGTATGTGATTGAAATTGTCTACAAACATGTTTAGACACGTTAGGCTTATTTAAATTTTAAATAAAGTCCTGGAGTTTACGAGTTGGAACCCAAGCCGTGTCGATTAATTTATTTTGAATCTTAATTATATGACCTCAAGATTCATATTTGCTTACAGTTGATAACGAGCCAATACAAAAAGTGCGAGGATCAAAATTACTCATGAACCACATAAAGGCGATGTTCCTGAAACTTTCATACAATACGATGAGAAATAAACTGGCGGCGTTCATACAAATAATAACTCCGATCATAAATATATCAATATCGGTCTGGATAGCGCGCTCGTGGAAGTTCATCTCCCAGCTGCCGGCGCTGGAGCTGAGCCTGAAATCCGGCTTCAGGATGACGGAGACCCTCGTATCAGACGTCAACTTGACTGACAGCAGCCTGGAGAGGAGAGCCATGCTGGTGTATAAGGATTACTTCAAGAACAATTCGAATCCAACCATGATACTGACTGACCTGGGGAGGTTGGACCTGTCGACATTCTATCTGAAACTGGTCTGTTTATAATCTGTATTGTTTTTAAACATTACTAACTTGAAATTAGATACAGAAGAAACTTTTGTACAACTTATAATCGAACCCGGGAAAGACAGATATTTTCGTTTTGACATATAATGGAACAATTCTAAAATTTTGCTATATTTTCTTAGTTATTAGGGTTTTATTTTCTACATCCTTAAAAATATTGTTTTTTTTTTGTCAGGTCACACTAGTAATTCTAGAAATTCTAAATTCATGTAATTTTTTCTAGTTCTGAATAATTATTTTTTTGATTAAAGCTGGAGGCAGATTTGCCTCGTGTCCGCTACGAGAACCTCATAGGAGCGACGTTCAGCCCCCACCACATCACCGCGTGGTTCAGTAACTATGGATACCACGACTCTGCCATTTCCCTGGCATTGGCCAATAATGCCATCATGGGAGCCGTATCTCCCGGCACCACCTTGACCTTCATCAACCATCCATTGCCGTACTCTATTGAGAATTTGGTAAAGATTAACTTATAAATTCTCTTCTGTTCCGTTCTTATTGAGTGTTGTCGTGTTATGTGTATGTCTGTTTGTATGTTTGTCTGTAGGTCCGTGTGATGGCCAGCGGCAGTAGTATGGGATTTCAGTTCGCCTTCAATATTGGATTCTGTATGGCTTTTGTGACCTCTTTCCTTGTTCTCTTCGCTATCAAGGTATTATTTTATTATTAATTATCTATTATTAAAAAATATATATATAGCTGATAATTTCTTGTCTGTCTGTGTGGAGAGAATAACAATCAATTCAGAAGTGGATACAGGGTAGAGGCAATGAGAGCCTTTTCCCCCTTCCCTCATCCAATATGTACTTCATTTAGATGAATTTTTATCGTCATAAGATTAACAGTTACTTTTATATGGTTTTATTTTTTAAATAAATGCAACAAATTTTGGAACATTATTAAATAATAATAACAAAAGAAATCCTATCTACCCTCCCCCCTCCCCGAGTGGCCAAATTCTGTATCCATGCCTCTACAAAGTATATCCCAGTAAGTGCTCCTCATCTCCATGTACCAGGAGCGCATAAGTGGTGCGAAGCTCCTCCAACGAGTGTCGGGCGTCCGCCCCGCCGTGCTGTGGGCCTCCGCCCTCGTGTGGGACTGGTTTTGGCTGTTCGTAGTCTTCATCGCCATCATACTCACTCTGGCCTTCTTCCAAGAGAACACGCTGGCCACACCTGCTGAGCTGGGTTAGTTTTGTAAATGTTCAGTTTCGGAGGTCTCAGTTAAGTGGTTTTGGCGTGTAAATTATTTTTCAGTTTGTTTTTTAATTTCCAGGCCGAGTGATGTTGGTGCTGATAATATTCGCGTTGGCTATGATCCCGCTGCACTACCTGGCTTCCTTTTACTTTGAAGCGTCTGCCACGGGATTCTCTAAGATGTGTTTTATTAATATATTTTCAGGTGAATATATCTAAATAGTATTACTATTGTTTCAAATTGTCTATTGACAAGTAAAGCTTATAAAATTTTTAAATAAAAATTTATTTTTCATTAAATATAAATCTAAATAATATTTGATTAAACATTGACGTGACTGACAGCAATATGTGGCAAATATTCAATGTTTTTATATTCTACAAAGTTAGACAAATTAGTTAGGATTGTCAAAAGAAGCCTCCGCCCGGATATAGACAACGATATATAAAATGACGATACGGTAGATTAATTGGCAGAGTGACGATACCTTTTCCCTGAGGTCGGAAATTTAAACCTATCGGTATTTTTAAAGTCGTCGACATATTAATATTAACAACATTTTGCAGGATGTATGCCATTTTTGATAACGGAGGTTCTGAGGCTGCCCGAGGTTGGCAACCCGTACTATGCGCACATACTGGACTGGGTATTCTCACCTTTACCTATCTATTGTATCAGCAGAAGCTTCAGGTATTTTTTTCAGTATTTTGTTTATTTTTTTAATATAAGAATAATAATTTCAATGGTTTTACTTTCAAGGCCGATTTCACCAAAATAGGAATAAATCTTAATCTAAAATAATAATACATAATAATAATAAAATAAACTTACATGAGCTCGAAGCATGGCGAACTCATGAGGAAAAACCCTGAATGGCTTCGAAACTAGTCAAGCACATTACGATATAATTCCACGCAAATACAGCAGAGTAAATATATATATATAATGGTCATGGCCACGAAAGTTTAAATAAGAAAATTCGAATACTAATATTCAAATATGTTGGATTATACATTTTTTTACATTCAACAATATTGACGAGTCATTGAGAATGTCTATCACCTTGGAGCACAAAATATTTTAGAAAGTATTTGGTGCTCCTTATGGTGGACGTTATGTTATTGATGAAGAAGGAGAACAATACTGGTCCCAGGGGCTAGCCCTGCGGAACCCCAGATAAGTAAAGTATACGAACGGCTGATACCCATTAACAACCACTACAAGAAGTCTTTTGGATAAATATGAGTTCAACCAATCCATTAGGGAATTGCCTACTCCATATGTCTTCTTAATTTACTGAATAGGAGAGAATAGTTGACTCTATCAAAAGCGCTAGATAATTCCGTGTATATAGCGTCAACTTGTACTTTGTCAAACTAAGTGACTGCCGTCGCCCATGGACACCTGCAGCTGGGATTGAGTGACCAGAGTGAGACAATACTTCACACCGAACCAAATTTTCGTGCTTTATAAAGCTCAGCTCCGGGAGGCATACAATAGGGCTCTCATATATTGTCCGGATCACCCCAGTTCCTATATATATCCTATATATAATGGCCCACCTTGTTCCATTGGATCCTGAGCAACTACGTGTCCCTCAAGTTGTCGGAATATCGCATCTTCATGTGCCATCTACCACATACTCAAGGACGTGTTACGAAGAGATAATCGATCTGATTCCTGTCGCCTATTATACGATACAACACATAACGTAGTGCTATGTCATTTCGCCATTTTATACATTAGGTCATTAGCTTCGTTCAGATTGAACTACATTCCAGAAATAATAAACGCTATTAAATACCATTTTCTTTTGAAAAAATGTAAATGGAGTCAGTCATCTGACGGTACAAATGAAGAGTTAAGCCACGTCCGGTATAGAAAGTTTTGGTGAAATCGGCCCTAGATTGGATTGCTAGCCTCCAGTGATGAGTGCGTACTGTGTCCGTGCAGGGACATGAGCGTGTCGGCGTTCTCCCTGCTGGCGTGCGACGCGCTGTGCGCGCAGCTGCCCGGCGCCGACTGCACGCGCCGCACCGTCTGCACGCGCCTTAACGTCTCGGTTTGTTGTAGTACGTGACTTTGTACCGTCTGCACCGCGCCTTACTCACCACGCCGACGAATTACATTCTACTGTCAATAAGCTATTTGGTTTTTACTGCATTGTGGCTTCAGAATTTAATAAGGTTTTCTTAATATCATTTTGCCCAACAGTGCCTTTTCTGGGGATTTCTAATAGATATCAAATATTGTACTAAAATGATTTAAAATTGCTAACGTTTTCTTCATCCGGTTCAGTGAACGATGATCCGTTTCTGAGATGGAGCGAGCCCGGCATCGGGCGGTACCTGTTCACGATGAGCCTCGTGGGCTTTATCGCCTTCACGACACTGCTTCTCAAGGAATATGAAATATTTAATAAGGTTAGTTTAAAATTGACATTGAAACTAAACGACCATGTATGTAGAGCTAGCGTCGAAGTGTTTCAGAATGTTTATCACAAGGAAATTTAAGCCGTATAATTTTGTAACCCTAAAAATGCATAATATATATTTATTATTACATTTCTCTCTACAACGTACCACATTTCCAATATATTATATTAAAAAAAATCCAAAAAATCATCATATCTTAGAAGAAAATATAACGAAACTAAGTAAAGTTAGAAAAACTATGGCTTATGCCATTTTAAGGTAGTCTGTATATCGCCAAAGGTTTTCCGCACCGAGACCAAGAGAAGTCTTCCCCCCCTGGCCCTGGATGAGGACAGCGACGTGGCCGAAGAGAGAAAGAGAGTGAACGGACTCACACGGAACGAAATCACACAACACAGCCTCGTGTGTAAAGACCTCACAAAGTACTACGGGGACTTTCTAGCAGTTAACAGACTCAGTTTCGGTAAGTATTGTTTCCATACATATATATGTTTTCGTCTCTATTCCATTGTATGCAGACTGAAACGAACAAACTCATTCTCTTTCGTTTTTTTACTATCATGTCAGTCGTAAGACGTCCACTGCTAGATAAAGGCCCAAAGATCTTCACGACGATCGGTCCAGTGCAGCATCATCCATACCCTAGCTCGTCGCGGCTCTCTGTTTCTCACTCAGAGTCTCGTTGTTCTTAAGTTGTTTGAGAGCCATACTAATCTCGAAAAGTCCGGGATATTTCCGGTAAAGTGTCGGGCTAGTTCGGATCTTTAGGTTGGAAATCGCAGTGAGTGATGGCTCTTAGAAAAACGGTGCTGCTCATCCTCTAGTATCGGTGTCCCTTCGTCGGCTTCTACGGCACCCACGGGAAGAGAGGGGGTGTCGTAAAGGCATTTTATATTTATAATTTTTGAATTCATTTTGTGGGGTCCTCCGTTTTTATCTTCATATTGTGATTATTAAAATAATTACCTCTCTTTTAATATAACAGATCGGATCAGATAATAAAGCACAGATATATAAAATTATAAACACTACAATTTTTTATAAAAACTTTTCGCTTTTTAAAAATATAAGAATCAGTAAGTAAACCATTGCATTAACACACCGAACAGTCCTATCTAAGTAACGCAACCACTAGATAGTTTGATGAACTGTCAGACATTAAACATTACAACATATTCAGTGATACATATTTTATTTTTACACTCGTGATATTTATAAAATAACAATTCCCTTTATTCAAAATAATAATTACAATAGGTAACAAAGATAAAATAAAATAAAAAGAGTGAAGCTAAAACTATAATTAAAACTAAAAATACAAATGTTTTGCTAGTTTTCTGCGGGTTAACGAAGAAGCCTAGAATAAAGTGTGAAGAATTCATTTGAAACACTCCGTATATAGCGATTATCAAGTTGCCCGATTCAAACGGAGTTTGTCTAAATCTGGCAACCCGATGTCTGATCAATGCATCGAGAGGCGCCACGCGGGCCTCAACGAACATCGTTGATGCACCACACCAACGATTAAGTTTAAATAAAACTCTAAAGGAGTCATTGTATTGGACTTTAAAAATTCGGAAATTCTTTTTTTTATATTTACACCATAATTGCGGAGTATACAGGGCTGTACAACAATAAGTTTTGAATAAGATTATCTTTGCGTCATGATTAGATTTATAAAATTTTCTTGCTATGATATTGGCACGAACAGCCAGAGAACGTCTCTCTCTGTCTATATCCAGATCATCTCTCAGGTCAGTCGTGACAGTATGGCCAACGCCGACCTTGCAGAGCTCCTCGATTAGCTGACTTATATATAATTGAACCGTCGTCCGCAGCGGTGCGCGCTGGCGAGTGTTTCGGTCTGTTGGGCATCAACGGCGCCGGCAAGACCAGCACGTTCCGCATGCTGGCCGGCGACGCCGCGCTGGGCGCCGGCCACGCGCACGTGCACGGCTGGCCGCTGCGGACGCGCCTGCGGGACGTGCACAGACACATCGGTAGCTATACAGTCTGCAGGGAGGTGGACACGAGAAGAACATCTCTCTAAATAAATTAGGAAATAAGCCCTAGATTTGATTAGTTTATACTTTAAAAAAAATCAGAAATTAGACGTAAATGGAAAGTATAATATATTGAATATTACTAACTGCTTTTTTCTCACACTGTACTTTTTGATTAAGAGTTTTTTTGAACTCTTTATACAGATCGAATGTGTACTATTATTATGTGTTTATTTTATCTTCACATATTTTATTTAGTGTTTAATTTTTTTCTTACAGGATACTGTCCGCAATTCGATGCATTGTTTGAAAACTTAACCGCTCGTGAAACTCTTAAGATTTTTTGTCTCTTACGAGGTATACCGGTGAAAGTTGGATCTGCGATGGCTATAGAGTTAGCTGAAATATTAGGTTTCATGAGACATTACGACAAAAAGGTAAATTCTATTAATATTATATTGACGTCCTGTTGGTCAAAGGTCGTGGGTTCGATTCCCACTCGAGGCAGTGTGTAATCCACAGATTGTTTTATCGAGTCTAATAAATATCTAATCTATGTAATTTTGGTAACAGGTAGTCGAGTGTAGCGGCGGAACTAAGAGAAAGATTAGTACTGCAGTATCACTCCTCGGGGACTCGCCTCTTGTGTTCCTCGATGAACCCACTACAGGTAAGAAAACCAAATTACTACTTAAAACAAGTAAGCAATTACAATTTAAAAACAAAGAAAAATACTATTTAAGTTAAGATATAACCGTTTTGTATCTATTAACTGACAAGAAGATCACATGAAACTTAAACATTAAAAATGTTAGTAATTCATCATTCCTATGATGAATTCCTTCACTTTGGACCGAGAACAAAAGAAAACACCTCGGAGGTGATGACAGTAGAGTAACATTACTAGAACGACAAGTTGGTAATTGTCAAATCTCATTATCATCAGCAAATTAATTAGTATTTTAATAAGCTTTAGATAAAAGAACTTTAGTTTATGCAAGTCGGTTTTTTACATTGAATGTTTGCATTTTTCTTACGTACGTTATATTTTCTAACATATAGAGTCATAGAAGCGTCCGTATTGCAGTGTCTTTGAAAACAATTTTAAGGGACTCTCGAGGATCCGTGTTTAAAATATACGAAACTACTTTCTTTTGTAAAATAGAAAATAATTGTAATTCTGCCTCATTGGCCATTCGGCTGACGCGCAAGAAGACTGAAGAGTTTTAGTAATTGCTTTGAGAATTTTAGTGAAGTATTCTTGTAGAGTCTTAGCGACCTCGTAATTGTCAGAAACGTTTCTACATTATATATATCGATATGTAATGTAGAAAGTCTTTATTGAATTTTCCATTTCTTTGTTATCCGCTTGCTACATATTTTTATTTCATTATTTGAGGAAGGTTGGAAAGCATTTTATGATTTGTACATTATTACTAATCACCATGAATTTAGCTCCATAGTCTACCAAAGACCCTGCATTTTCAACAAAAGCAAGCCGTCCTCAGGCATGGACCCGGCGTCGAAGCGGCGCGTGTGGTCGTGCGTGAGCGCGGCCGTGGCGCGCGGGCGCAGCGTGCTGCTGACGTCACACAGCATGGAGGAGTGCGAGGCGCTGTGCGCGCGCCTCACCGTCATGGTCAACGGACGACTCTTCTGTCTGGGGCCGCTGCAGCATCTCAAGAACAAGTTCTCGCAAGGTATTCGACTAGCTCCGCTAGAATGAATGATAAGCCGATACGGGCAGGAATTCGAACCCGCGACCTCTAGGGAACCGTCCCGTCGCTCCACCGACTGAGCCACCGCATCGCTACCCGCCTTGGTGAACTAAACATTACATATTCGTCTTTACCGGGACGGTGGTGACGTCCTTTATATCTTGGCACTATATATTAACATTAAATGAAGCCACATCCAAAATTAATGTTTGAAAATATCTATTATCATGTCAAGCTTACTTACATTTTATAGATATTTTTAAATATGAAGTCCCATTGAGCTGATACTTCATTTCGTCACCGTGTATTGAACAGGCTACACTCTCATCGTGAAGTGCTCGAGCCAACCCGACCGGGAGACAACTGTGGGGAAGATAAATCAATACGTCCTGGACAACTTCCGGGACGCCAAACTTATGTACGTATTATTGTCATTTATAATTAGTATATTTATTATTTTGCAGCATTTGCTAGACTCAGAGAATTATTCCTTATCAAGTTTGTAAAACATCACCGGCAAAAATGTCAAAAAATATTTTATCAAATCTCTAAGAAGAAAAGCACTAAAGTACATGAAATCATTGTACATATTTGAAAGGATCTTAGCACAAAAAAAAAAAATCTCCTTTCTCATATTTTTAATTTTCTTCTTTCTCCAATGCTTTTCCTACTAGCTAGATGTTTTCTTGTATTAATCCTCTTCCGAAGAGGTCATCCCGTACGTCGTCCATGGAGGTCATCCCGCTTTATCTCATTTAATATATTTAATTCCATCCCTCATCATCATTTTACTTATCACCCGCGTTGATTTTATTTAATAAGTCCAGTTTAGTTTCCGTTCTGTGCTGAGCTGGCCACTTCAGTGCTTCCAAACTCACTAAAGGTATTCGTCTATACATTAACGTTAAAGAGTCATATATTCGGCGCTCTGAGACTTCAGTAATACCATTGACTCTATCGACTTCGACATATTTTTCAGTTTCTTCAAAAAAATTATAAATAAAAGGTTCCTGTATCACGAGTCCAGTCATATTTTCAGCCGTCTCCAATTAGTTAAGTAAGCCAAAGTCAAGTCACCTGGTGTACCTCAAGGCGGTGTACTCTCACCCACTTGTGACAGTATGTCGTCTCACCGCAGTCCTTGTAATGGTCCGTTTCTGCGTTATCACTGTCCATGTATACTGATAACCCTTGCTGACAAATACCTTTAATACCAAATTATATATACATCTAGTTTTATATTTATAGTATTTTATTTTTATAGAGAAACCTACCTGGGCATCAGTACTTACTACTTGAACGACCAAGACCTCCCGTGGTGGAGGGTGTTCCACCTCATGGAAGAGGCTCGCAGCCAGTTCCCGATAGAGGACTACTCGGTGTCGCAGACCACCCTCGAACAGGTGTTCCTGCGCTTCACCAGGAACCAGGGTCGAGCGGACTAGACCCTTATGACGTACACATAAGAACTAAAATCACTTGGAGATGTTTTTATATTATTAGTTTACCAATGTTGCCGTAGCTACTTATCTATGTTCGTTTTCAATATCCTATCTGTCCACGGCTGAGCCGGGATCGACAAAATGTATTCATTATATATACATTTTACATTATAACCTAAGATAAATAATTATACTAACTGCGACCACAGGCTAGAGGCCATTCATAAATTACGTCACACAAAATTCAAAGTTTGTCCTTGTTACAAGTTGTCAAATTTCTATAACCAGCCCCCCCCCCCTCCCCTTACCCTGATGTGACGTCACACATTTTTCAAACATTCAAGAAAAAAATTATGGATGGCCAATTATGTTATCTGTGATAAGTTATCGGGAGCGGTCATTGATCCTTACAATATAGTGAATATGTTCCGTGTGTTGGTGTTTGTGTGCGTGTACATGTAAGTGTTGTTGACACGTCTGTACGTTTCGTCACAAATGTGAACCGGCCTTTACGGCTGTATATTTAAGTACTTAAGCATTTTGCAGTTAACCCAGATAGGTTTAGTCTCAAAGACGTCTCAGAATACTCACGGTGTTCAAAGCACTGCAGTTCTAAAGGTGGGTGTTCACTGACTCGCAGCTCGCTGGTGTAGTGTGTAGTGTGTACCCGCCTTCATGATAATCTCGCACTATGGCTGCTTACTTTCTAAGACTGAAAGTGTAGAGTACCGATACATAACGTTCTAATACTATTTTAATACTTATAGTATAAATATATTAATATATAATAATAATTTTATAACCACGTGTCTATATACTTTTGTATGTGCAAGTACTTATCTGTATTCATGTCTATGTGTGCGTAAAAGTATCATATTATTTAATAACCTTCAAAAGCATTAAATACGTACATAAGTTAATTTATTTACGATTTATCACCGAAATTAACATTTTCATATACTTTTTTTTTACCTGATTTTTTATATATATATGAATAGAAATAATATAGGTTAGTCAGTTATTCAGTCACCACTGAAAGTACATACCTTTAAAGTATTCTGAAAATGTGATATGAAATGTGAATTATATTTTGTTATTTTTATTTTATAAATAATGACCATTTCAAATAATGTATTTTATGAAATAACTTTGATGAATTATTTTGTGATATCTCTGGGGAAGTATTCTCGTATCTTAAGATATAAATAAGTTCCTATAAACTGAAAGTTTGAACATCTTTTGTAAGTTATCCATTTGGTTCATCCTTAACATATAATTTATTACAAAAATTATTTACAAATAAATATATTTTAGCACTTTTTGTGAACGTTCTCATATGACAGATGGTAAGTAGATAAGGCTTTTGATGTTTTGGCGCGACGTTTTGAAGTAAGCGCTTGTATGTATGTATGTTTGTAGGTTTACAATTTTTATAAATAAAATATATCATACAAAATATTTATTTATTACCTTAAAGCTCGTGTATATTAAAAACATTGATCGATACAAAAATATTATTTCATATTTACAGTAGAATATAATTACTTACATAATTTTACTATTTTGTATCCTATTTTAATGGAAGTTTCAGAGATATATTTGAATAATAACATTTTCATACAAACTTTAATCACCCATTAAAGTTTTTCAAACAAAAAACCTCCAAAAAAGTCTTAGCTTACATGTTAAAGATATGTTCTCAGATTTATCTGTTTGATAATCCTAGTCGTATAAATATATATATATTTATATATATATATTAGGTAACCATAACATTTTGTAGAAGTTTTGCGATTTCTATTGAACCCTATTTCATGTATATTTAAATTAAATATAAATCGGTCATAGTACACGCGCTCAAATTAGTTTGTTATTGCAAGTACCAACATAATAATAATAAGAATAACCTAAAGCTAAATAAATTATCATTAATTTGTAATGTCATGATTAAATTTTTATATATATATAAAAAAACAATAATAAATTGTCAACACTTTAGGTAAAGTACAATTTAAACAATTTTACAAAAAAAAAACTATTTACATTATATATTTTTATACGTACAAAAACCTTTTTATATACTTTTTTGTAGAGTTAATGTTTTTCCTATTAAGGTAACGGATTTTTTTCGATTGAAATAAAACACCCTCAGATTACAATAACGGTAAAAGATTATTTACAGAATGCAAAATTCATCAAGGTTTGTAGCGACACAGTAGCTCAATTTACGTAGGGACGGAATGGTATCCCAGTAGTTTCGACAGGTTCGAGTCCTGTCGGTTTTGATGATGTTTTTTTCGATATTTTCTATAATTAAAAAAGCTTAACATAGCTACATTTGTTTATAAACAATTTAATTTTGCATACGTTGAAGTATGAAGCACCCTTAAAAACCCTTATAGTACAATCTGAAGGACGGACGACTCCTGGCAGTAAATATATCAGAATGCTGCATTGCTAACAAATTATACCAACTATTTTTTACCACATTCAATAAAAATCTAAAAAATCCTATGTATCATCTAATTGTCTGATTGCTATTAATTTATCTACACGACATTGTCTATAGTTTTAGTTGCGTTTTGCTACAAACTGCTGCTGTCCTGTTGATATTTGGTGAATTGTAGGAAAATCTGTTCTAAAGTGGTTTGCAATATGCTATAATCTTCAACGTCAAGGTCCCTCTTGGCGCGCTCCATGATGCCGAACATATTCGACCACGGCACGCTGCGGTCCGGTAGGTAGTACGTTAATATACCCTGGTACTCCTCCCTAGATTATAAAAATACTCATTACATATATAATATATATTTAAAACAACAATTCTTAATTATGATGAACTTACATTAATTTAACGTTGTTGAAATTGGCGTTAACGTATCTCTTGACGGTCTCAATGCCGCAGTCGCTTCTATCTGAAGTTCTAGCCGAGTCCTCGTAGGTTCGAATCTTAATCGTCAACGTGAACCCTAAAACGAAACAATATCATAATGCACCATACGTTACGTCACTCTCAAAAAAAAAACACTACTTCACTTTTACACCACATTGATATGACATAAGACCGGTCGAGAAGAGTAACAGCGTTAGACATCACACTATTATGTCTAATGCCATACGTCGAAGTAGAGTCACCAGCGAGGTTTCCCATCGGTCTACCTACCCTCGGAGAACTTGTTCTTGAGATGCTGCGGCGAGCCGAGGCAGCGGAAGCGTCCGTTGACCATGACGGTGAGTCGGTCGCACAGCGCCTCGCACTCCTCCATGCTGTGTGACGTCAGCACGAAGGCCCGGCCCGCCCGTCGTGCCTCCCGCAGCGCCCTCCACACCGTGCGCTTGGCCGCCGGGTCCACGCCTGTCGTCGGCTCGTCCACGAACACCAGCCGCGTGCCGCCCAGCAGCGACACGCCCGTGCTCAGCTTGCGCTTGGTGCCGCCCGAGTACTGCTCCACCTACAAACATATTACAATCATTAGCGCTCTGGGCCCGTTGTTCAGAACCCGGGTGTATATTGTGTTTGTAAAAGGAACTTGCCCTCTTGTCGAGATGTTTGGAGAAACCGAGAGCATTTGCGATAATTTCCGCCCTCAGGGGTGAATTAGCGTATTTAAGACCGCGGAACCTAGAAAACAGATGGATCGTTTCTCGGCCTGTCAATTCACCGAATACTGCATCGAATTGTGGGCAGTAGCCTGTAAATTATTTATTTTAAGATTAATATAAAAATATATGAAGTAAAAGGTTTTATTATTATAAATATGAATCCATACCGATATTCTCGTGAACTTTCGTTATGTTCTTTCTAACAGAGTATCCGCTGACGTAAGCGTCCCCGCTAGAAACTGACTCGTCTCCCATCAGCATTTTGAATGTAGTTGTTTTACCGGCTCCATTAACTCCCAATAATCCAAAGATCTCGGCTTCGTTTACAGCTTAAATTAAAATCAAAACGCTTATTAAACATGAATTGTCGTCCACCTACCTAATATCTATATCCTATTAGTCATGGTAGGCGCCATGGTTCGCGTGTTGGCGGGATTTTTTGCCACATTTCATAAGAATTTTAATCCCATTATCAGCTCTTAAGAACCTGGAAAACATGGCTTTGTTAGGTTCTACGCCTTGATTGCACGCTACATAAAATATGGTTAGTGCCAAGGTTATCTGTTTGCCAAGGGACATCCTAGCGGATACGCTGTCGCTGGCTTCCAATTGCGCTACCTCCTGGATCTTCCGGGTCAACTTTTTTGCACTGAAGGTTTGATTTTATTTATTTATTAATTTATTCTTTATTGTACACCACAAAATTAAAAGTCACAAACATAAATACATATTAAAAGTACAACAGGCGGTCTTATCGCCTACAGGCGATTTCTTCAAGACAACCTCAGGGTTAGTACGAGAGAAAAAAATACAAAAAAAAAAATCGTAATTGAAGGTAGGTGGCACAAAGTAACAATAATAATAAACATACTTACTAATAACTACACACTAATACATAGATTTATAAACATACCTATAATAAACTAAACCATATTATATATATAAAAATAAAATAGTTATATATATTATATACATAAAAATAAAATAAGATAGTTATAAATAAACGCACAATAAAATAGTAAGTTATTTATATTATTTAGGCGATCTCAAATCATCCGGCGATCCAAGAATTTCAAACTTTTCCTTTAGATAAGAAGGTGTTTTTAGGTCGAATAATACACAGTACAGCAGAGACAGAACATGTAAATCCCGGCGACGACGAATGGTAAGCCACTTGAGCCGTTGACGAAATTGAGATATGTGGTCATATTTGCGCAAGCCAAAAATGAACCGTATTGCTATGTTTTGAAGTCGCTCTAGCTTATTTAAATAGTCCTCTGTTAAATTAACGAAGCTTACGGCATAATCGAGAATAGAAAGAAGAAGAGAATGTGCTAACATAATTTTGGTAGGAATTAGGATTTTCCCAGCGACTGGGTCAGAGTTTCTGGTAGTTTTCGAGGATTCTCACGAATCGGACGTTTTTTTTCTTTTATGAATTAATAGATGTTGAATATAACGGTTATGGAAAGTAAATAGCTCTAATGAAAGAAATCCTGTTCCACTAGTACTTTGTTGGATCTAGCAATTTTGTCATTGGGAAATCTATGGATACCACAATGCTTAAAAAAGGGCAAGGACGGTTATGACGGCCACTAAAACCTAACGGTTAACTTTCATCGCATCGCAGTTCGCACTCACTGTAATATGTCTCTTATCTAAATATCTATCGGGTTTCACAAAAGATTATAAAAGGGGAACATCACACGACTCACTAAATGATATCTGATCCACGGCTAAATGTTTCCCGTAGTACTTGGTGAGTCCTCTGGCCACGAGTCCGCGGTGCGTGTCCACTCGCTGTGCGTGCTCAGCCTCGGCCGCCACGTCGTCGTCCAGCGCGTGCGCGTGCGCATCCTTGAGAGGTCCCTTACGGAGCCGCGTCAGCAGCTGACGTTACGAGGGTTGTATTGTTATATGTATTATTATTCAGTCTATAGAATTGTATGTTGTTTTCCTTGTTCTTTAATTGTTCAAAATAAAATTTGGTTATAAAAATTAATATAGAATTCAGACTCAAAACTGTAAACTCTGGATATCGGAGATTTTTTAATCTAAACTTATTTAAAATTATCTTGTTTTGCTAAATATATGAGCGTTAAATTACATGTCATTATTGTCTACGGTATATTTACATCATCTAACTTACCCTCCCAAACAGATTATATTCTAAAATCAACAGTATGGACCAGAGGCCTACACAACTAGCGGTCGTGCACACTAAGTAACGTAGTATGCCAGGGTCCTCCCACTCAAATATGTTATCCCTTACTAAAAAAATAAATTTGTAATGTTAAATAGGTATATATTTTTGTGATTAAACCTTTGGGATCCATGATTACTATTACATATATTTATCCGGTTGTTCTCGTATCAATTATATGGAAACCTTGCCTGAATACTATTCACTAAGCTCACGCCACATCGAAAAGAACACTGAATGGATTCGAAACTAGACAATTAATATGAACATAGCATTATTAGGGTAAATATAGATATAAGATTTATTTAATATTTACTGTAATAAAAAGATATTATAGTAAGTATAAAATATCTACTACAATTTAACTAAACAAACTACGTAGCACTGCTACGCGCGGTCTACAACGTCTCCAAGATTAATCGGAAACTGAAGAGCTACAAAGGTTTTTAAGTACATATAGAATTTCCATTTTAATAAATATTCTGTAATAATATAATATTTAACGAAACAAACCGCAACAGGCCTCAGGAAAATTCTTGCAGAGAAGGTCCATCGTGCATTCCGTCATATTAGGCAACGTAATCCCTCCTACCACGTTATTACACAGCTCCATACACGAAAAAGTTTTCAAACCCGCTTGATTTATTAACCTTAAAGAAATATCATTTATTACAGTGATTCGATATTATAATAAAGTTTACCAAAAATATAATTACCTAGTAGATGTAACTAAGCTGTATAACGGGAAAAACTGTAAAATATTGTCCAGAATAGTGGCCGCCAACTTTGCGCTCGTTGCAATCGTCTTTAATGCTTCAACTATTTGCGCTCCCATTAAACCTTTAAACATTTTTACTTTACTCTGTGCATAAATGTGAAGTCTAGCAATAATAATAATAATATAATAGTACCGAAAAGCACGTTGGCAAAAAACATGACTACGAATCCAATGGCGGGTCCATTGAATAACAAAGAAAACACATAATGAAGAGGCAGCATCGCCGCGCCGTACAGCATCAGACACAGGAACAGTCGACCTGATGAAATATTACCCATACATAAATTATATGAGATTTTCAAAGTAACCAAGCCATTAGAATTAGCTGGTAACAACATATACAAAGATAAATAAAAAACAATTATTTTCAAATAAATATAGATATAGAATAAAAAAAAAATTTTCAATGCAGAAATTGCGTCTTCAAAAAGTTAAGAAATCCTTTATGGGCTTGAGTGTACGCATATATAATAAAGTTCCACAAGATATCTTAGACCTTCCTTTTCTTACTTTTAAATCTAAAATTGTTAAATAAAACTTATTATAGCGTACTAAAGTTATTAGTTTATCGCATTTGGGTAAGCTATGGTTGTGTAGCTATGGTTGTCGACTTATTCGCAGGGTTGATATTATAATGTATACATCAAACATTGTAAAATTGGAATGAAGGCGATATTTCTTCTAATTTTGCGGTTTAAAAAATTTAAACAACACAAAAAAATATATATATATTTGAAGAATCGGATAAAACGCGAAAGTTAAAGAGTATGAATGAATAGTCACCCAGCTCGGCGCCAGTGGAGAGGCCGATAACAGCAAATGCAGCACAGGAGATGATGATGGGCTGGCACAGCAGTATGAACCACAGCCAGTCGTACAGCCCGGCTGCGAACCACATGACCACAGGACGGACGCCTGCCGCGCGCTGCAATAACTTGGCGCGACTCACGCGCTCCTAACATTCACGGGAAGACATAAAAGTTACATTTATTTGTATACAATACATTTATATCTATATTTCTATATGAAGAAAAATCAAAGAAGCTGTTGATCCGTTAAGTGGATTATGTACCTGCTACTTCAGGAGTCAGGAATACAAAGATAATGTAACACTTTTTTGTAGTTAATTAAGATTACTATTATTCTTTTTTATTAATGTAATATTTTTACTCGCAGACACGTTTTTGGACTCTGTTGGACGTTTTATAGACTGTGTTATATTTTGACATTTATAAATTGTGATTCTTCCAAAACAAGTATAATAGAACAGATTGTTAGTTTAATTCATAAAAACTATATTAGCGAGCCCTTTGTACAGTTTTTTCTTCTTTCTTCTTTCTTATTTATTATTATTATTAATATATATATATTATATGATAGCAGACCTTAATGTAAAACATGATGAACGCAGCGCTGACGATGGAGAGACTGTTGCCAATACTGGACGCTACTTGCATTGACAACAACGACACCATCACTTGAAGATCAGTCTAAAAGTAAACATTTTTAATGTTATTATTAGATATTAGTTTCGAAATAAAACATTTCTTTTAAAGTTTTACATGACTTCAAAAAAGTATGTATTTAGTAATTTGTAGTTTTTATATATTCGGGCATAAGTTTTATGTTTTTGAATAAATTTTGGTGGTTCTTTTATTTTTGTGTTTTAGGTAGCTTCAAAGCAGTCCAACGGAAAAATGGTGATGAGCTGCTGATTGATACCTTCGGAATGATGAGCAATATGGTTTCTACTCATTTGAACTTCTTCTGTGTTTAACTTCAAACACATAAGAAGTTCAAATGAGTAGTCCTTTTTTACATATTAAAGTTTTGAATATTGTTTTCATGCAAGAAAAGCCCAATAAATAAGGCATGCATAGTTTAGCAGAAAACCTACTCTGTCTCTGTAGTTAGCCTTCAGTGGATGGTTGTACACGTTCAGAATAGCTGTGGAATTAAATCCTTTCAGTATGGCTGAGTGTACAGCCGCCAGTGACGTGGCCACGTCGTGGTAGCCGAAGTTGCTAAACCATGCGACCGCCTCGTTGTTTCCGAATGTAGCTCCGATTAAAAGTTTGCTCCGCATTGCCGCCATTACGACTGGATCGTCAGTCTTATAACAAAAATATATATAATTATATATACAATTTTAATGACTCTTAAATAGAAAGAATCATTAGGGAAAGTCTAAAATCGAGAAAATAAATACTTGACTAGATTTTAAACGTGTCATAATTATAGCCATTTTTTTTAGTTTACAGAATTTTGTTGTCTTTTTTTGTTTGGTCCACATTATTTTCAGCTTTTTCCTGTAATAATTGAAAATAAATCCGGGTTCAAAAGGTATTCTTTATGTGAACTGGGGCAATAACGTACAACAAAATCAAATTTCATCAAAATCCGTCCCATAGAATTTGACAGATGCGCGAATAAATGACCAGACAGACAAGCAACATTTTTGAACAGCCATTGTTTTAGGTTCAGTGTCATATATTGAACATGGCGATTATAAAAAACAATATTTCACTTTGCCTCATCTCATCTCATCATATATAAGGATATAACAAAATCAAATGGGTTTAAAACAAGTAATCTTGTACTTGTAAGTACATTGACACACATAAATGTTCCTACACATACCTTTTCCAAGTAATATTCATCGAGTGGAATGTTATTTAAAACTGTAAGTTTCATACTCTCAATGTTGAAGGTGTCGAAGAATACTTCGTATCCCTTATAAGCCAGAGCACCGATTGCCGATTCGTCAGTTCCATTACTGCCTACAAAAGTTTCTGTCGACACATATCTGAAAATAATAGTAATATTCATATTTAATTCTTCCCAAATTCCAATTAATCTTTATCTCTTTCTAAAAATTTAATCTTCTTGTATTCTCTTTCCAGAAAAGAATCCAGGGTATCTATTGCCAAAACTGGTCTCATTTCCTTTCTTTTGCCTACCTAAATACAAAAATAGTAAAACCTACTATACTACTTAGATAAAAGACAAACTATGTAGTTTCACAAAAACCTATCTAACAACTTTATCTATAACAAATAACAGTAAGTATAATACTAATAATAAAATATAAATCAGCAAAATATAAATTTATCTAATCTATTAGTGATTTAAAATAATCAATTATGGAGTTGTCTGAAAATATCTTGAAAATAATATTAGTTTCTTAGTTCAGTTTTGTTCGCTTCTGTTAAAAATACGAAACGTCAACAAACCGAAATCATTTATCATAATTTGCCCTTGATAATAATAAAGGTGTAACTCTCATTCTTTTGTAAATTCGGTCTTACTTTCTATTTTATTAAAATAATTATGTATAGTTTCCAACACAGTAGGCTTTACTATCGATTCATAGATTATTTTTTGTAATCATGATTACACATTTAATTAAGATAACGATGTATTACTTTTGTAGTGAGTATGAGATTTTGCTACTAAGTAAATAATGTCTAACAAGATAGGTTAAGTGGTTCTTTAGGCTGAAGATAGAATTTAAAAGTTACAACTCCATTGACTGAAGGCAATTTCTCAAAACAAAATTAATATATATATCGGATCGGACAACAACGAATTGTACGACTAATGCATTCGGCGAGTCATCGTGCAAGTGTTTCAAACTTTGTAAACAAGTGATTAGTGATATTTGCCCTACTCCTTCGACTATGCTGTGTTTAAAAGCGAGGCACAAGGAAGGGAAACGGTCGATTCGTTTGTTACTGTTCATACGGATAACAACTGTGTTAAATTACTCTACTTAAAATAAAGTTTGAGTTTACTGTATTGCTTTATTTCTATTATGGAACACCACAATATCAAGGAAGATAGATAATGACGTCAGCTATGCTGACGTCATAGTTTTTAAAAAACACCAGACCGGCTTACTCCGACATATATATATTAATTTTGTTGTTAAAGTATATACATATATATACTTTAACAACAAAATTAAATATAACATTTCCGATATTCGCTTGTAAACAATGATAACAAAATACCGATTGTATTTGTCCCCTATATAAAAGATAGAATAATTAAATACTTCAAAAGATACTCAGTGCATTTTATATAACAAAATAGAATAAAACAAACTTACAAACAAAAAAAAATCTAAGGATTATTATAGTTTGTTTAGGAGCATATAGCTGTAAAAGGGGTAATTTACGAAGCCTCCGACTCTCAAGGGACTCGAGGGCCTCAAGGAACTCAAGGGAATCAAGGGACTCAAACCCCCGAACGTGTCATAGTATTCTATTTTGGAAAAAAAAACCTTTTCATTGCACACCCCTCAGCGTGCAAAAACAAATGATTGGGCTCCGTCTAAGGCACGCTACGCCGCAAACTTATAATTATATTATTTTGCATAAATTTCTTACCAGTAATAATAATGATAAATATTTTCTTATTTAAATTATTTATATTTTTGTTAAATTATAGAAGTACGTACCCCTCAGAGAGTGTCAGAGGCCGAGATATGACGGTTGGACGATGTGCGAATAAATACTTCAAGATTCCCAAACTTGTGTTTATAATTACGATGGGGACTAAAATTTGTAGCAATAAGAATCCCAAAGAGCGAGTGGAAACTAAGAACAGCTTCAACCAAATACCACTGACATGCAGCCAGAGAAGTTTACAGCCGGTCTCACTGCGGTCGCTGTTATGTACTGAAAAAAAGGAAAATAACGTTCTTGCAATACAGATTGCCTATAAACGTATTTGGCCATGTGTAGATTATTTTCGGTAGAAGCTTAAATGATGTCACCTCAATCTGGATAAAGAGGATCAAATATCGAATTCTAATTTAGCATAACAAGCGCTGAAACGGTTAACGACATGATATATCAATTGGTAGAGCAACGGGATGGTTTTCTAGAAGTCACAGGTACAAATCCTGCCCGTATTGACTTATATTATTTAGATTGATTTGATAATCAAGTAAAATAATAATTATTATATTTAAACTTTCGTGAACCAAGACTATTATATTTATATTTATATTTACCCGGCTGTATTCCGTTGAAATTAAATCGGAGTGCACGCCGCGAGTCCGCCACGCTTAGAGCTCATAATTAAGAACCCCGAATGGGTTCGAAACTGGTCGGGCACATTCCGATTTAATTGCTACGTGAATAGAGCCGGGTAAATATAAATATTATAATAATTATTAGTTTGAGCACTCACGTTGTTCTAAGGCACCTTCATCAGATTCATTTTCCATATTTTCAGTATCCGCACTGATGGTCGTATTTTCGTCAGACACAGAGTGTACTTCAACGTCTGAACCCACTCTGCAATGAAATTACTGATAAGTCAAATATTTATCAAAATGTTATTACACGGAGATAATATCTCATATATGGTATATGAATAATACTTAAAATACTTTAAACTTTAATTTATAAGTACTGTACCCCTAGTACGAGTTTCAATGTTACGAAACGGCGATAGTTTTCGAGTCACGTTGTTTTTTGATTACGTAAAAAAATCACAACCAATAACTCGTTTTGTGACTGCTCAAAAACTATCGACGTTTCGTACCATCAAAACTCGCACTAGGAGTACAGTTAAGATTTAAAGAAACTTTGAGAGCGATATATACATATATATGAATATAAGTGAGAACTACAGATATTAATATATAATCCTTACGACATGAAGACGTCTTCTAAAGTAGTAGCAACTAGTCCATAGTTCTTGTACTGTATAATATGTAAGTTCCTTTCAAGATCATTAAGCATCTCTTCAAATAGGTGAGAATAATGATTTGGGAGACTGTACGTCACTTCTTTGCCTGTAACAAGACATTTTACAACTAACGTAAATTTACTTAGGAAACTAGAAAACTGACATATAAACTTTTTAACCAAATACATACAGACATACATATAAATCATAATCTAGAAAACTGTAAGTATTTGTTTTTCTAGAACTAAACAATTCACATCACACACAAGAAAGTGTTATAAATGTTATAAATGTACAGATCTCACCTCGATCCTGTTTAACAGTTATATCAGGTATATATTTTCGGATGAGTTCAGTGCAGAATTCGAGTTGGAAGTCTTCTCCTTTGACTATAACCATGGTGTAACCGACGCCATAATGCTGTTTCAGGAAGTACGGAGAGCCAACGCATTGAAGTTTTCCACTCGACATTATAGCCACTCTATCACCGAGGAAGTCAGCCTCGTCCATGAAGTGGGTCGTTAATATCATCGACCGATCTGTGTAATAGTTATTGTATTCATTTCTAAGCGATTGATGAAAAAATGTGCATGCAACGGAGATACAAATGCAAAGTTGTGGGGAAAAGATAGTATAAAAAATTCACGTAATAGAATAAGCATGGCAATAGTCAGTGACCTAAAAATTAGCGGAAAAGTCGTCGTAAAAAACATGCATAATACGATGAAAATCAAAAGCACAAATAACAATACATAGCAATAATAATAATACACAAATTGACTAATAATAGGACTTTTCGTATTAGAACTAGCTTACAATTAAAATATATCGTGAAGAGAGATCATACAGTACAATACAGTGTGAATAAATCAAAAGAAAGAGTGGTTCAATACTCGTCTGGCGACTGCCGCACCAGAATTGAGTATATCTAAATCACCCAGTCTACACATAATACTCGTATTCAGACGCGAGCAACACGAAAGCATTTTGTCTGTAATTTGTGATCACAATATGTAGTTAAATAAGAGTGAAATGACTGAAAAGTGATTTAGATGTAGTACTGAAATTAATTTTGACGAGTGACAGGGAAGTAAATATAGAAGGAAGTGATATACTGAGCTGACTAATATGAGATAAGGAAAATAATGACGTTCATGTTATTATTTCAAAGTAAATTTCCGGATTAAATCAATCATTCTCTGATACAGATATTCACTTTGATTACAGATATCAATAAAGATAATTAGAATAAAGATAGATTTCAAATAAAAATCGGAATAAATTAATATTATAATCTAATCTAATACACAATTCGTAATGTTATTGACTACAATTGTACGAATGTCTCCGTTAAGATACTATTTTTATTCTAACGTTTGAATTTCAAATGTAGCAAGCAGTATAATTACTAATTATCCTATTTGGAAAAGTAAATACAATGTTATTAGAATACAAATTCATTGAAATTATACCCTAAATCCAAATTTACAGGTATAAAGGACAATGTGTATACAAACTCTATATTATATTTGCCATTACGTTTCTTTTCCCGCTGCAGAAGCTCCCAGAGCGCGCGTCGTGAGGACGGGTCCATGCCGGAGGTGGGCTCATCCAGCAACACGACCCGCGCGCCTCCACACAGCGCAATGCCCACGCACAGACGTCGCTTCTGTCCCCCCGAGAGACCCTCGGCGTTGTAATGTTTCTGTTTAGAATAAAAAAGAGATATATTTAATAATACGCTTATCGATACTACTCGGTTTAAGTACTACTTGGTACTTTAAGATTCAGCTAATTGCGAATATCGAACAAAGAAACGAAGTCATCTAGTTCAGTACCTACGTACTGATTTGAATATCTGAATTAATAATATTCACAATCATTTGTCTGGCAACTGATCTGATTGCGGAGCTCTACGTCAATGAATATTCGATTGTATTCATTTATTACATAATAAATATTATTGTAACATAGAATTAAAAATTAATAAATTGCGGAATTCGAAAGTTATGACCTCAGGAATAAGGTCTCGTATGTCCGCTTCCTATGATACGGTATGATAGCGATGCGGTAGCTCAATTAGCAGACTGACTGGATTCAACGGGTAGTAAAGTGCTTTAGTCCCTGGCTTATGCGGTTGAAACGTATGTGCCGCCCCTCACTCTTCTACGGCTGAAATCTGAGGGGACCTTGGCTCACATCGCAGAAAATAAAAAGCATTAATTTGCTTGTCTATTCACGGAGAATTCAGACTTAGATTCTGGAAGGAGTCATATCCTCATGTCTACCTGGAAACGCTACTCAAATGTTGAATCCGTCAGACAGAGGTCCGTAAAGAGCTAACAGAGTCCAGACGTCAATAAAAGTACTGCTCGCGGCTGGATTCCAGCTATAGTTATAAATATAAGGCCTGATAAATATTAGGCCGGAATTAGCTCTCACTCACACTTTCCGAGATGTATCCTTCGTTACCATTAATGAAGTGACAATAAACTTATAAGCAGGTGGCCCAAAATCTCTATCAGCTGCATTGCACGTTTGCATGCATTAATACCTGTCTGCCCTTTTTACTATCGGACAACCAGACGTACTAAGAGATAACACTACTGCATGGCAGACATTCCACGATACGTACAAAATGATTCGTATCAACTTTTATACAGCCAAGGAATAGAATTCCTTACTTAAATCTACGTTTCCGCATAGATAAAAACTAAGAGTCTTCAAGCCGCGAGTGAATAACTTTAAAGGCAAGTGTGCTCCAGCCTAGACCATAATACCGCTTACCATCAAGTGAGGTAACCGTCAAACGGTTGTCTATTTTATATACCTATTAAAAAGAAGAAGAAAAAAAATCGAATCATAAAAGTAATGCTACCAACCTAGACTCAACTTAATCCATATTAATATCGGCAATTTATTCTCGATATATTTAACGGTTATTAACGATATCTACTCGATATTTCTTTATCGCGAATAGCGACATAATCTTTAATTTAAAAAATACCAAACCTTTTCTTGCAATTCCAAGCTATCAATGAGCTTATCTATATCCTCGTTGAGCTGTTGTCCACTGTAGCCCTTGAGGCGTGCAAAAAACTCGAGGTGTTCCCGAACGGTGAGCTCATTGAAGAGCACATTATGCTGCGGACAGAGACCGATGTGTGCGCGCGCCAGTTGTGTCTGTGTCGTCATGTCGTAGCCCGCTACCCAGACGCTGCCGCGGGTTACCTCCACGTTACCTGTGGGTATACAAATAGACAATATTGTATCTGCATCTACAACTTACCTGTGTGTTCAAAATGGTGTGATAATTTACCTGTCAACATCGAAATTGTTGTAGATTTTCCAGCTCCATTGTGACCCAACAGCACGGTGATCTGATCATCATAAATATTCAGACTTAAATTGTTAACGACTGTATTACTTCCGTATACTTTTGTAAGATTCTGTAAAAGAAATGATGTCAATATTACAGAATATACCAAACAATTTCTTTTTAAATCTATAGGTATTTAATTTACCGCCATCTTGACTCCTATCTGATGAGTAGTCGGATCTTTTTCTTTAATAGTCACATCCAGGTCAGGACTGTCAAATACACCATAATCTGAAATTAGGTATAAAATATACAGATACAATTTATAGTAACCGATTCGATTCGATTCGTAAAGAACAAGAAAATTGCAAATATTTATTTCCCCAAATTCCTGATGTACTCCAATAATTCCCACTATCAACCTTTTTTATTAAGCTAACACAAACTAACTTTTTTGGTCTAACAAGTAAAAAATATGATAGAATGAAATATGATAGAATGATAGATGTTTGTTTATTTGTTTGAACGCGCTAATCTCAGGAACTACTGGACCGATTTGAAAAATACTTTCAGTATAACATATAACACCACGCTAAGATAAATAAGAGAGGAGCAGCAATATTTTTTTTTGCCGAAATTGCTAAATTTAGACCTTTCCTTGCGTGCGCTGAGTAAACGGTGAAAGTTACGCAAAAAGCAACTACTACAAAATTGTTCCCCTCCAAAAGTTCTAAAAGAAAGTCCGCGACAAAATATATATCGCTTTTCAGATTAACCCAGTATAACCATTTTTATGGTTACTATGCTTTTATACTTAGCTTATGTAATGCTTATGTACTACGCTTATGTACTCAACTTATATACTACGCTTATGTACTATGCTTATGTACGACGCTTATGTACTCAGCTTATGTACTACGCTTATATACTATACTTATGTACTCAGCTTATCTACTACGCTTATGTACTATGCTTATGTACTTAGCTTATGTACTAAGCTTTCGAAATATCGGAATAGATAGAATTTTTTGTCTATATGTATGTGGTCCGGCTACCATGAAAAAAATACTGGACAGGCGCAAGCGTTGTGTCTATCAATGTCTCCTTGCCATAAAGTAATTAATATATCGGGTATAGAGTTTAAAGCCAGCATCGTATTATTTCAGTCATGAGATTTGTGGGAGCTGACGAAGTCGCTGGCATCAGCTAGTTTATAATATAATGCGAATACCAAAACTTATAGCTGTTCCAACACAATATTGTTTAAAAAAATATAGTCATGGATATTTCAATAATACTTTATTGTATACAATAAGCTTCTATCTTTATCAATGGCAAAATAGTAAAGAAACTATTTATAGAGCATTTCAAATATGCTAATATTTAGCTACATAAAGATTTTATGTATTTTTATATACCTTCAACCCACTTTCCTTGCAAAGCGTGTATTTATTGTTTTATTTAATGTTAAATAGCATCATATTTAGCCAATGTTAACACGACAATTTATTTAAGAATGTACAATAACATTAAATATGGAAAACATTTATTTAATAAATTTAAAATTACAAATTATCACTCATCCGTTATAACATTCTGTCACTTTCGTTACACTACAATTTCTTTTCAATTTCAATCGTTACACTACAATTTCTTTTCAATTTCAATCGTTACACTACAATTTCTTTTCAATTTCAATCGTTACACTACAATTTCTTTTCAATTTCAATCGTTACACTATAATTTTCTTTTAATGTCATTTTCTAGCTTCTAGAAAATAGCAACCATCCTACAATTATATAACATTATTAAAGGCTCACTTATATCAATTGATTTTTTTTTGTAAAAGGAATGTTATTGTATACACGTTGACTTCCTATTAAATGAAAAAATCTTTTTGACAGTCGCAATATGTATCTTTATACCACCCAGATATTCATGTTTGATGAACAAGGTTGATTATTTCATAAAAGAAGACACTATAAAGGTTTTTCTAAATACTAGCCTTTAAATGATCTTCTACTAGATAGAGCCTTTCTAATAACTATTATCTTCAAAGGCTTCGGCACATGACGACTATTTCTTGACTGCACTCTAAGGCTTTGACGCGGCTGAAGACGGCTAACTTGGCCCAATGTTTTGCTGACTTGTTAGAAAGTCGGAACCACAAGACGCTGTATATGAAATTTTTTTTTGCCACCAATTGTCTTTAAATTTACAAGACAGACTGTTAAGCTCTTGTTCACTTACATTGCATTTTATCTTTGCACCAAGAGTAGATACTCTTTGTAGAACAGTTTGGTATTTGCTCATTGCTGATTTAGGGGTTTCATAATAGTATAATACCATTAGTCTGTCCCGTCCACGTCTACTAACTACGTCGGCCTTTTAGATCAGTAATATAAGAATCTGTATCTAATAGAAACACAAGCTCCTTTATTCAGCGTCTACACCTCTGTGGTAAACCGCCGACCTCTGTCGACCTCTGCCGACCTCTGCCGACCTCTGTGATAAACGGCAACTGCTGTCAGTCTAGGTTTTATATTTCCGTCTTACAATAAGGTCCGTCAGCCTATCCGGATTCATAGATGCAGGATTATTATTATGGACATACCTACGAGGACGACGCAGATAAGATATACCGCGTTAAGTGCGGATCCACGTCATATCAACGAACTATGCTACTATGACGGTTGTACGTCTATCATACTGGCTAGATAATAAAATAGAAATAAAAGAAAAATATTACAATACGACTCACCATAAGTAACTTGTCTGGAGGGAAACCAGAAAGATTTTTGGAAGGGAAAGTACCAAACTTGTGGCGTCCCGAACGGCCCCGGCAGCACCTGCTCGAAGTACAGCGCCACCAACATATACAGAACACAGTCCGCCACCAACATCACACAGACATGTCCAAACAG
The DNA here is from genome assembly GCA_963555665.1 of Dircenna loreta. Taxonomy (NCBI): domain Eukaryota; kingdom Metazoa; phylum Arthropoda; class Insecta; order Lepidoptera; family Nymphalidae; genus Dircenna; species Dircenna loreta. Next base: position 636,718 of record OY743097.1, on the reverse strand, counting down.
GAGCCGATTTGAATCAAGGGCATCATTAGCAAAGAAGCTCCCCCACTGCATGCCTGAAATAAATCTGCTTTAGAGTTTTTTTGTCTAATTTATTGATAAATCGTCATCGTAATATCCAAAAGGACATGATAAGTCTATTACCTTGGCCACTTTCAGCTCGTAATATTAGTTGGAATCCATATGACATGGCTGAATTAATACTCAAACAGGTGAGTGTTTGAACTGGAAGTGATACTTCTACGTCCATTCCCAACAAAAAAGCTGGAATGTAACTTATAAACCAAATAATCCCTCCGAACAATGCTGCGGTACTACCTAATATAAAAAAGCGCCTTTTAAATATATATAATGAATAAAACATGTTAATTTATGTATTTAATTTTCAATACAGACATTGATTTGTACAAATATAATCAATAAATCGAAATTTAAGTCCTGATATCTATATGTAATCACAGTTACGTCATAAATGAGTCAAAACTGACAATAGATTTTAAAAACTAACTCTTCAAGATTTAAAAACACTCATTAGTTGATTCAGGTTGATTCATTCAGAATGCAATCATCTTACTTCCTTATTATCCTAAGTGGCTCTTCACATTTTAAATAAATGATTTACCAATTTGTACAAATATTTGTCGATAACACAGCATAGATTCAAAATATATCATTTTAAGTGTGACGAAGACTTAGTCAATCTCTTAATCGTTTCTATAATCAGACAATAACTTATTATACTATCAATATAAAAATAATTATACCTTTAGAGAAGAAACCGCTTATCATGAAGCAGAAAAAAATCGTGCAAGTCAAATATAAAACTATGAAGAACAACAGCACGCTCCACGAAGTGTTAGTAAATACAGAATAGTGGCTGTAGCCCTGCTCGTTGGAAAACCAATTCACCTGAAAAAATACGTCAAAAATAATCGTCACATCTTCAATAATATGATAGTAATATTAACGTACCTTTAAAAGGAGTACAATCATAACCGCTGTTAAAAATAGATAAATGAACTGCTTGCAGAACCAGGCCAACCAATGCAGCCAAGTGGGCAAACCCATAATTTTCATTGTTTCCTAAAAGAACGCCATGATCAGACATACAGTCCAATACAAAAGCCAGTCAAAGTGCAAATGTATCACAAGTATTAACCTTCAGTTGTAACTCCTTTTCAACAGTAACAGTACGGATAATATTAACGGAAGTGTAACTGAAACTAAGCATAATAAACAAAGGAAATATGAATAATAATGCTTCTACAGCCAAATCCTGGAGATAAGGAGGATGAGGATAGCGGTTCAAATTCACTGTAAAGTTGTTTAAATTTTGTCCAGTAATAAGAGATACTATTTCCATTGACATCGCGTGTTGCAAGCCAATAAACATTTCATTGACGTAGCCTGAAAAAAATAGATTATTTACCGTCATCCAAAAGAAATTCTCTCAATTATTTTATTGATACGTTTAATAAAATCCAATAAGTACAAACCTGGATCGTTACCACCCTCCCAAGATTGTGAAAAACGTGGTCCTGGTAATTCAAAAAATGGAAAGACGTTGTCTGTCCGCCAAGAACTACCTCCAGTTCCGAACAACGAATTCAAACGTGGTTTTTCCGGAAAACGTAACGCATACGACAGATTTGAAGGCACATCCCAAGAGTCGTCAAAACCTAAAATATTCATTCATTCATAATACTTTTATTGTACCCCACATGACAATTAAAGTACGCAGAATAGAATTATCGTAAAGTTCAAGAAGACGGACATATCGCTAAGTAGCGATTTCTTCCAGACAACTTTATTCGAATAAAAAACAAGATATCGCAAAATAAGAAGGTGAACGGTACATAGTATTTTTATACCATCCATAGATAGCATTTGCAAATGATATAAAAAGATAAATAAAAAGGTTTGTTATGTTTGTAAAACATTAAAATAATTAATCTGATCATGAAAATACAGTTTCAAAAATGTTTCTCAGATATATAGATATTTTTCACACTCACCTAGTAATTGGTCGTCAAACTCCACAGCAGCCATTACTTTACGGATATCATTTTCATCAGTGTAAATTGACTCCAATGCTGCACTGCTATTGTATGCCTGTATCTTCACAAGGCGCCTCACAATCTCTCCAACGATGGTAGAATTCCAATTAATGTCAGGCGGTATTTCTATTGGTATATCTGGTAATTCGGGTAAATCTGGTATTCTATCCCATATAATTTGAATAATCTCCTTAATATTACGAGAAAATAAATTAATCATTGCATTTTGTATTACAGCTTCTAAGACTGGACTCTCCGGTGAATACGCGATTGAAAGATTGCTATAATCAAAAGATCCTCTGAAAGGAAAAAAACTATAATATAATATATGTATTTTATTCATAATAAATGTGTGAGTATAGTGAAAGATAAAAAAATATCCTTGTGTCATGCATTTCACACGTGAAATAAAACAGGGAAAACATAACAGGTTAGGTTAATAATTGCCCTGTCTCTTTCACTTCAGACATGTCCTCATAAAATGAGACAGGAAGGTGTGAATTAGATGAATAATTTCCCTGGTTCCCTGGAACGAACAGGAATGAGACAGGGAAAGCTTTCTAATGAATGAGTGAATGTAGTAAAAGAGCTGAAGAATTGCAATGACTCGTACATTTCACACATGTCCTCAGGAAATGTAATGAAAATCTTAATAATGAATAATAAATATAAAATTAAAAACTTACAAAACTAATGCTGAATATTTCAACGTATATGCAGGTACAGGTGGATAAAAGATGGCTTCTCTTTTAACCGGTTCAATCTGTTGTCTTAAAATGAGGACTAACGCCATCGTCGTAACCGGTAAAAGAATCTCCACAACAGTTTGTATACGATGCCTCCATTGTTGGAGAAAGTTCTTCCACATCAGAAGACGGAATTTGGTACAGGAATTTGAGCCGGGAAAGTGTATCTTCATCTTGGTTTCTAACAGAGATAATAATTACAGAGAAAAACAAATAACGTATCTAATGTCAGATAAGAAATTTAATTTCAATAACGATCACCTAATAGATAGTACTGTTTACTATTTGACGTATTCATAATATTATCAGAGAGGATTTATTATAAAATAAAAACTCAACGTAAATACTTTTTATCGGCATTTAAGTTTAATTACACAAGTTAATTAACTATTGGCATCAAAGAGTTAAACAACATTTAAGACCTCATTGATTCGACGATAGAGTTCTAAGTGAGGCGAAACTTAACATTAAAAGGCTTACAATTAATAAAATAAATTGTAATTAAATAATAATGTATAATACTAAATAAATGTTTGTTTTTAATGATTATCGAAGCATTTAATGAAAGTAAGGCAAACAAAGTACACGCTTGGAGCTTATTGAACATATTAATGTAAAACATATATTTTTTTCGAAAATTACATTTTTTTTATTCGTAATATTTAATGATAGTAGTAGAGTTAAAAAAATTGCTAATGGCTGAAGAAATTAAAGGTAATCCAACACCAGCCCATTAAACTCATGTAATTATTAAACCGACAACTTTATCTAGGTCTCTGTACTCTGAGGATGCAGATCAAATGTCATCTCGTTGTGTCTGCTACTGGCTATTTACGAACAACAAAATTTAAACGAATATATCAGCAGATAAAATGTTATTCACCTACTTTTCGGATTACTAACCACGTTATGGATGGATGTCGATAAGATAAAGCCTTAAATAAACTATTTTTTAAATAAAATACAATAAAAAAAATATCAACACGAACTAGCACCTGCGTCCTTTTAGATAAATGTCCGGTCACTCTGCCGGATGAACTGTCGTGTCACTACTTGCCTTAATGAATTTAGCGTTCTATATATAATAATCTTTATGGGGAAGTTATAAACAACTTTAATATTACACTTGTCAACTTGATAATGCATCGTTAATATCATAAACTATTTTTCATATGAAAAATAGCCCTAAATACTTCTGGATTGCTGTTCAAAGGCCTGTGCAAAGTCTCAAGGCCTGTTTTCAAAATTATTCATAATTATATATCTATATAATATTCTTCATTGAGACATAACTAAAAAAAACGATATCTTAAAAGAAAACCAATAAAGAATATAAAATTTACAAAAATAGCAAATTCAACTGTGACATCCGAAACGGTAAACTGCTCAGCGGTTGTACGTGTAGATGACTCCAGCGCTGCCTTCCAGTGGCATATGTTGAAAAGGAAACCTAGACTAAAACTAGGAATACCATCCATCTAGACATATGTCCGTAGCAACAACTGTGTAGGCCGTTACAAATTACACTGTTCATTACGTGGGTGCAAGTTAATTTAGGGTTTCACGTGAGTAAAAAAATAACTAAAGAATTCAAAAAACATACGTAAAAAGTAAATAAGGGGAGTTTCTGTTTATTTTAGTCTAGGATGCACCACAAATAATAGATTATTTGACAGATATACTCGAAATGCCGATAAAATAAATAGATGTAAGTTGGCTCGGTCAAATCTTTCAGGGTTTCATATCATATAACAAAGAGCCCTCTGTATATTTATTGTTTTTTTTATATTGTGTAGCAAATATGCAGGGAATACTATTTAGCGTAAATAACTATTATTTAAATAACTATTTTTAAACCGTATCTCAGCTATGACCGCCTGACATAGTATATTATTATCAAGCTCTTACTTCTTCCCTTTTCCTCTTACTGGAGTCAAATAATAGCTATTCATATTAAAACATACATTTTTAGTTTTATTGATATTTTAGACTGCACTAGTTTTAGTTTTTCCATAATAATAAGAGACCTTGCCGCGATAGACAGCCTCCTATATTTAGAATCAGATAATAAGCTGTTTGCTAATTAAGCTATTTCAACTTTTTTTTTTTTGCATTGTAATTTATATATTTATTGTTTATTTATTTACATCTTTTCCACATAGAAGTGTCAGGAGGAACTGTTTTGATATATACTTATATAAATAAGTCTCTGTAAAGACACTTTCCAGCTTAATATTAAAGCTACGAGTGTTACAAACGCGCCCTGCTCACACACACTCACACACACACGCACACACAACAAACACAGCCGCGTATTTCTTTATTGTGGTCACTGTGTGACAATGTCAATATTTTTTACAGTCGCAGTAAGGTTTCGTGTTTGCTCGTGACAATGAGATAATTTAGAGATAAAAATTATTCTATATATTGAGTAGAATACACACCAAATTCCATCGTAATTCGTAGTAGTTTTCGTGGGTGTCGGACAAAAAAATCGAGTCGTCATATCGTTTAAATCTAAACGACGTAAAACCAACATACTTATATTATTTATTTTAATATCTTTTCACATAAATAACATTTTTACATTATTTTTGTTAATTATTATATATACTGATATTATATTACGATAAAACAAACTATAAATTTAGCAAATATAATTTGTTATTTAGTGTTATGATTTAAAAAACATACTGTCAGTAACATTGAAAAATTAGTAATTGTACATAAATTAGACGGATTTTGTACTGATCGTGTATTTTCTATTGAAATAGAAAAAGATATTTGTTATAAATACAAATATAACAACCATAACTATGTTTGAAATTGTCTAAAAAAATGTTTAATCGTATTAAGTTTATTTACATTTTACAACTGTGGAAAATCTTCAATGGTATTCTATAGTGTAAAATAAAAAATATTGGTTAAGATTAAAAAGTCTAACAAATGTCTCCTCCGTCCGATAAAGATGATATAAAGAATGCTAGATTCATTAAGGCGGGTAGTGACACGGTAGCTCAATTGTTAGAGCGACGGGACGATGTTATGTATGTTGATGTAGAGGTCGCAGATTCGAGTCCTACCCATGTAAGTATTTTTTTATTATTATAACATAACATACTTCAGACCAAAAAGTATTCCTTATGAAGATATATTTATTGAATTGGGAATCCCCGTTGTTACGTTAAAATATACCGAATATCTACAGTATGTAAGTGTGTGTGTGATTAATGAGTTTATTATCTATAAAAAATAGTGTTAAGACCGAACCTATCAAAGAAACTTTATGAAGTTTTATTTAAGAACTTAAGTTTTAAATGTTTTTTGTTTGTTTCTAGAGCATCCCACATTTAACCGAGAATCAAAAATATAAGTGGATGATGAATGTGGTGGCGGAAATACCACCAACACGCATTCCCAAGAAGGGTTGACGTCAGACCGGTCTTTTTGCCAAATCAGATATTAAGCAATGTCAACATGTATACATATATCACGCCCATATAATTGGGTTTAACGCTGATCTATGATGTTGGTCAGAGGATTTCACAATTTTAAACTAAATTAGAAGACAAATAAAATGGTGACCTAGTTTAATTTATCACATCTTTATTAAACTTGGACGTGAATCTTTTTATCTTTTGCCATATAATCAGAATGTTAGTATCTATCTTAATATTAAGATAAAACATATTTTATCTTCAATTGACAAGAAAATAAACAAATATATTCTATTTGCATTAAACATTTTTTTAAGGATCTAACTCGCGTTTAATTTAATTTTCTTTTTACATTATAATTTTTAATTTAACCAGACGTTTCAAATGCTAAATAGCAACGGAAACACGAAATGTTGGCGTCTGTCTGTAAGTCAGTTTATTATTTATCTATCTCCATCGGTTACTGAAATTCCGAGCAAAGAGAGAAAAATATTAAAATTTTATAAGCGAGTTTGATCCGTAAATAGTTCTATTTAAATGTCTACTAGTAAAAAACTAAGAAAAAAATATATTCTTTCGTGGTTTTAAAAAAATATAAACAATAATATTAGACATTATCCAATTTTTATTTATTTAATGAATGACAATTAATAGAAAAAGAATTATTTTAAAATTAACTGAAACCTTTACACTCATTTTATCTCGGATATAAATGAATATGATAGAAATATTAAGGGGAATATCGCGAAAGATAAAAGTTGGGGTCAGTTCATATGTGCATAGTATAGGAAGTATTCAAGCCTTAATAATACATAAATAATACATAAAAAAGAGACAGCTTTGGACACAGAAAGTGTTTGAATAAAATGCTGCACGACTGACCAGACAAATAGATAGAAATAATGGAATAACCGGGGATCATTTCCCGGACCTTTTTTTAAAGTATTTTAACAGACGTTCGCTAATATATATATTAACTGACATAAAATATACAATAAATAGGATTTTAAAGTGTTTTTTCTATAATATAATATATTTTTGAATTTCGTTACCTTTTGAATATTACAAATTCTCATGAAATATGTCGCAGTATAAAAACACAGTGTTTTTCTTTCACTTGTATATATTCTATGTGTAATAGCACATTGTACACAATTAGGATTAAGACACTCAATGGTACACTGAAATTAAATTTAAAACGTTGCGGCCTCGGGCTTACTTATCCAATAACTGAACAACTCAGCAAAACTGCGTCTGTGCCCGTTATCATTTGGTACATACCTAGATATTAAATTGACTAAGGACGTGGTCAGGTAATAATGTCAGGAATTCTGCACATTTTATTGTTATATTTATTATGAAAAATGAATGTGACTCTAAGAGAATATTTAGTCAGTATTTCCTTGTATTGAATAGGCAGTGTTTTCATGTTCATCTTTTTAGTTTAGTTCTTTTTACGTGTTCATAGTGTGGTAGCGTCGGTGGTACCTACTATTCAAGGAATAGTAAGGTAGATAGTTTTTTTATGGAACTGTATGGTTCATGACATGGTATTCCATTATACAAAAGAACTATGAAACAGTTTGGTTCATAAGGATGTTGATACTTGGAAAAAAGGATTTAATGAAATATATGCCCGTTTTCATGAAAAAAAAAGCAAGACTACGTTCTTTCGACTTGTACGAAACATCTTAGTGATTGTACGATATATGTATAGAATATGAAACATTTATATGATTAATATATATACAGAGACGAAGCTTCTTAGCATTCCATGGATTCACCGTGCAGGTGCCGGGCCCATCGCGTTACAGGAAGAGGAGTGCAAACAGGTAGGTTTGAAGGGCCCCTTTAAAATACGCATTAAGGCTCACCTTCAGTGGGTACGCTCCTCTCCCTACCTGACCAAATTAAAAACGAACCTACCGATGCCGCCTTCGAAGTATAAAATAATATGTTAAAATAAATGTAAAGTATATTGTGAATTCTACCTAATAATCACTCGCTTATCTACCTTTACGTTACTTGTTAGATATTGATGTGTAGATTACAAATATATAACCAAAAAAATATGAAAACAAAGACAAAACCCATTAATAATACCTACTTAATAAATTATCAATATGGCACTTACACTGCTTTATTTTAATATTGATTTTGAGAGATAGCGAACATAACAAGTCGCCCTGAAAACTAAGTACGATTGTACATGATTGTAAGTTTTACAGCTGAAGGATATATAAAGACAACTCTTTATTTTAATATTGATTTTGAGAGATAGCGAACATAACAAGTCGCCCTGAAAACTAAGTACGATTGTACATGATTGTAAGTTTTACAGCTGAAGGATATATAAAGACAACTCAAAACTTATAAGCCTTCCTGTTCTTCATAAGTTGTTAAAATTCTTGAAAGTAAATATTTTTTTATTTAAATAAAGAAATATTTATGCAAAACACAATGACATTTGATCAATTGAAAACCATTATAAATACATATATTATTCATTCGTTAAAAAACTCCTTAAAAACAAACTTACGCAGCATTTTATAACAAAGGGTATTAATTTCTATATGGTTGAATAATAATTTATGTACTTAAATATAATACGTTACATGTATTTACGTGTATATAACATTTTTTTTATCCTACTGAAATTTCCTGAAAGTCTTCGACGCTCGCAACTGTAGGTAATAATCGCCGTTCGTAAAGATAACGCTAAATCTGTGATAATTTTAATTATCCTATCATTAATATAATAATCGATCGATTATTATATTACTGACTAGTTGTTGCCAGTGACTTCGTCTGACATCTGACACCCCCTCCCCCCTCTTGACTTACATGTTAAGCCAATAATTATATATATATATATATACCAGCCAGCCAATACTTATATGATAAGCCAATAATATAATAATTATATAAAACCGACAAACAGACCCAATTACAAACACAAATAAATCGACAGATGAAAATTCAATGACATTTTTATATACACAAATCGAAATCCTCATCATTATTTTTAAATGTCATTTGTTTATTCTTATTCTTAAATAATATCCTGTATAAATAGCTAAGTTAATATTTAATTCATGCCAGCTACACTTCACTAGTCATAAAAAATAATATTAACATAGAAATATAAAACTTAATAACATAATGATATTTATTACCATGCATAACGAGAAAACTAAAACAGAGTAAATAGGAAATAATTCTTGTGTACTTTTAATATATTATTATTTATTACATTTACAGAATCATTCTTATTTAATCCGTAAATTAAATTTACAGGCAACTTTAATGTTCTTACTGAGGAGTTATACTTATAATTATTTATATATATATATATATATATATATATAAATGTAGATACCTATGTCTGATGTATATAAAATGTATCTAAAAATAACATATATGGTATGTAGTGTTTAGTGACACCGACGGCTCAACCAAAGGTTTTGGGTTCGATTTCCACACGAAACAAATCTTTCTGTGATCCACAGATTGTTGTTCCGAGTAGGTGTATTTTATGTCCGTTAAACCCCCAGGTCGAGGGACGACGTAATCTCTAGCGCCGAATAATATATACTTTCACTATTTCTACTGTTATAAAGTGTAAGTGATAATTTTAATGGACGTTTGTTTGTCGCCAATCTCTTGAAATATCCTGCAGGACTGTTAGGCGGAACGAAGTTCGTCCGGTTAGCTTTCTATCTTATATATAAGACTAGATATATATATACATATTTAATTATTATTTTATATAAGATATAAAGTAACTGACAATTTAATTGCTTTCTCAATATTTATAACAGTAGAAGGACTCCAACCTAATGCTTTAATATCTATCTTCCCCTTTAAGACTATACGCATAGTTCCAGCTTCAATTTTGCCTCATCGTATATTTTTTTTTGTTCTGAAGCTCTTATTCACTCTTAAAAGTTTCCCGGGTAAAAAAAATATAAATTATCATATAGAATATGATTTATATGTAATTATATGCAATGTATATATAATTTTATACAAAATTGTTCTTGTGGTTTTATATAATTCCATAAAATTATATAAGTTCTAAATCAGGCTATTGAAGTATTCTCGGTGCTTACTATATATACAACTACTTCGATGATATATTAAGGTTTCAGAGTCTATATGGCTAGGGAACGTACCCATACTACGTGACTAGTTTTTAAAATTTTCTTTTTTAATATTTGATTTTTTTGTTCTCAGGAATAACTGTTCGTGATAGAATATCTGTAAACTATATTTCGAAGGGTCATTGGTATTGGTAAAGTAAAATGTCGGAGTTTTTTATCCATCCCTCCACAACTTATTGAGGTATATTGTAAATAGTTATATTCTGTTTGCAAAAATAAACAAATAAAAAAATGTTATATGTATTCTACCACGAGAGTATGTATAATGTAACCCCTTCAACAAACATATTTTTGGCAGTTTTTAAGTTGAAGGTCAAAGTCCTTAAAAATATTATTTTTTAATTAGAAAACTATTTCTTGGGTGCGTATTTTAACATTGGGTTCGGGTGTTTTGATACCATTGACATTTAGTGGCTTTTCCGAAAGATAATTCCAAATGTAAATAATAAAAAACAAAATCCATTCCTTAAAGTTTTTATTTCTTTCACAAACTCTGGCTTCACTCATTTCAAAATACAACTAATATCTACAAATATAGTATATTTCTACTGCCATCTATAATGTGCGTAGGCCCTGTTGGCCTCACACAGTCGATGTAGGTCTTGCTTCCTCTTCACTACTTTGCCGGTGTTATTTGCAGCATCCAGCAGTTCCCAAGCAAATTGTTCTGGAAAGTGGATTGTTCTCTCCTTATCAAATGTAGCTTCGAGAATCCATTTTATTGCCATAAACAGCGACCTCTTTTCACTTATTGGTCCTGGAACCTGTAAATTAAAAAAGAATTAATTATAAATTAAAAAAAACATAATATCAACTAACTGACACGTCAGACGTTGTCATGGCAACAAAGCGTTTTGTGTTCAACAAAAAACATTACTATATGAAAAGTTACAAAGTACAACACAAAATACATCAATATATAGAAATAAATTATCAGACATTTCCAGACAAACCAATCAAAGCTTATATTAAGGGAATTGACAGGCGACAGACAAACACAGTATTTGTTTGTACATAAACTGTAATTAAGTGCATTTATAGTTATATTATAAACTAGCTGTTGCCTGCGACTTCATCCGCAAGGACTTAAGAACACAGAGCTCATAAGAAACTCAAGGTTCAAGCTTTTTTGGTACCTCTACAACATACAAAAACTCAAATCAAAATGTTACCTCTTTATAATATTAATATAGATAATAATAAAACAAACCTGATATGTAATACCACCTCTTTTGATAGGCAAAAGTTGTAACAATGGTTTAGAATTCTCTATAGCTTTATGTAAAATATTCTTAGGATTCAGCTCAATCTTCGCCTTCTCTTCAGGAGTGGAAGCCAGGTGGTACCTCTCTATTTGAGTCCTCTTGATATTTTCAAATGACTTCTCTACGAGGGTCCGGGCTAACTGTTTGTTACCCATCTTCATTACATGGTTGATGACTTTACTAAAAATTAATAATACATGTTAGGGAATATATCCATACATATGTACACTTCTTTATTGACCATTTAATACTCCTAGTACAAATTTTGATGTTACAAAAAATTTACAGTTATTGAGCAGTTCTTGATTGTGATTGGTTTTGATTAGATTGTAGTATGACTGCTCAAAAACTATCAAAGTTTCATAACATCAAAACAGAATAAATAATATATCATCACTAACTGAAATCTTAAAATTATATAATCATTTATAGCTTATAATAGAACAATTACAGAGATTTAAACTTAAAATCAAAAAAAGTAAGGTTTAATAAAATTGTTAAATAAATGTAGAATGAAACATTCATCAACACGGGCAGGACTTCTGTATGTTTGCGGATTATTTTTAATGCTAAATTGTAAAATTGAGATATTGGTAAGGATTTTTTATTTTCACAGAAGATTTTCATAGAATAATAAATAATAGAACCCCATTGATTAAAAACTATTAATAAATAATAATTACAAATCCAAATTGGAGATATATTAATTAAAAAGGTAATTTGACTACTTACTTCACAAGAGGATCATGATACAATGAAGAAGTCTCGTGTGGACCTGGTGGTTTTACCGGAACAGCCGCCAATTTACTCAACTCATTATTTTCAATCAGTTTTGCTTGATCTTCCTTTCTGAATATAGGATTTTGGAAGTAATCTGGAAAGCTCGTAGCACGGGGATAAAATCTGCACTGTGTTAAGCTTGGCAATCTACAAATATATTAACTGAAGATAGGTTTTTACTTAATTACAATTTTAAATCTAATACAGGGACATGTGTACAAAATTAATATAATAATTGATTTATATCTTATATTTAGGGGTTACGTCTTTTCTAATATTACTAACCTATTATTATATGCAATTAGGAAACTATTATATGTGACTTCTCGTAATACTATCCTTAAATTGTTCATCTTGTCAGTACATATAAATGTTTGATAAATAGTTTTCTCTTTTAAAATATTTATTCTTTTAACTTTTTAGTACTATTACTTCTTTTACCATTTTATTTTTTAATTTAAATTCATAAAATTTGCTATCATGAGAGTTGACACCTGACGGCTGACAGTAGACATTTAGAGAGTACACAGATGAAAAAAGTGTATACTTATCTTGACAAAAATAAATGTCCACCTTTCAAGTTATCTCCTCTGTCTATTTATTAATTTTGGTGTAAACTGTACTTGAACATGTTAATAACTTAAGTAACAAAAACTTTCTATAGAACTTTCTATACAATTTCTAGAAAAAATATTTAGCAACCTAGAACCGGTAAATAATGGAATAGGTAAAAAAACTGTCATTTTTTTTTTTTTTTTTCTTTTTCTGTGGCTTTTTGTACTGCGGTATATGGTTCGCAGTAATTCTGCCAATGTCAATGTGGTGGAAAGACAGCATGCAATTTTTACAGTTGTGCTTTTGCCTCTGTACTAAAGAAAAAAGAAAAAGAAACAAAAACTAAAAACAACAAAAAGTAAAAAAAACGAAAAACAAAACCTGGAGACTTTTCCTTTCTTTTTCAGACAAAAAGATCAAAGATTGTATTAGTCAACGACATCGAACATTAGTATATAACATATACTACATAACAGTAGGAATATATTGTTAACTTTAATCTTAGAGTCAGGATATATATTACACAAAACGATATATATTTTAAACAATGGGTGTTATAATTTAATATTGTATTGATGAATATAATTACCCAGACATTTCACAACTACAGGATTCAACAAATTAAGGAGAGAAGGAAAATAAATTGGACGAGGAATATCAGTCGGCAGCAAGTCGTATAAGGATGTTGTAGGTATGGCGCAATTGAAGAAAATATGTTCTACCGAACCCTCATCAATACCACATTCACAAAGAGAATTATCCCTCACCCTGATCTTCTTTAGGAATACTGGAGAACATACATGACCAAGACGCAATCTACATATTACTGATGTCGTTCTTTTATTTAATTTTTTAAATTTAAAAAACCAAGGTTTGCTAGGGATATTCGGCTGAATACTTCTATAGTGTTTCGCAATGTTCGTTTGGGCGTTGGCCCATTTTATACTCCAATTTCTGTGCATATAGATTTTAGCCAAAGGAAGAATATCTCTCGTATGGAGAGATTTGTATGTCAAGGATCCAGAAGTGGCTGCCATTTTAGCCCACCGATCAGCTTGCTCGTTACCCACTATTCCTCTATGACCTGGGATCCAGGCTAATGCAATTTCTAAACCATTTTTATAACAAGTATAAAGTGCTTCTTTTATATTTAAAACGATCTGAAAATGTTGGATATTACTTTTGAAGACATTGCCTGATAAAGCCTGCAAACCGTCCAATATTATATCCAATATTATATCTGGGTATCCATACTGCTGAGCCCACACTTTCAAGCTCAGACAATTTAGAGGCATCTGTAAAAACTCTAGTCCATCCTTTCCAATCCTGGTCTAACTTTTGACATAATTTTACATTGGCTTAAAACTGTCATTATGAATTATGACATTTCACACTTCATTATGACATTTGACATAACTCTCAACTCCTACTTCGTAGTTTATTGAAATTTGAATAGAAGCTTTCAAATGCGACACTAATAATCAACAAAATGAATCTTCTTTCATATTTCAGTATCAAGATTTTAATATTGTAATAAAAGATTAACATGTCTACTATTATTAAGTTTGAATTAAAAGAACTCAGGAAGCTAGCCAACGACGAGAACTCTTGTGTAGTTGAAAAAAAGGTTATCCAAAACTTGGCATTACAACCATGGTGTCTTGGTAATTTACAGGATTCTATAAAAAATCTACTGGATTATAAAATAGGAAAATTTGACAAAGAGTAAGTATCCAAGACTTTTAATAAAAATATATAATCAATTTGTAATAACACAAAGAATTTCATACAATATTTACAGATTTAATGGAATTCTCATAAGTTATAAAAATCTTCGAGTGCTACAAAACGTAGGCGCTATTCGTAATGACAATGCTGATATACATTTTCAAGTGCAAGCAGATTACTTTATGTTTCAACCATATGTAGGAGCAACATTAAAAGGCATAGTTAATAAGAAAAGTACAACCCATCTTGCTATTCTAGTTCATAGGTAAGTATATTATTAATTTTTTTTATCACACTAATAACCATCAATACTATATCTTCATCTTTATTTCAGAGTTTTTAATGTAGTAATCCCAAGACCCACTGAAGAACCTGGAAATTATTGGATTGGATCTAACATTGAAGAAGGACAGGAAGTTGTCTTTCAGATTGTTGTTTTAGATCTATATGGAGCTTTACCTTATATAAGGGGAAAGTTGGATGAACAGTAAGAAAATTATTTGCCATTTTGCATATTTTTCACATTATTTTTTTTGTGTCTTTTATGTTTAACATATCAAATATTTTTAGATGGTTAAAGGTTAGACAAGAAGGTGAAGAAGAAGAAAAACCATTTGAGATAAAGCAATCCACACCAATAAGTGTATCATATGTAGATTTTAACAAAACCAAACCAAACCACAAACAAGTAGAAAGTGTGAAGAAATCAACATCAAATAATGTAAATAATGCTGAAAACAGTAAACACTCTTCAGCAAACACAAATGATGTAACTGAAAACAGTAATTGTGTTGTGAAAACCATTGAAAAACATTTAAATGACACTGGTGGGAAAAACAAAAGCAAACAAAAAAGTAAAATATCCAACATTGATGCAACAAATTTGGAGGATTCTCCAAGAAAATCTAAAAAACGCAAAAAAGATATCTAGCAGGGAACTTCTAAGTATATTAATGCAATAAAGTAATTATAATCATATAATTTATATGAAATATATCTTTAAAAAAATAAAAAGTATTTCTCTGATAGCTAAATCATAAGAGTGACTGAAAATAGTTGATTAGTGACTAGTTGACAAATTAAGACATACCACCAATTCGATTTAATGTTATTATAATATGCTTATATCTGCCGAAGTTATGGAATTACCCTTTTACAATATCTAAGATTATCATACTAAATATACTATACATATAAGTACATATATTAGTCACAATTAACAAGTCTTGTTAAACTAACCACTTCATGCCACTACACAACTATTTTAAATGATAAATTTTCAAGTAAATTGCTTAATGGCAAACTTTTAATGTTACTGTAGCTTTCCAGGAATAATTGCCGAAGTCCACAGTTAATAGTAGCGGTGTTGGGCAACATTATCCCATTAAACTAAATTTATAAAAAAAAACTACTAACATAAACAGCCCTTTAAACATTGTTGTGAACATAACTAACATCTGAGAATAAGAGCTGCTAAAGGATACATTCATATTAATAATCTAATTCCTTGTTCTTGGTAGAAAGTTGGAAATTTCTCGATAATTATTATCTTGTTTTTAATAGGTATCAGCAAACCAGAGTTGACGTCATTTTCTGTTAAGGGTTTCAAATTTCAATGACCATTCTCAATTGTTCCCGCTCTGGACGTTGTGACTTCGGACCGTCATATTCGTATTCTCCATGTCACATTGTGTTTAACTCATTTTCATTTTCTTTAGTCCCTGAAAAATAAATTATAGAAACGGTCCTTTAAATTAAATGGAAGACTATGGGAAAGAACGAAATAACTTGATTGATTGATTGATTGAAATAAATTGATTCATGATCATCTCTTTAATTGGCACTGTTTCCTAATATAACTTTAATGAAATATCTCGCTCTTCATCAACATTTTTCTCTCACACAGGCGTAAAAAGCAAGTTATTCCAATTCTTAAGCCTACAAATGAATTACGCCCTGTTATATTACCTTACCTAAAATCCTAAGTAAATTTTAAATTTTTCATTGTATGTTCTATAAGCAAATTTTAAAAAGAAACTTTTTTGCTTACACAATCATAGCTTCCAGTTTCACTCTGGCTTTCAGCCTGACCACTATTGTGGATATATTTATCCATCGCTCTTCTTAAGACTCTGGAAGATGTCCTAGAGGCGATGAAGAGTGGGTGAATGACTATTTTAGTCCTTATATTTTTATCAAAAGCATTTAATTCAGTGGATTATGACATGACATTCTTATTGCTCTCCTTTCACAACTAAATATGTCTAGCAAGGAATTACTAACTTCTCTAGTATATTTCTGTTATATTTATTTCTGCTGTTATTGTTTTTATATGCACCCTTATTTGTTCTCCATTTATTTCAGGGCTAGCTGAAAGAGAATGCTTGTTGCATTATGCTAGCCTTTTCAGGTTTTGTGCAAAAAAATAAATAATTAAATAAATAATGGCTACACACATATCTTCGTGGTCGGCAGCGAGTCATAGGCATAGATCATACTATTTCAAAGTGGCGAAATTTAGAAGTTGGTGTACCACAAGGTGGTATTCTTTCTCTCTTACTATTTTCCTTATTTATTAACCGTTTTCACCAATTATATCATATCATGATGTGTTTACTGACGACCTATAAATTTATGCACACGCTAAGCCGACTTCATGAATGTCGCTAACCGTGTGGTTAATAAGGATTCATAGGACATTCTTAAGTAGAGCAGTGTGTTTGGAATAAGTGATATTCCGCTATAATTTCAGGCCATAGCTCTTGGTAATCAGGGTCAATTATGCAAATTGGGTGATAAGTACCTTTATTCTCTTAAATTTAACAACCTACTGATTTTGTTTGCCTAGTCAATAAAATATCTCGGCCTCTTTATTGATCTAACCCTCAGTCGGACGATTCACGCTACCGAAATTTGAAATAGTCAGAGAATAATTACATATTTATAGATGGTTTTTAACATCTATAATATCGTTAGACATTATTAAGGAACAACATTATAAGTGTTTTTATAAATGTATGTATATTGTTAAATATACAGTAGAATCCCGATTATCCGAATCAATTAAAACCAGTGGTAATTCGGATAATCGATTTCATAGTCAAATCAAACAATATTAGAAATTGAAATGTTATATTATGTAATGAGTTTGACATATGTATGTACCTACAAACGATATAAAAAACAGTTATACATATGTAAATGTGGTTCAAATGTAATGAATGACATAGTAATATGTACCAACGTTATTTACGACTTTGGTTGAAAATAACTTGTTATTGATCTTTGACGTAATGAATCACATATTTTCATTGCAGCCAAGTCCCTGATGCGCTTTAGTTGTAATAGCTGTGAGGAATCCGATTCTTCCTGTCTTTCAAACCACTTAAAAGCTATTTCTAGAGCTTCAAAAGCTTCTGCGTGAGATGGTCCTTGACATTCATCCTCAGTTTCAGTCTCTTCTTTATCTTCATTTTCGCAACCATTTAAATCGTCAACTATTTCTTGATTAGTTAAAATTTGGAATCCAGGGTCTTCACTATCGCAGTCCAACCACTCTTTGATATTTTCTTCATCGCATCCTTCACCAATGCTAAGAATTTTTATCGCTTCTGTAATTTCTTCAAAACAATCTTCTTGCGGTTTCATGGCAGTATTAACAGAAGGACTTAATTTTAATAATATATTCCATGCCCGTTTCAGTGTTTGCGATTCCACCGCGTTCCACGCTTCTACCAGCATATAGCAACAATCTTTTAAATTCATTTCCTTAAAAAACTTTAACATCGTTTCTATTTCACTGCTGTCTACTGACAAAAGACGGCGCAGAAGCTGCTTTCTGTATAGACGCTTTAAAGTTTCAATGACACTTTGGTCCATAGGTTGCAATATCGATGTTACGTTAGGGGGTAAAAATTTTACTGTAAACTTCCCATTTTCTCGACTGAGTGTTTCAGCTGAAGGTTGCGTTGGTGCATTGTCTAACAATAGCAACACGTCGCCCTCTTTTCCCACGTCTTTTTGAAATTTCTTCACCATAAGAATAAATGTATTCTCATATCAAGTAAGAAAAATATCTGTGTTCATCCATGCTTTCGGTTGATTAGCATAGGTCAAGGGAATTTTTACATTTTTGAAGCAGCGGGGACTTTTTGATTTGCCAATAAGTAGCAGTGGTAGTCGATGTATTCCTTTAGCATTCGTGCAAACCATAACTGTAACTCTATCCTTACTTACTTTATGTCCCGGTGCTGCATTCTCATGACGCGATGCTAATGATCTGCTTGATAGAGCTTTCCAAGTAAGACCTGTTTCGTCCGCATTGTATACAAAATCCAAATCGTATTCTTTTTCATCTAAAAATGACTTTAACTCATCTACGAAAGAGTCGGCTGAAGCGACGTTAGCAGACAGTTTTTCTCCTTGAACCTCTAGTTCTCGAATTCCATGTCTTGATTTAAACCTTGCTAACCATCCACAGCTCGCTTTGAAAGAAGTATTACCACCAAGCATCCTATTAAAATCCAATGCTTTTTCACATAACAGAGGTCCAGATATGGGCTGGCCGCAAGCACGCTTTTGCAAAAACCGAGTGAAAACTGCGTTCTCCAGAGTCTCATTCTGAGGTTTTTTCATGACTTTGCGTTGCGAGCTGCCATCTTCTTTCTCAAGCGCACAGGTAAATTTCATTAAGGAAGCAGATTTTTTTTTAATGTCTGATATCGTAGATACTCCTACACCATATATTTGCGCCAACTTACTGCCAGATTCACCATTTTTTATACCTTCGATGATCTTCATTTTGTCTCCAAGAGACAACACTACATTTTATATTTCCAACGCAAGATGTTAACAAAAATAAAAGACAACCTATTAGTTAAACATTATAAGAGGAAATGAAACAATAACAAACACAGTCATGCAAACAAAATGAGAGCGGGAGTAAACATTTAGTAAGCGTTTAAACTTGTCGTTACGTCTCTAGTTGCGCGATATAACATTTTTCAAGCAGCAGCTAGAGCCGTGACGCGAGTCCGGATAATCGAATATTCGGATAATCGGGATTCTACTGTACTATGTAGTTAAGTATATTTTAACTTGTGTATGTCGTTATTATATTAACGACAATGTTCATAAAGTTATAAATCTTTGTTTTCTAGTTTTACCACTTATTGTCCCTACCTCTATATTATGCTTTTTCGGTTTGTTGCTAGAGAATATATGCGCTGCCGACCGCACCGCACCGCAACGACCTTTACTTACAAGAAAATGGCAACTTATAATATTGTTAAATGGTAACAATAGTTGTAATTTGTCAAACTCTATCTTGTGAAGGTGAACGGTGTACAACAGTCAACATAGTGAATTAGTATTGTCGTAAATCTTGGCATCTACGATGCATTATTTGAATGTGAGGTTTTATTGTTTTTTGTTATGAAAACACAAATATTGTTTTAAATTGTTATCTTCCAATGGAGAATTTGGCTCTTAATACTTAATAAAAAGCACCGGAACACTTGCTGATTACTTTGCTTTAAATCGTTAAACATGTCGAAGAATGGCGAAGTATCGTCAAATCAAGGTAAAAGCAAATCGAATAAACCTTAACATTGTAACTAAACAGACTTAATGCTTTGTAGAGCAACTGACGTTTATCTTGTATTTATAGGTCCCAGCAGACCAAATATGCCAAAACCTGATCTGAGCTTATTCAACACAGACAAACGTAAAGTATTAAACCTTCAACTTGGAGGTTCATCCAGTGAAAGCGCGGCATTCGTGCCCTTTTCTCCGAACGCATCAGCACAGAAACCGCGAATGCCATCAAGAACAATCAAAGATGTTTTATCCGAACATCCAAGGTAAAATCAACAGTCCTACACTACGTTTTACTATATATTTTTATATTTTACCCAAAAATTAGGTTAATGGAAACAATAACAAGAGTTTAAGTGCATCTTATATTTTTATAACCTTCACTATTTTGAGATACCTGTGAAGTACCAACGGTTTGACTTTATTTACATTCTAAATATATGATTTGTTATTACACTCTAGCTAAGCATTTTTTTCTCTAAAGGCAGTTAATACACCACAGTACATAACATATACACCTAAATCTCCCTGCTTAAATTTTAATATTCTATTTTAGAGGTTATTAAGCATTTTTGTAAAAAGTTAAAAATTTAGTTAATGAAACAAAATGAAGAGGAACAAGCTTACCTTGCTCACACTTAAAAATGTCAATAATATGATTCCTGGTGTCATTATACTATTTAATGGAAAGGAATTATTTAAATAAAGTTATCCATGAAGAAGCCATTTCATTATCCAATTTACTAGAAGCTAGGATACTAATATAGCATTGTAAAAATGATGTTAGTAAACTAATGCTCCCATCAATTAGTGGGCACTTCTGCTAACAAACTTTTGGGGTCAAGTAGTAGTAGACTACTATAATTTGGGAGATGTTTTTATTGTAACATGAAATAGTTAGTTCAACTAGACTCATTGATTTTTCAGAGATAGATGCCGCATTTATCCTTCAATGCAGTCATCAGGGAAGTTGCAATTATCAGCAACTGAGGTTTATGACTTCACTGCTGATGATTTACAAGACCTTGGTGAAATAGGACGAGGGGCATTCGGAGCAGTCAACAAAATGGTCCACAGAAAGTAAGGTTACAAATGCTACTTTAAAATAATAATAAAGTCTTGATTTGATATTACATATCTTCTTAAAACTAAGTATACAATATTTACGTTTAAACTTTTTTGTGTTACTAATGTATTTATATTTACCCGGTTGTATTTACATGGAATTACATTGGAATGTGCGCAACTAGTTGGGAACCCACTCACTCTTAACTTTGGCGATATCTGGGGTTCGAAACTCGTTAAGTATGTACCATTATAATTCCATGAGAATACATATAGGTAAATATGAATAAATATTAATTTACAATAATTATTAATATTTACAATTATTTAAGATGTGAGAGCCCAGGTGTCCTTACTATGAATAAACTTGTGTGAAGGACAACAGACAATTAATACTTTCTTGTAGTCATAATACCTTTATTATCACAAGATTTTGGCTGAACAGCCATGTTTTTCTAACAATACTGGTTATATAAATATTTATGAACATGTACACACAGCCATGTTAAGCTTATTTAAATTTTAAATATATATAGGATGAAAAATAAAACCAATACAGGCAGGGTTTTAAAACCGCGACCTCTGGAAAACCGTCCCATCCCTCTACCAATTGAACTACCATATCTACCAGAATTGGTCAATTTAACACTACAGATACGTCTTTATCGAGACGGTTTTTTCTAACTTTAAAGTATAGATATTTTGATTAGAAAAAAAATACTGGAAAACTGTTTCAGTATTTTTCTGAAATTTCAGCATTCTTAGTTATTTTTACACATTTATTTATGACAACATTACCAGAAATCGGCAAATCGGTGTGTAACTTCCAGGAGTAGCCGAGTAATGGCTGTGAAACGTATTCGTTCCACTGTGGATGAGAAAGAACAGAAGCAGCTACTGATGGACCTGGAAGTGGTCATGAAAAGTAACGACTGCCTTTTCATTGTACAGTTCTATGGGGCATTGTTCAAAGAGGTTAGTGTTGTTCAATAAATATATTTCAGATATGTCAGATTTTATAGTTTTTTTTATAAAAAAAAATCACTTAACAATTGGATTATGAGTCAACCCAAAACCCTTAGAGACTTCTGAGAATATAAATTTCAATACAGTTCAATATTTAAATAAAATTATATATTTATTGAGTTCAACAGACCAGTATTTTAAGTTCCTAACTGAACCATTAGATGATAATTTTTATTTTCCACAAAATGACAGCTTTTAAAAAAATATACCCTTTTTTATTTCAAATATGTTAAAACTTTTAAAAGAGTATGCATATATGCAAAGAACGTGTTGATCAAAAAAGAGAGAGATGATATATTTTTTAAATGGTATTTTTTTAAATGGCCCCCTGGCATGTATACCATCAGAACTGGAATCCATTCCTGTCCCTACAGGAATGGATTCCAGTTCTGATGGTGTTAGAAGAAGGTTTCAGTTCTGATAGTGTTATGTGGATTATATAAAGTATTTTAATTAATGACTTGGTTTCTGGTTCCAAAATAAAATCTCATAAGTGTGATGGTATTGGGGACCACCACTTAGAACTTTGACCTTCTTAAAACTTAGTTACTGCTGTTCTACTAAGTATTATTTATTTATTTATTATTTGCATAAAACCTGCAAAGGCTAGCATAATGCCACACGCAACTATTTATGAGAAATGTTTAAGTTACTAAATCAATGATTGTTGTGATATTTGGATTGTTGTAACTGAAATAGTAAAATATATAAAACCTTTTTTCCAGGGCGACTGCTGGATCTGTATGGAATTAATGGATACTTCTTTAGATAAATTCTATAAGTTTATTTGTGAAAGGATGCAAACTCGGATACCTGAAAATATTATGGCTAAAATAACACTAGCTACTGTTAAGGCATTAAACTATTTAAAAGAAAAACTAAAAATAATACACAGGTACTTAATAACTACAATACTTTGTTCATAATTATACTTATTGTGCACATAAAATAACTAAATCAATGTTTTAAAATGTATTTATTGTATATTGCCAGCTAAGAGCCACAAATAACAAGTAAATATCACCCTTCATAACTTATCTGAAAGCAAGCTGATGGCAATCCCTCTAATATGCAGGAGGTTTGACGTCAGTTGGCTGGTACTGAAACTATTGCTAAAAACATTTGACCCAACTCCCAGATGATGATATGTTGACTATATTTATTATAACATTGTATATTAATTGTTTTTTTATTTAAATAATTTAAAAGTATATATGATTAAATTAATATTGTTATTACAGGGATGTCAAGCCATCAAATATACTACTAGACAGACGAGGCAACATCAAACTCTGTGACTTTGGTATATCAGGAAAGTTAGTTGACTCAATAGCTCGCACAAGGGATGCTGGATGTAGACCATACATGGCGGTAAACATATTTAAATATTTTATTGATACTTCAATGTTTTTGTCTATTTGGAACATATATTACTATTGAAAAAACCAAGTGTAGTCATAAAACAAAACATTAAATGTCATGGAATGGTCAAAAATTATGCAACTTTACTTATATTTGTTTTTGTGCCTAGACTTAATTGAATGTACTATTTTTAGCCTGAACGAATCGACCCCGGCCGCGCTCGAGGGTATGACGTAAGATCAGATGTGTGGTCACTGGGCATTACATTAATGGAAGTAGCCACTGGGTCCTTCCCATACCCTCGCTGGGGCTCGGTGTTTGAACAGCTTCAACAAGTGGTCCAAGGTGACCCCCCTCGCCTCACTAACAAGAACAATATATTTTCAAACAATTTTGTCAACTTTGTTAATACTTGGTATGTATCAATCATTCTATAGCAGAAATTATTTAAAATGTTGTTACCATATTTTTATTAATTGTTATTTTAGTTTAATAAAAGAAGAAACACAAAGGCCCAAATACAATAGACTATTGGAGCATCCATTTATCAAGGGGACGGACCAATGTAGAGTGGATGTGGCCGCCTATGTATGTGAAATCTTAGATGCCATGGAGCGTAATGGTGTCAGTCCATTCACCACCGACCAACCGGCTCAGGCTTGGATAGACTAATTGATCTTTCCATCATAGAATTACTTGCAAGTCTAACTTGTAATTTCTTATTATATGCACTTTCAATCATCATATTTATTATTCCATTTGTTTTAATTTAAATGTTACTTATAAAATTAGCTTGCTTTTAAGATACCACTATCATGAAGCGAAGTTCAAATCTTGTATATTTTATACTATTTGAATAGTAGTTTATAAATTATTAGGTCAAGTAGAACAATTCTATAACCAGCAATCTATAGAGCACTTAATATGGGACACCTTATGATTGTAGATTACAGTCTCCGTTGTGTAGTCTACACTTAATTAATATGAACTCTAGGTTCCCATCATGAGACAAATTGTATTTTTGTGTACAATATAAATGAAGGTTGTAAATTTAAATGAATTTAAAGTAAAAAGTGCAATTTTATGAATGCTTGTATATCTCGTCTAGATATGTCTGTATTTTAATTCAAGATATTTATGATGAATTGGGGACCTAGTGTGTGTTTAGTGATTGTAAATTGTTTTTAGGATGTGTTTGTGAATGCTTGTAGTTCAGTTCATATGTATAGGAAGTAATGTAATAAATTTGTATATACAGACAGATAATAACTATGTATAAGTAATTAATTACATAGCAACCATTTTTATATGGCAGCAGATCACTTCAAATCATTTAAATAAAAAAACACATTAAGTATTTTGTGAGTATCGTCTTATTTGGCTCATTCTAATGTATTAAGATATAGAAAAATTAAAAACCACTATGCATTTTTATTTTATATATATTCCTTAAGCTATTTATATTTACATATTTGCTAGTTGCTACTTTTACAAGAGTTATTTTAAATATCGTAAAAATAATCATTTTAATCCAAAACTTGACCCATTCGTGTGGGATTTCTTATGATACCATATCTTGTAAATAATTTGTATTTTGTTCCATCGGTAAGCTGTGGTTGAAGATAGAATCCATCTGTAACTTTTGGTTGTATTTCTAATAAGGGAATCCAATCGTCAACTTCAACTATTCTTTCTACTCTCTTTCCAAAATAATTTAGGGAGGATATTCTAATTTGTTTATTATCTTCACTTATGTACAACTGGCCAATTATATTTCTAAATGGCAATGTAAATAACGATAAAACTGCTATCCCTGTCACACCTGAAATATATTTTTTCTTATTAGTCATCCATATTATTTATTAATTATATATTTAAAAATTCATAATAAAAGGCAGGGATTCGAAATGGCAATCTCTGAGAAGCCGTCCAGTAAAACGAGAAGTGCGGTTTCGAATCCCTGTCTGTATCAATTATTTTTTTCCATATTTTAAAACTTATAAGCTGAAACTTACAAAAAAAAATTAAAGATACAACTTCAAACATTCATCATATAAAAATAAACGCAGTTATGAATTTAATTTTTATCGGTATCTACAACTTTCAGGAATAAAAATTACCTATGTATGAAGTAAGGAAGAAAGTACTTTCAGGTACAACGTTTAACATTTCCATAATCCCACAGCCGGGTATAATGACGCAGGAGCCAAGACATTGATATACTTTCAGCCTATTAATTAAAGCAAAATAGCTTATATGTGGGAAGGAGAATACATTTTCAAATTTCACTTCTTTTTGGTTAGTTTCAGTATGTTTTACAGTCGTGTAGTTTTTATTCATAATCAATGAAAAGTTTTTAGTGTAACTAAATAGTCTTCCAGATAACATTTTTTTTAAACAGCAGTGCTAAAGTTTTTAAAAAAGTGTACAGAAATATATTTAGATTTAGTGTTTGTAATTTTTGAATTGACATTTGACAAGAGCTAGGGAAGGGCACCGATAATTTTCAAAAAATAATCGATAAATATCGGCAATATTTTCAATTTCGAAATATCGTTAATCGATATTAATTTTTTTATATCGTTGTAGATATTTTTTAAGAACTTTATTTTATTTTATATCGAATGATTTTTGGGTCGATTATAATTTCTTTAAAAACTATTGTTTAATTTTTTTACTTAAATGATAACATATATAATAATAATTCTTCATTCTTATAAAATATTTAAAAGTCTTCATAATAATAATATAAGTGGTAATATTACTTAAGTGTATATTTTCGTAATAAATAAAATATATATAATTGCCTAATATGTATTAATATTTTTCACGTTAAATATTTTAACAATTTTTTCAGGTTATTGCAATTCGTAGTAAAAATATCGGTATAATGAAATATCGATATTTTTTACTCAGTCTACATCGATATTATTTAAAAATATCGATACAATGTATTTTTTTTAATTTGCCCATCCCTAACAAAAGCTTCAATTCACATTAAAGTTATAAACAGAAAAACAGACAAAAGTTCAGAACCATAGTCTTATATTATATTGTATCAGTCAGTAGTTTATATTGCATAAAACAAGTTAAGTTTACAACGCCTTTATTTACCAATTGTTTCATACTCAAATTAAAAATAACGACACCTTAGAATATGATTTTCATGAACGTCCATCGAGTAGTTTTGATGCTAATTATTTTTATTTATTCGATGTCTTTATCCACGAAATAACCTCTAATATATAATAATTAATCCTTTTTAATCGATATATTTAAATGACAGCCAATTCTTAATCGTTATAGAAAATTATATTTGTGTAGTTAAACGTCAACTTGACAATAGTTTATTTAAGGCCCCTGACAGTTGACATTTGTTTTGAGTATTTCTTGTTATGGTTATCCCACGTGTGAACGTTTTAAATATTATATTATATTTTTAAAGTATATAACCCTGGAGTAAAAAAATAACATTAAAATAGTTTTGCACCTCACACATTTTTATGTAAATAAATACTGACAAATTGTTATTAAAATGGCAAATCTTAAAGAATTGTAAGTAATGATATTTTAAGTTTATTAATAATTTGAATGCTTATGTATGGACCTTTATTTAATAAATAAAAAATACAAATAGACAAATAAGTAATAAGCTATTTCAGGCCTACATTATTTATGAAATCTAGAATACAAACGTTTAATTTTTTTCTTATGTTGTAGATACTTAATATCTTTACAGGTATGAAAAAACTGCTGAGTTTAAAGCATTTTATACAGGAGGAGATATAGAATGGACAAACGACGGTGGAAACTTCCTCTGCCTATGTGAAGATGTTATAAAAGTTGTAGATGTGAACACACTCTGTAATGTTCTAACTATTGGAGAAGCTGCCGAGGAGAAAGACGAAAGTGATGTCATATATACCTTCCAAATGTCAAGTGATAATCGAACAGTAGTAACTGCTCACAAAAGTGGATTAATCAAGCTGTGGGATCGGGAAAATGGGTCGCAAATTAAAATATGGAGATCTGGGCATAAGGGTGCTATAGCAAAATTAGCATTTGATTCTAACGGAGAGAATGTAGCTTCTGGTAGTACAGATGGTAACATAAGGCTCTGGAACATCAACCATCATACTTGTACCAGCAGCTTAAAAGGAGCTCTGGGAGTGTTCACAGTACTTAAGTACCACACTGATCATTCAAAGCATCTAATATTTGGATCTGCTGATGATACTAAGATAAGATCTTGGGATTCTAGAACAGGTAAGGATAGTGTTATATATTCTGGTCATTTTAGTAAAGTTACAGCCTTACTGTTTACGCCTGATGGTGAACATATGGTCAGTTCAGGAAGAGACAGAGTTCTCATATTATGGAAACTTGGTGAAAGCAAGGCTGTTAGAGTTCTACCAGTGTATGAAAGTATAGAATCCATAGCACTTTTGCCGCTGTCATTCAAAATTCCTAATTTCAAGAAAAAAATCGAAACTGAAGGCATATATGTAGCTTGTGTTGGTGAAAAAGGTGCTGTTAAAGTATGGAATATACAAATGAGTCGTCTTATGTATGAACAAATCAACAGTCTTGTATCACCGGCCAATGAAGACGGAGGTTTGGCAGTTACTCATTTGTTATTCAATGAAGCAAGAAACATGTTCTCTATTGTCACAGCTGACCATAACATCATAATTCATGACTTAGAGACATTCAACTGCGTGAAGCAGTTGATTGGATTCACAGATGAAGTATTGGATATTATTTTTGTTGGCAAGGAAGAGTTGCATATTGTTGTTGCTACCAACAGTAGAGATTTAAAGTATTATGAGCTAGGTAGTATGAATTGTAAATTATTGAAAGGTCATACGGATATTGTTCTTTCATTGGCTGGTTTTCCCACCAGACCAGATGTTTTTGTATCATCTGGTAAAGACAATTCTGTCAGAATTTGGTTGCAAGATCAGAATAATGAAATCAATTGTATTGGTATTGGATCCAGACACACAGCTTCCGTTGGTTCTGTTTTTACATCTCAAACATCAGCAAGTTTCTTTGCTTCTGTTAGTCAAGACAACTGTTTAAAATTGTGGACGCTGCCAAAGGAGTTAGACACAGCAGATATAAAAATCAATTCAAGTCACACAGAATTAGCTCATAATATGGATATTAACTGTGTATCTGTGTCACCTAATGACAAAATTATAGCAACCGGTTCACAGGATAAGACTGCAAAGCTCTGGACTGAAGATTTATCATTATTAGGAGTATTGAAAGGTCACAGGAGAGGTATATGGTGTGTCAGGTTTTCCCCAGTGGATCAGGTGATTCTCACATCTTCAGCAGATTCTACTTTAAAACTGTGGTCCACTGCAGACCTCAGTTGCCTGAAAACATTTGAGGGTCATGAAAGTTCAGTCCTGAAAGTAGATTTTCTGAGTAAAGGACAGCAAATAATATCAAGTGGTGCTGATGGTCTGTTAAAACTTTGGACGATAAAAACTTCGGAATGTAAAATGTCTTTAGATAATCATGATGGCAAAGTATGGTCTATGGTAGTGAGTAGAAATGAATCTATCATAATAACTGGTGGTTCAGACTCCAAGCTGGTGACCTTAAAGGATGTATCAGTCGAAAGAAAAGAGAAATTGGCGAAAGAAAGAGAAGAATTAATCTTACAAGAGCAGGAATTGATGAATTTATTACATGACAAGAAAATGGTAAAAGCTCTTAAACTGGCTCTAAGAATGCAGAGACCTTTTCACGTGCTGAAAATTATAAATGAAGTATTAAAGTTCGGTCCTGAAAAACTATCTGAAACTCTAAAAGAAATAAACGATACACAAAAGGAAACGCTACTCAAATTTGCATCGGAATGGAATACCAATAATAAAAATGCTCACGCGGCTCAATTCGTCTTTTACGTATTATCTCCAGAAATAATATCAGGTAACCTTAAAATATCATCCATAGGAAGTTTTATTGAAGGCGCGTTGCCGTATACCGAGCGCCATTTTGAAAGACTGACAAATTTACTGCAGGATCTGAATTTCCTGACATACACAGTGAATTGTATGCAACCTCACGCTGTTAAGAATCAATAAATCATTTATTATTAATATGCTTTAATTCATTATATTTAATTTATATAATCAGAAATTACAAAATAAATAGTTTAATCTTCGAGACATTTCTTTTGCCAATTGCCTTTAATCATGTTGAATCCTGTTAAGCTTTTTCAAATAAATGTACAATCAAATATTAATCGACACTGGCAGGATTCGAACCCGAGAAACGTAATTGAAAAAAACAGAAAATTTCACCAAAGGCAGCTAATTCGAATCTTCCCCGTAATGATAATTTGTTTATCCTATATTTATTTAAAATTTAGACTACTTATCTAGCACACGTCTCAATGACGCACGTAAAGTAATCGAAACTTAAACTTGGGAAATGTTAATTTACTCGACCTGTGTGCAAAAGCTCAAACCATACACGCATCCGCCGCCTGCGCAGCCTCCGCGACTTCCCGCGAAAACAACTTGATAGTGCAGTGAAGCAGTAGTGGCTGATCAATTGCGCTAAACAGACGTCGATTATCGTATTATGTAAAGAAATCCAAGATGAACATTAAAAGTTTTTTATATAGTGCAATTTTGTTTATATTAAACAGTGCCAAAGGACAGAAGGCTGCTTCGTAAGCGAATATTTTTTTTATTAATTTGTCTTTATGCTTTTTATTATATTGTTATAATTAAACAAATATATATATTTTTTGAAAAAATTAATTTAAATTTTCTTAATCAGTAAATCATTTTTATAAATGTGTTTCAGTTAATATTTTTACATTTTGGTAAACTTTCTTGGTAGTTTCGCAAATTATACATAAGTTATTATTATTATTACTTATTATTATAGTATTTTTTTTTAGATTTTGAAATTTTTATTATATAAATACTATATACTTTTTAAACAATAAAATATAAGTTTTATCCACGACACTTATGTGTATGTGTAAGGAAAATACTTTTTTTAGGTAAAGATATTTTTTTAATAATTATCTCTGGCAGTGTTCCTAGTGTTAGGATAACCATTAAATATTTTTATTATTAATTATGATATTTCTAATTAATTTTATTATCGTTTGTTACCTGCGAGTGCAAATGTTGAAGTACCAAACAATGGGTTGTAGACACATTTGTATGTGTGCTATGTAGAGATCACCCGCACGCCATATTCATACATATTACCAACATGATCACATGATATACTGAATCGAAATTAAGAATTAATGTAGGTACAACACTGGTCTAATTTGAGTCTTTTAAAGTTTAACGGTTATTGTCTATAAAACATTCTATAGAAATCGCAACCGCATCATATTAAAAAAGCTAATTACTAAAATATTTATTTCGCAAATTATATATTTTTAAGAATCTTAATTGCATTTAAGAAATCTAAAGAACGGGCCTGGTTTTGAAAATCGCATAACTAAAATTTAAAACAAAATAAATCTTGTATTTCCAATAAAAAAGTATTTAATTAATAGAATTGGCTCACAGGAAATAGCCACCGATCTAAGGCTTAAAAAATAGACAGAAGATTAATATAAAGCCATATGTAGCTTTTCAAATTCTTTTATTTCTTTACCATATAAAATAATCCATAAAGAGATTTACGTTCAAAAATATTTTTTGTTAAAATAAAACAATATGTAAAGGTACTATAAGTCAAGAATAATTAATGATGTACTAATTACAAAAAAAAACGAATAATCGCAGCGTTGATTTTAATTTTTATTGAAGCGTTTATATGTATGCGTATATATATATATATATATATATATATATATATATATATATATATATATATATATATATATATATATATTCATTAAATATATATATATATATTTAATGAATTATTATATATAATTTGAATATATCTGTCATCTGTACCTAACTTTATTTAGTGCAAATAATATTTTGTTGTATTATCAGAGATGTTTTGCTAAATCACGAGCATGACATTTTAAATCCTTTTATATTTGTGTATATAATTTCCTTAACCTTAGCTTAAATATGCACACAAAAGTATGTTAATGCATGAATGTTGGTATATACACACGTATGTTGGTATTATTGTGTTCGTAATTAAGTATGGTCACGACTGAGTTTATTAACAGATAATAATTAGTGTTTCTTGAATATGAAAATAAATATTTACTTTAAAACTTATAAGGATTTTTGTTTTCATAATGATTATAGTTACAAATACATATGGTAAAGCTTTATAATAAAAAATAAGCTACAATATTTATTATACATCTATTTTAGAATCTATAGATTGCAAATCTATAAATTGCCTATAAAAATATATTCAAAACTGGAATATGAATTAATATTTAATAGAATTTCTTTTAAAGATACATTTGAGATATTGAGCAGTTATTAACTTATATTTAATCCAATCCAGTTATATATGGCAATAAATTTTAAGCTTTAATTACTTGTTATACCAAAAATCTTACTTTTTTTTAACTCATGGGCAACAAACATGTAGAATAGTCCAAAATTGAACCATCAGTACCAAAGCTAAATCGATGTTTAGTTCACCTTTCATGTTATTTTAATTACATACACTCTTATGATAAATTAATTGCGTTTAATTTTAGATATTTTAATGTTCCTAAATCAGTTTTTTAATATTAAAAATACAAATCGATATACGATTTTAAAAACAAAATAAAAAAAAATAAATATTGATAAAATATAAGAAAAATAAAATTTCTTCGGACGCACTTACCAAAAAAATATCTGCCTAATGTTACCTTACGCCATAATAATATTATTATTAAACAAGAGTCACCTTTAAAAAATTTTGAAGCTAAATTTCAAACATTACAGAAGGATTAATTCACCTCAAATTAAACAGATTATCTCTTTGATACTAAGCTGTTAATTACGTTGATAGTCATCGCGTTAATTCATTCAAATGGATCATAATGTAACATTGTCTCATTTGTAATTATCAAAAATTTGCAAATTTCATGTTTTTTTTGGTCGCGTTCGAGATTGGTAACGCCTTTTATCTCCTTGAGGGCACTATAAATGCTAGCTTCAGGACAAATATAACAGTGATTATTGCAGTACAGATTTTTTGTTTTATCATAAGTGCTGGTCCTTATACGTTTGTTAATACTTCAAGAGCTTTTGCACTCTTACAAGTTAAAAACGAAAGTATATGCACAACTTAATTTTATTTATAAATTCTGATACGCCTTACAACATTAATTATTATTAAACGGTGATAATTTTTCAGTGCTATTTTTATACGAATTCTCAAATGGTTTGTTTGATTTCCGTAAGAAAAATTGCTTATCAGCACGCAGGCTTCTTGATGTTTTGGGTGTTAATTTCAAGGAAAATCTGATTAAGTCTGAGGTCTGTATTCTCGTGACAAGAACTAATTATACCTTGGAAATTGCCTGAACCGTATTGAAGATTACGGAAACGCATACAAACGCCGAAAATTTAAAAAACAAACCTTAAACAATGCTATTTCAATCATGAAAATCGTCAAGTTCATTCATTTTGTCTGCTAGTGATTAAAGCATGTCTAACAAACAAGCATCCGGTATATATTCAGGGGGGGGGGGGGGTAAAAAGGGGATGCGCTTTGTAGTTAAATACCCACTAAATCCAGTACATAGTCCAATCTAGAGCGCACTACTTAACCCCAAAAATTTGCGAGTAAGAATCTACACCAATTAGATAAGAGCACAAGCCAGCGTTGCCATAAGTCCCGATTTAGTCCGGACGTCCCGATTTTTAGTTTAATAAATGTTTGAATGTTTAAAAATCACTCTTTTTTATTCAATATGTTTAAAAATCCCGCTTTTTTACTCAATATGTTTAAAAATCCCGCTTTTTTTTACTCAATATGTTTAAAAATCCCACTTTCCCTGAAACAAAATCTGACAACCCTGGCACTACCTTACTAACAACCTTTCACAATGCGGTATTAGTACGCTATGCTTTTTCACTTCACTACTTACGTCAGTAGGTACTTGTCAACGTCAAATAATGTTAATTGTTATTTATATATTGTATAAATGCTAATTACCTTCCTGAATAAAATCTTGACGCACATAAAAGACGATTCATCCATAAATGGTACATTTATTGTTGCACAAAACAAAACTCTGAATAACAAAAATAGCGTAGTGCTGCGCTTATAATAAATACGGCATACATACAAAATGTCATCGAAATCCAACCAGTAATCTAGCTTTACCGCAATGCGCAAAAAAAACAACTACAAAAAAAATTATAACTGTTGTTTTAAGGTCTTCGCTCTATTGGTCTTTATGATACGTACCAAATAATTTATTAAAAAAAAAATTTTCCCTCGTTTTTGACCTTGTTACTTTTATAATTATGAAAACGTATAAGATCGCCTTTGATTAGAAACTTATATTTTTAGACAACATTAACTACGTTAAAGTCTAAAACACATGAATGTTATACGAAACAATAATTTAACAAAAACTTACATATACCTTACCTATACTTATTTTTTATTTATATAACCGTTACTTTTCAATGAATTGCTTTTTTAAGGTACGAATGGCGGGAAACGTTTCTGATAAAAGTACTATTATATGTTAAAAATTATTACGTGAACTAAGTCGCCAATTATTGCTATTTTATAATAGATTTATATCATACATAGATGTTTAATACATGACACCATTATTGTCACATTTATAAAAGAAACACATATGAATAAATTATATACAAGAAGTGTGTAATGCGCCTACAGATCGATTAATATGTTTAATAATTATTATTATAATATATATTTTTGTAAAATCATCTTTAAAATTAGAAGAATATCAAAAGCATTTGCTTAATGCATATTGTTTATAGACAAGTCATTTTTAAATAATAATCGTTAAATTAACAACTAAAATCACTGCTCTATGCTTCAGATTCATAAAAACGCCTTAGGATTTGTGACGGTCTGTTAAACAGCTGTGATTTTCATTATCTCTCACAAATTCCGTATTTTGTTAATGAATAGTCAATGCTGGGATAGCTAGAATAAGAAACAATTTAAATACAGTTCTCCTTACACCTTTTATATTAATTTATATGAGAACTTTACAATTATATAAGACAGGAAGAAATATCCAAAAAAAACGTCAGGAAATAAAACAACTAAAACCTTTTCTGTAAGTAAGCAGTAAAAAGCAGATCTCATTAGTAAGTGCGAGAACATCCGTTTTTTTAATAAGTATCTAATTCGAATTTTATAGCAAATGCAAGAAACTTGACCTTATTTATCGATTACTTTTTATCTTTTTTCAAGGTTTTGGAATAAAGGCGAAAGTAAGCTAATTACAAACCGAGTACCTACCAACCGTAAATACATATATTAAAACTATAATCTATTAAAAAAAATAAACAAATACATCAATGAATATAATATGTAGTTTGATAAACAAGTCCATATTCATTCATGCATGAAGAAAACAACAATAATATTAAACTATAATTGTGCCATGCTATTTAAAGTTATTTAAATCTAGTAATGTTTACATGTGAATATATTAAGATAGTAATTACATCGTAACCTAGTCCAACCTTTACACTCAATATATAAACAATACACATAACAGGTTTTACTGTTTATTATATGTTAAAGATAACATTTGTATTCAGTAACATTATCTAATTAGCGAAATCAATGAGGATAAAAAGTTATTTGAACCATGAATGGGAAAGGTTGGTTTGGCTTGACCTTCGATTGGGTCTTTAAAAGTGTAAAGTATTATCAAATGCTCCTCTGTCAGTCACGTGACTGAGGTGCGCGCTGTCAGGGTCAAAACATTGGCACACAGCTGGTCTACTAAAACTAATTATTTTTTATCATTTACTACTGCGAAATATATGAACATTTCATGTTATAATAAATATGATATTTAATGTCTTCATGACTAAGTCAAACATTAATTTTATTATGTATAATTATTGTAAATGTCAAAGGTAATTGTAAGTAAATCTTTTTAAAACAAATATTTTATTGAGGTGCATCTTTTCTATTTAATATTGTAACTTTAAAACATTAAATTGAACAACAATGTTCCCGTAGTATTGTACAAAGAATTGTTATTACAGACAAATCATTTTTAAAACGACTTTATTTTCTCGGCTTGAATTACTAAGTAATATTTAGCTTTTTAACAATAAATTAAACAATATTCTCGAAGTAAAAGGAACATGTATGTATTGGAACAGCGTATATATTCACTATGAAAAGGATAAGACGTCCATTTTAATGCAGATGAAGTCTTTACGCAGATCACGATTGCATGTATTGTGTGATTTGCGACCACCAAAATCAATTTCCTGACGAGTGACGACCTAGTGAGTGAGGTAAAAGGCTTAACCTCTACGTGCTAAGAATACTTACATGGATGCTTGATGCTGGCGTATTGGATAGTTTTATTGTTTATACAAATATGAACCTTAACAAAAAAACATTGCAAATGAATAGTAACCAAATTTGTAAACAAAATTTCATTTTAACAAATGTATTCATATAATATTAGTATTTATTAACGTGGCACGATTTACAGCGCGTGCGAAAAGTCTACGAATTTATATATCAAAGTAGGTATGCTTAATGACTATCATGGTTATGATTTCCCGGAACTTAAATATTTATAATAAAAATAATGTATTTTATATTAGAACTAACTTTGAAATTAAAATGTGTTCCACATATTTAAAAGGATTTTCTTTATTATGTATCTAAAGTTCACGCTAGGCATTTACGTATTGAGCACATACATAAGGATTATTATAAAGTAAATCCTTTATGCAAATTATTTTAATGGTTGCCTTTTTAACATTTCATCTGCTACTCGGGCAAAAAAAGTATTCGCTTTTTTTTTAAATAAAGATGAAGTCCTGATTTCAAACTCTTTCCTGGGATTGTGTATGATATTATGATACAAGAAAATAAAATCTTAGATGATAAAATATCTGCAGTTCTACGTAATAATTATAATTGTGACAAATTTGTTAACTTATTTATCGCTTACCTTGATAACATATTTAGTAATTTATAAAATGTTTTCATAATTATGACGTCGCAGAGTAAATTTACTTTTGGAGGGAAGACAGATTATGTGTAAACAGTGACATAGACACTTTATGACAACCTTATTGGACCCAATTAATAAACAGAATATGAATATAATATCATGTCTAATTTCTACATGTCCTTCCACCTTTTTAATAATAAATGTGTTGTATATATAATCAAAATCAAAATGTTTATATTGACATTTGTGAAACAGTGATCACAATAAAAAAAAACACCCGGCTGAGTTTGTTGTGTGGTTCTTCTCAGACCAGGGCGCGTTTAGAACCCTCGTAATTTTAACTTTAAGTTCAGAGGTGTTTTTGCAGAAGGGCTTATTTCGATAAGTATGGTATCAAAATAGGCCCTCCTGACACCTCTATTTGACGTACACAAGTGATCACTGAGAATGATTCAAAGTGGAAAAGATTTAAATAAATAAATAAATAAATAAAAATCTTTGGTATTTAATTTATAGTTTTTTAAATAAATAAATTTGTCACTTTTATTTATATCCAAGTCGGTATTTAGTAAGTTAACTCAAATATGATGCCAGGAATATTTAATTATTACCAACTTAATAACAAAATGAATGTAGATTGATCTACAATAGTTCTTAAATTTTTATTATTATACAGTTAAAAATTATAAGATCGTTTTAAAAAAAAACAATGTTCTCATATTATTTGTATTGTCTTCTCGGTATAATAATTATCTCTGTTTTTTAAATGAATCATAAAAATGCGTTAATACGAGTCAAAATTTACTCAAGAATGTTATTAATTACATGTTTCCGCAGTCAATTCAAATTTACATGCTTGTTCGGATCATATACTCTTTGTTTACGATTTAAATAAGATAAAATGATAACAGAACAATGCAGACTGCTTATGGCTGTACAGTAGTATCTTTTGTTATTTTAAATGACAATTAGCGAAATAATCTGTAATCAATGTTCCCTGTAAACGAAAATATTTATTTCATTTCTATTTTAAACAATAACAACACAATATTACAATGTATTATTTACCAACAATATATATATATATATATATATAAAGATGATTAAACGATAAAAAAAAACTACTATTAGACTAGGTACTAAACTTCTGGCCTACAAGAATACAGACTGTTGTTTAGCATATAAATCTTCAAGAAATATAATCCAGTTTTAATTTAAAACAAAATTCTTTTAGCGAGTTTAAGCTCGCACCTTAAACGATGTCTAGTTTAATTTACCTACTTTTTATAGAGTATCATAATTAATTCTCGTGTATGTTTAGCACACACGTAGCCAGCGGCTTAACGATTAATCTTAAAGCAAATCTCGTGATAACTCAGTGAATTGGTTCACAATGTTATCGGTAACATCAAACATTAGCTCAGTTGCGCCAGCAGCTCCCAAGGCGACCTTGTACCAACATGATTCCACATAACCTTAAATAATGTATCCCTGTTAACAATACTCAGGTATTGTTTGAAACTTGAGTACTAATTATTGTGACAAAGGCACCACGTCAATGTATAATTTGAAGTAATGAGCAAGTAAAATGTAACATGCACTGATTTAAATGCTATCATTTACAACTGTATTTACATTCATACAAAACTCGTAAATAGGTGTAAGTAACAAAAGATATATATTCCTATGTATATTGAGCCTTTGTTTCATTTAATATTTATTTATATATTTCATATCAATTCCGGTGTTCGTTTGTGTAAGTCTCATGCAAGTGTCAAGAGGGCTTATCTTTATACCATAGATATTGAAATAAACCCTTCTGTAAAGACACTTTAATTTCTAGAGTGAAAAACGCGCCCTGCTCTGAAAAACCACACAACAAACAGAGCTGGGTATTACTTTATTGTTACCATTGTTTCACAAAACAAATAAAAATATATTTTTTATAAAAGATATCATCGATTTATTTTAAATCTATATTTATTAAGGCATTTAAATGAATCCCAAATGTCTACACATGTTTAAAAACAAACAATTTCAAACATTAATAATAATGTGTAATGCAGACATTTCTTTGAATTTCATTTATCTTTACAGGCAAAATGCTATTATGCAGTGCCCGTCCCTGGATAAAGGGGATAGCTACACTCAGTCAGAATTCCTCTGGAGACTGGCGCATGAGTGTCGCTATGATCGCCTGCTGCTGCCAACTTATAAGACTGGTGAAGTCGTATATGTTCATGCCAGTGCTTACGTTTATTTTATACAACCAGCAGAAGCTCATGATTTGGTAAGTTATATTGAGAGTAGAAGACAAGAGTCAGTCAGTCACTACTACTACTGCTAATAGATAATATACCTATAAGACTTCCATTTCATAATTCCATTTCTAATGGCAGATTATTGTCAAAAAAAGCAAGAATGTGATTTAAATATTAAAGAGACGTTTTTTTGATTACAGAATTTCAAATTGCACTTTCTGCTACAACTTCGCTGGACTGATTCGAGACTCGCGTATGCCTTGTACTCACCAGACCGCACCAAAATCATAGGCGAGAGTGACCTTCGAGAGAAAATTTGGGTTCCTCACTTGTACATGTCCAATGAACAGTCTTCCAGTCTAATGGGGACGGACAGCAAAGACGTGCTCATATCCATCGCTCCAGATGGAGAAGTCCTGTTCAGCCGAAGAATGCAAGCAGTTCTTTATTGCTGGATGAATCTCCAAAAATTTCCTTTTGATGACCAAAAATGCTCGATGAATCTCGAAAGTTGTAAGTTATAACCAAATTAGTAGTAATGAGCCGTTTAGACGTTACGAAACGTTGATTGTTTTCGAACAGTCTAGAAGCGAATTCTTGGTTGTGATTGGCGCACTATCTATCACAAGAAAATAACATCAATCACAATCAAATCACAACTAATCACACCCAAATAACAACCAATCACAAGTGAGAACTCGTGACTGCTCGAAAATTATCAACGTTTCAGTAACGTCAAAACTCGCACGAGGGGTACAGGTTCATTCTATTTAATCAGTAACTAAGTTTTATGTTATACACGTCGAGATAAAGCACGTACTAGTTCTGACTCTCACGTATGGCAAGAGTTCATTATACATAGAATAATTACCATTTTTCTTATATTTGAAGTAAATATAGAATGAAAAAATTTATCGATATGGCCGGGATTTGAACCCGCAACCTTTGCGAAATCGACCTATCGCTCGAATTAAGCTGCCGTATCGCTTCTAGATGAATTTAGCATTCTATATACTCGTATTTTCATCGAAAGAACGTCATTAGATGTCGCCTTCGTTCCGATAAAGACGATGAGATATATTATACAGAAATCTAGATTCATCGAGTAGCGATACGGTGGCTTAATTTTTAGAGCAACAGGACGGTTTCCCAAAGATCGCGTTTTCGAATCTTGCCAGAATATCTACACCTTCTATTGAAAATTTCAAGAAGGCTATACACCTTTTATGTTTTATTTATATATACATACATAAATATATATTTGATATTTCAAAGTCAGAATTATATTACAGGGAAATATAATGCTTCCATCTTGCGTCTGATGTGGGAAAAGGATGATCCAGTGCGTCTCTCCAGTGAGCTTCACCTGACAGAGTACTCTCTCCTGGACTTTTGGACCAACGAGTCCGTGGTGAAGGGCGACATAGTTAATATGCGCCAGGCAGGAGGTAGATGTAATGTCATTTTGTGATTGTCCCCTCTATGTGAAATTGCCATTTTTTTTTCTTTTTTACTGATTATTTTTCTTTTCTTTCAGCCGGTAATTACAGCGCGCTTAAATTTACTTTCAAGCTCGGTCGTGAAGTCGGTTACTACCTCATGGACTATTTTATTCCTTCGATGATGATTGTTGCGATGTCGTGGGTTACATTCTGGTTGCAGGCCGACGCTTCAGCGCCAAGAATTACACTAGGTAAAAAAAAACTATTCAAAAATATTTTAAAAATGGCTACACGCCTGGTTAGCCATGTTAAGCTTATTCAGATCTTAAATGCATATAGAATAAAAAATTAATCCATATGGACAAGAGTCGAACCTGCCACCACTGGGAAACTATTCCGTCGGTCTGTCAATTGAGCTACCGTGTCGCTTCCTCCCTCTATGAGTCTATAATTCTATGTATAATTCTTTATCGGGATTTTTAATAACTATTAAGCTTCTTTCGAAAATCTTACCCGATATTTAAAATAGCCTATAAACCTGTATAGTAATGTATAGTAACCATGTTAAGCTTATTGAATTCTAAATAAATAAAGAATTAGAATAAACCGATATGGACGGGGATTCCAACCCGAATGATAAGGTTATTTTATTTTTAATTAATATAGAATGAACATCGAAGAACGTACTTTAAATCTACGACCTCGGGGAACGCGAAGTAAATAAGCCTTATATGGCCATACATGTTTGTAGATATTTAAAAAAATTACTGGCATCCTTTCAATATTATTCTCTACAGTGAATTTAGGAACATTGGTTACGATTGACTCCGTCCCAATAAAGACGAATATATATAGAATCACAGATTCATAGAGGCAGGTAATAAAAAAATACGAAAGTAATCATCAGAAAATTAATTTAATTATTTGTATTCCAGGTACCAGCACCATGTTATCCTTCATCACCCTCGCCTCCTCACAAGCGAAGACACTACCCAAGGTGTCGTACATCAAGGCCAGTGAGATCTGGTTCCTGGGCTGCATCGGCTTCATCTTCTCTGCTCTCGTGGAATTTGCCTTTGTTAACACCATTTGGCGTAGAAAGTAAGTTGAATTTTAATAATCTTTCGTTGGCTCTGGCTGTTTTACACATTAGGGCCTGTTCATAAAATCCGTCCCCTGAAATTTATTGTTTAGAAAGTTCTTGTGAAAAGACTTCGGCTACCGTGTCGCCTATAATTTGATATTTTTCTATCTGTTTATATCTTTTCCACTTTGAATTAAAACTCGTGTCCGTCAAATTAATCTATGGAACCTTACCCCTTATAGCACTTCATTAAAGAAACTTTAACTTAAAATTTAAGCCAGGAGGGTTCTAAACGCGACTTGCTCTGAGAAGAACCATTCAACAAACTCAGCCGGAGTATTACTTTATTGCCATGCGTCCATATCCTAACCGCTGTGATGCATCTAGCCTTCAATATATAACCGTCATTATCCTGACGGAAGCCCAATATGGCTATACATGTTTGAAAATATTTATAAACATGTATAGCAATGTAAAGCTTAAAAGCTTAAAAGCGATCTCAATTATTAGCGCGACGGGATGGTTTGCCAGGGGTGGCGGGTTCAATTCCCTGCCCCTATCGGGCAGGGAATTCTTTATTCTATACGTGATGAAGACATTCGTATTCTAGACATGTTTATAGACATATTCTGGACATATTCTAGGCGTATTCTAGACATGTGTATAGAATTTTAAAACATATGCTACTTTGTTTTATTTTAGTGCTTATTTACTTATGTATGCGCCTGTCCCTGCATGAAATGTAACCAACCATCGAATGTGTCCAGGAAGGTGGTGAACCTGAAGAAGGTGAACAGTAAGTACATCTTGAAGAGCACGCTGACGCCCCGGCTGGCGCGGCGCGAGCTACAGAAGGAGCTGCAGTCTTCGCCGCAGCTCAGCAAGTCGCGCTCGTGTTCCTCGCTGCAGCAGGACGCCTCCAGCGACCCCAACGGCCCGGCCTACAACAACTACCTCACCGTGCACGTTAGTACCCCACACACCTCTCTAGCCTTAGATCATATGACCGTTCTCTCATTTATTTCTTTTTTTCTTCCGCTAACGATAAAAAGGATTCAGGTATTGTTTTATTATACTTTAATTTATTTGCTCCGACAAAATTCTAATTATATTAACATTTATATTCAGAGTTTCCCATCGGCCATGAACCTGCCCACGATCACGACTCAGAGCTACGACGAGCTGATGTCGGGGTCCAGGGCGCGCCCCGGCAGCGAGGGGTCGGACGAGCCCCCGCAACACCACACCTGGACGCAGATGACCCCGCAGGAGATCGCCACG
Organism: Dircenna loreta; assembly: GCA_963555665.1. NCBI lineage: Eukaryota > Metazoa > Arthropoda > Insecta > Lepidoptera > Nymphalidae > Dircenna > Dircenna loreta. The sequence goes on along the minus strand of OY743097.1, from coordinate 593,763 downwards.
TGGATAGACAAACGATCCCGACTCCTCTTCCCGTTGCTGTTCATCTTCTTCAATGTTATCTATTGGACGTTCGTCTATTGTCTATGATCCTTGCACTGTGTGCAAACTACGTTTAGGAATGTTCCTAATAACATATTAAGCTACAAAATTACTTCGTTTCTTTGTTTTATTTATACTTCAAGGATTATCATACTTTCAACCTTTTTTGTTTGTTAATAATAAACAAAAAAGGTTTTTTTACTGTTACTTTAATAAAATAAACATTTAACGTTCTGAAAGACGACAACGAACAACGAAAAGTAAAAAAGCATTGAAGGAATTATTCACGAACAGTTTTTAACTTGAACTCCTATAATTATTATAATTTCAGTACAATTAAAACCATTTTTCTATGTATTTTTTGTATATATTTAGGGTTAAAAGTATTTTTTAGTAAATATACCGTCGAGTATATCATAGTCATGTTACTTAGAATAGTTATTTATATATTAATATTAAGCTCAATATTATTCAAGTATTATTAAAATTTAGTCAAAGAATCAAAATAATAAAATGTTTGTAAATTATTTGAAGTAGTCACTAGTGTATTGAAGAGATTATTTATATTAAGTTCATCTAATACCTTTTTATTAATAAAACTATTTAATTTCAAGTTATATTTATTTTACACACGTCTTATAAACCACAACCTACAAAACTATTTTTCTATAAAAATAATTTCTAATCTATCACAAGTTTTAAATATTTAATATATATGTAGATTATAGAGATCAATAAACGAATTATTTTTAATACATTTACTACATTTTCTTGGCTACAATATATAATAAAAACAAAGTTACAAATTTGAAAAGAATTTTAAGAAATCTATTTTTTTATTATTCTTTATTATATGAAAAATTACTTGAAATAAAGTTAAACAAAATATTAAAAACTAAGTAATTTAACTTATAAATACAGTTCCTATCAAGCTTACTTGTAACAACTCCATACATACATCTTAATACATTAGGAAAACTTTTATTACATTTTAATCTATCACTCAGATAGGGGCTGATCCGACGCAGCTTCTGAATCCTTCTTCTTCTAACTCTTCGCCAAAACTCAATCTTTCTAGCATTACACAGCACGGAGTAAATCAAAGAGAGCTCTCTCTTCAAGACTGTTGGTTCAAGGGGCGGCTCTGTCGTGCGCGCGGGGCGCCGTGATGACGAGGCTGTCGTCACTGGAGTAGCGCTTCAGGGTAGTTGCGCTAGCGTGGCTGAAATACAGACTATGGTTTTGGTATACTGAAATAAAATTTGTATTAAGTTTCCCAATTTTAAGAAAGGTCTTTTTGCTGTACCTATACGCCATTATGAGTCGAACAATGACGTAACACCTCAGCATAGCGGTCTGTATCTGTATATGGTTTGACGCTTAGAGCGCCGGTGACGCTCACACGTGACGGATAGCTAGCGACATCTAGCGTCTGTTTCACGAAACGGAGAACGAAGTTTCGCTTGCTCGTAATGAACTTTTATTTTTTTTAATATTTTTTAAATAATACAGTGTTGTTTTAATATAATAATAACAAAAAAGATATGAACTTTTTATCAAAATCAATGGTTTTATCCAAAACTTATATTATAGAAAAAAAAAATAGTAAAACCAAAAAATATAGAAAATACGATTTGATTATTACATTAATGGCGCCATTCGTGTCGCATATAAAACTATGTGTATAAATTAGTGATATGTGAGCCAGCGCACCTGTAGCGAGTGCGCGGTCGCGGCGTGGGGAGGTGCGGCAGACAGGTGGCCGCAGTCCCGCTCACCCCGCCCGTGCCTCCCGTCCCGCCGGACCCCGAGCTGGAGCCGCGCCCCGACCCGCTCGAGCTCTCCGACCACGTCAGCTCTGATATACTGATAGCGACCGGCAAGTTTACCATATATCTAACAATGCTTACTACATGTTAAATTAAACGGGCATATGTTCTAAAAGTTATCTTATAATATGTAATGTTCCTATGTTCTCTTCTATTCAATAGTCCCTCATGAATTATATTAATCATAAATATAGAAAGGGGTCGAAGCCGGCACGTGGCAATTAAAAGTAAAGCATTAGTTTTTTGACGAATTTATTATGCAGCGATCCAGACCACGTGATCAGTAGTACTATGCGCAAAATAAAAATACTCGACCGCACGACGATACGAGCGCACGAACACGTGGATGATAAGAAAGTCTGCAACATAAAGGTTGCACAATTTTTTCACCACGACCTGTATGTATGTATTCCTATATATGTATAAAATAATAATACCGGAACCTGATAAACCCTCTCAGAGAGTTGAGGTTGTTAAGAATGCTAACTTCGTTGGACATCGTCAAGCTTACCTAAATATTGCAACGGTGACGATAATAGTACAGAGAACGGCTTCAAACGTTACACATTCAGCTTGATGGACGGCGGGAAGACCGTAACATTCATAGAAGAAGATCTGGCGAATGTACAATTCGCCTCTTTCTTTTACTCTAAGAAATTTTTATCCCCACTTCAGTCAGGGTTCAAACCAGGTCATAGTACAACTACGGCCCTTCTCAAAGTTACTGAAGATATCATGGCACATGACATGACACATGCTCTTACCACTTACATGAAAATAACATATTAAGCAGTTAACAATTTACACACAGGTTGATATTCCTGATATTGACAACGGAGTCAATCTGATGAACAACAACCTGTGCAATATACACTCTTGGTCTTAGAAATTTGGTATCTGCGTCAATGTCTCCAAGTGTCAATCAATCGTCTTTGGTAGCTTACGGTTATTAAATAAAGTAGATATAAAATTTGTTCCACGTACGGTACTCGGTACCACTGTCATACCGTTCACATCAAAGACCCTCAGTATACATTTAGATTCGAAAAATTCGTGGTCAACACAAGTAAATGAAGTTAGTCGGTCGGTCCTTGCAATGTTGTGCTTCTTAAACCGTTTTATCAAATTTCTTACCCAGCATTACTAAAAAGTGTATTGTTCAAACCCTTGTTCTTCCTCTTATTTATTGAAGAAGTTTTAATAAATAAATCAATAAATGTACTAGACGTTGACGGTCAGTTGGTTCCAGGCACGATCATAGCAAGGGGGAGGTCTCAAGAATAAAGGGTAACCAGAGATACATTATGCGAAACGTGCGAATCGTTCGAAAACTTGCTTTCATCAAGCAACATATCTCAGAGTCCTGTAAGACTGCTCCCACCTGAAGTACACTAGCTGGTATATGGAGATGTCAATCCAAATATCCAAAAGGACAGGACAGCTTGGACTTGATAATATCTCTAGCCAACAGACAAGGACAGAAAAACACATCGCATCGCATCCAACACTAGGTTGGGTACTGTCGTCGTCACCTTGCGCTGTCCTGTTTGTACCTGTTGTACCGCGGGCCGGGACAAAAATGGTGAAGAATCATTATATGAATTGGTGAAGAGGAAACTTTCGGCATCAACCAGTATGCGACGATGGTGATGATGACAAGATGTTACCAGAAATAAATACCTGGCTGATATAGGAGGCAATCGATACGGAGAGTAATATTCGTTGTTCTCTGTGTACGTGGACGCGTGTATTTCCTGTTGGTAGAGCTCATAGAGTTGCGCTAGGTCTGACTGCACTCCCACCCCGTACTCTACAAACAATACACGTGCTTCATAGCCGATCTAATACACGTATAATGAGTAAGACAAATTTGAGGAAAATATTAAACTTTTGGATGTATATTAAATTATAATGAATGAGTAATTTTTATTTTTACTTCCAACATCTTAAGCGGTTCTAAATAATATTACAAAGTGGTCTTTTTTAAGTCAATTGAAGAGTCCAGTCAGCAATAGAGTGTCGCAGGAGAGTGTTAGGAGAGTCAGAAGGAGGGTCAGGAGAATATCGAAGGAGAGTCAATGAAGCTTTCATGACAAAAAAGGAACATAATATTCATTATAATAGTTTCGAAAAACTAATCAAAACATGGAAAACCAGGAAAAGTTTCAATGAAGCGAGGTCGTGTGGGAGGGCGGTAGTACCCTCCAGCGCCCGCCGCTGCCTGGTGATGATCTCGTCGGAAAGCCTCCTCTGCGCGTCCCGGCGCTGCAGCTGCAGGTCCCTCCTCCTGAGCTCGTGGCTCCTGGCGGCGCGCTCCCCCTGCAGCGCCAGCTTGTCGGCCTCCAGCTCGTGCACGCGGCACACCAGCGACAGCACCTCGCGCTCCGGACCGCTCGATATGTGCGCCGGCAGCTCCTACGAACAGGGCGAGTTCAAAATATCCGTTTGTTTCGTATGAACTGGGGACGGTGTTTGGAAAGCATCAAGATCATCAAGCAGACGGATAGTGAGCTACGAGTGTCGTGTTTCTTTTATTTGTTGAACATTTTATAACAATATGTTTTTTTACACAACAATGATGCTTGTGTTTTTCAAATACAAATTTACGATTTCAATGAAAAATAAGCGTGGTAATTACTTTCAAGAAATATAAATATTTCAGAGCTACGGACCTGTTCCAGCTGCGCCCCTCGCAGGCGTACTTGTTCGAGGTGTCTCTCGACGCGCAGTCGCTCGTCGCGGGCGCTCTCCTGGTGTCGCTCCACGGCGGCCAGCTCGGCCCAGGCCTGCTCCACCGCCACCTCGGCCTCCGCCCTCTCACCGCCCGACCCGCCATTGACACCTCTGAGTGTCAACACCAATTACATAAGTGACACGAAGACAAATATTTATTTGACCATTATTTACTGACGTAAATAACTTTATTATAAAGTTAAACGAAAAGCTTTTAATGAATTTATTAATTTGTCAAGATTGTGCGTTTTAATTACCTAATCGTTAAGTGAATGTCCGCCCATGTCATTATATCATCGAAAGATAGGCAAGAAAATAGGAAAAAATTTAGATGTGTAAATAAAAAAACTTGCTGATTTCAATTTCTTAAAACTCTATTATGCTGAATTTTTGAGACATATTAAATTAGAATAAAAATTCGATGTTGGTGCAGTGGTTAGTGACCCTGGCTGCTGACTTGAAAATTGTTGTTTCTATTCCCACACGGGAAAATTCTTAATTAGATCCACATTTCTTTTCCTAGTATGAATGTAGTTAGATTCCGTTATTGACATGTTTATCAAACCACAACGGAAATTGTATTGTGCTTTTTTAAAAGAATTGAATTCCTTTTTGTTAGGACACTAGTATAATGTTAGTTTTTAGAAAACATTGATTAATTTTTTAACATTCAATTTCTTAATTTTTGATGTTTATATTTTACTAAAGATAAATTTATATTTATTTTTTAGTATTATTGTTATTATTAATTTTATTTGTTTCTTAATTATTATTTTATTTTGATTAATTTTTAAATAGTGACTGACAACACAGGCTTGTGTTGCCAGAAAAAAACATTAATACAAAAAATCCCTAAACAAAAACAAAAACTGACCTATAACTTTGTTGGGTGCTCATCCTGGACCCCGTAAAGCTGATAGGTTTATAGAGTCTATTAAACCTTGCTTCCCAGTGTGAGATGGCAGCATGTTGTCTCTCAGCGTCCAGAGCGAGTCCTAACAGATGACTGTCTAACTCCATCAGTCTCCTTCTCAATCTCATCTGCTGCTTGAACGTAGAGACGATCGCCTCTCGAAGACTTTTTAAATTAGCAGAGTTCTCTTCGGATTCCTCTTTGGATATAGTTTCTTCTATTTGCTGATGGTCTTCTCTGCTTCTGTTTTATATTTATTCATTATTTGATTTACTTTGCAGTGGGCCTTTTATGGAATGGATAGCAATAAACAATATTGTTTAAAATTGTTTATTAGCCAATTAAATTTTATTGTAATTAAAAATAAATATAAATGTAACATTTTTTGAAGCGGTTAAAGACCCATAGCTCAATTAGCAAATTGTAATTTTTCGTTCTATATTAATTAAAAATATAAATAATAACTTGTTTAATATATTAGTTTAATATATCAGAAAAACATTATATCAGAAATATAAGACGGTTAAAAAGTTATATTTTAAAATAATTAATTAAATGCATTCCATGCTCTAAAACAAAACTTTTGATGGGATCAAAAATATTATTAGCATAAAATAATTGTAAGATATACTTGGAGCGGTCGTCCTTCATCTTTGTCTTGAGACGAGCTATCTCTTCTCTTAGTTCACTGATCACACTACGGTACTGAGACAAGTGCATCGGAGTCTCAATCACTTCACGTTCAACCTGGAATAGATTTAAACAATCTATCTTATGGATCTTCCCTTCTTTCCTTCCGTCTCTTAATATGATAGTGTAATAATATCCAAGCTGGACTTTTGGGCGGGTCAAAAGGACAGGACGTAGGAACGAACTACACGAAATGAAAGCGAAACAAATCTGCTTTGTGTAGTTTACTCACTTCCATGCTGTCTAAGCAGATTTGAAACAATGGTTACAGGCGACAATGGTTGAGATGAGAGTAGACGAGGAACGTCTAAAAATTTTGACCCGTATATCTCTATACTGGTGGGTGATGCTAGCTGCCAACAACTCTATATCAATAAGTACCAAATCAAAACCTAGTAGACCTTGCTACTGATGTCAAACGCTGGTTGCCAACACTGCAATTAAAAAAACAGTCCAAGGTGTATAAATGTCGGCCAACAGGCCGGATACCTTGTTGGTGATGGCGCTGGCTCGTTGCGCGTAGTGCAGCGTGGAGCGCGTGGTGTCCCTGTGCGGCGCGGCGGGCGACACGTGCGCCACCATGGCCGTGCGACAGCGCCCGCCCAGCACCTCGCGCAGCAGGCGAGTCAACTTCGAGTCACGGTAGTTCACGTATCTGGTTTCGATCAAACATTCAATATTCTTATGAGTGGCCAACTCTGGTTTCATTTAAAACCGAATAAGCCTTTTGCCTTTTTTATACCAAGGAACCTTAGCATGCGAGCGTGCGAGCGTTTGTCGCGGTAGCTACGCCTCATTTTAGATATATTAGTGCAAAATTTACTCACAGGCGTGTGAATGAAAGCACACAAGAATCTCAGTCTGTATTATGAATGCATACAAGAATCTCAATCTCTATTATGAATACATACAAGAATCTTAGTCTGTATTATGAATGCACACAAGAATCTCAGTCTGTATTATGGATGCATACAAGAATTTCAGTCTCTATTATGAATACATATAAGAATCTCAGTCTGTATTATGAATGCATACAAGAATCTTAGTCTATATTATGAATACATACAAGAATCTCAGTCTGTATTATGAATACATACAAGAATCTTAGTCTATATTATGAATACATACAAGAATCTCAGTCTGTATTATGAATGCATACAAGAATCTTAGTCTGTATTATGAATACATACAAGAATCTCAGTCTGTATTATGAATGCATCCAAGAATCTCAGGCTATATTATGAGTAGATACAAGAATCTCAGTCTGTATTATGAATGCATACAAAAATCTCAGTCTGTACTATGAATACATACAAGAATCTCAGTCTTTATTATGAATGCATACAAGAATCTTAGTCTGTATTATGAATACATACAAAATATCAGTCTGTATTATGAATGCATACAAAAATCTCAGTCTATACTATGAATACATACAAGAATCTTAGTCTGTATTATGAATACATACAAAATATCAGTCTGTATTATGAATGCATACAAAAATCTCAGTCTATACTATGAATACATACAAGAATCTTAGTCTGTATTATGAATACATACAAAATATCAGTCTGTATTATGAATGCATACAAAAATCTCAGTCTGCTTTAGTGCTGTAACCGAAGTCAATCGCACTTTCATACGCAGAAGATCTCACTAACTCATACATATAAAAATCGTTGTCTGTAAAGTCGGATTACTGACGATAATTTTACATAATAATGTAATAAGGAATCATTGATGAAAAATTGTATACTTTTATGAATTGAATTGAATTATTATCAGTGAATTGGCTTTATATTGTGTAATACAAAAAACGAGTAAATTGAAATTATTTTTTTTACGGATAAATTAACATTGATTTGCATTTGTTAATTATTTTGTTAATTAACAAGTAAATTAATTACTTTAATTACACAGATTAATAACAAGTAACTACACTTTATAAAGAGTTGACCGAAGACTTCACGTATTCATCGGACGCATCGGCAGATAAAATGGAAGAAAAATAAATGCGTCACAGGTGACAAGCGAAACCTCTTAGGCCGATCGTGCATCTCTATCGCTTGTTCCACGCTCTCGCTTGCACGCTCCGCTCAGGCTAAAGGTGACAATCATAGTTTTTCGTGCGTGCACCCGTTCATCGATTTATAAGCCGTTATCACGTTAAAAATATAATATTTAATAAAGGGTTTTTTGTTAATTTCATCATTTAATAAAATATAATAAGTAAAATTTTGAAGTATCAACATTTATCGGTCCGACACTACTCCATTATTTCTATACGCACGATGAAGGTCACGTTGAAGCGCAGCTGTACACTTTAAATGCATGTTTACTTTAAATAGTAACACACTATGTATTTGAAAAGTACTTAAAAATATAAATAAATAATTCTTCTATATTTTATTTAAATACAAACCTAGAAAAGAGATAGTCGAATTGAGTGATAGATGTATGGTTTTGCCGTAAGATAACGCCACTTGGCTACAAGCTGAGGTCCTCATAAGTTATAGTTGTGTTGTGTGTCGAGTCGAGTGATACCTGGCCCCTCCCGACAGCGCCATGATGCAGTTCCCGAGCGCCAGCAGCGAGCGGTTGATGTGCTTGCCCTCGAGGCGGCGCGCGCGCGGGCCGGCGCGCTCCGACCCCGCCAGGTCGATCAGGAACAGCCGCCCGCGCTGCACGCCCGCACCCACGGACTTACTCACCGACACGCTAGTGAACATTATAGTACTTATAATAATTAGCAGTGTGAAACATTAATTTCCAATATATTTTCAGTCTACAAGTTTTTCTTTATAATGTCTATTTATCTTTGCAAAATTAAAAAACAGAAACGATTATATATAGAATGATAAATTCATCAAAATGAGAAGCGACACGGTAGCTAAATAGATAAATCGACAGGGCGGTTTCTTAAAGAACTAGAGTTCAAATCCTGTCTGGATCGGTTAATTTTTCATTTTCTATATACTTTTTAGTAGCGTTAGTCATAGTAATAAGACATTTTCTAACAAAAGAAAATAAAAGGAAAAAACAAATGTATACACGCATACGTATATATTTGTGTGTGTGTGGTTGTGTGTGTGTGTTTGTGTATAAAATGAAATATTTCCACACCTAAGCAAAGCGTGTCCTCGAGAAGAATGCTGGTTCGCGTACGTGGGCTCTGCAGTCCGGGCGCGGTCACCTTTAGCTAGGAGTTCCGCTACATGAGCTGCATTTTCGGCGCGGACCTGAGACGGACATTTAGCGAGTTGAATAAATATATAATACTATTGTATGTTAATTATTATTAATGGCCCTACCATGAAGGTAACGTAACTCAGTAAAAAAAATCGGTTTAGTACCTAGTATTCTATCATATTTCGGTTATATTTACGATTATTAGAACTGGATAGACTTGTAACTGTTATTATTATTATTAGAGCTAGCTCATATACATATTTTTACCTACTACTACAAGGATGGTTTTCAAATATCATTGACGACCCTAACTGCGGCCCCACACGAGGCGGGTCCATTGCAATGTCTGCACAACGTTCAGTTGAAATAAATTAAATTAGACTATTATAAATATATTTTTTTTTATTAGAGCGAACTAGTCTTATTATTCTTATTTAAAGAGCTTTATTTATTCCGTTTAAAAAAAGTAGTTTGACTTAAAGATGTTAAAAGAGATAACTGTTTTTAAATTAAGTGCTTACTTACTTTACTGTAAGGTTTTTTATTTTTATTTATATAAGTATCTTTGTTAGTTGTATTACATTTGTTTATAAATAGGGTATTACCTGTAAACAACACACACCTTTTTGTTTACAGGTAATATTATATAGAATAGTATATTCTAGATCATTTTAATAATAGAAAATTCATAATTTATTTCAAGTGTTTTAAATAAATGTATATATATAATACATATACGTATCTATATATGTAATGTATGATTTATTTATTATATCTTACATTGTAAAATCGAATAAGTCTAATTGCCATCACATGTTGACCTGTCAGTGTCACGCTAACAGACGTGACACGCCATTTATGTAACACATGTATCCACATTACAAAAGCATTTTACATATTAAGAATTATAACAACTCTGAAAATGAACCACGTCTTACAATTTTAATAAATTTAGAATTCATTTCATTAATATGAATGAATATAATTCTTTTGATCTTTCAGTTTTCAGGGAATAGCCTTTGACGTAAGTTTTATTAATTATTTAAAGACATGTCTCTACTATACATATTAGATATATAAAATAAAATAATATATGACATATACATGATAAAAAGTCTTTGCCCAATATATAATCATTGTGGTTATCTATATTTATAATATTTCAGCAACCACTTATACAAACTTCATGATAAATTCTTTTTTTTTTCAAAATATCCTTCATAATAAAAATATAAATAAAATAAATAAATATAAAATTATATCCTTATACTTACTTACTTTTTTTAATACTTAAAAAAAAATACTACATAATACCTAAGCTATCGAAAATGGTCAAAAAAATATTTAATTATAAATAGCCTTGTCTATACACGTTTATATATCTCATACCAAATCATTTAAACTAAGAATGAAACTCTGATAGAAGACATGTACCTCGCTCAAGCCGGCGACTACCGGAGGGCCGCTGCTACCCTCATCCCTGAGTTCCAAGGATCCAGCTCCAGGGTTCAGGAGATCTCGTATGTTCTCGTTATAGATCTCGATGTACGACATCTTAACCTGTAATCACATTATTATTGTATGTATGTATTACTGTATGTATATGTGTGTTACGTGGGTGTAGTTCTATTTTTAATTTATATTATTCCACCGGAATTTTTACAGTATATATTTGCTAAAGCATTTTTAAGTACTAATTTTATTGACTGAGAAAGCTAAACGGAAATGCTTTTGTAATTTGTTTATGTCCGTATATACCCATAAAATTATTTTTCTATAGATATATATGTATGTATATATATGTATGGCTATACATGTAGAGTTCGAATTTTAAACAATTTTTATCAAACTAGAAAATTTCATCTTCATTGAAAATAATGTTCTATAATTGCCGGCGATTTGATGACTTAACGTGCAACATAGAGTCCATGGATCGACATCCAAACACGAATTAGAAGAGTCAAAAATCGTAACTCGACAACGGTAAAACTTGTGGAAAATCCTTATTATAATTTTGTTTTTTGATCATCTTTTTGTTTAAAAAGTATTTGATTAAAATTACTTTGAGGGTCGCTCACCCCCGTACCCACTCAGTCACCGGTACGACGACCTGTTTTTATATATATATACATATATATGGAAGCGCCATAACATTTTTAAATTATAAACGTCATCAAAAACATATTAACTTGAAACTTGATTTGCTTGTTAATTATTTAAAAAAAAAAATAACTCAAATAGGTAAATGTCCAAAATAAATTAAAGTTCTTTATATTTTCTAAATATGTATCGGTTTTCCAGGGGTTGGAATAACTGCAAGTATTAATTTATTATTTAATATTTATTGACAAAAATTACAGACTGGGCGGACATAATGCTACAGGGCATTCTCTACTAGTCAACCCAAGAAAAAAAAACAATAAACAGAAAATAGCAATAAGGTAGAATAACTAATAAAAAGTAATAAAATAACTAATAAAAAGTAATAAAAACATGTTCATAGATATTTTAAAACATCCAAGTTCTATAGTCTATGAATGTAATCCAAACAATGGAATTATGTTTTCCAACAGTTTATTAAGTTGCAATTTATTTCTCGACTCTACATTTAAAATGACATTATGAGCCTTTCAATAAATACACAAGCCAAATAAGGTTCACATGTATGTATTTAACATTCAAGGAACTACTAACGCTGTTTGCCTCAAAGCAATGAATATATAAATCAATATGTAAGTTTGTATGTAATAAAAAATGTTGACTAACGATCGGTGAGTAATGATCTGTCTAACCTTGCGCTTTGAAATATTAAAAAATGCTTATTCTCTGTCCAAATTAACGTCGTAAAATTATTAAAATATTGATCCATATTCATATATTTTTTTATAACTCTATTTGTTCTATAGCTATTTATTATTCCTCGGCAACATATAGGCAGTTTTATATTATTGTCTATATATAAAATGTTTTAGTTTTCTCTTTGCAAGCGATTAATTTTAAAATTATTGAACTGTTTTCTCGAATCCCTTTTTTGTTGTGTTAGTTACCGTCAGGAGCCGGCATTTATGAAAGAAAAAACTAAGAAAGTTGCTCGAAAAATTAAAATTAAAAAAAATAACGAACACTTCATCTTTACTAATGTAATTTAATTACTTTTGTAATAACTGTCAGACGTTTGACAGTTGACGAGATTGATAAAATATCTAAAGCGGATGAATCAATGAATCGATCGATTTTATATATATACATTTTTTTATATTAATTTGACTACCTCCAATTGTTAAGAAAGGACAACGTCTGTCGGGTCCACTAGTTCTATACATATTCGTTTTTATCTATTAAGCATTTTTCGAAAATCCTAACCAATATTTCTAAATTTACAATATAAAATAATATTAAAAAGATGCCACAACCGACATTATAGATTTGTAGTTTTTAAGGTATTTACTATGTTTACTATGTTTACTCATTTAGTTACTTTGTATCTTATGTTAAAAGTTAAAAAAAAGAAACTCTAAAACCACATCACAAACATTTATCAGCTTTAAAATCTTTATAAAGTATTTAGCAAAATACCCATTTTTTTAAATAACGATCTATTTAGAAAACAACATTAATAATAAAATAGTGTCTGATAAAGATGAATAAATAAAAATATATGTGTATATATAAAAAAAAGTTATAATAACATTTGAAAAATGTCTATAAAAAATAGTAGATTAAAAATATGCCATGCATTTAGAAACATCAGCAAAATATAATTAAACAGAAATAAAACAAAAGAAATGTCTAATATAAAAGACTATAAACAAACTATTTTAAAAGTAATTTAAAAGCCTATGAATATAGTAGTATTAAATATTAATTCAAGCCGCTGTGATTTGTAAGGAGGCTTGTCAGTATATATAAGGCCGCGACCAGTCATGTGCTATCAGATCTAAGATAGCGTCTAAGCCGCACTAGCCGCATTGCAACGCTCTCTTGTTATAATGTAAAATATCCTTTATATACCTTACACAATTTTGATCGTTACGTTCAAAATTATAGAGAAAATATACGAACTCAACAATTGTATATGTAAATACTATCAAAATTGTTCAATTTGTTTATTTTTTCTGAGGTATCTAAAATGGAAATTATGGAATGTAGTAATGTAGTTTGTTTTTTTTTAAAAGGTAGTGTCCGGTACTAAAAGGATATTTTACTTTACTTCTTAAAATTTCTTCATTTTTTTATAAACAGTAAAATTCCGCTTAACGCGAGGGTTACGTTACATTATAATAGAACTTTAAATGAAATAACGTTAAGCGGGGTTCGCTCTTCAATGACATTGAATCGAATCGTTCGAACAATGGTATTCAGAAAAAGAGCTATATAATTAAAAGATTCTTTATGTATTGTGTAATTTTGATTCATAAACTACGATATATATTTTTACAACGAGTAATTCTAGTCGAAACAGTTTTTCGTATACGTAGTTGCTAATGAAACTATATTTTCCCAATTCTTGAGAATTGTCCGTATTGTTGAAGTTCCCGAATTAACTGCAAAACCAATTTCACGTTGGCGTTCTACATTGTCTTCTGGACATTTGCATTTTAGTTGCAAGCGAAATGGTTTTTCTTGTTAACTTTTCTTCAAGTTTTTTATTATCATGAAAAAAGCTAACATTTGTAAAATTTATCGCTGTAACTTTTCTTTATATGACTGACAACCGACTTAAAAACGTCCGAAACAATAAGAATACGTTTATAAAACACAACATCCAGCAAGTAATGCGGAAAAGCATTTAAATTATTTTTTAATTCAGGGAATCAGAATTTTGTGAGATTTTTTCGAGGAATGCTATGGTTTAGAAAAAAAGCGTTAAACCAAAACAGCGCAACACGAAGCAACGTTAAACGGGGGCTTCTTTAATACGTCTAAATTTCTTTATGGTTTATGTAAAGATGCAAAGAACGAACGAAGATAATTTGAATAAAGCAGTTAGACTACAAATTTAATATAATTTTTCCACATAATGACTGTATTTGAAAAACTTGCTAGATAGGTCTTATTTTTCATATTTATGTTTTAAAAACGATGATATCAAAAGTAAAAAGTAAAATGGCTTTATGTAATACTAAAACTAAACTAACTAAACATTCAATTAAAAAATTTAAGCAACAAAATTAATTGACTAACGAATTTCCATATTCGTATATTTTTAAATGCTTTACTGTATCTGTAATATATTTGTTTTTAAAGAAATAAATTCACATCAAAAGTGAAATTAAAATATCAGTTTATTAAATATTCAAATAGGTCTTTTGTGTAAAACCACTTTTCTTTTCACTATTATTATTAAATTATAGAATCATTTGGTGAAATCGATTCGGTCCTAATCGATTTTAAAGCTAGCTGACATTACCCGTTTTAATATTCAGCACGTGTCACAAATTAGATAGAAAGACTTTTGTCTATGAGTTGCGATGGCGAGCATTAGGAGTACCCCTAGTACGAGCTTTGATAGTACGAGTACGTCACGAAACAACCAATCACAACCAAATAACAACCAATCACAACCAAATAACAACCAATCACAAGCAAGAACTCGTTTCGTGACTGCTCGAATAATATCGACGATTCGTAACGTCAAAACTCGTACTCGGGGTACTGTTATAGTCACTATAATAATCAAATCTATGTAAATAAAAAAATATTTATACTTATTTATATTAACCTTAAATGCTGAGTGTTCCTGCTACCTCTGAACTTAACTGTTTGTTAAAAAATATTTTAATGATATTTTAATTGTTTTTTACATCATTATTATATGAAAAATAATTTATTACCTACCTTGTGTAATGACATCACTTCAATTCGATTCTCTTTATCACCCATTTTAATATAACAAAAATATTTAACAACGATTGTCGAGGAAATTAAAAACAATAAACATTCTTTCATATAACAATAACAGATGTCAAATTCAAATATTACATTCTTTTTTATGGTGAGTGTATGTTGTCTTTTGTATTAAATTCATTTTGTTCATTTTTATGTTAATTACATAAGACGTAATTTAAAAAAAAAAAAAATTTCTTTATATACGTTTTACCAATGGTTGGTATATGCTATAATAATATTTTTTAGTCTTGTGTTACGCTATAGGCTAAAATATATATTTCCTATAATAATTCCTGCTATGACGACTGATAAATACCAGACCGCACCGATCAATTCGCTGGTGCAGATGGCTGACCCTTGCGTTATGCTCGTGAACGGGTGCTGCTTGCGGTCACTGGTCGTGTTGCTGACAACGGTTTTTGTATTATTTTTTTTATTTCTTAAATGATTATGCCTTGATTGCCACGCGAATTGATTGCGATGGTTCTAGTTGTTCGTTAATTGCTCATTTTTCTTATATTGACATTTGTGAAACAGTGATCACAATAAAAAACTTCGGCTGAGTTTATTGTGTGGTTCTTCACAGACCAGGGCGCGTTTGGAACCCTCGTAATTTTAACTTTAAGTTCAGAGGTGATCTTGCAGAAGGGCTTATTTCGATAAGTATGGTATCAAAATAGGCTCTTGACACCTCTTTTAGACGAACACAAGTGATCACTGGTAATGATTCAAAGTGGAAAGGATTTTACAAATACAAATTTTCAATCCTATTATTGTCAATCCTAATCTACGTGACATTAGCGAAATATTTAGTGCCCTATTGGCACAACCAATAGCCATCGACAGAAAATAAGATTTTTTTTTATTGTAATAGTATTTATAGCCACACTTATATTACATTCCGTACGTAATATATTGAATATTATATGAGCTTACGTATATTTCTAAGGCACGAAGCAGTGATGTTCGTGTCAAATGCTAATGGTCTGTTTCGTGTGAAGAAAATGGCCATGAATATTTAACGACTCCACTGACTCTACTTAGCCTTCATGACGTCACAAGATTTAACTATATCAAGGCGTTTTTTTAAACCCATGGGTAAGATTTTAGTCGAATATACCAAAACCTTACGATTTCCAATCTCCTTTCATAAGAATAGATAGATTCATTGTTATAATATTTATGAACGACCTTGATGACAGTGACAGTTTAACGGGTTGTTGGTGATTGACAATTTGATTTATTTTCTTGCAAAAGAGTATATTAATAAACAAAAAAGTAGAATGCAAACTGAATAGAAAGACTTTAAATTTTAAGTATAGAACAATATTTATGAATATAGGCAAAATATAAAAATAAATAATCGTTGACGTTTTTGAACCTGAATACTACCCTTAAATTCAAATATTAAGTAATAACTTAATAAAAAGACCTTCAATTTCTTTTATATTTCGACCTCTATATGTGAATTAACATGAATACCTATAACTATCAGTTAAAACTGCAATCTTTCAACTTTTCCCTAAGGGTATAATCTTCAGAAAATTAAACCATTACGAAGTTTTTAGTACTATAATACAATGAAGACATTTGCCTGTGAAACAAAAAAGACCAATTAAACAATCGAAATAGTTAATTTATAAGTAGTCTATATTTTATGTATTATTTATTTACAGTAATATCATTATTTTCAGTATAGTAAATGTTTTTTTATTGTTTTCTTTCCTAAAAGTGAATCACGCCGTGTTTCATCGACCTTGACGGCTGACAGATGACACCTGACACATGACACGCTCTTGAAAGTTCAATGTCTTTATTAATATCGATTCTTTGTACTCAATGGAAATGCAATATAAAATATTCTATATACCACTTGTACTTTATGTTAACACATTGTATATAGCTATAGTATATGACAAAGAACAAAAATGTAAATATTGTTTCCAGCAGGTTCACCCGCGATGTTTAGATAAAGAAACGGCCCTGCTAAGTCGGCGTTAAAAAGTTTTTATTCTATTCCTCGGGAACAGTACTTTTTTTCAGAAGATAAACCTTATGTCATTTCTGTACCCCTGATGAGTGAGTTTCATGATGAACGGTTGAATTAAAACTTAAAAGCGTAAAAAGCAAATTTACATTCTCATAGATATAACTATATAATTAGTAAAAATATATATGACAGTGGAGTTAAAATATATAAACAGTTTCAGGAAAAAAACTACGTCATTGCAAATATTTCAGTATACTCTTATCAATATGTAATATTAATTAGAACAAGCAAAAAATTAACTGAAAGAAATGTCATAAAAGTTAGAACATAGTACTTTTCAGGGGTCAAGGCTGACGTGATTTACATGAAAAAGTGAATAATTTTAGTAAGTCAGCATTTTGTATATGGAACTGTAAAATACAATTATAATTTGATACAGTTATAGTTTTTTAATTTATTAGTTTATTGAATTAGTGACTTTATTAGCGTGTAGTGTGTGTGTGTAGTGAAAATTGTTAAAACTTTTTGTTGGTGTTAGTTTAAATTGCTTCTAATCAATTTTAACGAAGTTAACGAACTATTAATTTGTTTCAAGTACTATATTAATTTGTAAACTAAATGTAGGTTATTTGTATTGTTTATATTCTGCAAAATGTTTAATATTTAAACGACTTGTCACGACTCGCAAAAGCGACAATGTCACGTAAGAACCTTTTAGTATACATTTGCGAAAATTAAGAATTCTCAGTACGAGTTTGATAGTACGAAATGTTGATCGTTTTTGGAGCAGTCACGGAACGAGTTCTTGGTTGTGATTAGTTGATGTGTGTTGTTGTTAGTAAACCAATCACAACCAAGAACTAGTTTTGACTGCACCAACACTATTAACGTTTCGTACTATCAAAGCTCGTAGTACCCCTACCATGTACTAGATACTTTTATAAAAAACTATTCAACATATTATGTATGCAATATTCTTATTTTTTTAGTAAGTAAGCTAAAAAAATCAGAATACGTTTATATTAAAATAGCTTCTGTCCGCGGATCTACCTGGTTTGAATCCAGATGGCCTATCATGAACTCTTATAGCCTTATTACAATAATATTATTACAAATTTATATGACGTCATCTACAACATATATTCTTGTACTATAGGAAACATTATAAATTCATATCATGACATAAGTTTGACATTTGACATATTAATAAAATATTGATTTTATGTCAATTTTGTCATTTAAAGAAAGCAATCATTCTTTTACGTCACTAACCAGAAATACAATAATATTGTTTTATAGAGCTCTTAGTACGAATCAAAGTAATATTATTGTAATATTGCTACAAAACTTTTTGTATGAATTGAATGATAGTTTTTAAGAGCTCATGGTAGGTCTTCTGTTTATTGCACAAAAACTATCGCACGTCCCATAGGACGTATTAAATGTTTCCCGAAAGTTTATTTATATTCATAGCAAATTTAATCAAAATCGGTTTAGCAGTGAAAGCGTGAAAGTGAAACAGACTTTATAATATTAGTATCGATTAAAATAATCGTGCCTAATTAACAAGGACAACAACATTTGTATGAATGAGGTCATTTATACAAGGTCTCCTTGGAGGTACAATCCTGAGGAAAAGCAATTAACTATGAAATATATATATACAGTATCCGTCTATCACACTACTTTACTACACACAATTATTAAATACGAATACGGATTCTGGATATTACAAATGATAGGGTGTTTTTTGTGTGTCAGTAACATTGGCACCGATTTGAACGACCTCGTCTCTAATAAAAGCAAGCGAAAATTAAAATTACACACACACTACCGTACTATACATTCATGTGTACATGTACAATAATTATGGTGAGAGTGAGTGATTGGGAATTAAAGAACTTTCAGGAATATCCGGAGGTGAATGAATGTCAATCAGTATCATCTATTATTCGAAATAATGTCTTAAGTACAACGAAAACAAAAGATGAATGATTGAATTAATATCAGTGATCTAATAAACTCTAAAGTGCGACAAATATATTCATATATACTTTTACAGTATTGTTTAAACAATAAGTCGTATCCATGGCAACCGTAACGATAAACGACGTTGCAAATAGATTAAATAAACAATTCACACTCAAGGTGAGACTATTAATCATACATACCTCAAAGGAGTCCGGGGCTCCGCTTTCAGCGATGGATGTGAAGAGATGGCTGAGTGCTCGGGACATGAGACCGGTCATGGTGTGGGTTTTTCCAGCTCCTGTGGCTCCATAAGCGAATATTGCCCCTGCGATACCATGTAGTGTGTCACCCACAAGAGGAGCACAGACAGCCTCATATACTTCTTCCTGGGAACAAGATATATCATTTTGACGTCTGTGAAACGATCACAATAAAGAAATACCCGACTGAGTGTATTATGTGGTAAGAACCACACAAAATCTTCATAGCAGTGCGTTTGAAATACTGGAAGCTTTAATATTAAGTTGAGAAATATAGAAGGGCTTATTTATATCAGTAGGTATGATATCAAAATAGTTCCTTCTGACTCTGATATTGATTGAGACACATGAACACTGATATTGATTCAAAGTGGAAAATATATATGAACGAACAAAGACAAAAAACAAACTCACATTTATAATATTACTGAGAATTATTTTTGTATTATCTATCAGACAATTAAGGAGTCTCAATTCATTTTTAAAGATCTGCTGTTTTTTTTCTCCTTGCTACTTATTTGAAAAAAAAAATATTTAATAATTTTAACTATAAAAATTTTTTGGATATATTTTAAAAAGTGTCCATGTAGTTTCTTGTTCGTCTTCGTGGACCAACTCTTAGAAACGGCTCAACTAGAGTCTGACGTTTCATAAATGCAATGTATGCCTATTTGAATAAACTTTGTCTTAAGTTTTGATATGTTTAAAAATAACAAACTTATTAAGGAAATTAACTATTTTCAATGATTATGAGCTATGATATGTTTTACTGTAAATGTATTAATAACTTACAACTGGAAGAATATTTGGGTTTTTATAATTATTCTACCCACGAATAGCTGTTAACACGCATATTTCCCATTTTTCGTAGTATTTAATATCATTTATTTGATTATTTAGTAATTTCTGCTTAATAAGATATAATAAGATATAATAATAATTTTAATTACTATGAAATATTGATAAGGATTAAAAATAGTTTTAGATTTAGAAGCCTGAACTGAATCAAAATGTGGTATGGTTTTGGTCTAAGCGAGTTAAGCTTTCAAACTAGACAAATGTTTTGTATTTGGTCTATAGGATTTTGTGTTCTCAAACAATTTTGATGAAATTTTGTATTCGTGTTTTATAATTGCCAGCGCTGCGTTGGTTACATAACATAACATATGGCAAAAGGAACAACGACAACAATTAAGATAAAATCTTTAAAAAATTTGTAACTCGAAAAGGTTAAACCGATTGAATGAAGAATGATCCCCCGGTGACGCTGTAACAGTCAGTAGGGCTAACAGCAGAGACAATACAAAAAAAACTTTTTTGTTGTTCATAAATCATAATATTAAGCACATGATAATTTTGGCTAAAAAGTTATTTACTTAGAAGGAACTTAGAAGTCGCGTGCCAAATATATGCACCCTATCGCTTTTTCAGATTGCTTACAACACGACGAGTTAGTTATGTTTTATTCATATGTCAAACACATACTAATTCATATTTATAGGCGTGTATTTTTAGTATTTAATATCCAAACTAACGTTACAAAAAGAGTGTTAAGCTTATTATTGACTTTATTTTTTTTAGTAATCACAGCTGATAGTTTTAGCTAGAAGCGGGGTTTGACAGATTTTAATAACTGTAATTTTATTGACTTTTAATGTTTTAACACAAAAGATATTTGCTTAGCAGAAATATTGTATTTTTTTCCGTATGTTTACTTTATCCTAACTATAAATGAGAACATTGTCCTAAAAAACAAAACAAGAACATGTGACTTTATTTGTTACGCTTTTTCTTGTTGTGAGAAGAAAAAGCGTAACAAAGAGAAGAAGAAAAAGCGAAGACAAGAATCTTGTCTTCTTGACTCAACCAATCATCGTGGAACTTCGCAGACATTGCCAGGTGCATAAAAGGAAATGGGGATACATTTAATCCCGAAAGAAGTACTGTTCCCGAAGGAAGAAATAAATAAGAGGTAGTTATTTTACCAACAGCGGGACAAGCTGGAATACATACAGATTGTATTGCGAAGTTAAAATTTGCTATAAATATTTCGTTTTGATTTGTATTTTCTTTGTCTCAAAATTAAAGCAAATTCTTCCAGGTTGACTTATATTATCCTTGTAATTCCTAGTTTGGAACCTTGCAACAAGAGTCTGATGTTTCATATAATTTTATAACAGAAAAGCTATGACTTCACTGTCATAGTTTAGTGTAATTAATTAGGTATTTCTAATAAAAAAATCCAAGCACTTATAAATACTTTAAAACTCTGAAGGTGCACTTTTCTCATTAAATAAATCTACATGGATATCGTGTTTCAGTCTTCAATCACATCGTCTCTACATTGACGAATCAATCAATCAATCAATTATAGGACACTAATTTCAATTAAGGAAATTCCGTTTATATTTTGTTTTTCTCTCGTATTTCTCTTTTGTATATATTTTTTATAGTTATATATAATTTGAGTGTTTGTCATTAATATGTATTATTTATTACCTATAATAATTCCATAGATAATGGCAATATTGAAAAAAAAGTAGTTATAAAAAAGATGCACTTAGTACGTGTTACGATTATTTTCATGTGACTTTACGTAGGTAAATATTATAAGTAATAGTGTTATATGACAGAAATAATAAAATATATAATTTATAATTAAAATATATAATTTATAAATATATAATTATTAAATATTATAATTTGAACACTTGAAATTAAGAAAACAACTGCCGTGCAAATATCTTCAAGGTTGGATTGCCGTTAAAATTTAAAAACCAACGACTAAACCGTGTGATGGTTTTCAAGGTTCAATAATTATTCATAATTAATATTATAAAAATTTATGAAATTTAAATGACACATGAAAGGAAAATAGTAATAAAATATATATATTTATAAGTATAATTATATATTCATAATATGCATACTTGGGTGCTCTCCTCCGCGAAGACGCGGTCGTAGACGTAATGTTTGTCATTCACTCGTCTCTGGCGAAGGACGTCTTTACGAATATCAGCTTCCTCCTCCAGGACCAACATCTGTTATCAAATTTGTGTACAATACACTAACTAGAAGTTAGAAGTAGTAAGTTAAGTATGAATGTGGTTATATCTAGATGGAGTGTGTGTAAATTGATATGGTACAGAAAAAGACAGACTGTCAGTGGCACACTGCATGTAAATGACCCTAGATGAGTAAAATAGCAGGGGTATGGTCACATAAAGAAACGAATGTATCGAGAAAAGTCTTAAGAATGAATGTGGATGATAAGAGAAAAAGGCAACCGAAGATGTCATGGATAGTGCCTCAAAAATGATATGCCAAAGATATAATGATATACAATAGAACAGCGTGTAAGGAATTGAAATATTGCGCCTACCCTATAATTAGGCTAAATTCAGGTAGATGATAACAAGCGCCAATCTTTACTTTCAATATGTTTGTTTTTAGTAATTGCAAATAAATTATTAGGGATACCTACCTAGGGGGACCCTTAAAATAATAGTTTATTTTATATTTTCATCTGTTGGTTGGTTGGTTTCCGGATTACGGTAAAACTACTGGACAGATTTCGACATTATTTGGTATGGTAGATTAATGTCTGAGTAAACATGTAAGATTATATTTATTAGAAAAATATTTACTGCATAAGCATCTCACTCATTACTCATTCATTTGGGGAAATACAGACTGGCTTGGGCTACAGTCAGAATAAAACTAGACATACTCCTATACAGATTATATTTAAATTTAATGTTATGGTATACGGCTTTTTCTTTTTTATGTAATAAAATTGCAAACGAGCGTGCGGATCACAGGTGTAAAGTGATCACCGCCGCCCACGAACTATTACAACGTCCGAGGACTCACAAGAGCGTTGCCGGCTTTGGAGGTGGGTATAAACCCCTTTTTTGAAGGTACCCATGTCGTATCGATCTGGAAACACCGCCGAAGGAAGTCCATTCCACATCTTTGTGGTACGTGGAAAAAATGTTCTTGAAAACCGCACAGTAGAGGATCGCCACGCATCCAGGTGGTAAGGATGGTATTGCAGGCGATGTCGTGCTGTGCGGTGGTGAAATTCGGCGGCGGGCAACAGATCAAAAAGCTCTTCGGAGCACTCCCCGTTGTAAATGCGATAGAAAACGCACAAAGAAGCCACGTCTCTACGCAATGCCAAAGAGTCCAGCCGTTCACAGAGCACTGGGTCCCCGACAATCCGAACGGCTTTCCGCTGTACGCCGTCAACAGGTAGAAGCTGATATTACAATTATTGTTATTAATTAATAACGATTTGGGGAATGGGGTGAGAGGTATGCATATGAAGTATCTATCCCACTGTGAAAAGGCTGTTTGTGAATGCTCGCATCTGTTAGGTGGAGACTTATACTAGCTATTTTTTGGGGTCAAGTAGTGCGTTATAAATTGGATAATGATTTGGGCGTTTAAGCGGTCACCTTATCGCTGACCACGTGAATGATACGAGGACCTTCATCAGCTCGCAGCGGACGCACGCGCACCGCCACCTGGTGTCACACAGTACATAAATAACCATCAAGAAAATTACTTTGTACCTATAATGTCATGTGTCACTGTATAAATTGCGCACTTATGAATGTAAAGAATCTTTTACCCCTGACATAAAACATCAAGAGCAACCACATTTCTAATCTAAGGTCAGAGAATCTAATCAATTAAGTGCGAAATATCTAGAATCTGTTATCTTTTTATAAAAATATAATATGTACCACATACAATTACAAAAGATAAACGAATCTTAGATTAGGGTAACATTTATCGGTTTTGAACAAAACTAAAAATAGTATTCGGTTTATATATATTTTTTATATATAACTAGTATGGTCTTATCTTATATCAAATTCGTTAACATCCTTATCGCAATATGCCTCGATTACATGTATATATGAAAGATAAATTCTAAATAGTTAATTTCTAATTATAATTTTCCACTCAAAAAAGGCACCTAGATAATTCTTACTTAGTAACGCTAAGTTTTCATTAAATTAATAAAATTTATTAAACTAAAAGAATCTACGGCTAGGACGTATTTATAACATTTTCCCACCAACCCATTGTGTGGTGGAGCTAACCTCAAAGTAACCCTAAAGTTATATTATGCATTATAATTAATGAACAAACATTTATTTACCATCAGCTTCTCTTCACTAACAGATCGTTCGCGGCCATAAAACTTCTCGGAATTGGTTTGACTCATAGTTTTAAAAATAACGCACAAATGCAAGTTTAGCAACGATATAAAAAAAAACAGAATGTTAACTTATTCAAGATCACTCAAGATAAAACTTAATATAATCATTCAATAAATATTTTATGTTCAAAGTAACGACAACTATGAACTAATTACATTATTTGTCATCAGTTTGTTATACGTGCGGCCTTCGCTCGTGGCTCCACATGGACTGAAAACTGCTCAAAATACGGCCTTCAGTGTGAACTTCAGTACAAATGGTCGCTAGGGTAACTGCTAATCACCACAAATAAAACTTTAATGCGCCATCACCCCTGTATTTGAATGTATGATCGACGGTATGTAAACCTAATATTAATGTAACTTAAACGTGTCACGGTATCTTAAATTTTTTATTGTCTTCAGGTATTTTCAGTACTTTGTTGGTCATTTGAATGCATTTTAATATTCAACGGTTTATAAATTTAATACAAAAACCAAGTTTTAAACTTTTGAAATATTAAATAGTATTTTGTTTCACTAACTAACAAAAAAATATTTATAAATTTTTGAGCCTTTGATTTATAATTAAATAAGAACCAATTTATTTTTGGTATAATTGGTAAAAAAACTGAGGGTTTTTATTGTACCTACCTAGTAAATAACAGTAAAGTATTAAAATAACATTTTCATAAAAATCTTTTATTATAATAAATATATAACAGTTCATTTAATATAAGACATCAAACTGTTCCGGGTGCGAGGAGTTTCACTCCTCTATCAAATAATTTAAAAAGATACTGTGAAGGCTTTTGCTCAAAGATATATAAATTTTCATGTTGAAATTTTCTACCGAGATACCGAACTGTTAACCGACCTGAAACATCTGAACTCAAACCTGATGGCAAGTTCTCTACTTCAACTAAAATATTAGATTTATGAGACAACAGGTTAGCCAACACATTTGTAAAATCATCAGTGGTGGCAACATGACAATGTAAAATTAAGAACGAATTATTGTAACTTCTGACCAAATCAATTATATCTTTACATACTTTATTAATCTCCTTCAAAGTAAACTCTACATCAAACAAATGTGACACTCCCTCAAATGTAATGTTTACTGAACCAAATTTATTGTACATAGTTTTTATTTGTTCCTTAATATTACACAAGAAATCGGAATTAAGATGTTTATGTTCTAACAAATAAGACACTAATTCATTACCTAAATCATAAAAACATACAAGTCCAGAGTCTACAGATTTTTGTAGATTATAATTCATCTTGAGACCGACATTGTGATAGTGAAGCAGAGAGTTATGTGTGGAAATAACTAGAATAGCGTTTTTATTTTTTATACAGTGTCCTAAAACACAGCTCGTAATAAATGTACTGTCACAGCCATTCAGTTCTTTAATAACTACAACTTTAGTTGATTCTAATTCTGTATCCAATTCGAGGCTTGTGAGTATATCTGCAGACATCTGAAAGAAATTATTTATTAAATTGAGATAACTTTTCACTATCTGATATAGCGTGGTAATCTTAAAAGGTTATTTTGTCATTAGTAACACGAACGATAAGAGTTAGGTAAAACGAACGATTGGCTCAGTTTCAGTTTATAGCGTATTCGGCGAGAGACAAATTTGCAGTGGCGCAAACTAGTAGTGTTACGTAATCAGAGTTATAATAAGTTAAAAAATAAATAAAATATAAGGTCACCCTGACGACCGTGTGTTAAATTACGAAAAAATATGATTAAAGTGCTGTTTTACAATATATTGCCATTTTAAAGTGTTACAATATTCAAAGTAAGTACCTTGTTAATGTTTCATAAGTATATAAATTTATAAATAGTTGGAAAATATAAAATATTTTATAATTTTCATCAATTAATATTTCAAAACACTTTTTGACACTTCGTGATTTATTTTTTTCCGACGTTGGTGTGATAGTCTGTCAACTGTCAAGACACTTTTTGACATTTGATACTTGATACAAAAAATCGGATTCTCTTACTAATACAAGTAATCAATTCATATTTACCCGGCTGTATTCATGCAGAATTAAATCGGTATGTGCCCGACTAGTTTCGAACCCAAGGCTTTTTTTTATTCTTCTGTGGCTTCGCACGATTCGTGCATTTAGCCAACCCCAAGGTTCTTATTCATGAGCTCTAAGCGTGGCGGATTCGCGGTGTGAACTCATAAACAATAGAAATAATAGGAGAAGCCTTAATACTTTCTGTAAATAGATCTAAATATTATTTTCAAAGGATTTATGTTAATATGATTTGATAATTATTAAGTATCTCCATTTTATAATTTTGAAATCAGTTGGAAAATATATATTTTTTTCTAGCACTTTTAGTTTGTAAACCTTTTCTCAATTTCTAAAAAAATGTGATTGTCATTTTTGACATAGGCCCTCGCTATCAGTAAAGTGTCAAATGCAATGAATTTGAAAGGCAAGGAACTGTTTTTTTTGAAGCACAACTTATACAAATGTATTCATATTTCATACGTGTTACATTTAGGCGCTACGATGTGTTAATGAATAGTGATAATGTTTTAGTTATAATTACACTCTAGTGGAAACGTTACGTAACACGCACAAGTTTCCACAATTTGTCTCACTTTTCATCTATCCCTGAATTATGAAACGTTGAACAGGAAGTTCGTTTTAAGGAAGTAACCACTAACTAGAGAGAAGGGGCTTACAGAATGCTTCCGCAAGAGGAAATTAAAGTTCCGCGATGGTATTTCGGGGGCTTGGCATCAGCTGGAGCGGCCTGTGTTACCCATCCCTTGGACCTTCTCAAAGTTCAAATGCAGACTCAGAAAGGGAAAAATATATCAATGTTCCAGTTAACAAAAATAGTAGTTAAAAATCAAGGTATATTATTTATTTGTGATTTTAAAAATAGTCATATAACTAAAGTAAGAATACTTTGAAAGATAAAAACATTTTATAAAGCCTTAAATATATTATTTTATGTTATATGTTTTTATTGTATAGTATATTTATTAAATCAAACAGTTAATTAGTATTTTATCCTCGTTTAAGGCATAATGGGTCTTTACAATGGAATATCAGCATCTCTATTAAGGCAACTAACATATTCAACAGCAAGATTTGCTATATATGAGGTGGCCAAGCAACAGCTCTCTCCAAAAGATGTATTGTTTATTTTACTATTTAATATTTACTAGCTTACTTAATGATGTTCTAGTATTATGTAATATTTATTCATTTCAGGGTAGTGCAATACCATTCTATATGTCAGCATTCTTAGCTGGCTTGGGTGGTTTTGCTGGTGGGTTTGTCGGCAATCCAGCCGACTTAGTGAATGTTAGGATGCAAAATGATATTAAACTACCACCTGAGCAAAGAAGGAAGTGAGTTTTAATAAAATAAATATTAAGATTAAAAAGATCATTCTTAATTTATTTATATAGTATTTGAAGATAGCTTTATTTTACAAATATATAAATATATATATTTGTATTTATTATTATGTTTTTAAAATAGTTGATTGAATATTGTAAAGATCATTTTAACACTAATTACTGATACAATTACTTCATTTTATTTTTAGCTACAAAAATGCTATCCATGGTTTGTACCGAGTGGCAGCCCAGGAGGGTATTATGCGTCTGTGGGCTGGAGCATCAATGACTTGTAGCAGAGCTGCTTTAATGACTATTGGACAACTTTCCTTCTATGATCAGATCAAGTCTATACTGCTTGCTACACCATACTTTGGAGATGACATTGTGACTCATGTGACATCTAGTTTGGCAGCCGTAAGTTCATTCTTCAGTGCAAAATTGTCTATGAACATGTTTGGCCATGTTTTATTTATGTAATATACATACCCAGTTTCATTTCCTTTAAGGGTGCAATTGCAACTACTTTAACTCAGCCAGTAGATGTGATGAAGACAAGAGCAATGAATGCTAAGCCGGGTGAGGTAAAGAGTATGTTTAAGCTAATCCAGAACACCGCTAAGGAGGGACCACTGACGTTTTTCAAAGGTTACATTCCAGCATTTGTCCGACTTGCCCCACATACTATATTAACATTTGTATTTTTAGAACAACTAAGAATTAACTTTGGTAGTTCAAAACTACAGTAATATACAAGAGGCCTAGCTGTCCAGTGTTCAATATATACAATATTATAGATAATAATGTAACAAAATAATAGAATAGTATAGAAAATGAGATTGTAATGGGGACAAGGGTTTTTGAGTAGAATGGCTTTTACATAGAACGCATTTTAGGGTGTTTAATATATAACATCGCATTTAGATATATATAGATGTTTTTGTGATAAAAATAACTGCAAGTTCATATTTTTTATATATTTTTTTTATTAAGTTACCGAACAGTTAAGATCCATATGATGGAATTGTTAACTAAGTATTCGGGTGTTCCTTACAAGAAATCTGAAATATTGAATCTTACATATAATTTAAATTTTTGTGAATTACAATTTTGGTAATATCTATTTTCCTATAATCTAACCAATGTTAATGATATACAATCAAGAATAATGATAATCTCGTAAAATACGATTTTCCATTTCTATGTGATATATATATATAATATATCCGTATGTACAGATTATAACAATGATGCACAAATATTTATTTTATAATGTTATTTTAAAGACCCTTTTACTGCTTTAGAGTTTATTATTTATGTCGCGAATATAATTTGATTTTATGCTAAGCAGTAATGATCTTTAAAAACAATTTTATTTTTGTGTGGTGCCAAATGGAGTTACTTCTCTTCTTAGACCAACAGACCAAAAGTTATAAGTGTTGTGTTTGTTATTATTACATTTTATGTTTTTTTGACATTTTACTATGGAACGTTGACATTCCTGTTTTACAAAACAGACGTAATTTAAGTACAGTTGCCAAAAAAGTACAATTTTTACACAGTCTAATATCCTGAAGGTAAGTGATTCCCAAACTAGGTATATTAGGCAAGAGTATGAACCAAAAAGAACTCTCACCCCTATAGCCAAATTAATTTAAAAATCTCTAGTTTTTTCTATTTATATTGGGAATCCCTGCTCTAGTTGGCTGATAAAAAGTGTTTCGTAACTTTTTATCCGCCGATTGCACAATTATTGTCCAATAAAGATTAAATAAACAAATTATATAACTGTCAGTGTAGATGTCATAATTTTAATAATGTTACCTATTTACGAAAATATAACTTTTAGAAACTAATGATTTACAAACGACCTAAATGAAATGATATCTTCCAGTGTTGTACCAGTGGAGTATGATTTATAAATATATTTTGTAATGTATGTTACTAGTCCGTTTGTTATTGTATTCACGTCAAACTGATATTAATGTTGTTTGTGGTTATATTAAAAAATTAACGAAGAAAACCTCTTTCATTTTATTAAATAAACAATGTATCAATATATTTTATAGGAATTTGTATAAAAACCCTTATAAAAGCTTTTAACCTACAAAAAAATTACAAGGAATATCAATATCGAAAATATTGATATTCGGTGTTATATATAAAATAGAAGCGATATATATATATTTATATACATATATATATATATAAATATATAAAATTGTTTAAAACAAATGTTAATGTTTATATATTCTTTGAAAGTATCAAAAGCTTTATGCCCGAGAAATTACTTCCTTGAAAATACATTTTTTGAAATTTTTATGATCTCATATGTGAGTATTTAAATTAAATAGATGATTTTAAAATAAAACAGTAAATGTGTCATCATTTTATTATTCTTAGTCATTTTCCTCCTCACAATGACAGTTAAATCTATATATATCTTTGGACGCACACCTCACTCCCTCGGTACATAACAAGTAAATGGAATCAATACAATACTGATAAAGTATTTTAAAACTAATATCGGGTCTACTTGATAAAGTATGTTAGAAATTACATTTATATACCACCACTAGAGATTTAATAAAACAACTATTACAACTAAATATTTCTATTATAAAATGGCTTATAGAGATGCCTTATATCACATGTAAGATGAGTATTGTATGCCATCGTACCTTGGCTTAGTTAGCTCAATATATTATCATACTAATAATAGGAGGACAAATGTATTGAGTGATATTTACATTTCAATAAACAATATATATATGGTTTTTTATACAGATTAAGAAGTTACACACCCACAGAGTGGAAATTACAAATTAACGTAAACTACATTTCTCATATATTAATTTGAACAACTAATTTTAAAATTTTATGATATACATATATATTTTTGAGTATTATTTTGTTGACGCTGATATATGATATGATATTATATATTTCATATGATCATGAATGATGATGAAATGCAATTTTATTAAAGTATAAAGGCTTTAAGATATTGAACTAAAAACATTGCTGGAGTTTGTGAGATTAATACATGTATAAGAGAAGAATCTTGACTCTTCAGCAAGTGGAATATTTAATATTATATTTTAATATATCAATAAAACCCAAAACTTTCTAGACTTTAAGTATTACTGCCCAAAGTAGTAATTATTCAAAAGTACCCGCACTTTACATGCGTTACTATTGGTAGTTGACTATTCCTCAACCAACATGGGTACAGTTTAAGTACATCTAGTGAGTGTGTGTGTCTGTGTGTCTTAGCATGAGTGACCGTCCGGCTGGCTCCAGTCTGATGGTAGCCGGGCCCTGCATCCAAGGCTCCCCGTCCACCTGCATTGCCACACAGCCCTCCAGATCCATCTGCCACATGTTTAGTATTTTTTTAAACATATTTGAATTAAAAATTTATCAACGCAGGACTCTAACATGCTCTCCTCTCAGATTATAGTAGAGTGTAGTGATAAGAAGTCACCTCCACATAACCGGTCTGTGCAAACCGGTAGGGCTCGGCCAGACCGCACTGCAACCGGGCGATGTGGATGGACGACGATATACCGACCACCTGGCAGACAGACACAACATAAGTAGCAGCCATTATAAGCCATATAGAAGGAATTATATTTACTTTTTATATATTTTGTTTTTTGATTTTATTTTTAATGTCATCAATCATTTTTAAACCACCTACTTCGAGCTTTCCGTCATTCATTAGCTGTTCTCCGACGTCTTCTTCACTTCCCAAACCTGTAACAAAATATTAACAATAGGGATAATCTTTAGATTCAAAACATTAAAAGAATCAAGTAGACAGCGTACATACTCCAGAGATCCACTCCCGCGCCCCACGATGGTATATTGAGCAGCACCAGCGCCTGAAGTGGTGGCAAGTCCAGTGTCTCCGAGTGATCCCCCCGTGTACGTCCCCCGTGTCCCTCGAGTCCGCCGCGCACCACGCGCACTCGCAGGCGTCGCTCCAGCCCCCCGCAGCCACCATCGTCCAACGCTCGCCCCACGCCCAGCAGTGCGTAAGCTATCTGTCCGACCGATGATACATGGACTAATCGTCATGCGAGTGTATGGTGCTAATGAGTACCTCGCCACACTCACATAGTTGAGGTATCTGCTGGCACACCTGGTGAGTAGATGCGCCCGCGCCCGGTGGAAGTCGAGCGCGACCTGTGCGTCGACACCGACGCTGGCGTAGTTGTGCGCGAACAGGACGCGCTCGCGGCCTGCGCGCAACCCGCGCCCGCGCGCGCGGATACACACCCGCCATCTGACGCACACGGGTTAGACCAAGGACTTATAAAATCAATCAGTTGCTGAATATCTCACAGGCAAGTGCTATTTTGGCAAAAGTAGATCTGGAATTATTATCCGTCATGTAAAAATTATTTAACTGTTATGTAATCTGCCTCCACAAATCAGTCAAGGTTAATAATCAAGTCATAACTAGGCAAACGAAGGTTCTTTGTGGCGGTACCAAAAATAAGGAATATCCCAGAGTAGCGTGCTGCGTTCTATTTCATTAAAAATTTACCCTATTGACTAAACTATACTATTGAGTATTATCGCTTATTTGGTTGCACCAGTCACTCAATTTGACCCATTGCAACCACGTTCAAATCACCAAATGAAAGGCGTTCGAGCTACTGTTGTCCATAAAGGGCGCTGTACAAAGAAGGGATCTGCCTTTCGCGCTCAATTGACCAAGCCAGCTTGTAAAAGCCCCCACCGCCGCTGCCATAATGGTGACCTTGCAGCCGGAAGCAGTGGCAAAAGGGGCCATTATGGCCAGGTATTCGAAAAGGCTGGTTTAAACTGTGGATCTAGCAAAGATCGGCATAACCAGGGAAAAGACTTTCCAACGTTGCACTCGCGCCAGGCTTAGCTAAAGCTACCTAGGTTGTAGACCCCGGAACAGTCTACAGCACAAACTAAGAAATTAGCGGAAAGGCTGCGCACGGCTTTAGATGGCCTTGCCAAAGTAGTTCGACTCACCAAGATTGCCAAGCTAAGATTGTAGGACATGGAAGATTCAGCTAGCCTGACAAAATTAGCTTCTGCCGTCTCCCAGGAGGTAGGCTGTGTTGTGGACTGTGTCTTGGTTATACACTTGGCTCCGGAGCAGCTACCAATACGCTGCTACGGGTGCCTGTGTGTTGAACACACTAAGACTCCGAACATCCGTAATCGCTCGGTCTCGACTCTTCTTCCGATGCAGGAAATAAGGCCATAAGGCATCCGAATTCTGCAGAGAGTTGCGGTGTGCAGTCTGCTCTGATGCCAGTAAACAAGAAAGGCACATAATGGGAAGTAAAGTTGCAATCTTGCTCGCCGAAACAAAGGAAAAGAAGGTTGACCGTGAAAAGACATTGTTTTCTCGAAGGAAACCTCAACCAAAAACGGACTCAAGATCTATTTCTGCAAACAATGACGGAGTAAAATATTAATATAGAGGTGGCACGTGAGCCATAGTTTGTACATACAATCCGAACAGGGCAGGGGACGCTGTTGGAAGTTGCGGCTAAGCAGAAAACCAGTCTCTCCTTCGATGTTCTCGAGAGTGGCTCAATTATGGCAAAGGACGTTATTATTGGTACGCATCTCTTCTGAATGCCAAGTCTCGGGCGTGGGGAAGTCGTTCCACCGATACCAGAGGAAAAGCCGTCTAGGTTTAGGTCCTCCTTTGCGTCCTGGCACTACTTTGATTTTTTTTTTAAATAGAGTCCCCCTATTAACCACAAACAGGTGTGTGTGTGTGCGTGTGTGTGGTTAATAGGGGGGCTGTCTGACATCAGGGAGGTTCAGTGATGGAGTTGTCTTTCATCACATCCAGTGGCACGTCCACCATACAGGGTGGAAAGTGGATACGAGGTACAGGTTCTGTCACTTTATAACTACATCCGATTAATTCCGTCGTGGTCTTTGCGGTCTCCGTCGACATCTGAAACGACTTCAACAGTCTGTCTTTGGAGACATTGAAGTAGGCTACGCTATCTAGAGAGCCATACTATCCCACGAGGTTCTTGGCGTTGTACCTGCAGGACAGGCTAGTCATATGAGAGCTTTACCGAAAACGCGTCGTATTCGTGGTGAAAACAAGTTTTTTAAATTAAAAACACACACACACATACCTGTCAAGTATTTGTAGATCTGCCTGCTTTATAGACTCAATAATGGAGTGTGCGTCGAGATCAGAGCAGCCGCCTCCCCAGCCCAGCGCCCGGGAGAGATCATTGCCTGTACCAGTCGGTAAGATACCAACTGCTGCCTGAAACAAATTGGTTATATGAACAGATTTAAAATAAATATAGAATTAAAAAAAACAGACTTAGATTTGACTTCTGAAACTGTGACGTCCCTCTAGTTTCCAGTTTGGAAGGTTTCCCAGAGATCACCAGTTCCCTCCCCGTATTAGCTTATTTCTCATTTCATATTAATATTAATAGGCTTAATATGAATATAAAATTTCATACATATTTTCAATATATGCCATTAAACTTTATTAGTAAAATAATCATTGACCTCACAATGTGAGCGGTGTACTCACTTGTAATAATTATCAATTCATAGCCCTTTATTTGGTCGAATTATAATTCACTCAAATATACATTATATCGTCATCGGTCGAATTATAATACACTCAAATATATTCTATCATGAATCTGTATTCATGATTTTAGTTGTGTTGTAGTTCATTGCTTTGAGATACCCAATATATATTGCTCATTAGACAGAGGTGTTTGAATCACGCCCATACTTAATATTTTTTTATTATAAAATAGTTATGCTAATCCAAAGAAGCCAATTTACATTTCATGTTCTACCCAAAAGGTCTGGAAGAGATTGCTCTTTAGCAATAAGGCTGCCTGTTACACTGTCTTTGTCTTTTATTTGTTATTGTTTTTATAGTTTTGTTTTATTTTAATTTTGGTAACAATAAAGAATATTGTATTGTATTGTATATACCGCCTCCGAACCGATAAAGATGAATATAGAAATTCATTATTAGGTAGCGACAGCTCAGATGGTTTCCCAGGGGTTGTAGAACCACACCCATATAACTTCTAAATTTATTTAACATAAATGAAGAAAGGCGTACTCTAATATGTGGTGCGGTGTGTAGAATGTTGAGGACCCAGGCCACTGTGCCATCACCTCCAGCAACTATGATGCGACATCGCTCCGGGAGCCACTTCACTGCCTTCTCCGGGGACATGGCACATATGTCTATTATCTGGAATTATATCAAAAATACAACAATTTACTAAAGAACAGAACACATGTCATCGGATTTATATTCTAATTAATATTATAAAAACTGCATGTAGTTATTTTTTTGCTATAATTTTCTATTTGTTTTTGTTTTTGTATAGAAATGTATTTCATATTTATATATTTCCATATTGAATTTTCCACTTCATAGCTAGACTTAGCTTAGCTTTTGCTAGCCTACTGGCTGAGGGATATTATTATCAACAAACAAAATTAAAATTGTCTTTATTCAATGATTTGTTCAGCTAACAATGTTGATAATATAGTCTTTAAAATAAATATCTAGTGTTACTGCAGTAAATAGACTAATATACAGACTGATATTTTATATCTATACTACTATAGTATTCTAAATATTATAGATTTACATAAAACAGACCTGCATGGGATTAAGAACACCTCTAAAGAGTGAAAGCACTTCATCGCTCCTGTTACTTCCAGATTTTCTATTGGCTTAAAGTAACAATAAAACATTAATATAGTATTTTGTCTTTGTATTTTAAGTTATAAGTTAATTTACCAAAGATTATAATGGGTTCCCAATCATCATCAGGAATAGGTTCAATTTTAATGATTTTTCCTTTATCCATCTGTACATTCATCGGAGGAATAATAACATCCTTATACTTTTGGAAGTCACAGTGCTGGAAAATTTTACAATTTAACTACAAATAATAAAACTCAAATGCAGACAGATCAAGTATTTTTATTACCTCAGTGTTTGGTATAATATTTTCTTGGCTAAGTCGTACTCTTTGGCACCAGGAACAAAAGAATTTCTTAAGATTTTCACCTTCCTCAATATGATCAGGGTTTTCTCTAGTGACAGATCCAACTAGTGAAGAAAATTGGTTTATTAATTTTGTTACATAATCATTACCTAAGGGTATTTAAAGTATGTACCATTAACCCAAAGATGATAGAACGGCTTCTCCTTCGGCCATGACATCTGTTTGCATCTATACTTCTTGTCTACAATGCGATGACACTTTTTACATGCACTTATTCCACAACATTCACAGAAGAGGCCCACCAAAGACAACATTAATTTACCACACACTGTACACTGAAATTTAAATACAAACATTAAAATATATATCCATAATAATGTAGTAAAAAAAATTGTAAAACTTTGAATACTATTAATATATATTTAATATAATTTAGCTTACATATATGTTATAAGGTATAGATTTGTTGCAATCAATACTTCTCCATGTATGACCTCGCAATTTATGTTTTATTTGTATAAAATTGTTGTCGCCCAAAAGTGAACGAAAAATACGATAAGCAAGATAACTAATAAATATTCCACCAATGACAAAATAATAATTATAATTGATGTGGTTTATTATTGCTATTGTTTCCATTAATTCAACATTACTCAAAAATATTAAAAACATTTTGTATGACGTAAACTATTTAATTATTTTTGTGATCACTTATCGATTATTGTAACATATACTTTTTATTTTAAAATAAGTATCATGTAAACGTTCAAAAAATTTATAGAATTCATTATTCAACTTGATTCTTGATAATATTTACACATTACAAATTAACAAATAAACATTTCAATTTTGAATTTGATTGATTTTACTTTACAATAATTTTTATACTAAATATGTTGCCGTTAGAAAATATTCTGGTACATTATTACCCATCTAGAAAATTATAAGGGCTTTTATATAATGAGACAAATGTTAAAGAACACCAATATTTATTATACAATTATTTATTTATTTATACAATTTAATACAAACTAATCTGTTGGCGCATGACAAAGTAAACAAGCTTTGGAGTTTTATTTGAGTCTATACGTCTAATTGTACTAACATTTTAAAGAAAATGCATTACACTGCAGTCTGTTAAGATTATGTACCTACCAAAATATTTGTGTTTATGTTGTGCTTATTTAAATTATTGAATCTACGATACGGGAACGATTTTCAAGAGTCTCAAGTTCCAAGTCCAGTCCGTGTTTATACATTTTGCATTCTTTATTTGTCTTTAAATGTAATTATATTTTTGTAAATAAATAATTATTACATTGAAAAATGTAGTATGTTTGCCAGGATATTCGGTACTATCCCAATAACTTTTTGATATTTATACATAACTTGTATTAAATTGTCTTAAGCAGCCATTCCATTATCCAATTTACTAAGTGCGAGCTTAACAAGCGTGCTAATATAGCATTGTGAAAAGGCTTTTAGTGAGCTACACAGAGTACTATGTGTGTAAGCTAGTGCACCCATCTGATTGGTGGAGACTCATACACATATTTTTGGGGGACAAATAGTGTAGATTGATTGATTATTAAATTATTATAGATTTATTCACAGAGTCCTATAAATATTAGCCGTAATAGAATACTGTTTCTGTAATCCGTACGTACCTCAACGGACCCAAACCTTTGATTTCTACACAGTTTTTTTTTACATCGTACCAAGTTGTTGCTTGACTACATTCCACCTGATGGTAAGTGAAATGTAGTCGTAGGTGGTAAGGAGCATCAACTTAGGAGCAGCCTATTCACTCTTCGCTTGAAAACACCCACATTGTACTCGGACGGAAATATCGACGCAGGCAGGCTATTCCAGTCCTTCGCAGTACGAATTAAAAACGACGAGGCAAAACGTTTCGTACGGACAGGTGGAATGTCCACAACGAAAGGATGGATGCTCGCTGTGCGTCGGAACGTCCGGTGATGGAAGGGGAATCAGATCATGCAATTTCAGCGCACACTTACCAAAATGTATCCTGTAGAATATTGAGAGCCTCGCGACTCTACGTCTGTGTTCGAGACTATGGAGTTGAGGGTCAACCAGCTCAGAGTCGCCAATTAGCCTCTTACCTCGCCTCTCAATTGAGTCCAGAGCTGCAAGATGACATTTTGTGGCTCCGACCGCTTTATAAAAGTACCCTGAAAGCTTGCTTAAAAGGCTCGCATGCTGGACCCTGTCAAATGCTTCTCCATTCCTCTGGATGGCTTCGCCTAAAACATGTGTAGCATACACTAGAAGGTCCCCAGTGGACCTATTTCGGCGAAACCCGTAATGTTGGTCACTGAGGAGATCGTTACCTTCTAGGTATGTTAAAAGGCGCGAGTTCAATACACGCTCCATAAACTTACAGAGTATGGAGGTGATTGAAATCGGTCTCTAACTTGCAGGATCGGCAGGACTGCCCTTTTTGGGCACTGGCTCCACGTTAGCAAGCTTCCAGGATTTCGGCACTCTTCCAGTCTTGAAAGAGAAGCGATACGGACGTGTCAATATAGGAGACAACTCAGCTGCACATATCTTGAGCAGAATAGCTGGTATACAATCAGGACCACTGGCTTTGTTTATATCTAGACGACACAATGCTCTTCATACCCCTTTGTTTGTGATGCGGATTTCAGGCACCGAAATCCCGCAGTGAGGAAGATGTGCTGGGGTAGAAAGTGACAAATAGATTCGCTTTCTCTTTCGCTCCATGAGCCAGAGATCCATCTGGCTTCAGCAGAGGTGGCAATGAGGTTCGGCAGAGATTCGACTCAATCGCTTTGGCAAGGGACCAGAGAGCTCGACTGCCTGATGGCTTACCTGAGAGTTTCTCGCCAATCTTAGCGATTCGACCGAGTCGATTCCTCCGTAATCCCTTTTTGTAGGACTTAGCAGCTTGGTTAAAGGCTCTCTTCTTACATCCGGAGTTTTGCGGTCTCGACGGTCAGCCCAAGTAACATATGCCAAATGCTTCTGCTTTTCAGCATGAGACCACACTCGGCATTGAACCATGGGCGAGCTTTGCCACCGATAGGTACATCAGCAAACGGGATAAAATACCCCATTGCCTTATGCACCACATCAGTTATAGCATCCGCGCAACTCGACGAATCCTCAGAAGAGAAGCAGACCTGCCGCCAAGGATAAGATGTAAAGAAGTGCCGCATCTCATCCCAATCTGCTGACTTGTATTCCCAAATTCGCCTAACACCACGGGGATCTAAATCCGGCTGGGAATAAGTAAATATAGATTTCACCAGACAGTGATCGGAGGTTCCCAAGGGAGAGGAAACCTCTACACGATACCTGTCCGGATTCGTTGTCAGCAGGTCTAGGCAGTCATTGCATTAGTAAGTCAAATCACCCACCAAGTTTTCATTCTTTACTAATATTTAAGATAAAGTATTTGTTAAATCATCTTATTGATAAGTTTTGGTTAATCATAAAGTATATATATGTATGTCAAAACTAGCCGTTCTTACAATGAATAATTTAACTGCAGCACAATTTACCGATAGTAACCTCGAATTCGAATGTGTCAATTATCTGTACAAAACGTACCAAGTACTAACCCCTCGGTAAATCTTTGGGAGTAATAAAATTTCATCAATAAATAATGTAAAATGATTTACCAAAGACGTGAATGTAACTTTAAAAAGCGTATAGATTTAAAATATATTTTTCGTTTACAATTTCCTAAAGTGAATGACCTAAGTTTAATGAAGGATGAGTATTTGTTCTATATGTATAAATAATACTATTATTATACTTATGTATATTAAATAATTGTCATTATGGAAAATAAAAATCAAAAGTTTATAATAACTTTATTTATGTACTTAAATTACTTAGTAATTGCTTTAACTTATTAGAACAAAGTTCTAAAGGTGTTTTCTTTTCTTTGTTTCTCAAATCTAAACTTGCTCCAGCTTTAACCAACATACAGGCAACTGCATCTCGATCTTCTTCACAAGACAAGTGTCTGTAAATATAAAATGTTATCTGACATAACTGTGTGTACCCTTAGTATGAGTTTGAAATAAACATAATGAAAAATATATCACTTAGAAAAATCAAATGTATAATTTCAAAGCTGTCACATCACTCTACCAATTGAGCTATGTATTGCTGCCAGATTCAGTGAATTTACCAATATATATTGAAGTCATTTTCCCAATTAATAAGCTTGTATTAAGAATCTAGATTCATTGAGGCCGGAAGGTAGAGCAATGGTACAGTTTCCCAGAGGGTGCAGGTTTAAATCCAGCCTGAATGAACACATTTTTCATTCAATATTTATTTAAAATGATAACTATTGTCTAATTTGTATGAAACTAAATATTTCCTACATATTAACTGAATACTAACAATGGAGTATTGCCTATTGAATCACAAGCATCAACTTTGATTTGTGGGCAATTTAAAAGAATTTCAACTATATCTGCTCTGCCCTGAGATGCAGCTCTGTGGAGTGGAGTAGCACCCAGCACATCTGGCTGTGATACGGCAGCATCAGATCCTATCAATAATTTCACAACCTGAAATATAAAACCTCATTATTATTTATATCTCTTTGATTAAAGCGTCTGATAATTAATGTAAACTCTCTATATTATTTTTCTTTATTTTTATTGATGTTACCTCTTTGTGTCCTTTAGAACAAGCATAATGCAATGATGTTTGGCCACGGTTTGTTTTATGATTCACATTAGCACCTTTACCAATTAGCAGTCTCACTGCTTCTCCTCTTCCAGCTGAAGCAGCTAATATTAATGGTGTACTATTAGTATCATCTACAGGATCAACTGCACTACCCAAATCTATCAAAAAATCCACTAAATTCTCATTTCCGCCGAGAGCTGCCCAGTGAATAAGGAGACGATTGTTCTAAAATTATATAATTCTTAATGATTAAGATTAACATGTTCACAACATTAAAAATAAAAATGTTTGATCCTTACCTCGTCAGGTGTTGATACTAAAGACGAATCAACATCAATTTTAACCTTTACTTGGTTGAAATCCCCTCTATAAGCTGTCTCGTATACACTTCCAATAGACATTTTACGATATACCTATATAAACACAAATAAAACAATAAATATCGATGTACGACAAATATGTATTAAAATCAATGTTTTAAAATATTATAAGGAACTAACAAGTAAAGATCTATAATGTACTCAGTAATGTATATGCTTTTCTGTAAACTAAATCGGTAGCAATCAAATCTGAAGATTCACTTTAAGGACAATTAATATAATATATTAAAAAGTTGCACAAGATACAGTTTATTAAACAAATTGTCTTATAAGAAAGACCATGACTTGTCAACATTTAGTATTTTGTAAATAAAATTGAAGAGCGGAATGACAAGTTTAATAAGTAAAAACTTTATCGTAATCTGTGATGATAACTGACTAGCAAGTCTTTTAAATAGGTCTAGGTAAAATTGAGTATTATTCAGTATGTGCCCAACCTAATAAACAAACCACAAGTAAATATATTCTTATCAAGTAAATTAGTGCTTTTTGATAATTTGTATCAATTAAAAAATGTATATTTAAATTTATAATTAAATTTATATTTATTAAAAGAATTTTTGGTTTATCACTGAACTTTTAAAAGTGGTTACGTCATGACATTTAAACTTGACATGTTTGTTTGTTGTTGACACTGACACTTGACAGTCGTCTCACGTACTATTTATTAGTCTATGACAACGCTGAATAACTCGAAAGTTTTTAACATTGATGTTATGTATTTTGTATTTGTATAGTTTGGTTAGCTGTGATTGTGAATTGAGATCGACTGTTATTGTGTATTGTGTTCAATTGGCGAAGTCGTTAATAAATGAAGCATTGCTAATATCCATTTCTGATTCGACGCATGTACCGTTTGACAAAAAACCTTTTTCTTTCACAATATCTAAACAAAACAAACAGTGGTCCTTACTAACAAACTAATTTCGTAAATTTTTAGATTAAAATTATTTAACTACAATATTACTTATTACTGTTATTATATACATGATTTCATTTTTGTGACAAAAAATAAATAATGACTGCAGAATACTATGATTATTACGATGGCAGCAAGTTTTTTTTATTTTTATCAAACCGACTGGGACTACCTATAGATTTGGTGAGTTATAAATAATTTATATTAAAATCGATTTTATGCTTTAGAAGTTATAAATATTGTGATAGTCACTACTTGGGCTACTTATACTTTTTCTTAGAAATACAATTTGGTAAAATATTTTAGAATTTTTCATATCACAACTCTTTCATTATAGTTTATTTCTTATATTCAATAAATGAAATCATAGTTTATTTTCATCACATGATTCATTGTATGGTCATATACCTACATATTAATGTATTATTGATACATATTAAAATTGTGTGGAGTTCTTTACTTTTCAAATAGAATATATATAAATAAGTAGAACAAGATTTTAATGTAATTTGGTATTTTCAATAAAGTGATAATAAAGGTTTTTGGTTTCTTATCTAAAATTATTATATGTATAAGATTGTTGAGATAGACCCTACTCCCTTATATTATTAATAAAACAATAACAAAATATATTTTTTAACTTTCTTCATGTTCATTTTATTTTTTATATATTATGTGCTAAATGCATGCAAACTATTCACAAATGCAACAGTTTCATTGTCCAATCTACAGCACAATACTTGACCCCAAAACATATCAAATAAGAGTCTCCACCAAAGACAAGGGAGCTTTAGCTCACTAACAGCCTTTTCACAATACAATATTAGTACAATAGCTGACCTTGCATTTAGTAAATTGGATAATGAAATGGCTTAAATTATAGCTTTATTATTAATTATCACAAGCACATTTTCACAATTTATTTTTCTCATTAGGTTAATTTTTTGACTGCACAATTTGCTGCATTATGCGTGGCCAGACTTTTTCGGAAACCATTAAAACTAGCTTCGCCAGCATTTCGACATTCATTATGCCTTCTTGTAGGGTTGCTAATGGGATATTTCTGCTTTGGAAAGTAAGTTTCATATATATTTTTATATCTCATCATAAATTACAACACAAGAGATGAATGTACAATAAATATTCTTAGATTGTCTTAGATTTTCATGAATACTACACATTTAAATAAAACTGTTTTCAATGGACATAAATTTACACATAGCATATACTTTTGTTTACTTGGAATAAGAATACTTACCAAAAAGTAATAACCAATTTGTTTTGAACCAATGAGAATCAATTATGAGCTTCGTTAAAAGAAGTGTTAAGAGAAATGAGTTTGCGGTACTTTGGTAATTATGTTTTGTTTGTAATCATTATATTCCAGACAAGCAGTTCATTTATCATTGCTACCTATGCTGGGGTATATTCTTATGAGGACATTACCTCATCACTTATTGGGAAAGTAAGTACTTAAACATGACATATATGAGATATATATATATATATAGAATACATATATATATTTGACACAACTGATGACACATATTGTCATATACATATATATATAAAAATATATGTATATATAAGTGACATGACACATATAAACATATGTATTTACCGGACTGTATTCACGTCAATTATATCGTAATTTTGCTCCGCTAGTATGAAATCCTTTTGGAGGTCTTTCTAAGCTCAAAACATTGCAGAATTCTCGTGAGTACAGCCGGATAATAGAGTTGAGATATGTATAATGTTTAAACACATATTTAACTTTAAGAAAAATGACTTAAACTTATTTTCAGTGTGATACTGGCCGCCTCAATGATATATTTGTCGTGCCTTCATTTGCATCGTATGATTTATCACACAGCAGACTATTCACTTGACATTACAGGTTCGTTTCATAAGAAAGGATTTTTCAATACTCGTTTTTAAAACGGAATCAAATCGACGTTCCGATTCTTATTGAGAACATCTAAAACTTAATTAATTAGTAACAATGAATGTAACAATGTTATAAATGTGTGTGTGTGAAGCCGCCATTTCAATTTACTTAGTACTATGTCATCTAGCGTACTAATATCGCGTTGTGAAAAAGTTGTTAGTTATCTAGTGCTCCCATCTGATTGATGGAGAATTATACTTGCCATTTTTGGAAGCAAGTACTGCACTGTTGATTGGATAGTGAAATGGCTCCTCAAACATTAAAAGTAATATTGCAATATAAAGAGTGCTTTGGACTAAACAATAAATAAAACATTTTCAGGCACGTTTTTAACACAGGCCTCTCTTAAATACAATATGTAGAAAATTAATTCG
This sequence comes from Dircenna loreta, assembly GCA_963555665.1. Lineage (NCBI taxonomy): Eukaryota > Metazoa > Arthropoda > Insecta > Lepidoptera > Nymphalidae > Dircenna > Dircenna loreta. Next base: position 549,310 of record OY743097.1, on the reverse strand, counting down.
ATTTCAGGCCCTGTGATGGTGATCACTCAGAGGGTGACGTCATTAGCGTATACACTTCAAGATAAATTAACTGAAAAGGAGATAAACGCGAACGCCACAAGCAAAGGGAACGATAGAGAATTTAAAATACCCTCTCCATTGGAATATTTTGCATATACCTTGGCGTTTCAGACTCTCATGTGCGGGCCGGTCGTGTTCTATTCAGATTATATAAGCTTTATTGAAGGAGATAGGATCAACGGAGTTAGTATATCTTATTTGATAAATAATATTAGCTTGAAGTAACCCTAATACGAGTTTTGACGTAATGAAACGTGGATAGTTTTTGAGCAGTCACGAGTTTTTGGTTGTGATTGTACTACATATCACAACCAATCAAAACCAGATAACAACCAATCAAAACCAAAAAAGAACCAGTCAAAACCAAATAACAACTAATCAAAACCAAATAACAACCAATCAAAACCAGATAACAAACAATCAAAACCAGATAACAACAATCTCAACCATACATATCATTCATGCTGTAAATGTTGGTTGTGTAACTGCTCAAAAACTATCGAACTATCCAAACTATCATACTATCCAAACTCGTACTAGGGGTGCTGATAAACGTACATAAACTGTTTTTTTTTCATGTATAATATAATATAAAAACTAGTATTGGGTGGTAATACTAGTTTTTATTATTTTTTCTAGTGTTGTTCGAATTCACTACCACGGTTCCAATAGTTGGGAGATACGGCCACTGCGCCATTAGACCAAAATAAATATTATATATAATTTTCTTAATATTTTATATGTATGTATAATATAGTATTATATGTTTTAGGGAAGTAAAGATGAGTCAATAGACAGTGAGCCATCTCCTCGTCGGGCAGTTTTGTATAAAGTTGTCGGGTCTGTGGGGGCCGCTGTTCTATACCTGTCATTGGCTAAGAAGTATCCTCTAGCAGTGCTTGAAGGTAAATATTAAAATATTGTGATCATTATTTATTTATTATTTCTTTTTAGTCTTTATATATTATAAGTGATTTTTTTTTCTAAAAACAACTTAAGGTTTTTTATAAATCGATGAAAAAATTGTCGGGGTTTTAGAAACAATTAAATTTACACAAAGTACTTAAATAAATGAGTTCTCGTTCTTATTCTTAAACAATATGCGGATCATACAAATAATTGTCCCGTGTGGGAATCGAACCCACGACCTCTGACTCAGCAGGGCCTCTTGCCACTAAACCAACAGGCTGTAATAAGAAATATTCATAAAATTATAAATATCCTAATCGTGCGAACAAGTTGTTTCTGACTTGTGACGGAATAAAACGCAATAATACTGATTTGATTTCTCAATCTATAAGAATGGTTTTAATATGGTATTGAAGCTCATTTAATATATTAGCAAAAACAAAACTCATAAAAAAGTCTATGATATATTTGTTTTCCGAGAACGTATGTATACTTTTAGTGATTAAAAGTGACACAGTTCTTAATTTATAAATAACTAACTCTGTTTATGACCTTGACATATATATGTATATAGATTGTAGGTAGAAAAAGCTAACTCAAGGTAAATGTTACATCGTTTATGAAGTCAATTTACATACAATTATATTTTTATACTAGCTGTTGCCAGTGACGTCGTCAGCTTCGCAGAGATTCAAATAATAAACCATATAACATGTAATATTTACCTATACTAATCTATATCTTTGACAAAGAGACATGTGATATTGTACTTTGAGAGACAAACATTCATTATGGTATTCCGATCCTAAAAACAAATTATATAAGAAGTTTTTGCGTTACAGTCGGACAACAGACAGACAGCCAAAAACATTTTTTTTTTATTTTTTTACTTGTATAAAGACAGGTGTATATTTTTTAGTTTTTATTAAATGTACAGAAATGAATTCTTGTATAGTTTTATTATATTTATAGATTTACAATACACGTGTGGTTACGTTTCATAATACGAGTACTGTTATAGCGCGTTGTAAGAAATAGTTGATCATTGAAGCGACACGAACGTTCCATTGAATTCACTTGACATCAAACTAATTTATGAGGTTATTTGTTATGTTTGAAACATACGTACATACACTAAAACATTTAATATATTTTAAATTTTGAATAGTTATAGAATGAAAAATAAACCGTCGAACGCGCGATCTCTGGGATACCGTTCCGTCGATCTACCAATTGAGCTATCGCATAATTTAAATAAGGTGAACTTAACCTGTTTACAACATAGCCTGTTTATAAATATTATCAAACAATATATTTGTGTAAAAAAACATTAAGTTCAAATTATATACAAAAAATGTCTTCGTGAAATACTCAATGCATGCCCGTATGAAACTTGTGCATTCTTTCAAAAGTTGGTGATTTCGTCATATATTTAAACGAAGGCTTAAAACTATTTACAAACTTTAAATGTGTATAATGTGAATGAATATTTAGATTAATGATTTATTAACTTTTATTTATATTGACAGTATGTAATTAAAAATTAATTTTACTTTCAAATTTTGCATGCTTTATAAGTAAGTGGAATAAGAGAACACTTAAACTATACAACCTGTATTTAACCATATTCAGTGCAAATAAAAAAAATATATTTATTATACTTTTTATAGGACCACTTATACAGTATTATGCGCATTTAATATATTATTGAGGTTAAATGTCACAACCGACATAAATTGTTAATTATATTTCCAATAAAAAATCAACTAATTAAGTATGTAAAGGTATATACATACTATTGTGTTTCGTCGCGTCTTGACCCCTTTTTTATATACTAGACATTGCTTGCGACTTCGTCTGCCATTTCTCCTCTCCTCTGACTCAAAGTGTAAGCCATGTATAATCACTTAAAATGAAACACAAGTTGAGTTATCTTTATGGCAATAACCCATAATCACTGTGAGTTGCATCAAAATCTGCCCTTCAATAGAATTTGCGTGAATGAGCGGTCAAACGAACATTTTTTAAATATTTTTTTTTAGTTTTGGTTTTTGTGTGTTATAGAGAGAGACAGATAGATAGATAATGATTGGATTTTGGTTACAATTTTATTATATATATAGATAAGAATAAGATAGATTTTATTTTATGTAGGTATATATTTTTTAAGCAGTACAAATACTACTATTAGTATGTAAACGTAATATGTTTATGTAAATAATGAAATTAATTTTAAACTTTTTAGACATATTATTTAATAACGTTTATATTTACTCTCGATTTATTTTATAACTAAGCCTACAGCGGCCCTGTAGCCACGTTTTATTACACGATCTAAACCCAACGACTTGACCTTGAAGAATACCTAATAGGCGTCTTCACCAATCAGAGACGCACTAACTCACTAACAGCCATTTCACTGTGCGATGTGATGTACGCTAGTTGAGATAGAGTGACTCAGATCGTATAATGAATTGGTATCATTACAATCAAGGATCAAGGATTTTCAATAAGAAGTCGGCCATCTATCGAGTTCGTATGTTTGTATATAAGAATGTGAGCAAGCTTTTTATTTTTTTTTAAAACAGTAATCAGATCAAATAATCCATACTAATATATAAAGCAGTTAGTTTGTTTGTTTGAACGCGCTAGTGAGTGCTATAGGCTATATAACTTCACGCTAAGATAAATAGGGGAAGAGCAGCAAAGCAAAAAAAAGCAAGCAAAAAAAATGTTGTGAAAACGGTAAAATTCAAAACTTTCCTAGCGTGCGCTGAGTAAACGATGAAAGTTACGCAAAAATCATGTACTACAAAATTGTTCCCTTCTAAAAGTTCGAAAAGAAAGTCCGGGAATGTATATGTCTATCTTTTAAAATTAACACACTAGAACCATTTTTATGGTTATCAAAATAGTTCTAAAATAACACGTTATTTGTGAATTCATTTTAACAAACATTATATTAATCCTTATCCAAATGAATAAGTGATTTATCACAGGCACTTATTTTTGAACAAAATCGCCCTTGACTGTATTTGGTTTCAACCAATGTGTAAAGTAATAATGGTCAAATATCATGCGCACACGGTGTGTATTATTGTGCGGGGTGTGTGTAGCGGTGAGGCGGGAGAGTGCTGGCCGACAATTGATTAATTCCACTTTTATGTTTAAAAAATGTTCACTCACAGTTACTTCAACTAATCTATATATAAAAGAAAGTCGTGTTAGTTTAATTATTTATAGCTTAAGAACGGCTGAACCGATTTGGCTGAAAATTGGTGGAAAGGTAGCCTAAAACCAGGAGACGGAGATAGAATACCATTTAAATCGTTCAACCACGTTTATTTTCATATTTTATTGCGAATTATTTATATATTATTCGACAGTCACAACTATGTGTTAGTTCCATACTATTCTAGATATTCTAGATAGTTATACAAGCGTATTTGTTGACTGGATTGATTAAGTATCCAATAGACGCCGTTTTGATAAAGAACAAACGTTTCATATAAGCTAAAACTTAATAGGATATCCGACCACGTGTTGCTGAGGCTAAATTATAAGTTAAATTTACATAACCTATAGAAAACACAGTAATGTAAAATTCAATACATATAGTTTTATTTGTTCTATGGCGCCGGGTGACAGACAATCTACGACGAGTATTTAACGACTATAATAAGTGTGAAAGTAAACAAAAAACTTATTAATTACAAATTTAAAATAGATTTTAAGCTTTCAGAACTCCTTTTTAATATAAACCTTAACTAAAATCTACTATGTTAATCTTAGTCTATACTAATATTATAAAGAGATAAAGTTTGTATGTTTGTGAGCTTATATTTAATAAGTTTATTTGTAGAAGGGAATCTTCAAAGTAAGTTAACCAAATCTAAAAATGTTTTAACCAATATTTAGAAATAGCTTTCATGTTAGATCTAGGCTATATTTTATTATTCCCTTGAAATATTAGTAGGGCTTTTCTTAGATGGCCACTGGACGATCGAGGCGATTCGTCCAGTGTTGAAAGAATGGATTGGGCGCCGGCACGGCAGTCTCGGCTTCCGCCTGGTGCAGGTATTGACCGGACATGGTTGTTTTGGTCACTACCTACACCGAGTCGCCCAACGAGAAGATTCGCCGCGGTGTCACCACTGCGACTCTCCAGACGATATGGCCGGTCATACACTCACTGTGTGCCCGGCCTGGCAACGCGCCACGAACTCCAAGTGGCGCTCGGCGAAAACAACTTCACGCTGGCAACAATGGTCGAGTCCATGATTGCCAGCGAGAGAGTTTGGGAGGCTGCAGCCACTTTCTGCGAGAGTGTTATTTCGCAGAAGGAGGCTGCGGAGAGAGAGCGGGAGGAGGATGCTCTTGCCCCACCTCTCCGGCGTAGACGGGTGGTCCGAGGGCGGCGCGCACATATGCGCCCCTCTGTGCCCCAGTGAGCGGCCAGCGTGTAGGGGTAGCCACCTTGCGCGCTAAAATATTTGGTCGGCCCGTCTGGGGATTGTCCCGGTTATCCCGGGCAATCTCCCCTTGGCGCGAGTCCCGGCTCTAGCTGGGACGCCTAGAGGTGGACCGGTAATAGCCACAAGGCTGACCCCGGGTCACCTCTGCTGGGCATGAAGGGGTAACCGGGGAGTTTTAGTGGGTCCCACTCGGTGTCAATTTAGGGCGCCGAGTGAACCCCACACACGTCCGTCGCCTCGCTAGCGGCGGGTATGGTTCGGTCGGCGAATCTCGCCCCGATAAAAAAAAAAAAAAAGGGCTTAGATAACAATTTTGAAATAATGTTGACCAAAAAAAGCGCGGGCGAAGGAGTTTCTTAGGAGCCCTGTGTTCTGTAGTTCTCGCGGTCAGAGTCGCGGGCAGCAGCTAGTAAATAATATTTTAACTATTCACTCAAACGTGACAGTTTTATTTAGCTGATTATATATTGTTTTCACAATAAATATATAATATTTTTCTTTGAAAAATGGATTATATAAATGCATCTAAATATTTGTCGAAGTTTTTTGTGGTTGCGATGTAGTTGCGGAACTATTAGTATTATTACAGCTATAAGTTTTAATATTTTGAATAAAATACATAGTATTTTTGTGCTTTCTATTCTTATGCAACTTCACACACATGTGTTGTGTTGTGCTGGGGAAACAATACAATACACTACTATAGTGTATTTTAATAACACTAAATGTTTGAAAACGCTGTTCAAAATCGACATGCATCACTGCATGACACAACTAAGAAAACGCACGTGTTATGATGCGGCAGAATCCCTAAATAATACAATACACTACAGTAGTGTATAATTAATTAATCATAGTAAATGTACGGAAACGCATGTCGTCTTCGACATGCGACACGTTGTATGATACAATAAAGTATCTGTTTTAACACATATGTATATATTTAATAGAATTAACGGATCCGACCTCCGAGGTATCCCGCACGTGGTCGGCGGTGTATCTCTTGTGGTACGCGTACTTGGCCACGCTTGTGGTTCGATGCAAGTACTACCACGCGTGGCTTCTCTCCGAGGCCATTTGCAATAATTCTGGGATGGGATTCAACGGCTACGACAATAACGGCAGTCCCAAGTGGGATAAGATGTCCAATATTGACGTTCTTGGATTTGAGGTACGATTATTATTTACATTGTTTGGAGGTTTTTAGCCATTTCTTACAGCCGGTAAACATAAATATAATTTTCATCGCAGTTTCCGTCGATCGATTCCGTCAATTGTAGAATGTCGTTTACCGTTAGATATTGGACTTATAGACGCACTAGCGAGAGTGGTACGACTCGTTCCGCGTGTTCCAGCTGGCGCAGAACTTCCGCTCGGCCGTGTCGAGCTGGAACCGCAACACCAACGCGTGGCTGCGGCTGGTGGCGTACGCGCGCGGCGGCGGGCGCGGCGTCTGGCGCACGGCGCGCGTCTACGCGCTCTCCGCGCTGTGGCACGGCTTCCAGCCCGGGTACTACCTCACCTTCCTGGCCGGGGGACTCTTCACCGTGGCCGCCAAGAGGGTAACCACAACCTTACCTTATTTCAATTATATATCAATATCGAATTTCATAATTTCTGTCGGGTGCAATATAAAATGCAAGTCGAGAGCTCGTCGAGGCGAGTGACGACACGGTAGCCCGAAGGTCGCAAGTTTGCCTCCCGCTCGTGGCGATGAAGATAGCATTGAAACGTTTGTGATTTGTCCAGGTGCGAGCTCTGGCCCGTCCAATGTTCTTGGATACTAAACCGAAGAAAATGTTATATGATGCCTTAACGTTTGTGACGACCAGAGTCGCCATGACCTACGCCACGGTGCCGTTCGTTCTGCTCAATCTATCGCCGTGCCTCGCCTTCTACGGGTCCGTATTGATGTAAACATTTCATTTTAATAGAATTTTAACTAAATATATTAACAATTTTCAGAAAATTTTACTATTCCCTACACTTCATAGCTCTGGGAGCGTTGTTTTTACCGAAAAACATCAAGGGTGGGCCTTCACCTCAAAATTCTGACTTTTCTTTAACGTCTTATAAATCAAAAGAAACTCCAGCCCTGGAGTCCAGAGAGCTCAATGGAAAACTGAAGATATATTAGTATATAAAATATAATTTCCTATGGTGGGTATATTGTTAACATATAATGAAATGAATATTTATCTTTGAAATACTATATGACATACAGATCCCTATTTTAGGATTAAATAATATATTATATGCATTTATGTACCAACATACGCCATACGAGCAAGTATTATGAAAAGTACCTCTATTTTTGTATAACTTAAAATATTGTTTTTTTTTTAGTATATTAAATGATATATCTCGTGCAACTAATTATTACTAAAGAAAGTTTATTTTTTATTTATTGACAAATTTATTAATCTTCACCAAGTATTAAACATTAAATTAGAATTAGAATATTATAATTTTTTATTTTATGTTTGTGTCACAAAGCTTCTATTAGGTTTATTTACTAGTTCATATTTATTATTATTAATTATAGTTATTTAAATAATTGAAAAAGTAGGTTATAATTATTTTTGATAAGAGTAATATTCATTTGAAAAATATAAAAAACATCCATATTTGAAAATTTTTAATTATCACCATATTTGAAAGTTTTGTCGAATATTAAGTTAAATAGCCAGTTCACTTTTGCCAAAATGTCTCGTCTTCCATTTTGTAAAATACATACAACACACTAAAAACCACTCACACGAATGCAAACACACACCAGCTCATCCGTGCGAAAACACACATCAGCCCATACGTGCGCAAACACACATCAGCCCATCCGTGCGCAAACACACACCAGCCCATCCGTGCGCAAACACACACCAGCCCATCCGAGCGCAAACACACCCCAGCGCATCAGTGCGCAAACACACACCAGCCCATCCATGCGCAAACACACACCAGTCCATCCGAGCGCAAACACACCCCAGCGCATCCGTGCGCAAACACACCCCAGCGCATCCGTGCGCAAACACACACCAGCCCATCCGTGCGCAAACACACACCAGCCCATCCGAGCGCAAACACACCCCAGCGCATCCGTGCGCAAACACACCCCAGCGCATCCGTGCGCAAACACACCCCAGCGCATCCGTGCGCAAACACACCCCAGCGCATCCGTGCGCAAACACACACCAGCCCATCCGTGCGCAAACACACACCAGCGCATCCCGTGCGCAAACACACAATCGCCGCGAAATTACACACACACACAAAAACTACTTATTTCATAACCCTTTAAGAAATGTATGTAACATATACAAATAATTATTGGTTTACATCTCAATTAAGTATATGAAAAGTTTTTAGTGGATTTTAATTTATCTGCTCTTATTTAATCAGAAAACTGAAAATTATGGAATTTTTAATAGCCATGTTATAACAGGCTCTGAATTGTGTCCACTACAAATTAAATATATATAATATTATTTTATAGTTTAGAATTCAATACTTTTAGGGTTTATTATTAAAATTTAATACTTTTGTATGTGGAATTAAAAATGAATGTATACACATTTTGTAACATATTTATTGTTCTTAATAATACATTCCATGTTGAATAACTCCTATGAAAAATTAAAGTAAATCCTGAAAATATTAATTTCATAAATAATGAAATCTATTTGGTCTATTTGAATTTGTTTGAATGAGAATTATTTTATGAATGGCTATACTATTTACTTGGCTGTATTTACATTCATTGAATTGAAATTTGCCCAACTAGTTTTGTAACCATTTGGGGTTTTTATTAATGGGCTGGAAGCATTGACTCTGGAATAAACCAGCGGGGCAAATTCTGATACAATTACAAAATACAGCCATCATGGAACATTATAGTCATCATGGATCACAAAAATTTAAACATATTTCAATAATTGAAATTTTCAGAAGTTATACAATTTATACATTTAATCTAGACTGCTGTTAGTGTAGCCCAATCTAAATACCTGTGACCTTTTATACATACTATTTTTATTATACATTTGTTACCAAAATGTTTATCTTTTGAGGATACAGATAATAGATATGAATAATTAATTGATTATTAAATATAAATACTTTTTTGTATATTTAGTTGAATAATCCTAAATTACAGATGATAAATCTTACCTCAATATGGTATTTTATAAGTATTTGACATGGTTGTTATATTTTGTTCACAATTAAAGTTTATTTTACTTAAGAGTTTTATTTATTTTTTTCTTCTCCTTCATATGTAGAAAAGCTTGTCGTATGGAGCATAACACGCCAGGTACATTATTCAAATCGTGTAATTGTTTTTGGAGTTCTTTAAAACATTTCAGTTTTGGATTGAGACTTTGCACTGGAACAAATACATTTTATAGTTTTGTATCTTGTTTACAATTTAAATATCTCTTTTGTCATACTCACAATCATATTTTCCAGTTTTGATGTTTCTTAATAAACGAACTGAATAATTATCACTATCTTTCTTGACTTCGGTGAAAAATTGAACAAATACAACTTGTGTTTCGTTTTTCCTTGATTCAACTGAGAAATACATTTTTAAAATCTTTTTGTAACATTTCTTAGCCATTAAGAAAGCCTCGTGTGTTTCCTTTATTTCCTGTGTAAGAAGCTTTTGATCTAAAATAAATAATGCATCATTAATTAATCACAATTAATTTATATTTGAATACTTTAATGATCAATAAATTTATAAGTGTTCAGTTGCTGTGTGATGTTGTGTTGACTCATGTTAATTTTAAAACAAACTACAAAAACAAATATTTAGTGTACACTTGCCTTTCTTAAATATTTCATATTGTGTTTGTTTCTGCGTCAGTTCTTTGACTATTTTATCGATATTTTGCCTTAATCCTTTATTTCCTTCAATAAGAGTTTTCAATTCTTCATCATAGGTTTGAACTAGATTTGCTTTGTAGTTGACATCCGTATTCAATAAACCATCCTCAAGGGCCATAAGGACATTTTTACATAAATTATTTATTTCCAATTCAAAATTACTATACAAACTTTCTTCGATTTCATTGAAATCAACATTATAATTCCAGTTTTCATCAATTGCACCCATTCTGCATTACTTTTAAACTTAGGCACGAAATAACGTTTTTGAAACTTTTATTTGTTGTTCTTACTTAGAAAAAAAAAATATTTGCGAAAGTACACTATCACTTCTATAAGAAGAATAAAAAACGAAACTAACCAGATTGAAAGAGGACACAAAACACAATCAAAATTCAAACACCACCTATGATCTAACGGAACGCCTATTTTGAATTTTGACATTCCATTATTTTTTAATTTCGTAAAAGGCAAGCAAAAGTATCAAGTTCTCAACCACATTTCAGTATTCTAACATAATGAGATGAAAATAATAAACAAGCCTTTAAAAAATATTATGTATCCATATAACAGATAAAAGATTTTTATACTTACTAAATTAAAAAATATATACTAAATTAATATTGACCAGCTAACTTTTATTTATATCGTCTATCGATAGTCTTAATTAAAATATCCAGAGAGGAAATAATCACTTCCGATATTGGAATGATTTTTCCCGATATATAAAAGACATTTTTTTTTCTATATCTTTACAATCTTTCAAATTATTTTGATGCATTGTTCAAAGTACTAAACCAAGCCAGGCTGTATAGTAAAAGAACGACTAACTAACATAATTATCCATTTATTATAATATATAGAACACACATATTATTTTGTATACAAACATATTATTTTGTATTTTCATATTTAAATGTTTAGCAAAGAAAACAGTGTTCAAGATTTTTGAACGTATCTTTGTAATCATACTGACAGTCGGACATTTATGAACTGCATTATCTGTTTTGGTTTTTGATTCTATTCTTGTAATGTAAGTAATAAAAAAATAATATACATAAAGGTTCTGTAGATTGAATATAAAGTTCACATAATTGAATTCTCAGGTAAAACCGACTATGTGTAGAAAGGATTTCCCTTTACTCTATTGTAGGATTCATACCTGACCTCTGTTGTCTGAAGAAAGAAGAGGATGGTTAGTTTTATGCCTTTCATTATCTAGTTTTTACGAAATTATATCATTTTAACTCCTGATGTGGTTAAAAGAATGTATATTTATTTATATTGATCCTCATTTTAGGTTTCCAAGAGAAGATTACAATATCACAAGAAATCTAATTGTGATCATTATGTTGCATAGGACACATCGTGAATTATTAAATAAGGTTGCTGGTGTATTATACAAACGTTTTATGTTTTGGAAGATTTTGTATCATAGTTTATCAAATGGGCCATTGTCTTAGCTGTTTAGGAAACCAACCTAATGCTAATGTGGTTACTTCTCCCCAAAGGAAGAAAGATGGTAAGTAAAATTAAACTATGTATATTTAAAAAACATCCTAAAGAAACTATTTATTTATTATACACTGTCATATAGCTTTTAAATGTCAAATAATTGCCAGATATAGTATAAAGAAAGTTTTAGATATCCTTGTGCTTATTGTTTTCAGAGATGACAGAAATTGTTCCATCTAATCAAGTACCTACTGTAATGATTTCCGATTACCCACAAGAAGAACCGCTTCTGCATAACAATGAAATCAGTATTAACTGTTACTCAAACAGTACTCACATATCAAATTCAAATGCTCTGACATCTATCAGCGAAAATTGTTCCGGAGATGCACTTCCAGCTCCAAAAGTACACATTAGTAATGAAAAGACACCTAAACCATTTTTCACTAAACTACCATCAATTCCTCGAAGTATGTCGTCTTTGGGCTCTAGTGAACCTCGTGTCTCGGAGTCAAAAATTAACCATTTATTTGATCAGTACAAAGATAATCTAGAAGACACAATTTTTGCTGAAGGTGTTGAAAATTTATGTAATGATCTACAGCTAAATCCAGATGACTTCAAAGTCTTAGTACTTGCATGGAAGTTAAACGCTGGTCAAATGTGTAGATTCACTAAACAAGAATTTGTTCAGGGTCTTAAAAGTATGAAAACAGATTCTATTAAGGGAATACAACTTAAATTGAATGACATTACAAATGAACTGGATAGAGATTCCGAGCAATTTAAAGACTTGTACAGATTTACGTTTAAATTTGGTTTAGATGTGAGTAGTGGTCAAAGAATACTGCCGGCTGATATTGCGGTACTGTTGTGGCGTCTAGTCTTCACAAGCGACGAACCTCCAATTTTAGAGCGATGGCTAGGCTACTTGGAAAAGAATCCCCACATCAGGGGGATTCCAAAGGATACTTGGTATATGTTTCTTAATTTCTGCGAGTTTGTGGGCGATGACCTTAGCAGTTACGATGACACAGAAGCTTGGCCTAGTTTATTTGATGATTTTGTTGAATATGAAAACGATCAAATGAATCAAAATATAACTAAAAACGACATAAAAGTTCAGGATTGAATTTCTTGCCAAATCGTAGCTACTATAGGTACTTAAATAAATCGAGACTGATCTATGACTGCTTAGTCATATATTGTGAATAAGAAATTCATTGTTTAATATCACTTCAGATGAGAAAATATCTACGGCTAATGAGAGATTTGAAACTAAATAACTGTAAATATTATGTTATTTCATTTTAATTGCATAAGTATTTGGGGAATATACCTATTTAAGCTTTAGAATAATTATTGACATTCCAGAAATGGAATTAGCCAAAATTTGTAAATATATAGCTCTTACTCTAGACTGGATTATTATTACATATAGCTAAATCATTAAAGCAAAAGGTCCCGAAATTGTGATGTCTTTAGTTTTCATAAATAAACCAATTTATTTAAAAACAACTTATCCATGCCTCATGCATAATAGAAAGTATCTAATAAACTTATTTTTTATTATAAATATCTTTTACATACACCTAAATAATTTATAATATATTTTAAGTGTGGTACAATAATAGTATACATGTTTTTACTACTTATGTAGCAATTTTCAATATAAGGATAATTGGTAATTAATTCTGGTACTGATCAAGTCAACATATTTTTCACTCAGATTATGAACAATTTTTACCTGTTATAAAAAAAACAAACTTTTCATTCTTGTAAAATTCTATTTATATCGCAATTTGTTGTCTTTTACCTTGCACAATATATTAAATATATGAAGCTTTGCATTAAGAAAAAAAAAACTAAAATCACTTGACGAAATTCGTTGTAATAGTTATGTTAAAAGGAAGCACCAACTACCCATATTTATACCTAGTAAAAATAAACGTTTCAGTTTTCTATCTGTGAAGTCATGCTAAACTAAACAAACATATTTAATGGTTGATATATACATATTATCATATAGTAAAAGAACAAAAATCCGCAGTTATAATAAAATTTTATTTTATTTTAAACAAAATATGTAATATAGTTGACAGCTGTGCGCTGTCATGGCGGCGGCCGAGGCGATCGAGACGGACGCCGCCCCCTCGCGGGAACGGAAAGGCACTACACAAGCATTCCTTCACACCTGACGGGAGGGGACCGCGTACGTCTCACGTTTAGTCCACGATATACACAAAATATTGATAATAACATTATAATATATTCGCCTCAATGGTAAAAAAAATACATTAATAAGCTGATATTTTTATACTCCACCAAAAATTATACCGCAGGATATCGATGTTATTTTCAAAATTACGAACCCTATAATTCGTATGTAAGTACTGTTTATATTGAAAGACAAAGAAGAAAATATTTGTGTTATATATAAAAGTGAAATAAATTATATTTTAGGTTCCAATGTACTCTCGATAAACGGTTGGAGTTAGGATTGCTTGAATACTATATCGCATAGTGATGGAAACTCCTTGGAGCTTTGCCCGAGTATTAGTTGTTAATCAGAGCAATAAATTATTATCTATTACCATAATTAAATAAAAATATTGCAAATAACATAACTAATATTATAATCATACAAACTGTTGAGTTTTGATCTACTATGCGAATACGTTCTTTCAGTAAAAAGCTGAAATAAACATCTATATTAATATTATACGTAGAGCAAACATAATCTTGCTTTAAAATAGGGACCAGTAATATGATCATTACTTATAATTCATAACATGTGAAAATATAAGAAAGAGTTACTAACGCTGTCAGGATGACCATTGCAACACTTTCCTGAGCACAGCTCGAGTGGACTTCGCTTCAGCCCAACTAATAAATACAAAATGGGCTTTATTTCTTGATGATCATCCTAACAGCGAATACATGAGAGCTTCATCCTTCATACAACCACATTCTCTGTTCCTGGAATCATTGGTGCTCTTATTATTCTTCACATTTTAAATACGTTGAAAGAAATATTGGAAAGAAACATCTGTAAATAAATACAAATACTATATTTTCCCAATTCATCTGATTCATGGTGTTGAAAATATACATTGGTCCAAATCCCCGTGGCTCGGATACTATACCAAACCGTTTAATTCAACAAGTTTACAACAGTTGCTATATTGCTATGTATGTATAAAAATATCTTCAATATAAGTGATTTATTATCGTGAAGTGTAGCCAGTAGTTAATAAGAGCACAAGGAGCGGTGTATAACTAGTGCCAGACTAAATCATATTCAAAAATGGGTCTCCATTTCTTAGCTATAGCAACGCTAATTCTGTTTAGGGCCTTTTAACTTAAATATCAGTCGTTTTATAGTAAACATATAATTTATATAAAATTTATATTCTCAAATAATAATAAACAAATATTAAACAGCATGTCTCCGTTAATCAAAACATAACTATTTATTACAAAGATCACAAACTCGTTTACATCGTTACATCTGTGTGATTACAATAAGAACACAAACAGAGCTCTTTACTAAAAATAATAAATTTTAGGCGATACCTAAACTTTTGTAGACTTAAAATATATTGAATAATATCTTTAACAGTACTCAACGTTGCTAGCGAAAAGATGAGGTGATTTTAATTAATAAATTTAATTTTAAATTAACAAAAAAGCATAGAACTCATAATAACTGCAGTTATGCCGTACAAACGTTATTTTTGCTCAACGGCAGTGAATATAAAGTATCTATTATCTGAAAGGACTAGCTCTTCTATAAATCGAAAAACACCGATGACGAAGCAGTACAGCCAACAGCTCTCACATCAATCCAAAATTAGAAATACATATGACATGCATCCTTCGGTGACAGGTTTGCAAAGGCCTAACCTAACTAAAATACAAATCGTAGTGCCGAATTATTCAATCACTTTTAGGACTTTGCCGATTGCAATTGTTTTATCTGAAACAAAAAAAGAATTAAGTTGCTGAAAATATTATTTGATTCATCAAAATTAAAGAGAAACAGATTTATCATAAGTTTCTTGTTCAATTATATAAAATTCAGGTTGAAAAATATTTACAAATAAATCCTATTTATCATTATTTCTTCAATCTCTTTTGGCTCAATAGTTAAATCTATGTCAATGCTATTTTTATATAATAAAATTTGAAAGAATACTACACTAAGATCAATCAAATATATCATATTTCTTTCTCAATGATTAAATCTAAGTACAATATACTAGTAGACAGAGTAGAGTGAGTACTCACTCTCGTCTCTTAACGTGAACCTGCCCATCTGAGCGAACTTCTTGAAGGGCTCTAGGCATATGATCCCCGCACACTCTATCCTCATGATGGCCACCTGGTCTTGTTTCACGAATCGCGGCCGCGTCTTTGACTTATCACCAGTTTTTTTGTCTACCAAACAAATTAGCGCCTGAGGATGAACACACATACATGTTACAAGAATACAGAAATATCTAATGTGTATATATAATATAAAACTATGTAAATATAGTTTAATATTATATTTTCAAATTTATTACTTTTATTGTAAAATATATTAATGATGTTTTCTTTTTTAATAAATATGAGTCACTATTTGGGAATCACAATTATGTATAACTAGTATAATAATAAGGAAAAGTATGAAGATGTTTTTTTTTACATCATGTGTTTTTCATGTCAGAATAGTTATTAAAATAAAGTGAAGTGTGTATTACCTTAACAGTAACTTCCTCGGCCGCGCAGTGTATGTGCATCACAGCTGAGTATCCAGCACAAATAATTGATTTGTGCTCCAAAATTACCACTTGAGCATCAAAAACCTAAAACATTGAGATTAATAATGTAAAAGAATAAAAACTTCACAATAACAAAAAAGATACACTATGCCATTTTAAATATGTAGATTGACTAATACCATACAAAATGTACAAACATACATAATATATAAAATTTCAAGTAATGGATTATTGAAAACACAAGCCCAACTCACCCGTCCAGTGGTAATAGGGTCGACATTGTCACAGAGTACGAAGCCGGGGGACACGTCCTCCTCTTCGATACCTTTGAGCTTCACTTTCACGTTTTCTCCGGGACCGATAGAAGTAACCTCGATGTCATCAGACCACAGCTGGTCCACGGTCACATTTGCCTGCTCGTTAATAACACTTTTTATAAAGTTGTTCCAATAGGTAATTACTATACAAATAATTGAAAACTTAGCAATTAAAACACTATATGGATATACATTTCTTGCCTTCAGTATATATAACACATTGTGTCAGTTACATCATTAATAAATCTGTATGATTTTAATGTTATTTGTTTTTGGACTTGTCTCTGCCCTGAATAGCAGAATATCTATATATACTAGTACTAGTAAAAAACAACTTGTTCTTAAGGGTTACTTTTTAGATTATTTTTAATAATTGAATGACAGAGCTTCGTACAAAAATATAACCATTTTAATAGATACAGAATAAAAAATTAACCAAATTATATAGATTGAAAAAGATAATGTCTTTACAACAGGCCACCAGGACACTAATTATTTATTTGTTTAAAATTGGTACAGACAAGTTATAAATAGTGTAACTAAAATATTCCGAGTAGAGGTAAGCTAGTATGTACTATTTATATCCAACAATTTACCCGATTAGGCATAAGGAACAGGGTGCTGCCCTTCCTGGTGGTGCCGGCTTCTACTTTCCCCATGAGAACTGTTCCCATGTCCTTGTACTTGTCTACCACTGGCATTATGAAGGGACCATCCATCTTGCGGTTGAGAGATGGCAGCTCATCTATCAGTTGAATGAATGAGGGCCCACGGTACCATGTACATATTTCTTCTGATACCTGATAAATAACATTCATTATTATAATTTTTTAAGTGGTTTATTAAATAATTTTTATAATTATATATCTTTTATATAATAAAATATACATACTCTCTCCAATAATCCTTGACCGGTTTGTCCGGAAACCGGTAAGAAGGATAAGTCCTTGGCAGGATTGAACCCTAGCTTTTTAAGATAGGGCAGAATTTTATCTCTACATTCATTGTATCTGAAAATAATATTTAATGTAATATAATTTGACATGAAACCTTCCTCAAGTTAAAACTATTCCTAAGTTATGTGCCAACGTGCCAATGTGTTAACTATAGTGTACATATATTATGAATGTCGTTCTTTCCATTACCTCTTCTCGTCCCAGCTGACGGTGGGGTCGTCCATTTTGTTAACAAGTGCCACTAAATGTTTAACGCCGGCCGTCTTGGCTAACATGGCGTGCTCTCGGGTCTGCCCTCCTCGGTCGAATCCCGTTTCGAATTCACCTTTCCTAGCAGATATAACCTGAAAATAAAAATGTCTCATTAGTTGGTACACATATCAGTTAATTGACTTGACTTGTAAACTTTACAATCGATTTATAAGATATTAATAAAACATTATATGTATGTAACATTAAATGTTGAAATTATTTAAATATGTAATAAATATAGAATATATAGTGTTTAGGACCCAATTATATTATTTATGTAGTTTGTAGTATGTATATATATTATATGTAGCGGGTTCGAATCCCTACCCGTAATTTTTCATTTACATAAAAAAATATATATAAATACATTTTTAAATTAACATTTAATGATGATGATTAACCCAAAATTAGAAAAAAACAATCAATCTCTTTCTGTTTATCCAACTACGCGACATTAGTGACGTTATGCTGTGCTTGCGTAACAAAAAGATAAAAAAAATAGATACGTGTCTCTGAATATATCTCACTAAATACACTATTACTATTAAATAAACCTACCTAAAAAGAAAGATTGGCTCATTGTCAATTTATTAGTTAGCATTTCTTTGCAAGTGAAAAAATCGACTTATTACACTGATTATATGCTTTATATTATAAAGATAAAAAAAAAAAGATTAAATTCTATGTTTTCATTTATGATCCGTCACTAAGATCTTCTTTCTAGATACCTTATAAAGAAAGAAATGTACAAAAATAACAATCTAATTTATTATTTCAATTTCTTGATCTCGGCTATCTCACTGGCTTCCAAGAATTGAAACCTAACAGAACTTCAACTCAGCTTATAATAACATAAACAGAACTTACTCTAACAGCAATGATTGTGTCTAAGTGTCGAATTACAAGACGAATGGCTCGATAAGTAAGTACACTTGACTTACGAGTACAGCGAGGTCTGCCTGAGCGGCTCCACCGATCATGTTTGGTACAAAACTCTTGTGGCCGGGAGCATCCAGTATTGTAAAATGCTTCTTTTCAGTCTCAAAGTATGCTCTGCCGACTTCCACAGTCTTTCCCTTGTCCCGTTCTAGAATTAAATTAGTTTTATATTCAAATTATTTCTATCTTTTAAATATATGCTTATATATTTAATTTTTTCTTATTAAACATACCTTCCTGATTAGTATCGAGGGCCCAAGATAAGTACCAGGACTCCCTCGACTTTTCTCTCGCTTCTCTTTCATATTTGTCTAGTGTTCTCTTATCCACCATACCCGTCAGTGACATTATTTGACCACCAATTGTAGATTTACCGGCATCTGTAACAGAACAGAGAAAACATTTATTAATATGATTTTAAACTAAATAAATATAATAATAATAAAAGTCGAGCCACTTACCTACGTGGCCAATAAAAACAACATTTACGTGTTCTTTTTTACTGCGCGTATCTTCGACGCGAACCGGCTTCTTCTTCGGGATTTTTTTCGACGCTTCACCATCCTCCTGAATAATCAAAATTATTAATATAAATAGAGTATTTTTTATGATGACGGTTAATGATCTCCAGAACTGACCGTGTTCTGTTATCACTGTTCAAATGATTGCAATATTTACTTTATACAGTGGACGTCTATAAAAGCGATTACAAATAACAATGTAATAAAAAACTTGATTAATCATTAACTTGAGTCCAATAATGTAATATTATTGGACAAGGCTCTTTAACAAACCAATATATATAGATATTTTTTATTATTAACAATAAGTTTAAGTTTAAATTAATACCTACATTATACAAAAAATATCGAATCTGCGACCTATGAGAAAACATCACGTCTATTTAACAACCATGCCAGTATCCGACTCAATGAATCTAGCATTCTCTATGTACACATCTACTTAAGATGGGCGTTTCTTTTGAAAGCACTAAGAATATATGTCGGACTTTGCCTAACTAGCTAGGCTGATATCAATAGGTTTTTTGTATAATGGATGCAGATACCAGGAGCTGGTAAATTCCATAATTTATACCATAATAAAAAATATAACCATAAAATATGAGTAATATTTAGTTCATAAATCTAAATTTAAAGTACATATTTATTTTTAAAGAAAAATTACCAAGGTAATAAAAATAAAGTTTAAAAAAAAGCATTTTTTGTATTTTATATGAATATCAATACTAATATTCTATAGCTATGAACATTCAGACAGTATAATTATATATATTTACCTGCTACAGTGAGGTTGATAATGACAGAATCATACCCAACTAGTTTCAAACCCATTCGGGGTTATTACTCATGCAATATAAATACAGTCATACAAATAAGTCATGAAGGATCGAGGAAGTATAAAAAACTACAAGCATATTTGTGATTATGATGACTTTAAAATTAAGCAACATGGAAAGTTCATATAGTAAAATAAAATTGTATTATATATTTTGTTAAATTATTTCAGGTCATATTTGTGTGACCTCAGTATGGTTTGTTTTAAGTGGTTGACCTTGAAACATGTGACTAACTAACAGGTACGGTAACCAAGAATATTGTAGGGGTGACACCAAATTATATAGAAATGTTGATGATTGAATATGAGTTACAATAATCAGGAGTGATTGCTTTTACTATATCCTCTGAGGAAATATATATAAAAACTTATATGAAACTATAGTTTATAATATATTAAGTTGATAAACTATAAAATAAAGTATTTTATGTTTCATTCACTCTGTATATAACTTTATTAGTCCAAGCAACAAAAATGATAATCATATTCAAATCATATGAATACTAATCAGAAATCATTTAATATTCACATGATAAATTAGGTAAAATTATTGTGTATCTTTCTTTACCACACAAAATGTTGTTGCCATGCACGATTTAATTGTAGTTTTATTCCGAGCACATAGATTATAAATTCAATGTGTGAATCATGACAACATTTTTGGTAATTGTCAAACAAACATTCATAAAATGGTATTGTTTGAGAGACAATGGAATAAAACATTAACAGAGTATGTTAACTATAAGAAATGGCACCTGTTGCTCGAGTTCCTCTTCCTCAGCATCATTGTTGTCTTCTGGTGTGAGTAATGCGTCATCAGCCTCGGCTTCCCAACTGTCGGCTGTTGGAGACACGTCAGGAGGCACCGGCAGGGGGCTGGCTTCCGAAGCGGCCGGCGGCACGGGAGGGGGCTCCTCCACTCGGGGTGACGCAGATGCTGCTCTTCCAT
This sequence comes from Dircenna loreta, assembly GCA_963555665.1. NCBI lineage: Eukaryota > Metazoa > Arthropoda > Insecta > Lepidoptera > Nymphalidae > Dircenna > Dircenna loreta. The sequence continues at coordinate 527,992 of OY743097.1, read as the reverse complement.
CGCCACTTTCACCACTATCTCCACAACCTAGAATTAAAAAAGGACAAATAAGACACTTGTTCTACAAAGCAGCATGGGCTAGAATCTATGATGGACAATTTAAGTTGATTTTTAAGAGTATAATTTCTTAATGTTATTTTATTCGATATTTTAATAAAAAAATATATAAATGAAATAAATATTATATCTAAATTAACGCGTTCGTAAAACCCACATTCACAATTTTGCATTAAAATGGAAAATATAGTCACACTTAAAAAACAATCTTACTATTGTCTTGTGTCATGTTGTCAGATGTTCCTTTTAGTTGAAACGTGGAAGATAAAATATATTAAAATAGATTGCCGAACTATTACAACATCTACTTTTACACGGAACTAACTTCGAATAGGTTCGCTTTTCAACACGTATTGTAACCTTTAAATTTTTAACGTAAAAATATAACATTAAAAAATATATACTTAAAAATACACTTAAACAGTTATAACGATGAAGTTTCGTCGAGTGCACCACTATTTATAAGAGAAAGTTATTAGCGATCGAGTATAGAATCACGCCGCGTGTCTTGACATAACCCGTTAGAACTGGATTTAGAATAAAAGCTATAGCAACGTATGTACTGTATTTTCGTGAATATTTTTTTAAAACTTAAAACAGTAATATTCTTTAAATATATTGTTAAAAATTAAAGACTTATTACTGTTATAAGTTATGATAAAGCTTTGAAAATTGGTAATGACAAGATACTGACTTACCGTTCAAGACAGGACTCTCAGCAGAGTTAGTAGACCCACTCTCAGATTTTTGTGGAGAAGTCGGTGAATCAGTACTGTCGTTACCTTGGGAAGGTACACAAAAAGAAGGCACGAACTCCATGGCATTTACATTCAACGTGGAAAATTTTGTAGACACATCATTAGAATCTTTTGCACCTTGTTCACCTATAACATCAGCTTGAGTTTCCCAAGAGTCCGGAGCACCGTTATTGGACATTTTAAAAACGAGGCAATGTAAAATTAATAAATAAGTCTTCTTTTTCCAGATATAATATGATTATTCGCGTTCTTTTCTCGATAGATCCGCGTGTGTCTTTATCTTGCACCGGAAGTTCATGGCAATTTGCCAAATATGTAATGGTATAAAATTATTAGTTAATAACTTCAGAAGATGTTTTGATTTAAGAAACTGTATTATAAATAATAATAATATGTTTTTTATAGTAAGTTTCGAAGAATAAGTTAAATTATTGTGAAAAATATCTAGACTTATATAAATAATGGTAATAATTTTGACTGGTCACTTCCTGATACGATATTGCCATTTGTAAAAACAGCAAAGAAGTATGTTTATAATCTATAAAATGATAAGATTGAGCAAGCAATTAAATTTATATTGAATTCTGTTCCTTTAATAATCTAACAGGGATGCAACATAAATCTTATTTATCCATTTATGCTTACATATTTCTAGCTGTCACACTCTTTATAGACGTATGTAAAGCGAAAGCGTTTCCCCGATTGAAGAGTAAAACTTGTTCTTACATAAAAATCAAGATAGAGCATAATATTATGATCCGTATCGCTTATTTGTAAAATAAATCAGCTATTGAAATAAAGAAAAATATCGTTTAAAGTTTTTGTTTTATTTATTCTAGTTTTATAAAGATAAAAAATTATAAATGAACGTATACTTCGAACAGACCATCTATTTTAAATATTATTTTGACAGTATTTAAGATGATTTTAGTGACGGTGGAGTAGCCGTTAACTGTAGTTATTCTTGCTATAAATGTTGTTACAATTTAAAGGTTTCTGAATTCCAGTTTTTTTTTATTTAAATTTGGAACGCGTTCTATTTATAAAACTTCGATTGATGAGCCACCATTTTACATGTATTATAGTTAACATAAAATATTAAATTAAAATTAGTGGTTAAATTAAATTATAAAAATACATCTTACAAATTAAAAACATTATTAAAAAAATTGTATGAATCTAAGGATCTGAATGAATAGAAGGATATTTACAATACTATAATATTTTGTATTATTAAAGAATCTAATACATTCAGAGAGACATAAAAGCTTTTTACCAACCTAAAATTAGTTTTATGTAGTATAATTATTTAGGGTCTATTATACTACATGCTGACGTTTAGTCTTAAAAGAAATCTCTACAGACTGTGGCTAAATTTCCGTTCGATTTAATTATACAATTTAAGCAACAATATTTGAGATTGAAATTAATAAGTCCACATCTCCACCTATCAGAGAGCAGCACTAACTCACTAACAGCCATTTAACAATGCGATGCGATTGACGCTAGTTCAACTAGTGTTTTATGAATCGACCGTCTAATGAAATGGGCACACAGACAATCAGACCTTAAAGCCTCTAAAAGCTCTAAAAGCGGCCATTTCGAATATAATATTTTATGTTTTTTATTAGGTGTTGAGATATCAATAAGTGTCTAAATATAGATTTTAAAAGGATTAAATCACTTATTAAAACCAAAACATTTGCTATTTGTTAGATATTGTGTCTAGATTAGGTATGTGACCCTGTTATAATAAAAGTGATTTTTTATTTTGCTAAGTTAATGGACTCATAATCGATTAAACAAATACGTTTTTTTATAAAGTTGGGTACTATAGTTTCTTAATCATTAATTTTAAACGTTAGACCTCATAAGTCACGCCGTGCTTTGTAGATATAAGAATGTTTGTCGTGGTTCGACTCGGTACAAATGACCTGGGTTCATATATCATATCATCTTGTTATGGTAACATTTGATGAATATTTTTATATTTTTAATCTATATTATTTTAACTATTTTGTTTAGTCTGTAATTGCAAATAGTTGTAATTCGTAAATGGCCGTGTGAGCATTTTTTAGGATAAGTTAATTATTGACTGAATATAAAACCTAGTTATTAAAAACTAGAATGTTCTTTTATTATTTAATAAAATATTGTATGTGTATTTACTAAGTGAATTGTGATTTAAAAAATTGTAAAAAAATTAATGGAACCATACCTCGTAAAATCTTATGCCTTGATAATAAAAGGTTGAAATAATACAATTAAACATTCTATGGACATGTTACATAAAGTAATATTAATCGTTTCTTTACGGAAATGTCTGTGCACTATAAATTTAAAAGCGCATTGGATTATGACACCGTTACATTTGATGGCTTACATATATCTGTAGGCGATTTGAAAGCGGCTATATCGCAGCAAAAGCGAATAGGAAAAACTTCCGACTTCGATCTTCAAATTACTAATGCCCAGACAAAAGAAGGTTAATGATTTACCGTACAATTTATATTTTACCCTTTAATTCTGATTGAATTAAGTAAAATAAAATAAATAAATATAACATAAAATATAATCTGATGATGATAAATAGTTGACGCCAATCGTTATTGATTAAAATCTTATTTACAGTATATGTGGACGACAATACATTGATCCCAAAGAACACTTCACTTCTTGTGGCTAGGGTGCCACTCGCTCAGCAACCAAAGAAACAGTGGGAAGGTTCTACTAACAGTCAGTCTAATCCACATAAAGATGTTGCCGTTAATAAGGGCTTGGCCGATTTATCACGCATGGAAGGTAGTGAGCAGGACAAAATCAATGCTATGATATCGCAGTCTACATTTGATTATGATCCAAGCAAGTAAGATAGACATTGCAATTTAATAATCATATCATATCATATCATAATTTGAAATATTTGAGCTTCATGTATTGCTTAATAGAGATAAATTAGCATACAAACTAAACTTTTATTTTAAATTCTAAAAATAGTATGAAAAATAATAAATATGGTAAAATTCTAACCCTCTTGAATAACGTCCTATCACTCTACCAATTTAGCAATTGTATGTAAGCCTTTAAACAATTGGTAAGATAGCCCCTTATGATACTTGCTTCGATTAATTTAACATTCTGTATATATTTGTGACGGAGGTGTCATCAATTAGGTACAACAGCTAAACATGTTTTTAGATAATTCTAATACTTCCTTTATTTGTGAACCAAAGTTACAACTAATGACTGGGGAAATAATATATATGAATATTATTATTGTTCAGTATTCATTTATATTTCTTTATTTTAGTTATCAAAAAATTAGAGGACAGAATCAAAGAGGAGCTGTGCCATCTAATTATATTTGCTATAAGTGTCAGAAACGAGGACATTGGATTAAGGATTGCCCAGCCGCTATTTCTGTATGTAATTGTAAAATATGTAAATATTGTATTATTTTACTCTATGTGGAATATACATATATATAATATATGTTAAATTAACTTGAAATAATACTTTGTCAAGCAGTTGGTTGTTTGGTTTCTTTTAGTTTTAATATTATGAATATCTCTAGTGGCTCTATATCCATTTAATAATGATCTTAATTTTAATTTGGCTATGGGGTCAATGACATGAGGCTGATATAATTCTAGGGTGATCCAGTAGAGATAAGGAGGAGCACTGGTATTCCTCGTAGTTTTATGGTGCCAGTTGATGGGCCTAAGGCACCAGGAGCCATGATGACCCCAAGTGGAACTTTCGCTGTACCAGCAGTTGATCAGTTAGTATTTAATAATTTTCATTTGTTAAATTAGATTTTTTTAAACAATCATTTATTTGAAACAGTCCATAATTAAGAAAGAGAAAGTTAAAATTTATTGTACTTCCATAAGAAACATGTAAAAACTTTTTTGCAGTGAGGCATACTTAGCATCAGAGAGTGCCGGGGGAGCTGATACTCCAACAAATGCCCCAGTAGCCCCCGAGCCCACCATCCCTGATGAATTGATATGTAGTCTCTGCCGGGATCTGCTCACCGATGCTGTCATGATACCCTGCTGTGGGAACTCTTTTTGTGATGAATGTAAGTTGAAATTCATTGAAAGTATTCAATATTGTTATCAAACTTGGCATAAGTTACTACGAAATAATGAGTTTTAAGTAAATGCCATATTGAAAATGATTTTTTTAAAATATGATAGGTATCAGAGGAGCGTTGTTAGAATCTGAAGACCACGAGTGTCCAGACTGTCGCGAGAAGGAAATCGCGCCTACTACTTTGATTCCTAATAGGTAAATATAAATATATATGAAGGTTGATTGTCTATTAAAGATTTTTAAATAATAATAATTATTTTTGCAGATTTTTAAGAAACTCAGTGTCGTCATTTCGCAACCAGACGGGGTACAGCCGACGCGCTCCGCACAGACCCTCGGCTCCGCCGGTCGCCGGTAATTATTGTTAATATGTAATATCTTTTCCTGTTGTGTGGACTAGTAAAGTTCCACTACCTACTAATACAATATTTCTTCAAGGATAAAATAATTAGAATGGTTTAAATAAATATTATAAAAAGGTAGCAACATGGTAGCTACTTGAATGGTAGCTGCCATGTTGCACCCTTTTTGATGAATTTAGCATTCTATGTACGGGACGTCTCACTCAGGGTGGTTGATGTCTAGGACTCTTCTAATGAGTATAGAAGGTGTACAGTTCAATTTCTCTCTTTTCAGAACCACCTCAGATGGCTCCGGTGCCAATGAATGGTCCGGCCCAGCCCGCACCAGTCAATAATGGTAAATATTGTACTGTTTTATGTAAATTAAAAAATATGATGCAGTTTAGCTTTTTGTGCTTTTAGGAATGGTTTTCTAACTTCTATTAACTAATATTCTATTTCTGACAAATTAATTAAAATTGAAACTTAGTTGAGTTGAAATCGCCTACAGTTAGTAAGTTGGTGGAGGTCGGTACACTTCAGTAGGGTCGGTGTCAATGTAATACGTGGCCTGTGGTAGATTCGCGCGTGTCGGCCGGAGACGGTGTCACGGCGGACATACGGCCGAAAGGAGCCAAAGGGGAGGAGTCGGACGGCTCTGCGGACGATGACGTCACGGTCACCGTACCGCCCGCGCACTCGCACCACGCGCCACACGGACCACACGCGCCACACGAACCACAAGTACCACAAGGGCCACAAGCACCACACCCGCCACAAAGGCCACACTCGTCCCGCTCGTCTCACCACAACCGACACTCGAACCATCGACCCCGCTACGGTACTGAGACCGTTCTACAGCTTTGCATGACACTCGAGGCCCATCACGCCAGTAGTGGAGTGCGTACTACCGACACTTGTAGATCCTTTATAATCTGTATTGAGGGTCGTGACCAGTACAAAATTACAATTTTTTTATGAATGTTTTCATATAATTTATACATTTTAGTTTTGTGACTACATTGACTTTCGAACTGTAGGTAGTTTTCGTTAATCAGGGAAATGTTATTTATTGTTACAATATATCTATTAACATGTATTGCCATGTTAAGCTTATTTATGTTTTAAATAAATATACAATGATAAATAATGCAACACAGTAGGGATTTGAATCCGCGATCTCTGGGGAACCGTTCCGTCGCCAAATTGAGCCACCGTGTCGCTATCCGGTGTCGATTTAATTATCATTCTATATTTATTTTAAAATTTATTTATTGTACTAGTATCAAAAAATAAACCAGTTATTATTATTAGGTGGTGGGTACAGGCTGGCATGCACTGCGTATTGTTATAAAATATTAAATAATAATTCCCTACTTGTCATTGTTACAGGACCAGCTCCGGCATTAAAGCCCCCGGGGATGGAGACTCCACCTGTCATGGTCTGTATACATTATATATAAATATATTAATTAAGTTGCAACATCTTTGTATAATGCTAAATATTATATTTGATTTTAAAGATGCCGAGAATTGATGAGCAGCGCGCCAGCACTCCAACTATCGACGAGCGCAGGGACCTTATGTCGGCTCAAGTAACTTTAAAATACAATTAACATTATAATGTGCAATATATATATATATAGTGTTGATAAATGACAAGTGTTGTATGTTTGTTGTAGGTGGTGTACGGCCGCGGTCCTCCGCCCTACATGCCGGTAGCGCCGCCGCCAGCGCAGCATTACTCCAAGTGAGTTCAGCAGTTTTGTGGACTAAAATATTCAAATATAAACTTATTATGATAATATACATAATAATACACAGATGATATATACCTTTTAATGATATAAAGGTAGTAGTTGTTAACAAGTGCCTCTGTTCGTCAGTCCGTCGTACGTGCGCGCGGGAGGCTCCTTCGACCGTCGCTTCCCTCCGGAGCCCTACCAGCCGCCGCCGCCCGGCATCAAGGACTCGCCCAGCAGGTACTAATCATGATTATTTATTTGTTGAGAACCGGGAAGTGAAAGGTACATTAATATTCCATTTCCCGAAGCGCACACACGCGCAAGTTTCTACACACAGACCCACACTGATGCACACCATACACACAAACACATACATACCATACACACAAACACATACATACCATACACAGAAACACATACATACCATACACACAAACACATACATACCATACACACAAACACATACACACCATACACACAAACACATACATACCATACACATAAACACATACATAACATACACACAAACACATACATAACATACACACAAACACATACATAACATACACACAAACACATACATAACATACACACAAACACATACATAACATACACACAAACACATACATAACATACACACAAACACATACATACCATACACACAAACACATACATACCATACACACAAACACATACACACCATACACACAAACACATACATACCATACACATAAACACATACATAACATACACACATACATAACATACACACAAACACATACATAACATACACACAAACACATACATACCATACACACAAACACATACATACCATACACACAAACACATTCATACCATACACAGAAACACATACATACCATACACACAAACACATACATACCATACACACAAACACATACATACCATACACACAAACACATACATACTATACACACAAACACATACATACCATACCATACACATAAACACATACATAACATACACACATACATAACATACACACAAACACATACATAACATACACACAAACACATACATACCATACACACAAACACATACATACCATACACACAAACACATTCATACCATACACATAAACACATACATAACATACACACATACATAACATACACACAAACACATACATAACATACACACAAACACATACATACCATACACACAAACACATACATACCATACACACAAACACATTCATACCATACACAGAAACACATACATACCATACACACAAACACATACATACCATACACACAAACACATACATACCATACACACAAACACATACATACTATACACACAAACACATACATACCATACACACAAACACATACATACCATACACACAAACACATACATACCATACACAGAAACACATACATAACATACACACAAACACATACATACCATACACACAAACACATACATACCATACACACAAACACATACATACCATACACAGAAACACATACATACCATACACACAAACACATACATACCATACACACAAACACATACATACCATACACACAAACACATACATACCATACACACAAACACATACATACTATACACACAAACACATACATACCATACACACAAACACATACATACCATACACACAAACACATACATAACATACACACAAACACATACATACCATACACACAAACACATACATACCATACACACAAACACATACATAACATACACACAAACACATACATAACATACACACAAACACATACATAACATACACACAAACACATACATAACATACACACAAACACATACATACCATACACACAAACACATACATACCATACACACAAACACATACATAACATACACACAAACACATACATAACATACACACAAACACATACATAACATACACACAAACACATACATACCATACACACAAACACATACATACCATACACACAAACACATACATACCATACACACAAACACATACATACCATACACAGAAACACATACATACCATACACACAAACACATACATACCATACACACAAACACATACATACCATACACACAAACACATACATAACATACACACAAACACATACATAACATACACACAAACACATACATAACATACACACAAACACATACATAACATACACACAAACACATACATACCATACACACAAACACATACATACCATACACACAAACACATACATAACATACACACAAACACATACATAACATACACACAAACACATACATACTATACACACAAACACATACATACCATACACACAAACACATACATACCATACACACAAACACATACATAACATACACACAAACACATACATAACATACACACAAACACATACATACTATACACACAAACACATACATACCATACACACAAACACATACATACCATACACACAAACACATACATACCATACACAGAAACACATACATAACATACACACAAACACATACATACCATACACACAAACACATACATACCATACACACAAACACATACATACCATACACAGAAACACATACATACCATACACACAAACACATACATACCATACACACAAACACATACATACCATACACACAAACACATACATACCATACACACAAACACATACATACTATACACACAAACACATACATACCATACACACAAACACATACATACCATACACACAAACACATACATAACATACACACAAACACATACATACCATACACACAAACACATACATACCATACACACAAACACATACATAACATACACACAAACACATACATAACATACACACAAACACATACATAACATACACACAAACACATACATAACATACACACAAACACATACATACCATACACACAAACACATACATACCATACACACAAACACATACATAACATACACACAAACACATACATAACATACACACAAACACATACATAACATACACACAAACACATACATAACATACACACAAACACATACATAACATACACACAAACACATACATACCATACACACAAACACATACATACCATACACACAAACACATACATACCATACACAGAAACACATACATACCATACACACAAACACATACATACCATACACACAAACACATACATACCATACACACAAACACATACATACCATACACACAAACACATACATAACATACACACAAACACATACATAACATACACACAAACACATACATAACATACACACAAACACATACATAACATACACACAAACACATACATACCATACACACAAACACATACATACCATACACACAAACACATACATAACATACACACAAACACATACATAACATACACACAAACACATACATAACATACACACAAACACATACATAACATACACACAAACACATACATACCATACACACAAACACATACATACCATACACACAAACACATACATACCATACACACATACACATTATTCCATTAACACGCACACAAAATAATTGAAAGAGTTCCCTTGAATTTTTTGTCTCAATACTTATCAACTAAGATTGATTTCTTTTATGAAAAGGTTCTAAACCGAAAAAAACTTGCTCGATTGGAAATGCGTGTAGTAAAAAGGTACAGTCATTAAAAATAACAATAATATTCGATATTATTGACGGTTTATTTTAAAATAAATCAATTCAATGTCGTTAAAGTTTTTTTTCAATAAATTAAAAAGTAGCTCGTTATTAATTGGTACATTGTATCAAATATTATATTTCCCTCCGGATTTTTGTTTAAAAGTTTTTTTTGGAAGTTATATATTCCCAATATTAGAAGACTGATAAAGTTTTGGAACGGCAGCATGTCTCTTGTCGCATCATCGTCAATGTTTCTTAAAGGTGGATTTCGTACATTTATTTCTATTAAAATTATATATGTGATAATCGAAAAGAATTATTTTATGTCGACTTGAATAGCTCTGAAGTATAGTGCGTCGATTCGTTGTCTCGCTTACATACTATCTCTATCTCACTCGTATGGTCGTAGGCAAGAGGACCCCCTGGAGGCTTTCAATAGAATGATTCGCGAGAAAGAGATGCGAGCCAAGCGTCGCGAGGAGGAGCGGCGTCGGGCGCACTCGGGCTCGCGCAGTCCGTCTCGCTCTCGGCCGTCCCGTTCCCGCACGCCGCGCTCCCCGCGCTCCCCGCGCCGCCCGCCCAGCCGCCTGCGGTACTCTAGGTTCGTTCACGCTCTTCACTATTACTATATCTAATCGCATGATGGTTTCTGGACGCACGTATCTTTTAATGTTTATTTTTTCCGATTCATTTACTTGTAGCACGACTATCGTATTGTATAGCTTGTTATGCTTCTTTTAAGGTTTTGCATGTTTTGTGCTTGTGTATGCCATAGCATTCTATCGTTATTCGATGTTACATTTATTTGTCTAATCCGTTGTTACTTAGTGCTTTTTATTTACTAAACGAATAACACTTTGAAGTAACCTAAATGTGTTGTTATCATAGGGCGAATATTTTTTGAGATAGGGTTCTGATTCCAGGTCCCGGTCTATTTCTCGCGGCCGCGTGCGACGGTCGCCTTGGTCTCCTCGACGACGTCGTACCCGCGAGAGAACTCTGTCGCTAACACGGTAGGGACATAACATATTTAATCGGAACTATTACCTGTATATATCGTAGAACATATATTATATTAGACAAATATTATTTGTTGAACCTAGGTCTCCGTCCCCGCGGCGTCGGCACCGCTCCCCGCTGCGCTATCGCTCCCCGCTGCGCTCCCCCGCGCGCTCTCCTCCCCGCTCCCCGGCGCGCAGCCCGCTCCGCTCCCCGCTCCGTTCTCCGCTCCGCTCCCCGCTGCGCTCTCTGCCGCCGCACTCGCCGGTGCGCACGCCGCGACGCTCCGCCATCCGCTCGCCGCCGCGACCACTCTCGCCTCACAGGTACTAACTACTACTTACCTATTCATGTTCCGGGACAGTGATGGATTTGATTTTGTTATATTCAATTTTAACTAGCATTTTCAATAAATTTGATTGACTATGTATATAAATACCTTTTAAACATCCGTATTGCAAACATTGTAACAAACTGAAGTCTGACACTGGAACGTTTTTTAAACATTGGTGTGTGTGATATTGGATGAAACGACTTTTTATTAGAATTGACAAAGTTGAGCAAAATTGATTTTAAAATGAGGTAACAATAAATTACTCTCAGTCGATGGGTTAAGACAGTTACTATAAACGCTAAAAAATGCTGAGAAACGTCAGGGGTTATTAAAAAATAAGCCTTAAGTGTAGTGGAAAATATGTTGATTGGAACCGATCAGTTTGAGCAAAACTTGATTAAGTTAACGCATTGATTAAGTTGAGCAAAACTTTTAACGGACTGATCAAGTTGAACAAAACTTTTAACGGGCTGATCAAGTTGAACAAAACTTTTTACGGACTGATCAAGTTGAACAAAACTTTAAACGGGCTGATCAAGTTGAACAAAACTTTTTACGGACTGATCAATTTGAACAAAACTTTTAACGGACTGGTCAAGTTAAATAAAACTTTTTACGGACTGATCAAGTTGAACAAAACTTTTAACGGACTGGTCAAGTTGATCATAACTTTTTACGGACTGATCAAGTTAAATAAAACTTTTTACGGACTGATCAAGTTGAACAAAACTTTTTACGGACTGATCAAGTTAAATAAAACTTTTTACGGACTGATCAAGTTGAACAAAACTTTTAACGGGCTGATCAAGTTGAACAAAACTTTTTACGGACTGATCAAGTTAAATAAAACTTTTTACGGACTGATCAAGTTGAACAAAACTTTTAACGGTCTGATCAAGTCGAACAAAACTTTTTACGGACTGATCAAGTTGAACAAAACTTTTAACGGACTGGTCAAGTTGATCATAACTTTTTACGGACTGATCAAGTTAAATAAAACTTTTTACGGACTGATCAAGTTGAACAAAACTTTTAACGGGTTGATCAAGTTGAACAAAACTTTTTACGGACTGATCAAGTTGAACAAAACTTTTAACGGACTGGTCAAGTTGATCATAACTTTTTACGGACTGATCAAGTTACATAAAACTTTTTACGGACTGATTGATCAAGTTGAACAAAACTTTTAACGGGCTGATCAAGTTGATCATAACTTTTTACGGACTGATCAAGTTAAATAAAACTTTTTACGGACTGATCAAGTTGAACAAAACTTTTAACGGGGTGATCAAGTTGAACAAAACTTTTAACGGGCTGATCAAGTTGAACAAAACTTTTAACGGGCTGATCAAGTTGAACAAAACTTTTTACGGACTGATCAAGTTAAATAAAACTTTTTACGGACTGATCAAGTTGAACAAAACTTTTTACGGACTGATCACGTTGATCAAAACTCTTAACTGACTGATTTGAACGGATTTTATTCCAGTTGAAGGTTGTTGCAGTTGCTATAAACGTTAAAAATACTGAGAAACGTTAGCAATATGATAAGTCAAGTAATCCTAAAGTCTAATGGAAAATGATCAAATCAGAAGTGGATCAAACCTAACACGTCGAGAATGCTCGTGTTTAAAAATACCTGGTATGTGGAAGGAGCACTACAATCTTTGTTCATCACAAAGAATTATGATGATTATATTATGTCACTGGCAATTTAAAAAAAAAACTTCAATACTAGTTATGCTTGAATAAAGATAATCGTGTCAGAATTAGGTGCCACCAAACTATGAATTGGTAATGTAGAGACAGTCATGGACCTTGTCAAATACACAATTGACGTTACACTATCTAAAGTCAGTGCTTGGAAACTTCGATGTGGACCTTTGGTTCGTACATTACCGGGGAGATCTAAATTTGACTTTGCAGCTGTAAAGGGATTACCACAATTGGGTGAGACGTTTATTCGTCTCCAGGATGTGGATAGCCACCAAACCAAACTTCTTTGCTTCTTTATGTATATATTATAGTATATAACAACTTTTGACCCTTTCCTGGTGTCGCCTGACCATTGCCTGGTACGGGTTGTAATAATAATAATAATAATAATAATAAATATTCTTTATTGTACACCCTGAGTATAAAATTACAAAAACATAAAACAAAAAGACAGTGAAAAAAATGCTACAATTTTGGCGGCCTTATCGCTAAAAAGCAATCTCTTCCAGGCAACCAATTGCATGGAGGAAAAGAAATATACTGGAATCGTAGCGTGGGCGTGTTTACAGTGTAAAACAAAAAAAACGGAGTTATATATACAATATATACATGCATACACCTAATTACATACATATAAATACAATAAATATATATACAAACCTAAATAGAAATACATATATATATAAATACATACATAAATAAACTTATAAATATCCAGATAAACAAATAAATAACCAGACGACAAACATTATAAATTTAAAATGTGAACTTTTAGACACCGTTTAAACGATTTACATGACTCAGCATTTTTAATTTTAAGAGGAAGATCATTCCTAAGTCTAATGGAATGTATAGTAAAGGAGTCCGAGTAGAAACAGGATGAATGAGAAGGAATTTTAAGGATAAGGTTTTGATTGGAACGAAAAGAACGATTATGAGAGCTACTCAAAAAATCAAATCGTTCTCTTAAGTAGGAAGGACTTGAAGGGTTGAACAGTAGACAGTATAGAAGACTAAGTATATGAATATTCCTGCGAATACGAATCGGAAGCCACTTGAGCTTTTTACGGAAATGAGAAATGTGGTCATATTTGCGAAGGCCAAATATGAATCTTATGCAGAGGTTTTGAAGGCGCTCAAGTTTATTTAACTGATCCTCTCGTAAATCAGGATAGCAGGCATCTGCATAATCTAAAATTGGAAAAAGTAAAGATTGAGCTAAAACAACTTTGGTAGAGATTGGAAGAAAATTACGTATTCTCCTCATAGACCCCGCGGCTGCAAACATCCTTCTACTCACCTCACTAATCTGAGAATTCCAGGATAAAGTTGGATCAAATATGATTCCCAGGTTTTTAACTTTATTACTGTACGGAATTACAACGCCTTCTAAACTAATGGGAGGTAGTTGTAGATCGGAAATGCGAGCAATCAACCTAGAACTACCAATGATAATGACCTGTGTCTTCGACGGATTTATCTTAAGGCCAAAACATTTACTCCAATTATTCACTTGAAAAATAGTATTTCCAAGGTCATCAAGATTTGACTGAGGGTAAATCTGAAGATCGTCTGCATACAGGTGGTAGAAAGAATTTATTTGAGAGCAAATAGTGTTTATGAACACTGAAAATAATAGAGGAGACAACACGCCACCTTGCGGGACACCAGCATTGACTTCACTCCAGTCCGAGTACAGGTCATTTAACCGCACACGTTGCCGGCGCCCGTGCAAGTAACAATGAAACCAGTCAGTTGCTGATGGAAATATGTTAGGACTACGCAATACAGTTAGTAAGATATCAAAGTTGTAGTGTATATCAATCGCCCAGGTTACACAATATCTGCTACTATGCGCCTATAATACAAGCCAGTGGACTGGAGTGCGGTCCTCTTTTGTATGGTACCCGTGGAGACAGAATTGTTTCCGCTTCGGTGATTTTTTTCAGTCTACGCTTGCGAGCGCTGGTGTTCCCCAAGGCAGCGTTCCAATCCAGCCCTGTTCCTTCTGCATATCAATGATATGTTGAATATTTACAGAATTCATAGTTGTGCAAATCACTGTATTGCTTTATATACAGGTGTCGAAATATTCATCGTCTAACGAATGTTGGCAGTTAGTGTAATAGATGCTGTTACTGTATCTGTGAGGTTATTGTGTCTGTGCCGCTACTGTGGTCATAAGGAATCCGGAAAACCTAAAGGCTTAAGGTTATGGCTATTTGTTAATTGATCGCTGACAAGCTTCTCAAGGTTTAAGACAAGATTTAAGATACGAAATTATCAAAAGAGCGAGGTAATAGTTCATGCTGGGCTATTGGCTAACTTTTGGTAACACAAGTCAGGCCACGTATAAAGCACTTTGCAGCGAAGAGCTTTTCGGATTGTTTGCTCTGTGTTCGGTGGATAGATCTAGAAAATCTAGATCCTGTGGTATTGCGTAGAAACGCCGCATCTTACTAGCTGTCTGCTATCTACTAACTGTTAGTTTTCTTCAGTATTTATCACTTGGTAGTTTCCCGGAGAGAAATTTGATCAGATTACACTGCAAGCCTGCAATATAATCTTTAGCACGCTGATGTAAAACGTTTTTCAAACATTGCGGTTCTCAAGAAATTTTGTAAACAAAACCCAGGTAGATGTGTAATGAATTTCCTTCGGTCTTCGTTGTGTAATGTTCTTGATCGATATAACATTCCAAAAAAGAGCCCAACACTCCTCAAAGCACGTCAAAGCGATGGTATCCTATCCCGTGACAAGAGACTGTGGGCAACGGAGATCACTTCCCATCAGGTGACACGTATTCTCTTTGACTCTCCTGTTTATTTAAAAAAATATATAGTAGTAATGGAATAGTGCGTTGGTCAAAGTTTCGTCTAAATCTGACCGAAACACGTTTTGCTTTACTTGATCGGTTCCAATCAACTTCTGTTCAACTACACTTTTAAAAATATTTCACGACACGTTTATATTTTTTTCTATATTGCATTTTGTGTATTCAGTAATGACTAAAAATAGCTGGTAGTTACAAATGTTAATGATATTATATTTTTTCTCTCGTAACACATAATATTGAGCCCTTTTCATTATCCAGTCTACGGCGCACCATTTGACTCTAAAAGAAGCGACTAGAGTCTCCACCGATCAGATGGCAGCACTAGTCATTTCACAATTCTCTATTAGTACGCTAGCTGACTTAGCGCTTAGTAAATTGGCTAACGGCTGCTTATGTTATAATTGTACTAAAGTAACAAATGTTAATAAGTGTGAAATACGTTTGTTACAGATTCGCCGGCGTATACGATGAACTGTTGTCGCCTCCCCGTCGTAGTGTAGAGCCGCCCTTCGGAGCCAGGTACGATTGTAAACGTTTAACTAGCCTCCTCGCGCACGACTGTACTCTGTACGTTGTCCTTACGAGTTAGCCGAGCGGACTTAGTGCGGACTTGCATTCTGTCGTTTTTACTTATTTATTACAGGATCAAAAAAATGCGTTATACACACGTTATAAACTTTTTATGACATCAAAAGGTTGAGTTTTGTATTATATTTAGTGCGGTAAGTACAGCTCAAGCGGAGTATGGCCGGCGACTCACCAACTCAAACATACTGTGACATTCAGACTGATATATTTTTTTATTGTTATATGTTGTTGTCAGAGGATCCGGTTGTCATAATATATTTGATTGAAAAATAAACCAATTATAATATTTTATAAATGGCTGTGATATGTTAAAGTTGTCATTTCGTTGTATGTTATAAATATATTCAGATGTGTTTTGATTTATTTGAATCACTGTAATAAATATATTTTATTAATTAGTAAGTGTTGTTCGCACAGTGGCATGGAAATGTTTTCTTTTTTATTATTAAAAAAAAAAGAACTGATTGTAATACATTATAAAATATACTTCTTAGCGCTGTAGTGTTTTTATATATACGTATTTTATTTGTATTCTTACAATGTTGTAGTGCGTGTCTGTTTATTATTTTACTGTTTAATAGAATGAGTAAATGGTGTTGTTAATAAATTTCAAATACATATTATTTTTATTTATTATAAGTGAGGGTATTTTATAATTTTTTTTCGTATTATGGCTGTAATATTGATGTGATGTGTAATATTGATGTGATGTGTCTGTTTGGTCCTAGAGGTTGATGTTTCAGTCTCTGTTGTAGGGCCCAATCCAACAAATCATTTCAAATCCATAATATTGTAATTTGTCGATTAAGAGCGTTTATCGCGTTTCATGAATTGTTAGCGAAAAACTGTAGTTTTTTAAACATTTGTAAACTGTTATAGAAAAGATATGACATTTTTTGGTAATTTCCTAATTATTTCCAGAAAAATGAATATGAGTATTCTTAAATTTTCATTTTTCGTCAATTATATCTCTATAATAACCGAAATATTAATATTTTTATTATATATAGATGATCATGTAAAATATATAATATATGTGGTTGTCACTTAAAAACAAATTAAAACTACTTAAAAATATCTAAAACTCTGCAACTTATTTAAAATCAGACCGCTGTGAGACGTAAGAACGTTAACGACCTGCGGTCCGGAGTGACATCCAACGTGCGTATGAACAATAGATTAGTGTCATATTGAATAATTTTGATACTTTGAAAGTCGAAATATTGTATTTGATAGTTGACATTTTAACTTTTCACTATTTTCTCTTTTACAAACTGTACTAATTAATTTCACGATAAATCCTATTTCAGATAGTGGAAAATAAATCAATACCAATATTAGATAAAATTAAAAATAAATTATCAAAGAATTCAATAAGAATTGTTGTTACATAAGTTCCATTCGGTTATTACCGAGATAACTCCGAACAAAATAATCTGAAAGGTAATGAATACTGTGAAAAATATAACTTTCAATAAACCATCAAGTGATATGTAAAAGGACATACTATATATATTCAGCTCAATACTTACTGCTGCTGTATTTTATTGTACATTGTATAAAATGATGAAACAAACAAACGACCGTCAAACGTGCGTGATTATTAAGAATGGCGCATGTTTATAAATTAGTCACATCTAAGTATCAAAGTGTGTTTATTTGACTATAGCAAGAGAGAGATCGCGATACTTCCACGCAATACATTTGTGTCAATAATTTTTGATTTGAAATACCCAAAATTGAGGAGATATCAAAACGAAGTAAAAGCTCTTAACAGCCCCAATCTAAACCATAACTTACTTTTAAAATCTTCGTCAAACTTCATCTTAAAGCATTATAAAAAATATTTGCTCAATTAAATTAAAATAATTATTAAATCAATTATTTAAATATAACAAACACATATTTTAAATCTCTAGGTAATATTATTTTTATTATTATTTATTCTTTATTGTACACCACAATATTAAAAGT
Organism: Dircenna loreta; assembly: GCA_963555665.1. NCBI lineage: Eukaryota > Metazoa > Arthropoda > Insecta > Lepidoptera > Nymphalidae > Dircenna > Dircenna loreta. The sequence goes on along the minus strand of OY743097.1, from coordinate 508,863 downwards.
TACAAACATAAATACATATTAAAAGTACACCAGGCGGTCTTATCGCCTGTTGTACTTTTAATATATATTTATTGTTATATTACTTATTTGTTTATATTTAATAAAAAATAAAAATAAATGTTTATATATATATTTTTAATAAATATACTTTTTAGTTATTTAAGTGTTGTTATGAAGATGTATGTAAATATTTTTATCTTTGCTAATTACATCAAAACTTTGAATGTTGTTTTCCATCCATATTTTTTCACTATTTTAGTAAATGTTTGTCATCGGTGCCATATTTATTATTTCTGTATGTCGTCCGTTTGTCTGTCACTGTCCTTTACAGATGTGTTTCAATTGTAATATTATTTATAATGACTGATGTGTTATTGATTAAGTAACTAAATAGTATAAGTGATATTAATATACTAAAAAAATATTTAATTTAGAATTATTGCTACCATAGTAACTTTAAAAATATATGTAACGGCTCTCAATGTTTAGTAGTGTGGTCGCTCCATTATCTTCCCCATAAGCCAAGATTTGTTTTCAAGCTGTAGTATGCTGAAAGCAGCGTTCGTAGAAAACCCATTTTTTGCAAAATCACCAGGAAAAGTAAATGTATACCGTATGTATCCAGTACCAATGGTACGTATGTACGTAATGTGACATTTGCAAGACTGAAGTTATTTTAATGAAAATAAGAAAACAGTGCACTGTGCGTGCCAACAATACCGGTACTTTGTTTGTTCCACCTACAACAATAATCCAGAACTCAAAGAACGCTTCTAAAGACACCCATTTATCAGAAATAATTAAAAAAAAATGTTAATGTTCATAATGTGCCATGTGCCCCGATCATCCATTTGGGAATTATTTTGGTTTTCGTGCTAAATATCTGGTTTCCTTGAGGAAAATTTTGTTGTTCAATTTTTTTATTGAATTATATCTCGTCAGATATATCTTACCGAGATGCACATTTCACCTCTTGCGCCTCTATCGGTTCATCCCTCTCTGAGTTATTAGTCGAAAAAGAAATTTCTATAAATATTTTATATTATAAAGTTAAAAAAAAGTAAAGACATATTGATGTCTATAACGTATGATGAACGATGCTCTTTCAAACGATATGTTTTCTATATTACACACTATTATATTATATTTATATAAACACTATTACTTTGTCTATATATTTTCTATTATTTCATTTTCCATTCAAATGACATTTTGTCCTTGGATAATAGTACCACTCGACTGATCGACTGCGTTAATGTAGGTAGTCTTAAATTAATTATTAATTTCAAGCATTTTAACTCCTTAAAATGGGCCTGATTTTGTGCTTCTCGAAGTTTTATATTTATCATACATTTTTAATGGCAATTCTGTAGGCAGCTTGTCTTTCTCATTTGAAGCACATGACATTTGCAATTGACTTTCCCTTGATAAATAAAGAGGGTCGAATATGGGTGTCTTCAAGCGAAGAGTGAATAGGCTGTTCCTAAGTTGATGCGCCTTACTACCTGAGACTTACACTTACCGTCAGGTGGAATGTAGTCAAGCAACAACTTAATTAAATGTAAAAAAAAAACAAAATTTCCTTCACCTAATGTTCGATATCTTTCGACAGAGAAGATGTTTAGGGTTCCAGCTCTCTCTAGGCGCAGTACATGACTATTCTTTGAAAGAAGGTATCAATCCGGTGGAGCCAGCCCGTATGAGATCTCGAGTTTTGAGACTGCACCTAACCTTACAGACTACAAAAATCCAGTTCCAATTTAGTCGATCCCTCAGTTTTTCACTTATTCTCTTGGCTTGCTCTTGGTTTGGTCCTCGGTTCTTGTGTACACCATAACGGTAGGAACAGCAGAACAGTAATTAGGACCAGCATTTTTACCACGCTATTGTAGCTGGAGTACGTCTGTTGCTGATGGAGTTCACTTTTGTTACTGATTCCAATAAGGTGTCCAAGAAGTTCATTTGTGATTACTAAGATAGTTAAAAATACTGCGGTCTACTCACTAAGACGCTTTGATTTCTTTATATATATTATTGTCCACTTAGTTAACATATATTAATATATAAAAATATACGTTCTGTAATGTCATATGGGAGTCTTGTGTTTGCACATTCTGACTAACAAATATTATAATATATTCATGCGTTCCCATGGGGGCACTGGTAAAATTCAGACCTCGATACAGACTTGGATATAACTATAGGGCAACATTTTATAATCAAAGAAAACAGCCACCTAAGAACTACTACGATACTCCCAAACTAACTGCTGGGAATAAGACCTCCACTTGCACTAACCTTATGTTTTTTGTTTATTGTTATTCTATCTTTATATATATTTTCTTTCCTTCGTATACAATAAAGAATACACAATAGAATAATCTTCCCAACCCCTTGTTTTATAAGTGAGACCCAAATCGATTCTAATTGACCTAGATGACGTAATAGCACCTGACAGCAAATGACGAGGTACGCTACACATACCTACAGACTACACTTTCATCGCCAAAGGCAAGGCTCTGAAATACGTACGTCGCTCTGACGTTCTGTCGTCGGGGGACGCTAGCGTTCATTCCTACTGATACGCAGAAGTCCTGCGTGTTGTAGACACCCTTGCTACAGATATCTCCCCGAACCCCTCAAACACAAACTGGGTAACATGAAAAGGTTTCACAATTAGAATTCTGCATTAAATTCTGCAAAATGCAGAACAAGGTTTTCTTCTTCTGCATCAGCTAGAAGTTGTATGTGACTGTATTTCTAACTATTTGTCCTTACACGTACATACCTCAATATTATTTTTATTAGAAATGCCAGGAGTCGAGTAATTTTATATATTTCGTAAGATAACATGATGGTTAAAATTACATTTAAACTAAATAAATAAATGTCTACGTTGATATGTAATGTGTAATAAAACTTAAGATATATAAACTACTGTGATACTGTATACAGGTAAATATATATATAAGTAAATACTATTTTAATATGATGTCATCTCAATTTGAGGTGATATTCTTTGTAAAATAAAAATAATATCACCTCAAATAAATTGTAGAATAAATATTTGTTTTTTTATTTTAATTCAAAAAATATCACGTATTTAGATATATAGACTCAAAATCCTTGAATTAAGCCATTTCTTAATTCCTTTTTCCATAAGCCTTGACGAATTTATATCTATGTACTTTGGCAGTCACGTATACCTAAACCTAAGTATAGGTACTAAGTAATTCAGTACCCCTAGTACAAGTTTTTATAGTATGAAACAATCGTAACCAAGAACTCGTTCTGTAACCGCTTGAAAACTATCAACGTTTCGTATAACCGAAACTCGTACCCCTAGTACTGGAAACTAACTTGTAAAGTATCAGAATGAAAATGCTTGCATTTCTCCCAATTTTGAAACAATTTAATTTAACAACTCTCATTGTTATTTAGTTGGTATTTATTTTTAAGACAGTTATGAATTTAAAGATTTTTATATTCCTTAAGGAGATTATATTTCATTAATTTTTTTTTTATTCTTTTGTATAAATTAAATAATAAAAATAACTTTTTCTTATTATGACTAATAAGACGTGTAAACATTTTAAAAACTTTTTGTTGAATGTAATACAAATATTACTTTTGAAGAATTGTTCCTATTTTTAACATACTTATAAAATATATTCTACTATTATATACTTTTATTTACCAATAAATAATCTTATGTACTATTTTAAGACTTATGTGTTTACAGGATTTATATTTATATTAGTTATATATTATTTTAATATATTATCTGGTTGTCATGTAATGTGAATATTTGTAACGTTTATTTGGTTTTTAGACGTATGCTTATATGACATATTAATTTAAAAAAATCTAACGCTTAAAAAGTTACAACATGTAAAAAATATTATTGTAATTAGTAAGCAACTCCTTGCGAACTTAAAATTGTTTCAGTATTACGTTAAGATTTTATGAACCTGCCAGAAAAACCTGTATAAATTGCAAAAAAATGGAAAACTCTAGTCAAGGGGTACACTTATGGAACCTTTTGACACTCATGTGTCACTAGCGTAAGCTTATAGTCAAATTAGGATATGCAGTTAAGAGCTCATCAAACTCTCAAAAAACTTTCAAAATTTTAAGCTTTTGCAAATAAAGTTCTGCAATTAACAAAAATACAACAATGAGTTTTAGATAAAAAATAAACACAACAATTTCTTAAAAAAAGAAAAGAAGCAATGATCAAACTGTTTTTTCTTAGAATATCTATTACAAAAGCTGAATACTTTCTAAATTAAAGTTATTTAATAATTAACATATCTTTATCAAAACTTCTCTCATTCCTGAAAATTATTGCCACATTTGTCACTTTGTTTTTTTAAGTTTTTCGACTCTTATCGACTAGCTTACTGAAGTAATTTCTCTTTGATGGACGGACACATTTATTTTTTTATGATATATATTTTTGTTGTCGTTGTTTCGTATTTAATATTATCTTACAGACTCCTACTCGTCTCTTTTTGTGACGATAATGTGAAAACAAATATTGGCTCTAATTACAAATTGCTGTATTATAATTTATTAGTATCGTAATATAATTTACGGATGAAAGTTTGGATATTGTTAAATTTAAGACTTATGTATGAATGCAATACTGTCAAAAATAATAAAATTATAATTATTAAATATTGTTTTTTATTTTTCATAATATTAAGTAAATTTTTAACAATTATGCCATTTATGACGATTATTTTAAGTATTGTATAATTTAAATATTTGTGCATGTTTAGATTTTATTGACAAGACGACAGGAAGACAAGATTTTATATGGAGGATGGAGTAGGTATGAGTCATGTATTACTTGCAGCGCCACCACTCCCGCTGCCCGGATGAATATACACCATGGAGAAAATATTGAAGACTTATATGTTCAGTATATAGCTATAAATTATATGATCCAGACTTAGCCTTAGTCAAATGCTCTCCTGACTACTTTTAAGGATAATACTTATGTTAGCTCCTATAAATTACTATCTAGCTTCAGTTTTTATTTTTGTCGCTGTTAGGTTCCTTCCGTGAGGCAATTCCCATAATATATATTGGCAGTTGAAATTTGATACGTTTTTCAATCATCGACATTTGATCTCATGAAATAAAATAAAGAAATTGACAGAAAATATTTTATTTCATCAGTTAGCTTAAAAAAAAAAAGATTTGTTTGCTAATGGAATACTACTCTGGGAACTGTTTTCCAATATCAGTGTCGGCATTGGACTTCTGCTGTGAAACGAAGGGCTGCATACAGACACATCGACCGTTTATTAAATATAAATATAAAAGAAGATATTTCGTTCTTCCAACTACAGCCGCTTAGCGAAACGCTAAATTTCCTTATTTGAAATTATCCATTAACATGTTCAGTCATGTTAAGCTTGTTTAAATTTTAAATAAATATAGAATGTATTATATATATGTGTATAAAGACAACGCGTTAGCTCACGGTAGACATGCGCACCTTTGGGATACCTTTCCAGAGGTCGCAGGTGCCATATCTGACCGTATTGATTTCTTTGTTCCATATTTATTTAAAACAAAAATAACTCTCTTATAATTCTCAAGTGACAATAATCAAATTTTATATGACTTGTCGTATGATATTCTTTTATTAGCACTCTGTTTATGCAGTTGTTAATATTTGAATTAAATAAACAATCTTATTATACTTTAATCAAAACAGCGACTATTACCTCAAATAAAATAAAATTAAAATTTAAACAAGCTGAAGTAAATTTTAATCTTAAAACTAATTTAGTTTTTTTTATTTTGCAGGTATCCTTCTCGGAATAACATTCCGCCACCCGGATACCCTCCCATCACTGGCAAACCTATGCCCCTTATGGCCAATTTAGTCTTGCCTAATGAACCTCCTCCCGGTTATCGTGGTCGCTATGATGCACCACCATTTGAAGATATTCCGCCTGGTGTTGAACCGACGGTTCCTGGTTTTGAGCCATCTCCATTTGAGAAACCTGTGTTTGGACCGCCAGGTCCTATGGAAAGAGATAGAATACCACCGTCGAACTACAGAGATCCTTATAGAGCACCGTATGTTGAAGGACCAGGTGGATACAGAGATGGTCCAATACCTCCAATTCAAGGTGAATTACAAGGGCACATGGGGGAACACCCGCAGCGTTATCGAGATAATTTTAGATCTACTGGACATCCTTATCGCGACCAAGGACCCACTACTTATAGAGACGGACAACCATACAGAGAAACGGGGTCTCAACCTCCATATCGTGACGGCAATTTTAGGAATGGCCCACCTCCACTTTTTAGAGATAATAATTACAGAAATAATCCATTTAGGGATGGTAATTTTCGCGAGAATGTGCCCCATAATTTCCGTGATGGATCTGCACCATTCCGGCCTCCAAGTGCTGATCCCCGGGAACCAAATCCTGTGGGTTATCATGATCCTAATTTCAGGGAAGGTTTTCGTGAAGAAACCAACGCGAATAGAGAAGCGCGATCAGGATATCGGTCTAGTACTCGTAATAGAGGCGGATCCAGACGTAATCCAAATGAGCACGAAAGACATCGAGACAGAGATGGCAGAGACCGAGAACGCTTTAACGAAAATCGTGAAGCTCCAGATCGTCAGCGAGACGTCGATAAACGATCCGGTTATGATAAAAACAGGGAAAATCGTGACGAGCGTCCCAGAGATTATGATAGAAATCGAGATTATGAAAAAGAAAAAGACCGTGGCCATGACAAACAATCTCCAGATAGAAAACAACGTGTTTCTCCAAAGCGTAGTCGAGATACTCGCGAAAACAAACAAAACGAATCAAGAGGTCGTTCTCGTGACCGAGAAGGTAGAAAAGAGAAAAAAGAGGACAGGACCCGTGATAAATCATCCGCTGAGAGAAGTAGAGAGCATAAAGAAAAGGATAAGAAGATAAAAGATAGAAAAAAGAAAAAGAGAGAAAAAGAAAAAGAAGTTGATAAGAAAAAGAAGCGCGATAAAAAAGACAAAAAAGATAAAGATGGAACTAAAAAAGAGGATGATGATCAAGATAAATCTGACGGTAAACAAGAGTCTCATGAGTTACGTAAAGAAAACGCTGATCAGCCAGCCGAAGTCAAAACAGAGAAACCCGGTATAGAAGCAAACCTTTTAAAGGAGCACGCTGAAAAATCTGACTCTAATGAAAAAGCTAAAGATGATTTATACGGCGATGAAGCTGCTGAAGCGGTTGATAAGGAAATTATACAAAACTATATAAAAGCCGAAGAGAAGGAGGAGGTAATAGAAAACAAGGTTTCCGATGGTATTTCTAAAGATGAACCATTTGATGGAATAGAACTTCAAGTCCCTCCCGATGAATTAGAAGTAGACATTGAACAACCAAACAATAATAACAATAAAGAAATGCTAGCTCCATTGCCAGCATTATCTAAATGGGAGGTCGAAGATGATACTATTGAAAAATCTAGAGAACCAGGTGAAATCACTTCTCCAGAAGAAGAGGAGGATGGAGGTAAGGTGACGTCAGAAGTTCTTAAGCGTGCAGAAAACGCTATATTTGCTAAGGCTATTAATTCGTTGAGACCGATTGAAATAAAAAAGATCAGCAGTGATCGTCTGAAGTTGTATGGTGATGATGCTCAAGCAAAGAGTTCCTTGGAAAATATACAAATTACCGTTCCCGTAATGAATCCAGAGCAGCAACAACAAAATGTAGATTCTAACAATAAAAAAAGAAGATATTCTAAAACACCTCCTCCTCGATTGTCTGTGAAAGAAAGACTTGGCGGAAAAGTTGAGGAAGTTCGGAGGACTAGGGAACCTCGGATTGTCCAAAGTACTGTTGAAAGGGTTAAATCAAGGTCAAAAACTCCGAAACATGAACAGGTACCTTATCGTCGAGTTACTGTTGAAAGGGATAGAGGACGTAAGCCTGAAAGCATAGCAAGGCTCGAGGCACAAAAAAGTGATAGAAGAGTCACTGATACAGGAAAATCTGAAGAAAACTATCGGTCTAATGAAAGTGATTATAAAAAGAGACATTATGGTAAGATTAAAGACGAAATTAAACCATCAACTGATCGGCGTGATTCAAATTCTCATAACTTAGAGAAGAGTACAATTACTCCAGAACTAAAAACTTTAAATGAACGGGAACGCAAAAAATCTGTCTTAGATGAAGCTCACTTTGAGCCTGACTATGACGAAAATGTGGAATCTGATAATGAAGCAAAAGCAGATACTGGCAAAAAACGTGAACTTTCCCGCGATCGCACTTTCGCTTGCGCAAATGAACCAAAAAAAGCTAAATTTGACACTGAAACTATTAAATTAGATCTGACAAATGTGAAGAAGAAGCCAGATTCTGACAGCGAATCTTCAAGCGATTCTGAATATTCTTCTTCTTCGTCGTCGTCAGATGCTCGCAAGCGTAAAAAGAAGAAGAAGAAAAACAAAAAGAAGAAGAAGCGAGCTGCCAGCGACAGCGAAAGTGAGTCAGACTCTAGTTCTGACGATCATAAGAAAAAGAAGAAGAAACGTAAACATAAGAAGAAGTCGAGTAAGAAGAAAAAAAAGTCTAAGCATAAGTAGTTTGTTTATTTGACATAATTGAACTTTAAATATATTTTCTTTGTGGTTTAATGGTTTCCGCTGCTTTTCTTACAATATAGTTGTAATGAAATATTAACATACTACATATAAGTAAGGGAAGTTTTATTGTTCTATATTACGCATGTTCTAGAAAGGTATTTACTTAATAAATACATGCAAAAATGTTTTTTTTTATTCATCCCTTAGTCATAAGTTAATAAAATTCTTTAATAGGAAAATAAGTAATTTTGTTTACTTTATTTAATTTAGGTTTGGGACATTGTCTTTTGGACGAGTCCGTGTTTTCTTTCACCTGAAAAATTTCTTTATATGTCGAAAACAGAAATGAAAACTATGAACCTAATTAATACACATATTGAAATATTTTTTAACGCTAGCTATGTTTACTGACCAGCAACAAAGAACAGAACTAAAATTATATGGATTATGTAAATTACAAATGTTACCATTCAACTCAAATATATAAAAAAGATGTTATACGATTTGTAAAATAAAGTAAATTTTGACTCAACAATTAAGCTCTCATTTCTTCAAGATCGGTTTAGCAATTTAAAAAGTAATTAAAATATTTGTCAAAGTTAAACCTTTGAGCAAATTTAAAAAAACGCATTTGTTAAAATAAACGAATTATTAACATATGATTTCGATATTCACAATAAAATATTATTAATACGCTGTTTACATCCCTTAAAAAGTGATGAAACCAATTTCTGCTCTTTTCATTTCTTTCTATCTTCGCTTCCTGTCTAAATTTCAGCCAACCTTCTAGCAGTTCCCCTTCTCGGACCGTATATCGCTTTCTTTCGGAAATCGTTTTATTTGTCGAAAAAACAAAGTTGATATAAGGGGTATAAAAAATTCCCTAATTATAATTTCCTTACAGTGTATTTACATACTTTAAAACCATTCGTATTTCTGTATTACACTAGAGCTATTACTATAAATAAGGGAAACATTGCCATTCCAATGTACTGAAGTAAGTTGCCAGCAACTGAAAATAACAAAAAATAAATATACCGCCGTAAAAGGCTACTAGTTCTAAAACATTGCCCAGCCTGAAATCATTGAAAAATATTAATAGGTAGAATAATTAAGAGTACCTAAAGGTATTTATTATAAAACATTACAAATACAGTCAATAGTTGCGATTCTGACTTAAGGGGAAAAATTACAAATATGATAGCAACTCCAAATTTATACGCGTTCATTTCGAAAAACCGTAATTTTTCTTGGGTTTTCAGTCGGTTCCTTAAACATTTACCCCAAAATTTCCATGCAGGTCATGGTACGGATACTGAATCATCAGGCAGAACATAATATTTGTATTTCAATCAATTATCATTTATGAGATATCAAAAATGTCAGACGTAAAATAATTGAGAAGGTTACCGTCTATTATAAAAACCAGAAAATGAAGATTTGACGTTATCTAAAGTCAATACTGGGACAAAAGATACTGCTCGCATATCGAAAAACAGAATAGCTTATGAACTAAGCTTATGTACTAAGCCTCCGGAATATCGGAATATCAGATGGAAATTTTGTCTATATTTATGTGGTCCGGCTTCCACGAAAAAAATACTAGTCAGGTGCAAGCGTTGTGTTTATCGATGTCTCTATGCCATAAAGTATCTAATATATCGGTATAGAGTTTAAAGCCAGCACGATATTATTTTAATCATGAGATTTGTGGAAGCTGACGAAGTCGCTGGCATCAGCTAGTATTTGTATAAATGCCATAACGAGAAAAATCTTCATAATCATGTACCTTTGTTTACTTATATAATTTCTTTGAATTAGATCTATCATGATCACCAGAGACATGTCTGATTGAATATTAAGTATCTAGTATTGATGATGGAACCTCTGTCATTAGCAAGTCATAATAAGATCCTCCGAATCCTTTTATTATAAGAAACTTCACAACAAAAAAAAACAATTATTTTATAGAAAATATTTTTTAATAAGTTACGTTTTTTAATTTAAATAATATTTTGTTAATATTCATATTGAATAAAAGATCATTAGCTCTTATCTATATCCCTTAAAAAGAATGACTACAATGTGATGGAACCAATTCCTCCGCTTGGCAATTCTTTGTATCTTCGCTTCTTGTCGGAACTTCAGCCAACCTTCTCGCAATTCCTCCTCTTGAGGACCATACGTCGGTTTCGTGCGGAAAGCAGTTTTGATTGTCTAAAATATAAAGTTAATAAATTTGTTAAGAAAACACTGAAATATCATTCTATATTTATATATGTCCTAGTAGTAAGTAGTTAAATTGATAAATCTTTCGGTTTATTACATACCTGAGAAATATTCTTATTTCTGTATTTCACTAGAGCTAATACCATGAATAAAGGAACCAATGCCATTCCAATGTACTGAAGTAAGTTTCCAGCCACTGAAAATAATCATAATTGAAAACTGATAGTCCATAGTGAAGGAGCACCAAGATGTTTGTGGTACTTACGATAAGCAGATTCAGGATATTCATATTCGTCCCCAAAAACCAATCTCTGGGTGGTGATTATGGCGTAGAAGAATACAAATATCATGATTAGGGGGGTCACTACCATCCAGCATATTCTCCAATAGAAGGAAGTTTTGAAGCCGAGCATATATTCGATATCTATGCATATATTTTCTAAACCTGTTGCAAAATTAATGGAATGAAATGCTATGCTTAAAATATACATAATAAAACATAATTTTGAAATGAATTTTAATATAACTTATACTTATACTTACCATAAATAAAGAACACTCCTATGGTTTCAACTATAGCTGAAAAAAGTCTCATAAATGTGCCGCCATAGTAGTCAACTAGTTCTAGAATATATTGCCCGCCCTGGTAACATTGAAATATATTAGTAATTTTTATCACATTCAGTATTACCAAGAATGACACAATAAAACACAAACAGCAAATATTATAGACCCGATAAAAAAAAACAAACCAGATTCTCAGAGGTCGCGGGCTTGATTCCCTGCTCTTATCGGTTTATTTTTCATGTTACGAGTATATTTATTAAAAATTAAAAATAATCTTAACATGGCGATATATGCGTTTATATATCTTCAAACAAATAATAAAATTTAGGATATCAATTTATTTTTGTGTTTGATTTATAAGTATTTCGCTATCTTCTTAATATTCAAAACATAGAAAAATATCTGATTATGCAGCTTATATATTGTTAACAAAAGCGAAATGATAAATAACATTATATTAAAAAAAATACACACCGGTGTAACATAAATGAGGCCAATAAGAAAGATGGCTGAGCAAACGGCAGCAGACATTAAATGCGTTGGTACTCGTGGGAAGGCGTCCAATAGAACAGTGTTGATGACTGACACCAGAGCCACGCCGGAGCCCACTCCCAGCGTCGCCATCATCAGGAAGAACAGCACCGCGAACAACTACAATATTTTATATAATCTAGTGTTTACCACGTTTGCCATTTTTTTTTAATTTGAATAAGTTTGGACAAAATATTTTTAAACATATGTAAGAAAGATTTGTAAATATGGCTTATAGTTGAGTGTGGCAATTACAGTTTATATTGAGTTACACAAATAGGGGTAAATAAAGAATAGTCATAAACCTGAGGCACGAACGGTGTTTTCGCGATGGCATCTGGGTAGGATACAAAAGCCAAACTGGTGCCTCCGGAGCCTATGACTTGGCTGACATCATCGTAGTTCAATTCGTAAGCCAAGTTTCCCAATACACCGAAGATGGTGATACCAGAGATCAGACTCGTAAATGTATCCAGAGTTGTGACGATCATTGAATCCCTGGAATTTAAGACATTAAAAAAATTGATTAAATACGTCAGCTCTATATACTACCATGAATGCGGAACAAAATGTCAGATATATTATTTTAAAAAAATGTCGCAAGGTAAAGTCGAAGCAGATGTACTTCCGTTATTGTTGGCTTATAAATTATTGATTTCGTTGAAATATTATTACTTTTGCAAAAATTGTAACGTGAATAGTTAAACAAACTTACTAGTGGATGATTGCATGTTTTATATAAGGGTTAAAATGAATTTTGTGCTTATTCGTATAACAAAACGCTTCCTTTATGAAGCATATTCAATTATTTCAGACTACAACGACCTCGTTATAGTGGGTCAGTAAATTCTTAATATAATAGAAAAATACTCCTAAACTAAAGTTTTTAATGTTTCTTTTTGGAGTTAAAGGAAGTTGAATGGAAGTTAATGGAGTCGAAGATATCAAAATATTACTCAACAATGATAAAAGGTTTAAAAATAAAATGTCAAAATCTTAACCTGTAGACATTTTGTCTAAATCCATTATATGATGAGAACATGATGAGTGTTCCAGAACACACGGACAGAGAGAAGAAAACTTGAGTGACTGCTGCGTACCACACCTGGAACAAAAAAGGAAATACGCTACCTGCTTAAAACAACCTCATCTGTTGGCATTACTTCATAACTTGTATAAGTATTGCATTTGGTAGAATCTAGAAAATACATGTGTTAGAAATGAAAGAACAAGAAACGTAGCTAAGCAACTAGCTAGGACTATCTCATTCGAGCCAGATCGTGTACGAACTGTAGTTAAATGAATGCAGCTATACTACCATTACTTTCTATCGTCTTCCTGCCCTCATCCCATATTAGGAGACAGCACGAGACAGCACGAGACAGCACGGTATGTTGCAGTCATAATGATAAAGGATTTGGCTATTTTCGTATGACCAGCCGACTGCCTACGCCAATGGCATGTCATAACCTTTATTCTATATTTATATTTATATTAAAAATATAGGAATTGTAGTTACATTCAACGAAGATAGTATAAAATCTTTATTATTTGTATATTGTAGGCATGTATATTTATCACTATTATCTACCTTATCATATCTTATAATTATTTATTATCATGATTTTAAAATACCAAATTATATAAGTGTCACACGAGGCACAATTGATTTGGCTTATAACTACAAAAATGTACTATTGGGTGAGTTTTGATAAAATATCGTGTGGTTAATACTAACTGGTATCGGAGTTAATATATAGTTGGGTTATAATACAATCTTTTATTTTAAATAAGCACAAAAATAGGTCGGAGTTTTTTATTTACTACAAAACAGTAAGTAAAGTAAATTGTTTGAATATTCTGACGGAGAAAGCCACCAACCCTCTTATAACCTATCGAGAAAATTATAAAAAATATTATCTTACCTTAATTTCCAAGATCTTAGACCACACTGGCGTTACAAAGAATAGGATACCGTTCACTGCTCCCGGGAGAGTTACGGCTCTGAAATCGTTTAAATACCATTCATACCATTTTTATATTTAACATTAATTAATATACCTATCTACATATTTTTTTAAAATATAACATACATATACATGATGACTGTAAAATTCATTTGTCCAATTAAATGTGAGTTTTAGGTCCTTTCCTGAGAAGGACGAGATTATTCTGTTGCGATTTCGCAACAACATTTTTTTTAAAGAAAACATACTATAATTAAACATAATAGAAATGAACAGTAAAAAGAAATCTTATTTAATACAAAAGAAGAGCTCGTTAAATAGTATTTTAGAAATGATTAAATTTTATCTGTTTAAATATTCTATGCATATTAGAGTTAACAGACTTACCTAATGAGAAGAATAAACAGAACCACATAGGGAAACAGTGCCAAGAAATACGCCGCTTTGCCGGAACTTTTGACACTTCGAGCTACGATCAAGAATATTATGACCCAAGAAATGAAGAGACACAATGTGAGATCCCAAAGAGGTACACCTGGAAAGATAAAATATACTTAAATTAGATATAAAACTAGATTTTTTCGAAATTAATAGAAATATAGAATTATTTCTTGTTTCAAAAAAAATATTGCTTTAAGTTACGTAAGGATTGGAGTAATCATTGGGTCCCAGTACCCACCCGCTCCGCCAGTGACGCTGTACCAGCCAATAGGGCTAACAGCATAGACATTACAAAAAAAAATGGAATAATCATTGTGTTTCTTACCAATTCCATCATGGATTCCTTTGGATTGCCTCAATACAGTTTTTCTGGAAGTGAAAAGATATATTTTAGTTTTTGGATAAAACATATTGATATCTTGATCTATAAAATATCTATAAGAGACGAAGCTTCTTAGCACTCCATGGATTCACCGTGCGGGTGCCGGGTCCATCGCGTTGCAGGGAGAGGAGTGCAAAAAATATATAATGTAATATTTGAAAATAAATAATGCATATAAAAAAAAATGAAAAAAATGTTCAATGTCTTCTGCTTCTATGTTCGCTCGTTACTTAAAAATCTATTGAACTGATTGAGTGAATATATTCCAGTAAACTGTAGATATTTTATAATTTATAGTTAACACTTGTTTGAAATACTCGTCCCTTTTAAGAAAAAATCATTCGTTCACTTGTTATTGAATTCTATTTACCATCTTGTATTGAACTAGCTTGTCTAATATTAAACATGCGTTGCAATGTTACTTGAAGGAAATGAATTGTGTTTTTTTTTTCAATTATATATTCATTGTTATTGTTTGTGGGTGAATTTATAAGTATATAAGACTTTAATCCAATTTACCTACTATTTGATTACTACCTTGAGACTATTTAATCCAAATATCTTTTAAGTGTATATAATTATCAATTAGTCTGTAAGTATTACTTAAAAACCAAGCTTAGATTACACCAGCCAATGACGTGAGCGTGAAAAAATAATATAAAGAGAAGACAGAATTAGGAAGGATTTGTTATTTTAATACTGTAATGCTTACTTCAAAAAGAATATGTAAACAGAAAACAGAATTAGGAAAGCAATCTCTTATAAAACTGTATAAACCTTAGTATTATGTGTACGTAACCTTACAAATATAAATAAAAATAATAAAGATAATATACCCCAATCAGTAAAATAAACCGATAAAACTTTCTGTTCGTTATATTATTACCGCAGCTGATACTAACGTGAAATATAGCTCGGCGCTGCTGACCGGTTCACCATCGAAGTCTGAGATGTTGACGGACGCCCCGGATGGCACACAGTTCTTCCACCCTGAGGCACAAACTGCCCACGGCAAAGGTTCTTGGAAACTCATAGCCAAATAATAGAAACATAGGGCTATAATTGATACGTAGTATGATACCAGATAGATAGCTCCTAATGTCTGAACGTATCCCGTACCTAGAAATTTGGACATAATTTAGAACATTACTTTTTATGTAACGTATAAACAAGTTATACTATTCATCTTTATTGCCTCCAGATAAAGATTACACGCCTTAACCTAAAAAAAGCGACGTTAAGTGACAGGACTTGTATTGTTTTTAAATGCATGTACCTATACAAAGAAGTCATGTACTTGGACTCAGTGGACCCCCTCTATAACGCTAATTCGTAAATAACTCGGATGACGACATACAAAGAAGTCATGTACTTGGACTCAGTGGACCCCCTCTATAACGCTAATTCGTAAATAACTCGGATGACGACATACAAAGAAGTCATGTACTTGGACTCAGTGGACCCCCTCTATAACGCTAATTCGTAAATAACTCGGATGACGACATACAAAGAAGTCATGTACTTGGACTCAGTGGACCCCCTCTATAACGCTAATTCGTAAATAACTCGGATGACGACATACAAAGAAGTCATGTACTTGGACTCAGTGGACCCCCTCTATAACGCTAATTCGTAAATAACTCGGATGACGACATACAAAGAAGTCATGTACTTGGACTCAGTGGACCCCCTCTATAACGCTAATTCGTAAATAACTCGGATGACGACATACAAAGAAGTCATGTACTTGGACTCAGTGGACCCCCTCTATAACGCTAATTCGTAAATAACTCGGATGACGACATACAAAGAAGTCATGTACTTGGACTCAGTGGACCCCCTCTATAACGCTAATTCGTAAATAACTCGGATGACGACATACAAAGAAGTCATGTACTTGGACTCAGTGGACCCCCTCTATAACGCTAATTCGTAAATAACTCGGATGACGACATACAAAGAAGTCATGTACTTGGACTCAGTGGACCCCCTCTATAACGCTAATTCGTAAATAACTCGGATGACGACATACAAAGAAGTCATGTACTTGGACTCAGTGGACCCCCTCTATAACGCTAATTCGTAAATGACTCGGATGACGACATACAAAGAAGTCATGTACTTGGACTCAGTGGACCCCCTCTATAACGCTAATTCGTAAATAACTCGGATGACGACATACAAAGAAGTCATGTACTTGGACTCAGTGGACCCCCTCTATAACGCTAATTCGTAAATGACTCGACCACCCGGTCGCACTAGTAGCCAAAAAGTAATAATAAATTGACCAGTCCTTTTGAGTTGAATTAATTTTAATAAAATGCGGTTGTAAGCTTAAGCAAATGAATAGTTGGGAGAATATTTATTAAAGTTTTCAACTTTAGATACGAGCATGTATCGATATTTATAAAGTTGTTTATTTTATAATGTGAAACAATAAATATATACATTAACGGGATAAGATATAATTAAAATACTTCCTGTCCAAAGTATCTTGCCCTATTAATTTGTTTTTTTTGTTATTAATTTGTTTTTTTTTGTTATTAATTTGTTTTTTTATGGCACCTAATTATTATTTACAAATGTTATGAAGCTCATATCTTTATTATATGTAAGTTCAAAGAATTGTAGAAAGTCAATATTACCGTCTCGCAATACACAACTGATAAAAATATATTAAATGCGAACATGTTTATTGATATTTTATTACTGAAATTTAGACAAGGAATAATAATTAAATATATATTAATAAATAAAGTATTTGTTTGTTTGTTCTTTATTGTACACAAATAGTATTAAAAATGTACATTTCTTAAAAAAATATGTAATATATATAAGATACAATTTATGCACAAAGGCGGACTTATCCCGTGAAGGGATCCCTTCCAGTCAACCTATGAATAGTCGAAAGGAAAAATTTAACATGGTAAAGTGAATAAACGAATTACATACATGGATACATACATACATAGATACGAACAACCCAAGTTAATAAAAGCGTGTTAAAAAGAGTAAAAGATAAATATATTTTATATTATTGTCAAAGTCTTATAGTGCTTTAAGAAGTTATTTTTTTGTATTTAATATTGATAACATATGTATAAACCTATTGTGACTGAAATGTAACATATATACAACGGCTTCGATGATATATTAAGGATTCAGTTGCTATATAGTTACAAGGTGAATAAGCGTGTTGAAGAGCTGGCTTTTACACCGTTGTTTATGTTGAAGAGCTTTGCTAGTTGAGCTCTTCAGACTTCTATGGTATGGTCCATTCACGTCATTTTATATCTATTTTTGGTAAAATAGATGTTTATATAATTATATATATTTACATACAGTTATATATAATTACATTTAATTATATAGGCCATTCTATCACTGTTACCAGTAGTCGAAATTAAATAATAATAATTATTATTACAAAATTCTCATATGATAATATAATAATGATAATGATAATGATAATAATAATGATAATGAT
This sequence comes from Dircenna loreta, assembly GCA_963555665.1. Lineage (NCBI taxonomy): Eukaryota > Metazoa > Arthropoda > Insecta > Lepidoptera > Nymphalidae > Dircenna > Dircenna loreta. The sequence goes on along the minus strand of OY743097.1, from coordinate 490,636 downwards.
AATGAAAATAATAATGATAATGTAAATAATAATGATAATAAAAATAATAAGTGACATAAATGCAAATTATATGAACGAACAATTGATAATTTTCGCGTATTAAATAATATTTACAATTTCAGCCAGTCTTTATTAAATCCCTTCAGTATCTATCAAACGTCTATCAGGCAGGTGTTATAAATTATATCGCCTATTTCTATGATACGTGGAAACAATGTTAAAAATCATTATTTACTATTTGAAATATTTTTTTTATACAATTCAATTTATAGGACCCGAGCCATTTAAAAGACTGAAACATTGAGACATTTACTAGGGATGGTACCAATATATTTAGTCATTTTATATATTTTACATATTTTATATTGACATTTACAAACACATATTAAAAATATAAAACTATTCAGCACTATTCAAGTACCGGCTCCCAATGCTTACGGAATTCTCTAGGTTCGTAAGTATGCTGATATGAGTGTCGTCTACTTTTTATGTAAGCCTTATTTAGATATTTATATATTTATATATGTATTTATGATATAAATTGGATTAAGTTACGTTGTAACAAGTAATATGCTAAGAAACTATGGCTTATGGGGTTCAAAATGCACCACCTTTCCACTATTACCAGCCAGATTTCGAAAATAGTTTTTGTATTTGAAAACTAAAAAGAGATTTAAGGATAAATATTTTCAAACTACAACCGTTATAACCCGTGTTAGAAAGTGTTTTAAGTAAATAGAGTAAGTAAGTGGCTTCTAAAAAAATATAGCAAATGCAGAAAATACTGTTTTCTGTTCTGGCATCGCCGGAAACAGAACCTCAACACGGTCTCTGCTCAAATACCGAGCTAGCTAGTGTTATATGATTCGTGGAAATTTTCAAGGTACATATTGTACCAGTAATGTAACATATGTAACAATAAACAAATGAAGACAAATTTCCAAAAGTCATTCATATTTTATTGTAAACAGTGACATCTTGTATCACTTTAAGTAAACTAGATTGGATTAGCTTCCTACTTGTTTTATTATCCATTCTCAAGTCTCAATAAAAAGATAAGGAGTGTTAAATTAATTGTTAAACTCTATAAATGTAAATTTTATATGCTATATAGTTTATAAGTGGATATTATAAAAGTAAGTGAGTCGTATTTAGCTAACGTTAGCTTTTTAACGAGGTACACATGACACAGGATTCAAAACCATCGCTTTTAAAATTGTAATCAGTCTGTTTTCAGTTTGTTTGTTTGTTCGCGCACCAAGCAAATATATTTGACAGATTTTAACGAATTGTCTTATAAACATATGGAATTTCACTCTGTTTAGCAAATTCTCTCGTTTTTACGGTAGTACACAGAAATTGGTTTGTCTACCATTTTAATAAAATTAAAATGTAAGGATTTCTTATAAATTGTAGATAAAAAAATATTAGTATATTAGAAGAATAGAAAGACAAATTCTCAGAAATTAATCTTGATACATCAACGAAAGATCTAAATTATAAATTTGACAAAAGGAACATCATTTGCTTCAATCTTAATATAAATAAATAGAATATAAAAAAATAAGCCACTATTAGGGTATACGATACCCCAATAACCAATAAAATCATAAATATTCTGCCATAAAAATGTAAAAGCTTATCTAAAACTTTCTAAAGATAAAAATGGTGGCTTTCAATTAAATAAAAGTGAAACCCTGTATCTCTCCATGTCTCCAAGAAACGAGAACAATCCATAAAAAACGAATACGTAATAAATTTAATAAATCTTTAATGTAACTGGATTTTTGTAATTAATTAAAGAAGATATCAAATAAAATAAAAATGCATTTCTCTCATATTTAAACAATCTTTACCTATTGTCTGATGCATTAAAACTTGACTGAAAATATTACAATGCATATCAAGACAGCAATTGATTATATTTTTTAGACCTTAAAGTTGCGTTTGACACCTCTTGTCATCATCTTTGTTCCAATATTAAGTTGTTTTGGACAATATTGGCATAAAATGAATTGAAGTAATATCGTAGTTACGATCTTTTAACAAGTTAATATGGGATTTCTCAGGGAAGTGTACTCGGAACAAATTCTTTTTTTATATACATAAACGATCTCCTCTATAAGCAACTTAAAAACGGAAGAGTGTTTTTTTATGCAGATGATTCAGCTTTGTTCTTTTATAAGAAATGTAAACAACTCAATATTTGCCTTATGTTCTAAGTTATACTATTCACATAGTATTACTTCATCATTTGGACATAAGAAATGTTATCGGCTTATATCACAGCAGGGAAAATTAAGCTGATACGCTATTATGTTAAGTATTTTTTAGTTTATTTTCATTTAGAATTAATAAATTATTGACTAAATAGTTATGTCCTATCTTTTGTGTCTATGATGTAGGACCACAAATAGAGAATATTTATTTATTTTGTCATCATAACTTAAGTTTTTATGAAACGAAATCTAAAAGAATAAAACTCTGTTAAATATATAAAACTATGGTTAATAAATAAATACTAAATAGTCCACGTGATTTAAGCGTTCACAAAATATAAAACTAATACATACCTTTCAAAGCTGGTGAGAGTGCCCATACTGTAACACAGTTGCTGTTACTGAATTGACCGAGCACTGTTTCTAGGTAGTACATAGGTTTTCCGATGACCAATAGAACTATGATATAAGGGATGAGAAATGCCCCTCCTCCGTTCTGATATGCTACAAATGGAAAACGCCATACGTTTCCAAGACCAACCGAAGTTGCTATACATGACATGAGAAATTCCCTTTGATTGTCCCATTTCGGACGCTCTCGTACATTTTTCTTTTTCTAAAAAGAATTAATATATCTATAATCTATAATTTTGACGGTAAAAATATCTGATAACAATTTTAAGCCTGCTCTTTCTGTGCTTATTAGGAAATTTGTAATTAAGTCGTAAAAAAGTGTAATCTTAGTTGATATTTACCTTGTCATTAATTTGTTTATTTAATTCACTTTTCATATTCTCTGGAGAGGGGTCGAAGGCCACGTTGACCTGTTCCAGCTTTCCGTCCATATTTAATGTTAAAATATTAAATTGGACAGCCACAATAACATAAAATTAGTAGCTTTAATAAATGTATTAAAGCTTAAGGTAAACACTACACTGTGTGTGCGAAGTGTATCCCAGATAACTAGATAAGTGTTCGTTATTATTACGGTATATTATCATAAATCCGTAGATAAAATATATTCATATTGTTTCTTTAAAAAATGTATGTCAGTATGCATCCGAAATATTTCAATGTAGCTCCTATGTAACGCTAAATCACTTTTAATATTGTACTATACTCACTTTGAATACGTTGGATGTAAGTAGAATGTTACATAATAGTCTCTTCCTTTATCTTTAAACCTTTTTACAAATGAAAATGGCACTATTCATAATAAATAATAAGTATTTCAGGCCAAATCACGAGAAAGCGGATTGCTTGAAACAAGATTTCATAACAAGAGATAAATTACTGTTTGTTGGAGAGACTTAGACCATCCGTTTGGATCGATAAAACCATATTCTCCGTAAACACATGATTGCTCCCCAGAACTACTATACTTCTATCCTAATGTATTTCAAATAGCTCTCGAAGATCAAAGTAATTTACTAAGATGGGGTAATGTGGCAATGTGAAATCTGGCAATATTGATAGTAATAGTGAAACAGTTAGTAGTAGTAGATAACTTGTTTTCTTTCTGAGCCACTGTTTTTGCTTGAACCCCAAATTCGTAAACTTTGGTGTTCCCCAAGGCTGCGTGCTATCCCCAACATTGTTCCTTCTGCATATTAATGATATGTTAGATATTCTCTACATTTCTTTGTTATGTGAATGAAAGCGGGGATGCAGAATATACCGGCCCTGTTGGACTCTCTTGGGAAAAGTTGATGAAACCTAAAAATAACTTGTGCTCTATAGAAATTTTCAAAGGGGAATATCAAGATGATGTTAATTGAATCTCACAGCAAAAGACACAAATTTGCTTATTTACCACTAATAAAAACCCACTTTTCGAATCCTTTTAGTGTTTTTCCAAGTATTGGAGTATTGGCTCTCAACATTTAGAGCGATGGTTTGTTTTGAGATCATCTGTAAAGCAAGACTAATCCTTTGGATTTGCGTAGAAATGTTGCGTCTCTGTTTGTCTTCTAAGGCATCTATAACGGGAGTATTCCGAAGAGATATGTGAACTGACTCTTGCTGATTATAATAGTTCCACTATCTGCACTCTACCGTCTGCAATATCACCCCTGGCTTTTCTCAATAGTATAGTTGTCAAAGAATTTTCTACTACTAATTACCACGATATGAAATAAATTTTCTTCGGCCGTGTTTTCAGATCGATAAGATATTGTAGTGATGGTCCTAAAAAAAACACTTACGCGCTATGTCTAACCTTTCTGCCAAAGATCACCCTCACCCTTGATCTCAATCGCGTGTGCCCAACGGTGACTTCTGGTGACTCATCTGGTATATCTATATACCAAACGAGTCACCAGTTGAGCGACCCCGAAACCGTATTTTCGGTCATTAAGCAACTGGTGATCTTCTAAGTACCGAAGGAGCTGGCAGTTGACAATGGATGCCATTGTCTTCGCAATTCTGTTTTTGGCTAGATGCCACCTTGCAGGATCTGCCACGAATAGGAACTACAGAGGATGGAACGAAAAGTTCCATACCCTGTAGAACCACATCGGCAACAAGGTCAGCAACGACCTGGGGATCATCCAACGAGAAGCAAACCTGCAGCCAAGGGTAGGATGCAAAGAAATTCCACATCCCATCCCAGTTTGCTGACCTATAATTCCATACAAGTGCTTCTCTCGAAGCCACCTTACTATGGGGCTCCTGCAAAATTGTGTAACTGGGTCACCAATTCCTGGCAGACAGAATCAGGAAGGTCGTTGTTGACGGTTCATGCTCTGACTCTAAGTTGGTCAATGCTGGTGTCCCGCTGGTGTAGCGGCATTATGACTATGCAGATAGTGGTACGGGTGATGCCTTTTTTATCTCGGCCACATTTTGGAAAACGTCATTGAGAGCCGAAACAAACTAGTGTCTTAAATAGAAACTTCCTTGGAAAAATTTCATATTGGGGTCAACTTAACTTTGTCTAATTTAACCCCACAAAGACACTGGTTTACGCGCCATGGTCCATCGCGACAAAACTTCTACCCTCACCACCTCAACCGCTAGCACTCCACTACTGTACGCTTTTTGTCTCACACGACAAATTTGTAGAACAAATGGTCGCCCAAAGTATTTCCGTAGCGATACGACATTCAAACTTTCAAGAAAAGAGCGCATTTTCTTAAAAATTGTCTGTGGGCGACGGCAGTCACTTAGGTGACCGTTTGCTCGCTTGCCTCCCTCTCCCATAAAATAAAACTTAGCTTCAGGTGACTGGTTGGCTGATTAGTATTTTTTTGATGTTAAAAAATAAACTAAAAAAAAAACTCGTGACACTTGTAGAGCTATTTCTCTGGGAAACAAACATCACAGAACTCATATATTTGAGATAAAAAGAGTTACGATCTGACTAAGGAACTATTTTTATATTTTTGCATTCTATATTTATTTAATATTTAAGCCTTAACAAATGATTATTTAAAAAAATATTTAATATGTTAAAACATTGATATCTTATCGATATAAATATTATGTGTATTATAAAAAAATCTCAAAAACAAGGTCTCCGAAGTGTTGTTAATATATGACTTTTTATGATTATAATAAAATATTTTAATAAGATTATGATTATTTATGCCTCCCATTTCTTTAAATATCCCGACCAATATATTATATAGCTGATCATTTATATGTATTAATATACTAACCTCTCTCCGGCGGCTCCTCTCGCATTAATTAAAAATATTCTACTTGACAAATTGTATATATTGTATATATTTGATTATTTCATTTGGTTTATTCTTTAGTAATTATTGCATATGAATCTAATAATTTTATTTTTTTACAAGAGCGCCACGTTACGTACCCAATAAACAAAATATCACCTAAATTGGCCAGGGTTATTTATTTGTAGTGCTGATTTAGTATTAAAGAAAAATCATTCCTATTGCCGGCTTTTAACGGACAGTTTTAAAAATTGTTGAACAATATTTACTCACATAGGCTATTGCACCGCTTGTGAGTGTCCTCAAAAAAGGAGATTTTTCTGGTAGCTACGGCTGAATTTTAATTTTATCGCAGGTGGATGTGAATATTTGGGACTTTGTCCTGAGTTACCCGGGTTTAATTTTTCTTGGCTGTACATTAATGTAAAACCTGTTATTATTATTTTCCCTATCCATATCGCCTTGATAGAAAATATCTAGTGCTATATAACTTAATATCAGTACTACAAATTAATATTTAGAAGTAAGTATCTGATGGCGCTACTTTTACACTAACAAACAAGGGGGCTATGTATATGTCTTTACTTGTCTATTGAATAAAATAGATTTTAATTTAATATTAATTTTTTTAAAAGTATACGACGAACTTTACCTATTATTGTTGTAAATCTATATAAGTTTTATTTAATAATAAAGAAATCCAATTACTTCGTATTTGATTACCAAAATAATGGTAACTGAAATCTTTGGCTATTTTTTGTTCGTTTGATCCAACATTAAATTCAAAATTAATTAAATTTAACATTTTGTTTGTTTGATCTAACAAATAATAAAAAGCCGTTCATTTTATTTCATAATTAAAAGCCGCGATAAAATGAAGGTCGTGAAACATGTAAGTTAATACAATCGCAAAAAAAAAGTAGATAAATCTTAGATGAATAATATGATACTGTTTCTTATCTTTATCTTTTTACATAACTAGCTAATTGTGAAGAAATATGTAGATTTTATTTTAATTAAATCAGATTACTTAATTAAAAATAATTAATAATTCTGTTATCGTAGATGTAAGGAAATTGATATGTTTTATAAAATAATGTTCTTTGAATAAAAAATCCTTCGTAGGATTGCACGTTGATAAGAAATATTTTTTAGAATCTTTTTTTTATAAGAAAAATATTTTCATGAACTTGTTAGTATGATAATCAAAATTCTATTCATTACCCTGTTTTGCATTAAATTTTATCGTCTATATATTTAAACACATTTAATAAATACATGTCAATTGTATAAAATATATCTGTACGCAATACAAGTTTCCTAGTGCGGCAGCAGAGGCTTCAAAACTATTTGTTCCATTTAGTTCATGTTAAGTTTGTAACTTTATCATTATTTTAACTATTGGATTTTAAAAATTCATCGACAGTTTCAACAATTCTGTCGTTAGCATTGTTATCATCATATTCAAACAAAATAAGAAATTATCAATTTTGTTTTTAATACAAAGAAATTCTTTCAAAGTAGAGCATCAACTTTATTTTATTATATTGTGTTCTAAGATGATTGGTTGCATTCAAATTATTGTTTGCAAAAAATCTTCACTTAAAATCATTGGTAAATCTGATAATCTTTTGCCAACCTTTATTTGAAGTAATTCAGAGCCTTCTTTAGTGTAATTTGCGAATAACTGTTTTTTATCCCCCGGTTAGACTTTCCCGGTTTAATGAAAACCATTTTTATCGCTGTCCTTTCTGATACATCAATATACATGAATCTAACCGTGTTGGTTCAGTGCTTTTCTCAATCTCAACGTGTCGAACTTTTCACTGTCACTTCATTCATAGTTTTACAAATCAGCGTGTAAGGAGTCGCTGGAAACGTAAGTGTCAAGGGAAAAGTAATACGGTATGCGAAATTATATATATTTCTATTATCAATTATATAGGTCTATACAAATAGTAAATAGCTACTTGTCCGTTATCAAAATTAATAGATATTATGAATTAATTACCGATGATGTAACTTATAAATGACGTACATGAAAAAATATACAATATATCACCTTACAACGCGATAATATATTTTTTATTGTGTTATATATTTGAGTTCTGAGAATTATGTCACAAATTTACAACTTTTTAGTCTACTATATATATACAGATTTCATGATCAATTGCTAACTTGTAACGTCACACACGCTTAGCGCCTGTACGGCTCAGATCCAGTGGAGGGAGAAGTCGTGTTATTCTTTTATCATCAATGCCTACTAGTGTCCCATACGTGGAGATCCATAATCTTTCTCTGTTGGACCTTCTGCTGACCCCTCATCCGGATAGCTATGAGGTCTCTGTTGCTACCACTACGACCACTGCCTGATCCAGAGTACAGTGCCATTCACTGTCTCACCTTGATGGAGAGATGATGAAATGATGGATGATGAAAACTGGATTGCTACTTAAATTGGCAAATCTAGCGACCTGCACAGCGACAGCAAGGGATGTACAGCCTAGCACATTATAAAACCGTTTCCAGGTCCCTCAAAAGAGACATAGCCAGGGCAAAATTGTAGCACATTGTCAGGAGCCTGCCTTCCGAAATTAAAATGAAGCAATTTTGATGATTGTTTTTTTTATTTGAAAGTGTAAGCTCCCGGGACTGGGGCGGAATTTGATTTAGCTAAGATTTAATAGTTTCGAAGACAGACAAAGAAGCTTTATAAAAAAAAATCAGCAGATGCCTCACGATTGCGATCGTCGTAAGTGACTAATGAATGTGATGATGACTAAAGAAACTACTTAGGATGACAGTTTATTTAATTGATCTAGACCAATGACACCTATTTCCTAAACATTGTCTCCCATCAAATGTTTTATTATTTTTCAGAGGTGGTTTTTTTGTTAAAAGTTTATTTTAATTAACAAATTGACACTATTTTTGAAAATTAAAGAAAATATCTCCCAGTTACGGTTAAAAAAATACAGTCCTGTGACAGACACGGACAGCGGAGACACGTCCTGTTGATATTTTAACCAATAACACCACTTTCTTGACTGATTATATGTTTTACGAGAAATCTAAAGTACGTAGAGTTCGGAACACGATGAATACGGAACAAACAATACCTATCGTCTATCAAATTTAGCACAAATACTTATTGTAGGTGACAGAATAATAGCAATGAAAGTAATTAGAAAGGGTTTGATTTTAAATGTAGTTACTTACATGAACCCCACTTTGGTATTAAGGATGGTAAAAAACAAAAGTTTCGAAAAATGCTTGCTGCTTTAGTAATGAATTCGTCAGAGTGAAGTAAATTAAATTATGAAGACGAAACATTTTATCGATGGGCTGGCAGAATTAACGGGGAACATGAAACAGTGCATGGAACTGACATTGCCACTGAAAACCAGCCCTATCGTTATATACTCGGCGTTACAAGCTGCTTTAGTATTCGCACTGGCCATAATAAATAAATGGTAAAAAAAAGATGAACACCTACTTATAAAACTTTGCCATCACATGCCATAGCATGATTTTTCTTTTACAAAAAGAAGAAAAACAGTCACAGAGTTGATTTGTCAAAGAACGTTGCCGAGAAGGTTCTTGTCTCTCAAAATAGCTCACTCTTGGTAGTTTGGCTATGTGGTCATATTAGAGTTGTTATGTAAAAAAAGGACGTTGGTATCATGTTAGAAATAATTGAAGCGCAAGGAAAATTTGCAAATTAAAGTTGGAATACGATGGGAACTTATGTTAGAAGAGTAGCGACGTATTTGGAGAATAGGAAGGAAAGGGTTTGATAGTTAGGGACACATGGTGGTTGAATAAAAAGGTAAAAAAAGAATAACACTTTCAAATGTTATTTTTTTTAACTGATTTGAGAAAAAAAAAGTGTGATAGATGGGAAAACAGAGGCCCCAAATGTATGCGTATAAGTATGGAAGCTAATTGGAGAGGAGGAATAATTATATAAGAATTAATTAAAAATAATATTAAGTTATTTTACATAAAAGACATTTAATGGAAAAACATTTCATTCGGTGGGGGTTTTATCACTAATTGTATTGTATGTAAAATAAGGACAAGGGATGCACTTTCTTCAACCCTTATTTTTTAGATTGGCTTACAATATTGAGTTCGTTTCACGAACTAACTAATCGATAGCTCATCGATGAAATAACTAGATATAAAAAGAGACTAAAATATGGTGTCGATTTCAACAATATAAATTATTGCTATTAATATTATATAGTAAGAAATATATATTAGGTAGAATTAAAATGTAAGCATAATAAAGGTAGATGATAGACATGTAGAGGCTGTAAAAATAATCGATTTATTTTTACGTATATTTCAATTCTGATTCTTCAAACATAATATTTTCTTCACTTTTACAAGAACACGATTATGAAGAGCATCTAATTGGAACATTAACATATTGAATATTAATATTTGAATATTAACATATTGAATATTAACATTTGAATATTAACATTTGAATTAAACCATATCCGTTGGGATTACTTGAATCCATTTAGAGTCCTCATAATTAATTTAAAAATATTTAAGTAAAAGAATAGTTACGTGTAGCGAAATTACAAAAAAAACTTTTAAATAAATATAAACATTTATCAATTATTATACTTTTTATTCCACCAGCTTATTTTATTTAGTGCTTATACTCGTACTTCTAAAATTATTCACGTTTAAATTCTCGCTTACATACTTAGTTAAGTATTTAAAAAATATTACTGAAGAGTAATAATTCTTCTATTGCGTTTTTATTGTTAAACACAATGACTACTAGAAGAATATTATATAAAATAATAATGAATTTGGCTAATAATTATATTTTTTATTGATCAAGAAAAAGCTTATGGGAATTCAAGCTTATTAAGTAACTGGTATAAATCTATTTTTTGCAGATTCATTAGCACACTATATTAGCAACATTAATGTACACTTATATTTTACTCTAATACTATGGACGTTTATATCCTCCGATTAAACTTAAACCAATTTGTTTGAACCAAGACCTTCCTTGTTTGAGTCTTTCCTGTTGTACGTTTTCCTTGTAAAGTATCCACTCCCGTTTCGTGGCGGGCGAGCGAGGGCCCCATGAGGGTTTTGGACTGAACGACTTCTTTACAGTCTGAAAATATGAATAGATAATAAAATGTTTTAAAATCTCTTTATTTTATTATATTTTATCCCTGTTTGAGAGTTAGCATTGAGAGCCAACTTCCCAGTTTTTCCCCGTAGCCGTGAAATTGAGTTTTGAACTCATAATTTTTTAACACTAAAAAATTTTGTAAGATAAAAAACATAACATTTTACATATGTTATTATTAATTATATTAAGAACATATTTAATTCCAAAGTCTTATCGTCGTTTCAATAAAAAAAATACTTTAAGACAGTAGGTGTAGGTACTCACGGCCATAAAGTTGCCAGTTCTGTATTTGTATATGGTCAGTGTTATGAATAGAGGAACTGAAAATACTCCAACAAACAGTATCATGTAGCCAGAAACTGTAAATTAAAAAGTGCATTTTAATATTCTTTAAATACATAACACCGTTAACAGTTATTGAAAATACGGTTTATTTTTCGAAGTTATTTTATGAAAAATATATTTTAATAATACACACCATAACCAGCGGTTGGATATGGTATAGTTCCGCCGAATAGCAAGTTGTCAAATGACATCAGGGCGTAGACAAATACGACTATCATCATAGCCGGTGTAATCAAACCCCAGCACAGTCGCCAATACATGGACGTCTTTATGTTCAACATGAAATCTATATCCAAGCAGAAGTTTTCAAGACCTGGAATATATTTACAATAAAAATGAATGAATGGAGATTTCGTCTAGAACAGCAATTAATATGTTAAGAACAATACCATAGATCCAGAAGATGCCAATGATTTCTACGATACCGCAGAAAAGAACTAGGAACGTCCCACCATAGTAATCAACAAGTTCTAATATGAATTGTCCACCCTGAAAATGGAAAGTTGTATTTATATTCCTTACATCAACAGAGTTTCAGAAAACGGGTGAAGTCCTAAAAATCTACATGATTTAACTTGTCACGATGGGCTCAAAATTAAGATGATTATTTCATGTGAAACGGAATACATACCGGAGTCACGTATATAAGACCAACGGCGAAGCCAAATGTGCATGAAAAAGCTGACATAAATACAGTTCTAACGCGAGGAAAAGCATCCAACAACAGCGTGTTAATAGACGACAGGAGAGCTACGGCTGACCCAACTCCCAATACTGCCATCATCAAGAAAAATAGAACTGAAAACAACTGAAAGCGTGGGAGATTAGAACTCAAGAAAAGAACAAAACAATAAAACAACGTCTTAAACACTCCTGATCGCTAAATACATTGATAATATAATTAGTTACTGACATTAATATTATTTATTCTGTTGGCTGATGTACGACATTTATAGGAAAACTAAATCATGATGAAAAGTCATTACTATAGAATGTTTATTTATATTGAGAAAGAGTGTAAAAATATAATCGATGATATCTTTCAAACACATTTAAAAATAATTGTTTTAATTTTCTCTGTCATTTCTAAAACCAAGTATTAGATTGACGCAATAAAATAAATACCAGGAAACTTATATTCAATGGACATATAGTTTAATTTTTACCAACACCGTCATAAGCATTCAAATATTTGAAGTACTGCTGATTTTCAGACACTTGACGATCACTAATATATTTAAAACGAACACTATTTAACTATGTACATTCGTCTTCTGGAAATACCTGTGGTTGAAAAGTCTTAGCGATGGCATCAGGATAGGAGATAAAAGCGAGTCCGGTGCCTCCAGAGCCGACCACGTCCTTTATTTCTCTATCCAGCACATACGCCAAATTGCCTAGGATTCCGAAAATAGTGAATCCAGAGAGCAAACTTGTAAATGTATCCAATGTGGTTACAATCATTGCATCTCTAAAAATAAGAAAAATCGCAAATAAGTTTTTGAATATTTATGTCGACTGCTTAACGCTTTGTACGTGACGATGCAGACACCACACAGGCGTCTTTCTCTAACTCTCTCATCACCCATAATAAAAAAAATATGTGATATAAATACCTGTAGACATTTTGTCTGAAAGAATTATATGAAGAGAACATGATAATTGGTCCTGTGCATACAGTCAGTGAGAAAAATACTTGAGTCACGGCTGCATACCATACCTGCCGACAAATACTAAAATGTTTAGTTGTGTTTTTGGTAAAATTATCCTTCGGGAGCATATTTTTTTGGGATGTACCGAAATATTGTGTTTGCCAAATTTATTGAGAATCATTTGAGTAAATTAGGGTATGGAAGCGGAACAAACAATAAAGATAGAAAAACTTACAAAATGTATAATATTAAATTACTCAGGATACCAAAATATATGTGTAATACTATACATTTTTATACATTGCTAAAGCGAAGGAATGGAAATAACGTACCCAAAAGAGTCTCAAGTGTGAATGTCGATGGTTTGAAGAATGGTTTGGTTTGAAGAAGACAGATGAAGTGTGTGAAAAAATACATCGAAGTCTACAGAAGAAAATAAACATTTAAGGAATTGTCATATCGCACCCAATTGGAAGTATGGTGATAATAAAATAGAAAATACCAAATCCTTCTTCAAAAATTATCCTTAAAAAATTATTTAATGTATAAATAATTTTTGAAGATTATTTTGAAATTATAAAAATCACAATTAGATTTCTAAAAGTTAAATATATTAACTGTGTAATTTCTGTAATTTTTATGAAGCAAAACAAGATGTTCTTATAAACAAAGTAGGTAAGGTATAATCTAATCAATTAAATCTTTCATAGATATAAGTAAACTCGAAGACTGGTATGATTTAACTTTCAGTAATTATAAATATTATTGCTCCACTTTTAAGTAAGGCTAGTCCTTGCCACCGATATCGTCTGCTCAATACGGCATAATATGCCGTTACAACATGTTACACAAAATATAACATGTTGCGACATAATATAACATGTTGCGACATAATATAACATGTTGCGACATAATATATGTCGTTTTAATAACTTTTGTTGTTGTTGTGTTTTTTTGTAAATGATTAAATTTTTTGGAGTATAAGCTTCCTTCTTATGACTCGGATACTAAAACAATACCATACCGATTTGTTATAAATCAATCAAGTAGTTTTGTTGTACTATAATAATTGCTCAACAAAACAAAGAACTATTTTTTTGCCATTTCAAAATTATATAAAAAATTTAGAAAATAATGCATTCCACAAGATAACCCTACCTGGGTTATAAATAGGTAAGGTTATAATATATAACGAGTTAAAATACTCCTAAAAATTAGTTAAATAGATTTTGCGTGGACGTACAATCAGACAAATTAATATACATTTTAAACACGTTCTCTTTAAGTTCCGAATACTATGTATATGCTGAGCATGATTTTGTTTTGATTTGAAAAATTCTTACGTCGAGTTCCACTAGTTTGCTCCATTTTGGAGTTAAAAAGAATAGGATACCTTTGCCGGATCCGGGAAGAAGGACGGTGCTGAAAACAAAATACAACATAAATTATTATTAAAACAATTTTAATATAAATATTTTATTATTATTACTTTTCGCAAAATAAAAAGCTAAAATGTAAAGTGTGACAAAAGAACAATTTATATATTTAAATTTATTACATTTTGAAAAACAATATTTGTACAATATGTAATTTGTAATTTGTGGAAAATAAATTATATTGGACTGTTATGTTAACTTACGTGATAAGTAGAATAATCATGACCACGTAAGGGAAAAGCGCTAGGAAGTAAGAAGCTTTGCCTGAACTTTTAACTCCTTTTGAAACAATTACGAAAATAATCAGCCAAGACGCGAACAAACATACAGTTAAGTACCAAACAGGAAGACCTACAAGTAAAACGAAAACATATAAAAGGGGAACTTAAGTAACTGAGTCAAATTTTATATAGTAAATACACTTACCAAGACCATCTTCAAGTCTGTCATGTCGTTGAAGAACAGTGCGTCTGGAATAGTCATTATTTTTTTTGCATAAATCAAAAATATTCACATTATTTTGTTAGTCGGATTACATTTTAATGAATTAATATCTTACACAAAATATAACTCAGCGCTACTAGTTGCATTAACTACGTACTACGACAGTAATATTCTCGGTTGCAGACGAAGGCACACAGTTTATCCATGAGGGATCACACACCGCCCAGGGCAAAGTGGACTGGAAGCTCATAGCGAGGTAATATAGACAAAGAGCAATTATAGAGACGTAGTAGGAGAGGACGAAACCGCAGGCTAAAGATTGGGCATATCCTATACCTGAAAGATTATATTTCGATTTGTGTCACGTTCACTTTTCAAGTCCATGTCATATAACTTTTCCAATATTAAATACCTTTCATAGCAGGAGCTAAAGACCATATTTTAACAGGATTCCTAGAACTGAACTGCCCCAAAATACATTCAAGGTAATACATTGGCTTTCCAATAAGGATGAGTACTATTATGTACGGTATAAGAAAAGCTCCACCGCCGTTTTCATAAGCCACAAAAGGGAACCTCCAAACATTGCCGAGACCGACCGATGTAGCGATACATGACATGAGAAATTCAACTTGGTTGCCCCACATAGCTCGCTCAATCTCGTCATCTTTGATGTTATCATTTTAGAAATGAACAATGTGTCATTATTTCCCTTTAAATTACCATTGCCGCAGTAAGGCAGTGTGGTCCAACTATTTGTTATTATTTAATAAAGACCTACCTCATTTTCTCCTTTAGCATCCTTAGGTAGTTTTGGAATCGCTTCACCCAACGACGGTGGTTCAGTGATTTTGAATCCAGGGTTCACATTGCCCTTCTTGGAGTCGTCCTAATAAAATTAAAATAATATATTTCTAAAATGACATAATTGGATGGACTGGTGGGAAACTTACTGATGAATTACTTTTCTCTTTATCAATATATATTAGTATCGTACTAGTAACTATATTTTAATAAAATACCTCCAATCATGTACTTTAGGAGATAATATTACAAAACATAAGCCCAGCACGTGGAGTGTTACAAGTTAATCAGTAGGATTATTTTTAAGAGATACGTAAGCGTCATACCACTGACAAGTACCTACCAACGTACTCAAAGATTATTGGGTCTATATAAATTAATCGGCAATGAGTGTATGTTATTTCAGTATCAGTTGATAATAAATAAATCAATATTACGTTATTTTTATTAGATGTCCTCTGTGTAATCTTTTATTAATATTAAGAGTAAAATATATATATATATATATATATATATATATATATATATATAACTACACGTGACATAGTATTGTATATATTATGTTAGTTGCAAATTTTGTACACTAGTAAAAAAGAAATAGTAAACAAAATAAATAAATAGAAATAGTATACGGCAATGATAATTTAGAACTTTGACACCCAATATTTTTTTGTTTACGAGATAAAAAATATTCACCCGTACACATAAATAAAATTGAAGCTCGGATCTGCATAAAAAAAAAGTTTGCCCAAATTCTCATAGTTGTTTACATTGAACCACACATACCTTAAAAAATATTGTGGGCCTTTCAGTAGAGATTGGTATGTACACTGTACAGGTAAATTATTTAGGTAAATGCTTTCTTTATATTATTATGAATTTAGTTTGTTGTCTGTTGATAATACATGTCGAAAAAAGAAAAAAAAACGTAGATTTTTTTATTTTCAATCTTTATAACATTTGTGTGACTCATTAAAATACACAATTAATATAATGAATACCAAATGTGTCAGATTCAATAACATTACAATTGCTAAATTTACTTATTGGAATGTTGCGTTGAGCGCATGCTCTGAGTTCAAAAGTATTCAACTGAATACTTTTATAAGTGTACCGTTAAAGTTGTTCAAAATAGTTTCGAGAATGAAGTCAAAGTCAAAAGTAAATAATTTTTATTTCAATTATAACTATTATTTATAATTTAGTTGTGTCTGATGATGGCCTGTCCCTGCACTGCTTTTATACAAATTATTTATAACTAGATCTATTGTGGGCGATATGTCTGCTTAGACTATTGAAGCCTATTGAAACATCGACTCAATAGCATATGTGATGATGATTGACGTAACTCTCTTTCAGCGTCGGTCATTTCTATTACATAAGCTGTTTTCTGTAGAATGAAATTAATAAACTATTAGAAATGTATCCTCTCACACAATTCAAATGCAAATCTAAATGTTAGTCATGGCTTTTAACTGTCTTATGGTAATACCGAAGAGATTTAGAATTTTCGTGAATAAACTGAATACACTCACACTACACACAGCGACATACAACAACACAAATACACATAGAGACACACAACAACATAAACACACACAGAGACACTCAACATGCATGAGACTACATCACTTTTGTTATAAAACTCAAGAACGTACTATCATTGCTTTGGAATAAATTACTTTGAGCAGTATTATTTAACCATCTTTACTTATTTATTTATTACCATTAGAAGGATTCAAATAGTAAACCGTCTATCATCACTTACTGTTTTTAATTAAGACAAATCCATACAATAACCCTTTTATTTTAAACATAGCTTTTAGCAATTTTTACGTCCTTCCGTGAAAATGTGAGAATTTTGAATGTGAAAGCGATCTGGAAAAATAAGCTGAATTGACAAATTTTAAAAAGATTTTTCTCGTCTTTGATCGACATTTTTGTTTAGGTATACTTGAGGCATAGCAAATTATTTTTTCAAAAAATATTTTCGATTATGAGATGAGATTAATTGATGTAAAATTATATTATATTTTACTTAAATATGTATTTTAGTTATCATGTGTGCAAATAGCCGATAAATTCCGAAATTAATGACAAGAAAAAAACTAATACTAATAAGTTATTTTTGATAATGATAACGTATATAAGAATTTAATTTAATTTTATACCAACAATATTGTAGTCGTTAACAAATGGACAGCTGGAGTGCTTTATAGAAATAATAGATTAACTTACCATGTTGAGTTGGTAGCACTGATCACAAGCTAACTGATAAACGTGAGCTAGAGCGATGTACACTAGTTAGATATAAAATAGAAATGATATACATTGTCGTATTGCAATAATATATAATGTCGCTATCACTTTTGGATCTTTCATTTCCGGCATAATGTGCATTGTGGGTTTAATAAATTTCACACAAGATAGTTTGATAGATGAAACCGTCTTTACTAAAAACAATATGGTATCTATATTACAATATAAATATTAAAGCATGTTCTTGAAGGTATATCTCAAACAACTGGACGGATGTGAAATTTGGTAAATCATCTTTTTTATCGTCCATTTCAATTGATCCATTTCATTCCGTTCATTTCAACTGGTCCATTCTGATTTTTCTTTATCATAACATATTATTCACTATTACAAAATCAAGTGTAGGAAAATATTTAATATGTGCCTAATATATTGAATGTTTCCATTTTAATTGGGAGATCTTTGTAATATATTTCTCATAATTTATATCTATTGATGACACTTGACTCACCCTTGTAAATAAAACTGAAATCTACTGCGTTGACCGCAATAAATTCATTCGTAAACTTTAAGATTGTGGAGTTCGGCAAAGAGCTGCTAATTTGCTAGCCTCATATTTTCAAGAAGATAACAAAAAGTTATTATAAACGGTGCTGTTTAATCTGTATATAAGTTAAAAGGGTGTTCTTCAAAGGTTAATTCTTGGTCCTTATTTGTTTGTCGCTTATATTAACAACCTTCGCTATATAATGACCAATAACTATAAACAATTTTGTTAACCGATAACATTTTGCTTAAATTTATAGTAAGCAGAAAATACAAGGACATTTTAAATTATAGAGTAGTTGTCTTTTAAAATGATTTGGGCAAATAGCGTTCTGCGTAATAATAAAAATCTATTGCTCTATCTATCTCTCTATCTATCGCTGTCATCCTTTTTTATCTTAAAAAATTTGTATGTAATTTACTTCCGAATCAATTTGCAAACATCTGATGTAAAAAATATTTCTATTATATAAACACTAGAAATGTACATAAAATAATAGGAACTAAATTTAAACTTACTAAAATAAAAATGTATTGAACGTATCCAAAGATTATTATAAAACTAGAAACTGTTACGAAAGGGTAACGAAATGTGTTTAAAACTTGAATATTAATCATAATAAAATATCGATCTCTACATATATAAAGGAAGGTCCTGTCTGACTTAGAGACAACGCACAGCCGCCGCTAGTCATATGAATTTGCAATTTGGAGAGCATGTGTGTCTTCATTTGGAGGGGTGCACTAAGAAAGGATTTTATGTAATTCCACCCCTAAGAGGGTCAAAGTGGCTAAAAACGAATGTATGCAACTTCTTTGTTTTTTAAGTTATGGTCATGAAAATGTATATTTAGGTGGACTAGTAGGTTTGTTGGTTGGAGGAAGGTTGGAAACGAATATGCGAAACTTTAACTTAATTTTTTTTAAACTTTAATTTAAAAAAAACTCATAAAACCTAATGTCAGACAATTGACAATCCTTGTTTTGGTTGTATTGTTAATAATTATTATTTACCTTCGCTGCGGGTTGGAGCAAGCATCGAAAAAATATTACCTACTTAATACCACCCACTCTTATATACCGCTTATCTCACTTACAAGTTGCTTAAAATTCTGAGAATCATACATTTTAAACAATATCTGGTATCTTCAATATTAAATAGCGTAAAGTGCTAAAAGTCAGATAGTCAAAACAGATAAAATAGCTTTAAATTTCGTTTTTAATATTATTTATGAAAAATTGATCAATATTAAAATTGATAAATGATAATACACATATATCAAAGTTAAGATGAATGCTATCGCATCAATTAGATTGTAACAAAAAAACCCGTACCTTTTATTAATAACCAAAGGAATTAATTACATAACATTTTTCAAAGTTCACTTAGTTAAAATAAATAAAAATAAGTTTGATGATTCTATTAAAACAAAATAAGTATTCAAAATGTTAGCGTACCTAAAAATGTTAGTTATTTTGCAATACTTTTATACAAATTCAATTTTTTTTTATATTGTGAATACATATATTGTTTTTGTATTTCTGTAATAAAAATTTGCAATTATATTTATGTAACAGTATTATTATTTTATTGTTATAATTTTCAAAAGCGTATATAGTCTTATTACATGTTTATAAATATTAACATTCATATGGTTTGTGGCATCTTTTCAATCTTAATTTATACTATAGAGCTAGAGACATTGGTTAGGATTTTAGAAAGAAGTCTAATGGATGTCACCACCGTCCCGATAAATAGAAATATGTATAGAATGCTTAATTCACCGATTCTGGCAGCGATAGCTCAATTGATAGAGCGACGGTACGGTTTCCCAGAGGTCGCGGGTTCGAATCCCTGATCGGTCCTTGTCCCTGATCGGTTTATTTTTCATTCTATATTTATTTAAATTAATTCATATTGGTTACAAAATTGCTTGACGGAAATTAAGCTTATTAAGTTACTGTTATGAATCTAAAGCTAGTTATTTTCAGATTCATTACCACTTACTATTATATTAACAATATAAATAAAAACATATATTTTACTCTAATTCTATGGACGTTTGTATCCTCCGATTAAACTTAAACCAATGTGTTTGAACCAAGACCTTCCTTGTTTGAGTCTTTCCTGTTGTATGTTTTCCTTGTAAAGTACCCACTCCCGCTTCGTGGCGGTGGAGCGAGGACCCCATGAGAGCTTGGGACTAAATGACTTCTTTATAGTCTGAAAATATTAACAATTATAAGTTATTTAATCTTTTTATTTTTATTAGTGTTTTTGTTCCCGGTGTTAACAATGTATGACTCATCTCAATTTTTTCCTAAAGTCGCAAAATCGAGTTCTGATATTTTGATGTATTTAAATTCTATATATATTTCCACCAATATCTTTCATATAAAAATAAAAAATATATACTCACATCATAGAAGTTGCCAGTTCTGTATTTGTACATAGTCAGTACTATGAACAGAGGAACGAAGAATACTCCGATGAAAAGCATCAAGTAGCCAGAAACTGTAAATTTAAGGAACATTGAGAAACAATCACTTTAAATAAATAAAATAGTTCAATAAGTGCCATAGTACTTAATTTCTTTGAAGCAATATTTTTAATATTTTGCTTTTTAAAAACCTCTGAAAATATTATGTTTTTGGAAACTTTTTTTATAAAAATTATATTTTAATAATACACACCATAACCAGCGGTTGGATATGGTATAGTTCCGCCGAATAGCAAGTTGTCAAATGACATCAGGGCGTAGACAAATACGACTATCATCATAGCCGGTGTAATCAAACCCCAGCACAGTCGCCAATACATGGACGTCTTTATGTTCAACATGAAATCTATATCCAAGCAGAAGTTTTCAAGACCTAGAATGCATTTACAAAATAAATGGATATTTTATAAACTGTAGCGATTTAACGATAAGGTATTCTATTTTCATAGAGAACAGTAAAATGTGAGAAACAGTAAGTACCATAGATCCAGAAGATACCAATGACTTCTACGATACCGCAGAAAAGAACTAGGAACGTCCCACCATAGTAATCAACAAGTTCTAATATGAATTGTCCACCCTGAAAATGGAAAGTTGTGTTTATATTCATTCCAAGAACAGAGCTTCAGAAAACAGGTGAAGTTTAATTATTTAGATGGTTTAAAAAAATATATTTCATGATGAGATGAAAATTGAAATGATAATGACATGTGAAATGAAATACTTACCGGAGTCACGTATACAAGACCAATGCCGAAGCCAAGTGTGCATGAGAAGGCTGACATAAATATGGTTCTAATGCGAGGAAAAGCATCCAGCAACAACGTATTGACAGACGACAGGAGAGCTACGGCTGACCCAACTCCCAATACTGTCATCATCAAGAAGAAAAGAACTGAGAACAACTGAAATAAATGTAGAGATTAGAATTTTAAACGTTTCAAGAGTTTTTTTGCCTTGTTGTGACTTAAGTCGTATAACTTTAGGGTCAGAGGGCAATCTTCTAGTGTACCTGACAATGATCGGAAACCAATAAAGTAAGGGAGAACGACTGCCAGTTTGAATCAACAGTTTTTATACAATGAGTGGAGCATACAAAACGTTCTTCATGGTTTATGCTCGGCTTCAAGTCCCGTAAACGCTGGTGTTCCCCAAGGCTGCAAGCTATCCCCAACACTGTTTCTTTGTTTGCTTATCAACGATCAAAACAATCATAAATATTGAAACATAGAATTATGGTAGAATTTTGACCACTAGTACAAATAAAAAGGCCATAAATTGAATACTGTATATTATGGAAGTACCTGGGGCTGAAAAGTCTTAGCGATAGCATCAGGGTAGGAGATGAAAGCCAGGCCGGTGCCTCCAGAGCCAACCACGTCCTTTACTTCCCTGTCTAGCACATATGCCAAGTTACCGAGTATTCCGAAAATAGTAATGCCCGAAAGCAAACTTGTGAATGTATCTAAGGTAGTAACGATCATTGCATCTCTGAAAACGAGAAAATCTTTTAAATAACTTATAGTTTTTCAATAGACATTTAAATTACACTATTTACTTAATACTAACTAGAAGACAATACAGAGTAGCATACACAATACACACACATGCATTCGTCTCTTATGACCTTTAAATAAGGAAATTCATGAAATAAATACCTGTATACGTTTTGTTTGAAAGAATTATAAGAAGAGAACATGACAATTGGTCCTGTGCAGACGGCCAATGAAAAAAATACTTGAGTTACAGCTGCATACCATACCTGTCAAATGAAAAAGGAAATATATAAGAAAAAGAATATCAACGGTTTAAAATGTATTATAAGATTACTTATTATCTATTCCTAAGAAACAGTTACTGTATTTGGGATTTACCCAACGAGTTTTTTCTGTCCCTCTGATAACGTGTGGGAAAATTTTCATGATAATGTATTAAAAATTAAGACTTGAAATCGTAACTAATAAACAAACGTATATTTACATTTATAAGATTAGTTAGGATAATAAAGTTTGGGGAAGAAAATGAAAATTTTAGGTGTAGCTATTTATGCGCGTAATAAAATAGTAATGGTGCTAAACTCATGCAATACGTTTAATATTTTTTAGAAAAAATATAATTTGAATGTAGCAACCACTTAAAAATCAGCCAATGTTCTCGCAGTGGAAACAACTGAGAAATTACTGTAATTTCATAACATAACACGAAGTTCTTAATTTAAATAACGAATTTGAAGAACAAAAGCTTTCACCAAAAAAAGGGCTTATTGAACTGATATGTTTTCGTCTTCCATTCGCTTCTGTCTTTGTCAACTCTCTCTATCCTTTTATGCTCATGTCATCATTCAAACAGTAGATATATCCCTTTTTTGGTCACATCCATCCACATTCTTATTCATGATTTATGTACCTATACAACAATAACTCGTTTCTTATCATATTTCTTCTTGTAAGAAAAATAAAGTTTGCTTGTACATCTGAACCGGGGTATTTATTTATTATTTATTAAAATCTTTATTGTACAAAAAAAACAATTTCATACAAACGGCGGACTTAATGCTAAAGCATTCTCTACCAGTCAACCGATAAAAACAAAAATATACAGAAAAATACAAGCTAGGGGTATAATAGGGATATAATAAAAAAAAAAATTAGAAACAATAAACAAAAAGATTAAATACATGATACCAAATTATCAAAAAAAAATACGTAATATCAATAGATAAATAAATAAATATAAAAATACACAAATTGTTAATACGTACATATACATACGTATACATACATACACATACATAAATATATAAATATATATACATATACACACACATACACATATATACATATACAAAGCAAGAGTAAGACGATATCGAAGAAAACTAAAAAAAAAATCTAATATTAGCGATACTGAAGAAACCACCGAAACCTCTGAATATATTTCTGTTTTATTATATATTATATTTCTGTTTTAGATTTACTGATTTTCAGTCCGACTGTCACCAATCTCTTTTGATAATTTATTTACATTGCTCTGGACTTCAGTTGCAGTTTCTCCGATAAGTACAATGTCATCCGCGAATAACATGCACCAAGGAAAGTAACCTTGAATTTCTGCTGTTAAGGCATCAGTTACCATAAGAAATAAAAATGGGATTAATGCTGATCCCTAGTGCAAATCTACTACCACACTGAACTTATCAGTCATTGCGGCTTCTAACCAAACGTGAGTACTATCTCGCATAAACGTAAGACGTACAAACTGTTCATACTTCCCAAAAGACTTTTCTCTCAAAGCCCACCACAAAACATCATGGGGTATACGTTCGCCTTTTCTTGGGTAATAAAGACCATTTATAAGTTTTTATTGGCAACTTTCGACTCTTTTCACATAACTGTCATATGAAAAATATGGCTTCCCTAGTACTCCGCCTTAAAATAAAACAGAATTGACTCTGTATTATCTTATAGTCTTATTTTATTCTTCGCTCTGTTATTGTTGCCCAAACTTTTATAGTGTGTGTCATGAGCTTAATTTCTCATTAATTGTTACATTCGAAACGAAATTAGGATTGAAATCCTTACTTTCGTTTTTAAAAATCATCAGTATATATCATTCGTCCGTGATTGATTCTTTAAGCAACTACTTGTTGGAAAGTAAAGCCAGGAACTCCTTTCGCTTTCAGATACTCCCATACTTTGTAGTATGCTAGTATATTATCGCCTAAATTGCCCTTACGATTTTTATATGCTGTATAGTTATTGTTATTGTTACTTACACTACTGTTGCTTCTTATAATAATTTGACTTTTACGTTTTAACTACAATCATTCTCTTCATTCAATCACTTCCTCAAATAATTTTCCCAGGCCCTTTTTAAATTCTCATCAGTCGTCAAAATCTTTTCCCCTTATCTTTTGTACATTTTACGTAAACATCGTTCGCGTATAGTTCTTTCTTTTTTTCCGAAGGTGAAAACTAAACGGATAAAATTGACATCAGTTCTCTCCTTGGTACATTGATGAACATATATTTGATGTAATGAATAATAAAACAATATATAGTTACGTCGAGTTCCGCTAGTTTACTCCATTCTGGCGTCAAAAAAAATAGGATACCGTTGCCGGATCCAGGAAGAAGGACAGTGCTAAAAATATATAATGTTATTTATAACATTAAATCACTTTTGAAACAATTATTTTAACATTTATTATTTTCCCAAATTAAATCTTTAAAATGTAAATTTTGTCAAACATAATATATTAACTTATAATTTGTGGCAAATAAATTATATTGTTATATATTGTTAACTTACGTGATAAGTAGAATAATCATGACCACGTAAGGGAAAAGTGCTAGGAAATAAGAAGCTTTGCCTGAACTTTTAACACCTCTTGAAACAATTACGAAAATCATCAGCCAAGCCGCGAACAAACATACAGTTAAGTACCAAACAGGAAGACCTACAAATAAAATGAAAACATTAAAAGGCAACTTAAGTAACTAGATATCTATCTTAAAGTAAATACTCTTACCAAGACCCTCCTCAAGTCTGTCATGTCGTTGAAGAACAGTGCGTCTGGAATAGTCATTATTTTTAATATATGTAAAATCTTATTTTAAAACTTATTTAGAGTATATTTTAATAAATTCATATCTTACATAAAGTACAACTCAGCGCTACTTGTTGCATTCTCTGTTCTAGTAATATTCTCGGTTGCAGACGAAGGCACACAATTCACCCACGAGGGATCACACACCGCCCAGGGCAACGTGGACTGGAAGCTCATAGCGAGGTAGTACAGACAAAGAGCAATTATAGAGACGTAGTAGGAGAGGATTAAGCTGCAGGCCAAAGCTTGGGCATATCCTATACCTGAAATTACACTTAGATTTGTATTATTTTCACTTTTGAAGAACTTTATACATAATGATAATGTTAAATACCTTTCATCGCAGGAGCTAAAGACCACACTTTAACAGGATTCCTAGAACTAAACTGCCCCAAAGCACTTTCAAGGTAATACATTGGCTTTCCAATAAGGATGAGTACTATTATGTACGGTATAAGGAAAGCTCCACCGCCGTTTTCATAAGCCACAAAAGGGAATCTCCAAACATTGCCGAGACCGACCGATGTAGCGATACATGACATGAGAAATTCAATTTGGTTGCCCCACATAGGGCGCTGATCTTCATAATCTTCGATATTATCTTTGTTCTTTAAACAAGACCACATGTCAAAGTATATTAATGTGCTTAAAATATTTTTTCATAAAAACATACCTCATTTTCCTCCTTTTCATTATTAGGTGGTTTTGAAACCGCTTCACAAAACGACGGAGGTGCTTCACTAACTTCAAACCCGGGGTTTACATTCCCACCCTTCTTGGAATCATTCTGAAGAAAGTAAAATTATAAGGCATTGTTCATTAAATGAATTAATTAATAATTATACAATATTTTTTATCATATAATTAATTAACTGCATTGCTTTGAAGAAGATGTGTATTCTTATATTCAATCCAGGCTTACTTGCATGTAGCTCTGACTTGAGAGCTGCCGATCGATTGGGTGTTCGTAGCGTAGTGTAGCAGCGAGCGGATATTAGGGATCAGAGGATTCTGGCGTCAATAATATAAATCAGAGAAACTGATAAAAGTCTCCGAAGGCGAAGGGAGATACTATCTGAACATCAACATGTTCGAACTATAACAGTATTATAAAGATGACCAACTGCTTATTTAACAGTGACATTTATTTTGATAATCCTATATATTTTTCAAAGTTTGAGCTTTGCTTTCTTCCAAATGTCTCTTTAAAACGAACTGCCTACATTTGTGCTTGGACCCAGTGACACACGTCATATCTAGATGACATGCTAGTAACAGTATACTTGGACGACTTTTTAACATTACATGACCGAATTCCCCCACCCCCCTTCCATCACCGGACGTTCCGACACATGGCGAGCATCCATTCTTTTGTAGTAGACGCGCTGCATGTCTGAACGAAGCAATACGCTTAATATTTTTAAATCGGACAGCGAAGGAGTGGAACAGCTTGCCTGCGTCGGTTTTTCCGTCCGAGTACAATGTGGGTGTCTTCAAGGCAAGAGTGAATAGGCTTTTACTAAGTTGATGCGCTTTACCACCTACGACTGCATTTCCACTTCCCATCAGGTGGAATGTAGTCGAGCGTCAACTTAGTTTAAGTGTAAAAACATAAAATAACAGCCAAGACCAATCCAACCTAGATTTCCGTGAAACTGTTAGAGCATTTACGTAGGCTAGTATTTTTTCAAAAACTAGTGATTCATTGGCAAACTGACATTGTTATAACGTCTCTACCGCAGCAAGAAATAAATAATTTCAATAACATCAAGATTAAACTCATCAACGATTCTTATTTTTACTTTAAGTGTATTAACATTTATTTTAAGTGTATTTGAACACTTTATCATAGATGATATTAATAGGCGAAACGAAAACTATTTTTTATTTTTTAGAAGCTATTTAAAATTGATAAATTTCTAGAAATAATCACGTGACTGCAGACGTGTCAGGCTTGGTCATCATGCCTTTGACATCATAATGTTAAAATATTTTTTTTATAGAACGAATTAATTAAAAACACAAAATTTTATGCAAAATGTAAATATGATTTTTTATTTAGATATGTTAGATAACAGATTTATAAAGGCTAATTTTAATAATATACCTGATGTAGATAGATTCATTATAACAGATTTTATTAAAAAATATATTCAGTTTAATTCAACTGAAGTTTGAGGTGTTAAAGCTGTTAAAAAAAAAAGTTAATGAATATACATATAATATTATTTGTCACGTGAGAGTGAATGGTAACAATACTGTAAGTTATGCCCAACGGAACTGTACGAATGGTGAACATGCAAAGGAGATATATATCAAGAATATTACCTAATTAGTAATTACCGTTGCTACCGTGAAGCCCCGACCGAATTATCACTACTATAAAGGTGCCCTGAACGGAAGAACGGAATAATGGAAGGCACATAAACGACTTTTTTCGCTGGGAGAGTTCCACATTTAGATACTGGAGTAGCAAGCCAAGTACAGCCGTACTTGAGGACGGCGTACTATTTCTTATCACGCAGAGCAACACCCCCAATCATC
Source organism: Dircenna loreta (assembly GCA_963555665.1). NCBI lineage: Eukaryota > Metazoa > Arthropoda > Insecta > Lepidoptera > Nymphalidae > Dircenna > Dircenna loreta. The sequence goes on along the minus strand of OY743097.1, from coordinate 462,430 downwards.
AACGCTATCACCACCACTGAAGCACGATAAATTTCAAGATTTGTAAATTTTGACATATTTATCAATATATTGACGATAATGATAATTAATCGCCTTAAAAGCAAAGCACTTTATTATAAGTGTGTAACAAGAAGAAATTAATATGGTGACGTCATACGAGCTCTCGAACTGGATGCGTCTTTCCGGAACTGAGTTTAACAAAATATATCCAATCTTATATGAATTTTAAACCGGTTCAAAAAAAAAAGAAACTAAAATAAATGGTTTTGTTATAAAACCTGTAAATTATCTTTCAAGTTATAACAAATAAAATATATTTTTTGTCACAAACTGAAAGAAAGCCACCTGAAACAGTTAAACTTTGCTTTGCGGTGAAAGGCCACTGTGTTACCAATAATAATGTAAGGTAAGTGTCTGAGTTAAACAAGTTTTGTCACTGTTATACGAAATGTTATCGTAACATGTGAAACATTGTTAAAATTTGGAATTTAATACACCTTACTAATTATTAATATAACATCTTACTTTATCACTAACATGTTAAGTGCTAATTACAAAATTATAGATATGAAATGGTGTTGGACACTAAAACCAACACCATTTCATATCTATAATTTCTTCGGAAGAAATCACAGTATCTTTTATTCCACGGCTATGTGAGGTAAGTGCAAAAATAGAAATATTATTCTTTGCGTGTATAGATCTAACTCATCTAACCTATTAACTTTTGTAATTTCTATGGAAGTTATGTTATTTACTTAAAATTTTCAGAAAAATATCCACGTTTTTTATTGTGATGATCTCAACATCGATCAGTTAATGAACCTAAGTCATCTGAAAAGTAACCTTGATTATTTTTTCTGTTTTTTCAATTGAATTACATGTATGATAAAGCTCTATATTTTGTGGATCACGTAACTAGTAACTTTTCATTTTAAGAAAGAGAAGAAATAGTATTTCATGGTTTTACAAAAACCTAAATTAAATTAAATTAAAGCTGATTCCAAGGTCCCTGACACAAACTATTCTTATCAATTTGGATTATAAATGATGATTTTAACAATCGATTTCCGATAAAAAATAACAAGATTTGTATTCATGATTGGGCAAGCTTCGGCATTCGGCAAATACATTATTTATATTATAAATAATTAATATTTTTTACAACTAGTATAGTTATCCGTAATAACATTACTTTGTCTGTATTATTCTACTCTGAGGATCTAGGGCAGATGTAGAATCTATGTTAATAATACAAAAGAATAAACTATACTTAAGTATCCATCACTTTATATCTTATAATATAGTATGTACGTCCGTCGCAAGTATTTAAAGTAAAAATTTACTAGCATAATATTGACACAAAATTGAAAAAAACCAAAAAAAAAAATCTTAATAGTAAAAGAAAATGACACGAGAAAATCACTAACTGATCAATCGTGGTATATACATGGCCGATATATCAACGGACTGTCCCACAAGTATCCTAGGAGCTTGCGTATTATAATATAATTTTCCTTATTTTGAGAGAACAGAACGCTTTTTATATAGGAGAGAAGAAATTGACGCGTTAGAACCGACTCTACTCCGGGTCACATGTACGATGAGCGATTCGAAAAAATTTTTTCAGCACGCTATACTTATCAACGGCCAAATTTCATGATGTTGCTAAGTGTATATTTGTTATATTTTTTATATTTATGTTTACATACAATGATATTTTTTAATTTTCCTGTCTTATAGATCTTTGATTATAAAATTTATTTAATCTATTATATATTATCTCACAATCTTTTACGATTAAAATAGTTATCAATGATAATATAAATAGATAACGAACTCTAGCAAATGACGAAATACGTCTTTTCAAAAGATTCTATAAGGAAAACTTTACAGCGATTTTACGTTACAATAAAAGCGATATGAAGAACCGAGAAAACACAATATTACAAGAAAATATTTCTCGTGAAGACTATGAATACTCAAGAGAACGACGATTCCCCCTACCTGTGATCTCTTATTAGTAAAAATACTATCTTTAGTAATAAGAGGTCGCTGGAATACTACTTACAATTATTATTCTACAGCCTGTCATAGATCATGGATTTTAGATAAATATCTGCGGCTTCTTCAAAGCAATGCTGTATGTTTACCTTTATTACACGTATTGTTAAACGTATTTAATAAAAATAACCCTGAGCAATTAAATTATTTTACAACATTGTTTATATTTTTATGTGAATAATATAAATAAATATTTTTGTTCAATTACTAACTGTTGACCTCAAAAATCAAGAAATTCGGTTGCTTCTGATATAGCTCTGTTTCGATTTATACAAATTTTGAAATGCATTTATAACATGAATACTTCATATTTGATAGTACCTTATTGTATTACTTATTAAAAATTATACTAACTTAACTAACAGCCAGGAATCCACAAATTCTTTACAATGACTATAAATAAATACTCACATATCAATAATATTTTTAAGATCTTATCATATATAAAAATATTTTATAAAAATCAAAATTATTTGATGACCATAAAATTAAAAAAAAATCTGGAATTAATATGCAATGGTATACTGAAAATAATATATTTACTTGCCATATTTAGTTGATTTCACTGTTCGCAGTTAACTTGAGCTAGAGCGATGTAACGCCAGCTGGATTTAAAACGGTAATGAAATACGTTGTCATATTTCGATGTTATATTATTCCTATCGCTTTTATTTTTATGTTTTCCGCGCAAATGCAACTGTGGCTAAACAATTTTTATAAAAGATATAAGTCTATATCAAATGACGAAACACAGCATAAACTACAAAAAGAGGGAGGTAGCTTATTATATTTATTATTTATTGCATGCTTGAGAATAAATAAAACGTTTTGTAAGCGTTATCCAGATAAAATAATATAGGATACGATTTAATAATTCTGTCAACTTTTTTGTCTGTTTACATTTAAATTTAAAAAAGCTAGAATAAAACTTCATATTTTTAACATTCTGTTGATTACATTTAATGTTAGTGTATATATATATTTAATTAAATTTGACACCCGTTTTTCCTTTTTTAAATAATATTTTATGATTGGTCAATAAATGGTTTTTGACTTTTATTTTATTTTACTATATGAAGATGAGGGCATACTTCATGTGGGACCTGACCCGCTGGACCCGTAAGTAGTATATATTTGTGGTAAACAGACAGACTTTACAAGTCTGCTCGATTTAATTGTATAGAATTCAGACACGTTCCATACCTTTATGCTCCGGCTTAAATCGCTACCCAAGTGCATAATCCTACGGATACTCCGTTCGATGTTATTTTGATAAAAGGGCTTTACGTCTTTGATATTGATAAGATAATTTTAATTGCATATTATTGATAAGGAACGGGTTAACATTCCAAGAAAAATAATGGTTTGTCTACAAGAATATTATTGCAACTATTATTAAACTAAGAAGAACGATAACTTTATTTTTCACAAAAGAAGCATAATATGTGAAAAATGTAGGGGTCAATGTAAATTCTATTAAAATTTATATTACTTATTTAAACTAAAATTATCACTAAAATTAGACGAAATGGAAAATATAACAGAAATATTATTATATTTAAGCTTTCGTGAACTATGAAGACTATTATATATACCTAGTCTGGCCATAAATACTGTTACACTTAAAAATAAAATTACATTTGAATTTCAAATCTCTCATTTTTATACGATTGTTCATTGTGTTTTCTCATTTTGGCGTCAATAAATTGTACAATATTTTGCGATATTAAATGGAGTGGATGAAGAGAACAGAATCGCTGTGATCGCATTACTCAAAGTAGGTATTGAGCCAAATGCAATTTTTAAATCTCCATACATTTGGTATTAGTAAAATGTTTGTGTACCGGGTTATTAATAGGTACGATAAGACTTCCTCTGTTTGTGATAGAAAAAGACCTGGCCTTCCACGTAGTGTTCGTACGAAAAAGGTGATCAAAGCAGTAAGGGAAAGAATTCGAAGAAATCCTGTCCGAAAGCAAAAGATTCTATTCTATCTCGGGAAACGATGATAGCCCCTAGAACCATATCATGTATTTTAAAAGATGACTTAGGACTTGCAGCTATAAGAGACGCACTGGTCATTTCTTAATTGATAATTTAAAGAAGAAGAGGGTGATAAAATCGAAACAACTACTGAAGCGGTACGCAAAGGGAGGCCACAGAAAAATTTTGTTTACGGATGAGAAAAATTTTACAATTGAGCAACATTTTAACAAACAAATGTCCGTATTTATACTCAAAGCTCTAAGGAAGCTTCCCAATTAGTCGACAGAGTGCAACGTGGACATTATTCGACTTCAGTGATGGTTTGGTGGGGTGTTAGCTATGAAGGAGTGACTGAGCCATGTTTTTGTGAAAAAGGTATCAAAACATCGGCACAAGTATATCAAGATTTCTTGAGAAGATAGTTAAGCCCTTTAACATCACCATGTTCAATAACCAAGTATGGTCCTTCCAGCAAGACTCGGCGCCGGGTCACAAAGCTCGTTCCCCGCAGTCTCGGTTGGAAGCAAACGTTTCGGACTTCATCAGAGCTGAAGACTGGCCGTCGTCTAGTCCTGATCTTAATCCGCTGGATTATGATTTATGGTCAATTTTAAAGAGCACAGCTTGGTCTAAACGCCAAGATCATTTGGAGTCCCTAAAACAATCTATACGATTGACAGTGAAGAATTTTCACATAGAAAGAATGCGTGCTTCTATTGATAACTAGCCTCAACGTTCAAAGGACTGTATTGCAGCCAATGGAGACTTCGAATAAGATTTATATATTTTAATTGTTTTATATTTATGTACTAAACTAACATACTGTAAAAGTAATAAAGTTATATAAAAGTAATAAAGTTATTTGCAGTATTTTGTTTTATTTTTAAGTGTAACAGTATTTATGGTTAGACTAAGTATATTTACCCTGCTGTATTCGCGTTTATTTGCCGGAACCTTCGCAGTGCGCCGAGAGTTCCTGCACGCAGTTCACGCCGAAGTAAGAACCCCGCCTGGGTTTGAAAATTGTTTAATACCTAAAAAATCTATCATCTATGGCTGTGGCTTATTTAGAAACAATTTACATGTTTAAATTCAATTTCAACTAACGATGCGGAATGCTAATGGCAAGACATTGCCTCGTTATTACATAATCCCAAACTAACTAAGGCAAATATAAACAAAGAGGTGAAAATTAAGCAAAAATAAAGATATTTTAATATTACCGGCAGAAAAAGGAAATTCTACAGTGATAAGAAAATGCATGATTACAAACCATATATTTATTATCACTTAATAACACCTATAAGAAAATAAACAGAAATACAAGCAGACTAATAACATCCGTGTAGGCGTTTAAAATACAGACCTTTTAAAAGCATTGCGTCCTCTGCCACTCCCGTATATCTCTATGGATTTCCTGAAATGTATAAACATGATTGGCCTTCAAGACCTTTAATAAGCCAGATAGACTCTCCTAAGTACAGGGTGGGTATTTTTAAGTACCCCTGGCGAACAATAAAAGCTGTATTGGGTGCATCTTCTGGAGACATTCTCATCTGGTGGAAACCAAATGCTGAATCTAAAGTTGTGAAATATTTAATTTAATCGAGAAATTCATTTATTTGGAATATTAGGTGGTTTACACCTTTTGTGATATCGTTTAATTTCCTGTAGTCTAGGAATATTCTCGTTATTTTTTTAACGGTGGAGTCGATTTTTTAAGGTACAACCCAAGTAGGATATAACCATGTAGATTTAGAATAAGTTATGATTTATTGGCTTGTTATGAATAAAATGCTGGCATTTATTTTACTTTTTTTTTTACGGATTTTAGGAAAGCGATCTGGTTTCAAATAAATAGATTGACAAGAGGTGGTTTAAATCTCATGCTTTCAGTGCGAGGTTTAAGAATGTAAGATGGTTTATCAAAATATAATTCGATATTCTGCTATTTATTTCTAGAACATTTTAATTATAATGAATGCGACATTTTTGTTGTGTACAGGTCGTTACGTATTACACCTATATGGAAGGTATATCACATTTTTATATAAGCTTGATTTATTTGATTTAATTGTCATTGAATTGCTGTATTACACCGATACTATTTTGCTTTTAAGTGTAAATTTAACGACAGTTCAAATCAGACAAAAAAACTATAAAAGGTATCGATAAAAAAAATGCACATTTTATTAAATCTATTCCTTTTATTTTAATAATATCATCCTTTATTTGTGAATAATCGATTACGTTTTTCTTTTTCAGGATACATATTTAAGCACCGGAGTCGTTTAGAAATTTTAGCGGATTCTTATTTATACTTTAATTTTAATATATAGTATATAGTTTTTGTTTATTCTATTACATGACTTTTAGACAATTAGTACTCTAACTTACATCTCTTACATACATTAAGATACTTCTTAAGGATATATTATTCATCTTTTTAAGTATTGTGTTTTTTATGAATTTATTGGTTTTAACAAACTTTTTGATATTTCCCATGGATAGAATTAGATGGGAGGTCAGATAATCATCACCAGTGAAAGCATTGGTACTTATATTGGATTTGCAGGTGATGGTGAAAATTAAAGTAGAAACATTCCCAACCAAAAACGCTTCTGGTGTGATTTTAAATCTGAAATAGTGCTTTGAATGCTGGCAATTTATCTTGGCCTCTTGGAAGATTAACTTTAGCTGAACAGTAGCCTCAAATGCCTCTTCATATACAGCACTACATGGATCAAACCTATTGACTGGATTCAACTCACGGATTGGAGCTCATAACTTGAATCACAATTTTTTTATATTTTATGTAGTCTCTGCTGTTAGCCCTATTGGCTGTTACAGCGTCACTGGGGGAGGCTAAATCTAAAATAAAACTTTATTCTCAACGATTTTGTTTTTCAAATGATAGTCTCAAATTTATGGACAACTAATATTTGACCTAAGATATTATTGTGATAAAATCCACAGATAACTTATTAGACACAGATTCCCTGTATCTCTGACGCACTTAACATTTCCAATAATAATTTAAAATACACATCGTTAATAAATATACGTTGGCCTTAAATAGTTGAATAACAGGTGGTAAATAAGATTCACGGAATTATTAAAAGTTTTTTTATTATCAAACGGAAATATTTAACATACAACTTTTCAATATTTACATTTTCAATATTATTTAGTGTATATACTTCTATATTAAATTCTAACTGAATTTTTCACTTAAATACTTTAAATATATAAATAATATTATTAGGATTTCAATTTTGGTAATTTGTTGTTTTTGCGTTTTTTTTATTATCAATAAGAATAACTTCTACAAAGATTATTGTATCTTATAATAAAGTTTTCGGCAACTTTTACATTTCTTATTGATCAGAAAAAAAAGCAAAAAGGAAATCAAGATGATTAAGTTACTGTGATAAATCTAAAGCTATTTTTTTTGCAGATTCATTAACACATAGTATTATATTAGCAATATAAATATAAACTTAAATTATACTCTAATTCTATGGACGTTTGTATCCTCCGATTAAACTTAAACCAATGTGTTTGAACCAAGACCTTCCTTCCTTGAGTCTTTCTTGTTTTACGTTTTCCTTGTAAAGTAGCCACTCGCGCTTCCTGGCGGGCGAGCGAGGACCCCATGAGGGTTTGGGACTGAACGACTTCTTTACAGTCTGTAAGTATTCACAATAAAGAGTTATTAAATCTTTTTACTTTTAGTAATTCTTATCCCGGTGTCAAAGATAGAACTAAGTCTATCAAATTATATCAAATTTAATTATAAAAGACACACAATTTTATTTGATTATACAATACACATGCAAAATAAAAGGCAAAAAAAAAACTATACTCACTTCATAAAAGTTGCCAGTTCTGTATTTATACAAGGTCAATACTATGAACAGAGGAACGAAAAATATTCCAAGGAATAGCATAATGTAGCCAAAAACTGTAAAAATAAAGAGCACTTAAAAAAATACTTTAAACAAATGACATTTAATTCCATTTATTTTGACTTCGTAAAATACGATTTAAAATTGAAAATTCTCTAGCGTAAACAGTCTTAAAATAATACACACCAGTGGCGATCGTTGGATATGGTATGGAGTCTGCGAATAACAAGGTACCAGAAGAAATCAGGGCGTAGAAAAAGACAGCTATCATCATAGCCGGTGTAATCAAGCCCCAGCACATTCGCCAATAGAACGAAGTACTAATATCCAACATGAAGTTTAGATCTAAGCAGAAGTTTTCAAGACCTGAAACGCATTTGCGAAATAAATGTATGTTATATTAATTGCAGTGATTAAACTAAAATACATTTTCTTTTCGTTAAAAGCATAAAAATGTTAGGAGCAGTAAATACCGTAGATCCAGAAGATGCCCACGACTTCTACGATACCGCAGAAAAGAACTAAGAACGTCCCACCATAGTAATCAACAAGTTCTAATATGAATTGTCCACCCTGAAAATAGAGAGTTGTATTTATAGTCATTACATTAACAGAGCTTCAGCAAACGGGTGATGACCAAATATTCTAGATGATTTTAAACCTTGTTTTTCACGAAGAGAGGAAAATTAAAATTATTATGTCATGTAAAATAAAATACTTACCGGAGTCACGTATATGAGACCAACGGCGAAGCCAAATGTGCATGAGCAGGCTGCGAGATATACGGTTTTAACGCGAGGAAAAGCATCAAACAACAACGTGTTGAAAGCCGACAGGAGAGCTACGGCTGACCCAACTCCCAATACTGTCAGCATCAAGAAGAATAGAACTGAGAACAACTGAAAAAAAAATATTATATTGGATGGATTCATTTTACATTTTTAGATTTTAAAAAGTTTAACGAATGTTTAGGTAAAGTCTGGTTCACTAAATATAGTAATAATATAATAAACTAACTGATAAACGATATTTAAATTACTTACTAATTACTATGAAATTCAATATAAATCTATTATACTTTTTAATCTATTCATTAAGTTTAGAAAAAATTATAGTTGACAATGATAGTGTGAAAGTAAACAATTAACTTATTCATTACGAATTTATAATAAAATTTCATCTTTTAGCACTCCTTTACAATATAATCTTAAACTATGATATATCTCATATATTGATCTTAGTTTTTTCTAATAGTATAGTGAGGTAAAGTTTATTTGTTAAAATTTATAAGTTAATTTGTTGGAAGAAATCTTCAAAGTAATTTATACGAATCTAATAATTCCTTAATAAATATTTAGAAATGACTTTCAAGGTCAATCTAGATTATATTATATTATTCCCTTGAAATAATAGCTTTACGTGGAAAGCAATTTTGGCAATAAAGTTGACCAAAAAAAGCTCGATCGAAGGAGCTTCTTACGAGCCCTGTATTCTAAGTCAATCAACAACAGCTAGTTTTTTATAAATAATGACGTAGTTTATTTATTTTAGAGAAGATTTATCTTAATTCACAACAGTTTCCTTTTTAGAATTAATTTGATTCAGAGATGTTGAGTTCATAACTCGATGTAAAAACAAAGAATTTAAAAAATGTGTCGGCTTTACTTTTATTTTCGTTAGCATAAGTAATGGTGTATTTCGAAAGTTTCTGATTTTAAAATGTGGTCAGTTATTTTATTTTGTTTATTAAAAAATTTCGCCAAATCGCATTAGAGAAGTAAAATTTTTGGGGGAATAGCATTTTACGTGCAACATTATGACTGTCCACATTTTATTACGTAAAGAGAAAACTTTATATCATCATTCTTCAATGTTTCAATTTATTTTAAGAACGGGACAATGTCAGATTTGGCATATTTAATAAATATATTGGGCAGAAGTCAGAAAGCTGATAATACGTACGTATTCAGTAAATATATTTTTAAACAATTACCACGTCAATGATAAAAATATAATAATCTGATATAATTTTTTCATATAGAAAAAAAATATTAATAAACATATATGCCATGATTATAGAGTTGTACTTTAAAACCGTCAACATTCAAACTTTGAATGTCAGCCACTGAACGACTATTGGTATATATAAGCATCAACATATGACTACTTCATATTGTGAGTTACCTGGGGCTGAAAGGTCTTGGCGATGGCATCAGGGTAGGAGATGAAAGCCAATCCTGTGCCTCCTCCGCCAACCACGTCCTTTACTTCACTATTCAGCTCATACGCCAAATTGCCCAGAATTCCGAAAATAGTGATGCCAGAAAGCAAACTTGTAAATGTATCCAATGTGGTTACAATCATTGCATCTCTAAAAATAAGAAAAAAATCGTAAATAACTTACAGTTTTTGAATAATTCTTTTGACTATTTTAAGCTCTATACTAAAACAAGATACAGCTACCACACAGGCACTCTCTCACCCTCTTATCAATCATAATAACAAAATATTTGATATAAATACCTGTATACGTTTTGTTTGAAAACATTATATGAAGAGAACATGATAATTGGTCCTGTGCATACAGTCAGTGAGAAAAATACTTGAGTCACGGCTGCATACCATACCTGACGACAGAAAAAAAATAACTCAAGAAAAGTCTACAAATGTTTACAATTTGAATATTAGATATATATTCCATAAAATTCATCATCCATCAGAAGAAAATGATAAGTAGATAAAAGTGCTCTGTCATTTGATCTTCATTGCTTTGAAATTAATAATTTGGTCTTAAATGCTAAGAAAACTAAATGCTAGAGTTTACACTTCCTAATGAAGTTTAAGAACTGACTGACGTAACAGTTTTTTAGGTATATCTTTATATGAAAAGTTCCAGAGAACCCCCATCTCTCAACACTCGCCAGCAGTCTCAGCTCCGTCGTCTATGCAATTAATAAAGTAAGACTATTAAAGGATGTTAAAACGGCTCCTCGACTCGTTTATTTTAGTTATATTCATAGTGTTTTGTCTAATGGTATTTTTTTTTAGTGCTGCTCAAATTAATTCTATATTTATTTCACAAAAAAGTAAGGTAAAGTAAAAAAGTTAAAATTTGTAAGGGCTATTTAGAACTTAAAAGCTAGAGATACCTTGAGAGACGGTTTAAAAAAATGGTATTCTTACGGTCGTTTCTCAATACATAATATACTATCTATTAAAAGCAATGACAGACCCACCATAAATACAAGAAATAAAAATAAACTAGTAACGCCCAAATTTCGTCTTCAAAAAGTTAACAAATACTTCATGGGTAATGGGTATGTTATATATACATACACTCAAGTGTATGTATATATGATAAAGATTCACAAGGTATCTTAGATCTTCCTTTTCTTACTTTTAAATCTAAATCTAAAATTAAGAGTATATTTTGAAATAAATCTTCTTTATAGCATACAACATTTTTTAGTTAATCGCATTTTGATCAACTAAAAAATTAGGTTGTGCAGCCTTGGTTGTTGGTTCATTTGCAGGGTTGATATTAGAAAGTATACATCTAACATTGTTAAAACAAATTAAATCTTCTCAGCGGATCTGTATTCCCAGATGGTGGTATCTTACTCATGGACTGACTCGTCTTCCCTTAATAATATTATATTATATATAAAACAAAAAATTAATTAATTACATCAAGCTCCACTATTTTTCCCCAATCTGGCGTCAAAAAGAATAGGATACCGGTGCCGGATCCAGGAAGCAGGCAGGTGCTAAAAATAAAAATAAAAATTAATTATAGCGTTTAAACTTGTGGATCTTTATGGATATAATTATTTTATTATGAATTCCATTCCCAAACTAAAACTTTGAAATGCAAAGATTGAAGCATACATTAACTCATCTATTCAAAATACCGGAAATGTTGCATAACAATACTTTTATAATAGATTTATAATTTGAAACAAATAAATAATATTGTACTGTCATTTGAACTTACGTAATAAGTAGAATAATCATGACGACGTAAGGGAAAATGGCCAAGAAGTAAGAAGCTTTGCCTGTACTTTTAACTCCTTGTGAGACGATTACGAAAATAATCAGCCAAGACGCGAACAAACATACAGTTAAGTACCAAATAGGAAGACCTAAAGCAAAAAAGATGTTTATTAAAAACTAATCAATAATTAAGTTATTAATATTTTACAATAAAAATATTCTTACCAAGACCATCTTCAAGTCTGTCATGTCGTTGAAGAACAGTGCGTCTGGAATAGTCATTATTTTTTTAGTTAGACTCAAATTTTCACATTGTTTTGTTATTAAAAGTGAATTTTTAAAAATCAATATCTTACATAAAATATAACTCAGCGCTACTAGTTGCATTAGCGACTACAGCACTCTCCCCCGTTTGAGATGAAGGCACACAATTCACCCATGAGGGATCACACACCGCCCAGGGCAACGTGGACTGGAAGCTCATAGCGAGGTAGTACAGACAAAGAGCAATTATAGAGACGTAGTAGGAGAGGATGTAGCCGCAGGCTAAGGCTTGAGCATATCCTATACCTGAAAGATGAAATTAAGAATTTAGACATGTATCACGTTCACTTTTGAAGTACATATGACATAACTGTAATAAAATTAAATACCTTTCATCGCAGGAGATAAGGACCAGACTTTGACAGAATTCCTAGAACTGAACTGCCCCAAAACAGTTTCAAGGTAATACATGGGCTTGCCAATAAGGATGAGTACTATTAAATACGGTATAAGGAAAGCTCCACCGCCATTTCTATAAGCCACGAAAGGGAATCTCCAAACATTACCGAGACCGACCGATGTAGCGATACATGACATTAGAAATTCTATTTGGTTCCCCCAAAGAGCTCGCTCCACTTCTACAGTCTCGCCATTTCCATTCTAAAAATAAGAGAACATGTCAAAATAAAACTTAATAGTGATAATGAATATAAATCTGATATGAATTTGAACATACCTCATTTACCCCTTTTTCATCATTAGGAAGCTTAGTCATTGACTGTGATCGTTCAGTTGGTTCAAACCCGGGGTTTATATTACCACCCTTGTCGGAATCGTCCTGAATAAAATATGATTGAATAAATATATATCTGATGAGGCCTATTAATTAGATGAAGTATTATCCTGAGGCCTCTTTTACCATCCTGAGGCCTGACAATTAACACTTATTAACTTGCTAACAATTGTGATTGTTAGTTGTTGGTAACAATAGTGACCACCAATGCTTATAGATAATAATCTAATGCTTATAGACAATAATCTAATGCTTATAGACAATAATCTAATGCTTATAGACAATTATCCATAAGTATTATATCGTTTAATGAATTGGCGACCCGAGGAATCCACAAGATTCAATCGATGTGAGTTTACTACTCAATGTGAGTTATTGTCCAACATTCTTTAATAAAGTTTGTTCCTAGACCCTGGCCTTTGAACAATATTTAGTGGCCTGTTATTACACATTAAAAACTTAATCAATAAATACTTGAAAAAAAATAAAGGTCAGACGAAAAAATTGTCTCTGCTTTTGAAAATATCTTTATAAAATTTCAGCCAATGCCGCTACACGAAAATGACTAAAAGTATGGTAAAAGAAAATAAAAATGACGTTAAATGAAAATGACAAAAAACGTATATATTTATTTTTAAGCCATTTTAAAATATTTAAGGAGCTTCAATGTTAAAAGTACCTGCAACCTATGGGGGGGATATCGGTTTTACATTCGCTTAGTAAAATATTTGAAAAAGTTCTGATTAATCGTTCAAGACATCATTTTAATATAAATAATTAACTTTTGCAAAAAACAGTACGGTTTTACAATAAGTCTCATTCACTCTTCTGCTGACGCTGGTGTCTTTTAAACACTACAATTTCCCCCCAGTCCTCAAATATGTAACTATATAAAAGACAGATATATATTTATGTACCGCTATTATTAAGAATAATAATCTCAAACTCTTGTTTTCTTACTTGTCTAATAGAATCAGGTCATAAGGGTTGAGGTGGTTGGAAAGAGATCGCCGGTGGTCCGTTTTATAAAAGGAAGCTATTCGCGCAAATTACGTGTACATTTAACTTACGTAGCTTGCGTGACACGTCCACGCGGTAAGTTTAAGCAAATCTACGTACTCATAGCGTACTCATGGCGTACTCCTGCTCATGATACAAAACCAAGCGATTGTTTCAAATCTTCTTATTAAAAATATATATTTATAATTACAATAATAATTTAGTTTATCTTGTTTTATAGATATTTGATTAAAATTTTATACCTATTTAATTTTTTAACAAATTTTGATTATCATAGCATTATGTGTGATAATGGAAATAGATTAATTCGAACCAGTAGATAATAAACTCAACGTCTCAGCAATGCTGTATATTTCCAGAGGCACATTAATACAATGGCTTTACATTACAATTAAAAGTGATATTATATGTCGAAAAGAAAACACAGCAATGCAAAAAGTTTTTTCTGTTTTAAAGACTATAACACCCAAGGTAGCAAGTGCTCTTGCGCATCCTTGCTGGCGACCTCTATTGGCTAATGATAAAAAACATACAATTATTTATCTGTACCCAGCCATAACATGTATTTATGATTTGTACAAGGCGCTTCTTTAATACAATACTGTAAGAGTGTCTTTCCTTTTTTGCACGTAATATCGGTTTTATTATCTCTTTTGAAGACGACTTTTATAAATTTGAGGATGAGTTAAAAACCATTTCTTAGAAATGATTATTGTTGATACTTTATAGTACGTGGATACTTTAACTATAAAAGTTATCTTTAAAAATCAAACAATGAATTGGTTTTGAAAAATACTTGCAATATGCGACTACTCAATATTTTTAAAATATATGTAACTATTGTACTTTTTAAACACTAGTGGACCCGACAGACGTTGTCTTTTCTAACCAATGAATATTAAATTGGAAGTGGTAAAATTAATATTAAAAAAATAGATAAATATCCGACCGATTCATCTCCTTTAAATGATATTTCGCAGCGCGTATTTTATCAATCTCGTCAACTGTACACTTCTGACAGCTATGATAATAGTAATAAAGTTACATTAGTAAAGTTGATGTGTTCGTTAAGTTATGTTAAACTTTCTTTTTTTTTCTTTCATAAAAATCGTCTCGTCACGGTAAAAAAAACAACAAAAAAAGTTAGCAAAATAGTTTCAGTAGTTTTCACGTCGTGCGTTTGCAAGGACAATTGCAAAAATTTCAAAATTTTTTTGTCTTGTTGTTCTTGTAGAACGGACTCTAGAGGTATTTTTTCAGTTACCGTTCAATGTGCAGAATTAAACTCTACTACAGTTTTATTATATTTATAGTTTATATAATTTAAATAAATAGCCAACATTTGCTGAATTTAGTAAGAACAGAGTGGGAATCACATTTTTACACAGAAACACTAGTTTTTTTAACACTGAAATCAATCCATAATATGAAGATGAAATTATTTAGTGTACTTACCATATTGAGTTTGTTTCAGTGATCTCAAACTACCTAACAGACATGAGCTAGAGCGCTGTATCGCCAGCTAGATATGTACCGTGAATGGGTTACATTATCGCTTTGCTATTATATATATGGCTGCTATCACATTTGGTTTTTTGTTTTCCAACGCGTAGGCGGCTTAATAATTTTCAGACAAGATAGAAAGTCATATCGAATAACTTCGGACGCAACACAGCAGCTGTTTAGATGTTTATAATATATTTAATATCAATTTTGTATACTTAAGTTCACGATACGTTTAAACTAAAATACATACCTCCTTAATTTAATATTCTTTTAAGTATATAGAATGTTATCATTTAATCGATCTTTCAAATATATTTAACTTATATCATTGAATAAAACACCTAACTTTCCGTATAGATATAGAAAATGGGTTAAATTTACTGTCCACCCCAATTCTATTTAATATATAACCACTTGTCGGCCAGATATTCTGTTTATATGAAAACAATATATCTTTGACTCTTTCTCTTAAATTCGAATCAAAAGTCAATACTTCAAATAAAGAAAGTAGTATACAAACGTTATTAGACTATATATATCACCACGACTACATTTATTTCGCAAAATAATCGTAGTAGTAAGCTCATTCATTCAACTTTTCACACCTGCGATGCGAATCGTACCGCAATTGGACCTCATTCGAGATGTCAATCAAGTATCTCAATAGTTTTATCGGTGAATGTTTTCGATTTGTGGATATATAATTAATGTATTTGTTTGAGGGAAAACATGCAGACTTATCTTCTTGAACTGGTCGACTTTTACTCGACGTTTGCTCGGACTGTACAATAATACTAAACCTAGGTGCTAGTATTTATGGGCATAGGATAGGTATGAACCGCGTTGGTCAAGGAAAAGGTAAAGTAAGGCTGCAAGGAATTTGGCTTACACATGGTGAACTGGAACACATTAAGTGATACTATGCGATCAGCTCTATGTGATGGTAGTGGCGGGACAGTCGAGGAAAATGCTTACCATTTGAATGCTTGGGTTACTCGCCATTTACAAGGCACTTTCCAGTGGTTATATTATGAGTGAAATATATATTTAAGGCATGCTTTTTATTTAAAACATTTAACTTTTTTATGTAAGAAGCTAAGTTTCATTGTACATATCGTCTTCAAGTCTTCAATAAGAGCCACAACAGTACGTACATACATTTGCATGTATATGAATTTATATACAATGGAATTAGCAAATATAGTTTTTATTATATTATTATTTATTTTATCTTTTTATTCATTAAGAGCGGGTTATATAATAATATAAATTAAGGATTCATTTTATATGGTTCGCGAGGTAGAAATATAACATTTATTTTTGTTAAAATGTTAATTAAAATTTTAATCTTTACTGGGTGAACTAATTTTAATGAAGTCATAGACTAAATTATGCATAGATTTATTTAATATTTCAAGGCCAAGTATAGTGTATTATGCAATTGATAAATTCATCATAATTTGATGTTATTGATAAAAAAACTACTAAATTATCAAAGCTGAATAGTTATTTATAGTAAAAATAAATAAATATTGAAACTACAATTAAATGCACAAAGTCGTTACTTCCAAGAAAAATAAATATCCTTTTTACAAATAATATACAAAGAATGTAATCTATAAGATATATATGACTTTAGTGCATTAAGGTTTCAGTTACTTAACTTACAAAGAAATGTACCTATTTTTGAATTTAAGCCTTATTACTACAATTAACTACAATACAATAAAAATGTAATTTCGCAGTTTGAATGTCAAAATCAGCGATGGATCATATCTGTTAAACTTCTCACTGCCATTGTGGATGATTACTGAAACACAGCAAAATCATCCTTATTTTCTTTAAATTAGACCCATTTGATACTTCCGTCATTAAGTAAAATCTTTAAGAAAATTAACATTTAAAAACAAGTGTGGAACTAATCACAAGCATTCTGATATCTTGAGAAGACTCGAAGGATATTTTGTGATCTCTCTCGGGCCTTTGATTACTTTAACTTCAATACCTTAATCAGTAAAATCTACCAAAACTTAGTTCGTGGTCGAGCTGGTAATTTTATACTTATCAAGTATATAACAGAAAATTGAGGTAAACGGTGCCGTTTCAACGGGTACAATAGCAAAAATTGACATTCCACAAGGATCAATTCTTGATAATTTATCGTTCTTAGCTTATTTTAACAGTTAACCTTATTTTATTAAATAATACTGCTAAAATATAGAATCAGTAAATCAAAAAACATTGGTTTGGGCAAAGATCAGGTTTTTATAACAAATTTCCAAATTAATGGCATGGGGTGGAATAGATCCGTATCAGAGGCTAGTATGCATTCCAAATCATGGGCCAATTAAAAAAAATGGTACAATATGTGTTACAGTAAAAGTTTTCAAGTTTTTTCTTTAAGATCAACCGTTGTTTAATCACCGTTACGGGTTACTGATGTTGGAAGCATCGTGAAATGTCTTAAGAGCTCATTTACATCTAAAGAAATTATGGCTTTTAATAAAAGTATGAAGAGGTCCCGTCTTAGTACAGTGTTCTAGACTTGATTGTTGCTTATAATTATGACTTGACAATTTTTACACCAATCGCGGATCTAAAGCAGGCCGTTTATTCTAGGTTTCCTATAAATATATACTACGTTCAAGGTTGTAATAGAAAGATTTGTCAAAATTACACAAAATATAAACAAATTTAAAAAGAGGCGGGCAAAGAATACCACCTTGCAGAACACCACATGCCAATAATCAAAAGAATTTAAAATATACTCGTATTATAAATTTCATATCTGATATAAGTTATAAAAAAACCCGACCAGATAAGTGGTAATATCAATCGTGAACTTATATTTAATCATAGTGATTTTTAAACTGTTTTTACATAGAAACTCCGAATTTTGTCAAGCAAGGTAGAAGTCGTCGAAGTTGTGAGCAGCTGCACTGGCTCTTGATGCCCTCTGTCTCTACATTTTTGTCTGAATAATCTGTTATTGTAATTTGTAAGTTCCTACTAACTGTAATGGCCAACAAATTCCTATTAATAACAAAATTTAAAAAAATCGATGCCAGGAAAAACTGTCGTTTTTGTCATTTTTAATTATGAATCTATTATCATTTTTATTTTTATAATCTGTTTGAATAAATCATCAGCTATCGCACCGATATTATGTGACTGGACAATGTTTTCGATATACATATATATATATATATATATATATATATATGTATATCGAATATGTGTGTGTGTGTGTGTCATTTCAATGTGTAAGTCGTTCTATGTACATTATAAATATAAAAAAGTACTTTTAATTTGATAACAAACTCATACCTCTAAGTTAGTTGTTAGTGGCTTAAATTAAAAAATAGCTTGAAATGTTAACATACGCAAGTCAAATGTTAAAAAGTTGTAATAAAAATATTATAGAAAAAGTTTCTTTATCAATATACAAGAACGCCTCCTTCTTTAAAAGCTTTAAAAGTGTATAGCGGCGCGCGTTGGTCGTGCAAGAAGTGCGTGAGGGCATGCGTCTCCGTCTCGCTGAGCTGCCGAGGGCCCGCGTACAGCGAGCCGCACGGGTGCTCCGCTTGCAACTCTTCTGCTATTTTATATAACTATATCCAAGCACAAGTTTAATGACAATTTAGTGTGAATCTGTTTGATATGTTGTATACATAAAACATGTACTTTAAAATAACATATAAATGAATTTCATTATCAATAGCTGCTGCACTTCTTGCACCATCAGTTGTTTTAGTTATACTTAATAAAAGACACATTACAATTTAGCAATAGCTGATTAACTGTCTATTATATTGTCTAAATAAAATCTCCAATTGTAAGGTTTGTATCGCTAATCTGAATTAAACGATAATATATTTATAAGTAAACGGCTCATTTGTATTATCAAATACAAATAAATCCGAAACCCAGACAAGATCAAGCGATATAGATATCGAATTACTTATTTTACATATCGATGACGTAATGTCGAAAAATACTTCGACGGATTTAACTAACTGGGTATCCATAGGCATTCAAAATTGAATCCAGATTAAATCCGTACCAAGTTTGAATAGTACAGCTACGACAAGACAAGACGGTCTGCCCTTGCACGAATCCCAATCACGTCGCTTATATAAAGACGATGATACAATAAAAAATATGTTGCATTACGGTATAATATTATAAAACTGGTTTATTTCAGATTAAGTCGATGTGAACAAGTTACAGATTTGAAACAGATTGGAGACGACAGTGCCTAAATAATTAATTTCTCAACAACATTGTATATTTGATTATCTAAAAGATTTATTGGACATAATATTAGAGTAGCGAAACTGCACTGACGTAACTCTTACGTAAATCAGTGCACTTTCAAAAATATACAAATTTTAATTCATATTTAAAATAACCAATCATATTTTTATAGCTTTCCTTCCTTTCTTTCTATTGTATATTTTTTTCGTGCTTTTATGATATTTAGCGATGTCCAGCGACTTAGGTCCCATGGGATATATCATATAGCTTATTTCTGTGAGACTTCGGAATAAAAAGTAGATGAAAACTATTAGAGTTACTATAGAAGTGTAAAAAATTCTATACATTTAGTTTCTACATAATGTATATAAATAAAAGAAATATATGATGATATATTAATTTATTTTCAATATTTATTACTCTAAATTGCACCATACTGACTCATTAAAAATCACAAGAAAATGTTGGAAACATCTTTGTTAAAGAAACTATAACAAATTAACAAACAATATCTCATTTAATTGTAATTTGTTACAATAAATATCATTGAATAGACGCATTCTAAGATATCATTGCATAGACTCTTAGTTTCTACTTGTTACACAGATTAGAACGACTGGTTTAACCAAACCCCAATACCACAGCCGTTAATATTATACTCCTCGAGAAAAAGGTGTTAACGGAAGCCCTAGCTCTAGTAAGAGTGGTTTGCGGCGGTCCCAAAGGTTCCACACCTTGGAGAAGCAATGTGTCCACTGCTGCGTACGCTTCGTGAACCACGCGCTGTAACCAACCATTATTATATTAGTTTATTAACGATTTACCTTACAGTTAAGGTGTTATTAACTGTCGATATATTTTAGATAAGACAAAAACGGGCTCCGTCTATGCGTATAAAATATTGTTTTATTTAAATTTTCAAAGCTATTTAGCTTATTTATTAGTTGTGAAGTTATATTGAGAAATTAATTTCATGTTCACGCCGACCTTGAAGTCTTGCGTAAAATTTCAGAGTCGCAAGTTTTGATGTTACTGGTTACCTGACTTGTCGGTGTATTTTGTTATTATAAATATCATTTGTATTAATAAATAACCACTTGAAATCATATTTAAACAATATATTTACTATGTTGAGAGTGTGGTTCATCTAGGCTCAGATCTTATAAATTATACTGTAATTTTAATGACTAACAAACTTAATATATTATGACAATTTATTTTAAAAAATAATTCATGAAACCTGGATCTGGACAGAGACAGAGACCGTTAGATCCAATTATTAATAATAATGTTAAGTCCTTGCTGAGGAAAAGATTTTTCTTCATCGAGATGAAAAAGATGAAGCTAGAAAAAAATATTGCCTACGCATAAATGTCCTCTTACCTCGGTAACTAGTTTAGAATTATAAGCGTCAGTCGGTCGAAACAACATGACGGTGTACGTATTATCTATGCCTAGATGACCGTCTACCCAGTCTTCAATACCGCCAGCGTAAAGCGCTGAAACAATTTAAACCCTTGAAAGTCACGTAGTCAAAACAATTTAAAATAAGAGATTAAAGAATATCGTATTATAAATTTCATATCTGATATAAATTATATAAAAAACCCGATAAGATAAATGAATGTGGCTTATGTGTAATCATAATGGTTCTTAAAGGTTTTTACGTAAAAACTCCGAAGTTTGTCCAGCGACGTACAAACGACCACTGATGCTGTGAGCAGCTGCGGCTGCTCTCGACGCTCTCTGTCTCTAAATCATTGGATGACGAGTGTTTTATTAAAGACGAAAACATTAATTCACTTAGAATTAAGATAACCACGCATTTGCCGGCTAATATGTGTAAAATTATAAGGAAAAATATCGTTACTAGAAAAATTTGTCGTTTTTGTCACTTTTAATTAATTTATTTGAATGAATCATCAGTTATCGCAATGAATGGATGTTTTCGACTTACGTATACATGGTCGAAAGCGCGTCTTTTCCTTGTGTGTGAATAAGGATACATTATTCCCTGAAAATTAGTAACATACATTCAACAATATTAATATTCATTTCAGTATTATCATACCCTTATATTTTACCGATACAAAAAAATAACTACGTTTTCAGAATCGTCTACATTGAGACGGAGGCAGATGTATTAGATATTTTTCAAAATTTTAGTCTATGTTTCTTAGTTTGAAAAACAGAACAATATTGAATCTGCCCGAGCGGAAATTAATATTTGAAATGTTCTTTCAATTATATTATGATTAATTATATTATTTTTGTTGTGGCATGTTTTTAATTTTATTCTTTACTGCAAAGTTAGAAATATTGTAAAGGATTTTTAAAAGAAGCCTACTAGATGTGGCTTCAGCCTCAAAAAATATTATTATATATTAGAATGCTAGATATAATACATACAAAGAAACTATGACTAGAATTGACAAAAATATTATTTGTAGATTTAGTATAAAATTAAAGTTTAAAATATCATCTACGTGAATTAAATACATAATAAATAGTCTTATAATGTGTTCTACTTTGCAAAATCTATATTTATCAATAGTATAAAAACCAAATTTAAGCGTTTAGTATATTTTCAAATATATCATACAAGAACGTCTCCTTCTTTAAAAGCTATAAAAGTGTATAGCGGCGCGCGTTGGTCGTGCAAGAAGTGCGTGAGGGCATGCGTCTCCGTCTCGCTGAGCTGCCGAGGGCCCGCGTACAGCGAGCCGCACGGGTGCTCCGCTTGCAACTCTTCTGCTATTTAATATAACTATATCTGAGCAAGTTTAATGACAATTTAATATAGAGCCTTGAATTTGTTTCTTATGTTGTATCCGTAAAATTGGTGTTACTTTGAAATTGTGTATATGTAAATCTATTTCATGAAATATTTCGTGATATACGAGTATACAAAATTATGTCTGTGGCACTTTTTGCGTCATTAGACGTATTGTTACATAATAAACGCCAATTTACAATTTAGCAATAGCTGGCTCGTTGACTATAAATTCACCAATGGCAAAACTTATATGACTTATGAATTTCAGATTACAATTGAATTCAACTATAATATATATTTGTATATACACAATTGTATTATCATATACAAATAAATCCGAAGCCAGACAAGGTCGAAAGCGATATGGATAGCAAATTACTTCGTTCACATATCAATGACGTAATATATAAAATATTTCATTGGAGTTCACTAACTGGGTATCCATTGGTATTCGAAGTTGCGATCCAGATTGACCCCATAGCAAGGTTGAATGGTACATCTAAGACCAAACTCTTCACAAGTTCGACAGGATACTCTACCTTTGCAAGAATCCCAGGATTGACGAAGATTTTTCGTCCAATCCCGTCGCTTATATGAAAAATATTAAAAGCAAAAATGATGTTGCATTATAAAATAACATTAAAAACCGGTTTATTTCTGTTTTTACGTCAGTTTAAAGTCGATGTAAACCAGTTTACGCAGATATGGACAGATGTCTACAAAGCCGATATAAATAATTATTCAATAATATTTTATATTTGATCATTCTTAAAGATTTCCTTAAAAAATCCAAAATAACATTACGATATATTTAAAACATTTTATCTAAAATATGGTCAAACTGATAAGAAAAAAACAGATTAAGAGTTATAAAAATATTTTACTATAATTTAAATAAATATTGAATGAAAAATAAACTGGTGCGAGCAGGGATTCGTATCGAACGAGCTTAATTGGTAGAGCGACGGGATATTACCCGAGAAGTTCCGGTTTCGAATCTCTGCTCTTATCGGTTTATTTTTCATTCTATATTTATTAAAATTAATATTTATAGATATTTTCAAACAATATTTTACGAAATTACTGCCACAAAGACAAGTCTGCTAAGCAATCTCGGAAATCGAAGGGAATTTTAGGATTTTTTTATATTTATATATAAAAGTGAATAAAAGCAGTGTCTATTTTGGAAGACAAGGAAACCATATTAAAAATGGTATATTTCTATAATAGTTAATGCAATTTCGAACTCACTAAAGACTAAAATCTACAAATAGACTACATCTAGAACTTACAGCGTTGAAGGTTATTGAGTATTCATATCCATCAGGATTGAAAACAGGAATTATCCAAAACCGAAATTTAGTGAGCAAATCTGAGTGCGCGTCACTGCGCTCTATTAGCTGATATAGAACATACATCGCCGCTGTAACCGCGTGATGATCTCTGCCTTGAATACCTATAGATGTTAAAAAACGTTTACAATGTCTGCCTATACTATCTATTATTAATTATTAAATTCTTTATATACAGACATATTCTACCCTTGGAGTTTACAGGAGAGGAATTTGGTAGTAGAAGAAGAGTACAAAGCAAAAGAAACAACATCAAAGAAAAAAAAATATAAATAAGTCGAGTGAAAATTTGTTTTATCGTGTTACCTGCAACAATCATAACTGTTTGTTTTGCGGAAACAATTTGACCACTGCTTGGATCGTCAACTATCATCATATATATTGGATTTTCCATAATTGTCAAATTGCCATAGGTAATGTCCACCCACTTAGCAACAGGACTTTCATCGGCCCATTGTTTTAATTGTGTCACTATCTTTTAATAATAAAAGGAAACACAAATATTAAAATACTACTCAAATCCCAAATATAAATTAATGATTAAAAATAAATACCTCATGTAAAGTTTGTGGCGTACTAAAAGATAACTGTCTTAATGTTAATATGCTACAAACACCAGACTTTTTACTTTGTTTGGTATTATTCAACACATTTGAAATTTTTAAAGTTGCAACACCAAACAAGGGCTCCGTGATTGAACTCAAAGTTGTGTTCTCCGAAATATCTTCATCCTCATAATTTAACGATGTCTGATCTACGTCCGTAGTATTTTCGGATTCCTCTGAATCACTAAGCACAGAACCGCTGTCTTTGATGAAATTCTCGTCGTTAATTTTTTGATTCTCCTCGTCATGGCTTTCCGTACTACTCTGACGCTGTTTTGTTTTAGATCCGTTTGTGTCGTCATAATCTTCATCATTATAAATTGCATCATTATAAGATAGATCTGATTCTTTAATTCCACTTTTTTGAGTTACCTTCGCTTCTGCAATATATTTTCTACTGTCACTAGTATGGGCACTTGTCGGCCTAAAATCGTCATCTTCGGCTGGTAACTCACTTGATGTTCGGTGGAAGTACATAGGTGGTGAATCTGAGGTTCGTACAGGAGTTATTGAAGATTTCAATGGAATATTGTAATCATAGGATTCAAACGTCATTGAGGCTGATGTTCTTTTTGGAACTCCTAGATTTGCATAAGATGTCCGCGTTGGATAAGGTGCTTTATACAGAATCTGTAATTAATAATAGGTATAGCATGAAAAATTTAAATTTCAAAGTCCATTCAGGAGAATAGTTTTACCGATCTATCAACTGCACGAGGAGTGAGAGGTCCTAAGGAACTGCGTTTAGTAAATAATACTGGAGCTATCGGGGCATATTGTCGAGCCATAAGTGTATGTTGTCTTGGCAAGAACTGAGGACTAGCTGGTGGACTTTCATCTCGTTGTGGGTGTCTTGCTGCTGCAAGCTTCGGTACATGACCTTAAATTGCGTATTTACTCCATATTTAATTCATTATATATATTATTATTATTTTTAAATAAATTACAAAAAAGAAGGGTGTTAAAACCTGATGGCCTGATTGGTGTTATTGCATTTTCTTTCAATTTAATTGGGGCAAGTATGATATTGCCATCAATAACAGACACAGATAAAGTTGTAGGTGGACCGAAACGTGTATATTCTTTTAATTTATCTAACTCTGACTGCGTGGTTGGCGATGGCATAATTGGACCTCCGATTATAATTTTCTCTCTTGCTTTTGTAAACGATGCAATGTTAACAGCCACTAATTCCTTTACATGAGGTGTAGAGACATCATCTTCCAAAACTTTTACAATAAATTCTTGTGTGGTTTCTACATTTGATCGCCACCGTGTATAATCTTTTAGATCTCGTTTACGGCGAAACCCTAGATTATAAAAAATAAGTGTAGGTTCTTAAACCGCATAATATATAGTGTTTAATATGTATCACTAAAACAATTGTAAGTCCTTACATGATAGTGTACAGACGTTACAAGTATCATTTGTAGCTTGATCTTCGGAACAGGAAACTATATAAACAAAACCTAATATTATCAAAAATATACTAAAACTCATGTTAAGAAAAAGCAGATGTACATCATAGTTTGACAGCACATACTGTTACAGTGACAGCATTTATTTATGGCAGAAAAAGAATAATAATAAATTACCAGAATTATATCATTTGAAAATTTCATCATCCCATCACATCGAAAAACTCTACTTTATCTCTACAGAAGCAACTTACAGAAATGAAGAGAACAGCAAATATAGTATATAAAATAAAAATAACAACAATAGTCCTTTAAGGTCGATTGAAAAGTATATTACCTTAATACTCCACTCTACTCTACATACAAACTCTACATTCTTGTAAGCATTTTACTAACAGATCTCTTAAGTTATTTTAAGAGCTTGTCTTGTTTTTCATTTGAAACTAAAAATCATAAAATGTTTTACTGACTTAATCGCTATATCTGAACAACCGTCTGTGTGTAATTTACAAAAACAGTAAAATATGAAATTTGACTAATAGTAGAGTTTGTGAGAGTTTCTTTTTAATTAACTTTTTTCTAGACTCTTGATTTGACAGTTTTATTTGTGCTATTGAATGAAGCCTTCAAAAGTAGTTTGTTTGAAAATAATGTATTGTACTTATTTTAATATTTAAAAACATGATTTTACAATTAAAAGTGTATCTTATTACCGCGCTTTACTCATTTGGTATTTTTTTTATGATCTTGTATCCACCAAGAAATTATGAACAGTAAGTTATGAATTTTTAACACAATAATATTAAGGAAGAAACTGGTCCATTCTTATAATATTATTAGGTCCGGAACCAAAATGAGAAAAGTAAGAAGTACAGGGAACAGAATTAAATACTTGGAATACCTGGACTACGATACTGTATTGGGTATTGTAACACATATGGCAGCTGAAGACTCTGAAATGGCTGAAGTGATACATCTAGCTCCCAGCACGTTCTCTAATAAAAGTATTATAGCTCTTGAACTACATAGTGATACTCACAGCAAGAAACCTGGCATACTTGTCATAGCAAGTAATGTAATATTATACCTTTATTATAATTACTAGATTAATAATAATTAAAATTAAACTATTTTGAACGAATTTAGCACGCTTATATATCAGACACTCGTCTTCCACGATTGTTGCAAAGCATTCGGAACGTCGAATTAAAAATAAATAAAAGTTCAAAGTGTAAATCAAATTTCTCAGCAATTCGATCTATTATAAATTGTTTCATTCCAATGTATGTTACTCCCTAAAAGCTAAAATACACCAGCAATTCGGTTTTTTTTAGCTAAAAGTGTCTGTTAATTTTATGATATGTTGCTTATCACAAAGATTAAATGAAATAATTTTTTGCTTACGTAAGATATAATTCGATTTCGATCATAAAATAACATGATAGAGATAGGATAAGATATGTAAAATGGAAAATATTAATCTCTAAAACTAGTTACCATCTGTTATAATCTAAAATATAAAAATAAACTCTGAAATAAATTAATGGTAATAATCTCATTTCAGAATCATATAAATTTGTTGCTTTCAGGAGTATTATAATTACCGTTAGAAAACCTTGCTTAAATATCCCACAAAATGATGTATTTATCAATTTATCATGTCAGTTAGTCTGTATTTATTTTATTTTTTTCAGCCCTTAATGGTATGGCCTGGGGAGGACCAAATGCTGTTATAGAATTGGCTGAAAAACTTCTCTACGATACCAACTACCAAACCCCATTTTTTAATGATTACGACTGGTATATAATGTTTCCATTCCTATTTTTTTTTTCATAAATGTCTGTACAATTTTCATGTTTTGGTTGTCGACGATTACGTATTATTACTTAGTAATTACATACGTTTCTTCAAATATATTTACTATTTATTTATTTTTTTGTACATAAAATCATATATAGAAAAGTTTAAGTGTAGAGATTTTCATTCAAAATTATCAATAATATCATACATTATATATTTTTGTTTCAGGTATTTAATACCAATCGGGAATCCAGATGCTTTAAACTTTACAACAAATATCCGCAATTTGACTCCAGTGAATAATTCAGAATGGTCACGGAATCTTACAGCTAGAACTGGCACCAGACCATCAATGTGGCACAAAAATATTGACAAAGCAACAGGAAATAACTTATGCTTTGGAACAAACATCAACCGGAACTTCGCTTACCATTGGCAAGGTTTGTCAAACAACAAAAAATATTAAGGCATTATACTTTGTAACAGATAAAAAATATATAGCTATCATATAAAGAACGTACAGACAGTACCATTTCCGTTCTGTAGTACGCTAATTAATTTAATGCAATCAATAAAAATATTGATTATGTTATTACGATAACGATGATAAAATTATTCAATTTTATCAAAATCGACACGTGAAGACGATGTTCCCAAGAAACCGACCAACTGCTCGCAATATTATCCTGGCTCTAAACCATTTTCTACGGCTGAGGCAAAAGCGCTACGAGCGTATCTGCACAAGTTATCAGATTCTTTGCATTTAGCGATACACTTGCACGCCAGTTTTGTACCAAAAAAAGTTAGTACAACTTACATTTTATATTATATCTAATCAATAGATAGTTATTTTTATAATCATGTTTTATTAGAATCTGTAATCATAATTACAGATTATAGATAATTATGTCTAGACATCTTTATTATTCTAAGAATTATAAAATATTTGCATTTTTTAAATTTACTTAGATCTTTTTGCACTGTACAGTTATCCTTAATTATAATATTCATTTTCCTGTCTATGGTTGATATTTCAGTAGTTTAATTTGGATTAAAATGATAAAATTCATAATTGATTTAATATAATTAATAAATAATATTGATAAATAAGTTAAAGGAATTGTCATTTGACAGCTGTTATATTGATTTATTCAAAGTATAAATCAATTAATTATAAAATATACAATTATAAAATATCTTCTAAAAATGGCATACAATACACTTATTGAAATGTCAGAGAGCAGTTATAGGGTACCAAAGAGTAGGTCCAACCGGCAAGAAACTCTATGGATACTCTTTTAACCTTTTTATAATGTTCTAATTTTTTATAGTATAGATCGAGTCACATTATATATATGAGACCAAATTAGAATTTTAGTATATTATTGTACAAAAAGAAGTAGAATAACTAATCACGTCACTATTAGTTCCAAGATGCTCTCACATTTAAAACACTTAAAGCATTCTAAAATAGACTACAGTTGCCGAAGTAGGAATAAAACAATTTAGATTCGGTTACATAACTTTGTATATTGATTATTTTGTAAATATTAACACATGAAAAATGTTTTATGTAATGTAATAAATTCATAATTTATTGATAATTCATTCTACTATCTCAAATGTTATTAACTAGCGGTTAGCAGCGGCTTCGTCCGTTTTCTTTCATACAGCTTATCTAATCGAAGATAATATAGTAAAGTATATATATTTTAAGTGTTATTGTAATTATTTTTGTGCAAACCAATTTTAGTTACCGCACAGTCAGCAATTTAATAATTGTTTCTTACATTAATGTTGTTTATACCTTACGTACCTTGTACGGCACGTGTGACTCGTGTGACTCGTGTGTCACATGCCTGTCTATAAATACTGACAATTCCTATCAATAAATTTAGTGTTAGTTTGATTGTGGTTTGGTTTTACCTCATGACCGTCCTTCACATGTCATCTCTCACTTAGACTGATCGCCATTCCAAATTTCATTAAAATCCATAAAATAATTTTAGTGTATTGTAACTTTTTGTAATTTTCCGTAGTGTAGACAATTCTATAGCCTGTACATATACAATATATATAAATATATATGTTGAGAGGGCAATAACCGACACCATACTAAAACATCATAAGCGTGATATACGAACAAACAAACACACAATATTTTTTAGAACCATTGATTTAAGTTTCTTCTTTCTTTAATCTTTTAAACACTTAACTACAATTTTTTCCTTGTTACTATTTTTTAACATGTAGGTATAAATAAATTTAGATTAATAATTTTGATAATGGCCACACATTTTTTATTAACAAATCATCTTTTTAAAAATAATCATTTTTTAATTAAGTAATTAGATTTCGATTATCTTTAAAAAATGTACTATGCCATAGATTATGAACATTGAAAATAAATTATTATACATTAAAATTGATTTCAGGAATTTATACTATATCCATGGCGATATACATTACGACAGCCGAGTAATTTTCGAACTCTGCAAGACATTGGTGAATACGCCGCCCGTCAAGCGAGACTTCCTGATAGTAGACTGTACGAGGTATGAAGATTATAAATAATAAATATTAGGACATGTCACATGACGCAATCCAGCCACTAACTACACCTTGAACTTCGTGTACAACTGATACATTATATTTGTAAATACATACATAGAAAAAACACCATACCAAACTATTAATCTTAGATTATATATATATAAATAAATAAGTATTCTATTTATTTATTTATATACCAGATAGTTTACAACAAGCACGTAAAGCATACATTTCGTACTTTTTCTCTCTCTCTCTCAAAAGAATTGAAAGAAGCGGTAGGTTTCTTAATTATTTAGAAAGATTCTAGGGTAGGGATTGAACCCACGACAACAGGCATTATAAACCACGTAACGACCCCTGCGTATTTTTCGTATCTAACTCATTGGAGTTAAAAGCAATTTCTTTAGTCCCATTTCTAGACTAGATAGTCTTTTAATAAACTAGGCTTCAAACTTAACGTAACTTAACGAGAAACGTATTTCATTAATAATTTTTCAATTAATGATATAATATTTGAATATATAACTGATAACTTATGAACTATATTTTATCAACTTATCATATTAGATCAATGTGCCATTCAAATGTGTCTGTTTGCTGTTTATCTGATATTTCATTACAGGTACATCAAGGCAGTAGTGACGGACGAACTGCTGGGTCGCTGAGTGATTATTTATCTGGAGTGGTGGGGACCGAGCTGGTCTTCCTCATTAAGCCTTACCACGAGGTTTTTCCTAATTACACCGACAGTACTGTACTTGGTTAGAACTTTTGAATTTTGTTTGACGTTTATAAAAACATTGACGATGCCAAATATGTAGACGATATTGTTTAAAGTGATTGGTGCGAGTTTTGAAGGTTCATTCACACCTGTAGTATAGTCCGGTCTAAGCTGTACTAAACAAATATCTGTTTGTTTGTTTGTTCGTTGTACGACATGCAAT
Source organism: Dircenna loreta (assembly GCA_963555665.1). Taxonomy (NCBI): domain Eukaryota; kingdom Metazoa; phylum Arthropoda; class Insecta; order Lepidoptera; family Nymphalidae; genus Dircenna; species Dircenna loreta. The sequence goes on along the minus strand of OY743097.1, from coordinate 431,190 downwards.
AACTTATGTACATTTCATGTTATTTGGTCGTGAAATGTATTTTGCCTAGCTGTGTATATAACACATTTTACTGAAGAAATTTATAAGACTCCCTTGTGTCTTCAGGATCTCCTACCTCACCAGATCTCCAGTAACTCCTATCACCATGTCACATGTAACTTTCAAAGTTCCTTTAAAAATATGGAATTTATTGAATAGCATCTTTGAATTTGTTTCGCAGAACTCTATGTCAAGAAGTCGATATCAGCTATTCTGAGTTTGGTCCGCGGGTGGAGGAGCAGCACTAAACAAAATACTCTTTCGTTTTTTGGTGAAGATATTGAATTTTAAAATGACCATTTCGAATAAGCTGTTTACATTTTTTAATCTCCAGTAGATGTGACGTAGACAATTTTATTAATGAATAAATAAATCCAAAAAATATATATTTTATATGTATTTTATTAACGTGTCTTTAAAATCTAAAAATAAACAACATTTTTAGACAGATACAAATTGACAAATATATTACACTATTTACACAACGGAGCTAATATCATCTCTTATTTGAAGGAGTGACATGTTTTCTTAGTACCGTGTCATCAATTTCCCAGTTATTGGATAAGTCGTCGAGAGCTTTCAATAGTACATTTTGCTTGACGTTATTTTCGTTGAGATCAGTGACGTGGAGCAGCCCGAGGTACAGACACACCTTGTGTAGATACTGCAGCCTTTTGAATATTAGCTCCCTCAAACTAGAGATTTCAGTCCGACGCCAATATTTTAAATTTCTCCCAATTAATATGATCACGTGTTCTTTCATGTCCTTCAGACAAGCCTTCTTCTCGTATATTTCCTGAAATAATACAAGAATTTAATAAATATTGCGATATAATCTGGCCATTAATCAACCTTGTCTCCAACCTTTGATTATTTCTTTAATCTGAAGATATTATTAAATATATGTTAAATAATCTTATTATAAAAAAACGTGCGAATGATTAAATTAAAGCTGTTGAGATTAAAGTTGATACAATATTATACTATTGTATTTGTAATTTACAAACACAATTATTATATTTACCTAAAATACAAAAAAAAAACTAATTAGGTACTTAGAAGAATTAAAATCAATCAGTTTTTTATGACAAAGTCTATATCTACGGATGTTTAAAACAATGTTTACTATAAACCGTATTTGTTCAGTCATTTGTATTGACCTTGCCGTGTGTATTCACAAAATACTACATTTTATTTTGCTTATTTTAACCACATTTTAAATGATTAATTTATAGTAACTTGACATCAATCAAGTACATAGAATATTTTTTACATAAAGGTATTGCAACGTATATATATATGACAACCAAATATATTCAATACACTCACTGAACAATTGCTAGAAAACACAATTAGAGTAAACACTAGTTTGTACTAGTTTGTCTTTCTAATTCTTCCAGTGATAACATTGGGATCGGTTCTGAAATCGAAACCTTTTCTCACGTCAACAAGTATAGAGATAATTTTCCTAGCTTTGTCAGCACTAAACAAATCAATCAATTTTAAAACCTACTCAACGGTTCATTTGCGAACGACAGCCGAATTAGTTTGGAGATAACATTATATTTTGTTGCTAATATTTTTTCTGCTATTCATATTTAATTGAAGTCATGTAGGCAATTATTCATTATCATTTTGATAATTTCCAAAGTCTTTAACATCGTTTTTTATATATATTTTTTTCTTATTTATTTATATATATTTTTAAATCGTTTTAAAAGTTACTATATACAAGTAAGTGTATATTCAAAGAATATTTTTATTTGGTAATCATTAATATTTTTGGTGCATCGATTCCTTTTTAGCATTCATCGTTATAATCCAAGAGTTGTTCACGGGTTTTGTATTTTCTTTCTTGTGACCAGAAAATCTGAGTAACTGATATTAAATATAGTTGTTTTTCTTCCTTTAATTCCAACTTCTTTTGAATATTTATTTAATTAATTAAATAAATATTCAAAAGAAGTTGGAATTAAAGGAAGATTCTGCTAGTGTTGCAAAAATTATATTGTTTCTTTTATTGTTACACAGAATGTGGGAATGGTCAGTTAAGGCAATGAGATGTTGGGAGAGGATTGAGATTTATGGAATCTCTGGAATATTTATAACACTGGAAGAATTAAGAATTAGAAAGACAAAATTACAGCTCTTCACAAAAAAACCTAATAGGTTTCACATGAAAGTATGAAAGCGACAAACAAATTATTGTTCGGTCTTACGACAACAATTCTACATTATCTTTAAATAGAATGATATGATATAATTGAATGAGACGAGTTTCTTCAAATTGTTTTTGGTAAAAGCACGGGCTGTAATTTTATGTATATAAGTGTATTTTTGTGGATATATTAGTAAAGGTTGAAAAAACACATTTTTGGTAAAGTATTGTCTTGTAAGTCAGACCACTGCCTTGAACTTTCCGTAGATGAAATCCCGTGAAGGTCTACTACCAATCATCGGATTTAGGATTATTTAGGATCGCCGTAGTTCTGCCACTTGGGTACTATCAGAATGAATTGACATTTTGTCGTATTCAAGTGGGATAGTATCCGAGGAATAAGATTTCGTGGTAGGAATATCTTGGTCGAAGTGGTCGAAGATGCCACTCCGCATTTGCATGTATTGTGGAGAAAGCGTCGATTTGGCAATTGTAATGCCCTGGAAAATACATAGTCGTCAGACGTCAGAACAGAATGTCTTGAGAGTTATGTTTTTTTTGCGTCAAGTTCGGAGGTTCTCAGACCTAGTTCCACTTCTTTGTTATTATAGGGCACCGTATTGATTGAACAAAAGTATATTCGAATTGGTTAACTAGTTCTATTTGTGAACAATGGTCTCGAGGATCTATCTATATATATTTGTCTCTCTTATATGGGCTCCCCATTATTGGCTGGACATTGAAGACATGGTTCCAAGGCAAACTTCACTGAGTCCCATGTGAATCGCAAGGTAGCCCGATTTAGATGTACAAATTCAGACGTTGAAAAAATTATTGAATAAAGAAAGCATTTTTAACCTTGTTACATTGATAACAGAAAAAATAAACCATCAAACATCATCGTTTTAATATGAGTAAGTAGATAATGTAGAATTGTTGTCGTAAGACCGAACAATAATTTGTTTGTCGCTTTCATACTTTCATTTCTACATTATTTTTAAATAGAATGATATGATATAATTGAATGAGACGAGTTTTTTTCAAATTGTTTTTGGTAAAAGCACGGGCTGTGTGCAATCTCGAAGAGAGATTTTATTAAAAAAATACTAGAACAGCTACAGACATCCCAAGTTCATCTGTATTGAATACTATTCTATCAAACTTAATCAAACTTAAAGATTGATATATTTTAACAATCAAATTACATTTACAATGTAATATGATGAGCAATAATTGCAAGAAAACTACTATTTTTAAAAAAACATTGTTATTAACTAAAATTATATAAATTGTTAAAGTATTGTAGATAATTAATATAGACAACATAATTCTTTAAATGTTCATAGATTAATAATAAATTATAATAATAACAAAATAGTACTATAATATAGAAAGAATCAAGTTCAAAATACTTATATTGTAGGCATTAAAAATTCAATTATAGAATTAAATTTAAATAATTTTTCTAAATGTCATTTGTGTAGCTACTTTTTTAAGACAGGTAGTAGTCATTTTTACATATACGCTAGGCATTATTAATCTTTCTTTATATTTACTCATTTTTCCGAGAAAATATGTTAAGTAAAAAGTTCCAGATTTTTTAAACTAATATACACAATTTTTTTTATATAAATATATGGTAAAGAAAGGAATCTTAAGTGATTTAAACAATTGCTTGCAGATTTCCTAATAATGAGCGCCACAGACCGCTCGTAAACACTTTTTTAGTTCTTTAAACAATCTGTTTATATCAACCGAGTAACTCAAATCATTAATCCATAACTAAGCTTCCTGTCAGCTATCTTTAAAACCACTTATTTACTCTACGAATTCCGTATCATTCGAGTTTCCATAAAAGTGTATCTGGGTTTACAAAGAGGCTTCACTCATATTAAAACGATGATGTTTGATGGTTTATTTTTTCTGTTATCAATGTAACAAGGTTAAAAATGCTTTCTTTATTCAATAATTTTTTCAACGTCTGAATTTGTACATCTAAATCGGGCTACCTTGCGATTCACATGGGACTCAGTGAAGTTTGCCTTGGAACCATGTCTTCAATGTCCAGCCAATAATGGGGAGCCCATATAAGAGAGACAAATATATATAGATAGATCCTCGAGACCATTGTTCACAAATAGAACTAGTTAACCAATTCGAATATACTTTTGTTCAATCAATACGGTGCCCTATAATAACAAAGAAGTGGAACTAGGTCTGAGAACCTCCGAACTTGACGCAAAAAAAACATAACTCTCAAGACATTCTGTTCTGACGTCTGACGACTATGTATTTTCCAGGGCATTACAATTGCCAAATCGACGCTTTCTCCACAATACATGCAAATGCGGAGTGGCATCTTCGACCACTTCGACCAAGATATTCCTACCACGAAATCTTATTCCTCGGATACTATCCCACTTGAATACGACAAAATGTCAATTCATTCTGATAGTACCCAAGTGGCAGAACTACGGCGGCTTACTCTAGAAAATCCGATGATTGGTAGTAGACCTTCACGGGATTTCATCTACGGAAAGTTCAAGGCAGTGGTCTGACTTACAAGACAATACTTTACCAAAAATGTGTTTTTTCAACCTTTACTAGTATATCCACAAAAGTACACTTATCAATTGTTTTTCTCTACGCAAATGCTAAAAGCTACTTAAGTAGCCAAAGACAGAAGTGCGAACTAGCTGTGATCTGAATATTATAATTCAATGAGAGAATTATTATTTTTTGGACGAAATTAACCTGTACTAGTTTTAAAGAGAAATATCGCAATCTTGTTGAAAAAAATGAAATAAATTGTGTGTTGTTATCTTGTACCTACGACAAATTAATGAATGTCACAGGATAGGTCACAAAATAGGTCTGGGCTATAATTAAAAAGAAAATGTATTGATTTCTATAAATTGTATGTCTCAAATAATTTTGTTTTGTGGCAGACATAGCCACTGGCAACGGCTAGTCAATAATAAAATTATCACTAATGTCATAAGTAAAATAATATGTATTCAATATAAGATACGCTATCAATGCTAATATAATATTGATAAAAATGCTAAATAGTCATTTTATAACACATTTTGGAATATTAAGACTTGAAACAAGACAATAAAACTAAAGACAAACTCTCTTATTTTTACATCTAAAGTAAAAAATTTATATTATTTTTGAGTATAATTAGCAAGAAAAATTATATTTCAAATATAAAAAAATAATATTCCACAAGAAAAACTTGGAAATGACACTGGTAAATAAGAGTTCAGGAATACTATTTATTTCTTTATTATAAATACTTGGTATATTTTTACGCCTCGTATCGTTAATTTATTCATAAAAAAATATATATAATAATGTCCAAAGCTATGATGTCATCACGTAATACGAATTAAAAATATAAAGTGACATGTGTCGTATTATTCGATGTATTTAGATTAAAATATTAATCATTAAGTTGCCATTGAAGATCTCAATATTTTATTATAATAACTAGCTAATTTCCGTGACTCCACTCGCATGGATTACAGAAGTCCAAAACTAGAGTACCTACTTTTCGCAACCAAAAAACAGATTCATCCACAGTTTTACTTATTTGAAACCGACTCCCATTTTATGCTATTTTTTTAAGTACTTTCTGTTTTTAATTACAATATAATTGCAATAATGCAGCCAGGTATATACATATACTTGACAATACTTGTCCTTCGTAAAGTGATTTTATCGCTTATATATGACTTTTTTCAATAAATGTTTAAATTTTACGACACAATTCTGGCGATAAGTGACTTGACAATGTCCGTCTTGACATAAACTTGTGATAAATATTACACTTATCATATTATTTCAAATGTTATTATTATAAATAATTAATTAACATGAAAGAAACATACTACCTTTTACTTTAAATAATGTTAACTTTTCTGACAATAATGTCGATAGTTTTATATAAAATAATTCATTTACGTCAATGGCAAATGTATAATAATATTGGTACGAAGAAAAAAAATACCAAAAGTCCTGCGTTTTGCTACACTAACTAACTAACAGCGGGGCGGATTCCCAGAGGTCGCGGGTTCGAATCTCCGCTCGTATTGGTTAATTTGTTATTGTATATTTATTTAAATTAAAATAAAGCTTCAAATGCTTCGCAATGAAACCAATCTACTTTGAATCAAACTAGATAAATCTCTCAGGAAAATAAATGCAATAAACACAGTATTTTTTTCTGGTATTACATTGTAAATTAAACTTTATACCTTTTAATATAATAAATTATTTCTTATAATTAGTTATGATACAGATAATATACAGTTATTTATTTGAACGACGTCCATTTAGTGATTGCAATCAATGACGCTGACGTTTATATTAAAATGTTACAAATATTGAACGCACGCTCTACAATAAAACTAACGATAACTCATATCTTTTCTAGCGGGTTTTATAAAGACTCTGTAGATAGTATAAATTGTAAAACTTCATTTTTAAAAACTAAATAATTCATAATTATCGGCGTCTGGATTATGGAGTAAATAGTTAAGTTATTTTTATATTTTCAACCATTAACGTGTAAACATTTAAGATGAGTGATAAATAGTGTTTTCTGATATACACATCGTCAATGGCACGACATCAATACGTGTCCTACTGTTCCTATTACTAGGATGAAGTCGAAAGTAAGATCATATTAAATTGTTATAAGTGTTCACGGTGCTCATACACCTCCCCCCCCTCCTGGTACGTACCTCGCTGAGGGCGCACAGCCGCAGTCGCACGGCGAGGCGCGCCCGCGAGGGCAACGACCTCAGCGCCAGCGCGACCACGCCCCCGCACGACACGCGCGCCGCCGCCGGGTACGCGCGACTGTCCGCCTCGCCCGAACTACGACACGCGTGCATATCATGTTACTGTGAGTGTGTGCGTGTGTGTCCGTGTGTAGTGCAGTGCCGTACTGACCCGTCGGGCTTGAAGACGAGCAGCGCGGGGTAGCGATGCGGCGTGTAGTGCGGCGGCAGGTCGTGCCGCAGCGCGTCGAGGCGCGCGGGCTGCACGGGCGCGCCGGCCGCCGACAACACACGAGCGGCGCACGACACCGCCCGAGTCACGCTCGCCTCGCACCGCCCGCCGCAACATAGCAACAGCGTCAGCTGCAGGACGATATGCGACTCGTTCAAAACAATCATTTTTATTATGTTTTTCTGTTTGTTTATTTTTGATGCAAACACACAAAATCGACTGGACGGATTTTTATAAAATTTGGTATGGTTTCTATTTTCTAATAGGTTTGGAAAGCTCAATGGAAATCAATCGATTAAGCAGTGCAAGTAAGAAAGCTACTGAAGATTCCAACGTAGAAGAACGCCACGCATCCAGATGGAAGGGATGGTATCGTGCAATAATAGAAGTCTGCGACAGGAATAAAATCAAAAAGGCCTTTTGGAACAGTCTCCGTTATAAATACAATTCAATCAATTAATCGATCAAGAATTTCACCGAGTACTAGGTCTCCGAAAAATTGAGCGGCTGGTCGTTGCACGCGTCAAACGGTAAAGGGTGATACTGGGGCGTTCCTCATTATAAACTAGGACAATAAGTCATTTGTGGCCAGTTCTTGGGTCAGCGACCCTGTAGTCCGGGTGAGGTTATGCCTCACACACAACACTTGTTTTTATAAACGCTTATCGATATTTTCCAGAGAGAGCCCTGCACAGCCAGAATAAACAGCATACCCGGTGCTGTCAGCACTATAACAGTAAATGCCCAACATTCACATAACCAACATATCGTTGATATGAAATGAAACAGTGTTGGGGATAGCACGCAGCCTTCGGGAACACCAGTTTTCACGGGCTTGGGCAAAGTCCGAGCAAAAACCGTCGATAACGAGTCTTTTGCTCCGCCCAGTAAGAAAGCTGGTTATTTACTTGGATAAACTATAGGAAGGCAGCTTAGAAAGGAGCGCCTTGTATCATACACGATCGAAGGCTTTCCCAATATCCAGACTAACTGCCAGGCCCTCTGCTATACTTTCGATAGCCGCCACCCATCTATGTGTCAGGTTTACGAGAAGAAATTCCTCAGTACACAGACACAGTACAATTTAGAGATTAAAGATAAATAAGGAAATACGATATGATTTTTATTGTATCGATCACATGATAGTATTAATAAATTACCAAATCGACTCTTCACTCAAAAAATCAATTCTAATAATCGGGTCTGATGGAAACTTTAGTCTTCATAAAAGCGTAAAGAACTCTTACCACTCCAGGAGTTCTCACAAATCTCTTAAACGTATGAGTAGTCAGATCTGCAATATGAACGGCTCTCTCATCCTTTCCATCGGGCTTCGTCTTTTCATAGGAACCAAAGTAATGCGTGTTCTTGGCATTAGCGACCTGAGTACGCAGAGTTCGCTTCAGTTTCTTCTGAGTGAAATTATATATAAATTCTCGCACTGATTTCGCGCTGTACTCTTCTGAAAGTACGTATTGACTTTCGTGCTGAAAGAAAATATTAAAAAAACAATTTACTAACAAATTACATTTAAAACATTTTTTTATCCAATAATTCAATGATGTTACGTGTAAAAAAGATGTAGACGAGAAACTAGCGCGCTCAAATTGTTACCGACAAATTCAGACAATTGTCGTAATTTGAATCTTGATTTGGTCGGCTAAAAGCAGCGTGACATTAACGACATTTTTATTTCTTATGTTTATTTCTCATTTACAAAAAATTGCGACGGTGGATAGAAAAGGATAGAGAATACGATTGCAGCTGCAGCGTGACAAGGACAAATAGTGAGCATATAGCTTTCTGTGTCATATATTCCTATTATCTATCGCTGAAAATTTAACGATCAGTCATGAAACAAGTGCTCGGTTGTGATTGGTTGTTATTTGATTATGAGTTTTAGTTGTAACCAATCACAGCAGAGAATTTGTTTCGTGACTGCTCGAAAACTATCAACGTTTCGTTCTATCAGAACTCGTAGTAGGGGTGCTGGCCACCAGAACTATCCTTTATCATTTCAAACACACATTGTACTTGTGAAACGTCAGACTCTAGTCGTAAGGTTTCAAAGGATAAGAACAGACAAAAACACTCCATGAATTAAAAAATTAAAAACATATGTCATATAGTATTGAATATTTAATTACACATTATAATTTAAGTTACTTATATATATGTATATATTTTTTTTATTTCATATATTTTTTTAAATATAGTACTTTAACTAATATTACTAAGATATATAACTTACCTCACTATCCAAAATAACAAGAGCGGTCATATCCTTGTTATTTCTAATATCTATACCGAGTGCTTCAGCAAAATGGTAGTTCCTGGTGGTGTCGAGTGCTATGAAGTGCAGGGTGCTGTTGTGTCGGCAGCCCCGGCCGCGCACGGCAGCCCCACTGCCTGCTGACTTGCTGGGGGCCAGCGGGGGGCTGATGCTGTTGGCAAACTGCATCACTCTACAGAAATGATTCACATTTTCTTGTATGATATTATCTGATGAGTTTGGATCGTCCTCTGATGGCTGCATTGTTGTTTCTGTACTGAAATAATTATATTATTATATTAAAAAATAATGTATTTAAAATAATATATTGTCTATGAACATGTTTTGGTCATGTTCAGTTTTTTTTTAATAAATATAAGAATGCAGAATTAGAAACATTGGTTATGAGAAGTCTAAAAGATGTCGTCTCTTGATAAAGACTAAACCTAGGTTCTAAACCTGCCAGTGTCAATTAATATTTTATATTATATTTATTAAGACATTAAAAATATAACGTGATATTTAGAAATTACTGTTACAACAATATTTTTTTTATATTTTTGATCTGCACATAAAGACTAATAACATTTGAAATGTGAAAATGTTTATGAATATGAATGAAACTCACTCTTGGTGATCAGTTTCAAGATCACTGTTGAATTGTTCTTCAACAGTTTGACACTTTTCATAATATTCATAAAAGCTTTTCTCGGCCGGAAAGGACTTGATTCTGGACTCGCACTGTTCCAGGAAACCCAGCGTGGTCCAGAGAGCTGAGTTGTCATTGGAAGACTCGATGAGCTTGGAAATGGCAAGCCCTTGCTTGAGAAGGAAATTAAACACTCCACTCTTTTGGTTCTTCTGCGTCACATTGTTCCAGGGATATTTATTATTCTGAGATATGACGTCTTTTTTATATATGGGAGTCGCTTTCTTCAGAGGTTTCTTAAATTTGTATTCTTCACAGGATTTGAGGAAGTTCTTCTGTTGATACAACAGTCTCTGTACTTGCTGTAGTTTTATTAGTTCAGACGTCCATTGATTATTTTCTTTGTCTTTGCAATTATTATACTCCATTGCGACTTCACGAAGCTAAAATAAATAGAAAGTAAATAATAACTATAATATATAAGCTGGAAAAACAATACATGGTAATAGATCTGAGAACAAAAGAAAAAGAAAAAAGAAAAAAAATATATAATAGTAATATTTAAAAATTAATTATAACACTAATGAAAATTGCTTTAATTCTAACAAGATTCTTACAAGGATCTATTTTTGCAAATATTTTAATTTCCAATAAGTAGATACAATTTATAATAGAGTACTCACTAAAGAGTACAGCGGCAGCTGTTCATAGAGCGGGTTGAGCGGACTGAACAATATCAACATGGGGTTGCCATCGGCATATCTTTCAAAATTAAATGACTTCTTCCACAGTGGTATCACCCGGGCCACCGGTTGAGAAAAGTTTTCAAGCACCCAGTGCATTAAGTACGTCTCATTCCATGACTGGTTGTTGTCTTCTGGTTTGTATTCCTGGAAACAAATATATTATTGTTAAAAATATCTATTAACATTATAGCCATGTTAAAAATACTTACATTATTACGGGCTACTTAATTCAATGATAGCGGCAAGATAGTTACTAAATCAAGTGTAGGAATTTTATTTTAGATTAGTTTAGTTTCTTCAAATTAGGATGGATGGAAACAGTCAAAAATTATAGACAATAAACAAAGAAATTTCTAAATAAATGTATGCAAAATAGTTTAATATGGTGTAATTAATAATTAATAGAATTAAATAAACACAAAATAAATAGACTCCAATAATAATATATATTACCTTTGTGTCATTCCACAACATTAACCTGGCACTGGGAACACTCTCCACTCCCAGATCTATCGCTAGGTCCATAGAGGTCACCGTGGCAAAACATATTTCACCGAGAGTATCAAATTCTCGTGATTTCAAGGCCACGCTGTACCACACGTTGTAATACCGTGATGATTCTGTTAACGGGGTAAATCCAACAGCTACGGCCTGGAAGTTATCAAGTATTTTCTTATTTTCTAGATTGTATAACATTTACCTTTATATCAAACTACAATTACAATTGTCTGGATTAAGTAAAACCAGAAATACTCAAATAGTATTAAATAGTTGTTTTTATTATTTTTATAAAAGTTAATTATTATTTTTATATTACAAAGAGCTGCTACGCTGTTCGTGCACCATGCTTCAAGCTCATGAGTAAGAATCTATTAAATAATAAGAATATATTAAAAATGGCATTATGGTACAGCTTACATCACATTTAGATAATAAATTAACCAAATCCTCCGTGTTGGCTACTCTTGATAGCGGTCTCATAAGTAATTCCAAAAAATTAACCATACTTTCAGCATTTTTTGGTCCTGAAATTTAAATAAATACATATTACGATTTTTAACAAAGTTTAAATTGTTACTGAGAACTCTCCAATGTATATATTATGTATGGGTCTAAAAAATAAGTAATGTTTAAAAATTTCTATAAACATGCCTATAGCCCTGCTAAGCTTATTTAATTTTAGAAAAAATATATGGAATACATATAGAATGCTTAATTAATTGAAGCTGATAAACTAGCTACCCATTTCTGAGATTATTTATTTTATTTTTGATTAAATATTCATTTAAAAAAAAAGTAATCTATAAATACCTTTATATAAAACACCCCTAGAGGTGATGGTATATGCCATCAATATTGGCCATGAAGGTATTTTATTGTGCTGTAATCTACATTCACTGCCGGGATTCCAGCAATTAATTGCAGAAAAATGTACCTAAAAATTATTTTATTTACATTAAATAGAAGTATATACAAAATATATGAAAGTATGAATAATAGTCTTTTAGTGTCTAAATGCCTAGATATTACTATGATGTACAAAATGTGTGTATTTAAAAACAATGTCTGAATTATATTTTGTAATGCTGGAGTGCACATTCTCTTATATTTTGTAATATGAACATAAAATATTATTATTAACTACTTACTCTATCACTTAAAACATTAGCAGCCTTTTCAAACTCTCCTCTGACATATTGGGATTCAGCATCCCATGGTGCATAGTACATAACAAATGAAATATCTTCTGAATTGATAACAGATAAGGCATTGCTCAATTGACCTCTGTACCAGTCAGTCACTGTGGAGTCTGAATAAAAAAATCTCACTGCTTGAGGAACTTTGGAAGTCTTTGAAGGCCTGAAATGAAAAGAAAAAATATATATCCAGACTTTAACATGATTAAAGTTTGTCAGTTCTTTATTATGTTGAAAATATTAAAACACTTTTTTCATTTTATTTCAAATGTATATACAAAATTAAACATAATTTAAACTTACGAATGATGTAGTGCTCCGTATGTAGTAACTGCTAAGGCAATACATAACACTGCCTCTTTGATTAACATTTTCAATGTTAACTCCCTATTATTATTAGTTTGTTTTGCCACTTGCGAATTTTCAGGGGAGTCTCGGTCATCGCTAGTAAGACTTGGATTACTTTTTAATGACGTGACCAGTGAAATATCTTCAGTGTCCGCCGTTGGAAACATTACACGTCATTCATTAACATTAAAACACTTCTAAAATGTAGTTGTGTTTTGTTACATGGTAGCCAAGAACTTTGGAAGTATTTTTTAAAAACAGTTCTTTGACTTATTAGAAAACACATAATAGTTACGAATTACAACATTTGATAAATAATTTTATCAATCTTCTAGGAAATAAAATCATATAAAATATGAAATCAAATATTGGTTCTTATCGAAACATTTTGACATTGACATTTTATTAATCATTTTGACTTACGCTGTGTTGACACTAGATATGTGCCGAGTAACTATTTTGGTGGATCGAGTCGATTCGAGTCAGTTTACACAGTATTCAATCCTATCGTTTTAATTAAAATGAGTAAAAGTTTTAACATAATGACACAACGATAAGAAATCAGACATTTATAATGAAAATATTTTTAAAAATTATAAAAACAAAACAAAACATATCTAGGAACCAAAAATGAGATCAAGTTCTACTTACACATTTACAAACTTATTTAAATAATTTTAAATAATTAAAGGTGAACTAGCTATTGGTCAAAACAAAATATTGATAAAAAAATATTTGAAATAACTATACAAAAAAGTATTAGTTCAACCTTCTTGGTTGATACAAAATAAAGAAATTAAAAAAGTTTCAGGTTCAAACTAGTATAATAGTGTGTTACTTCATTGCTTAAGTATAGAATGATCGAGTATGAACGAGTCAACTTAACTCAAATACTAAAGTTAGTAGGACTCGCATACCAGAATCAAGTCAACGAGTACAAACCGATTCTTCCTGACTCAAATATCGAACTTGAGTCCGGCGTAAAAGTCAAAATTTATTGGTACTCGAGTAGGAGTCTACATCAGGAATCGAGTCTGACTCGAGTCAAGCCGTACTTGGCACATCGTTAGTGGACACTTGATGCAAAAAAAAAAGTAAACAAACTACAAAGAAAGCTAGTCGAGCGGATAGGACTGAACACTTTGTAGTATAACTTATTAGTCTAAGCCAGAGATAATGATTTTGGAAGGTACCTTAAAAAAATAAAGAGAATATTCATTTAGATAATTTATTTAAAGAAAAAAATCAGCCTTAATGAGCTTTTAGTGCAAAAATGTTTATTTTAAGCCTCAAATATAAAGTCAAAATTTCAAAAGAGGTGGCCGAAATTTTATTTTATACGTTGTTTCAGCTGCTCGGATATTATACTCTAAACTTTATTTTTGTAGTCTGTGATTACTGGTTTATGCCCTCTATTTAGGGATGTCGGATTGCAATAAAGTATCGATATATATTGTATCGATAATTTTTGAATATATCAATATCGATATTGATATTTTTATTTAAAAATATCGATATATCGATATATCGGTGTGATAGGAACACACATTACATGAAACGTTTTGTCTGTCTATTTTTTTGAAAAAGTTCCATACAACACTAGACATGACTGGAATGCTCGAATTATTTTGTTCACATACGTGAATTAATTAGTTAGATTGTTTGAGAACTATAATCAACTCAAATGCAGGCAGAAATATGCTCGCGTTGAGGTTATACAGTTATTATACCAAATTAAAACGCAGTTAATCGAGTCGACCAAAGACAAAAAAAAATTAATTTGTTAAAAAAAGTATTCTTTTTTAGGATTTTTTAATTATAAAAAATATCGATTTTTATACCTTTTCAATATTTGTAATTTTATATCGATACCTCGATACATCGAAACATTAAATATCGCTCAAAAATATCGATACATTGAAAAAATAATATCGATATATCGATGTATCGATATTTTTTCGACAAGCCTACCTCTATTATCTTTGGCTGCTTTTAGCTTTCAACCATGTTTTGAAGGGTTGTAATCTGTATTGTGGAAGTTGTGTCATATTTTGCATTTCAAGTTATAATGGCTGATTCTTGAAAATACAACAAAAGAAACAACTAATTTTGTTTTTAACGACTTCTTTAAAACTATTCATAAATACCACATGTGAACATTAACTTCGTTTCGTTAATTCATTGCAGTGTGTAAATTATACTTCGAAAGCACGGAGTCTTGAAATATGGAATCTCAAAATAAGTTAGAGTCGGATACAGTGGAATATTGGAAAGAACAGGCAAAGCATTATGAACAAAAGTGAAAAAAAAAACCTTTAATAACTTGATTTGATGTTTTTTCTATGAATCACATCCTTAACATTGATTTTATGCAAACTTGTAGGGCAACGGACATACAACAAGAGTTGGATGAATACACAGAAAACTCTGCTCAACTGGAAAAGGAATTAGAAGCTTCGTTGGTTCAAGTTGAAAAACAAAACAGAGATTTAGACCATCAAAACCAACGCCTTAAAAATGAAATCGACATGCTAAAGGTATGTTTACTTGTGGTTTTCAAATTCTATGTCATGTTTTTAACGTCATTGTTGATACATATTTTACTATTTAATAATATGAGGTCATATAATTGGCCGATTAACGAACGTTACATTTGTAACATGTTCATCATACAGCGTTTTATGTAACATCCAGATATTATATGTAGTATTTTTAATATGGACACTTAAGATTTACTACATCGTATTTATCAGTTTCGAAATTCGGAAAAAATATTATTAATTTTTCAAAGGGTAATGCATATTTTAGTTATATAAAAGTCTATGTAAACAAATACCCAAATGGAGTGTTCTTGACCTTTTTTTAATATTAAAAAGCCAATATCCACATCAACTTATAAATTATAAAACCTTTTTAGACAAAATTAGAAAGAAGTCAACATGAAACTAATGCACTGGAAAATGAATTACATGCACTTAAAATGGATAAAGAGAAACAAGCAACATATATTAGAGAATTAGAACAAAAAAATGATGATTTGGAAAGAGGACAGAGGTAATTTAATCAGTTAATATAAAAAACATGTTTTTACAATTTTACATAAAATAGATATGCACACACACACATATACATATAATACATATATATATATATATATATATATATATATATCCTATGTATGGGTGAATGGATTTGGAAATATTATAGAGGTTTATTGTTGGTTATAATTTATTTACTAATTTATATAGTACATAAAAGCTCACACATTCATAGTACATACATACATACATAAATATATTATATATCTGTCTAAATTTAAATTATATGAATTTTTGTTTATTATAAAGTGTTATTTAATTCTTGAACTTTCTAAATGTTAATGATTATTCAAATCAAAGTGATTTAGATTTCCCATTTGCAATATCTGTTAATTTAGTAATAGGTATAGATTAGATGTTAGATTACATAATTGTTTAAGATCTTAATTAGTGTTAAAATTATTATGTTTTAGAATTATATCAGAATCAGTTTCATGTATAGAAACATTATTAAATCAAGCATATGAGCGTAATGCTGTATTGGAGAGTGAAGTTGATGAAATTGAGAATTTAAGGGTTAAGTTGCAGAGAGCTAATGATGAGGCCAGAGGTAAGTGGGATGGCATTGAATTAATTTGTACAGGTGTCTTACTCTAGATGGCCTGTTGGTGTAGTGGTGTTGTGGGTTTGACTCTCACGTTGGACATTTCTTTGTGTATTCTACAAGTTGTTCCAAGTCTAGGTGTCCTTTATATATTTTACTTAGAAGTTGATGGAACCCCATGAGACAAGGATTAAACAATTTCTTATCAGAGAATTTAAAAAGTTTCATCATATACATATGCTTAATATCTGTCAATCTATTCACAGATCTCAAACAGGAATTAATAGTTATAGAAAAGAATCCAGTCCCTAAGAAAGAAGACAGCAGTACAAATGAGAATATATGTAATGGACATACAACAAGGAGTCAAGTCGAAATAGAAACACAGACTTCTCTGTTGTCACCTATAAAACGTAAGAACTCAAATACTATTTGAAAATGTAATAGTTTCAAATTAAATTAATGAACATCTTAAATATTACTTTGTTCTTTCATTTGAAAATATTTTGCCATTAACATTGTACTATTTTTTTATCATACATTGTTTTATTATTGTGATACATTAACATTTAAATGTTTTTGTTTTGACGAGTTGTCAATGTTGTTTATATATTTAAAAATAAATAATGTATCTCTAGGTGAAGTAAATGGTAATGCTATGACACCATCATCCAGAGTATCTGCCATAAATATTGTCGGAGACCTTCTCAGAAAAGTTGGGGTAAGTTTTAAATTTATTATCATTTTACTATTTCTAGTTGTAGTCATAGCTGTTGTTAGTTTTGGTAAAGAATATTATGTATTATAATTTTATAAATAAAATATGTTTTCAAATTACATAAATATTGCTTATGTTAATATATTCATATGTATTTATAAGATTATATTTGTAGTTATTGTTATATTTTTTATATGTGTATTATATTTTGTTTGCATTGATGTATTAGTTAAATATTATTTATTGTATTTTATCAACTGTAAATAATCCAAAATGCAATATTTTTTTAGTCTATTTACAATGATCACTATTTATTATATAATATGAAAATATGATAAAAAGGTTTTATTGTATTTTATTTTTAAATAAAAAATAATAATGACAATATTATTGTATTTATTATAAACTTTACAAGTTTTATACAAACACTTATTTATTATCTGCATTGCACTAGAGCATGGCCATAATATTCCCACTTTGAGTAAGTTCAAGGTCAAAAGACAACTTTAGTTGGCTCTTAAAAGATATTATTATTTTAAGTAGGTAAAAAAACATTGACCTTTTCGTAGTGTAGTTAGTATATTTTAGTGATTATTTTTGTGGGTCGCTATAAAGTTACCTTGCCTTAGTAGTATATATTGAATGTAGTTTTTTTGCATGCTTGTAAGTATTTTGTAGTTTGCATGTTGTTTTATTGCTTACAGCTTGAAAGATTTCTTTGCCGTGATTGTGGTAAGGTCAAATGTGCGTGTCCCGTGCCAACAGAACAACAAAATCCACCTTTGGATACAAATGGCAATGATGACAAGGAATCTCATGATTTAGATAGCACTGTTGAATACAGAAATGGTGATTTAAACCGTCAATATTCTAAATCTGAACATATTAATAAAACACTGCCATTGTCAACACCAAAGAATTCAGAACCATTTGAAAGATCTTTCCAAAACGAGCATGGCAGGCTGAGGAGATCATTTATAGTGAGATCCAGAGAAGGAATAGAGAATTTACTAAACTTTTCTTCCTCAAGAAAGGGACAGGACGGAAATTCAAAGCCAATGTTACGTCAACAATTTTAATTAAGTTAAACTAACATACAATAAGGGTTGCTACATTTTATATATATTAATATTGTGTTGTGTCTTTTAGTCGCTTTGGATAGACACGGCTTGTTTGTCACGTGTAAGTATTTTTAAAACATTTTTTTAAATAATCTGTATAATTTTATGAGCATGATAATTTAAAAAAAATCTTTAGTATACATTTTTTTAGTAAGGAGGAAAAATGAGCAAATTCATCAAAATCAAAATTTACAGAGAAATATATTTTTTTATTCATATAAATATACCCTAGCAACCTGCCCTCATGTAGCAACCCTTATTGATATAAAATAAAATGTTATGAATTAACTAACAGAATGTGTATTTTAATTAGAATTTAGATACTTTAGATTATTTTTGTACAAACTAGTAGATAATTTGTAAATATATATATAAATAGTATCATATAACTCAAGCCATGTAATCTCTTCTTGTATGTTATACTTGTAGTAGCACATTGGAGAGGGTCATAACGAACATGTTGCCACCTACTAATATCATTCATGTTAAATTTTCTTCATTGTAGGCGTTGGAATCAAAGTTAGCATCCTGTCGTGGTACAGTTAGACCTAAAGAGCACTCACCAAACTCAGCCTCCGAGGTCAGTAAGGACTACAGGTGTGTACTGAAGAATTAAGACCTGCAAATTTTGCTTCTCACTATAGTTTTGTACTATAAAAGGATTTTATAGCTTCATATCCAATTTTCATTGAACTTTATTGTGATAGGAATCACACTTTCCTAATATTAATATCTGTGATGAAAAATAGATAAGAAATTTATGTAATATTTTGGCCTACCCACCGGACATTGACCCCGCACGTTGCTTTAGGCACCACAGTTCTGACATCATGAAGGGCACATATAAGAATATTGACTTCAAGTCTATTATAGGAATTGCTATGCCTATGATCCGGATCTTGCTAGTATCGGAGCAGTCTGAACGGACAAACAATTTTCGATGTTAAATATTTAGACACATTTATTACCGTCGTATAACGTAGTGAATATATATATTTTTGAGTAATATTTTTTGTATATAATAATAATTATGAAATCGTTAACAATACAAAATTTTATGAACCTTAATAGTATTATAGTATGATTCTTATTTATATATATTGCTATAGATATTTGTGTTATCTGTTTGGAGTTTTATTTGTAAAATGAAATAATCATATTTCTATGATTTTTTTGTTTGAAACTAAATTGTGACTAACATATAAAAGAAATTGCTTATAAAGAATCAATTTCATGTTATAAGCACCAAATCTGAAGATTAAACATTTCTAGCATGATCACTAATATTGTATTGTTCATACATTAAATAACAATTTAACAGCATTATATAATAATTGGTGTACTTGAATTATGGATATTTGTGCCTTAGTTGTATGTTTCATCTTTGATTGTGAAATCGATGAACTCTCTTCATATTATAAAATATGATTCTAAAAGTAACAGACATATTTGTAGCTAGTAACTTATCATCCAATAAAAACTCTTTGTAAACTTTTAGCATACTTTTATAATATTAACTGTTAACCCAATGTTATGCCTCTTGAAATTAAAAATAGTCTTATTCAAAATAATATATTATAGATTAATAGTCTGGATATTAAGATTTAATTTTAACGAAATTTGCTGATATACATTAAATTATAGAACATGTAGTAATAAGAGAAATTTAATTAACTGTAGATGATGTCATCTCTGTATATATTGACATCTCTTGTAGATGTTGTCATCTCAGATGTTTGCCATCTCAAATATGTATAAAATGTGAAAATTAAAAATCTATTTGTAGCAATATGTAATAGTGACACACATAAGTGTCCATGTACATTGTACAGTTGTGTGAGTCGAAAATTGTTTGTGTGGGTTGAGTCGGCCTTCTTACACAGTACATTTAATTATTATTGTAAAATTGCCCAGTCTGCTGCAAAATAGTTTAAGTAACTAAGCATTTATACATTCACATGTGTGACCGGACAATTTTTATTTTTGTGCGCAATTAATAAAATAAGTTGAGGCATATATGACTTTTATTGACTATATCACTTGCTTTCCGGTGAAGACATTTGATACTATGTTGCTATATTCTATTTTTTTTGGAATTTGAACTGGAGGTTTGAAACTATTTATGAGTTCCTGGAATGGTTTGTTTAAAAATCTTATTTTGAGAGTTAGCACTGAACTTTTAGTCTTTACTTCTTCTATAAGTATATTCCCTGAAAAAAAAAAATAGTATAATATTTAAGTATATTTTAAAATTGTTTATGTAAAATAATATTACCAGCTATTTTAGGAGACCTCGTTATCCATAAGGTGAACAAATAGAACGGTATAGTCTGTATAATATATATAATCTTGGACAATAGACACTGCACCAATAGAGACAGTATTCTGAACTGGAAAAATTTTAAAGGTAATATATTTATAATTCTAGAATAAAAGATAAATTGTAACAGACAGATAATTATGATAATACTCACTGCAGCAAACACAATATAGTACATAAGGGTGGTAGGTAACAGTAAAAGTAGGATAGTTATTGCTACCGTCCCCACAAATAATTCCTGGTTTGTATATTCACAAGAGTCAATACCACCTCTTAGAGGATTATATTTCCTTCCAACAAATAATCTTAAAAGAGCAATCAATCCTGATATTTGTATGTTGAACAATCTGAAATAGTCAAGAATGTTTGAAAATATATTACCGTCCCATTATCTCAGAGGTCGAGTGTTCGCGTCTCTGGCAGTATCTATTTATTTTGATATCCTTCATTTATTTAAAATAGTCATAAGAAATATAAATACATTAAAAATTAATAATTTAAATACTAATAATATATATATTTAAAGAAGTGTAACATGTACAATAATAATTTTCAATGGTAAGCTACACTGCAAAGAACATTGCTTAAAAACATTGGTTAGGATTTTCGATTATATATAGAATAATAAATACATAGAAACTGGTACTGAGACTGTAACTCAATTGGTATAACAATGGAATGGTATCCCAGAAGGTCATGGGTGCGAATCCTGCTCATATCAATTAATCTTTCATTCAATATTTATTAAAAATTTACTTAATCTAAACATATATACATGTTTATAGACAAAAACAAATATATTTTACTACCAAGTATTACCGAGCTGCATATACATATATACAGTAAGAGTGGAAGGTGGCCATACAGATCATGTCAGAAATAATAGCTGCTTGAAATGTGAATCCCAAGTAGCCCAAATACTGACATACATGTAGAATTACATCCAACCTGTCGCTGAATACGTCTGTAAAGTAAAAAGAAAATGGTTTGTGATACAGATTCTTTTTTTCACAAGTAATAAAAACTTTAGAATATATATTCGGATTCAATCAGAACCGTTTTAAACACAGCCTCAACCTATATTTTCTCGATTTTACTATAAAATAACATAGTACAGGGCTTTGTAACCAAATAACATCTGCTTTTTACAAAAGTAATGTAGTTATAATTGTTTACCTAAAAATAACCACCATAGCTCCACATGATATAGGAAAAACTTTCCTAACATCTTATTAAATGCATTGTTCAGTTTTAGCCCTGCAGGTGCACCCATTAGCCATTTTAGTAAGGAATACATAAGATTTACCAGTTTCTAGAAAAATAAATATTCCAAATATATACATACACCATTCCAAATATATTATAATTAAAAGAATAGCAAAGCTACTTTACCTCCAATGTGCCAAGGAGCAGCGCACCAAGATGTTTTCTATCAAACATCAGTAGTTCTACAACTAAATATCCTAATATCATATCTACAATTATTGTGAACATCAGATTCCTCTGTTTTATTGTGACCTACAGTAATAGAACATGTTATTTAAAAATAATGAATCAAACAGTATGTATAAAACATATATATTTTACCTTGCCCTGTCTCCTCACTGTATTTAGGAGCCACCGTAATAAATAAAAATAATTATACACATGTTGTGCGAACATAGATGAACCTAACCAGAAAAGACTTTGGACAACTGGTTCAGATACTGTTAGGTCATGTGGTATTTCACTTTCTTTATGAATTAGATTTTGCAACATGGAGAAACATTCATCGTTGTGACTTATTGTTTCTGAATATTTAATTGTGTGATAATCATATAACATTAATATACAGTTTTCTGTGTAATTTATTGGAATGCCATTGATTATTAAACTGTTCAGTGAAGGTACACTGTCTTTATTTACAATAAAATGATTTAAATACTGTTTAAGCTTATTTCTTCTAGGATTTTCACTACTGTATCCATAAATAATGTTGCTCTCTGTTATATTATCTTCTAATATATTCTTGGAAGAATAAGTTGTTATGAAAATGGTTATTGTAGTTTCATCTTTTCTAATGGAGCCTTTAAAATACAATTCTTTTGAATTGTTGGTATGAATTGGTAATAAAATCTTTATTATTTGCGGCATGTTTATTGGATTTATAATACCATTCTCACAAACTTTAATATTTGATAATCGAATCGCAAACTTTTAAAATCTTTTATTATTTATTATTCAATAATAATATTGAGAGCATAAATAATATATAAAGAATGAAAGTAATTCAAGATTTAAACATTTTCTTTTTTGAGTTATGGCTTCATTCACAATGATGTATGGAATATTCTTCCAATTTCAAGTTACACCAAGTTAGTAATTTTTTTTTATTTTCCAATACTTTTGGAGCAGAGTAGGAGAATGGAGAATCGCCAAATTTATACCCAAAACATTAGGATTTAGGATTGACACTTGACAAGTTGAAAGTGACAAGATTTTTGTTTTTATTATTGAGGGTAGAGGTAAGCAGAATCATTTCGATATATCAAACATATTTACAAAATGAAAAAAGGTACTTGTCCTACAGCTTCATAAGTACTAATTTATATGACACGGAATAGAAAAATAAAAATACGTTTTAATACAATATGAAGTTAAAAGGGCCTGATAAACACTCCTGTGAAACCAAGTTTAATATTAATTTAAATAAATAGAGAATAATTAAATAGTAAACTGATACGGGCAGGGATTCAAAACTGTAACCTTTAGGAAACTGTCTCGTCGCTCTACCAATTGACTACCCTATCGCTGCCAGACTTGGTGAATTTAGCGCTTTATACATATTTATCTGTAACGGTTTATTTTACATAGTTTTCATTCTTTATTTATTCAAATAAGCTTAACGTGGCTATATATACGTTTAAAGATATTTTTTTTGAGACATTAACCATTTATTATTATTATTTGTTTACTTGATAAACAGGTAATTCAGAAATTTAAATAGTTATTTCCTCCTGTTAAATACTTCGCAAAATTTCCATTAATAATATATAATACAACTGAAGTTTGAAGGGGGTGAAAGTATTAAAATGAATATACATGTTAATAAAAACACATTTAAATAAATTATTTGTTTCTCGCTCGCTTCTACTTTAGATTAAGTAATCACCTCTTACAGTAGAAAATCGAGCACAACATTTTCAGTGCTATTACAATAACTATTGATCTGTAGTAAATAGAATACTTAACTTTAAAGAAATTAAAATTTTGAATTTTTTTTCCTGAGATAGCGAAATTATAGGTATACAAATAATGTAAGAACGATTTGAAAAAGTAATTTTGGGTCATAATGACGCATTATATAAAAATAAAATGATGTTGTTTAATTTAAGTTTAGACATTAATATAAAAAAAGATAGACTAACGAAATAAAACGCTGATAAGGTGTAATATTGGATAAGAAGAAAATCTACAAATAATGATTATTCTTATGAGGTTTCAATTGAAACCTTTATTTTTTATATATAGTTAGGTGTAAAAGCTGCGAGTGTAAATGAAAATATAAAAATATCTCAGGATTAGCCACAGAACAAGTAATCATGTGATTACTTGTTCATTACTTGTTACATAAAATTATATTAACCGCCAACTGAATGTTCACTTGGCGGTTAATATAATTTTATTTACATTTGCATAATCTGTATTTTGTAACGTCGAAAGTTGAAACGCCATTCGCCAATCGCCATTTCCATTTTCAACTAGTCTAATTCTAAAAATGATCTAGATTGGTTAGCCAATTGCTGCGTTTATGTGTTTGCTTGGATTTTGTCTACGTTTCAACCTTGCATATTGCATTACACTATAATATCGTAATAAGATGTTCTAGAAGAAAAATCATTTTTTAATTTCTAAAACTAGAAAAATAAATTGTGAATAACAATGTCGGCCCACGAGCAAATGAGGGCAATGTTAGACCAATTAATGGGTACTGCCCGTAACGGTTTGTATTATTCTCTTATGCTATTATTTTTAAGATTGTTTATCGAATTTATTATATTATAATTCTATACTAATACAATTGCAGGTGAATCTGATAGGCACGGGGTGAAATTTAATGATGATTCGGTATGCAAATCGTTTTTACTGCAATGCTGCCCTCATGAAATTTTATCATCTACCGTGAGTATTATAGTTTTATTTTCCTGGGTTTATGAGTGTATGGAATTTCTGAGATGTTTAAAAATTATTAAATATGCAACTTTAGATGCAATGTAAAGTTTCACATCACAGATATTCTTTACTGAGTTTCGGTGTTCTTCTGATCATATATACTAGGATATGCCGTGTTAAGTAATTAAATTAGTAAAATTGAATATTCTAATATATGTGATATGTTTCCATTGTCATATCTTTCATTATGAACTATCCTAGTCCTAGGACATTACAACGGAGTGGCATTAACTGTGGTGAAATATGCTTTTCAGACAATGCCCAACACTAGTCTTTATTGCTCATCACAATACTTAACAGATGAGGGATAGATTGTATGAGTTAGGCTGTTCTGTAAGTACCAAGATGTACGTATATAACTTTTATAGTTAGCTGATTGTATTACTTACTGCTATGCAGGAATTAATTTAATATACTCTCTCAGGCTTTAAAAATATATTATTTGTTCAACGGTTTCTAATGCTGCTGCGGTGAGTACTTGTAAAAAATTATACAAAATCTTTCCCGGGGAGAACAATTTGCTGATTCATATTGTTACTACATTGGGTATGTACCATGCTGTTTCCGTGGCTAGAATATCAAGAATAATTAGACAAATGCATGTATAATAAATATAACGTAATACCAAAAGGTAAATTATACAAAACAAACATTTATTGATTATTACTTACACTTGAAATGACACAAATGAAATTGATTTCTATTTCATATCAATTATTTTATAGTTAACAAGAATTAGTAATAAGTTGTTATAGGAATATATTTGTTTTTCTCTACCGATAATTTATTGATACATTTGCTTTTGATTAACATGCATATGGATTAATGACATGAATAGAATATTCCAGAGAACAAAGTTAGATATTTAATGATATTCGTAATGATTATGATAAAAGTAATGATTCAAAATGTGCACTGATTAAAACACTTGATCTTCACTCTGTGATATTTCACTCTTTTTAAGTTAGAATTTTAAAAATGGTTCTCAAGTGTTTGTGTCAGCTCTTTTGGTATAAATTGGTGTATGAATATTGAATATATGAGATTGTTCAAGGGCTGGTTAGGTTTGTGGACTGGGTGTTGCCAGATTTGTAAGTATTATATGGATAATTGGCTGGTGTTCAGGATGAGCAGTGTTGGTGACATTGTATGTATAATCAAAAACAATTTTACTTGGATTTCTAAGGGGTTTTGTTTTATTAAAGTGTATATTGTTTACACAAGCTGGTCTGGAATATATGAATTTATATTGTTTATTTTATATGTTAACATAATGTTGAAAGAAAAATTCACTTGTGACAACATTTCATATATTGGTTTATTACATATATTATGTTTTTGTAATTAAATGGTACATGTTTTCCTTGTTGCTGATAAACTTCAGTTATGAAAAAAGCTTCAGTAATAAATAATTAAAAGTTTTAATATCCAAGATGATAATTTTCATATATTGAAGTCATCACATCACACTTTGAATATTCACCATTAAATTAAATCATAAATTTCTTTAATAATATAAGATTTAAAGTAAATATCAAAGAAGTTTTGTAATTTTGAAAAGAAACTATTTTAATTTATTGACACTGAATGACTATTGAAATTGTTACCTAAATATTGACCCAATGTGTTATGTCTGAACAAATAGTATAACGTGTATGTAATTTTAATTGCAGCGAATGGATTTAGGTGAGTGTCCTAAAATACATGACCTGGCTCTCCGGGCGGACTATGAACTAGCAACGAAAAGTAAAGATTATTTCTACGACATTGATGTGAGTGTACCGGACTACTACTTTCTGTCTTTTATTTTTTTATAGTGGATATTGGTGTCTTTTAGATTAAATGAGTTAAAAACATTAATAATTCTAGACAGCCAAAGAGGATAATGTATGTATTTCAACTGTTATTTTCTGGACGGTCTCAAATCTATCCTTCAATTAAAGTTTTTCGTTAATGAATGTTCAATTGTTTTTTCTGTACCTCTGAAATTAAAACATATATCTATGATAGGCTACGGAGCACCTGGAGGCGTTCATAGCTGATTGCGACCGGCGCACCACCGCGGCCAAACAACGCCTCGCCGAGACACAGGAGGAGCTGTCGGCGGAAGTCACTGAGAAGGCCAATGCAGTCCACGAGTTGGCAGAACAGATCGGACAGAAGCTGGCCCGCGCTGAGGCTCTGGGGGAGGAGGGGATGGTGGAGGAGAGTGTTAAACTTATGGGAGAGGTAAATTGAGTTTTGCTTAAAAAAGAAAATAATTTATTTCTAAATACAAATAAATACTCTTTCTTTAGTTACACCAACATTATTGTAAATAAACAGTATTGTAAATAAACAACATACATTGCAAGGGTAGAGATATCCTAAAAAATATATGCTATCTCATGTACAAATTATTTCATATAACTTTTTCTATAAAGATAGTGCATAAATTAATGAATAATTAATAGATAGATGAGCTGCGTAAGAAAAAAGCATTTGCCGAGCAAGAATATCGTAACTCCATGCCGGCGTCCTCCTACCAGCAACAGAAGTTGAGGGTGTGTGAAGTGTGCTCCGCTTATCTCGGCATACATGACAACGACCGTCGCTTGGCTGATCACTTCGGAGGGAAACTGCATCTTGGGTTTATAACCATCAGGGAGAAGCTGTCCGAGCTCAAAGTGAGTTGTAATTAATATTATTATATTATTTTAAACAAGCATAAACGAATATGCTAATATTTTTATAAATTTGTTTACTAATATTAATTATGGGATTGGGGTTATTAAATTACAAAGTTGTTTACAAGTCATAGGTATTTATAAAATTGTCATTATATTGTTTATTAGAAAAACGTAGACAAACGTCGCGAAGAACGAGGAGCCAGTGAACGAGAACGTAGCGGCGGGAGACGACACTACGTGGGAGGAAGGGAACTGGACCGACGGGCGAGGAGACACCGGGAGACTGCGAGAGACAGAGACCGCGGGAAGGAGCGAGAAAGAGAACGGGAGCGCTCCGACAGGCCGGAGAGACCCGAACGACCCGAGCGACCCGAGAGACCCGAGAGACCCGAGCGAGAGAGAAGGTATAAAAAACTTCACCTATAAAGCTCTATTAAAAAGTAAAATATGTCTAGCTTGCTGTGGCAGAGAGACCGAGCGAGCGGGGTGAGCTACTCTTTACGTCCATACCAAACATGTCTTAAACAAAAAAGTTGCTTAACTTTAATAAAAACTTTTCTTTTTCTATTTTATATACTATATTTTTATAGTATATAAAGTTTTTTAATTATAGAACACGAATCCTAAATTTCATCGAAATAGTTTGAGAAGGAAATATCTATGCAAGTGCATATACACCCATTTACAAATTACAAAAGTACTGTAGCACTATCAAAGCTACAGCCTGCGCTCAGTCAGTCAGTACAGTAGTGAGTGTGTTGTGTCCCAGACGCAGTCGGTCCCGCAGCCGCAAGCGCGAGGGCTCCCGCGAGCGTCTCCGCGACCGCGAAAGGGACCAGGACAAGAGGCGCAGCCGCTCCTACCGCTCCACCTCGCGCGAGCGCCGCCGTGACTGACCGGACCAGACCAACAAGACCTCTCCAACTGCAGACACGTACACAGAGGCACACCAGACCACTGTAACGTGACCTCTCCCTCTCCAGACCACTCTAACACGACCTCTCCCACTACAGTCTCGTACACTGACACACACCAAACCACTTTAACATTACCTTTAACATCTCTTGGAGCGAAGTGTTCGTTTACAATAGCTCCGTCTGTACTGGACGCCTGCCCTATATAATGCACTGATGTGTGATGTATGGATAGCTAATGGATACTATGCACTACTATATATTGATTGAATTTGTTATAAAATACTAAAAAGTAAACATTACAAGAGAATTTACTTAAACTTTAAAATTTCTATTATAATCAGAATTGTTGTAACTAAGCTTTTTTTTATGAAATTGGTATGAAATTAAAATGTGTATTCATATGATGGTAATAATTTTAAAGAATTAAATGCAGTTTATAATTACTTAGAATATAACCGGCTGATATCTTTAGGCGTTTTTTGAAACTGAATATTATTTTTGTTAAATAGGATTAGAGAAATTGTCTTTGTTTGTAGTTGTAGGGACACTCAAACATGTTTCAAACTGAATATATACAATCTGTATGTAATTTAAACTATTCATACTTTACAGCCTGAAACATTTTAAAAATCCTTTTTACAGAAGATTCTTCCTGTAAAAATACTATTAGTTTCTCATTTCGTATGAATTATAGATGAATATGCTTTCATGAAAAAAAAGTATTTCTTATATTCCTGAAACTGTAAACAAAGCCTTTAAAATATAAAGACAGAATACAATAATACCATAGTCAAACTAATGTCTAGTTATAATATTAGAAAGTGTTTTGATTTTAGTCTTAAATGAAATAGATAATTTTATTTTGGTACAGATGTATGTTTTTTAAGTTATAATTCATCCTACACATATTAGTTAGTTAATCAGTGCAATTTATCTTTTAAGCCTCATCACTTTGAGACAAGGCTACCGACTCTATCACTACAGAGTGTGCTAATTTAAGACATTGTAATATTATTTTTAGTCAAGTGTAATTGAATTTATTGGAATGTTTTTTAGTTTGATTTTCCTTAAATTCAGAACGTTATGGAAATCTTTAAACGGTTCCTCTTATGATATTCTTTTGTTAAATAAAAAGTAAATTAAGAATAGTGTTCTTTATTTATTATGTTATCCCGTTCTATAACCTGTAAAAAAATGTATGATCAAAATAACCGCAGTTTTTGTAGTAACAGTGGAAATAAATTCTATCGATTTCCATCTAACCACCTTGATAATACCGAGCAAAGCTTGCCAGTAAAATATAAGGATTTTAACTTGATAGATCTCTAACTGTTACTTTTTTGCTGTCTTGGTAATATACTTCTGGCATACCGCCGTTCAAAAGAAAATAACGTTCGAAAATGGTTTATCAATTATTGTCCGACCACTGCCAACCTATAGCCAACTCTTAAATGATATCGCATTACCTCTGATTTTGAGAACATTTAGTAAAATACGACGATGATTGCATGGTTATGGTTATATATGGTGGTACGGTTTGCCAATTGTTGAGAAAAAGAAATAAAAAAATCATTACCTCTAGTACGAGATTTGACGTTACGGAACGATGGCTTTCAAGCTGTCACGAAACGAGTTCTTGATTATGATTGGTTATTATTTGGCTGTAATTGTTAGTGGACTAATCACAACCAAGAACACGTTTCGTGACTGCTCGAAAACTATCAACGATTCGTAACGTCAGAACTCCTAATAGGGGTGGTACTGTATATGAAACTGGGAAAAGGGACGGAGCGTGTGAAGTTTGGCAAGTGACATTTTTTTATTCGTAAATTGTTTCGTTATACTTAGTGCCAATAATTGACAATTTCAACAAATCAAGGATGTATACAAGATTAAAATACTACACTAATCCCGAAACTATATATATATATATGTATGTTATGATATATATTGTGTATTATTATATATGTAATAAGATTGCGTTAAAAATGATAGCCAGATTATTTTTGTAAAATTTATTAATCTAAGTTGCATTCGATGCTACTTATGAATTAAATATAACATATAGGCAACCGTAGAATTATTTAAAACAATGAAATACAAAATAAGCACCAATACATTTAACATATTTACAAAAAAACTAAATTTTAGAATCATTGCGGCTGACGTATTATACTTTACCTTGACTGAATAAATCATAATAACCTTTTACATGCAGCTAAATGAATATTACAATATTTAAACTATGATAAAGGAACGTTTATAATAATTGGAGTTTGACTTTTAGTTATCTAGAAAACAACATGAAACTGTTTTCTAACGAGAGTTAAATTGTCAGAATCTTCAATTATTAAAGTTAAATAATACTTGAGTTGACATAATTATTTAAATATAATTCAGCTATTAAATTACTTGAGATCAAAATATGTCTGAGTTTTGTTTACCATTTTCAATATTTTGATTTGGCATTTACTTTTATTTTAAAATAAGTTTAACAAATAAGGCTACGCTACTAGTGGCAAGATGGATCATTTTGTGAACCTTTTACATTTATTACAAGAGACAATAAAGAAAAATAATCCAATTATAAAATATATATCTGTATAAATCATTAGACATGTAAATTAAATGACTTGATCGCATTAAATTTAACTGACTGACTCTTTTAAACATCTACTAATAATGCCCTATTATTATTGTACATTACAATTAATGTATGTCACAAATAATAGTAGTATTCTAAGTTTTCTGAGGATATTCAAAATATTTGTCAGGGTTTTCAGAATTGTTAACAGATTATTCAGAATTTTGACTATAAAATTTATCTACTTAGTTATTTACCATTAATTATTCGAGAAAAATCAACTACTGAATGATATTTAAAAATATTTTTCTCTTAAACTTATAAAGGAGTTATTTTTCTAGTCTATTGTCTCAAGACCCTTGTTGCCTAAGGCGGCCTTATATTAGTCCTAGCTACATAAGTCGTCAGTCAATCTGTCTGTACAACAATTATAAATATACATATGATAGTACTACAGTAACACTGGAACTGTATATTATATATAGTTTCTTGTCAAAAAATAATATTTGACTATTATTAATTTTTTGTAACAAAAAACATGGAATTTAATTTCAAGTTATTTATATTAGATTTCTTTCAATTCCAGTTACTTGTATTATCATTTAATTTTTATTTTATGTAGCTTCAATTTGAACCCTAACATTTCTGACAGCACCCCGGACAGAGCGGACAGAATGACAACTTTAGTTATAGTGTACAGGTAATGGTTGGCACATATTCCTGATATTTTGAAAGGTGAATCCAGCTCCTGCAAAATATATCAATAAAATATTTAAAATTAAATACTAAATACACACAGAAATGAACATAGAATGAAACAAACGGACAGATAAGACGTTTATGATATTCATTAGGTTTCTTTCTCTGAGGTCGCAGGTTCGTCGATCCATCAAAATTATCAAAATATGCAATTGTTTTAGGTTAAAATTCTCAGTTAAAATTTGTCACCTTAAGTAAGTCGGCGGCGAGTTTGAGTACATTGTTGGCGACGGTGAGCTGTTCCTTGCTCTCCGGGCGCTGCTCGATGGCGAGGTGCAGGTTGATCTGTTCCGTGAGGATGGCGGAGAGGCATCCTCGGTACTTCCTGTTGACGTCACTGCCCAGGGTCAGCAGCCGCAGCAGGTAGATGCCCAGGCAGCAACTCCACACCATGGCCTCCAGCAACCATCCTCTTTCGAGGGTCACGGTGTCCTTCAATCAAAATGAAATACAAAAAAATGATCTATGAACATGTATGTATTTTAAGTTTACTAACATTTTAAATAAATAAAGAATTGAAAGTCAATCAACCTGCGACGGCTGGCTCGGGACGGACGGGACGGACGGGACGGTCTCCCAGAGGACGCAGGTTCCAATACGGCCCGTATCAATTAAATATTCTTTTCATACTTATTAAAAATATAATGACAATAAATGGTGATATAATATTTGTATTGTATTATATTTGTCGGGCGGGACATCATGATCATAAAATAGACACACCCTGTATTGTGTGTGGTGAGACGACAGCCGGGGGTGGGATGAATTACTAACTTGGTACATTTATTAGTGGATTATTATTTTTAATTATTATTAGAGTAGCATTTTAGACAGATTTGTTAGTTTATTAATATGAGATATAATTGAAGAGTCCTCCTCACCCTCAGCAGCTGCGCGCTGACGCCGGCCAGCAGCGTGAGGGTCAGCAGGAACGCCGACGACACGATCACGTCCACGGACCTCTGGGGACCGCGCCGCTGGAACCAACACGGGCTTACATACTTTTACAACTAAATTAACAAAAATAACGCTTTATTTTATCACCGGATATATTTTAAACATGGAAAACTTTGATTTATTCTATACAAATTATTCTCCGGATAAATGTTATCCGAGTATAAAAATAATAATAATCATGAAATATATTATCGGTACTTTTTATATTATAAGTAATAATCGTTTTAACTTTTCGGTTAACTTCTAACTACGGAATAACTTTTACATATGATAGGTATTCTGTAGAATTAATTCGCCGGTCGATATAATCCGAGTATTAAAGTATCGACAAACCATCGCGTCGTCCCTCTTACCCGCAGATACGACCTGGTGGAGAGCCAGGTCTTGATGTTCCGGACGGTGTTGAGTCTGAAGTGCGGTAGCTCCGACTTCCTGGCTCGTCTCGCCGAAGTGAGGTGCGAGAACAGCTTGGCGTACAGGAACCTCTGCTTGTAGGCGCGCTCCGCCACCGCCAGCAGGAAGAACACCACGCCGCCCAGCGAGAACCGCAGCACGCACGACAGCGCGTTCGACGACACCTCCCTGCAACACACGTGCGAGCTTAGTGCTCTCGAAATATCGAGCTGGATGTCTGACAGAATCTAGGAGTACATCCGGAGCCAAAGCACCTCGTCACTATACTACATAATCTATCGTCCGAGGAGACCACAACAGTGGGTGAGGTTAGTGTGACTCGGGCGCAGAAAGTCTTGGTTAAAAGAATGGTTTTGGAAAGAATTGTTTTTTTTTGATGGCTTCGATTCTCAAACGACCAAGTTGAATAGTGATCACAAATGGCTGAGAGACAACTTTTTTTTACTACTTACAAGATTTATATTAAACAGTTTTTAAATAATAAATACTTAGACAAAAATTGCAGTTAATAATTTTGAATTAAAACTTGCATTACAAAAATATTTCTTTGCTCATTTTAATGATATCTCAGTGAACTTACCAAAAATTGTCGCCAAAGGCCCCGTTGAGGACGCACGCGACGGACCCCTGCGTGTAGTTGACCATCAGCGACGGAATGTAACTTATCAAAGATACGTTTTGAAGGTCCTCCTCGCTGCGGGTGTCCGTCTCTATCGCTACCTGAGGACGAGGCGGCAGATAAGCACACAACAGAGCCCCGACGCTGCGGAGATGAATGGCAAGGCGGAGTGCACCCGGGACCTGCACGAGGCGGGTGAAGGGCGACACGAAGGCGACGAGGCCGGCCAGCAGCAGGCCGGCCCACACGCCGCCGTCGGCCATGGCGCGCTCGGCGCGGGCCACCACGCACCAGCTGATGTCCACCGCCGACAGCTCCGCGCGCAGCGTGCAGCCGCGCTCCCACATCGTGCACTTCACTGCGGACGACCGGCTTATACGTTGAGATTAGATTAGATATACACTTGACTCATCCGTCAGAGTCACTAACCTTTACATCGACGAGCCTACACTCTGAAAGTATTTTATCGTCCTGTTACGATAATCTTTCTGTCGTATTTCGTATTTAATCTTTTTATCGTATAAAACTTGTAAAGTTTTTTGAAGATTTTTCTCTCTAGACTATGGAGGTTAGAGATAAGAAGAAAGGAGAAAAATCTACTATTGGTGGGAAATTTTCAAAAGTATTCAGCTAAACCTAAAATACAGCTTCTAGTACAAACCAGAACAGCGCTGACGTACAAATTATAATATAAAGTTAGCCGTATTGTATACTGAATAAGGTGTGTCGAATTCAATTTTCCTTTTTTCATAATAAGTATACAAAACCGTAACTATTCGTGCAGTCCAAAAGAATATATTAAATATATAAAAAAAAAAATCCCCTTCATAACATGTCATCATCAGAGTTTATCGCGTTTATCTAAAAACTGTAGGTTTTCTCAAACACATTAGTAGTAGAAGTAGTTCTTTAACCACGTTTCTGTCCATCGCGTTGTTTATTATTTTTTTCTTATTTAATTCTTTATGGAGATATGGAAATATAAACACCAACAAACATTTAAATAAATTATAGTCTTGAATTGGCTTTTTTCTGTCATCTATGTTGAAAATGAATTATTAATGTATGATTTATAAAGCACATGTAGAAAAATCTTTTAAAAATAATGAAATACGTAATTAAAAAAAGTTCCAATAAATCATTTGGTATTAAACGATCAGGTGATATTTAAGTATGTATATGTAGTATTGTATAACACATACAATACCGTTTATTATCCGACGAAACAAACAAAAAAAGCCAAACGTGTGCATTTATTAAGTATGATATTATGATGATTATGATGTATAAATCAGTAAGAAGTACAAAGTATCAAAGTGCGTTGGGTTGACTATAGCAAGAGACGCACACACTCACACGCACGCCTGTGTGAGTGAATTCTGCACTGAAATACCTATAATGAGAGCAACCGCATCAAAAGCAATACACGCTCTTAAATGTTTTTCGATTACACATTGTTCAAAAAGTGCACCAAAGCAGAGGAAATACGCTTCCTTTAAAATGTTACAGCGCCCTCGTATCGTCCGCGTCTTGAGACCTAGTCATTTTTATACCTCCATAGTAGTTTTTTTACTCCACCCCCATAGAAATGTGCAACTAGAGTTATATTAACTGAAAGCATTTGACTTTAAATAGTATATTTCAGTGTAAAACAGATATCTATTCTGACAAAAATTAAAACTATAACTTCTGTATTTGTTTTTCAGAATTGTACATTATTCATGATAATTTACTGGAATGGAGATTAGAATGTCCATGAGAGTCACCTGTATCGCTGGATGGATCCAATATAGCAAATGGATCCCAGGAGCTGTCCGCCGTGTAATGGAACACATCAGAGTGTCCAACTTCTGACTGAGACTCATAGCTGCTCTCCTCACCTAAAGACAGAATTAAGAGGAAACTCAGAAGATGGAAGACATGGCCAAAATATGAGTAAGGAGAACAATGACATCTTACTGTTAGTGATTTGGCCAACCCAGTCTGACATGGTGTGGTGAGAGGGCAGTGCGATGGAAGGCGCTGAAGCTGAACATTCCCCATCCGAAGACGAGGACTGGTAATTCTCTAATTTCTAAACAACACCATTGATTTGATTAAAATGCAATCCGAAGCCAAAACGGAACATGCGTAACTCGGTGCCAATACCTGATCCGGATTTCAAATTACTTGCAACCTAGTGTTATAAGTTATATTTCAGTGAAGGTTAAAAAAATAGACATTTCGGGATGTTATTTATATATTTGGTACAAATATTTTACCTTTTTCGCTTTACTAGCAAAGTCTTCGTCGGTGGACTCCTGGTGAATCGAACTCTTCACCCAAGATTTTCTGAATCTCACTCCAACTCTTTTTCCTATCGGATTTGTGGTGGTTACTGCACTGTCTGAATCTGGATCCACAGATTTCTCTTCATCATCTTTACTCTCGTTTTTAGTTTTAGTTTGTGCATTCGTATCTTCATCTAACGTGACTTTTTTTGGATCAGGTTTCTCAATTGGATTCTCTATTTTAGAGGAATTACGTGGTTTCCTATCAGAATTCTTCAGTTCCCCATCACTGCCGTGGGAGTTATAACCATTGAGGCTTTCAAAACCATCATCGCCATCAGCAAAAATGGGTCTATGTACATTTTGGCGAACATTAAAAAACTCCAAGTATTTTTTCGTCAAAATGTTGGGTTTATATCTAAACGAAGAGCCGGCGTTCGCGTCCTCTGGTGGAGGAGTGAACGTGACTATGGGAGCCGTTGCGTCTGGTTTCTTCCAGGACATGTAGTCTTCATCATCAGAATCTTTTACTTTTGCCTTTGAAGTACATTTTGGTTTAATTGGTTCTACATCAGGCTCATTGGTTTTCGTTTCTTTTTTACGCTTTCTGAAAGATATACGTCTTCTAATAATTATCGCTTCAAATAAACTAATGATATAGTACAGTGTGATACTCATCCTTATGATATTTCAGGCTGCCATTCTCCAAACAACTAAATTAAATATGACGTCATAACTCAAAGTTCTTTTAAATTACTCCCGCGTTATAGAAATATTCCCTGTGTCAGATTTTCACAAACATTGAAATAACAGACACAAAGTACACAAAGACGTACACATGTGTATATCACAATGTAGTGGGAATCGAACCCAGGCAGGGCCACTAACCATCACTAACCACTGCACCAACAGGCTGTCACACATCAATATAATCATAATAATGGTTAAATAATTAACCTTTGACCCCGAGATGCTGATAAGAACTAAATGCATTTTAATGACAAATATAATTACCTTATGCCCGTGTCCGTTGAATCGGATCGTGAGAGCCTTCGTCTAAATTTCGATGATTTGGTAAGAGGAGTCTTACTTTGACTAGAAGTTGCACCACTTTCGGCCGAGCCACCCCCACTACCTCCATCGCAATCTGACCGCGATTTTCTAAAATAATTAAAAAAAAAATTGGGGCTTATATCTTTGGAATAATAATATATTGCCATGTTAAGCTTATTTGAATAAATAAATAATGAATGATTAGTCGACACGGAAAGGATTCGAACCTTCGATAACTGGGAAAACGTCCCGTCATTCTACCTATTGCGCTGCAGTGTCGCTATCCGCTTCGATAAATTTAGCATTCTATGTATAAACGTCTTTATCGGGACGGACGGACTTTGAACGGTTGGAGTTTTGTCCTGTGTCGATGAATTTTTGATTCTATATTTATTTAAAATAACGATTTATTTTAGCAAGTGATAGAAATTTGAAACAATTCGTCAAGATAGCTCTCCGGTTCATCGAGCGAGGGTAGTACCTGAAGTACCGCGGTAGTTTCCTCCTATACGCTGGTCGAGGTCGGACTCGGGCGAGTTCCATCTCAGTGGTGCTGACTATTTGTGAATGAACTATACACAGAACAATCATTAGCCCTAGAGGCACGATCCACGAATACGCCTGGAAGTATGAAAATAAATATTATGTGAAATAAAGATGAATATTTGAATTAATTCTGCCGAACGAATATATTTAAAACTTTCGTGAAAGTGATGACTATTACATATATTTAGACGATTGTAATCACGTTTATTGTATCGGAGTTTGCTCGACTAGTTTCGACCATTATTTTCGCTGCGCGCCCAGAGAGCTGCTGGAAGCAGTTCATCCG
This sequence comes from Dircenna loreta, assembly GCA_963555665.1. Taxonomy (NCBI): domain Eukaryota; kingdom Metazoa; phylum Arthropoda; class Insecta; order Lepidoptera; family Nymphalidae; genus Dircenna; species Dircenna loreta. Next base: position 393,172 of record OY743097.1, on the reverse strand, counting down.
GCGAATCCAAGCTTCGAGCTTACGAGTAAGAACCCCAAATGGGTTCGAAACTACTCGGGCGATGTTACGATATTGACGTAAATACAAGCGGGAAAATATATATAGCGTATATAATAATTAATGGACACTGTCTAAATGACGTTTCTACTAAAAATACAAAATTCCAAAAGGTTAGTTAATATAGGTACAAATGACCGTTTAATTTTAAATATTTCATATTTAAAGAGCAGAGAGAAATGTTTCACTGTTTTGTAACAGCTAGGAACAATACTTGTAAATCAATTTGTGGAATTAGTTTAAAAATAAAACTTTTATTTTGGTATTAGATTGTTAGTTATTACTTTTATGGAAGTGGCCGGAATAGTGTATGTTCATATATTAATATATTTACATCTCTTTAATAACACATTTATGTCAATTTTATTAATGGTACCGTTACGTATTAATGGTAAATATTTTTGTCTCGAAGGACCAAAAACTCATATCTTTCAATACTTACATCGATATCCAAAGACACCGGAGCTAGAAACGTGATGGAGATATTAATAACTTGTAAAAGCCACAGCGCCAGTAGAAACTTCGCACAGGTGGGTGAGGTCTGCTGCGCCCACCACTGGTACAGCGCCGGTAGGAACACCAGGCGAACTAACGCGAACCATATCACCCTCCGCACCCCCAGAGTGGGTTTAGCTTTAGGGAATGATGATCCTACGAATATAATATTTATGAATTACTTACCACTGTTTAAAATGTACAAGCTTCCATTGTGGTGTGAGTTTGGACAATTAATGTTTAAAACTGAGCGAGCGAAGGCAATTATCGAAAAGTTATCGAAAATACTTTTGTATTTTGTATTATATGCAATCTCTACACGAGTACTGAGATTGCATTTCTCAACTAATCTTATTGAATCTTTAGAATTCGTGTCTATGATTGCCAGCACTGCGTTGGAGACATAACAGGGCCCATGAAATAACAACAAAACTTTAGACAAATAAAAAAAAAACAAGTGTCAAAGGTATTTAAAAACTAAATATATTTTGTTATTGTAAAGCATCATTTTGTCTAAACAGGTTTTTGATTAGTAGAGCTTAGGAGTGCCACGTGCCAATTTTATACATGCCTCGGCTCACTCAGTCTCCGGTGTTACAGCACGACTGTTTCTATATGGGTAGAGAGATTAATAGAATGAAATAAATCACTACGTCTTATCAGTCTGACGCACCTCTTACTAAATCAACATCTATAAGATATGATCGGGGATGAGAGGTGAAGTCGATGATGCGTCGCCTGTACGTTCCTCTCATCAACAGCTGTTCCACCATGGTTTCCCATTCTTCTTTGTCGTATGAACTTATCTTTTTCTGATACCTACAATTATTTGTAAAATATAGTATAAATAATAAATAAATAATAAATAAAATGAAAATATTTATTATCATTAATTTGTACATATATCTCATATTGTTTATTTATTTCCCTAAATAATACACCAGATGTTATAAATAAACAACTACATATCTCCCACAGTGCAATATTTATATCGGAGCTAAAGATAAATTCTATTTTGAGCTAGAATGGAATTTCATTTACAAGTTTGTTTTGCTGTATTTGCTTTTGGTCTTAACATTAAAAACATAAGAATTCAGTTTATTTAATTTATAATAAATTTAACATTATACACGAAACACCATTTAATTCATATTATATTATATACATAGATATTATTACTCAAATATATATAATTTATATAAAGTTTTTAAAATTACAGTTGGCGAGCTTGTAATTGCTGCAAAGATATCATTTGAGTGATCTATAAGTTGTAAGATAAAAAAAATGATTATGAAAACAATAGAACAAATTATTTTATAAAAAAAATAATAACAATGTACAGTATACATATAGGGTTCATTTTATCTAAAATTTATCTAAATAGAGACAATAAAGAAAATAAGCCTAAAACAAAAATGAAGGAGAACAAGATTACAAATGATAAGATTGTTTTCAACTCTCCTCCAAAACATTGTATATTTAATTTTATATATTTAAAAGCACTGGCATATTGGAAGTTATAATAATAAATAATGTAAGTAAGACAAGTCACTGTATGACAATCTTTTGTTTTATATTATAATCAATTAATAAATAGTGTTAATAAAAGTAGCTTAAGGTGACGGCAAAATTGTTTGGGGAAACACCTATCAGTAATGAGAAATAAATAAAGGTTAAGAAACTAAATATATCTATCATAAACAAGCTCAAATTAATCACAGCATTTAAAAAATTTATACTGATTTACTATTCATCAATCGCAGAGCCATAATGAAGAGAATATTAACATCATCAGATTTCTATCATTGTGTGAAATATATTAAATCTTGATTATATAAATAACACAGCCAGATTGTACTCAACATATAAATAAAAAAGTTACAAGATAACTATATTTGTTAAATTTTAAACCTCATTAATTGTATCCTTATTTTATTTTAAGCAATAAATACTCTGTGTGTATGAAGAATGTAAAACCATATTGATTTGAAATTAAAACAGATATAAAACTTACCAAGCTGCTAGATGCTTCATATTGATCTGAAAAACCCATTTAAAAACACATGTACTTGCTGAATATTTTGAATGGATTGGTGGTAAGTAGCCGATAGCTATGTACAACTGATATGAAAATATACAAAACGAACAAAGGCTGTTTGATAATTTAAAATGTCAAGTGATGTGAGAACATGTATTTGGGACATTTGAACTTTCTTTTATTACTGAAGAATACGTCAATTGCGGAATTTGGGAAGTTATTTAATATAATATATCCGTTACATGTTTGTTATATAAATTTCCTTCCAATAGATGCGCTACTTACCACTTATTTGTTTGTTTTTATAGCACTTATATGCATTGATTTTTCAATTGCTATTTCACATATTTATATGGTTAATATTTTGTTTAAAATAATGAACAAAACGGTTTTGGGAATTGATTACAATTTTTTAAATCAAGGAAACAGTAATAGAACCCGTCGTTTCATTTGTATATTTGACAAGTACTACATTTTAATAATATTACTGTTAAAGCATAATATTTATTAGTGTACTCTGTGAACGTGAACCATCAACCAGGTACTGATTAAAATTTGGCATTTGACGTTGACGTCCTACCTAATTGACAATGACATTGTAAATAAGCCTTAAAACGTTTTGAAACGTATTATTATCAATATATTATTTTATCACATGGTTGAAAGCTTGGTCATTAAATAACAATCAAACATGATTTATAATGAGTAAACAAGTTTCTAGTATAATTAGTTTATGGATTAGAACCGGAGGTGCCTTACGTGTGATTGACGTGAAACTACTACGAGCACTCTTAATAGGACACGGAATTCCAATCCTTCAAATTCATATTACTTATATCCATGTTTCGTAATTTTGTTCATTACTTTTTGTTTTTCAAGGGTTGAAACATATCAGCATTGTGATGATATTACCCAGGAGCGACGATGGTAATTTATTATAACATTAGACGTTATAATAAATAACCATCGGGGCAGCATTAGGTAGGTCTTTTCTGACCTACATTTTGACTTTTTGTCGTAATCATATATATGAATAAATCCACCAAGAATTTTCATTGAATGATTTGAATTTAAGAAACTTCTAACAACACCCGCATCAGAGCCAAGTAGGTGGGTTTGGGAGGTTCAATAGATGAAATAGATTAATATTTTTGTGGTTATACACATAAAGACACAACGAGCGTAAATATTATCTACAAACTGATGTCAAATATACTAAATTTATAATTGATGGCAAAGAGTAATATTAAGATTAGCACTTGGAGCAAGAAGTTTATGTTTCAAAAGGAGACTGAAAATACATGTTGATAAGAAAATCCACCTTCAAACTGAAAATCTTATATATATGGAAAGAATATATGTATGTATAGAATATATGATAATCTACGTTAACCGAAATAAAAAAAAACAGTTTAAACAATCATAAGGTTTTATTTACAAACTTTTTATAAACACAGTCAAGACATCGTTGTATAGAATAAATTTAATGTTTATCATACACATATATTATATTTATTCATTAAATATAATATACAAATTAATGATAATTTTTAGACCTTTTTTAACCTTACCTGTTATTATAGAATATTGCAGAATAATATTTATTAAGATAAATCTAGTGTAATTTGGGCATTATAGTAACAATATTGCAAAAAAAAAACATATTTCTTATAGTAATTATCAATATCTTCTGGATTATTTCTCAAGTGTTTGATAATTAAGCATACAGCAATTATGTAATGTATTTTAAATGTTTTATTCTCTTTACAATTCGAAATAACTTTGTAATTATTTATAATTTTCAAATAGACTAGATCTATCATTTCCAACTTTGGATCTTGTATAAGTTTTTATGATTTATTTATTTATATATAGCTTTCTTATTGATGTAACGTAGTTAATTTTTATGATAGTTTTAAAATATGATATAGAGATGTAGTACGCGATGGATTCGAACGCTTTACCTCTACTTATTTTGCGTATAGTGTACGTCCTTAAACAATAACATATTTAATATGCGATCCCAAAACAGTTAAAAAAACAAAAACTTATAACATTCTCAAGTTGTGACTATAATAAAATAAAAACCGAATAATAACAACCAATAATTAAGGTCATTTAAACGTTTCAGGCCTATAAAGTATAAACTACTTCTTACATATTTATATTGCAGGTGGTATTTCTTTTAATTAAATTAGTGTTATATTATAAAATCAGCCCTCATGATACAAATGAGCACCACTCTAATATTATTTCTTATTTATTTAGTTATCTAAATACATCTAATGAGATTTGTACTTAACAGATTATAAACATTCGATTGTCTGTGGTCATAGCTCTGTGGTAAGTTCATCTTGAGGACGCCTTGTCATTTCAAAAAGTTCATCCTCCAGCCATACACTCTCTCGCCTGACTATCGGTCTCCTCTCCCAGGGGTTTGAAAGGACGATAGTCTCCCTCTCTCTTTCTATTTGAGAGTAGCTCGGTGGTCTGCCGGCATCCCCCCACGGGCACTGGGTTTCCAGGTCCTTATTAAGAATATGACTGTCGTATGATGTTGGTGAGTAGGACGGTGGTTTGAATGTTGTAAATGATTGTGTAGTGTCTGAGTCTGACTCTTGACTGAGGGAAGAGGGGAGGACGGTTATCAGCTGTTCTTGCTGCTGCTGTGCCATACTTATTCGGCTGTATCTCTTAAGAATCCTGAAAATATTTGAATATTATTTTGTATTTAAAATTCTACATTTGATTAAGCATTTTCTGAAATCAACTAATGAAGTTGTCTTTTATAATAATATGCAGCTTTGGATTATTTGTACGGTAATAAAGAAATATAGCACAAAAATAGAACTCGTATGCGATATCAGATATAAATATAAGAAAGACACACAGACAGACTGTCCAGACGTGAAGAATTATTTGATATTTATTTGGATATAAAGTTACATTAGTACGAATACCTATCAGCCCAAGCAGACAATCGTGGCCACTCCTTCGGCACCACGGGCACCTGTGGTCTATTCAGGAGAATAAGCAGCTTCGCCAGATCACTCAGCACACAACTGTATTAGTTAATAATATTAGATTTACATTACGTCATTCTGAACTAAAAGGTTTACTCGAACTAGATTTCGTAATTATTTTATATAACAATCAGAATAGTAAGGTTTGTTTTTAAACTTTTATGAACAATGATGACTTTATTCGTAATCACGTATAATAAATAGAATTTTATCCAACTTGTCCGTGCTCTCGAATAAGAATAATAAATAATTAGAACGCCAAATAAGAAATTAAAAATTCCAATATATATGATGTGAGTACAACCGGGTCACTATATGTATATCGTAATCTAGCATACCTAGTCATGATTACGATACAAAAACTAAGGATGTCAGCGGCCCTCATTCACTCGCCGGACCAATACTCTCATTAATAAATAAGTATGTTAGTATAAACTATGTATTATGAGTTTATATTACCTGTAAGCCATCGCTGCATCATTATTTCCGAGCTGGTAGAGTTCTCTCACTTGATGTCTGGTATGATTTAATATTGCCAGCAAAGTATACGCATGGGGCTGAAAAATATTAACAAAGAAACACTCTCTGAAATACATTTATTTGCAATATGTTCTAAATGTTCTTATTCTACAATAATAATAATTTGGAATTCAGAGAGCGTATCAAAATAATTTCTGGAAAATTGTCTGATATGCTCCGTTTCCGAAATTATTAAGACGATATTGTGATTATCTAACAGCAGATTAATTTACATTAAGATTATAACTCGATTTTAAATAGACATAAAATAAACAATAGATTTTCGAAAGTAGTTTAATGAATTTCACCTTGTCGATTAAAATTGTATATAGAATGATAGATTCATCGAGGTAGCTACACACAACTCAATTGTTAGAGCGACGGGATAGTTTGCCAAAGCTGGCAGGTTTAAAGTTGTCCGTACCCAGTATTTTTACTATATTTATTTCATAATTAATAAAAATATATAGATAATTACAAACATTATAACGCCATCTTAATCTCCGAGGTCTTAGAGAGAAAGTTTTCAGAGAACATTACTGAGAACCAATCGATGGAACCGATTACATTTTATTTGTAATTCACTTTCAATTCGATATGTTAGGTTCGACACCGATGAGATTAGCGAACAACTGGTTTAGATGACAGCGAGAGTGGCGACTCTCTCTCTCCTTTTATAACTTTCGAAAGACGCTGATGCTGTTCCTCATGAATATAGTCATGGTGATTTCATGGATACGTGAAGCTTTCACGCTTAAGATACAGTTTAAAGATTAAAGAGATGAACCACACTACCCAATTGTATATCTATAAGTAGGCCAATTATATATTTTATTTTATTACGAAAATAAACAACAATAGTTTACTATATATTGAATATCACACAGCAATATAAAACAAACATGCCATTGCAGTATCCAGTAAAGTCACTCAGACAAAATAATTTATCACCATAAATGAAAAATATCTTATTAAATAACGGGGAAATAAACTAAAATGAATCCACGCACACTTAATCAAGGAATATTATTTGTCTTTGCTTATATAATATTAAATATAAGTTTTATAGTAGGAACATTAAATTATAATATAATATAATAAACTTACTCGTAAGCAATCAAGTTGCTTGTGAAACTCTCGTAGCTGTACGTCGTCGTCGTGACATGGCTGCGGCAGAGGCTGTGCCTGTGACCGCTGGTTGCTTCGACACCGCGCGTACCCAGCTACCACGGCAACCAGCATTATACACACCACTACACCACACGCACCACCAACCAACACCTGGAAATGTAATCACTCTTATGTTATGAGATGAAGGAATGTGGATGGATATGAGAGTAGAGGAAGACCAAAAATGAGATAGACTGTGAGAGTGACAGGAGTATAACAGCTGACGAATTACAGGATAGAGAAGGAAATATTATCTCACTTCCTCTAGAGTGGGATAAGGACAGAACAGACAGAACAGACTTTATGAATGATGACAAAATTAATTATATTTTAATGTATCATTATCACAGAAATCTATTTATTTAATCAATACAAATTACGAAATATATATACAGAACTATCTTATTTAAACATTGTTTCCACGTATTACGTTACTTTTAGTAACATGTGTAAGAAGCGTATAAAATTCAACGTTGGGACCTATTTCTTTTCTTGCATCTGTTATAAGTGTTCCCGTTCACAGCATTTCAATATCAAATGATCTTATATCTGTGCTATGAGTGAGATGTAAGTAACTTCCATATTTTTCTAAGGTGATATTACGAAGCCCTACTATTAGTATTCGTTTCATAATACTTACTATATTTATCAAACTCGTATGATGGCTCTTAAGAATCTTTGTAGTGCTTTATCTTTATTACTTTGTATACAGTTATAAATATCATAATGGCTGGCTGGTATATAATATTTTTTACAAACGTATGTGACGCTACAAGTAAAAAGTACTTAGATCTTGAGATGGAGCTACTAACTTCAGTCCATGAAGTTTTTATATAATTTCTTAACATAACTTTGGTTTTACCGGAATACCTCTAAATATAGAATATACTCGTGACATTCTCAGTTGGTAGATCTCTCCAAACCGTTGTACTGCGATTAAAAACTTAAACCTTTTTGATATAAATTGCACGGCATATTAAGAGTGGGTACTTATGTAGTTATAATAAATAAAAGCCATTCATGGTACCCTCCAGACTAGACGAAATCCCCACCCTTTTCTTTTCGGAGAGGTTCCCAACTAGACGGATTCATACAACACATGCAACACATATCAATACAATTGTTTACATACCTCATTATATGTGTGGGTGGGGTAGCACACTCTGCCCATGAGGTGGTCATCGTGTGCCCAGGACTCCCTCGTGCCGGAGGGGCAGTCGAGCACACAGGCACCGCCAGGCCACACGAGCACTCGAGCACACTTGATGCACCCGTCCACAGCGCAACGCAGACACTCCACGCCGCATCCTGAATCAGGCACTTATTTAAGAGCCACTCGACAGAATGGATTAATTAGTTTAATACAGACTTTTGAACATTAAATCATAACTAAATCAATATTTAAGTCTGAAGCTCTTTGAAAATAAAAGTGTAAAAGTTGGTGAAATTATATTAAATAATGAATTTTTATTTTTAGGCTTCATTAACAAAGCCAGATAAAGCCAATACGTACATTTCAAAAGGATATTGTCAGGATATCGTGAGTTCACACACCGTTATTCTTTTTATATAAATAATATGATATAACAAATTTAAATAATGTTAAATAATATATATATTTGATGTTACGGCTAACTAAGTATTATATTTGGACACGTAATTCAATCTTGGCAAATAAAATAAATAAATACAAGCTTCATTTTTAATACTTATTAACTCACCGCAAAGAAGTAAATATAATCAATATTATTCAAATATACAGGGAAATCGAATACATTATTTTCTTACATTAAAATTGTGCAACTAATGTATAATTTTACTTTCCAAAGGGAAAGCAATATGCCACCTCAAATGAACGGGACTGACCGTACACACAGGCAGACAGACACTGTTTTAGCGTGCGTCATTGTGTCAGTTTGATCTCGTGTCTAATTGATTATGTAGAAATATATTTCTCCATGCTTTTTGTGTTCAAACAATAAAGTTTATTGACATCGTGGAAATCGAAAGCAGAGCGAATAGAAAATGAGATTATATCTTGTATTCATATATTATGAAACTTCTCAATGACAACAATGACAATTGATAGATTGCTATAAATTTTAATACTAGATTTTTAAATTGTGATTATTCCTTAAATAAATTTATTAAATCTTTTTTAATTTTATTTAATAAAAGAAAACTCACAAGCCGCATTGAGTTACGTAATATACAACTAATATACACTCCATGGTATATTATACATATATAATATATAAATATATTATACAAGAAGTAAATGGAAAATATGATTGTATATATTACTAGCAAAGACATTAACAGCAGAAACAGATAAATATAGATTTACTGTGTACTAATAACAGCCAATAATGTTTATATTAAATTGAGTTAATTATATATCAACTTTACGTAAATGCACTCTTTAATCTGATTTTTATACCGCCATGCTAAAATAATAAGGTTGTTTAAAAAAGATCGCTCGCTACCTAGCGATAAGAAAGTATTGTATTTTTTTTTTGCCTGTACTATTATATATCTTTGTTGTGTGCAATAAAGTATAAATTATTAGTATTATATATTACGCTGCTATATTTATATACTCACTTTTATATAACTAATAACGTGTTTATAATAAGTTCGACTGGAATTATCATTACATTCCTCACTTGAATAAAAATACAATTGAAATAAATAATGAAGTAATTGATAATACGAACTCATCAGGCATAATGACTGACTCACTCACGTGTGTCGTTGAGAGGCGGCGCGTCTGCTGGTCGGAGCTGCGCCTGCGCAACCGTCACTAGCAGCGCCAGCACCACCACCTGGCTCATCGCATCATCAGCCACATTGTGATACTGCAACCAGAATTATATCATTAAATCATCATTTATTTGGATCGAAAATGTAAATAAGCTTGACATGGCTATACATGTTTATAAATAGTTTCAAACATTAATATCGGCTGTGGCAACATTCACTGTTATTCTGTACTGCAAAAGGTAGAAATATTGTTTGTTTGTTTGTTCTTTATTGTACACAAATAATATAAAAATTACATTTCTTAAAATTCTACATTAAGATGCAATTTATGCACACAGGCGGACTTATCCCATGAAGGAATCCCTTCCATTTTCTTTTTATTTTTAAAAAGAAAATCGTAAAAACATTGGTAAGGATTTTCGAAAGAAGCCAAGTAGATATCGGCTCCATCCTGATGAAGAAGAATATGTATAGAATGATAAATTCATCGCAGCTGTTAGTGACATGGTAGCTCAATTTGTAAAATGACGGAAAGGTTTCCCAGAAGTCGTGGACTAGAATCCCTGTCTCAGTTTATTTTTCATTCCATATTCAAATTCAACAGTATAGAAAAATAAATGACATTTATTTTTCTTTTAAATAAATACAAGAAATAGTTTTTATTAAGGCAGGTGATTTTTATATTTACAGTTAGTTATAGGAGAATGTTTAATCAAGCCTGAACCTACTGTTTGTTGACTTTGAAGTAAAAAATGTGCTAAATAGTAGATTGCGGCTTTTGATGTAACCCGGTTAATAGTGAAAGACTATTAGAGCCCTTGGGTAAATAAAATAACGTATCTTTTACAGTATATATATATAAAGAGATTACATGTATTACATGAGATATATGTATATATATTATAGTTCTTTATAGTTCTACCAATGGAGTCGGTTGATACTTTTAGGACTTGAATTTACAAAGTCAAAGATTTCAAAAGTGCTTTATGAAACGTCAGACTGTATTTACACGGCTCTAAAGAGCATCTCCATAAAGAAAAACCAACAAGAAAGTATATGGATACGCTTTTAATTTATTTATAAATTCTCTTTTTATACAGTATCGACTAATAAGTCGTAATTAATATGTGAGAACAAATTATAACTCTAGTAAATCGTGGTACAAAAAGACGACTAGAATAACTGAGTCACTACTAGTTCTGGGACGTTCTCACATTTACATGGACTTAAAGGGTTCTCACTTAAAACATTAAAATAAAAGTAATTATACAATATTGTAAAAAGTAATTTTGTTGCTAAAGATGTTTTGTTTTAAATATCTAAATTAAGGAACTGTTTTATGATTAAATCTCATATTTATATTATGTAATCTGTTTACATTATATATATATTTATAATTTTCCTACATTATATTTCTATGATGATGGAAGTACAAATATTGCAGCGTCATTGAAAACAGCTTCAAGGAACTCCCGTCAATGTTGAATATAGCTCGTACTTTTCTGTTTTGTAAAATAAAATATGTTCTACACCCTTACATTATATTAATATATATTTTATAATAATATAACAGATATTTCTTGTATTATGTAATCGCCGTGAAATTAAATGTCTATGTTTTTTATACAAGGTGTAAGTTAAAACGGTCTATATTTTTTATGTAAACTGATGTTATAAAAGCTAATATTTTCAGCTTATGAAAGTCAGCTTACTTTAAATTAGCTACTTATTTTTAAGGAAGCTTATAACAAATTTAATTAACTTTCTCCAGATAAATTAAAGATAACACAGTAAAGAGATATATACTTTTGGAGCAAAATATTAAAATATCACTTAAAATATGGTGTAAATCAAATCAATTATTATGGTTACTTCTATTATATATATAAATTAAAAAATATATATGAATAATGTAGTATGAATAAAAATATTTATAATCACAATATATACGAAATAGTAATGTAATTCTAATATAATAAACAATAGCAATCCAATCTAAATCCAATCACAATCCAAATTCGGTCACTGACAATACCATTATTTAGCAATATCAACTAAAATAATTTGTTCGCGTATAATGTTGCTATTTAAAAAAGCAGATCGTGTGTAAGATTAATTCCCTGGTATCATTAAGATGCTATCGTGATGAATGAACTGCAAGAACATGAGGTAACATGGTAATTTGCCTCAATTTATAAAAATAATATTTTAATTATATTAATTTGAAAGTGTGTCAAGATATCTTTATTTAAAAATATACTTATTTTTTAGCGCTTTAGTCCTCTTTATGAATTTAAGTGAAAGAAATGAATTATAGAGCTCGCCTTAAATATAAGTTTTTGAAATGAATGTTACAGATTATATAGATAAAATACGTGGTAATTTTTTAAGAATAAATAGGGCACGGATTCGAGCTCTGGGAAGCTGTGCCGTCGCTTTATCAATATTCTATTTAATATTCGTAATAATATAAATATTAACATTTACATACTTTAACTCTTGTTTGAAAATATATATAGCCATGTTTAGCTTTTATTACACCTTGACGTATTGACCAACCGTATCGCTTAGAGAGTAGAGCGAGTTTATTTTTCATTCATTTCATATATTTATTTCAAAAACAAAATAAAAGTTTCACATGGCTATATGTATATAATGTTAATAATTATTATATACCGGGTATTTAATAGTTAAAGAAATTGTGTACAAATAAAAATAATATTCAATGAAATATATTATTGGAATCGGAAGAGAATAGAGCCTTAAACAAACTTTGATTAATTTGAATTTCAAATAGATAACTGTGGCTGAACATTATTTTGCGACCATTTTAATTGTTAATGAGTTTTTGTGTATTATAATAATAGCGCAGGTCAAATAGTTTTGGTCTAACGTAACACTAAGGACCGGTTTGCAAATGAGTTGACATTGGCATTCGACACTGAAATTCCTGGGCTTCGTGGCCATTTTGTCATTATTATATTCCTATATTAAAATTTGTATGGCAATGTCATGTTTTAAAAACTCAAGTTATTTATTTATTTATTTCACTTTGAATCATTACTTGTGTACGTCAAATAGAGGTGTCAGGAGAGCCTTTTTGATACCATACTTATCGAAATAAGCCCTTCTTTAAGGACATTCATCATTAAAGCTACGAGAGTTCTAAACGCGCCCTGCAGGCTTACCAAAAGCTCTTATAGCGATATTACGATAATTTTATTCTACAACTTTTCCTAAAAGTAATATTACATTAATAATTTTTGGATAAGAAGTTTAGATGACGTCATCACGTTATTAACTCGTAACTTGAGATTTGTTTTGACATATTAAATATTAATGTTTTTTTTTCAAACTGTGCCGTGGTGCGTGTGGTAGAGAGGTAGAGCTCATCGTACGAATCAAAGTATTATTTTAATATTGCAACAAAACTTCTTAAAAGTATAATAGTTTTTAAAAGGTCCTGGTGGCTGCTGCTCTGAGAAGAACCACACAACAAACTCAGCCAGGTAAGTCCCTGTTTCACAAACGTCAATATGTACTTTATTACTTTTAAAGGTATCACGGTATAGAACAAGATATCAGGTTATACAACTATTTAATTAAAACGACTCGTTTAGATTGTATCTAACAAGGCTGTATGAAGTTAGTTTACTAACGTAGAGGTGGTTTGTAAAAAGTTTAAAAGTAAGCTTTAATTAGCAATAAATTTGTGAAAAGTAAGATAAATATAATAATAAAAGATATGATAGTATTTATAGATATTCGGACATTTCCATTCACTGCAATCTATCCTAAAAATAAGGAGTTTGTACTAAACAATTTATTAATATATAAAGTATTACATTTTCGTAAATACATACATGTTGTATATATAACACCTAGATCCTATATATATTTTTTTTGTATCAAATATTTTTTAATACGGAGTTCGAACCCACGACTATAGGCTCAATTGAAGGCGATACGCCCAATGAGCCAATCAGTCGAAAGTATGAATATGAATGAAACAATATATAATATAGTCTCAAAGATAAATATATTAAGAAAATATTTCGTGTAAGTGATTACGATGCAATAATATAAATATAATAGTCCGATAAAGTGGAAAAGTTAGATTAGAATGACGATCGTTGCGGCAGTTAACTGCAGTGGTAATTTCCTTCAAGGTAACACAAACTGGATCAAACGATAAAAACAATCGCTTACTACTCACTATGAAGCAATAAGCACACGTAAATATACATTATAAGCACACGTAACTCATCACGTTGTAAGCATTACGGAATTTAGATTCACAAAATGTATAAGTTACCTAATTGCTTAAAGAACACACATTCGGTTACTTTGTTTGGTAATATTAAGTTACATTAAGTTAGAAAATATTCGGTAACTTTGAATATTTTCTAACTTAATGTAACTTAAAATTAACTTGAATTAACTTGATTCATTAAAAGTAAATTTATACATTATAAAGTAAAGTATATTTGTTATAAAGTATAGGACAGTCTCACAGTGGTCACGGGTTTGAATTTCTGCCCGTATTTCTATTTGTCATTTTATATATGTTTAAAATTTAATAAGCTTAACATGGCTGTACATTTTTTATATTTAAACTTTCGTGAATCATGACTATTATATTTATATTTAGCCGGGTAAATATAAATATAATGGCTGTACATGCTTATAGAAATAAATTTATTCAAATATATTTATTACTTTTTATAATATACAGTATCTACTTGTAGGTCCAAGAACATACACAAACATCTAAAAGTCTGATTAACAAATAGTTTACTATGAAGGTCACATAGTAATAATTGTAATTATTTTATGAAAGTAATATCAGTTATTTTGGAAGTCAAAAATTTCTAATCAATCATATTTTTCTGTAATAACTATGTGTCAGTGAGTGAGTAGAGTACGTGTTTGTGAATGGCCTTTCAATATATTAACACAGCTCCATAGATTATTATCTGAGCAAGGCGGATGTTATTACTTTAAAAGTCAAAAGTAACTTTGTTTCAAGACAAATGAATATTAATTATTTTAGGCTTCATAATTAAATTTAATTCACTAAGAGAGAATAATTATCAAGAATATACTTATTTTAGAAGTCAACAAACCCATACATATATAATAGTAGGTACATATATACATACATACGTATATAGGCAGATATATCTTTTTATTCATAACATCTTATGGAAAGATATGTATTTTGGATTTTATTTAATAAAGCTAAAAAAATCATTAGAAAAATCATATACCTATTCATATACAAAAATAACAGTATATACATACACGTTATAAGTACTTAGTAAGATTTATCTTTTATTCATAACATGTTGTGATTTTCTTTAATAAAGTATAAAAGATAGATATAATAAGATAAATATCTTCATAACTTAATAGAATTTAAGAATCAAGGCTGGTGATATACATTAACCTAGATCCCGAGGACGGGACATTCCACATTAATTGCATTGACGAGAATTAATTACGTACAGACAGTCTCGTATATTATATTAGCACGATAATTTGATATTATCTAGTATAATAATGTTGGTTAGTACGAACCAAGACTGAGCGTTATAATCTTACTTTACTCTTTAATTTTGTGATAGTTTGTTTGTTTTTTTTGTAATCGTGTTAATGTTTCATTTAAAATTTAAATTTATTCAGTCTGTGTTAACGTGTATAATTATAAGTTATGGAAGACCTTCACTTTCTATTATTCTAATTACTAGTAATTGTCAAGTTTAAGAGAAAAAATGTTAAAGTAACAAAATAGACACAAAAGCAAAAAAAAATAATCAAAAGTCAGCTAATTTCTAATGATTATATCAATAAGTAATTAATTTGTATTATGCCAGTATGTAAGAATAGGAAATATCAGACTAAATACTCCGACGCGGAAAATAGGTTCACTTCGTACAACATGCGCGCGCGCAGCTACTTGAGCGCCTTGGTGAAAGTTGCCGTGACGCACTTTTGCTCACACGAAGTGGAACCACGTTCTCGGCAAGAACATAAACAAAATATTTTATTATGTAATTCGAATGAGCTCCGTACGATGAAATATGCGGCACACATTAAAGTTATTGTATAATTGCTTGAATTATTATGTTTTAAATTGTGTTAGTAGTACCAGACCAACTTCTTATAACTTATATTATGGCATGCAATTAAAATTGTTTCAAATTTTACAATGTTTTACATTTATATAAAGATTTTGTTTTTGTTTGACATTACAAAGATACATTATTTGGGGCGTCGAACGTGACCCTCTGTCAATGAGCCGGATGCGCTCCCCTAACACATGCGGGCTACCAGATTCATCTTCAATGTAGCTTATTTTAGAAGGATTTTTTACTTTGTGTAAATTATAATGCTTAAAGATTTTATATGCATATGATTCCATATAAAAAATACATTTTATTCTTCAAATGTAGAGGTACTTTCAAAAAATCCACCCATTTTAGTCATTTCATTTTTGACTATATCAAAATATTGTAAAGATTCTTTCTCAAGATCATCTTCACCAGTATCTTCATCAGGTTGAATTGCTAATTCTTCTCCAGCTCGTGTTTTCAAACGCAATTCCTTAACTCGAGAGTCTAAAATATGTTCGCGTCTTGTTTCTCGGTCGTAAGTTTGGTGCATTAGCTGCTTATCATTAGATCCAGGTATTGTCATATTATCAGATAAATGAAGCAGGAAAAGAGATCCTTCTTTGTCACCGACTACAGTCAGCTCACCTTCCCAATGAGGACTTACTTTAGTTAGTCCAGAATTCGAGACGCGCAGGGTCGCAATAGGCTTTTTATGTTGTCTTAAAAGATCCCAATAATAAAATATGCCATCTTCAGCTACAACCATATAGCTAGAATATCTTAAGGGTGCCCAAACGACATCAGTGACTTGGTAACGATAGGGAGGAGTTACAATTATTGGAGCACTTCGGACCTCCTCACTCCATATTCGGACACTCCAGTCACCACAGGTTATAAACATTCTTAGAGTGCACGGACTACGCTGAACCGCTCTCACCGGCCCTGAATGAGCTTCCCAGTATGAGGTTAATATTTCTGAATGGCTTCTTCCCATACGGTTGGCATTTATAACTAATCCTGATTCAGTACCACATAAAAATCTAGTCGGCAGTCCTCGATCAAATTGTAAGCTACTTACTCCTTCGGCATTAGTCAAACTTGGCGTCTGATCAGTGGGAAATTTTACTGACATTGGAAGCTGATCCATAGGAACGGAGAGATTCCTTATATCCCACCAAAGACATTGGCCATCGGGAGAACCAGTAAAAAACTCTGTGTTTGTTCGTGAGTGAATAAATAACATTGCAGTTATAGGTGCTACATGAGAATTATAAATAGAACTGCTTCCAACACAATGGCTTCCTGAACGAATGTCAAAAACATTTACTGTACCATTACCTAGACCTGCAATGAATAAATCGGATTCTGCTTGCGAACACGCTACTTGCCAACAACTGTGTTTTGGGAAAAATTCATAAACTGGTTCAGTTTGGTTGTTGACATCCCACATATAACAAACATTTTGGTTTTCCTCTTTTTCCACAGGGTATGTTTTGTATGAATAACTGACGACTAGTTTTGAGTTTTTCTCATTAGTCCATACAATACAAGATACTGGTCGGTTAAACTTGTCTCGAAATGTATTCGCAATTTGGACTTTATAAGTTTCAACTGGGAGTTGAGGTTTCATGCCATGAAAGTAATTTTGATACATGTCAATTGCATTGTTTTGGTCAATGAAATGTTTAAATTGTGACTCCAGGTTTAACACCGACTGGACGTAGTTTTCTTCATGCTGAACACGACGCCGATGGCGAATCAGATGCTCTTCATTGTACAGGTGCACATCACGAGGCCAGCCGCCTTCAGTATGATTTATACCCTGCTCGTTCATTATTATTCTCTTTGTATTGCTGTCATGTTCTGATTGAGGCAGTATTGCTTGAACTTCGCGGTGAACAGGATTCCTTAGCATATACTCTTTCTGGAGCTCTTTATCTGGGTTTATAGAATCCAACATATGGGCTGGCACCATTTGAAACAAAGGCTGCCTACCAAAGTTCTTTCTTAGTTTTGTATAACAATAAGAAGATTTTGAGTAGTTTGGCATTTTGTTAACTTATTTATATGTTTTAATGCACAATTTCAATGGACTTATTTTATTATTAAATCACTAAGGCCATGGCCAAGGCACGTATTGTCAGGTGTATTGTGGCCATTGTGTAGCAGGCAACACATGCGTCCTTGTTGATACGTTAAATACGAACTACTATCTTATATCATCGAAGATAATGTTCGTAATTTTTAATAGAAATCTTTATGAACCAAAATTCATGTTTATATGTATATTTATCTCATTATATACAAGTCATTATACATAAATAACTTACTGTTTAATTATTGTTTACCAGGAAATATGCAATGACATTGTGTGTTCATTTATATGTACAATCATGCTGTTAATAAAATAAAACAATATTACTTACGAAAGTTGTCATTTTCTCTTAATAATTATAAATTTCTAATGACATACTTATAACTCAAGTGTTTGTCTGAGTTTGAGTCACGGTTGTTACTCAACAATATTTAAAAAATATTTATCAACTCAAATAATAAATAGTATAAATTATTTAACAATATGTATAAAATATAAATCCAGTTGCTTAAATATCCATATATCTCACACTTTATTTACAATTAAGCGGAACTTACCGTGAAAAATATACAGTAATCCACTTAAAATAAACACGCACAGCAATTATTCACATATTCTCACAAAACTGATATTTACAAATGGTATTGATATTGCACTAAGTCACGACACTTGTATCGCGTTAGAAAATAAGTGATTTAGAGAGGCGTGCGCGTGCGCAGCTCGGTGACTCCACCGCCGTTTCGACGTAGACTGAGGCGTGACTCGTTGATTCAACGTCAGCCAGGTTATCGGTACTAGTACTAAGACTGGTTCGGTTCGAGTTCCTCATGTTGTGACCGATGATTATACTACTTTACTATTGACGTATTCTTGTCTATCCGTGTATGGAGAGACATCTATTTCCCGGAGCTGCTGAATTGTAGAGTTCGCAATAACGTTCGGAGCGCTAAGTAGGGCACCGGTAATGCAATGGTCACATCTAAACGTGGGTCACAATGTCAGGTAACAACGTCTATAAGCACGTTCTAAATATACAATGAGATTACTTATTATATATTGTTTTCAAATATTATTGATCTGAATAAAGAATTATTTTTTTAGAACAGTTTTTATAAGGTAACAGTAGTTAGTTATTTTTAATTATATTACTCATATACGGTTTATGAAATATATCCATCAATTGTTTTTTATATAAAATATCTGAACATACAAAGAGCTCTATCACTTTTGAAATATATAAGTTTGTGAATTTGCTGTAGGTGTTTATAATAATTTTCGCAACCAAAATTAAATTTATAATACAAATATTAAAGGATATTAACGGTTATAAAATATTATAAAATATCTGAGTTGTAAAAACAGACTCTACACTTTTAATTTATACAAGTGTCTATATTTAAAGTATTATTAATGAGAAACTAAACAAGACCTACTACTAATGACAACCATTTCCAAGCTTATAAAAACAAATTCAAATAATCTAATCAAATAAAATTGACAATGCTTCGTGTGTGAAATACTTCTCTCATGTACGTGCCTTGTTAATAAATATTCAAGAAATACGTAGAGATATGGCTACTATATATATGCTATAATACTACAAGCCTACCATGAACTCTTAAACTATCATAGTTTTAAGAAGTTTTATTGCAATATTACAATAATTCTTTGATTTACCATGAGCTCTATCAAACAATATTGTTTTATTCCTGCTCAGGGACGTAAAAGAATGAATGATTTCTTTAAATGACCAAATTGTACATAAAAGCAATATTACCATACGATAAAAGAATGAATGAAATACGTTGTGAATGACGTTATCAAGACTACTCATCGAAATATAATTAAATTAATTTTAATTGTGAGAGAAATTCGAAAGTAAGCTTATTGTAATATGGCTATAAGAGTTCATGGTAGGCTGTTCAACAATTGGCACCTTAAATGTTATTTTTAATTAAAGTATAAAAGCGTTTAATTGTGGTCAGAAGTTAACTAATGTAATTGGTGATCAACAGTCGCCATGACCCGTTCTTGATTGATACTTGACTTGAGGTCGGCTCGTGTTGCCAGACAGAACATTTTTCAAAAGATAAATGTCGTTAAAAATCATAAAAATATTTTTATACCCTTCAAAGTAGTATATTTGGTCAAATATACTAGTTGAAAAATTATATTAACGAGTTTGTAAAAATAACATTAAAAAATATTCCAAAAAAGTTAAAGAATTTTACTTATCTGTTACATAAGTCCAAATATTTTGATAGCATTATACTAATTAAAATAAAGAATAGTAAATACAGCCTATTATATATAGATATTACAATATTAAAGTAATTTAAATTAAAAAGATCCTTAAAGCATTACATTTGTAGTTATTTTTATACTATCAATATTATTTAAAAGAACAACACAAATGAATACTTTCATGAATTGTATAAGTATGTTTAAAAATACTTTTTATATCGTATTGTAAATAAAACTTGTTCCAAACAGAGAGTTTTATTCAAACAAACGTGCTTTTATTCAAAATCTCTGGCATTCAGTGAATATTCGGTTAGTTTTTAACGATAGCTGGCAAATATTTTTTCAAAAGAGGAAACTTTAAAAAAAGTATTCAACTGTAGTACTTTTTGTATGTACGATAGTTTGGAGACCGAGTATCAATTTGCTTTGAACAGTTTGTTTCAGTATAACCCTTGTAATGTTCAAAATTCTGTAAAGTGGCCGGTTCGGACAACAATGGATTCTTTTTTATTAAAAATTAAACTCGGATTTTACAACGTTACGTTTTTATAACTTGATTTTGTTTTCAAATTATTTTTGTTTCTAGAAATGTTTATATATAAATAGTATTGCATTTTAATTGCTTGAATATAATTTATTACAATTAGTGAATTTAATTTATTATTATTAATTACCTTGAATTTTTTTCATATTATAATGATTAATGTAGTAATAGGAAAATCTTTCATCTTTTGAGAGAAGATTTGTAAAATCAGGTAATTTAACTTCTAAATTACTTAAAAGAAGATATAAGATATATTTGTCAAAACATATTTCTATTCAAAATATTATTTGTGAAGTAATGTTGTGATATAAACAACGTATTAATAATGAAGTATTATGAATATTCAATTTTTTTTTGAATTCGACTGTATTTTTATTCAATACTCTTTTTAATGTTCATTTAAATAAACCCAATATAAACAAACTTTTTTTTTTTTCAAAATGTATTCCATAGTATTTGTGTTCTAATACAATTTCTATAAAAGGATAAACAATTGAAACTTAAACAATAATTATGTTAAATTGGTAAAGATTTCAACAAACAAATTCTTACGTAAACAAAATTTCAAGCGTGATCAACAGCACCTTTGGAGAAATAATGTTCTCGATTGACTTGAACAATAGATAAATGATTTATTGTGGCATTTAGCAGAATGAATGAATTCTTTCCGGACAATGGACAATGGCGCGGTGACGATGGCGGTGCTCGTAAAGCCGACCATTGTACAACGTCTCGGTTACCGTATCTGTTACAAAGATTGAAATCTTTCATGATACATTTTTAATTAGATTCATCTTTTATATTATAATACGCCACCGAAATTTTCAGCAAGATATTAATACAAATTAATATTTTCTTTAATGTGATTTTATTTGATTTTTAAAAAGTTCAAAATATAATACTCTGTATTTTTTTTTTGTTATGACTTTGCTGTTAGCCCCATTGGCTGTTACAGCGTCACCGGAAGAGAACCTTCTGTAAATGTTATAAAGATTCTTGAACGAGTTTGGTTTTATTTTAATAGTACCTTTTTAAACGAATATGCGAATAACGAATATGTTAAATTGGACAAAAAGATGTAAGCACGTACAATTTCATCGAAATTCATTCATTACTTTTTTTGTAGATATGTGTCGTATACTTACAACGTTGAAAGAAATATAAATATAAATAAATATAAATAGAAAAAGAAACAGGGTGCGGTCTACCTTGTTTCTTTTTTTGTATATATTCTTAAATATAATTGGTCACTATTCCTCTCTATTTTGTTATTTATTTATTGATGTGTGTATATTTATTATTCCTACACTAAAAGATAAACAGTTTTAGCTCAATATGTCTGTTATTCTGTTGTATTTCTCGTAAAGGTCGTTATTTGTGCGTACTGTGTCAAAATAAAAAGACAACTGTGTGTATGGAGTACACACACAGTGACGCCGACCACTCAGTACAGACAGGCTTGTTGTTGTAGGCAGACATAACTGCTTATGAACTAAGAGGTATTTGATGTAAATAATATACTTATAATAATATTATCTGTCTGTTCTTTACACACACACACACACGCACACACACACACACACGCACAAACAGTTATCTCTTACAAATACCAACGTTTCAAGTTCTATAATGAGGGATATATATATATTTAGAATGCCATACAAATAACCTTTATAACATTTACATCTTACACTATACTGAATTTTAATTTTAATTTTTACATCTCGTTTTATTACTATATATATATATATATATATATATATATATATATATATATATATATATATATATATATATAAAACGAGATGTAAAAATTAGATAGAGATAGATGATAGATAGATGTAAAAATTAGATATATATATAGTAATAAAACGAGATGTAAAAATTAGAATAAAAATTCAGTTGACTTATATTCAGCTCGCGCTTACCCAAAACACGCCGCTGTAATCCAAGAAGGGGAAAAATCTTTTATTCGACAATTTTATTATCCCGACCCGCTGTAATTTTATTTTAGATCTCAAATCCGGGATGAGTCAGTCGGGCCAAGTGTCAATCTTAGTCCTCGTAATTGAACCTTTGTTGCTTCAATAACAGAATACGAACGATTTACATAGAGTTGATACTATTGACGCGAGTGACACAGTAGCTGTCTTGAGGACTGTGACGTAATATTTTGATGATTTTGACGTCGTTTTAGGCTATACCTGACATTAATGATATAACTTAAGAGAGGATTTCAATGCAAATAATTTTAAATTATGATGATATTTAAATATTGATAAATATTTTGTTGTATGATTTTTTTAAAATCTTTTTACTAAAGTTCATCTTCTTGATTTTATAACACGTATAATGAAATAAATCGACAGGCCTACCATGAACTCTTATAGCAATATTACAATAACGTTACTTAGGAATTAGTCCTAAAATTATTTAAATAGTATTTCGATAAGAAGTTTTTGATGACGTCATCTTAAACCATTAATTATTAATGTACATAATATTGTGTTTAATAAAAAATATGCCATCTAAAGAAATCATTCATTCTATTACGTCATTAAGTAGGAATAAAACAATATTGTTTTATAGAGCGAATGGTAAATCAAAGTAATATTATTGTAATGTAATAAAACTTCTTAAAACTATGATAGTTTTTAAAAGTTCATGGTAGGCTTTCAGATCAGTAAATAATTAATCAATATATATAATTATTATCATTTTAAAATATTAACTTACATAAGATACGGAAGAGTGAAAATAGATTAATGAAACTATTGGTTTATGAAATTGTAAAGTATTTTTTTAGATAAAAGTCTCATAAAACTGCCGCTAGATTCATATTTTCATTCATATGAAGCCCTTTCTCTGTATGAAGAGTGAAAGTAACTGATCAAGTTTCAGAAAACAATGGAGTTTGTCTCGTGTCTATATTGTTATTGAAACAAAGAATATTCATCTTATATTGTATTGTTTAACTGGTTCTTAGTATTTGATACAATTAATAATACTATTATCTTAAAAAGTATTTTATGTTTTTTTATTGTTTCTTTTTTACTAGATTTTTATCCTTTTTTTTTTTTTTTTTAACTTTTTTTTTTGCACACCCACTAATATCTTCTCTTGTACATCCTGTGAAATATAAATAAAAGAAATAAATATATATATTGATAAATAAATACCTCAATATAAATAGCTTTAGCTTTTAGGTAATATGTATGTGTGTGTATGTAAAGTATATTGTGATAAACAATTCTGAAATTCATTAATGAAATAAAAAAACGCAATTCTTGATGACGTGTCGTTTTTAGAAATAATATAGTCATTAATCATGGCGTGTCAATCCACAGCGACCTATATTCCGCCGCGGTTCATTGTTCATTTTTATCTCGGAATTAATTTTACTGGTAGAGCTTTCAATATGAATAAAATAATCAATTTTAATACTTCAATCACTAATTTATATATATATTTACTCGGCTATATTCGGAGATTCCAACCCATGACTTCGAAGAATGGCGGACGTGCGGTCTGAACTAGTAAATATTGCCATAAATATGTTTAAAAAAATATTCATCATGGTTCCCTAACTTTAAAATATAAATAAAATAATAAATTTTAATTTTTAAATTACTTATGATATATTATTAGATAAAGGTATTAAATCGGGAGTGCTATTTGGTTTTGGGATATAAAATGGGAATTCAAACACCAGGGGAAATAGTCTATACAAATAGAAACACATTGTATGTTACTTGAACAAGCTCAGGCTATGAAACTAAATGATATATGAGAAGTACATTTATTTATTTATTTAAAACTACACTGTTCAAGAATAGTACATTTTCAATACAAGTATAACAAATGAAGAATATACGAAGATTTACGAGTAACTAGTTGGTATCTAAATAAGGTAAATATTATATATATATATATATATATATATATATATATATATATATATATATATATATTATACATTTTCGTTACACCCCAAATAATCCAAAAGGTTTAAATGTTAATTTTTGTAGATCATATACATTAAATGACAGTAATTTTCAACACTTCATAATCCCAAAGAAGTAAACATACTTGACAGTCGTTCTGTATGTCCAGTGGTTAGTGGCTGCTAAACAATAAATCAAAGGTGTGATCCACGTAGTGTTGTAGCGAGTCTGGGTTTATTTTGTGTCCGCCATTTTGTAAAACTTCTTGCGACACACGAACTATTCTCTAACGCGGGAATGTTTTATTAAAAAAAGTCAAAGTCATTATTAATTAATTCCATGGAGAAAAAAGTCTAGAAAACTCCATTTAAACTTATGTACCTTTATACGAACGTACACATTTTTATATAGTATCGGTAAAGTGACATGTGAGAATAAATTATAACTCTAGTATATCGTGGTGTAATACTAGAAAAACTAAGCCATTACTAGTTCTATAACGTTTTTATATTTACAAGGACTTAACGATTTCTATCTTATATTATTTAATGCCTTATTTATAACTAAGAATGCCAATAGACAAGCAAAAAAACATTATAAGTAAAGCGAAGGTAATATATATAGCTTAAAACAACTGCAAAGTTGGTACTCCTGACAAATAAATGTTTACAAAAATGACAAAACTGTACACACATATATTGAAAACATGTTTAAAAGTTTGGTTTGCTTTTCGTGTTCAGATTCAACCTTAATATCCTCAAAGATTTAGAATTCAAACTATTTTTTACAAATTCAAACGGAGGAATGACGACGTTCTTTGAAGTTTAAGTTCGTGTTGAATCGTTGAATGGTATTCAAAGTTGAACAATCTCGCAGTTTCGCGGATAGTTTGGCTTTTTATCAGGTTTATGGTCCTTATTGTAGTTAGAATTTAACATTAAAAGATTTATACAATTATGTTAGTATTCAATTACTTATTATTTCAGAATTGCTTTAATAATATATATCTTTTGTATTGTTCAGAAATATAATTATAGTCTGACGTTTAGTGAGTGCAATGTAGGTCTATAAAAAATGAATAGATATTTGAATTATTTTGAAGATATTTGAAGAAATAAGTGAAATAAATATACCTTTTCGTTTCGTTCATGTAACAATATAACAGTTTCTTCAAGGTTCACGAACAACAAGTTTCAGTGTAAAAGCCGAGTATTTTCGAGCGGAAAGCCGGGATTTTTAAAGACGGAAAGTCTTTATCGAACCGTAAATTTTATTGTTTCCTTCGTGTGATTTCGTTCTAAGTTTCGTGTTTCAGCGAGAACGTTGATAGTGTGGTGTTTCAGTAAAATATATGACTTCGAAAACAATTCTCGTGAGTGCAACGTGTTTGGAACATTTATTAAATTGATTTGTTTGTTTTCGTTACGATTTCATAATTAATGTTGCGTGTCTCTTGTGTCCTTTATGTTGTAAGAGCACTCTTAAGTAATCACATTTAAAAACACGTTTAAATGAACACAATTGAATAAAAATAACAAAAAATAATCATTTAAATAAACACTTTACATTAATTTTAATTGTTGATAATTTAAAATTTAAAAATCACAAATATATGTTATGATAATTTATATTATTAAAATCGACATCTTTATTGTAATATACTTGTAATATAACATCCAAATGAACTGTCTAAATCATGCTAAAACATTTAAATGAATTGAATTCTTAAATAATTTAAAAAGTCTTAAACGATGTGACGAAATTAATAGAAGGTAATTTATAAATAAGGCAATTGAGGACAAAATGAAATAAAAAGGCACTGGAAATACGCTACAAATATTTAATTAAAGGCACCGTCGCGTACAAATATCCTGGCGTCAGCTACAAGCCATTAATTTTGAGTATCACGACCAGAGTAAATCTACCAACTGAGTTTGGTAAATCACAATACATTGAAGATCAAACTCTATTTGTGAGGTTTGGTTGGGTGCCTCTATGGCTATTGACTTAGGGGGAAATTGAGTTTGAGAAAAAAATATACTTAAATATAATATACAATATTGTATAATATACATTTAACACGCTACTATTATTGAAATATTGTAATCGTATATCAAAAATATAATATATGCATATATATGCATATATTATATAAAAAAAATATATCTATATAATATATGCAGATTTATAATAACTTTTTGCTCGTTACCAATATTATGAATTTTATTATCTTTGAATATTTATGTTGGCAGAACTGTAAGCATTGTATAATATTTAGATAATTATGAAACTTATTGTATATTGTAATTATATTTGTATGTTGGCAAAACTGTTACTGAAAGCAGTAGGGTTGCCACCCTCAAGGAACAGGATGAAAGAGAGTTGAACACTTGAGAAGGGTTTGTGTTTAATAGCTCCTTCACAGAAGCTTATTAGCTACTTTACACCGAACTTTGTAAGGGTAATTTCCCGGTCGAGCCAGCCCGCATGCTAGCAGACAAATGACTAGGAACTATAACTAGAACTATATATTTTTTTAATTCTATATACTTGTCGGATGTTATTAAATAGAAACCATCGAAAGTATATTTTTAAGAGTCTTTAATAATTTTTAATGATTGTCTAGTATTGTTGTATTATTTCTGGCACTAAGCATAAATAAAGGAAAAAATAAAATCAATAGACGTTCTTTTTTGTTAATTTCAATTTTGAATATAAACGAAGTAATATTTTGAGATATAATGTTCTGTTACTTTTTTAACAGACAGCGGACGGACAAATATTATAATTATATTGTAATAAAACATCACAGTAAATGAAACAAATAGATATATTACAAATTATAAACATTATTTTGTATATTTTAGTTTTAGCGGGAAATAAACAAATATTTCATTTATATTATCCTCATACACGTTCTCAAGCTAATAATTTAACGTTTAAGTTAAATTATAGATGCAAAGAGCGTCCTTAATTCCAGCCTCCTTGCATGCGAGTGGAATATATAATAGTTAAAATAATAATTAAAGTATTACGAGAATATGCGATATTACAAATTAAGTAATAACTTAATATACTTTAAAAATCTATTTAAAATATGTAAAAAGTAAAGGAAGTATATATACATACTGTTATTTTATCTTTTAAAAGATACTTATACATACCATTTTACATACATACACATTTACATACCATTTTATTTTCAAAATCTGTATAGTAGTTTTTGAGTAGAGAGTTTTAAAGTTGTTTTTCATACAAATAAACAAACAGATAAATAAATTTTAAAAAAAGTTTAGCCTATTTTCAATGTACAGTTGTTTCTTTAATAACGACCAATCACTTAATTTAAAAAGAAATCTCTTATGAATGTTTATATTTTCCGATATAAAAAGCTATATATAATTTAAGCCAGAGTTTTTTATTTTTTGTATTCAACTCTAAAATGCAAAAATAAATACGAATGGACAAATGCATTATTACTACTATCAAGAATGTTAGCAGTTTTGATAGTATGTGGGGTTCATATTTGCCAAATCAAACTCAGCTATAGTAAGTAGTCTTGATAGTAGTGTATGAACTTCATATTTGGCAAATCAAACCACAATACAAACAAATTAATATTGATTATGTAAATGCAGGTTCAGAATTCCGAAGGAAATTCCAAGTAAACAATGGCTGCTGTATCTAAATAGTTTAGTATAATATATATAGCATTTTGTAGGGTGATAGGGTGAGAGAGTGACAGGGTGACAGGGTGACAGGGTGACAGGGTGCGTATAAACCTGTCGTCTCAAATGTAATTTGTCGTCTAATGGGGCGCTATGAGACCTGCGACACACCTCTGCGACGAGCTCGGGCCGCATTACAAACTTAACAATCAAAGTGGACGAAAACTACGAGTCGGAATTACAGTTTAAAAAGTTATTTTATCTTTTTACAAAATATATGTTATTCATATTGTTATTGTATGTATGATTAATTTGTGACATTTATTTGATTTTTACTGCGTTCTTTTTTATACATAATTATTATTGTTTTTACATGTTTGTTTAGTTTGTGATATATTTTCATTAAACTAATATTTGTGTACTAAGATGAATGTACGTTGTATTGTTTTTTTCTAAAACAAAATACAAAATATGAATAATATATACATATATTAGAAGAATAGTAATTATTCCGTATATTTACAAAATAAATATTACTTTCTAAGTCTCAAAGTTTGTAATTAAACTCCACTTACAAAAGATAATATAATTTAAATTCCAAATTGAATTGATATCGCAAGAACTCCGACTTAACTTTCAGGTAAAGTTTCAGCGTTCATTTAGTGGCACCGTTTGTTTATTCTCTGAATTTATGTACCTTTACGCTCAGTTAGTCCGGCGCTGAAAATAAAAGTATGCCAAAATTTGTCGTCTCTCGGTCATAAATATACTAAAGCGACAGCGGGGTCCGCCATTTTCCTGTTGACATAATCACACCCGCAATACATTTAACTTGTAAAGTTTCCTTTGTTCAGGGTTCATCTACAGATTGTCACGGCTAATATATGTTTCTTATAAAATTATTAAACCACTGTGGTTTGTTGTTTGTTTTCCTTGTAATATCATTAATTTAAATTACGTTATGTCACTACATGCGTCTAAGTTCATAAATAAACCAATTCTTTTAGAGTTTAAAATTCCTATATATTTTATATATATTTGAAATTGTCTATAAATTGTTTAATAGTGTAAAACATATTTAAACTTGACCTAATTCAGCGTACAAGCCTCGAATCTGCGACTTATGGGAACCCGCTTCGTCGCTCTGATAATTGAGCCACCGTGTCATTACTCAATGATGATCTTTATCGGAACGGAGGCGACATCTATTACACTTCTTTCGTAAATACTAACTAATGTTTTAAGTAAATAATGTTTTAAAATCAAATTACACATACTTTAGTTAAAAGAATCGACGGTTACATTCATAGCTATGGTATTGGAGTCGATAGTATCTATTGAAGTGTCGTCGAGAATATCTCGGGAAGGAGAACAATCTTGATGGACCGTCTGCTATAAAGAATACCGTCTTCGTCGGAGCTTCTCGTTATCACCAAAATAAAATGGAACTTTACACGAAATCAGGTTAGAATTTATTTTATTAATTCCATTGGTAGATGTGGTTCTTTCCTATCTGAAAATAAATTAGTTTTCTGGCCTTCAATTATTTGTGATTTGAGGTAAATTGGATAAATTGTTTAAAGTTCGTGTTGATATTTAATTTCAGAAATTTATTTCATTAATATAGTCAATTTATTTTGGAAATGAAATGTCTACAGAATTATATGAGTACATCTTTTCAAATATATTTTGATAGAACTTTCTTTATAAAATATCCATTAAATCTGTTTTATATGAAAATATAATATATATAATAAAAAAAATACCAAAACTGCTATATATACTAATTTTTTGTTTTGTTTCTTTAAAGTAACTTAACTTACAACGTTAATTCGAATAAATGACGATTTCAAACCTGACTTTTTAATATGAATTGTTTCAAATGACTTTTCCCATAACATGCCAAAGTTGAATTATTAATTCGACCTCTAGACTCACTCGAGCGGGACGGAACTATAAGTCTCGTAAACAATTCCGACGGAGTTTTCTTAATAGCAAAGTCTCGTTAAGTTAAAAACTTTCTACATCTAAATATCATAGTTCAGGCATTTCTGCTAATTGTGCACGATATTGTATTTTTGTTACAATGTTGGCATCTCGTACCAGTTACGGCTGTTAGGAATTTTCGATTACGTGTCATAGTTAATTGCCTTTATTTGTATCGTCAAATATTATTTAATAGTTTGTTTTCTTTTAAAATAAATAGATAAAATAGTTCATCTAATTTATAAAACAATTGACATATTATAATTCAATTACATTACAGGCTTTGTGAAATACATAATTTGTGAAAACCACGTATAAAATAGCACAGACGTTTTTAAGACAGATGCAGCGAAGATCTTTTTTCATATATTTAGTGTTTAGTAATCCTATACTTAGATTTTTCTAGACTCCAAGTTACTTAGAAAAAAAATTATAAAAAATCTGGACTAAAACGGTTGAAGCCGTGAGTCCACCATGAATGACCTCGAATAATTTCTACTAATTTCTGAAAA
The DNA here is from genome assembly GCA_963555665.1 of Dircenna loreta. Lineage (NCBI taxonomy): Eukaryota > Metazoa > Arthropoda > Insecta > Lepidoptera > Nymphalidae > Dircenna > Dircenna loreta. The sequence continues at coordinate 361,998 of OY743097.1, read as the reverse complement.
TTCCAATATAACTGAGTTTGGATAGGTAATTAGTATATATATACCTATCCAAACTCAGTTATATTGTAAGTTAATAATATAATAGAAAACTTAATAAAAATGGGAGACTTAATTGTATTATATTAAAAATATTATTTATTGGCCACACTATTTAATATTTAAATAAACTAAAGGAAGAGATCTGTAATTTTTCACAATCCACCTTCATTATTTCTTTCCTAACAAAGACTTTTGAAATAAAATAATAATTAAATGGAAATGCTTTTAAAACACATTTTTCCTTTGAATAAAATTGTAACATTTCAGTTTTGGCAGCAATGTATTAAGATTTAGATAGAGATCTTGGCCCCGTGTCACGCCTCAGACCCATTCGGCACAGCTCCAGGCACGTATGGAATTCACTTAGCCCGGTTCTTACCGTGATTTGAATAATTTTAAAAGATGAAAATACATCTGCAGTTTGTTAATTTAATTCATAATATGTATAATTAAATATTCTGTTACTAAATATTTCACCGTTAATCAAGTCATTTAATTCATATTATATGTTGTATTTTTGTTACATTATTAGTTTAGCACTTTATTGGTCAATCAAAATATTCTATTTTAATTATAATAAATTACATTGTGAAATACAAAACTCGTAATAATCTCTTACAAATGAGCACAGAAGTTTTTAAGACAGATGCAGTAAAGGCCTTTTTGCAAATATTTAGTTTAGTTTAGTGACTGCTTTGTCAACCTGTGTCACATCAATATCCTATATTTTGACATTTAAAATATGGAAGGGTTTAGAAAACAATTTACTTATACTGAAAATGAGAAAGGAGTGTACCAGTTAGTTGTCTTTAGACTCATCCTCATTTTGAGACCAAAAGTTTAAACATAATCTTAAAAACACTATTGGGGTAAAATTTACTTACATATATTTCATATTACGTATTATATTAGAAAGATAACACTGTGATAATGAAAGATAATTGCCCATTTATAGATAAAATTTCAAAACAAATAAGATAATAACGTACAGAAATTATACTGAGTTTTCATTTAGGCTTCGCTAACTTTGCTTGTTTTAAGTTTTCACCTGAAAGGCAAACAAGACGATGTATGGCTTTATGAACAAATATTTGATTACACCAAGGTCGGCTGGTTCAAGGAAAGTTGCGCTAACGAAGTGCTATTATGTGGCTCCCTCGTGGCAGTGTGTGAAGGTTTCCCCTCGACCGAGTTATGGCAAGGGTTGACTTGTTTTAGAAAATCATGTGCGTTGGAAAAGCTGTCAGTTGAGCGCTCGCGGCCTCGCGGGCGGACGTGTCGGGGAGTCTGTGTTTAATACTTTTTATAGTTCGATGAACAATAACTGGGGTTGGAAATTTTATAGTTATTTTATTTGACATGTGAGGTATAACTGGTGAAAGTTCATTTACGTTGATGGTGTGTTGGATTTATTGTGTTTTTGATATTTGGAATGTCTAAACTAAGTAAGTATTGTTACATATTAAATTTAATTTTTCTGGGAGTTTAATTTTTTTATTAAACTAAGTTTGTAGCCGGTTAAATATATTATAAGTATGTGTTTTATTTGTTTATATACTTCTTGTTTTGTTATGTATTAGTTCTGTAATCTGAATGTTTATGTGAGTTTGAAACATTTTACTAAAATAACACGTTTTATCCAAAGATGAAATGTGTCAATAACATTACATATAATTATTCAATATCTTATTCTCTGTCCAAATCAATATAATAATGATACAGATGTGTTAACATAAATTTCCAATTTATAAAATATTAATTATAATACTTAATAAATATTGATGTAAGCCAAACAAGACCAACATTTTAACATATATAAAAACTTTGAAGGTTACAAATAAACAAATAATAAGCGAAGTTGAACAGAATTTCAAGTAACTTGTAAAAGTTCAACAAACATACTTGTTCGTGATAAATATTTGCAAAACATTCTTAGCTGAAGTTGGAATTCTTTGAAGTTCTTGCAATTAAACTGTTTGGGACGGATTGCCTCCGAATTGACTGAGTCCTAACTTCGTAAAGAAGAAATCCCAATTCAGCTGCTACTAGCAATTTACACCACCCTAGTATTACACCAGTTAACTGCTTTTTCGAATTAGCATAAAGAGAGAAAATTAACTTTGGCAATTGAAACTGAATTTCATTTCACTATCTGAAGAATATTTTAACTTAAAAACTTCCTAAAACAAATATTTGATATTTCTGTAGCTAATTACCGAAAGTGCTAATATAAAGTCTGGAGTTTGTTGAACTCTGAACATTAATGAGATGCAGACTGAAAGGGATGAAAATAAATAAAAACTTCGCAACCGAGCTCATTTCGATAATTTCACGTCAGCTTTTATACAAACTCAAAGGATGGCTATCGGCCGGCGGTCGGTAGTCTCCAGGCAAGGCTCCCGCTAGCCAAAGGGTCTCTAATGTGCCGATGAAATTGGTCGAGGGTACAAATCTCTAGGGCCATACCATATGATGCTGATTTGTCCATTATTACGTGTTCGTAAAGGCTATATTTCTATACATGGTTTAATTTGTTTCGCCTATTGTATACAATCTGCAATTCTTAATGCAAATCTTAATCGTTCTAGATAAAAGTTGGGATGGAGACTTACGGCCAGTGTAGGGTTGTAATAATCAAAAAGGGGAGTTTTAAATTCACCTTGGGAATAAAAGACATTTATAAATATATTATGTCTGCGGTAAAGCATTTAAACGATTTTAATTATTGGCTGTTCGCAGACTTTGATTGAACCCCCCCTCGCCCCTCCTCCACTCCCTCCCCTCAGACTGAAATTATAAACCATCTATCATCGCTTAACATTTATACAAATAAATTTGTGTTTCATTGATGACTTGGAAATTAAATAAAACCCGCAGTGAAAGTATGTTTTATGTTTATTTAAATAATTAGCCAGTCCAGTAGTTTGGTTATATTTTATTATACACACATCACATAAGTATATATCACATAAGTGAATATTGAGAAATAAAAGTATTTTATACGCTGTTTCTTACGCTGCGTGATATTTACTAACAATCTACCCCGGCTTCGCTTGGGTGCAAATAATTAGCATAAAATGTAATGCATCTTTACGCTTGGCACACAATTATAAATACTACACAACTAACTAACAACTAACTGACCCTCATAATAGTAATCCAATATTTTTCGTTATTTCTATTTTTAACATAAATATCTGTGTACATAAGTTAAATGAGGGCCAAATATTTTTGTAAATTTGTTATTCAATGAATGTAACGTAGGATCAGACCTCAAATGAGATAAGTTTGTCATCGAGCGGACGCGGTACGCAATTAAAGAGGGTCCACGCTATCAGCACTTATATTTTAATTTAAATTCACTGATGAAATTTAAGATAAATTCGCATGTTTAAAGTAATAATTTAAAACCACCATAAAGAGCTTAGTATTTAATGGGTCCCAAAAAGGATTTTAACTACAGAATTTACAGTATTGTAATAGCTCAGTTGGTAGAGCGACGGAATGATTGAACAAAAGTTGTGAGTTCGAATCCTGTATTGGTGCATAGTTTAAGCTACATTTCTTTAAAATGTAAATAAAATGTCTATACAACTTACCAAATATTCTTAGAACAATTTCAAAATGATAATGTTTATTGAAGGGAATATTTCATTATGGTACCAGAAAGACCACAAAGTAGACGATAAGTAGTAAAAAAAGATGTACAAGAAAATGGCTAGTTATAGTATATATGTTAGTATAAATTGCATTTATTAGTTTACTATTAGTTATATACCTTTTAATATGTATTATCACAATTAATATGAGAGTTGAATCTGCCTTCAAGATACTCAGTAGTTGGCGGAGAATTTTATAACTCATATATATACCAACGATAATGCTATGATATGAAATAAATAAATACTTACAGATATTTTTCGATAGTTAGAAAAAGAAAAAAATACGTATTGCAGCAGAGAATGGTTCGCATAGGACACAGCGCAGTAACAAAAGAAATGCAATGGGTTTGTCTGGACTCGTAGCGCGTAGCTCGTAGCGCTGATCTGGATCAATCTATCTTTGTTTTGTTTTGATTGTTGAAGCCTTTTAATATCGCCAGACACACTTGACGTCCTTCACATATTCAATGTTTATTATGTTTTTAATTGGATATTAAAGTAAAGGTTACTTAATTCTAGTACTGACATATTTAAATATAAGTATATTTTGGATAAACATTTATTTTACTTCAATAGTAATTACAGAAAAAAGTTGGAGCCAAAATTTAGGTTTATTAATATTTTCGTGGTTTAAAGTACCTTTTCCGCTAAAATAAAATATTGCTGCGGTTGAGTTACGAGTTACCGAGCGGATTTTATTTCGTAACCGAAATATGTCAGTGAATTTTAATGTTCCGCCGGTCGCAGTGCTAATCCATATTAGGTGAAAGTTTTTAATAAAAATTCAATTACTTTTGATGAAAAATATTCAACATTCCATTACAATACGAATACAATTTAAATAACTTTTTAAATTGCTTTCTACCTTTTGAATGTATTTTCATATATAATATTAAAAGTTTTAGAAGCTCGTGTCATTTTCGTGTTACATGCAAGAGTAAGTCATCCCTCATTACAGAGGGACGTAATAACTGAAAGTAGGTCTCGGGGGATGACGATAATTACAGATTGATATTTCGTTCATACACGATGTATATCCTGTTTTGAAACTACAGTTATAAATAACAATAATGTTACATATATTAAGATATTGCAAAGAAAACGTTTCTTTAAAGATGTTTTCCGGTAGCGTTCGTTTATATTAAAATATGCAAAATTGTAACTAACATATTCGGGGTTTGAATACCATTCGGGTAATATCGGCAATATTCGCTTTTGGAAAATATCTTGGATTAGAATCGTGTTAGACTGAGCGATAGGAATTCATATTACGTCGTTACACGGAACATCGCGGTGATAACTAGGAGTATAAAGTACTTATCTGATATTGTATTTAGGAAAATGGTCGTAATTGTTTTTTTTTGTGTTAAAGATGCTTCTTTATTTCAAAAATGATTTTGGAATCATGTCATGTTATACAAACGCACACCCATTAAAATGTATCCTATAGAATATTGAGAGGCTCGCGACTCTATGTTTGTGTTCGAGGCTATGGAGTTTAGCGTCAACCAGCTCAGGATCGCCAATTAGCCTCTTATTTTTCCTCTCAATTGAGTGCAGAGTTGCAAGATGATATTTTGCAGCACAGACAATATGCCTCAGTACTCCACACAAGACCGGAACTGTGCTTTATATAGTGTTAGTAATTGTCCCAATGTGAACTATTGTCGGATCCTTGCAAGAAAGCCAAGCTGGCTTGCGGCTGCTTGTGCTTTAGACCCAATGACCCGACCAAAGTTGAGTTTCGAGGAAATTTTTATACCTAGCAATTGAATCGGTCACTGTATTCCAAAGACACGTTTTGGAAAGTAGGAGCCAAGATGCTCCTTTGGGCAATGAATAAATACCTCTGTGTTTTGGTGGTGTTGAATTTACAAATAATATCAAGATTGGCATTGCATATAGAGACTGCCTGTAGCTTTTTATTCAAACGCTGCACCATGGATTCTCTTTCAGACTGTACTTGAGCCCTACTGGCCTAAGTAAAAAGCAGGTATCTTTCTACAACTGTGCTGTCTACATACCCATAGATACCGGATTTAAATTAATTTTAATTGAATATTAAATATTAAATTTTAAATATAATTATTTTAATTAATTAAGTTACCAAAAGTTGTCAAAAAAAAGGTTTTTTAGATACAACAATTTTTAGCTTTTATAGTTAATCACCAAGTAATTGTGAAAGACTCACTTAAAATAGATTGATTACATTTTTTTTCATAAATATAAAAAGTAAAATTCCTCGATACCTGTCGGTGTCCGTGCCCATGTTTATAAACAATTTCAAATATTAATTTAGGTTGTGGCATCTTTTGATTATTATTCTATACTGTACAATTAAAAATATTTATCATGTTCTGAAAAAACGATCAGATTTCCCCCCGACGTGTATAATTAAAGCAATACAATGCTAGTTTACTCGACTGTGGTAGCTACATGGTAGCTCAGCGAGACCGAGAGGAGGGTTTCTAAGATCTTAAACATTCGTGACCTATCCACGTCGATGAATTTATCAGTCTATATTTATTAAAAATCATAAAAACTTAACATGACTGGACTTAAAGACAGTTTCAAACATAAACTGAAACCAAAAACTAAACTCTAGAAACTAGATATCTTTGTTATTTTGTTATTTAATTCTAGTGTTGAATAACTATGTTGTCCGATAAATGAAACAAGAGACTTTGTACAAATATCGTTTTGGAAATGTCTAACAAGCGAAAATAATGATCGAGGGATGCTGGTCCGCTGGACCAAAATCAAAAGGCAAACGAATGAGGGTGAAGGAAAGTTTCTCGTTTTCCTTAAGGCACTATTACATGTATTTGTGTCCTCTGATAAGGCCACTGGGTTTTACGAGATAATACATTTTTTCTGATATCGAGGCATAGTTAAGTTATCATTATTAATATTATAAAGGAGAATAGGAATTAGTTTGTTTGTTTCTCCATTTCACCATCGCTGATCACCATGAAGTTTCGAAGACACGTTGCCAGGGGTACAAAAAAGGACATAGGGTACATCTTTATCACAAAAAAAGTACTGTTCGTGTAGAATTTAATGGGTGCAATTTACATTTATAAATATTAGAATATAAATAATAATGGCAGTACTTGAAAATATACTTTTGTTTTTCTGAAACTATGGTCGGTGGCCGGTCCAAGTAATTGTAAATAATTATGTTCACGAGAACTTTGTAAAGAAACTGTATTTTTATTCTGAGAACAATGTTTTTAAAGCCTTATTTCATGTTTTACAAACATTACTTTTGTATTGAATATATTTTATAATCGACAAAAACATTCCATGAATTAATAAAAAGCAATTCTCCAACACCTTTTGAAAGAGTAACTGTAAATACACAGATATAGGACACATGGATTTATTGTGAACTGAGAACGAATGAAACATGGCACTTTTATCTCTCTCCGAAACGTATTTCAGTTGAATGGACCAATTTTAGTTTTCTATTAATTTACTGCCGGAATAATATGTGTAAGTAAGAAAAGTGCTTTCCCATGATATATTTTAATTATCAACATTCACTGTTAAATAAAGATATGTTTTTTAAAAACTACTAATACAATTTATTAGTTTTTATTCATAGCGTTGTAGTAATATAGACAAAGGATATATATTCCCAGCTCTTTCTAATAAATATCGTTAAAACTACCACAAGTCTTATTTATAAAATTTAATATTTTATATCTTAAGTCTGAATATATACGTGTAGAATTAATTTGTGTACTCGTATAGTAATTACAAACATGAGGATATATTTAAAATGAATTCGTGTTAATCATATATATATATTTAAATTAATAATAAATAATAAGTGAAAAGCACTGATATCTCCCAGGTTGTACTGTAGTATTAATTAGTCCAATTCAAGAGAAGCTTTGTTCGAAAGAGGGAGTTTAATTTAATTTGTTCCTTTGTTGAAGCTATTAATTTCCTGAGAGCGACGCGGTCGCGAGTCGTCAATGTATTCTATAACTATGAGAGTCACGCTCATTAGACGCAAAGGAAACAAGAGTGTCGGAATAAGGATAATATATCTCAAGATGAAGTACCTTTCTTTGACAAACATTAAATTAAATCTAAGATCAATGCATCTCATTTAAAATATACTCAACAAATATACATTACTTACATATTTTTTTAAGTGATTTATAATAAGTTAGCCATGTTATAAACGTTTTTACTAATAAAATAAGGATAGTGTTATTTAAATATATTTGTTACTGTATGGACTCTCGGAGGTGGTTGGATCTAGTCTTGCCTCTGGATGAATTTAAATTATATTCTATGTTTCTTTTATAAAATACACAAGTATAGTTATATTTTATATATTTCATAGTCTAGTTATAAACTCGACTAAAATGAACTCATTAATAATAATAAATAGAAAGCAGAAATTTTCTCCTTAATGCAAAGCTGAATGGCTATTTGTTATAATTTAAACATCCGGCATTACGAATAGTGCCATTAATTTGGAATATAAATTATATTGAAAATATAATATAATATTTTTAACACATTGTATATAAATTGTTTAGTCTTTGGCAATTGATTCGTATCTCCAGCTGTAGCGGCGTCCAACAGTCAGCCGTAGCTGAAAGTTTTATTTGAAAACTTTATTTTGCTCTTCGCGGCTCTACTTCCTCTCCCGCTGATAATATAAGTTTTAAACCTTAGACAAAAATATTCATGTTTGTATTTAACATTATTTTTTTCATAAAACCTTACCTTCAAGCCTAACGCATAGTAACTTATTTAGTGTATCTAGCTATTTAAAAAAGCAAGCTAAACCATATTTTTTATAATTGTCTTTTAATATTTTTAGTAATGTAAGTTCTTTTAATTTTTAAATAAATATTAACTGAAAGTTATCGATTCAGGTAGAGATTTAAACCAGTGAACTCTGGAAAACCACCTTCAGTTTCCGAACCGTTTCCCAGAGGTCGCGAGTTTGACTCCTGCCCGCATCGATAAATATTTAATTCTTTGTATATATAAAGTAATTTCATACTATGAATATATATGTTGATCTCTATGTTGATCTATATATCCTCTCAGTTCATCAATTAGAAACTGAATGTCACATTCTTTTATTGAGATTTTCTCATCAAAGTAATTCATTCGCATTTATGGCTCTTCCGTTACATTTAGTAAATTAATTCGTATATCCTTTTTACAATTAGGTACTATTTATTATAAACCAAATAATAGAGCCGTTCTCAAATACTTATATTTAATGAATACATCATATTTATATAAATATAATAAAGATAATTCTCTTATTTTGTATATTTATCATAATTACAAAATGTTCGTTATCAATTTGTTTCAAATCTTAATATATTCATACAATAATAGTAATATTATATATTTTTTAAATATATCAGTTAAATGAGGGTCAAATATGTTTGTGAATCTGTAATACAATGAAAGTGTCGTTGAGATCAGACATCAAATGGAATGAGTTTGTCATCGAACGGACGCGTTACGCAATTAGAGAGGGTCCAAGCTATCAGCATTTACATTTTAATTTAAATTCACTGTTGAAATTTAAGATAAATTAGCTTTTTAAGCGAAATAATTCAAAACCACGGTAATTGATGGATTAATAGGATTAATAGAATTGAATGGTACTAAAAAGTATTTAGACAATATAGCATTGCAAATTTTTAATTAACAATATTGTAATAGCTCAGTCTGTAGAGTGACAGAAGTATTTAACAAAAGTCGGGAGTTCGAATTTTCAAGCTGTATTAATTTAAAATGTAAACATGGCTTTACATTTTAAAGTTTATCCAATATTCTTTGAACAATTCCAAAATATTAATTTTAAATAAAAGAGGATATTTAATGATGGTGCCAGGAAAACTACTGAGTCAAAGCTGGCTGTAGATCGTATGTAGATTATAAGCCAAAAAAAATAAAATGGAAAAAACACCAGAAAATGGCTAGTTACTACATTAGTTTTATAATTATTATATAGAAGTTAAAATATATTAGTATAAATAGCATTTACATGTTTATTTTTAGTTATTAACCTACATTTATTATTGTATATTAGCACAATATTAATAAGAGTGGAAGCTGCTTTTAAGATATTCAGTAGTTTGGCGGAGAATTTAATAATTTACATATATTATTGTGATAATAATTGGATATGAAATAAATAAACTTAGAGACATTTTTTTATATTATTTTAATTTCATGGATATTGCGATTCTTGTAAAAGCTCCATTCTTCATGAATATCGACATTGAAACACTACTGAAACTGATTCGTTACTCGGTACAAAGAAAATAACATGGATTGAAGCATAGAATGTTTGTCATAGGACACAGCGCAGTAACAAAAGAAATGCAATGGGTTTGTCTGGACTCGTAGCGCGTAGCTCGTAGCGCTGATCTGGATCAATCTATCTTTGTTTTGTTTTGATTGTTGAAGCCTTTTAATATCGCCAGACACACTTGACGTCCTTCACATATTCAATGTTTATTATGTTTTTAATTGGATATTCGTGTTTTATAGTAATTAAAAAGTTGAAGTAATTTTAAATTATATTATTATTTTGCATGAAAAGTATCAGTTACTTAATTCTAGTACTGAAATATTTAAATGTAAGTATATTTTGTATAAATATTTATTTTTCTTCAACAGAAAAAAGTTAAAAGTAAAATTTTGGTTCATTAATATTTTTCGTGTTTTAAAATAACTTTCCCGCTAAAATATAATATGGCTGCGGTTGAGTTGCAAGTTAGAGAGTTGGTTTATTTTGTAACCGAAATTTGTCAGTGAAGTTTAATGTTCCGCCGGTCGTAGTGCTAATTCTAATATTAGGTGAAAGTTTTTTTTAATAAAAAATCAATAAGTTCTTTTGATGAAAAAAATTAAATATTCCATTACAATAGGAATAAAATACCAATAACTTTTTAAATAGCTTTCTACCTTTTGAATATATTTTCACGTACAATATTAAAAGTTTTAGAAGCTCGTGTCATTTTCGTGTTACATGCAAGAGTAAGTCATCCCTCATTACAGAGGGACGTAATAACTGAAAGTAGGTCTCGGGGGATGACGATAATTACAGATTGATATTTCGTTCATGCGCGACGTTTATCCTGTTTTGAAACTACAAAATTTATGAATGTCAATAATACTTCATATATTTATATATATAAAAGTATGTTTAAATACGTTAACATATAAGCAATGTATTGGTTCAGTTGTAACTAACATATATACAACGTATTGGTTTAAACCCGTATTAACTAAACCCGAACCTTAAATCGGGTAGCGTCGACAATGTTCGGCTTTCGAAAATTACTTGATTAAAATTGTGTTCGACTGGGCGATAGGAATCCATATTACGTCGTTAAACGAACATCGTCGGTGATAACTAGGAGTATAAAGTGACTCTGATATTGTATTTAGGACAATGGTCGGAAATAGTATGTTTTTGGTTGTATTTTAAATCTATTACTTATTGCAGAAAATCAGTGATGAGTTATAAATCATATTTCATTTATTTATTGTGAATAATGCTAAATATGAATAAATATAAAAGATAATAAGGGAAATTTAAATGTTGACTTTTTGTAATGAATGACTGTCATTTTTTTTTTGTTAAGTTAGTGAGTATATGTAGGATTGCCATTGATAAGTAATATGTTACGAATAGGTACAATTTAATTATTTATGATGAACTACCAGATAAATAAAAAATAACCGTCAATGGAAAGACAAATTCTAGTGCCTTATGTAATGAAAAATGATATTTATATTGGTAAAGTATTTTTTTTACTTTATCAATTAAATAACTGTGATAGGACAATATTTGTATATTAAAATTAAAAACAAAGTATTTTCGTAAAACTCGCTCAAAATAAATGGATTATTCTAAATGAATACTTAGTCTGGCCATAAATACTATTACACTTAAAAAAACTCGACTCGACTCGACTCTGTCATTTTTATACGATTGTTCATTGTGTTTTCTCATTTGGGCGCCAATAAATTGTACAATATTTTGCGATATTAAATGGAGGGGACAAAGAGAACAGAATCGCTGTGATCGCATTACACAGAGTAAGTATGGAGCCAAATGCAATTTTTAAAACTCTCCATACACTTGGTATTAGTAAAATGTTTGTGTTTCGGGCTATTCATAGGTACAATAAGACTTCCTCTGTTTGTGACAGAAAAAGATCTGGCCTTCCACGTAGTGTTCATACGAAAAAGGTGGTCAAAGCAGTAAGGGAAAGAATTCGAAGAAATCCTGCCGACATGGTCATTTCTTAACTGATAATTTAAAGAAGAATAGGGTGGTAAAATCGAAACAACTACTGAAGTGGTACGCAAAGTGAGGTCACAGAAAAATTTTGTTTGCGGATGAGAAAAATTTTACAATTGAGTAACAGTTTAACAAACAAAATGTCTGTTTTTATTCTCAAAGCTCTAAGGAAGTATCCCAATAATAATAAGTCGACAGAGTGCAACGTGGACATTATCCGACTTCAGTGATGGTTTGGTGGGGTGTTAGCTATGAAGGAGCGACTGAGCCATATTTTTGTGAAACAGGTATCAAAACATCGGCAAAAGTATATCAAGATACCATACTTGAGAAGGTAGTGAAGCCCTTTAACCCATGACCAAGCCCCATGTTCAATAACCAAGTATGGTCCTTCCAGCAAGCTAAGCTAAGCAAGAAGAAGCTTTACATATTTTTAATCGTTTTATATTTATGTACTAAACTAACATACTGTAAAAATAGTAAATATTATTTGCAGTTTTTTAATGGCACTGTCTGAAAAATTACATATTTTTATTCTGAAGCCAGGCGGAAACGATGTTCGGTCGTCGGTTCAAGTTACTGTAAATAATTATGTTCACGAGATCTTTGTGAAGGAAATGTATTTTTATTCTCGGAACAATGTTTTTAAAGCCTTTACTTCATGTTTTACAAACAATGTTTGAATACAATATCTACATATTTTAAATTACGTGCAGTAACTGACATTGCTTTTATATAAAATACATTTTATATTTGACAAAAAAATTCAATGAATTAATGAAAGGCAATTCTCCCAACCTTTTGAAAGAGTAACTGTAAATACACAGATATAGGACACATGGATTTATAGTGAACTGAGAACGAATGAAACATGGCACTTTTATCTCTCTCCGAAACGTATTTCAGTTCATGGACCAATTTTAGTTTTCTATAAAATTACTGACAGAATAATATATATATATAAAAGAAATTGCTTCACCATGGTATATTTTAATTATCAACATTCACTCTTATATAAAGATGTTTTTTAAAAGCAAGTAATATAATTTTTTAGTTTTCGTTCTGCGCGCTGTCATAATACAGACGACGCATATATATTCCCAGCTCTTTCTAATATATATCTTTGAAACTACAGTAAGTGAAAGTTATAAAAAAATAATATTTCATATCTAAAGTACTGGCAATACGTGTCAGAATGTATGTGTACTCGTAAAGTAATTATGTGTACTCGTAAACAAACACGAGTATTGATTTAATGAAACGAGTTCAAGTATGTATTTAAATTAATAATTAAAAATAAATAAAATAGCACTGATAGCACTGCAGGTTGTACTGAGGTAGATGCGGGTAATAAGGTCTAGGTAACAAAAAAAACTATTTAAAATATTTCATTCCACTCGAGGATACTAGTGGGTTGCTAACACTAGTAGACTTATCGCCAGACGTCACTCGCTTGTTTCAAGTTTTGAGGCTCAATTCATTTGCAAGGAGCGCTTGTAAGGCAAGAATAATAAAAAAAGTCCGACTGAATTTTAAGTAATTATTGAAATATTGTACTCGTATATATAATGTTGTGTCACAGTTATTGAACATTAATTTCTGAAAATTACTTACTAACGGTGGTCTAAGCAGTAAACAATTCCTTTACTTTGAGCTCATATAAAGCTGCTATGTTCTGCTGTTATTCCCTAGAGTGTGTCGTCCAAATGCATGACCCAGGGTGACAGAACAAGTTGCTTTAAAGTCACTGGCTTATATCCACTGAATCCGCATGCTATTACAGAAACAGCTCTTGTTTCGTCTTTATTTACAGAACTATTATTATATATAATTATACAAAAGAAATGTCAATGAAGATGTTAAATGGTACTATCAGGCTTGTGAGGAGGATAAGATGACAGACAGAAAGACATTAGACCATTTTGAAAAAGCGGCAAGTGGTAATATGGGATTCACTCTCAGTTTCACAGTAGAAGACAGACAACTTTGAGTGCCTTGATGGCTGTAAAATAAAGAAAGCTGTTGAGTTTTAGGAAAAATTTTGAGCATGATTAATGCATACAAGTATATTATAATGGAACTCAATTACCAAATGTTAGATGCCTACTTTGAATTTATATGACTATTTAAATTGTAGGCCTTATTACCCTCCTGTAGTGTAATAAGGCCTACTGATAAGGTTCTTAAAAATTTTTAATTTTATGTTTGTTTACGACAAAAGGTGTCATTTGTTTAAATTATTTTGTTCTAGTTGATCTAATTGTTTGATTAATATTAAAACTTATTGCTTCCGATACATAGTTTTTATGTTATTTAAATTCGTTATCGTTATGTAATAGGCCTTATTACCCGCACCTTATATTATTTATTATTCCATATCAAGAGAAAATTTGTTATAAGGATCGGGTTAAATTTAATTTGTTCCTTTGTTGAAGCTATTAATGTCCTGAGAGCGACGCGGTCGCGAGTGACTCTCATAGTTGTAGAATACATTGACGGTATTCTACAACTATGAGAGTCACGCTCAATAGACGCAAAGGAAACAAGAGTGTCAGTGTAAGGATAATAAATCTTAAGACGAAGCACTATTCTTGAACCAACATTATATTACATCATCGTCATCATCATCATCATTATGTCCAGCATCGTTGCAAAACGTAATGTGTTTTATTAGAGACCCAATTTAAAAAAATATATCTTTAATTAGAATGGTCTGTAAAAATAACATGATAAATTCATCAACATGTATTAGGATTTGTACCTGCGACCTTTGAGGAAGATGATTTTTTATGAAGGTGCTTATGACGTGGTAGCTCAGTTGGCAGAGTGACAGTTGGCAGAGTGGTTAGCATCTCAGAAGTCGCAAATTCGAGTCCTTCACGTGTTGGTGATTTTTTAAATTTATATTTCAATAAATAGTGATATTAATAGGTATGTACGTATTAGTACAATTCCAAATTAATTTAATAGCCCGATAAGGCTATAAATCTCAAATTTAGGCATTATTAATATAGGGCAATAACGCTGTTTATATTTGAAATTCGAAACTTTCTCCTAAAATATGCAAAGCTGAAAAGCTATTTGCTTTAATTTTAACATTACAAATTGTGCACTAAGTGTGGAATATAAATTGTATTCATAACACTAAATATATATTTTTCATACATTGTATATAACTTGTTAAGTCTTTGCTAGTTGATTCCTATCTCCAGGTGTAGTTGCATCCAACACCGTCAGCCATAACTGGAAGTTTTATTTGAAAACTTAATTTTGCTCTTCATTTCGCTGCTGTACTTTATTTTAAGCAGAAAAAGGAACAAAAACATTTTTTTTAGCTATCAATATATCTACCCCTGATAAGATTATTTAATTTTTCAAATGATATTGATTAAAATTAATCAATACATGAATGGATTTGAACCAGCAAACTCAGGATAACCACTTTTCGTTTCCATCCCATTTCCCAGACGTCCGGGGTTTGAGTTCTGTCCGCATCAAAAAATGTTTATTACTTTGTATATTTATAATTGGAAGTATCTTTATATTATAATTTTCCATGGTCTGTATGTTCTGTCAGTCCTTCAATTAGAACAGTGCAATTAGTGTGTGCAACAAGTGTATGTCCTATTTTTCATTAAGATTTTCAAAACAAAGTAATTCATCCGCATTCATAATTTTTCCTTTTGTAAATAAATCATTTTATCCTCGTTACAATTACAAATATTAGTCAAATCAGTAAATAAGTTTTTTAATATTGATATTTAATGAATATATTATGTCTATAAATATGAAAAATCCTATTTTATAATTTTATATATTTATTATGGTGGAATAACTAAAATAATGTTTAAAATCTTATAATATTCATACAATAAGTTGATACTCAAAATAGTAAGGTTATATTTTTTGTAAATATATCAGGTAAATAAGAGTAAAATATTTTTGTGGATTTGTTATTCAATGAATATAGCGTCGGATCAGACCTCAAATGGGATAAGTTGGTCATCGAGCGGACACAGTACGTAATTAGAGAGGGTTCCAGCATTTACATTTAAATTTAAATTCACTAATGAAATTTAAGATAAATTCACGTATTTAGCAAATTAATTTAAAACCACGATAATAACAGACCTTAGATATTCATGCGTCTCAAAAAATATTTTTAATACTTAATTGGTAGATCGATGGAACGGCTTAGTCTGTTAAGAGGTCGCGGGTTCAAATCATGTATTATTTATTTAAAAAGAATTATGTATAGTGTCTATATAGTTCACATGCTTACAAACATATTTAAAACTTTTGTAATGATAGACAGTTTTTTAAATTGTTTTCATATCATGGATATTGCGAATATAAGATCCTTGTCAAAGCTCCGTTCTCCATCAATATCGACATTGAAACCCGACAGACACTCATTCGTTAGTCGGTAAAAAGAAAATAATACGGATTGCAGCAGAGAATGGTTCGCATAGGACATAGCGCAGTAACAAAAGAAATGCAATGGGTAGGGCCTGGACTCGTAGCGCGTAGCTCGTAGCGCTGATCTGGATCAATCTATCTTTGTTTTATTTTGATTGTTGAAGCCTTTTAATATCGCCAGACACACTTGACGTCCTTCACATATTTAATGTTTATTGTATTTTTAATTGGTCTTACGAGTTTATTGTATTTCAAAAGTGAACATTATTATAATTTTATTCGAATTTGCATTAATTTTGCACAGTAAAAAGTATCAGTAACGTAATTCTATTACTGTTATATTTAAATGTTAATGTAAGTATATTTTGAAAAAAATATTATTTTCAACATGAAGTTTAAATAGAATATAGCTGAAGCCACAATTTAGGTTTATTAATATTTTTCGTGGTTTAAAATAACTTTTCGCTGCGCGTTACCGCGTGGATTTAATTCGCAACTGGAACATGTCAGTGAATTTTAATGTTCCGCTGTTCGCAGTCCATATTAGGTGAAAGTTTTTTAATATAAAATTCAATTGCCTGTGTTTAAAAAAATCAACATTCCATTACAATACGAAAGAATATAAAGAACTCTTTTAATTGCATTCATCATAATAATACTACTCGTGACTTACTCTTTGAATATATTTTCACATACAATATTAAAAGTTTTAGAAGCTCGTGTCATTTTCGTGTTACATGCAAGAGTAAGTCATCCCTCATTACAGAGGGACGTAATAACTGAAAGTAGGTCTCGGGGGATGACGATAATTACAGATTGATATTTCGTTCATACACGATGTATATCCTGTTTTGAAACTACAGTTATAAATAACAATAATGTTACATATATTAGGATATTGCAAATAAAACGTTTCTTTAAAGATGTTTTCCGGTAGCGTTCATTTATATTAAAATATGCAAAATTGTAACTAACATATTCGGGGTTTGAATACCATTCGGGTAATATCGGCTATATTCGCTTTTGGAAAATAGCTTGGGATTAGAAACGTGTTGGACTGGGCGATAGGAATTCATATTACGTCGTTACACGGAACATCGTCGGTGATAACTAGGAGTATAAAGTGACTCTGATATTGTCCTTGGGAAAGACGTATTTTATAACTACGCGTGATGAGTTGTAGATGATATTTCATTAATTTATTGTGAATGAAGCTGAATATGAATAATCATATAGTTGACATATAAAGATAAAAAGCTATGAAAGGAAAAGTTATTAAGAACTGTTATCTCTGAATAAAGAGACGTGGCCATTAAGGATGATTTAAATGGTTTTTTTAATTACTTTCTATGTACAGTTTGAGAGTATAATATGTAGGATTGGCATTGGTAAGACACTTGATACGAATAAATATAATTTAATATTTTTTGTTGATCTCCCAGGTAAATAAATATATTTTACCAAATTAAGATTCAAACCCCACACCGTCAATGGAAAGACAAACTTTAGTGCCCAATGTAACGATAAAATATATTTATGTTGTTTGAGTAAGCGTTTAACGTTATTCAAAAATACCTGTGATAGGAAAATATTTGTATTTTGAAAATAAAAAGAAAGTTTGCATAAAATAATTAAAATAAAAGGATTTTATTTTTTTAATTAATACAGAAAGAAACATGTATCAATACCTGCGTAATTATAAATATATATAATGGAACTGTCTGAATTTTATTCTGAAGCAAAGCGGAAACGATGTTCGGTCGCCGGTTCAAGTTACTGTAAATAATTATGTTCACGAGATCTTTGTGAAGGAAATGTATTTTTATTCTCGGGACAATGTTTTTAAAGCCTTTACTTCATGTTTTACAAACAATGTTTGAATACAATATCTACATATTTTAAATTACGTGCAGTAACTGACATTGCTTTTATATAAAATACATTTTATATTTGACAAAAAAATTCAATGAATTAATGAAAGGCAATTCTCCAACACCTTTTGAAAGAGTAACTGTAAATACACAGATATAGGACACATGGATTTATAGTGAACTGAGAACGAATGAAACATGGCACTTTTATCTCTCTCCGAAACGTATTTCAGTTGAATGGACCAATTTTAGTTTTCTATTAATTTACTGCCGGAATAATATGTGTAAGTAAGAAAAGTGCTTTCCCATGATATATTTTAATTATCAACATTCACTTTGAAATAAAGATATGTTTTTTATAGGAATACAAGCAAGTGATACAATTTATTCGTTTTTATTCACAGCGCTGGCATAATACAGACGACGGAAGTATGACAAGACGAAGATGTACATTGAATGTATATCTTTATAGATACGTGTCAGAATTTATTATTGTCTTCTGATAATTTATTGTGTACATGTAAATTAATTACAAAAACGAGGATCTAATTAATAAAATGAATTATCATATCTTTAATAAAGATATATATTTAAATTAATGGTAAATAATGAGTGAGAAAGCACT
Organism: Dircenna loreta; assembly: GCA_963555665.1. NCBI lineage: Eukaryota > Metazoa > Arthropoda > Insecta > Lepidoptera > Nymphalidae > Dircenna > Dircenna loreta. Next base: position 343,074 of record OY743097.1, on the reverse strand, counting down.
GATACCTTTCCAGGTTGTACTGTAGTATTAATAATTCCATATCAAGAGAAGCTTTGTTCGAAAGAGGGAGTTAAATTTAATTTGTTCCTTTGTTGAAGCTATTAATTTCTGAAAGCGACGCGGTCGCGAGTCGTCAATGTATTCTATAACTATGAGAGTCACGCTCATTAGACGCAAAGGAAACAAGAGTGTCGGAATAAGGATAATATATCTTAAGATGAAGTACAATTCTTGAACCAACATTATATTACATCCTAGGTGTGTTTGATTAGTATCTTTGCGAAAGTATAATGAATGTCATTAAATTCCTACTACACAAAAATATATACTATTTCTTTTGTATTTAAAAAAATTAAATACAATAATACGTGCATTTCTTTGAAAAAATGGGTCAGATTTTGTGCAAGTTTGTAATGACACGGTAGCTCAGTTCACAGAACGACGGAATTGAATTGCCGAATTCACAAGTTCAAATCCTGCCCGTTAGAAAATGTTTAATTCTATATTTATTTAAAAATTAATATTTATAAATTTATAAGAATAATTACAAATATGTTTCATAGACTACTTAGAATTAGAAATTGTATAATATAATGAATATATATGAATAAAAATAATCTGTTAATATCTGAAATATGGAAACGTTCTTCTAAATGCGAAAGCTATTTGCTCCAATTTTCACATCCAATATTGCAAACATGCTCATAGTGAAATAGAAATGTAAATTATATCTATAATACTTTAAATATAATTGCATTGTGTGTAACTTTGCTAGTTGATTCGTATCTCCAGCTGTAGCCGCATCCAACACGTCAGCTAGAGCTGGAAGTTTTATTTGAAAACTTAGTTTAACACTTCGCTGCACGGCTCTACTTCCTCTCCCGCTGATAACACAAGTCTTACATGAAACCTTTAAGCTAAATTTAAGTTATACAGACACTATATTATTTTCAAAACGTACGTAAGGCTTTTTTCCTTTAAAACTTATTTTATGTTTTATTAAAAAAAAACGGTAATGATATTAATTTAAAATCAGATTTTGGCATTTTTTTTAAATAACCTATAACTTTTTTATTTTTAGCTATGCCAAGCTCTTCTAATTTTTAATAAATAATTTATCAATACGGGATTAGAAACCGTGAACTTTAGGAGACTGTAGTACGTTGATACCGATTGATTTTTCATTCTAGTTATGTATTCTAAGCATTATTAGTATTGCATTTCAATAATTATTTTTTATTACAAAATTAATATTAAGCACATATGATAATCTTGTTCAATTTTGTTAAATCACAGAAAAGTACAAAAAATGTAAAAGTCTTAATGGGTCATTTTTTCGAATAGTTTTTGCTACGTTAGAATAATTCCCAATCCTAGATCTTTAATTACCCTGACTCGAGTCTCATTTATAGATACGACTTTTATGGTTACTTACTTTCAGTCAATTAGATAGTTTAATAGTTTTCGTACATTATATTAAAATTTAATAGGTATTGTAATATGTATTGTTTAAACATATTTTGATTTGTTTGTAACAAAAATATTTATAGAAAAATATCTAAATATTTTTTGTCACCAATTGTTTACATAAAGGAAGTCTTTTATATTTTTTATATCGCAATATGAAGTTCTTCACCCCGCTACTTCAGACGTTCAAACTTATGAAACGTCATAAGTTAAATATTATACATTTTTCACTGAAGCTCTATTACTCTCTTGGAAAACAAATGACAAAATAAAACAATGAAAATAGAGAAAAACCCGGCACTTAGTCAATTTCGCTCTTGTCCGTTATTTCGTACGCTCTTTGATTGTTCTGATTGGAGCGAAATAAACCATTCGTTGGAAACATTGCCGCTGTTCAAATGTTACCATTCTGTAATTTAGTTTTTATTCTTTACGCCACATGTAATTAACACTGTTAATATTATTCTACAATGCATGAGAGAATGTCTCTACATTTCACAATACAGAGATACAGAACAGTCCGCATTTTCCAATTTAACCTAAAATGGCTCGGCGTAGCAATGAAATCACGGCTACAGCAGGGTGGGGGTGACAGTGACCCCCTTCCCCCCAGTGGAACAGGATTTACCGCCGCGATGCAATGAGCCGACCGACCATTTAACGAGACCTGCCCGACCTTCATTTTGCATGTTATTAAACTGGAAAAATAAAACGAGGAGTTCGGAAAAAATTATCATGAAAAAGAAGGCTCTCAAATATTCTTTATTAATGCAGGTTCGCTTGCAACTTTTTTACTTTGATAAGGTTCTGTTGTAAAATGGTTTTGAATGTCTTTAGGGTAGAGTTTAATATGAGTTTTTTTCTAATTATAGTTTATTATACATTATATTAAAAAAAAAAGAATTTGACCCTGTTGACACTTAAAACTTTATGAAAAAAAATATTTATATAAAATGCAAAATTTGTCAACCCGGGCAGGACTCGAACTCGCCAACTCCTAAATGCCGAGTCATCGCTCTGCCAACTGCGCGCAGACTAACGGCTTGTAATTCTGTGCAGATGATTTTTTCATTGTATATTTATTTAAAAACATTTCCAATATTTTTGAGCGAATTTTACTATTTACAACTTATGAAATAAAATTGTATAAAAATATCGTAAACAAGTATGAAACTAGGAACGGAAGTTGTTTTTCTTATCGTTTTATTGAAGCGCAGACAGTATCTAAATGAAAGCAAGGCTTACTGTCAGTTCGTGTAGTGGAATTAATCAGAGACCTCCTCGTTGATGCTATCTTTGTACTTCGATCCCAATTCGTTGGTGCGGTTCTTTGCAATACTTTATTTGTCTTGTCTAATGGACGAGATTTTTATTGCATTAGATTCTTTCTTTAATAAAAGTAAATAAAGTTATTCATTTATTTTCATATTTTTTTATAAATTGGTTTATTAATGTGAGTTTAGTGTGAATGATTGTTAAAATTAAAATACCAACTTTGTCATAATAATAAAAAAATATGTATTTTCATTTTAATACTATAGAATTATGTAACAAGTGTAACAAACTTTTTTATAAATTTCGAAAGAACACAATACATTATATTAGTAGTTTAAGAAATGATTAATTGAAAATGAATGAATTATCCGAACATAGTTTAGTATTAATTTATTTATCCATTTAACAGACTTATTATATAAGAGTTTAAGAAATAATGTCACAATAAGTTAGGTATACAAAAAAGATATTTTAATCCAATTCATTTCGGTGAGACACTGGAATCTTTAATGTCAGACCAAACTGGATTAATTCAACTGAATTAAAGCCAGAAAATGTATTTTTAATTTTACTTCCTTGCTGACACATCTTTTTATTCATAATCCATGAATGTAAATAATATTAAAGTACTTTAGAGATATGTTCGATTATTTTAAACATGTACAAATACACTGAAATAAAATAATGTTTTCTTTACAACTCTAGCTGACTGTACTTATGATTCAATTGTAATGAAAAGTCCACGATACGGGCATGGATTTGAACCCGCGACCTCTGGAAAACCGTCCCGTAGATTCATCACAGGTTGCGGGTTTTTTCATTGTATATTTATTTAAATTAAAGTAAGCTGTACATGTTTGTAATTATTTTCAAAAAGTCAACATAATTTTATAGATTTTAATAGATAACTTTTATTTTTTTTTGATTATAAGAATGCCATAGAAACTTTCGTACCGCATTTGGTTTTTCATATATTTCGCTGGTGGTTACTAAACACTGCGTCTTACATAGAGCATGGCGTCCTCGTGTCATTGTAGAGTATGGATATAAAAAATGGCTGTCGTTAGTATAAATATGTTATTGTGGTAGTATGAGAGCTTATTATAATAAGCTCATATTTTTTCTTAAATTACCTAGCTTTTCCTAAAATTTGTGATTAATTCTCCATCTTTATTATTGTATTTTAATAATGTTTTGAGCTTAAACAATATATTTACTTCAAATAAATTAAGTTACATTTCTTGGGTTTTAATAATAACGCCTTACATATAGAATAGACATAAATATACAATGAAAAATTCTTCGTTACGGGTAAGATTCGAACCTGCGACCTATGGGAAACCATCCCATCGCTCTATCACTCGAGCTACCGGGTCGATGAGTTGAGTATTTTATACATATTTGTCTTTTGTTGGGATTGGGGCATTTATTGTGCTTCTTTTGAAAGTAATTTTCTAACTTTGCAGTACAGAATAATAAGAAAGATGCTTTAACTGAAAACAATGGATGAAAACATTAACAATAATTCTTAGTAATATTAAGCTTCTTTAATTATAAGATAAATATATAATTAACAATTCTAAATTGAATAAGCTTAACATGGCAAAACCTTTTTATAAACAATAACTTACATATATATTTAAATTATAACATATATATTCAATGGCCGTTAATGATTCCTTAAAATTCGTTGTCCTTGTCTAATTGTGAGATAGTAATATAAGATAGAGTCAACTCTACATAATATACTCCAGTTGTCTCTTGACTTAACGAGGGGAAGTTTTTGTGTTCAAGTAAATTGAAATAAATTAACTAAATTATACTTAATGATAAAGAGATCCAAGATAATAAATTTAATGTTTACAGCTTCTTGGTTTAGTTAATTGAATTTAAGAGTTTGATTTACTTACTTCATGTTTTTCAAAACTGTTTTAATATGAAATAAAAGTCTATGAAGTGACAATCCCATTTTGAAAGCTCTCGGAGTTTATCACGTCACGCTATTTGATTAAAGGTTCATTACATTAGTTAAACAATGCAATGTACGATTTCACAATATTTTCTACAATTAATAAATATTGTAAATTAATTTAAAGTATTATCTTGAGTAGAGCTCTAGAAATTAAAGGTACCGTACCTTTAATTTCTAGAGCTCTACTCAAGATTTTTTATATATTTGAAAAAGGATAGATAGAGTATGGAGCAAAAAAAAAAAATTCAACATTGGTAGCATGGTTGAAATTTGTTTTTGTGTAGTCCACGTAACATTTCATGTTTATTAAATTTTAAAACATCTTCTTGTTTCCTTTGCATTACCTTTTGCATTTTTTTTATATATTTCCTACAGGTTTTTGTTTTCTTATGAAAGATAAACGTAAGTCAGTAAAAAGTCTCACTCTTCAATCTAAATATCCATTTAGTCTTATCAGTACCTTATTTAGAAGTAAAAATAAATAATTAGGCTAAAATTTGAAAAAATATTGTTTATTTGTCTGTACTATACACTTAAAGCGTAGTCATTGCTTAAAACTATTTGATATTTATTAAATTTAGCCTTATTACTAAATTAATATATGATGGCTGCGACAGGACTTGAACGCCATGCCTTTTGGTCAGAGTGCTCCAACTATTGAGTTCAGACAGACAAATGAATATTTAAAAGCTACAGTATATAAAAAAATCCGATGACAGTAAAACCCTTCAGTGAGTCTCAAACAGTTTGCTGAAGCAAGCAATATTCAGTGAGACATGTTGAAGTGTGGAACTGTAGAGAGATTGACCAGCTCATTTACTCGGTTAGAGTCAGTGAAGAGTTGGAAATAGGACGAAATGAGAATTGGAAATATATTTATACCAACAACAGTCAATTACAATAATGCGCACTCTACATTGACACTAAGACGCCTTGCTCTATATTACAATACTGGATGGAAACTGGGTACATAATAAACTAGTATACATATATATATATATATATATATATATAAGAAGAGTATGTAAAATAAGAAATAAGGGACGTCGTATGTAAAGTTTTTTTTTCTAAAATATAAAGTTATTTAAAAAAACAAGTAATATTCTATTGACTTTCCAAAATAATTTAATTACAATAATGACGGGTAGAGTTGTAAATTAAACATTAATTTATATAAGTGTATAGTTGTTTGTTGCAGACTATATTTATAAATTGATTTAAAACTATGTACGTAGGTACATGGATTATGAATAATCCGATGTATCGGCGAGGAAATAAATTAAAAATACATATTTGTCTCTAATTCAGTTGAAATAATCCAGGTCGGTCTGACTCAAAAGAGCCTTAGTGTCTAAGCAAACTGATTTAAAATTTCTTTTTATTAATTTATTTAAAGATATTGGTAAATATTAAAGTATAATTAAATTATCATTTAATTTGGAGGGACAGTTTATTGAGGGAAAAATTAACTATATTATTATATACTATCCCGGTTTATTTGTATGTTTAAATACTATATTATTAGAATACTAAACGTATAAAAATTAGCTATAGTGCTAATATTCAGTCTCCTTGTCATACAAAATTCACATAAATCTACCAAATAATAATAAAAGTAATATTTCTTATCTTATATATTTTAATTACCACACGGTCTCGCTTTTATCGCTTGTTAGTTTTAAGTCTGGAAGAGAACAAAAAAAATATTAAACTCTCCTTATAAATAAATAATTAAATTAATTTAACGAAAAACAAAAAACTAGGTCAGTATCTTACAGTCACAGTATCATTGAATACCATGTGATTTGTTTTAAAATCTAAATCAATGACCCAAGTTGTTCACAACTCGCCAAGAAACTTACAGATTTAATTTAGCAGAATTACTGAACAGTTCCTTGTTTCATTTGGATTTTTGTATCTGACAAGATTTAAAGTGAGTATTGACGTTTACTTCACTGAGAAGTTTTCTATGTGGCTACTGGTAAATGTATTATATTCCTGAGCCCTTAACTTTGTTAGTCGTCCAATGTGTTGGGCGGCGCGATAGAGCCATCATAGTTTAGACTCAGCGTTATCTGAACTCTGGTACATATTGTCAGTGTGGCAAAATAGTACCACTGACACTGTTACACTTCAACTTAATATTATACAGAATTATAACATCAATTTTATAAAGCATACTCACCAATTACTAAAGGTAAAACGACAGTTTCGTATTAGAGAAGTGACCAGGACCGCACCCCAAGAACAAGTGACTATTGGACTATCCATACTTTCTAAACACGACTCTGTCCATGTACCGCCACTATAAATAACGTACGCACTTCCACTTCCTTCTCTTCCCTTCTTTTCTTGTCAATTGACGATTTTTAATTAAAACAACATCGTTATCCACGACATATATAAACATGATATCCTATTTCCCTCGATCAGGCCATAACTTGAGAGCGGCTGAACTATTTAAGGAAGGTTCTCTCTTGGAGAAAAAACTTTGAAAGTTCGTTGCCATGATAACGTTTGTCGTGTCAGCTATCTATACATACACACAAGCTGGCCGATTAGTATTAGAAAAATAACATATATAGAACAGTATATATTTGTTCTTTTACTAAACAATATTCTGTTACGTGTATTAAGACGTAGATACTGACTTGGTAAATAAATGGTAAAACTTTTAAAATCTGCTCAAAAAATAAATATTCTAAAACAAAAGTAAATTCCACGACGCCGATGAGTTTTTAATTAAAGCATAATATCATATTTAAAATATTTCAAAACATATCAACGTATTGATTGAATCATTCCATCCTATTTTCCAATTCTTCAAGGACTTTAACCGAGTAAGTGAGCTGGACAATCTCTCTACAGTTCCACACTTCAACATGTCTCACTGAAAACTGCTTGCTTCAGCAAACTGTTTGAGACTCACTGAAGGGTTTTACTGTCATTGGAAACTTTTATCTGTCTTCGACATTGTCTATAAACATGTTTGATCACGTTACATTAACGTTAGATTGTTATTTTATTATTGTCTGTCTGAACTCTGAATCTGTCTGTCTGAAGTCTGATGGCTAGAGCGCTCTTTGCTTGTAATAAAGTGTGGTGCTCTAATCCTGTCGCGTATTTTATGACGTATTATATGGTGATGACAACGAATTGCTTTTTAACATACTCTTAAAGGAATCACTATTTAAAAAAAACCAGGAACTAGATGAACTTAGTGGACATCATGTAGACTAAAACTCCCTGGAAAAAAGAATAAAACTGGAAATGTACGAAATTTGTAAAAAAAAAACCTGTAAAGATAATGGCTTATGTACTCGAAAGCAAGCAGATGTTTTATATTTTAATAAACCTGAAAATATATGGACTACACAAAAACAAATTTCAGTAAAGCAAATGTTGGTTCATTTTTATGCTCTACTTTAAGTTGTTGGTTTTTAGATTTTAACTTTAAAAAACATATAAATCTAAAGTAGAGGTCTAGAATAAAGAGATGCCGTATAATACAATACTATACTACGATATATATATATATATATATATATAATATTTTTTTCATTATATATTTATTTTATGTAACGTAGTTTAGTTTAGTTTCAAAAACCGTTAAAAAAATTAAGATTAAGTATCACTATACACAATATGAGCTTATTGTAATAAGCTCTCATACTACCACAATAACATATTTATACTAACGACAGCCATTTGTTTTATCCATACTCTACAATGACACGAGGACGCCATGCTCTATGTTACAACACAGCAAGGTGGTTATATAATAAATAATATACATATGTATAAGTTAAATACATTTAAAAAATATGGCTTTTTTATTTTAAATGATTAAAAAAAAATATTTCATGTAAGGTTTACTTAATTTTTGGTGGTAATATAAAGATAAAAAACTGTAACCAATCTTACAAGGAAAAGTTTTTAAAAATATGGTCACATTATTTGAGGCGACAGTCAATTGTTATATACATACTCTGTTTAAATTGATAATTTTTATAGAACAGCAAATTTAGTTTAAAAACTACTCTTGCTTCGTAACTTGTATGGCGTTTTGTGTTCTTTCAAATTATGTATCAGTTGTTTGTTTATTACAAAACATTAAAAGAAATAAGAAGAGAATATTAACAAAATATTTAAATAAGATATATGAATATATTATAAAATTTGATGATACAGTTCAAATTAGCTACAGTGCTGATATTTATACATTACTTTTACAAAACTTGTATGAATCTAAAAAACTATGCCACAAAAATAAAGAGACAATTTAAACATAACTTAACATTTATAAAAGAATGTCGAAATAAGTTAAATGTAATTAAAAAAAGAGATTTTAAACCAATTAGCTCTGGTGAGACGCTAAGGATCCTTTAAGCCAGACCGACCTGGATTAATTCAACTGAATTAGAGACAAAATGGATTTTTCTTTCTATTTCCTCGCGCTTATATCCGTTTATACGTAACCCATGTTACGTATAAACGTACATAAATACCCACGTACATAAATTTATATGAAATGTTTTTCATTTAACAAACCTAACTGTCTCTACTTATAATTTAGTTCTTATCAAAATTCAATTATATATTAATATTGCTCTAAATAGTTTTCTAACTTTCATCCTCTATTTATATATACATATATATATAGCTTGTACATATGTATATTTATTTATTATATAACCACCTTGCTATGTTGTAACATAGAGCATGGCGTCTTCGTCTCATTGTAGAGTATGGATAAAACAAATGACTGTCGTCAGAATAAATATGTTATTGTGATAATATGAGAGCTTAAAATAATGAGCACGTATTTTTTTAATACTTTGCTTGTATGATTGGTAATAATTTTCTTATCTTTATTACTCCCAAAAATACCTTACGAAAAAGATTTTAAGTTAATCTTAATATAATTACACAATATAAAAAACACTTTACACATGTAATTTTAAATAAAGAATGAACTATTAATTAATTCGGGCAGGATTCGAATCTGCGACGTGGGAAACTGTTACGCCACTCGGTCAATTGAGCTATCGGATCGCATTTATATTAGCATTCTATATATAATTGTCCTTATTGGGACAACTAGATTATTTCTATTAGGTTTCTTTTGAAAATCCTAACCAATGTTCTAACTTTGCATTACAGATTAATATTTAAAAGATGCAACAAACAAAATAAATAGAAAAATTGTATTTAAGTATGGTGATTATTTAAATATTAAATTAATAAAAACATTGTATTTAATACATTTTTCAAAATATAAAGCTTGTCGTCCTTCTCTGATTGTGAGACAGCAATAATAGATAGAGGCGACTCTAAGTTAATTTACTACAGTCGTCTTAACTTGGACAGTTTTATGTATTCAAGTATATTGAAATAAATTAACTAAATTATGCTTACACTTCATGAAGAACTACCAAATATAAATTAATAAATAAATTTGTTGCATTTACAGCTTCTCGGCTTACTAATTTATGCTTAAGAGTTTAATTTACCTGCTCTATTTCATTATTACGATAAATATGAATGATTCAAACAAAATTTTGTCTTTTAAGACTGTTTTGATGTTAAATTCAAGTCTGTGAATGTCTTACGATAGAGTATCATAATGACAGGTTTGCGGATCTTAGCACGTCATGCTATTTGACTGAGGGTTGATGACCTATATTATACACATTTATATATATAGATTTTTACTTGTTTTTAAAGTTAATATCTAAAAACCAACAACAACATATTTTGTACTGACATTTGTTGGTTGCAGTACACATCATATTTTCAGGTTTATTAAAATGTAAAACATCAGTTTAGTTTCGAGTAAACAAACCATTATCTTAGCATTTTTTTCAATAATTTATTTTCTTTCTTTTTTTTTAAATATATTTCATTGCTTTATTCTTATTAAAGCCCAAAGCACTGTTTCTGTAATTCTATAAAATATATAGACTATCAATTTTTCCTTTGTTCATCTGGTGACCACACTTTGATCGGAGCCTCAAAAAGAATCAGGGATAAACTTTAAAATATATGTCTTTACTTCAAACGAAGATATTACAATTCATTACAATATTATTAAATTACTTTTAGGACGTGACAGAATTAAAATACACTCTTATTACGAGCATAAAGCGCTCTAGCTATTGAGTTCAGACAGGCAATTGTAAAATAACAATCTAACGTTAATGTAACGTGACCAAACATGTTTATAGACAATGTCGAAGACAGATAAAAGTTTCCAATGACAGTAAAACCCTTCAGTGAGTCTCAAACAGTTTGCTGAAGCAAGCAGTTTTCAGTGAGACATGTTGAAGTGTGGAACTGTAGAGAGATTGTCCAGCTCATTTACTGGGTTAGAGTCATTGAAGAGTTGAAAAATAGGACGGAATGAATCAATGAATACGTTGATATGAAATGTCTTGAATACGATGTTTTCATTTGAATTTGAAAGTCATTTTATTTATAGAAGGAGGTTCGGTAATTTATGGAGCAGATTTTAAAAGAATGACATCCAAGTGACAAGTCACTATCTAGGTGTATATATAGATAACAGATTGACTTGTGATGTGTTGAGTATTTAAGCAGTCATTGTAATGGCTGACCAGACGTTGTCATGGCAACGACGGCTAGTAAAAAAAGCTAAATCGATTTTTTTACATTTTTCCTACCTTGATATCATCTTTCATAAGAACCTTCAAAGAATATTTTAAATATTTTTCAAAAATGGTCTAGTCTTTTGCAACGTATGTCGTGACCAAATGGAAGTAGGGAATTCATTATGAATTATTTAAAAATATTTAAATAGTCGTTCTCAAGTTATGGCACCACAAAGGCAATTAAGGATTTATTTTTATATATTTAAACAATGAACTATCAAAAGATTGTACAGATTGTTTGTATAGCTGGGACTAACAAATTTAAAGTTTCAAGTTACACGTCTTATTAACCAGAAGTGACTTTAGACTTTAGAACTTAGAACCAGAAGTGACTTTAGACTGAAGTAAACGTCAATAATAATCATCAAATAATCTTGTCAGAAACAAAATCCAACTGAAACAAGGAACTGTTCAGTAATTCTGTTAAATAAATCTGTAAGTTTCTTGGCGAGTTTTGAACAACTTGGGTCATTGATTTAGATTTTAAAACAACTCACATTGTATTCAAATTTCAATGATACTGGGACTGTAAGATACTGACTTAGTTTTTTGTTTTTTCGTTAAATTATTTTATTATGAATATAAAAATAATAAGCTTATCGTTAATTTCAATTTATAATTTAAAAAAATAATTAAAAATAAAAAGGTAAAGAGATTTCATGAGTAAATTAAATTACTATAACCAGTACCATAAAAATACCAGAAAACTTTTCCATTTAAAGTTGTCAGTGGTAAAATAATAGCAGCAATTCTAATTAAGATCTTTTATTCTATTATTTAATTTCAAAAACCATGTGGTGAATATTGCTATTTAAGAACTTTAAGGCGCGATGACAAAAGAGCTAATGTTAGCTTTTTTGTCTTCACTGCGCCTTAAAGTTTTTAAGTAGCAATATGTCATTGCGATGAATCTGTAGCTTAAAATAGAGTTCAGAAAAAGCAAGTCATTGTAGAGAGAAGAATAATTAATTATTTAGCATATTCCTAAATGAGTACATTAAAAGAAAACATTGTTTCAATAATTCAAGACGTTTACATAAATCTTGAGCTTCCTCACATTGTGACTATTGTTGTAAAGCCCCAAATTACTTAAGGACGTCCCTAATGACCCTTGAGAGCCTTTTCATTATTTAGGGATCACAATTAACAGAGCACAATGAGTCTCTAATTTCCAAAAGTTTTAGTCCATGTACTGAAAAATTAATAAGAAAACAACATATTATTCATATATCCCGACTGTACTCACGTTACTTGTATCAGAATTATCCTGATCAGTTGAATTCCGCCGGCCAAGAATATATTTAATAGCCGTCATAGTTCACCAAAGCTTAAACGTAAAAAGTAAACAAGATATTTTAGTATACGCCTCGTTACCATGCTGAATATTAATAACGCAAGTGTCAAAGGTCGGCGAGACAAAGGGCCATTATAATCGACTACCTCGGCTACCTTTCAGCGATTGTCCTCGGCTGCTTATAAATGTTGCATGATATTGTTTGCATTTCTATCGGACAGACAGACGGTCGTCGGCCTGACATTCAATTAATGTGATAATCCGCATGCAAACAGACGGATAGCCGCCTAAATTATTTATGCACCCCTGATGGCGTCACTTGTCACCGCTTGACTTTTATCGTAACCTAGTATTTCGGACAGGTACGAAGTTATCAGGAATAAGCCGCGAATAAATCATGTACATTTAGCCACCATTGAGACCCGTGTTACTCTCCGCCCCCAAGGATCAACTTTGCATAAATTATACTGTGTATACGTGTCCTAAATGTGGTTTTGAAATAAGCCGCTCCATACGTGAAGCTAATTACGATATTAAATAATAATAATCACAAATATTTTGAAATTTCTACGCGACGTAATTTAACTCCAAACTAGGCAAAGCTTGTACTACGGACACTAGATAATTGATAAACAAACACATACATTTTTATCTAAGTTCATACGTATTATACATTTATATGTATAATATTTTTCATATGTGGGATCGAACCCGCGATCACCGACATACGGCCATTGTGCCAACTAGTCACCCTTTTATTCTTTTTTCAGGTTATTTCAAATTAGGCCTGCATTTGGTGCTCCATACTATTGTGGTATCTAGTGTTATCAAGATGGTTTGCGTCATGAGGACATGAGGAGATAGAAACCAGGGCTTAGATAGTAATCAATTTGGCAGTAATTGAATCTAGCGGGGCGGATGCATCATCGGAGCTCCCGCTCGGTCGGTCGGCACGTCTTAATGAAATAATGCTGCCTGTAATTTGATTTCTCTCAGCTCTGTCGACTCGCCAATGGATATTGATCGCACTATTATCTTATTGTCCTTTGTGTATGCAGATGAGATGTTAGAGTCACAATTTAAATATATATTAATACGTGAAGCAAAAACTTTGTATCTCTTTGTGCGAAATATACGTTGACAACGGAGCAGTATGAAATTGGACATAGTTCAAGTTTATGTCAGAAAATATAATGTAATGCATTAGAAACAAACAAAATTTTTAAAATATCACACATACACACGAACATACACATTCATTTATTATTTACAATAACACTGTTAATGACAAGTATATATTATTCTGGTGTCAAATAGTCGCAGAATGAAAAACAAAAATATGTTTGCAAAAAGGTGTTGGTCCAAACATTGATAAACGTTAAGACTTAAAATTTAATTTACTGCGCAACCAGAAGTATACATTTATTTGAAAGATAATAGTTTTGAAGGTATTTTAGTTTTTATTTCAAACATAACTATCCAAAAATGAAAATATGTCTATAAACATATCTTTCTTTTTTCTCTAAGTACTTTTTTTAGGAGTTTTTGAGAGGTCAGAAAGTATTCTGTGGTATCATTAAATATTGACGTAGAACTATATAACTTGGATAAAGTTACGGTTCTTTATATAGTAAATATTAAATTAGTTGATCTTATAAATAAACCTGTATATTTGGTCTATGTATCTATTTATCGCCGGGGACTCTACCAGAGACTGGTCAGTTCTTAATAAAATATTATATATACACATATTTACACCCTTTACATTATATACATATATGACCAGATATCTTTGAAAAATTTCGGCCATTAACACAAATTTCGCTTTCATATCTTTCAATAGAATATTCCTGAAAGCTAATTATCTTAAAACTATTTAGTTATAAAGTTCCTAAGTATTCTTTGAACGACTTTGTAATATCAGACAAGCATTATTTAATAATTAGAATATCATTGAGCCAGTTACATTGTCTCTTGCATTAAAAGTGAATTAAGCCTTAATATTTACAACTAGAGACCCTTGGCGTTATTAAAGGCTGTTTTGGAGTCGCTAACAAGAATTACGAAAACATTGAGTATTATTCTATTGTTTAATAGAATAATATTTTTAAAAGTTAATATATCCTAACAAATAAATATTTCTAATGTTTGTTTTTTACGCTCTTCGTCCTAAATATTCATCCGATTATTGACACTTCGCACACATATTGCTAGGAGTACAGAAAAAATATTTGATCCCAAAAAAAGTAGTGTAACATATGAATAAAATTTATAGACATATAAAACAATGAGAGGGTTAAACCGCAGGTAAATATAGTATATATTAATATAAATATTAAATAATGTTCAAAGGCACTGAAAAGGACTTATATAAACATTGGGCATAAGAGTACTGTTCCCCAGGGATAAGACAAAACTTATAGATTTTTTTTGCCAACCCTGAGTGCCCACTCGGGGTTGGTAAAAAGCCGGTAGTAAAGCTAGTTAATACTCAATATTGTTCAACATACCACTAAGAAGGTACAAAACGTACAAATATTGATATGTAAATATGTATTCGGATATTTCAAATCATCGGGTGTCTTACGCTCTAGTCAGTAGTCTGTAGTCACGTGTCTGATCCATAATAAAATATTGATATTCAGTGAACGAAGTAGGTCGCTCAGGGCTCAGGTAATTTAAAATATAAATATTATCATTTACATATTAAATAATATAAATGTTATTAATATATGGGTATAGTTTTTCTTGAGTCGTTTCATTGTTTTTTCAATAGCTCATTCACCAGACTTTATTTGCAACAACGTGTGATAACATTATAGCTATATAGATTTTGGAATTTTTTTTCGATGGTTTCTTCATGTGAACCAACTTAAAACTATAAAGAGTGAGTAAATAAGCTAAAATACTCAAATAATAGCGTTAACGAGAAAAAAAAAATTACTTTATACAATATATAAATGATGTGTTTAGATTATATGACACTTAGTTTTAAATTATTAATTATTATTTCTACTTTAAAAAGAATATTTAAAGATGTCCTGCATTTCAAACATGACGATAAAAGACTAAATTGTTGAAAATCCTTTCAGAACTATAATAAGATAAAATTTTGGTGAATCTGTTCAAAAATGCAAATTTATATTTGCGTTTTACTAAAGTTTTTATAATACTGAATATACAATATTGCAATATATACGACTTAATACAAAACAAGCAATCAGCCATTGAAATGAGTTAGAAAAAGTTTTTACTCATTAAGTTAGAAACAAAATTAATCGTAAAAGTTAATTTTGACAATAATTATTATAAATTTAAAGTAGATCTAAAACAGCTATATTGTTTGATAAAAGAAATAATATATGAAAAGATGCCATTCTTGAAAGTGGTTTGTTTTTCCAAGCGCCACTGACGTATTCCTAAATTTCTAAATCAAATTAAAAACATAAAAACAACTAATAATGTACAGTTATTTGATTTTAACAAAACTATAAGAAACGAGCCCAATATGCTAATATGGTCGTAAAGAAACAAGATTGTCTGGTTTCCAAACAAGGAGATCCACTTTCATTTTTTTCGACTTCCGGAGCCACGCTATTGTTTAGTTTTAAATATTTTGTCACCCAAGTCACTTGCGCTTTTAATTACGTATTATATATAATAGATACTTAGTTATAATAGTGTGAGAATGTTGTAGAGCACTTCACAATGTTGATAGAGACATATTTGTTTGTATAAATTTATTGTTATTTAAAGGTTCTTCGAACAACAATATATATATACGAGTATATTTCGAAAGAAGCCTAGTAGATGTTGCCACCGTCCTGATAAAGACGAACATGTACAGAATGATAAATTATTCAATGTGTGTAACGCCACGGTAAGCTCAATTGGTAGGGCGACGGGATGCATTTCGAGGTCGCGGGCTCGAATCCCTGCCCGTATCGGTTTATATTACATTATATATTTATTGTAAATTACAATGACCTTAACATTTATTACATAACACACTACTATTTATATTTATATATATTTTATTTTGAATTACTTGTAGTCTTGTATAACAAAGATTTAAATTAAAGTGTTATCTAAATAGCTGCAGAACTATTCATAAATGCTTCATTCCTTGTAAAATCATAAGAATGCCATTGTTCTGAGCTAGAGCAATTAATATCTTATCGAAGATTTAAGTAAGTTTTAATGAAATAATCTTAAATTTAATGTAATGTAAAATAATAAACTTTCATTATTTTAAGATTTATATTTATTAAGGATAAAATAATTTATATCACAGTTACATAATAAATGATTATTTTATAAGCAAAAAACTGTAGAGTGACGTAATATTGTACAACTGTGAGTTCGTATTATATTTAAGTAAGTTAGTTGCTTGTTACGTGGACGTTGGAGAAACGTTGAAGGTTGATTGTGACATCAGCTCTCGGTCACAATCGGTGACCTTCGGAGAAAGCGTGACATTGTGGCGCTGTTTTATAAACGAAATAGGAAATATCATTTTAGTTTATTTTATTTTTTGAGGGCAATTGTATGCTGTAATTTTAGCAACATTATATATTAAACAGTTTATATGTTTATAGATGTATATATGACGGTGTCTGAAATTGTCACTTAGGAGTAAGGAGTATCTATGTAATTTCTTGCTGGTTCTTCTCCATGTATAGATACATTAATACATTAACCTAAAAAGTCTAACCTGACCTAACTGGAATAAAACATAGAGTCGTAATAAATGCAATGTTAGCCTATTTTAAATTAATAAATTTGCATTTGATATTCCAAATAATTCTTTTTATTAGAATCGTTGGTAGTAAATTGATTTACCAACCACATAGTAGGTACAGTGCTACCTACATGATGTAAATAAAAAAAAAGCATTTTTTTTAATGAATGTAAGTACTATGAATAGTATTTATATCTACTATGAAACGATTACGATAATAATTTGTTGAATGATTTTTGAAATCATTTGATCAAAGAATTTAGAAAAAAAACTAACAATTTCTTAATTGTCTTATTCTCAGACTAATGATCATAAAAATTAACTGTTTGGTTCCATTCATTGCATTGTTAAGTGACACAACGAACCATAATAGCACGGGAGCGATGACGTCTTGTTGTCCACTATACAGAGTTTGTAGATCAAGAGCTTGTAGAGTGAAAGTAGAGCTTACTTTACATGAGATGTAAAGAATATTTGACCTTATGATCTAGTAAATCTTAATAATAAGTTTTCATAATTTCACTGTCCAATTCTTTTCAGTTTGGTTCGAGAAGAGTCGTGAGTATGAGTGTAGATGGTAAGAGAAGAGGGTGATCGAAGAAGACATGAATGGAGTGTGTTAAAAGTCATCTGCACTGAGATGACGTATGACAAAAGCGTAGAAGGAATTCACAGATTACGACCCGACCAAATAAGGATAAGGATAGGATGGTGATGTTGAGGTTTCTTCTATCCTTGTAATCTTTTAAATCCTTATTTAGTCATCATATTTGCTAACAGTAATTTATACAATTAGAAGATCAATTGACCGGTTGACTGCGCGGCGTATTTGTTCTTAATAGTTTATGAACTCGCATTCGATGTCACAGATTATAGCAATTTAAATGAAAGTTATATTTGTGCCTACAGTGATATAACAGTATCGTGTAAGCTGTGGGCGCCGGCGCCTTGGTGAAAGTTTATATTACATCGCGTTTCACTTCCAGAATGTTCCTTCGCTAATCTTGTACTTATCATCCCATTTTCCTACTCTTAAAACATCATTACCATAATGAGTATTTAATTAGTTGTGTACATTCTTGGTATGAGATTGCCATCTTTACATTCTTGGCAGTAATAACGTGTTATTCAAATTATCTTTTGACGTTCCTAATTTGAAGATAAAACATTATATAATCAGTAATATTTTGATTGTTTTAATTTAGAATCCAGAATAAATGATCTTTAAAAAAATATATAATATATCCATGTAGTTTTTTCATAATTATTTACCATGGACCTACATTTTGGAGCCTGAAAACTAGAGTTTGATGATTTATAAGTGGAATTTGACATTGAAGTCTGAGTTATAAGAGATGGGGGAGACGAATACATGGTAGGGTGAATGAAAATTGATCCGCTCAAGACGCAACTCTCCTCTGATTATGAGTGACATGTTGCGACTCTACATACTTGGAATAAGAACAATTGGATAATGATGTTAAAACGCTTGCAAAAATTACACTTGAAATTCAAATGATATTCACTCATCTTTAAGAACACATTTTATCACTACAGTTCATTGGTTTTAAAATCTCTGCTGAGAGTTAATATTAAAATTTTATAAAGTTGCTTCGCAAGAGCACATTCTTACACGAGCGCTTTATATTAAGTTTCCTCGGATAAATCTCTATTCTTTAGAGTGTTTGCGCAAAAACTTCTCCAGTATCTATCTAGATTTAAAATTTTCGTGAACAAGATTCAACTTTGAGAAGAGGCTTACATTATTTGATGATTTAAACGTCTTTGCTTTGAGTTAATCTTGAAGTTAACTGTATGAAGACTTATTAGAATAAAAATACTTCAAAGTAGTAGATGTTAAATTTATCTTTCATAAACTATTTTAATACCTAAATGTTAAAATTTAACTATCCTTATCTTAAACAATACTTATGAAAAAGAAATCTCTCCTTATAGATATATAGAGTACGAATGAGAGAAATCAGCACATCTAATAATTGCATAATAATACTTATGGCCTTTTCATACGTAAGTAAGAGGTATAATAAAATACTTGTAGTAAGTATGATGCAAACAAAAAGACATGAAAGAAATCGTAAAGGTAAGCGGATAACAAAAGATTAGAGTCGGAACAGTACGGAGTTAAGTCGACCGAATTGTAAAGTTACGTAACTAAAGAAAGTACTGACAAGTGGCTTGAGTACACGATGATTTTATGTTACAATACCTAGGGATTTTGTACCGTTTTGAAAAGATTACAAAAGATAGTCTCGTGTGGAAAAGATTACAAAAGATATAATGATTGATAATAAATACAGTAACCTGTAATTTCTAAGTTGGTAATATATAAACATATTAAGCTTGTATACCTGCTGCAGTGGTACATTACACTACATTGTATTATACTAAATTGATTTCTTATTTTGAAAGAACTAGAAGTAGTAGTATACTTATTTCCGCAATATTCAAAGTAAATTTAATGATATAGAAATATTTACGGAGTAATCTGGTAAGGCAATATATTTTAGCTTAAATTATTAAGTAATGGAGTGTATTTTTTGCCGTAGATAAAAGCGATGGCGGCTGGCGGGTGACAGCGGGGCCGGCGGAGAGGCAGCGGGAGCGGCAGCGGAGCCCCGTAGCGAGATGAGCGTACCGCTGTCCGCGGCTGAGGCGCTCTCCTCTCTGTTGTGGCAGCCCTACGACTGCCGCTCGCCGCCCCTCTTCCGTTCCCGCACCGATGGAGCTCTCGCGAGCGTGTACCTCGTATCCGCGGGGGGCGAGGGGCTCGCGCTCCAGTCGCCGAACGGCGGTCGTGATGCGCGCGCGTCGTACTGCGCGAGTACACTCCGACACGAGATGCGGCTGCCCGTGCCGGCGCCCGCCCCGCTGCGCAAGGCGGACTCGGTCTCAGTGCGCGTCCCCGGTGAGCCGAGCCGAGCCAACGTGTGCAATGTGAACATAGTGCAGGTGCAAGATGCGCCACCCGTTCCCAATGTAAACAGTGCGGTTCAGACGGAGACGACGAGGAGTGTGGCCAGCGCGGAGTGTCAGACAGAGGAGCCGGCGCGGCGGCGGCGGGCTCGGCGCGCGCGAGCGCCGCGGGTGCCCGACCTGCTGGAGAGCGTGCCCCCGCCGCCGTATAGCACGCTGCCACAGCCCGTGCACCCTGTGCCTGTGCCACTGCCTTTGCCAGTGCCGGTGCCAGTACCGCAGGCGGCGCCCATTGTAGGGCCACACGCACCTCCGGCTCATCGGTTTCCGTTCCAGCCTATACCACTCAGGTACTAATTCAACGAAACATTTTATAAAAAAAACAGTAGAGACATTACATTAGTTACTAGTTTCAATAACTTCAAAATTCTAGAATGTGTTCTTTGAGCGGATGCTAACATGAAGTACAATAACACATAAACAGACCTATTGGCAATACATAGAAACTCGTATACAGTCGGTTTAGTCGGTCGTAACAACACGTGTGGTTTCGGAGAAAGGCGGATCACTGTTGTCATACATGCTGTACTATCTTACCATAAACTATAAAGTAAGCATCAAAAGTAACTACTCACAGTGTATGAATACATCAAGAATACAACTAACAACTATCACTGATTACAACTGTTACTTTAATAACTGTTACTTTGCTTCGCTCGATGAAGTCTTTTTTTTATTGCTTATCACTTGTTTTCGTTTTTCATATTCAGTAATAATTACATTAACCAAACAATATTTTACAAAACGTATATTAATTAATGAGGTAAATATGAATACACAAACAAACTATCAAACTTGATCACATTACGCATTCAAGCAGCAAACAGAAAGTCAGGTGAAAACGGGAGCAAAATCCGAGCTGACCTTGGATTTGAAAGCCTAACACTGTACCTTCAAAATGTGTTAAATACGTAAAAAATATGCAAACGGCATATCAATTTACATGAAAACTATGAAAACTGAATATTGAATGCTTTTTTATATATTTTCTTACTTTCTACGAATTATTTACTTATAAAAAATCTACTATAGGCGCTTTAACAATATTATTCATATAACTTAAATCTTTAACTTTAAACAAGCAACCTTGTATGTACTCGTACAATTGTCTAATACTTATATTAAAACAAGGCCATTCAACAGATAATTCTTTTGATAAACTTTGTTTCATAGTTCCTTATTAGGTATATGTATAGTAATTATAATTTAATGAGAGTTCATTTGTTTTACAAAACCATACCTGAACCAAAAGATTCTCATTCAAACGTAAATTCAAATTATTCTGTAAGTTTGAACAAGGCATGTAAATGAAGCGGTATTTATAAAGGCAGAATTATCTCTCTAATTTGCAAGCGAACGAGAACAATTATAACATTTACTCGTATTTATAAATAATAATATTATCTATATATTTATTATTTTATTTATTATGAAAGGTAGTGTACACTACACTATTAAACGGGTTTGTCGATAATGAGTGCGGTGTGTAACTGGTTTGAGACCACATGGTGGAAAGCGGCTTTTAGAACGTAGACTTGTCGTTTTTGTATTTATTGAGGCGTTGGAGATAGTGCTTTAACGCAAGGCGAAGTAATACCAATACGGTTGCATGGAGGATGGGTGACCGATTATTAATAGGACAGGCTGGATTATACATAATTATAATAGTTTAAAAGTAGAGTAAGATCCGGAAGATTTTAATCACCGAATTAATTACGGTTTTATAAGTCAGTAAATATATAATTAATTTATTATTCTGGACATATAATTTAATATAGAAATAGGCATCGATAAAAGCAAGATTAGTTAGATTATATTATTAAAAATATCTATAAATTATTATTTGAAGATTCTAAACTAACATGGTAATATAATATATATTATAGTATAATGAGTTATTAATTATTTCTTAATATTAGTTCTACGGCTACAAATACGTGCTAAATATATCATTAAAACATAAGTTACTGTAAATATGTTATTTTTTATGTAGAATCTATTTAAAAACTAATTCTAGATAATCTATATAATAATACTAAATTAATATAATAACGTTTCATCTTATAAATTGTGTGTGAACAACTCTTCTAGTTTTTGCTTTCATCTCTTAAAGTCTGGGAGACGTGACATCGTGGAAAGTGGTACAACCTTTTTACTAAACTTGAACTATATAATATTAAATATTATGAGTTGAATAAGTCCTAAAACATAATAAATAATTGATTGGATTTGGTAGAAATAAAATTTGAATATATTCATATATTCTTCAGTATTAAAATGTTTGGTTTACAAATAACAAAATATATTATTTGAGTAAGAAAAAGTAACATTATTTTATATATATAAATAATTGAAGTAATTCACAACTCTTAAATGCACAGCGTGCTTATTTAATGTCACACCAAGGTCCGTGTTGTCTGTTCTTGTGACACAGAATGGATGTGTGTCTGTGTGCCATGTACCTACTACGAACTATCGTTTTGACGTTTAAAAGTCATTGAATTTTTGTTACTTGGTTTTAAAATGTACTCATTTTGGTTATTCAATTTAAAGATATAGGAAAATATTATTAAAAACGTCATGTGTAAGTTGCGCTTAAATAATATATATATATATAAGAAAATATCAACAAGGAATCAATATTATTATTGTGTAAACTAGACTATAATAACAATAAAAATAGAAATTGTGTAATTTTGATGTGATACTTAAACCCTAACTAGCACACTGACAGACTCACAGTGTAGTGTGATGGCCGCTTTAGCATGGCGGGAGAATTAACAATAATATTTATAATTGAAACTTGTCAATATCACTGAGAAATGTAGCTTTTAAACAGTCTTCATGCTTTAATACAATAAAAGTAATAAATATCAAACAATACTTACTAAGACTTCTAGTATAAAGATATGTTATGTATAAAGATACTTTCATTGATATTTTATATCAATACGAGATAATAACCATTTAAGTAATAATAATTTATTTATTTGCAAGAATATATTGCATAGGTTAACAAAATAATAATAAAATAACAAAATAATAATAAAGTAACAAAATAATAGTAAAGTAACAAAATAATAATAAAGTAACACAATAATAATAAAGTAACAAAATAATAATAAAGTAACAAAGTAATAATAAAATAACAAAATAATAATTAAGTAACAAAATAATAATAAAGTAACAAAGTAATAATATTTTTTAACGATTTCGGTGTACAAATGTTGGCGAAAGAATATACTTACAAATCTTGATAATGACTGTTTGGTTTCTAGTTCATATTATTTTTATAATAATTTTAGTAAATCAATATACAGTAAAATCATATCATCATAATAAAAATGAATTACATACTAAAATTTAACTTTAAATCTAGATAAGTGTGTTAACTAAGACACTTTAAAGTCTTATAAAACATAATCCATCGTCGTTAAGTTTTATTTTTTTCAACCTAAATCCTGAGTTTATTTATCGAAACCAGTTCGTCATTCCATGTTCTATTCCAAGACTCTTCCTTGAATGTTAAATGTTCAAACACTCGCACCTCGGACGGTGTTGGCTGTACTCCAACATCCTAATGGCCGGGACTAGCGCCAAAGCCACTGGAAAATCTTTTCTAAAATACACCTAAAATGGATTGAATATCATTAAAAGTATAATATAAGTTAGTAAGTACATCCTTATTTGCTTCTATTTCCATTGAGAGTTCAAATTCATAGTCATAGCTCTTTGTTATGAGAATACCATTATCATACGCTCACAAACGAATTTTAAGATCTTCTATTATAAACGGTTTTCACAAGCAAAGCATTATACGTATTTCCTAAATTCTAGAATCTAGATAGTTAACTGTATGATGTATAAATACTAAGTTAAACTCGTAAATCGGAGTCAATTATTTGCACGCGATCTTGATCGTTCTAGAATCCAATTGACAAGTATTGTCTGTCTGTCCGTAGCAGTGCGTTCCTAAAATACAGACAATTCACAGCTCTCAATTAATTCAGATTATTGCTTTTTGTGTTACAAATATATATATAAAGTTGTAAGCAAATCCATTCGTTATTATTACTGATACTTATGTGTGTGTGAGGTATGTATGTGTTTGTAATAACAAATTCTAAAGTAAATATTTTGGCTCTCAACGATGTTTTTGATTATCCATATATGTTTTGAAACAAAACTTAACATAAGATAAATAACATTCGAAATTTGGTGCTTATTAAACGTAATATAATAATGGTTGGATGTTTATTCCGTTTTATTCCGTTGTTTTGTCACATTCTATAATATTTTAACATCTGTAAAATTATCATTTGTTTTATTTAATATCTTTTAATTATAAATTCAAATTATAGCTTTCAGACATAAAATATACATTTTAAGCGTGTTTCTATTTTATTTTAACCGTCAGTAATAACTTAAC
Source organism: Dircenna loreta (assembly GCA_963555665.1). Lineage (NCBI taxonomy): Eukaryota > Metazoa > Arthropoda > Insecta > Lepidoptera > Nymphalidae > Dircenna > Dircenna loreta. The sequence goes on along the minus strand of OY743097.1, from coordinate 318,231 downwards.
AAAACGAATATTTAACATTTAAGTAACCTTTACGCGGACTCCATTTTGATTTGTTTCCTTTGGTAGAAAGTATTATAGGTTAGTATATTTTTTTATTAAATTAAGTAATTTAATAAAATAATTACGTAACTTTATTTTATAAATATACTTTTTTTTTCATTTACGCTCATAAATATTTATAATATATATAGGTAATAACAGTATTGGTATAATATATTCACTAAAGTATTTTAAATACGCTTGTAAAGTTGATTGCCTAAACAATTAATCTTACGCAGTAAGTGATGAAATGAACAGCGAACAATACCTTGGGTTCGTTTCAGTTTACAAATATTTTAAAGTTTCTATGTAACATTGTTTTCATTTAACTTGGTAATATTAGAATTTAAGTTACCTATTGTTAGTAATCAGACGAAAACCTAAATTAGATAAATATGTGAATGAATGATTGAATGGTGTCCATTTATTTGAAAAAAATGAATGAATTAATGAATATCTATTTGAAAAAAATTGATGGATGAATTAAAAATAAAATGAACATAATGAATAAATGAAAAAAATAATGAATAATTGTTTGATTGTAATTATTTATTTGCAGAAATTGTGGTGTCAAATGATATTTTTTATTAAACTTACGTATAGCTCTCAATGTACAATAATGAAAGCATAGAATAAAAATATTCATACTTTTATTTATATATTTGTAAGTAAATAAGAGATTTTATTTAGCTGGTTTAATTTAAACAAAGACCGTTTTATGAATTATACAAGACTGCGTATGAAATTAATTGGACAAGGAATATTATAACACCCAGAGCGAGCATACAATATATTACTCTCTACCTAGTACCACGTACATTTAGGGAACGTGCCTATAAACGTACATTCTTCAAAGCATGAAACATAGACAAATTAATATTCATCTTTGTTAAGGTTTATTTTAATTTTTTTAAAATGTAATTAAGTTTATAGTAACATGTTTAAAGAGAATGTCAATTTTATTTCTATATTTATTCAAATTAAAATTAAATTAAAATTATTAAACATTTATAATATTTCGGTTGTGGCACCCTTTCACCGTTATTATAATATATGTACTGCTAAGTCGGAAACATTGGTTAGGATTTTCTAAAGAACCATAATAGATGTCGCATCCATCCCTATAAAGACATATATATATATATATATATATATATATATATAGAATGCTAAATCCATCGAAGCGACTCGGTAGCTAAATTGGAAGAACGACGCGACGATTATTCAGAGGTAGGTTTAAATCCTGCCCGTATATTTTTTTCATTCTATATTTATTTCAGAAATAATTCTTTCAAACTCATTTACCACACTTCATTATGTCGTTGTGTTTATTAAAGTGTGTACATAATAGTGTGTGACACGCACATGGTGTGTTTCATTGAACCGCTAGATGAAACGATAATATCGTCGTTGGACTCATCATGCGATAGGAACATTACTTGAAAATAAAAGGTCTTCATTCAAACTTTCATTTGAGTGTTCTATGTTCATTTATTATTCATGTTTTACTACATTGTCTTCGTGTATTCATACGTTAAATTACGTATTTGTATGGTATTTAAAAAAAAATGTCTAAAATTCATCGACACTGACCATGAAAACTAAATTTAGAATATTTGAAATATCTTTAATAATGTAAATTTTCGTACAGCTTATTTTCAACTCTTATTTACAACCCTAGGTTTATTACTTTAGGTAATGACGCGGTAGTCCAATTTTTAGAGCGACGGGATTATATGACAGAAGTCATCAGTTCGAGTCCTATCCGTATTGATGTCTTGAACATTCTATATATATTTAAAATATAATTTACATCTATCTTCCCGTCGGGATGTCGGTGACAATTATTGTAATAACTGTAGTTATAAAACTATTAGTAACTTTAACTGCACATAAACAGTTATTCGCGGTTCACCTCACGGAGCGCGTTACAAGTACTCGTAGGAACACTGTCTTTTAAATATTATTACTATTTCTGTGTTTGAATACTCGAGTAATCGTAATGTTGCGGAAGTTCTGTGAGACCGATGGACGTCGCATGTTTTATTTTGTATTATTCTACAAGGTATTAGAGTTACTTAGTATTTGAAATATAATTATGGATATTCTGATTTATGTTTATAGCAATGGTCAATACAATTATTATAATTTACAACTGTTTCTGTGCTTGAATACTTGTAGTCGTAATGTTGCGGAAGTTTTGAGCGGAGTCGATTTACGTAGCGTATGTGTTTTTTGTAATATTCTTCAAAAAATAAGAGTTACACAATCTTTTAAATATAAACATGGGTATTGAGATCTATTATTGTAGTATTGATAAATATTAATCAAAATTTTTAACTGTTTCTGTATTTGAATACATATCGTAATATTGAGGCAGTTCTGTAAGCGAGCGGAGCCGACGAATGAGACATGTGTTAGTTTGTTATACTCTTCAAGATATTAGAAGTTACACAATACTTTAGACTTTCTTTTCGTTATCTAATTTGGCAAAACCTCACAGACCTGACATGGATTACTGATGTGAGTGTTAAAGCCGTTACGAAATACTTTTTATCCTAAATTGGATCCGCCATTAGGAGACTTCTCGTTATGTCTTTCTCTAAAGTCATTATTCAAATGATTGTTGAGCTGATGAGCGTCCTCGAACTGTAACAATCATGAACTTTGAACTCTATGTATGTCAAAAGCTCGTCTTCGTTACTTTGTACGAGAAAAATTGAAGATAAATTATTTAACTGTGAATTATAGCTCTTGTTTCCTGGAATTGTTGTTAAAAATACAAGTTGAGTGTTTTGTCGCATCCTTGTAATGCACCTCTAGCTGACAACGTTCTAAAGAACACTTGAAAGAATCCGGATAGATATTAAGATTTGTGACCTCGTTCCAACTGAGGCGCACTTTGCATTAAGATTCACATTTACTCCAATATGTTCTTTAACACCATATCAATTAGGCAGACATTGGAGTGTCAGTGAATACCAAATACGACCAAACCTAGTTGCGATACAAGTCATGTGCAATTTGTCTCTATTACAAAATGCTGATTTCGTTTTTGCGCTTGCAATTCTAATGTACTATTATTTGGACAGTTATCACGTTTTCTGTGTACATGATATGTTTAAAAGGTCAGGGATAACGTAATAATATAATACTAGTATTAGATAAATAAACAATAACAAAATATTTCTATAAGGGTTCGAACCTGCGACTTTTGGAAAAGCTTCCTAGATTACCTTTGACATATTTAATAGAATAATCTTTATATGTTTAAACATTATATAAATGTACTTGGTTAATTTAGTCATTTCTGTTCATTTTGCGAGCTCATGAATAAGAATCCCGATTGGGTTCGAAACTAGTCAGGCAAAATTCCGTTATATTTGACGTGAGTACAGCCGAGTACATAATAATATATATACTTTTATATATTTATTTAAAGTATATGTTGTGTTTATCACAAAAGTTTAAATACAAAAACATTTTTATTGCAAAATTCAAACCAGTCGCTCAAAATTATTCCATGCTCGTACACGTACTTAATATGTGATTGCAAATAAAACTTTATACATGTGCTAAGAATCTGATTCAGTCTCAGATGAATCGTAAGAATCTGATTCAGGCTCAAATAAATCGTAAACCCGTTTAGTTCAAAACATTATTCAGTAGACTGACGTCTGCTGGCTTTAAATAAAACATCACTCACAGTTTTATGATCTTACGTTATCTCATAATGTTACTAAAATACCTTTCAAATTGCGATTTATATTCCTGTTCTTTATCATAAGTATTGGTTGACTGAGCGAGCGAAACGAGCGAAGGCAATTGCTTCGAAACTAGGCGAGAATGCTTTTGTAATTGGTATATGGGTGTATATATACTCGCGTAGAGATTGCATTTCTCATTCAATTTTCCTAAAACTTTGGATTCGTGTTAAATAATTTCCTGCGCTACGATAGAGTCTAATGTTACTGTGGCATAACACCAAAACTCAAGATAAAAGTTCAAAAATTCGTAACTCGAGAACGGTCAAACCTTTGAAAAAACTTGTTTGCCTTTTTTATAGTTCTTCAAGCATCTTTTGTCTAAAATTTTTTTTGACTAGAATATCCATGAGAGTCTCTCAACCCCGGCTCACACAGCCTCCAGCCCAAAGAGAGTAGTTATTATAGGTTTTAAAGAAAATATGTTTAATTATTTCTGGTAACAATAAGTTGAGATTCGTTTGAATACAAACTCAAATACATTATCTATACATATTATAAAATAGACTTTCCTGGCCGCATTTGTCTACATATATGAACGTGATATATTTCACTAATTAACAAATGTTTATAGGGCTTCACAAATATTTAGTGTGATTCTTGAAAAAAGTTTAAATGTTTAATTCATTATGGTTTTATATAAATTGTCTGAATGTAACAATTAGGTTATAAAAAATCTTACCTAAATTTGGTTTCTGTTTTTACAAGTAAAAATTAATTAATACACTGCTAGTGGGTGAAGCTGGCTCTAAAAGCGACTATATTAGTTGACAACATGTATTTTCTTAGCATTTGGGTGTTGTTATATATATTTGTATGTATTTACAAACAAATAGTTAAAGCTATGTATATTTAACAGTTATAGTACTCATAGTACAAACTATTTAGTTTAGAGCTAGATAGAATCGGATAAATGTCCGAATATATATATTTATTAGAGAATGATATTGTAATATTACTACCAAGATGCAATATTAAATTGATTCCAAGGAGAAGTGGAGTCCAGATACCATTAAATAGATATTCAGATCCAAACGCTTTACTGGAGTTTATACAAATGTAAGGGAATATTCAAACAATTCAATTCAGAATATATAATATAATAAAGCAGTATTGATATCCGGAAACAAACTATCCGCTACCAAGCGACTATTAAATTGTTAGCTCATAGAGTTGTACGAATGGTTGTGAAATGTTATATTTTAAGTAATATTGCTGTCTCTTTCCAAAGCATTGATAAGAAGAGACGAGCATATAAAAATAATACTCATTTTAAGCACACATTGTACTTATGGAACGTCAGACTCTAGCTGCATGGTTTCAAAGAGTAGGTCCATGAAGAAGAAACAAGAAACTACATGGATACCATTTTAACTTATTTTATATTTCTTCATCGTGTTGACTTTTGAGTTGATATGTGAGAAGAATTTATAATTCAAGAATTGGTGGCCCAAAAGAAAAATATAATATCTGAGCACACCACGCCAGTTCTATGATGCTCTCACATTTACAATATTCTAACTTTAAACATTCAAAATAATAATAGTATTGGGGTAAATATTTATTACCTTTTTATTATTTCTATCTCACGCACAACGATCCTCCCATAGAGTATTGTGTCGTCATTGATTTATAGTCTGTGGGGCGTTCAAATTATTATCTGTGGGGGAGTTATCTAAATGTAGAGTATGGGGATTCTAATTATCTCTATTGTTTACAAAATTGCCCTTAACAATACGTTTATTAAATTATTTCCCAGAACTCTACCCTGTTTTACTTACTCTTGTATCAAATTTAAATAAAATAATATCAAATAAAATTGGTTCATTCGTCTTACATCGGGGTGGTTTGTAATACTTGTAAGCTAGTGCCTTCACAGCAGAGATTATTTAGTATGGCAACAAGTAGTAGTTAGTTCCTTCTGACACTTCCATTTGACGTACATCGATGATCACTGATCATAATACAAAGTGGAAAAGATACTAATAAATAAATAAAAATATAGTGCTGTACTATCTCTTACTTTAAACATCGTAAATACGTCCATACATTTAAAAAGAAACAAAAAACGAACGCTTGTCATTTGACTATACAATATCGATAGCTACTTACCGCAAGCTCGAATTAATTAAGTTTCGTGAATGTTACTTAGTAATTCAGGTTCACTTTTCAATTAAGAGCTCTCTTTCACTGAAATTCTTAATTATTGTTCTATTTCGTGATTCGAATATATTATCCTGAATTTTGATGTTTTTTTTCTGTAATTTGAAGATTATTTCATTTTTAAATAAATATAGAATGAAAAAATAATAAAAACGGACAGGGATTTAAACCGGCAATCCCTGGAAAACCATCCCGTCCTCTACCAAATAGCAAATACAATATAAACATAAATATTTATTTAAAAACTCTTTGTTATATTTATTTTATTATACTAACCACAAAATAATTTACCGTTTGTGATGTGATGTATCGCGTTGTACATACACGTACATGCAAACACACATACACACATACATACCGTTGATAACCGGTCACAAGTCTACTGACTGATCGGTATTGGAGTTAATGGAGCGCCAGGTCTTTGTGCTCTATGAGTACTCAGTGTACACCAACCCTTTATAACTCGAAAGTGTTGTAATGTTGTAAAATAAAAAAAAACAAAAATATCTTTATTCAATTAGGCATTTACATGCACTTTTGAATCGTCAATTACATTACATTAAAAAAATATATGTCAGTATAGTATGTCAGTATGTCCGTCCGTGAGTAAGCTGTAATAAACAATTATTAACTATTTGGTTAACATACCTATATATATATATATATATATATATATATATATTACATGCCAAAACCTCTTTCGTCTTATCGACATTGACAAACTCTACACTTATCACAGATGACGAAACAAAAGTGTTCCGTTGTCCTAATGTCTTACATTAGTATCAAGGCAGTAAGCTTTCTACTTGAGTTTAATAATCAATAGTCAGCCAGTGTAACTCTACGCTGCCTGTAATAACAGCGCTGCTAGATGATCTATTAGCAGCCATTTGTTATTGCTGCTTTTGTTAGCGAAAATATTGTATACTCTGCGTAGCAGAAATCTATTTAATTTTTAAATTAAAGTATGTATTTCTTCAATGCTTAGTTATAATATATTTCGTTTTGCTGTTATTCTATATTTCTCTTATTCTTGCCTGCATCGTGATCTATTTTCCTTTTTGCTGCTTAAGGTAAAAAACCTTCTTCTATAAATAAATAAAAAATAATCGTACCAATAGAACATTTTGGTTTTGTATTCGCTTATTTAAATTAGAAAAATATCTGAAATAAAAAATATCTTAAACTTGACAAAAAGATATAAAATTCAATTTCAAATAATAAATTTTAATTATTTTTTACAATTTTTCGTCAAAACTTGTCCATAAACAAAATATTTATTAACAAACAGATTATTTATTATTATTATTATTACTTCACTTTATTTATTTATTACTGAGACAATTTTATAGTAACAAATGCACAAACATTATTGAATAAAATATATAGAACGTATTTAACAAAATTTGAATTCGCAATTTCTTTCATTCTCAATTCCCTAATTCCCTAACCACGAGCTTTATTTTATTTCTTGCTTTTTTTGAACACTATAGAATTTTAACTATTTGTTATTGAAAATAAATTAAAATTGTTTTAGTATCTATATTATTTTAGTGAGTTATTTGAAGTATTTAAGAATCATTGAAAGAATGAAAATTGATTAAACCTATAAATAAATAATCATCAATAATTCACTGATTTATTCTTTCAAAAAATATAAATAACATACCATCACAACAGGTATATAAAAAATGTAATACTAAACAATATTACTATTATTATACAACACAAAAACGATCACAAAAAATGTCTCTATAGTAATAACATTATCTTGCATGCAAAACTCTACATACAGTCAATTCTGCAGTGAGTTCCAGATAGAAAGTGGTTCGGTTCTTCATTCAGTGAACAGGTTACTCACACATGCGACAACCAGATACAATATCACAACTCCACGCACACAGACACACGTTGCGGGTGCGCAGGTCAGCTTACGCTTTTTTTTTACAAAACTGGTTTTCATAGGAATAACAAAGAAGACTCAAAGTAGGGTGTTGTATTAAAATCTCTTTGCTTCTTAAATTTATTACTTTGATGCTTCAGTGAGTTTTGATAATATTATATAATGGTCTCGTTTAGAACCACAGAGTTTTAAATTATTATTGATTTTGTCCTCAATATTCAAGTTATTTTTGAATTGATAACCTATCTGTGGTCGTTACTCTATTTAATTGTGTGGTCGTGGGTTCGATTCGATCGAAAATGTTGCTGGTACAAAATTTGTTTTATTTAGGGTCTGGGTCTATCAGTTGTCTACAATCTATCAATGGCACTAGATTTGTGTGCAGATTATTTATTTTGTTTTTAATATTTTCTAATTCTTGTTTATCCTTAAAAATAAATGTCTTAAAGTTAGAAATGTAAAGATATGTGAATCAAGTAATATTTTCGAAAACTAAATAATTAATATATTATGTACAATAATATATTTACTTAAATAATATTCTATTCAATAGAATCTTTGAATTAACAATACCTTTATATACAGTAGGGTTTTAACAAAAGATGTGGTACATTGATTTATTACATAGAAACATGTGTCAGTATGTGTGTTGAAAAGGCCTCTACCTGCTTTTGAATTGCCTGGAAAGTTTAACAATAACCGTGTTCTGAAGATTTCATTGAAGCTGTTTGATTAGTTAGTTCTTAGGCTGTACTTGGCCTATATTCACGATAATTACTTGGCTTTCTGACTGTTTTATGCACACATTAATGGTAGAGTTAACAATTTCTCTTTGAAATATCACCAGTATTTTATTATTAAAGTTGTGAAGAATATGTGCATGTATGACTCTACCTGCTTTTAATATTTATGCTATTTTAAAGCAATGTCCGTAAAATTGAATATCTGTGTTAGATAGTGTATTTTTTATATGTTTCTTTTATATTCCACTACAATACGACTCTACCTGATGTTATCAAAGCTTTACTTTGTCACAGAACTAGCATTGAAGGTTTTTTTTGTGCTGAGGTTTCAAAAGTTTCTAAAAATACTTGTGTATTTAAAATGTTATTTATTACTGTCATTACGAACCTGTTTCAAGTACGAGTAAACCCATGTATTTATAGTTTTATTCATAAGTTCACAAGCCTTGGATAAATCTATAGGACATCCGATAATTTTCTAATATTTTTGTCTTGCTCTATCATTGCTAAAATGTCGATTTAGATAGAGACGGAGATACTTCACGAGTCGTGGGAACGATGGTAACAAGCCCCCGTCACTTCTTTATAGTTTGATTAGTCTTTGTTCTTTGGATGCGTACATTTGCGTTTTATGAATATTGCTAGTAATAGTACATATTACGATGATTTACCAGAGGTCACAGGTTTGAATCCCTGTCCACATATATTTATTTTTCATTCTATGTTTAACTAAAATTTAAATAAGCTTAACATGCCTATACATGTTTATGAATATTTTCAAACAGTACATTTGTTATACCTAAAGTATATAAAGTAACATTTATAACTAGTACTTGCCTTGAGACAAATAATACAATATAAATTGACTTTGAAAGTTGTTCTTAAATCCTACGCTCATAGCTCGGACTGGGTGTAGTTGAAAAAATTAAATATTCAAAGTAAAAAATGTGCTCGATATATATATACACAAGATATTCTGCAAGGTTATATAAAAAATACAAGTGTCAAAGAATGCATATTTATAAAACATTAACATTCATCTATTTACATTAATTAATATTTAAATATTATAAAGTGTATTATATAACTACTAATTTGTATTACGTAAGTATTTCGAAATAGAGAAAATAGAGACTCCTTTGTAACTAGAACAATACACGCTCCCAGAGCTCTATGACCAATGTAGAGATAGAGTGCGGTGTTGTAAATGTTTGAAAATAAATGCAGCCAATTATTAGGCTATATACATGCTTAGAATTGTTTAGCGTATTTATTATTTTTGTATGAAGGTTTAATCCATCAAAATTAATTTTTAGTCTATATTTATTTAAAATATATGCATGTATTCATATATATAAGTACAGTAAAAGAAAAAAGTACGTTGCATTATTTAGGTACTAAAATAACAATCCTCACCTTACCTTACATTACTGTAACTTACCTCAAGGAGGTAATACACTATTATACATTAAAAAACCGATTGCACACATGTTAACAGACGACTTAAGATATATTTCCACAGTGTGTATACAGCTTAATAATGAATCCATTTTGAAAATATCTAAAACGTCAACAGGATGTTGTGGTAATAATGTACCGGCTCTACAAATGTGACTCTACCTACTCCTGTTAGTACTACAGTAGGTACTCTACTTGTGCAATGCTCTGACTTATTAAGAGAAGAAATGAGGTTGATCGAAATAGTAGTTCTATTAATAAATCTCTTAAATGAATATGGAATGTTGATTTGAGTGGAACTTTTTTAAAATAATTAGATTTCATTGGATTTCTTATATTTTAGGTTTCCTATAACACATTCTTGTAATTTTAACTAATTTATTTATTATATTATTTTAATTTAAATAACAAGACAACATTGTATAATTTGGTTTGAATTAATTATATAATCTGATTGAATATTAGGCTCCATTCATCCAAATATCAACTAATTAGTAAAACGGTTAATAGACTATTATATATGTATTAGTATAGTGAATATAATTTACTATTAATATATGATAATTGATACACAGATACACACATACTTATTTATATTAACACACACATCTTTATCAAATAGTGTTACATATAGACGTAGTTCCAGACTATAGATCTTATAGTGAACTTTGTTAACACATTTACATAACATGGAAGTTACAATGAAATTAGGAAATACATTTCCAATATTCTTTTATGATATTGTTTTTCTTTATACACATATGTAAATATATATTATAATATCCAGTAATTTACTCACACTTACTCGACCATTTTATCACTTACTCAATCATTAACACACACATTTAATGTTACTTATCGAATATAGTTAAATTATAATGACCACGGAGCTAAATTACAGCTAGCAAACAATTAATTAATGAAAGAATTTTCCTGTAATATGTTTTCTCATTTAGAATGATCATAAAATTATGTTATAGTAAAATATAAACACAAATTGGCAATGATATATACTCGTAAAAAAATCACAACCATAAACAATTATGATATTGTTTTTCTTCAAACATATTCTAACATATTAACGCATATAAAAAAAAATATGTTCTTTTTGTTCATTCAATGTTTCATAATTGTTATTTCGTATAAATGAAGTAATATTACCGTAAGTAAAACCAAGTATCAATGCTAGTATTGAAAATGCGAATTACGTAATAGTTCATCGACTCAAAGTTGTGTCAGACTGTCCGAGCCCGCATCGATGTCGTTCCTGTCATTGACCTCTTTACCGTATTTATGACTTCATTACGCTTAATTCATTTAACTAACTACGAGCTGCACCGAATAAACGTTTACTTTAACTGCTAGATTTTAACACGTTTGAACCTTCCTTTAACTGTGGTTTTAATGTGTTTTATATAATGTGTTATATATAGTATACTAAATATACTCACGTATTATATGCTCTTTTATCCAAAAAATAATATATTTTTAGTACCTATTTATTTAAATTATTAAATAGGCAACGCTCTTAACTTCCATTTCTAATATCAGTAATGACAACAATATTTATTAAATTAAAACACAAGAGACAGAGAGAGATGGTGTTATTTTCATGGAGTTTTATTCCATCCTTATTTCCGATACAAAATTTGCCCAAAATGAACAAAACTTGTATTATTTTGTACATAAGCTATTTTAAATGAATTTGTAAATGAGTTTAATACATATAAACAAAAACAAGATCTTAGAAAAAATATAAATTGTTGTTGCAAATATTTTTATACTTTTTATCGAACCCACGACTGACACAATTGTCAATGTTACCACTGCGCTATTGAGTTTGTCTGTTCCGTTACTGTATCACGAATAGCTCCGAAGCCCTCCGAACTTTCCGAAGCGTGAAACGTCTACCGTGAGAGAACGATACTAAGAATGCAGTCAAGAATTGTAAAAGTGAGAGCATTCATATTATATTTGAGAACAGTTTCACAGAGAATTACCGAAATTGGTGCCTTCTTGGGAATCATTCTTGTCGAATTTAAATACGCCTCAAGACCATTGGGCTATAATTTTAGGTCTTTCCTTTAAATTTGGCGATTAGTTAAGTGGCGTTGTGTTAGGTATTGGTAATTCACGTGGGAACCATTTACAATACTAAGAGTGGGGAGTTTCTTTCATATGCAATACATTTTAGTCAAATTATCTTTTATTATGTGTAAAATTATATAACAAAAAAAAATAATAAAATATTTGTATTTACTGCAATAAAACATTATGCTTTTTATTTAATACAGTATTTTAACGTTTGTTTCATATATAAAATATATATGCATAAATACCTCACTATCTCATAACATTATCTAATGATTTGTTACCGAACAAAAGAGTTTACTTAAATATGATACAGAAATTCATCGACTGAACTGATTGAAATATCTTTATAGACAATTTAATTTATTAATTTCGTTTGTGACATTTTTCATTGTTAATCTATACTGCAGAGACATATATATTAGTTATTGAGACAGTACCGATAAAGATGAATTCTATGAACTATTATAAAAAGATAGATGAATTCGAGGTTAATGACACGGTAGCTCAATCGGTAGAGCGACAGGATAGTTTACCAAAGGTCGCAGGTTCGATTCCTGCCGTTGTCAAATAACTTTTCATGTTATATTTATTTTAAATTTAAGTAAACCTAACATGGATATTTCTAAAATATTTGTAGACAATTTCCAATGTTACAAATAACAAATTATTGGGGATTTCGACTCCAAATTTGTAAAAATAAAACAGTTTACAATTTTTATATTAACTATACATATAAATGATTTTATTTATCCATTCAACTTTGATTAAATAAGTATATTTAATAAATATAAATACAGAATTGAATTGGGTGCATTGTGTGTCGGCTGCAGTCGTTATGATCGCGGTTTGATAATTTTACTGGAGCGCTAATTTCACGATTTTAATTTGTATCAATTATTTTTCATTCTGTGATTCATGTTTATGTATATATTTTATGTATGTGATATTTTACTGTATTATTATATAAATTATATTTTCTGTTTGTTTTTAATCTCTATGTAATTACCAAAGCCAACACTTATTCCTCATATCCTCTATCCAAAGGAAGATATTGTTTTTTGCTTTAGCCATAAGGCCGGCTATTATAGTTTTTTATTTGTAATTTTCTTTGTTTCTTGTACAATACATAATACCTTATCATATTATATCATATAATATTTTAAATTATTTTGTTAATTTGGTGATTCATTATTTATGTTATTGTCACTCTTTTTGTTACAGGTGCGTCTTTATAAAATTGTGGTAAGCTTTAATGTTTCTATAAGCGTGGAAAGCGTTGGCTTATTGTAACTTCCAACAAAGCCATTGTTGTTAGCATAGATTCACGGTAAACTAAGGTCATTAAGAGGTCGTAATATGGCGCACTAACCACGTTTTTCGAAATTCCTCCGTTGGTTAAAGCTTTTAAAGCTCAAAATCTGATAGGTACTTGAATAACCAACCAAACATAAAGACCTACTTTGCGTCGCTTGCACCGTTAGTTTAGTTGTTCACGAACTTTAACTACCGCTTAAGATTCGTATATCTAGTGAGAACTTGTATAAAGGATTTTGATAGTTTTTTTAAATGATTAAATTTTAAAGATAATTATTTTATCTAAAGGGTAAGTATGTATTGAAATAAAACGTAATTGTTTTTAATAGTCTTACAATATCTGCGATAAATAAAATTATTTTTAGGACAACAAAAAAAAATATACACATCAGTCAAATTCAAATGTTCCTTGAATCGGGAAAGATGAGGGGGAGGTGGGGTCAATAGACACTGGTACTAGATCTAGATATTAAAGATGTTAAAATATCATGTAAGTATCTAAAATGGCCTGATTATCAAAAAAATATACATCAATTTCCGGAGAATATATTCTCGTTCTAAATTAATTCTTAAAACCTTTCAATCATGTCTACAAATATTAATGGTTTCAAGTGATTTGTTAGATACATATCAAGTTGTCACAAGAGCAGAGATCAAAGTAAAAGTTTTAACGCCTATAAATAACATGACCCGGTTGAAAATAACACGTTCAGCTAAGACCCATCCAATTTTAAAGACCTATCAAGATTGCGATGGATTAAGATGGAACAGCATTTACTCCATTCCATATACCTCTGTATTGCATTACCACATAGAGCTTGTTAGGTTCAATTATAATCGAACCACGGCTGAGAGCTGTTATTGAGATATTTGTGGGTAGTTTTAAATTATGTATCAAATAACAATACCATTTTAAAATACGATACTCGACCCTACGATTTGTGACGGTATCCCATATAGATTTATCATTGTATATTATTTATAAATTAAATAAGCCTAACATGGCTAATTATGTTTTTAAACAATTTCAAACACCATTGTAAGAGAAACTAAGTTACTTTAATAAGTTATATATTAATTAGTGTGTAAAGGTTCCTTGTGTATTATATTATTTTAATAATGAGCCGCGTGTGTGTAATGTCCATTACAGACGTTACAGAGTTCTAGCGTTGTGTATTAGCTCGATGAAATAAGTGACGTAAGATGCGTTCATCAACGAACACAACATGTTTACTTATCGGATCGACATCCGTCCACGATTATATACTGGTGTTAAGAAAGAAGTCTTTAATATTCATTTTAAAAATAATTTATTATGTATTGTGTTATATTCTATAATGTTTTTGTTGTTCTCTCTTGCATAATAATATTTATTAAAGTAACAGTGAGTAACGAAGTTATCGTAAAATATGACTGAATGTAGGAGTGAATTCAGTTAATGGTACTCGTCTCTAGCTTTGTATTATTATAAGTTCTTTGAAGTTTTACCGAGAACTATTTCGTAAATTTTGCAATCGAAATAAGTAAAACTATAAGGCTTTATTGAAATGATATACCTCCATCTTGAAGGTAAGGGAACAGCAAAGGAAACGAAGGAGGCGGTAAATAAACGCGATTTTAATTTGTCTGAATTCTTGAGTGCATTCATTGGCTTATTATGAGTTTTGATGGTTGGTTATTAGTTCTGCATATTGAAACTATCTGAGAGCTAGACAAGTGGCATTAACGCTTGTCGATTAGAATTCAAACATATCTGTATGACGTAAGATATACTATCGTTTTCTTTTATTTTCTGGCTACAGCTCTGTTCATTTCAGAGGGTATCAGTTGATGACTATTTAACTTGTAAGTGTCATTCAGATGTGAATAAAGTATAAAGTCAGTACAATGAGATGTAGCAACGAGCTCAGTCACGAACATGTCGTCGGTTTATCAAACTTTGGAGTTTTAATGGCGTGAGGAATAAATAATAAAATACATTTCGGTTCAACTCAATTCAACTTTGATATTCTCCTGAATTTAGACGACAGGCTTATTCACTAAGTTTTGAAGCGATTTAAACCTTTACACTGTTAAACATAATAATTTAAATAAAAATATGTCAACAGAAAAGTAGATGTCCTTAAATGACATGAGTGATTTCATTGTCGCCTAAAAGTAAATCTATTTCTGGTAAATAACGTGATAAAATCCCAGTCATTATACAAATCAAGCCACGTCAGGGACTCCACGGAGGGTTGGACCCAATTACTAATGGACTGGACCCAATGTACCTGAGACTGACCTCTTGCGACGCAAACATTAGCTGTCCCATATAAAGTAGTTGAATATCGATCTCAGTGGTTATAAAACAGAGGAAATCTGAAGAAAATTGTTTTATGAACTAAAGCTGGGTAAATAGTTTTCTATCCAGCTGTGATAGCTCCATTATAATACTTCTCGTACGTAGTAAGATGTTCTTATTCTTTAAATTGTTCATTATATAGAACAGAATTAAACTTTTGTTTATTTTCGTTGATTGCGTTACAGTCAGTGCTATCCTCTTAGTGATTTTCCCGAGGGACACTTGGAGCAACGATAAACACGTACCAGCTTTGTTTAATTTAACCTTGCATTCAGTTCCTGGACTCAAATTCCCACCGCTGGTATTTCACAATAGTAAATGATGCACTACTTTTCCCACTAACATTTTGTTTACAAAGCACTACACATCGAGAAAATATACGAGCAGAAAGTATGACATTTGAGTCTTAAAATTTCAAGCAAACCCTAGTGTCTAATTTCATTTATTTAATTTATTTTTGCGCTATATTCAAAATTAAAATGCAGGTTTGATGTCACAAAGACATTCTCTACCAACCAACCTAGAGAAATTTATTTATTTTATATTTGGTGGTGTAATATCAAATTGACTCTTGAATTAACAAACCAGACACTATACATATTGGAGTCTCGTGAATATTTTAGTCGTCATCGTGAACGGCTTAGGTCGGAGATACAGCGTTTGCGTAAGGCGTCTCGCTAAATCCCATGGGATCCAATTTTCGCCGCCGACTCCTTCGAGCCCACCGAAACTTGGCAGATACACGTTTTATATCTCTCGCATTTGATTCACTTTGGTCGCAATAAAAGAACTGAGAATTCGGCTTTTAGAATTTGGGGCTCCATTTTAGTAAGTCGGAGCAGTTTTATTTTCCGCAAGCAAATTTAGCGCTGGATTATTAGGAGGTTGGAGTCTTTAAAATATTATATACAACTTGTGATTGTATTTTTATATGGACACATTCAAAAATCTATAAATGAATAACTTCGACTCGAAAATGAACAGATCAAGTAGCTGGTAAGGGTTAATAAAGATGTTTTGAGATCACTAAACCTTTTAATTTTCTAATGGTTATATTTAAGTTAGTCTGATATTTTGCTCGGACGCGTTCATATAACAGGAAGCAGCCTTCATTGTTAACTCTGAATCAAATTACTTTACTGATGTTTATCTCGTTCTTTTTGTTCGTAACAAGCAATTTTCGTGTTTGATTGTTTGATAAGCTTCATTTTATTATGTCGATAAAAGGATACTGCGAATAAAAATTGCGTAAAAGATAGATATTTAGATCAAGATGAATATTGTGAAATAGAACGCCAGAATTATATTTACATTATTAGACGGTACTATTTTGATTTGTGCGTTCACTAAAAAAAATTACTTACAAAGTAAAGACTAGCTCAAAAGTTGTTAGATACAGTTGAACTTCTCAATACAATACTCTTCAGTACATTACTCTTTAAAATAAAAATAAATAGCCTGACATCTGACTGTACCTCTGATTTGGATAATCCAGGAAACCACTCCAACAAACAAAAAATCATTAAACACGGTCCAACCGCTTAAGAGAAATGTCTATTTAAACATTAAGACATTTAAAATTACTATAACTTAGTATAACATTGAATAATTGTATAGTCATCTTTGTGTTTATAAATACATTCTAAAATATTCAATTAAAAACGTTATTTTCCAATTTATTACTTAAATATCGGTTCATATTCATCTCTATGTAAATAAGAATTCATACAATATCCGCGGCTGTAAAAATAAACAAGCTCATTTCATTGAATCAGCTGCTGTTTCCGGCGCGTGGCGTCCAGCCATTATGAAAGTAACTACCTGATTACGAAATATGGACTTTTGTTCTAAAGTGAAATTATTAAAACTGTTTGTACTGTTATTACAAAACTTTGTATCGATTTTATTTTTATAAATAAACACCTAAAAGACGTTAAAATATTAATTAAATTTAGCATTAGGATCTGCAATAAATTATTCAATTGTTATTACTTTTTAAGGAACAAAGTCGACGTTTGAAAACGTAACAAATTAGTGAATAGTTACAATTGTTGTGAAAGCATTTCTATGTGTATCAAATTTTCACAATTATAGCACTGCTTCATTGTTGATACGCATTCAAATTGCAATCAATACATTAATCTGTGATAATTCAGTCATTTATCGTCAATGAATATCCGATATGTATGGGCTATATGTGATTTGTGACAAAGCCCGCGGCTGTTTTAAAGCCTGCGTCGGATGGCACAACCAGCCAACGCAAATATACATATTAAATAACGCTATTATTTGCTTATTATTTAGTTTCAGCTTTAATTTTGAAATTAGTGGAATCATATTTCATTTGTTTCGTAGCAATTAAAGTCTAAATGTTGTGATTTTCATACAAATATATTCGTTATTTGTAAGTATCAGTTAAATAATATGAATAGATAATTAAGGATTAAATTCTAATTATATTTCAGTCTATAATATTTAAGTATAATATGTCGGGTGAGCTGCACTGAAGTACCGTAACCGTCAGATGAGATCTGGCGTGTTCCGGCACTTTGTCTTTAGAAGCCAATTAGGAGAACAGGTACCGCCTCTTTAGACACTCTGCAGCCGCCAGCGAATGTCGTAAGGAGAGTTTACTTACTTTTATAAATAATTTAACTTTGAATATAAATTAAAACGTGGTAATTATTAAGGGAAAGTAACGGAAGTAATTTTCTATGTAGAAAATAGCTAAAAAAAATATTAGCCATATTAAGCTTATTGAATTTAAAATTATATATATTTTTTTGTAAGTACTTTACGGAATTCGTTTTTGTATCGGCCTACTAAGTCCTCGGTTTTACAATTTATTACGAGGATTAAAATCTACTCTACTCTAAATTGAATTTATTTACTCGTTTAAAATCAAATTGTATTTTGTCCCTAAAGTTGTAATAGATTATATATTTTTTAGACTAAAAAATGGAATAAATATTGATGCTATTTCACGTGTATTTTTTAAAATCAGTATTTTTATATATGTATATAATTGTTATTTCCAAGGTATTTTACATCCGCATCGTGTTTTATAAAGTGGTTTAATATTATCATAGTGAAAGGCACCACACGACGCAGCTCGGCTCCACCGCCATCTATATTTATGTACAGATTTCATTACAGACTTCGTTCTCTATTATAACATTTCTTTTTATTCCCCGGCTCTAGTTTGATATAAAATATTAAATTGTTCGTTAATTGAAGTTTTTATTTTAGAATACTTTAAAGGATTTGAAGATTTAATTAATGTATAACTGGTCTGTAAGTTGCTTACATTTAACCCGCGGTACGTACAGCTGGATGCAGCTGGATCTCGCTGGTTAGCTTGTTGGAGGAGAGCTCCTCAGGAGGCATTCGCATAGATTAAACAAAATTAATTAATGTATACATATAAATTTATTTTGTGATCACTACAATAATTTAGGCTTATTTCATTACTGGTAGTCAAAATTGGTAAATAACAGGCTATATTATTGTTTTGATTTATTTATATATATTTTAGATTAACTGAAAAGTGAACATCGAAGTCCGCATTAAGTAGATGTAGGAGCTAGTAGTAGTACTGTTGTAACTTCAAAGATTTCACTAAAACAAATGATTAGGGCCGCTCTGATTTATTCCAGCACTGTGGCAATCGTGCAGAACGTTCAGAAAACAACGTGCTATATATTATCAACTCTTAGATCTTTATATCAAAAGAAATTGTGTTCTAAAATCACTGAAAAACATTTTTGTTTTATTTTAATATTTATTATAATTGAATTACGTAACCATACACATAATTCGAGGATGCAATGTAACGAGAAGAGTCTTGGGAATGAATGTTGAAGGTTATAAGAGAGGAGTTTGACTGAAATAGACATGGATGTAACTCGTGAATAATAATAATAATCTGTCAAAGAAGCAGGTCTGCACTGATATGATATAAGATAAAAAAGACTACAGAAGGAATCGACTTTAAAAATAATTGGCATAAAATTTTTTGTTTAACCTAATCATTGCAATTAAACAATAACTATTTTTCCTTAAATGGTTATATATTTCATCTTATAGTAAATAACTAAGTTCTTTTTATTTGTTTTACCAACTTCTGAGCAAGGTAGAATTCTTACAGCAACTGGAATTATTTGTTTCTGACTTCTTATATGTTATTCGTCTGTAACTCGCTCTGTAAGTCAAAAGTATTTCAATGAACGCTGTAGACGAAATTACGAGGCAAGTTTCTTGTTTTAGCTCGTCTTTAAAAAAAAATTTGGTCTCTCGCCGTCTCCAGACACAATTTACATTCTCCTTTTTCAGCTACATTTTAGTTTTAAAAGCTTTACCCAATGGGAATATCTAATTAACGTCGAAGAAAGACTTAATTTTTTCTTTATCTTTCTTTATTTTGCCTGTTCGTTGTCAAAATCAATCCATGGAGTCATACGGCGACAGATAGTAGTTTACAGCTTAACTACAGTTCAGCTGACGAGATCAAGGTCCCTCGGGGCGCTGGTCCTTCGGGGGCCTACCGCCAGTGAGGCATGTGCCATTGTGTAAGCCTCCAAAGTATCGCTTTGGTGTTGAATTGGAATTTATAGAGGCCTGTGGAATTTCGCTTGCAGTGAGAGATGTAGTACTGAACAAATTAATGCAAATTCCAAAGGTTCTTTCGAGCCGATGGGGTTCGAAAAACTGCTGTTTCGCGATGCGTCTAAGTATTTTTTGGACTTGTGTGAAGACCTGAATCTGCACAGATTTTGGAACGGGTTATCACTGGAGATAAAACAGGTTTATAACTTTGAGCCTGAGTTGAAAGAGGAGTCCAAAGAATTATTCAAAGGTTCGGAATCACCTGGAAATTTGATGGCTACTGTTTTTTGGGATTGTGAGGGATGATTATTGACCAATTAAATAGAAAAGAGTACCACCGACCAAACCGTAGAATACTATGCATCAATAAATAAATTAAAGACGGCCATTAAGGAAAACGATTGAGAAAATTCGACCAAGGGTATGTTGCTTTTGCAAGACAACGCGCCAGTCCACAGGAGCAGGGTTGTAATGGCTGCTCTCTTCACTCATGACCTCGAGCCTCTGATCCACCCCGTCCACACTTAGTTATTTTTATTTTATTTAAAAAAAATAGAAGGAAATTATCAAATTAAGGCACTCATAGCGGTTCGTCGTTTTGATGTCTTTGCTCCTGAACCCGTAAATTCTTTTATCGGCAGTTAGGCAAGCCGACTCGCTTTTATTTCACTTAAAATAATAAATTCCTATTAAATAACTAAAAAAAATACGAGATATTTCTAAATTGTCCATTTAGTTGGTCTCTCACCAAAAAATAAGTTTTTAGGTTACACTGGAACACCTGCAACATCTGGGTGATATCAGAACGTTGACGACATCATTATATTACTAGTAGAGTCTTGATAACAGCTGCTTCACACAACATACATGTTTACTTCACTGACGATGAATATAAACATAAGCATTGTTTAAATGATAAAAAATATGGAAGGAAGAACTATCAGCACGTGCAATACTAGAATCTGCTTTGGAACATTCGGTCGCACAACCAGTTGAGCTACCTTGTTCAATTCAACATTCTGTATAAACTTTTCTTCCAGCTTTTTAAACTTTTTCTTCAGCAAAAGGAAGATCCCCAAGCAAGTTTAAGTCCTATTAATGATGATAAAGTTTTCATTCTGTATTATTTGAAAATCCATATTTAGTACAATCAATACAATGTTATAATTCTAAAAACCTACATTAAAGTTGCTTAATTCTTATGAAATTGCTGATTTGTTACTTGTACACGGCACGTGCGGCATAAATATTTCTACCTATAAATATTTATAAATCTCTATAAATTTAGTGCTAGTTTGACTGTCATTGGGTTTCATTTACCTCATGACCTTGTCTCACATATCAGCTCTCACTCACTTATATACTGTAACCTACAAAATCAAACGATATGTTATTATTAATAATACAATTAAAATATTAGACAAATAAGCAATAGTTACAATAAGTATTTATAAGACAATGGTTTATTTTAAACCAACATATTCTGTTACAGTTTTAACTGTCACTTTGTCTGAGAGAAAATAAACAGTTGGTAAGTTTCTTAGGAGCTGAAATAATAGAGCGTTACTGAAAGGTTTATTTTGTACTCACATCAAATATATCTGTCATAAAAACTGTCTGTATGTCCAAAGTGGTTGGTGTCTTTGTAAAGGAATAATTTGAAACTGTTACAACACTACATACATTTATCTGTCTTTCTAAAGTAGTTGGTTTTGAAAGAATGGCTTACATTCGTTTCAACTCTATTTTACATTTATTACAATATTATGTTTGTTTTTGTTGTGAAAATTTTATTATTATTATTATTTTCTAATAATGTAACTTTAACTTAAATTAAATATACGTTTATTTTTATATTATATTAAACTATAAATAAAAAACATATCACATTTATATATTTAATCTCAATAACACTTTGAAGATAATCTGAGATATTTTAAAAATGACATTAAAATCTCTTCTATATTTGGAAGCTCATGACAAATCACTGAAACGTGTTTTATTATTTCACATCTAATTTATTATCTAACACGTGTTTGAACCAAACGATCTCTGAATAATATTTTCATCCTTTCAGGTCCACTGAAACGGCCTCGCTTATTTAATGTGAACGAAAACGATATATTTTTACTATTCATTCAACAATAATAAATAAAATAACGTTATATTTTATTTCATTCAGAACACAATATCATTCTAAAAGTACACTCAGTTATGATAATATTATCAGTACATATAATATAGTTGTACTAAAGTGAAAGAAGACATTTATGAGTTGAGTCTGTGAGAGATGTCCAATACGAACCAACAGAAGTACCTCCGAGCAAATAAATTATCAACTACGTACTTCAAATTAGAGATAATGTTTGTCTAAAACCGAGTTCGGCTTCAGTTAGGAAGTTAGTATAAATTATATATTGGTTCATAAATTCTAACTATATAATAGAACTCTGATATGTTATATGAAAATTAGTATTATTAAAAATAATATTTTTTTTATAGAGCAATAAGCTAAAAAATTTAGACTTACAAATATTATCAAAATTCATTTTCTGATCTTGAACTGAATTTGAACAGATCTCATTTATTTTATAAACTTATTACATTAATTATATTGAATTCAAAAGTTAATTAATAGTAGAATGGTTTGTTTTCTACTAATTGTTACACTTTATGTAAATCTTTGATCTCCAACATAACAGATATTATTTTTAAAGTTATCTGTTAGTATTAATTTCTAAATACGCAATATGATAAATATTACTGTTTAAAATTGTCTATAAACATGTTTAGCCATGTTAAAATTATTTAAACTTTAAATCAATATTGAATGAATAAATTATCGACGTAGGCAAGAATCAAACCTGCGACCTTTGATTAGCCGTTCCGTCGCTCTGCCAAATAAGTTACCGTGTCACTTACATCCATATATATATAGTTTTAAAAACCGTATCGGAACGGAGGCGTCATTTATTCAGCATTTAAGACAATATGCCTGCCTCTTTTTGTAATTCTCAATGCATTGTTAATATTACACTACGTATGTAAAAATAACAAAAAATAAATTTTATGGAACTAAGTATAAAAATAATTATTTCTTCTTTAAAAATCATATGAATAGCGTAAAGTTGTCAAACTCTATACAATACCATGTGTCATCAATACTTTACTTAGAGAAGGTTTACTTACTCTACGCGACCATTTAGGAACTCTACGTTACTCTAAGAACATTTTAACAACTACCTTAAATCTGTAAGTAGCTGGAGTGGTTCAAATCTGAGGTGGTTTTCAGTTGAGATGTTCTTTATTATTTAGTACTTAGATTTATATTATTTTATGTATATTTTAATAAGTTGAAAAACTCAGTCGTTCAAAATGAACTCAACTATTTTGTGAATAATTGAGCTTTTGCAATAGTTTACAGATTAATTAACTATTTATTTCAGAATTGTTAATTCATACAAATAAAACAATGTAATATTGTTGAAGTAATTGGTTAGATTATATAAATATGATTACAATAGTTTACGTGAAATTTGTATTTATTTCAATAAATAATATGAGTACTAATGTAGAGACGATAACTCTTACTTCGTTTACACTAGCGCGGTTGGTGGTCTCTACCAAAATATTAAGAGTTGTATACCCTTGAGATATTTTCTAATATGACAGAGAAAATAAATATTAATATAATAACAGTAAATAATGTCTTACCAACGCATGAATCAAGGAATTACGAAATATTGAAAGTTGATATCAACTTACAAAGTGTAAAAATATTATGATTTTAAATAGAAACAAAATTCAAGAAACATTAAACAAGTGAACTGTTAAGTATTATAAAATTAATAATATTTAATAATATTCATAAATTATTAATAATAGCGTATAATGAAACCTTAAAATACAAACATTGAAACTAACAAAATTCACCTGATTTCAATACAAAGAAAAATTTACACCAAAATTTGATTCATACAATTAATAAAAAATAAAGTCCAAAACTAATCCAACCACACGACTCGAGGATGGCGACGCGTTTTAATCAGACATTCCATATATTTTTTTAATGTCGCTTCCGAGCTCTGACTTCTTTTAATTTTTTTCACCTGAATTTATGGGCCTTTCTTCACCGAGGTCTAACAGGTAACCGTTGTTATTAAAATAGGGAAATAAAATCACTTTTATTATTTTATCAAGGAGTACATTTGAGTTGACGTTTGTTGATGTGTTTACGAAATATAATTAGTTATTTTTGTATATATATAAATTATAAATTTACCCGGCTGTCTTAATCTAATATATCTAATATTGGATATTTTCCCGACTAATTTCGAGTCGATTCTTAAGGGGTTCCAACTCATGAGGCCGGAACATGGCGGACTCACTGCGTGAACTTAACATACTAGGGCTAATATTGATACAATTGACTTAATTACAGCCGGGTTAATTAATGATTTTAGGTAATAATATTATTGTAATAACATTAACCTAAAGTGACGAGAGAAATAAACGCATTAACGACCTTTACAGTATAATATGTTACCTGTAAATCTTTGTACATTAAAGCTGTCTTAATGTCTGGTTCAAAGCCCTGTTTCAATTCTCTTAACTCCCAGCTCCCAGCTATTATCACCTCAACGATTATTGTCACGGTTGTGTTAATGATAAGCTATTGTTTATTATCATAATACTAGCTGTTGTCTGTGACTTCGTCCGAACAGTTGCCTTTTCTGGAACTTTGGAATAAACAGAATATAAAACTGTATAAAAATGGAACATTAACAAACAAAAGCAAGGATATTTTTTTTAATTTTGCGAAGACCAAAGATTATATATTAAGTAAGCTTGATATTAATATTCAATAAAAATGTATCAATACAGGCAGGATTCGAATCTGAGACCTTCGGGACACAGTCTCTTGACTCTGCCAATAGAGCTGCCATGTGGGGCGACCCCGCCGCCGTGACTCTAGTACTATAGTCTTTATCAGGACGGTGGTGACATCTATTAGGCTTCTTTCGAAAATCCTAAGCAATGTTACTAACTTTGCACTTTGCAGTAGAGATAAACATTGAAAAGCTTAATTTGACATATTAATTTCGGTTGTTTAGTTGTTCGTACAATAATATTATAGACTGCTCGTATGTAAAAATAGATTAAAATCTTAAGTTAAGTAAACAGTCTCGTCTATTATAAAATTGCATTTTATCGTGTGTTATTTATTCTTATAATAAGTATATTTATTAAATTAAAATTTATAACTAAACATTGATTCCTTTTATTGCTAACAGTACGTGTTAAATTATTAGTATAAAAAGTGTTATATTGAATACGAAAGATGTATAATTATTAGTTTATGAAAGAGACTGAAAAGTCTAAATGGTATAAATAAATCAAGTGGTCGATGTAGATAGATCCCGAAGTCAAGCAGAGCCTACTTTTAGTCGAGTAAAAAAAATAAAATACGTTCCTGAAATAAAATACTTCGCTGAACATAAATTGCAATGTCAACGCGAGCTCTTGACAATAGGTCTTTAATTGTTAGAATAAAACGAATCTTTGTAGAGCATTCTTTTATTTACTTACTAACTACTAGGTTTAGGTTTTATTAACTGTTTAATTTGGAGGAAATGTTAGTACATTTGTTGATATAAAGTCTCTAATAATAAGATTAACTGGTCTTAGTTATTTTTGCTAACCTTACCAAGGGTTATGGCTTTGATTGAAAATATAACAACATTAAGAAAACGATTTATTTATTTATTCTTTAAGTTTTTAGAAGTTACATCTTATTTGTAAAATAAATATAAAATACAGTTTTGTGTACGAAACCAAATTATAAAGTGTTTCTTGTCATTGAATGTAGTTAAAAGAAGAAGATACCGTAGGGAGAGGTAAGTTACTTAAGCCCGTGGACTAATTTTAATCTGGCGACGACTAACGACCGGATATTTTTGGTTAAAGTTGTTTCGACGACAGTTAAAAGATAACTATATTGGGACGATCGTGCTCTCGTAGTTTATGAGAGGCGGCTCTGTTTACTAAATGTTTAATTAATTTCTTATTTCTTGTGTGTGAATGTATGTATCTATGTAGACTCCCTGGTCTTAGAATATATAAAAAGTCAGCTTATTTAACTAGATTAGCATTAACAAACGCTAAACTTACTTCGTTTGTTTTCTAATAGATATTAGTCGTACTTGGCTATATATGAGTTAAAATTAAAATCTACATGGTGATGTTATTCATTTTATAACCAAATTATGACGAAGTTTGTTTTTTGTTCTTTATTAACATTACGTGTTTAAATTAATAATATTTCAGTGTATTATTCTTCTAATGCATGATAAATGGTATGAGGGAAATAATGAAAATATACTTTCAAAAGTTATAATTGAACAGGAGAGTGACGGAGACCTCTCCGTTTGTAACTACTCGCTACTATTATATATTTAACAGCTCAGTAGTAATTTGTTTCAGCTCTTATTTGTGTTAGAGACAGGGTTTATATTCATCTGTAGTATTATTCCTGTTATAAGTTATATAAAACTTAATTATTTTAACTCAAAAATGTTTAAATATCTTTTATTTCATTTTAAAAAAATCGACTAAATGATTGCGATATTTTTGACTGGTGATGCAACAAACACTTTTATGAGAAAATATAATTAATAATATGATACCAGAGCTTGCAGTTTCAGGCCTTCCCATTCTAATGAATTTGTATATCTTAAAATTTATAAATAATTTCTAGCATAACTAATATAGCATTTGAAGGTAATTAAATAAATACATTAAAGGAATTAATATAATCACCTTTATATATCTACTTTTAAGAAATTTATTGATTCCATTTGAATAACAAATCAATTAAATTTATATGCACCAAATTACTTTGTAAGACATTATTTTTAAAATCACAAAAATAGCATAAAACAAACTTAGTGTTATAATAGCACAGAGTCATATTATTTCTAATCTTATTATTTCTAAAAGCACGTCTCATATAGATCTTATTTCCGTATTTCTGTTTCCGTAATTTCCGATCCAGAAAAATCCTTTTCCTGTCGGACTCTTACGTATGATAAATTCAAAGTTCCTACAACCAGAGATATCAACTCTGTATTGATCTTCCAAAGCTTCTTTCTTTTTTCTATTTCTTTCCTTTTTCCTTTCTCAATGGCTCGATTCCTTGGATTAAGTTCACTCATTGTGATTCAATGTACGGAAAAATCAAATATAGCATTACTAAAGTCATATAATTTTTTTTTTAAAAGCGTCTTAACATGTGCTTGATACTGTTATTTGGAACAAAAAACAATATGGCTGCTTTTTTTCTAAATTTTATTTCCACCATAAACTCTTATTGCAAAATACTAAAGAAATATTTGCTTATTTCATAACAAAAAGACGAGAGTGTTGGATTATTTCTTCAGTATATACTGATTATTTAAACGAAGTTAATGTATTCGAAAACATAAATTAAATAAAACTAAAACAAATAACTTTATCTTAAGTAAGTTTTTTTATTAACTTAACCTTTCCACTCACTGAGTTCACTTAAACAATATAAGAATTAAATCCTCTATAAAAATCTTTTATTTCATGAATTTCTCTTAACATTCAAATTTATTGAAAATGAATTTCTATTTCGTTCAACTCAAAGCTCGGTAACGACGTCTAATTGGTTCTGCGTCGCTTTTCAACTTGAAAACTCATATATTATATTATACTAATTACGTCTTTAAAGATAAAGTTGATTTCGTATTTCATTGAACGTAACTTAATATTATTACAATATAAATATTCCGTTAATATTACTTGTCAAAACAAAAACAATTTAATTTTGATACTTCATCAGTATATTTCTCTAACTTGTCACTATACTTCGTTCATTTAAATGTTTAATTACACATACACATAAATTTATAATTCATGATAATAGTAAAATATTCAATATCATATATCTAATATCTAATTACTATTATTTAAATGTATATTTATTATTAAATAATGAATTCTTATGTATTTAAAGTCAAGTCAATAATAAATATGTTATTGACAAAAGTGTCGTCAAATGTGGTGTGTAGAAAGACTGCGGTCTGCCCGTACTTGGAATATGTGTCAGGGCGATTGACCGAGGCTACGCACTAATTCAAACAATATCTATATATCACAACTAAGCGTACTTATTGTGTGTATATTATTCGATTAATTTAACTACATATTTATATGTTTAATAATAAAATATGTATAAGCTTGCAAATGAAACTTTATACAATGTATCTGTCAATAATGCTTCAATGGTGTATTGATATGTTAATTGAGGTCAATGATGTAAATTTCCCTTCAATGTTTCATTTAAATTACATTTTGTATTTCATATTGAAATGCAAAATGTACGGATACGGGCAGGATTTGATCCGGTGATCTCTGGGAAAACGTCCCGTCACTCAACCAATTGAGCTTCCGTGTCACTAACGCTGTGATAAATTGGGCATTTATTAAATATATAATTATCATATCGGAACATTTATTAGAGTTATTTCGATAATATTGAAAAGATGTTACAAACGAAATTAAAGACAAAATATTTATTTTATAGACTGACCCATATAAAGACGGATAAATACAAGACATTTGTTGTATTCAATTAAATTCATATGAAAGTAAATGCTCATAAATCCAGGCCACGTGCTGCTCCGACCGGTCAGTTCACTCCGGTGAGAAGCCCCGATACTACCGGTTTCCTTCTGTATTCTGCTGTATTTTTGCTCTTTAGATTTATTTGACATTAATAATAAATGTTGCTTTCATCACTTAGTGGATACTAATAGAATTAAAATCTATAGATTCATGTATATGAAAATATTATAACAAAATGTATGAACTGTATCACATTTATATAAAAAGTGTCTACATCTTCCTCTAAGGCTGGCAACGTTCTTGTTCTCCTCTGTTGTTGGAAGTCATCCTGAGCGGTGGTGATGACATGCCATCAGGTGACCCGTATGCTCGTTTCTCAACCTACACATACAACATAAAAAACGAGCCTTTCTACAATTAAACATACTATTTTATATCTAAAGCGTTTACGTCAATAACATTGAAAGTCTGAATTTTTAAAAATGTTTCGTATTTTACTATATTAATAAAATGCTGCGTTGACGAACACCGGGCCCTCTTGATATTTAATTTCCGAATACCAAATTAATTACATTTTTTATTTATTAACGATCACAGAACATTCCAGAAGCCAGGTCATTCGTTGAATTTTAAAAATATTCAACATGAAAATTTTACATCCTTGTTCAACAAATTGTATTTGAACCAGCATTCTGTTTCTGTTTTAGTTTGAAGATAAGTCATTACTTAATTGCTCTTATTTTAATGTTTAAAATTAGATTCTTATAAGTTCTTGTAAATGTGAGATCATAACGAACTAGTGGCGTGGTTAGGTATCATTGTATTCTTTTGTAAAACGCTTTACTTGAATAACAATTTGTTCTCACATATCAATTATTATTGTGACTGAAAAGCCGATGCAACAACATCTCTATAAATAGGTTAAAGTCGATCGGTCGGTTGTTCTCCATGAACCAACAAATTGGAACTGTGAAACTAGTGTATGATGTGTATATATTTTCTATTCATAAGTGCAATGTATACTTTTTTGGATAGATATCCAATATGCCTTATGTAATATATAATTTTATTAATTTAATTAAATTTTTAATCCAAGTTTATAGCAGTGATAGGCTATATTTCCTATTGTAAATTAAATCTCCAAGTCACGACAATAGTTTAAAATAATATCTAAACACAGATATTATGCCATAATCAAACCATTTAATATTAGCGTTGAATAGTTTTTTTTATATTGTAATAATGATTGTCTTCATTACTATTAATCAGTTTATAAAAAGTAGCACGAGTGACAACACTACCAACAGTTCAAGTAAACATTGGTGTAGAGATATCCCACTAATATCACTTCCTTCACTGTGACAGTTTGAGTGTGTACCCTGTAATGTGTAACAGACAACTGTAATTCTTCATTTATTTTAATAATGAAGGAACCTACAAATCTACAAACCTCATATAATAAAGGGTCAGCAGGTGTAGCATTCACCTTGTTAAAGACCGCTTCGAGACCTGTAAATACGTAAAGAAATAACTGTTTATTGAGCTTTTAGAACCATTTTTTTAATATTTTACTTTTTTATCAATAACAATAAAAGAGACATTTTATATGGTTGTTACATAAAATGAATCGCAAAATTGTGTAAAAAATCATTAAACAGGACGTGAAACCAACCTCCGCTATAAGTACCATGAATGTACTGACAGCGTAACTGCCATTGTTATATATTAAACGCTTTGCTGCAGCGGTTATTGTTTCCATGGGTCACCGGTTCGATTCAGGATTAAAGCGGATATTTCTTGTATAAACAGTTCTCAGAGCATATAAATGAATAATCAGAGTCGTGATCCGATTAAAATCTGTGAGAAAAATATTTATTTTGATCAATATTATTTTAAATATCGATCGCATAAGTAATTAGCCTAACCTAACATATTACGGATTTATTCTTTTATTTCTAATAATAATGTATTTAACACAAAAGTTTACGAAAACATTTAAATCCACGTCATTTCTGAGAACCGGTGAAATAATCAGAGCGTGATATGCAAAACAAAAGCAAAGTTACTTTAAAACGAACAAATAAATACAAATGTTTTTCTTTGTTTATAAAGCTTACAATTTAAATAATTCCAGCATTAAGAATATTATTTAACAAATAAACTTTGTTCATTTAATACTATATTTAACTAAGTAAATAAAGAGTTCTGTTCCTCTATTTGAGTTCAGGTTAAATCTATTAGAGAATTATGGAGGTCTGTTATGTATGTGATATTAACTAATGGCACCTAATAAACCCCTTGATAAACCCTGTTATAAACTCCATTGTATATCAGAAGATTATTCGTTATATTATGTAGATCAGGAAAATACGAGCATAAAACAGGTATATTAAATTTGTAAAACGCTAGTTCAAAGCGACAAAAGCACTTGAAATTGCTCTCTGAGGTGTTTTTGCGGAATAGAGTTGGAATAAACTACGTCTGTTTAGAAAGATTTCACTAATAGGACCCTGTTTAGCGAAAATGTAAAGGAGAAAGTATTTTAAGACATTTCCTTACTTATCTTTACGAAGCGAAGCTTAATATTTATACTATCTAAAAATTATATTAGTTGTGTTATTATTTTTTTAAATGTATAGAATCAGAAATTATTTACGATAGCGACATGATAGACAGTTTATAAAGCAAAGAGGAGGTAGCACAGAGGCCGCAGGATTGAATTCTCTGCTAATTATTTTTTTGCTATATTTATTTAAAAAGTGGCCTTTATTGATATCATCACACTTTTTATACGATAATTATTTCGATATAATGGTATTCAGAGTATTTATTTTGCTCTGTCTTATCAGACCAAGAATCTACTCAAAACGGTTGCCCTCTTATCATAAAAGGTTGACTTTTTTAAAGTATCCTATATCCTTACCTATCCTTCTTAAAGACTCAAATTATTTAAATATCCAAGTTTGAATTTATTAGATAAAAAGGTACTTTTTATAATATTTAGTAAGAACTAGTAGAAAAATATTTTGACGTATAATATGTTATATTTTAGTGTGATCAAATTTAATATATTTATTATTATTAAGTAACTCTCGGTGAATTATTCAAATGTATCTTTTAAAATGCGTAGCGTCACTTGTTTGTACGTGTCATGCATCGGCTACAAACAAACAATCATACTGTGTCCAGTAGCAAGATTACTATTATCATATTAGGAGGATTGTACACGAACAGAGTAGAAGTAGATCAGTAAGAAAAAAAACATAAGTACTCAGTAAAATGGGGAATATATAATTATTTGAATGTTTTGTTTTCAATAAACAAGATTTTATTATGTCGATTGTCATTTAATATTTTATTACATATTTATGTAACTAAATACTTATTATTAAGGAATATTTAAATCTGACATTAATTTATAATATATTATTTGCATATATTTGTGTTTGTGAATGCTCCTTTATATGTGGTCACCATCAATTATTATCAACCATTCGTGATTTCAATCGTAGCGCCTTATTTAGATAATATATCGTTTTATTAACAAGCGACAGTTGACACTTCAAAGGGCTTAGACAAGTGGCTTTAACGTTTGTCGAAGAGAAACAAATATATTTATTTGATATAAAGCTATATAATATTATTTATATTTATATAATTATGTGAATTTTAACGTTTGTATTGTGGCTACTGTTTCCATCTAGCTATTTATAACAGCATCTGTAATGTCTCTATATTTAAAGCTAATGTTCAGTAATTCAATATAAAGGAATATTTCACATCAATTTTAAATATTATTATTGATTATGTGAGCATTCATTAAGACTCTATTTTATTAAGGTTAAATAAAGGCTAGGACACACATAAAGATAAACATAAGATATAGTATTAAAATCGCTATAAATAAAAAGCTCTCTGTATAAAAATGAGGTCGAGCTAAAAGTAAAAACGTAACATAAATGAACTCCACCGAGTGTGTCGTTAACTTTATGACCATTCCACTTCTCTTTCTGATGTGATCTTTTACACGCCATAACTATTTTTTTTCATGTTTCAGGTAATAAACGCTGCATCTAGAGTAAGTACAGTTGTAACACATTTACCACTATGTAAAATTTAAACCAATATAAAATGAGAATTTATTGTTATGGGCCGTATTAGAACCTACAACCTTTGGGAATCCGTCCCGTCATTCTAACAATTGATCTACCGTATCGCTAACATCTTTGATGAATTTAGTTTTCTTTATAAATCAACTGAATTCAATTCCAAATAACATTATGTATGAATGCGAAAAGGCTAGTTTAAAATATTATTTCTTTATTTAAATAACACTCGCAATGTTTGTCTTTTGATTGTATATCAACTTAAACAAAATTTCGATAAAAAAAGAAAGCGAAATATCAACTAACATATCTCAGTTCCGGTCCGAATAGACAGATACTAAAACTGATACGTTTGTATTGTAACAGCATTTTAACATTGACTTTTTGTGTAAATATAACGAAACATAGATAACATTTTTTTGTTTGTCTGCTATAGATGTGACACATTTCAAAATTTTATGCAATCAATTTTATGAAAAATAATAGAAACTGTACAAAAAATGACAGTATGAAACATTTGTGAGGTTACTTTTTAGCTAATAAGTAAAAGTTGTTTGTCACGATTTCGTCCAAGTAGAGTATAGAAAGACATTCGTAATATTAGTTCAGAGATACAAATTAATTCCGGGATACAAAGAATTAAATAAACTGCCTGTACCGGTTTTAGCTTAATATTATATCTTTAAAGTCACCTTCCCCAATAAAGGGGCTCTCAGATGCAAAAATAATTGTTCAAATCTGACCGTCAGTACCAGAAATGTTAAAAAGAAATCGTTCAGACTTATAACATTTAAATAACTGATCAAATCAGACAAATAAAAAACAATGTTACAAAGTAACGTACCTTTTGCTTTTGCTTCTGTAATAGATATTGCGAGTCGATAGTCTCGATACGGAGCTAGAAGGACGAAGGTCAATTATTTAAGGTTAAAGGGGTTAAGCCTGCTATTAACAACAGGTACCTAGCAATTATTGTATAGTACTTAGGACTTAATTAATAAGAGATGGTTTTAGTTTTAGTCGTAATAGCTCACTACATATTGACGTTTATAAAACAGTGATGATAATACCCGGCTGAGTTTGTTGTGTGGTTCATCTCAGGACGTATGTAACCCTCGTACTTTTAACTTTAAATAGAGGAGTATCTTTACAGAAGGGCTAACTTTGATAAGTATGGTATGAAAACAGGCCTCTTGGCTTCGTCGCACACAAGTGATCACTGGTATTTATTAAAAAATGACTTAACTTGATCAAATTGACTTGACTTGACTTGACTTGACAAAACTGACTTTTATCTTTTATAAAAGTTATTAAATATAAATGAATGAATACGAGCTATGAAATTAGCACTTACAAGAAATGATATGAGATGTCAACACACATTGAGGAATGTTTCAATAACAGTATACCAATAATTATAACAAATATTATAAAAAACTTGCACTCAAATTAAAGCATTTTGAAAAGAAACAGTAAAACAAAACAATTCGTAACAAGTTTTCATTTAGCTTGTTCAGCTACAGTAGGGAATTCATATTTATTACAGTAATTTAACATATATTTCACTTTCATAAGTAAACATCTGAAGAACGTATAGTAGTTTTAATTGTATTTCTATTAAAACAACAATAACCCGACATGTTTACTTGTAAATTAATTAAGACGCCATTGTTGGGAGTAATGCTTACGTAAACATTAACAACTTTGTTTACGACTGGTTAATAAATATTAACAGAGTTTAAATGCAAAATAATTTATTAATGGTTGAAAACAATATTAAACAGGGAAATGAGTGAGTTGCATCGTTGATTACACAAGACTGCGGATTTACAACGGACAGAGGTATCTGGATTACTTTCTATCAGCGTTCTAAAAATATTGTAGT
Organism: Dircenna loreta; assembly: GCA_963555665.1. Classification (NCBI taxonomy): domain Eukaryota; kingdom Metazoa; phylum Arthropoda; class Insecta; order Lepidoptera; family Nymphalidae; genus Dircenna; species Dircenna loreta. Next base: position 283,164 of record OY743097.1, on the reverse strand, counting down.
TTTAATATATATATGTTATATTTATTTATTATATACAAACAGTTAGTCTATTTCTCTTTGTATATTGTTATTACATTATACTTATCTACGTCATTTCATTGGGTATTTCTCGGTATTTGTTTTTCTAAAAATAAATCTTAATATTTTTTAGTGGATCTGGTGTTAAGAAATAATAAATATTCGGCTACTAATCTATCAAATCGTCAAAGTAGAATAAAATTTTTACAATTTTTTTTTTGTGCTTTCTTGAAAAAAATAATTAAATATTCCGGAGAGAGGTTTATATTAAATGTTTTTTTACACAATGAGCCAACACCATATCATATTCATAAAATAACTTCAGGGACTCGTAATATAATATGTATTTAAAATATATAACGTGGAATTGATGAAAGCCTGGTAATGTGAATTGAAATATTTTAATAAGCTTAAATAGTCTTGATAATAAATACAAAGAGATCTCTATTAGATAAAATATTATTTCGAAATGCGTCAGCTGTCGTCACATATAATGTTTGATTTTATTTATTACTATAAAACATCTCGTTATCGCTTGGATTGTTTCTCTAATGTTGAGATGAATGGAAAGGGATTTTCCGGGTATCCAATTTATATGGGTCCCTCAAGGTTTAGTCTTAGGTCCATTTCTATTCTTTGTTTATTCAAATGATCTGGCTACTTTTATAGACACACATAATGAATTAGTATTATGCGCTTATAGTACTTCTTTTATGTTTAAAGTTAAATAGCATCAGGTAATGTATAACTAAATGTATGTTAGCAAGGCGTTCTTTCGAATAGTGCATCGGTTTAGTGTTAACAACTTGTTGTTTGATAATAAAAAGACTTAATTTTATAGATTTTCACATCTAATGTACAGGAGTTGCAACTACATGTTTTTTAAGGATGTGGCCACAGCTTTTCCAAGAAGCACTGTTAATGTTTAATTAAAATAGGGTTTTCATATGACTGTATTGGCTAGTAAAATAAGATCTGCCGAGTATCTTGTTAAAAAAGTAAAATCCCTGAAGACTTTACTCCTAATTTAGTTTTTTAAAGTTATTTTCTTAGCATAATTTGGGCTAGTATCCTACTGAGGTAGTGCTGTTACTATTTTCATCGTATACAAGAGAGCTCTCAGTGCAATTTAGAATCTGTACCCTAGACAGTCTTTACGAGATAAGTTTAAGAAAATCATTGATTCATGGTCACCGGTCAGTATATTTTTTAATATCTAGACGATTTTATGTACAAAAAAAAATACTGTCTATTTTATTAAGCATAATGATATATACAAAATAAATATTAGGAACAAACACAAGCTCGGATTACCTGTTACCCAACTCAAGGAAGTGACTAAATCTTTTAAGGGACAATGAATACAATTTATCAACTAACTCCTAACAAATAAAAAGAATAAAAAAAAACGAAAGACAAAAGTTCATGAATTAGTGTTTATCAAATTTAAGAAAGCCGCTAAGAAATGATTATGTGCTAACGGATATTAAAATATTTCCAACAATTTTGAGGATGATGCACCGTGTTTGCAAAGCGGTCGTTGCTAGGCTATTTCAAGATTTATTCAGAGTATTAGAATGTAGATCAGTTTTGTAATTTAGGATTTAAGTATGACTTTAAAACAATACATATTACAAACCCAATGAGTTTCTCGCCAGCTCTTTCCAGGTCATTAGCAATCATATATTCGGTGGTAGCTTTGACGATGAAAAAAGGTTTAGTAGTAAATTTTCAATAAAGGTTTTAATTGAATTAAAAACACATTTTTTTAATTGTGTTCTTGTATTTGTTTTAACTTTGTTTTTTTTATGAATACATAACATTTTATATAATACTAAATAATTATATTAGTTATTTAATAATATAATCAAATATATGAATTCGTGTTAATTTCAATTAAATGATGTCGACAAGTTTCTTAGACTTAAACGGCTATAAGTAAAAAGTTAAGCAACTCCACGTCTAGTCACGACTGTGTTGAAATTCTTTTGCAACACCTGGTAAAACCACACTCGGGTAAGGACCTTTAGACGTCGTCATGGCAACGACAACTAGAATCTTGTGTTGGAACTTTTTTACATTTCAGCACTATGTTCTTTTTTCTTCGTAAGAACCAATATCCAATCCTTAAAGAGAGTTTAAAAAAAGCTAAATGGATCCCGCCATTGCCAATTTATGGCGTGACAGAGAAATATTAGATAAATATTCATATATTTAGAATTTGGTATATAATCTTTAATTAAAAAAAACTGTAATGTGGTGTGTAACATAAACGTTTGTGACTAATAGACTAACTAAATATTAAACCGGGACACGACTTTGGAAACTAAAGTTTGGAATTGCAACCTGCACATAAGTTATTAAAGCCAATAATTGACCTTTAGATTGAGTTTGTTTCAACATAAGAATGAACAGATATATTCTCAGATTGTAGATCAAATTATTTACTTCGGTATCGTATCTGTGAGTACATTTCTAAATAACAAACATTTTCAAAATTCTCATCATGTCTATCACAGAGTAGGTATAAATTGTGTTATAATTTATTTCAAGCTATTAAAGTATCGAAATATAAAGCTTGATACGATGGAAGTTTTACCCTCTTCGGGCCATTGTCCACTGATATGGAACATTTTAAAAGTTATAAAAAGCTCACAGAAAATAGTATCATAATATTCTTATGAAGGCTCCCTTAACGCTGTCGCTGTATTAACGCCATGTGATAAGATAAACTTTATAGGTTTCAACTTTATAGATTTTAGGATAAAAGTAAAACATTTTAGAATTCGAATAGTGGTTTGCTTTAAAACAAAATAAAGATTAGATTATATTTGTATTAAAACTAAATAGAATTATATTTATGTTTGAAATTGTTATTTTTTTTTTTCATGTACCACAATAAGTTACACGAAAATGAAAATGAACAAAGACGTATACATTGGATAATCTTAACTCTACAGAAATATCTCTTGCAGCTACTCAAGAGTGTTGGATAGATTTTAGATGGCAGAGATAGAGACATAGATATTAAATCAGATACTTAATTGTAATACGAATTATAATAAGTATAAATAAATAATATAAATATAATTAAAAAAATACATATAATAACAACTGTCTTCAAGAATGGTGGCGATATTGAGCTTATTATTCTTTAAATGCGATATGGAAATTACATGATAATTGAAACGGACACAGTAGCTCATTTGGCACAGCGACGGGGACGGTATCTCAAAGGTCACTGGTTCCAGCAATTGTTCATATTCATTTCATTCTTTATTGTTAATTTCAGAGGTAATATCAAAGTATTATCACTCGTAATAAGGCAAGGTTAATTTATACATATACGATAATTTATCTTTTTGTAGGTCAAAGTTAATAATGAAGCGTTCACATTACACGCTTCACTTACTCACCGACGCTGTTTGTTTGAGTTTAACTAACTTACTACATTAGAATAACACAACTTGTGTGTTTTACAAAAACAATAAACACACAAGTTACAAGGTATGAGTCTTATGATTATGACTTTAAATTGTTACAACTAGAGTTGTTTTACAATAACAAGTAAATAAATCATAACTGAAGGAATCATTTTAATTTTGTATTATTATTAATTTTAATCTATTCATTCATTTTTTCTTCTTTATTACATATCAATAATTTCCTCTCAGTTCTATTTTGAAACTCTCTAATATAATGTGACAGGTACCTCACGAGTAACACACTGTTTCAACTGTACGAAATGTTCTTGGTACAATTTAGAAAGTTCATCTGTTTTGGCAGAACGACGCCAAACGTAATAACTTTAAGCACGGACGTACAGTACCGACTTGTATATATATATTGTGTAACACACATATCCACGTGTAGTGTTGCCTTATTTATCTGACGCTAAGGACGCGTGGGTGTGTAGCTGATAGTGCGTCCAATTTGGTTTAGATAATTTATAAATGAATATTAATTATTCTAGCTGTTGCTAAATTCTAAACCATCCTTCATCAGTTAAAATAAATATGTTTAATTTTATTATGGTCCAAACAAATATATTGTATTTTTGTGGTTAACAACTTAAATAGAATATTATTGGTGGTTTAGTTTAATAAATATTCCCTTCATATTTTATCACAGTGTAATAAAAACAATTGCTAGTGAGACGAAATCAATCAATCAATCAATGTTGCTTGTCATTATCTTAACAATTTATTTTGTAACAACTTTTTATGTTAAATTATTTTTAGTTATAAAGGAAGGACTACACAAGTCAATATTTCTTGTACCTTTATTTATTATTAAGTTCGGTTTCGGTTTGTAGAGACTTGAATTAACCCACAAAGGTATTAGAGTTGGAAGGCGGATAGTAGTTGGGTACTTTGTTCTTCGCTACAATATGGAGTACTAAGTATTTAATCTTCTTTTACTAAGACTTCGCAAAACTAGATTCTTGTATTTACTAATTAATGTTATTTGTATAAAACTATCCTGAGATATGAAATTTTAACCTTTTCTTCATGTGAATACGATTGCTGCAAAGCAATGAACGCGTCGGATTTAATTATAAATCCAATCGTTTTATTTAAATGCATCCTCGTTCATTTAAGAAAATAAATTGTATTCATTCTGGGCCCATCTTATTATCCAATCTACAGAGCACTACTTGACCTCAAAAACAGCGAGTGAAAGTCTTCATCAATGGGACGGGAGCAGTAACTCGCTAACAGCCTTTTTACAAAGCGATATTAGTACCCTAACTGACCTGGCACTTAGTAAATTGGATAATGCAATTGCCACTTTAAAAATCGACTAGAACAAATCAAAACTAGTTTAAACTTGTCTTATGAGTGTATACTATCTTTACAACGAGCTTGTCGTCCACTATCATTATATCGTTATATAGAAGCAAGGTCGCTACGTTCTCACGGCGTATTTAAAAAACGGGTCCCCACCATGTGCATGGAAAATTAAACCTCATAAAGATCTTGTTACTTTTTCAATGTCAATGGTAACGAGATAAACTGGTTAGATACAATAGTAAGAGTTGAATTTAAATTAATATATTAAAGTAATTAGTTTTATTACTGTGTCATTATAATTATAAGTGTAAATGAAAAATATTTATCAAAGTCAAATAAAAATTAAGTCTAATAATATTGTTACATTACTCAAGCGTGATTCAACCTTGATATTTTTTTTAAACAAAAAATATAAATAAAAAAAATCAAGATCACTGTCAATGTTAGGAACACGAAAACATCATGAAGGTTAGAAGAAAATGAATTATTATTTGAGGTAAATAATGGAACATATACTTTTATTTACATTTTATCATATATTTCTAGATAATTTACAGCTCGGCATCGGCAGAGTGCAGGCTCAAAGTTTTTTCTTTAATTCGACAAATATCAAATGTAAAACGTGTTAAACGAATGTTATTTTAAATAGGGAAGCGATGAAGTGGTGGAGTTTACTTACTTCTACACTTACTACACGTATGTTGTTATATAAATTAGATTCCTTATTGACGAGACTACTGTCAAGTTAGACAATGCAATATATACGCGGTCGCTGGTTAGTATATTTAAAAATCTTAAATATGAACTTACAAATAATGATACTTTTATTAAACAGAGTATAAATATGAGGAAAGAGTACAAGTTAACGTTACCTGTTACTAGAGTAAAAAATAAAGAAAATACAAATATTAAGAGGAAGATGAACCGTGAGAATGGAGCGACCGCTTCCAGGCCGTTTAAGATTTATTAAGAGTCTATTCTGTAATGTGTTTATGTAAGGATTTCAGTATAACTTTAAAAAATCACATGATAAGCCCGTAGCGTTTCTGTATCCAGCTATGCAGCTATTATTTTCTTATTCGCCTATATTCTTTCCGATCTGGTGGTAGCTTTGGCAAAGAAAAAACAACTTTGGTTTTGTATCAAACAGATTTTCAATAAAAAAAATTGAATAAAATGTAACATTTCTTATCAGGAGAAAATAAATTATTTGCTAAATGTATGGCGAAGATCCCAAGAGGTGAAAAAATATCCATTCTGCGACTGTCAGTGCTCAAATGGCGATCATCAATTTCCTTTAGAATTTTCTGTTTTCCATTTATATGAGAGGATATAGTATGTACACGAAAATACTTGTATTTAATTTATCTACAAAGCCTTACTTTAAGGAATTCATCAAAATTAGATTTTTAATAACCTAATAAATTTATCTTAATATTATAATATAAAAAAAATATATGCTTATTTATATATAAATACGGAAGTTTATGAATAATTAATTCAATCCAATTTAAAAATAGTGTAAAATGCTAAGCTGAAGATTTTAAATTTTATTAATACAAATTTAAATAAAAATAAACACATTCAAGGTATTAAAAAGAAAAATAATAAGCTTCCTATTTAAAAAATATATATAAGATAGAAAATATTGAATGATATTCTAATTTAAGAAACAATTATCTTTGTAACATATACGGAATGCTCTTTATGTATTATAACAAAAGAGTCGTGTCAGGATTATTACTGGCTGTTATTCGAGGTCCAAACTTTTGTCTCCTGAGGGTCGGTGTCGTTCCTGGTCACAAAGGACGTGTTAGGCGACCTCGTTATTTATTTCAGTGAAGGATAATGATAAGGAAAATGTGATAAAAAATATCCCGTCATTCGATATCATGTTCTTGGATCGAATTCGTTTTATCTCTAATGGAGATACTTTTTTAAACGCCAATGTTGAAGACCGTTTGGCGCAGTGGTCTTAACTTTGTCTTTTGTTTCAGTGGTCTTAGGTTCGATCCTGACACTTGAAAAATATTATTCTAAAATCCCTTTTTTAAATATATAAATGTATGTAATTGAAAAAAGAAATATTTATCAGTTCTCTAGTATTTATAGCACATGCTTTGTTGTAGTCATTATCTAGATGGTGACGTGTGGGAAAAGAAAAAAAGGTTCCGTATAATAAAATAAAATGAAATTTATAAAGTATGTATATAGCGTACTCTAAAAAAATCTATGAGTATTCATATTAGACAATAATTACGACACTGTAACACTCAACGAGCGGTTCAAGGTGATTTTGTTAGTGTTTTTGTAAAACAGAACTGCGTTAAATAATTATTCATTTTAAGCAAATTTTATCGAACAATAATGATAATACATTAAACGCAGTAACATGCCGGCTTTGACCTGGTTTATTAAAACATCATATATTAAATAGTCTTTGTTCTTGCGTCATGGCCGATATCATGTAAATAGAGCCGCATACTAAATACTCACGTATTTGATACACGCCATACACCGAAGAGATAATCTAGTTCAAACAAAATACAGTTTTGTACTGAATATAAGTAAAAAAAAAACAATTTTAAAAATAACAGGTAAATTCAATGAAAAAGTTTCGAAACATCTGCGAAGCTCGGTTGGGAAGCGGCGTCCCCGTTAGTTGCAGGAGACAGGATGTCATGCTTGGACACACAACAAATTATTGGTACACGAGGTTACATTTCATGGCCACTGGTCAATACAATAATAAAAGTATTATACTATTGTGATTTACTTGACTTGCTCTTAAAGGTTATTTAGTATCTTCAGGAGCTATAATAATCTTTAGTTAGACTAAACGCAGCGCGTCTAAGGTTTATCTGTCATTTAAAGAACTCAAACCAATTGTATACTCGTTAAAATTATAATATCTATTTTTTTAATTCTATGTTAAATTGATTTATCACTGAAAAGAACAAATGTATCCTAGCAAATAGTAAATGTACGCGGATAGTCAGTTATTAATATGAATTAGACAATTTAAATGGTCAATTCAAATATATTGTAAGACGTCTTATCAATTAATTTCTCAGTTCATCATCATCTTACGCAAATGTTCATCAGATTTATCTGAGCGGGCAGTGATGATGAATAAATGTTATTTATTCATAATCTTCACCAATTTTATTTACCTGAAAGTATGTATTAATATGAAAAAGAGCATTTAATCAAACATAACTTTATCATATAGAGGATAAGTAGATTTTAAAGACCCGGTACAATGTTTGAAGTCCAATACTAGCACTCAACTACAATTGTCTTTTGTTAACATTACCATATTATCTGCTGGGAAATATTTTGAGCTAGTAATATTTGTTATATTGTAAAACTAAAAAGGAAGTTTGCTATAATTTCAAAAAACGTAGAAGCAGTTTCTTTCTTGTCAAATTGATTCAAAAATAGCAACTAGACAACCAATAGCTGATACGATAAAGCTTCAATTTAATACTTCTACTAAAATTAAAGTATTATAGCCGTACAACTTAGGAAGGTGTCACAATATTAAGCCTGAAAGTCATCGTGAAGCCAACGCTTACAATATTATTTTGAAATCTAATTGTAATGTTGAACTCAAACAATGAAAAATAAGTGAAGTTTTTATTTTCAAGTAAAAAAATAATATATTTTATACGTTTTTCTTGAAACAAACATTGAGGGGGTTTCGAATAAATCTAGTTCTAATTAAAGTATATTTCATCAGTGACAGTCCACAGCTCCATTCACAAGTCGTCTTCAAACACAACATAATATTAAACTTTAGCCAAATCCTCTTACTAAATGATATTAATAAATACGATGTTTAATCTTCGTTCTTTGATAGAGTCATCAGCTATACTGTAATCTCTGGATTGTCCCTCACCAATTAGTCTTTCACTAATTGATCTGAAAACCCTTTGGCAATCTTCATTTGGTCTAACGACTTCCGTTCAATTATGTTACTATCTACGCAACGGTACCATTTATATATATATATTGCTTTTATTCATAATTTTCCTTTTTTAATTACGGATATTATAAAAAACATTAACTCCGGTAATTCATTTGTTGTAGTCTTTTACGATGTTGGTTTTAATTTAAAATAAAAATTGTCATCACCCTGAAGCGTTATCATAAACTGTATTGAGTGCAAACACCCAGCGGTTGAGACACTTGAACAGATAACATTATTACATTATTAAATTATAAAAGAGAACCGAAAAATAAATTAATTTCAGCAATATTATACTGTCCATTTGTTTTCAAAAGAAATTCGGAGTGTTATTATCCGAAATATTAAAATTTAATATGAGTAATAACAACAAAAGGACATATTTTCAATACAACGACAATGTACATAAAATTTAATTGGAACAAATATTTATGAATAGGCGCATTTTGAACCCATCCACTCTGAGAAACTGTCCTGTTGTTCTACTAATTTAATTAGGTATTAAGAATACTGTATATTAAAATAGTCTTTCTTGGAAAGAAGACACATCCAAAAGGCTTCTTTCGAAAACCCTAACCCATGTTTCTAACTTTGCAGTATATAATAATATTATAAAGATGTCATTCGAATCCTACCAGTATAAATACATTTTTCATTCTTATTATAATTAAAATTAGCCTTAAGGTGGCAAAGCCTATTTATAAACATTTTCAAACATAAAAAAAATAAACTTAACATTAAAATTAAACCTCCGAATACATAAATAAAGTTCTTAAATACGTAAAATGTTAAACAAACGTCCATATCTGACAGTTCATCCAGACTACCTGAGTGGTGACGCGGACCGCATCAGATGAAGAGGGTGCCTCGATTGGCCGACGTTTAGCTCTCGACCCCTCTTATACTATATTACCTGACGAGGGTGTAATTTACTTTTAGTATTTTTAAATATAAAATTAAAATTATTTTTACAGATTTTATAGAAATAAACATTTGAATGTTATTTTAACTACATGCAAGGTACAGGTCCATCAAATTGAATTGACAAATATATATTAAGTGCCAAGTTACAATTCAGTTATAATATATTACATGTAATGTTCTTAGTTACTACTAAGTCACATCTGGCCCTTTTAAATCATCAGCTGTACGACAAAACAACCCAAAATCTCAATAGACTTACCCTTGGGATAGACCAAACAAAACATGTCTCATGTCTGTATTTTTTGTAGTCGGACAAATGTTTTTACCTGCTCCGGAATAACTCTCAGTTACCGTAACGAACTGCCCTTAGGATAATTTATAGCTAGTCATAATAAGATAAATTTTTATTAAGAGATAATATAATTTGTCTTTTTATGTAATTATTGAATAGACAAGTAAAGCCAAACCAAAAATTTAGTAAAATCAAAGTCCACCAATACTGAATTATAATAATAATATTTAATATATGTATATAGTTAAAATATGTAAGAAATAGCATTTATGAACCATTTTTATAAACTTTTAGATTGATGTATAATTGCCGGCGTCACGATGGTGACGTAACAAGCAACATTGGGTCTATGAAACAATACCGAAGCTTAAGATAAAAGTTTTAAAACATTAACAAATTCTATTGGAAAAAATTATCTACTTTTTTGTTTTCATATTTAAACTTTCGTGAACCATGACTATTATATATATATTTACCCGGCTGTATTCACGTAGAAATTAAATCGGAATGTGCCAGATTAGTTTCGAACCCATTCAGAGTTCTTAATCATGAGCTCTGAGCGTGGCGGACTCGCGGCGTGAACTGCTTAGAACTGCTTAGAACACGCTTAGAGCGCATGATTAAGAACCCCGAATGAGCACATTCTGATTTAATTCAACGTGAATACAGCCGGGTAAATATAAATATAATACTTTTTTGTTGTTTTTAATATCAAAAATCTATTTTTATATAAAATGTTTTTTTGATTTGAAAAACTTTTTATACAAAAAATATTGTTTTTTTGAGGGTCACTTTCTCTGCTTGTATTAAATTGTGTACAATTTGTTTTTTATTAATTGTGCAACACTCAATATAAATTAGGCACTAATTTGTCACTCTCAAATTTAATAGAACCAAACGTTTAAGCCACGTGTAAACAAGTATCTCGAGCTGGTTGCAATACGTAAACATCCGTAACTAATTGTACACGAACTCACAGCTGATAGATACCAGATGTCTTCACTTCACGCAATATTTTCGCCAGTGTTTTTGGTTTCGAAATGTGTTATTTTTTGTTTTTAATACTTATTACGTGATTGGATTTGTTACCAAACCATGTCTTATATGACTATGATGAAATAATAATATGGATAATACAATAATTATCTGATTTACTTAATATTTTAAACACTTAAGAAATAATCAAATTAACACAGGAATTCCATTTATTTGTATCTCATTAATGTGGAACAATAACTAGAATATACTTTTCCTAAAATGTAAGAAAACCTAATTTTAACTTTCATATATTTAAATAGTAAATCCACAAACACAGGTCACATCAAATATTAAAATAAATAAGCACTGGTAGTTCTATGATGGTCTCACATTTAAAATACTCTAATAATGATAGAGAATTAAATATATTATAATAAAAATAAACTAAAACGAGAGGCCCTTTATTCAAATGAATGTCATAAACTTTAATAAACCAATACAAAAGAATCGCACAAAATCGTACTTAAGTATTTTGTAAGAGTTCTAAATTACAAGTTTTGACAAAACATGACGCGTGTCACTCGTCCATGGAACTAAGGGTTGGATTCAATTTTATTTATTGCTAATTTGTAATAATATGTTTGGGGTTTTTATATTTCAATTAAACTTTTATTTATGTATTTAACTTGTTACTGACAATCATTTATTACTACTATGACAACTGCTCTATATAACTGCAATTGTTTTAAATAAATAATATAATGAATAATGTGTCATGCAGGACATAGTAACATTACATTCAAACAACATGTAATACATTTCATGTTATTTATATTAAGGCCTAAAAGATTAAATTCTAGCACACGTTGGTGTCACACCGACCGTGTTACAAAATGCGCGCTGCCACATCTCTCCCTTTGCTAAGCCATCATTTTTCACGTCCTAATCCGAAGACGGGTCTCGTCAGAGGGAGCGCTTGTCGAGGGTCCCAATTTATTGCCACAGGATTTCAATGTGCTATTGTCATATCCATATCTAAGTACACGAGAACCTGTATTGGACGTATTACTATCTCGAATTAGTTAAGAAAATTGTAAATGAAATGAATAAATTTATGAAATTTTAAATAAGCATAGAATGAAAAATCATCGACACATTCAAGACTTGAACTGGCGACTTTTGGAAACTATTCCGACATCCTAACAATTGAGCTACCAGCCTCGGTTAATTTAGCAATCTATTATATACAATCGTCTTTATCGGGACGGAGACATCTATACAGTTTCTATCGAAAAACTATATTTATTAAAAATCCCATAAGACTAACTTAACATGTTTGCAGACAATTTCAACGTCGTGGTAAAAAACATGATAATCGACGTTAAATTCGGGTTTTACATTTCAGACCACAAATAAATACAGTGCTCCATGTATGGCCGAACCTGTTCTACGCAGCATGACATCTTGGTTCGGTGTGAGGTACTGCCTCTCTCTATTGATCACTCGTTGTTTCTTCGAGGCTGAGTTAGCCTTCCTCTCCACACGACCGCAACACTGACAATCGGTTAAAATTTTAATTGCCAGTACTCCGACACATGGCACAACATTGAGCTGTCTCGGTGAGCGTTAATATGGGTAATGTGGATTTTAGTGATAATAACTTGTATCTTCTTGGGATAAAACTCTTGGGAGAAAAATTCAGTTTCTCTAGATTTGGAGAGTGATTTACGAGTCCAAAACGGGTAACAACAACACAAGTACACAAGCTGTTTGCCGATCTCGACGATTATGAGGACTGCTTTGGTGGTTTGCCGTTTGAAGCATCCTAAGCTACAGTTGTATTCTCTTTTAGGAACTCGAACATTTGGTTCCCTTATTACTCAATCCAAGATTGGCACTCTTGTTGTCTATAAGCTGCTGTTACTTTAACAGACACGTTAACCAGTGGTCGTATTTTGCCTGAGAGATACCTTACCCTTAAACCGTTCACGCACAATGTCAATCGTCCAATATAAAACAATTTCATTCATCTAAAGACGTGCCTCGTCGCTGATGCTTCTATGTCTATTAACCAGCAAACGTCTCTGGTCATGAATTTGGAGTTACTGCATCAATTGAAAAACATATAATAAAATAAGTTTATTCTCTAATTATATAAAAGTTATATTATTGGTAAGTTCCTCAGTGATAACAATATATCAGTGGTTTTTATTAATAAATTCAACAATTATTTTCTATTTTAAATAAATATAGAATGAGAAAAAATTTAAAACATGTAGAACTCTAGGAAACCTGCTAGATTTATCAAGGCAGGTGTTCTGTCAAATGAATACCTTATCACTAAAAGGTATTCATTTGACAGAACAACGGGACGGTTTTTAAGGCGTCGTAGGTTCGAATCTTCTCGTTGATTATTAGCTCTTCGTTCCATATTCGTTTTAAATTACAATAAGCTGCACACGGCCAAATATTATCACAAATAAATTCAAACTTTCATTTTTTTTTTCTTTATTTTATTATATATGATAATATTTCTCATTAATAATCATTATTCTACTTTATGTACATATATTAATAACATACATATAACATTTATAGAAGCATTAATATAAAACAAAATTAAATCCAGGAAGAGGAAGAGTTGAACATCAAGATGATGGATGTGCCCAGTTCAAATGCGTGAGCGTACAATTTGACGGTACTCTATTTATAAGTCCGTGGCATTTCTTACAATCATTACAAGCACAATCATTATTATAATACCTTTATGTGATATGGTTCATACACGTTTTTGAGTTTTTATATATTTTCAGATGTTACATTGCTTTGTAAATAGACGTTTATATATATTATTATATGATAGAGCCACAACCTTAATTCAATGATGTTGATTTAAAAATATCATAATTTCTCTTCTCTCAATTAATTTTTATACCAACCTGAAACCTGAAAAAGTAGTTTAGTAAAGTGAAAACAGCTATCAAAGTATCATTTAAACTTTCAAGAGAGCGTGACATTTCATAGTTGTGAGGGTGCCGGAGTGTATTCACGACTCTTGAATTATGTCCTGAGGGTGTAGAGCTCTGAGCTATTTAATAAGTTGTACATTTGAATTTTATGTAAATAATCTGTATTGAAATCTGTTTAGACGGAAAACATATTTCATGTCAAATTTGGTTCTGAATTCATTTTCAGTTATCATGAAACGTTGAATTATTTCTTATACAAAGAAACAGTTTTTTATCCTCCAAAATTTCAGTGTCCTGAAGTAAATATCTTCAAATGAAGCCGTCGTATTACGTTTTACAAATCAACTCAACGTTTTGGTCGTTTATTTGTATAAAGATAATATTTGGCAATATATTTGATTATATTTGATTAAGCATAGAAAATAGTTTGTCTTATTTTGTTATGTACATGTAAGGGTTATGTAAGTTTATTTATATTTTAATATTAATATAGTATAAATAATATGTTTACAAATATTTAATGTTATATTTAAAATGTTTCTAAGTGTTTTTATATATATATTTAAACGATTAAATTCATACATCCATACGTAGAGTTAACTATATAATACCGCAACCTTTTTATTTCTTACTTACAATACCAAATGATATCAAAGTATACCGCAATTTAAATTTTTGTCTACATTATTCATTTATTTTGAATACTAGTAGTATATTTAATCAATAAAAAAAAATGAACTTACTTTGACAACTTCAACAATTTCTAAAGCATAAACACGTCCATGATATTTGTAATTAATATTTCAATGGTAGCTATAAATATTATTTCGGGTGAAGGTCATAAATACAGTTCGTGAACTAAACCAGCGATATATCAGAGATTATTGTTTTATTGGTTCAGAGACTGACGGAGCGAGGATGAGCACGAGCGGGGATTCACTTGAGATATTGACTTTGTTAATGGTAAAAAAAACAATTGTAACTTATTGAACTCACCAGGACAAAAATTATTAAAAAAAAAGTACTTACTTTGTTCTTTACAACTTGTGATATAATATCAAAGGTGGAGTTAGAAAAAAACTTTCTGAATATTAACGGAATAAATAAAAATATCGTTTTTGTAGAGTATTCCTATTACCATAATTAATAAAATTACTTCGTTTGGAGTCACACCCTTCATTTTAAAATTATTGACTTGATTAATAAATATCGAATGCTCGAAAACGAGTTCATGGAAACTGGGTTTATAGACTTTTAACTTTACAATAATTTCATCAGGGTTAATGTGCTTCTGAAAATATTACTCACTGAAAATATTATTCACTGTAATTTAAAAATAAAAACAAACAAAAAACTAACACTCATCAATATACTATTCGTTGACTTTTCTGAATTTCGTTTATAAACAAACCATTTAATTGAAAGATATTTCTATCAGTAAAGTTAGGTTTAGTAGAATACTATTAAATAGTCAGTTAGTATTATAAACTCGCGGGCACACTCACTCATATATATTTAAATATCGTAGCCAACCCAACCCTTATTAAAAACATAAATATTACGTTTCGCCTCACATATGCCGCGTAAGCCTTATACGAGAATAAAGCTAGTGCCACACTACCGGTGAACATTTACCGAGTCCAATTATCGTTCAGTGGTCCATAGCCAATAAAATGGGATGGGTAGTCAAGCTTCCTTGAACCCTCAAATTTTGCGAGCAGTAAATCAATTTTGGGTCAGAGGAATCTGAACTTGGTAATGAGTGGTAAGAGTTAGAAGTATTCTAGCACGACACTTCGCCGATGGTGTGATTGCGGCATAATGTTGACGATACTAGTTGAAATCCCGTACTAAGTCTGGGTTTGACTAAATGATGATAATATAGAACAATATACCGGCTTAGAAATCCACATTTGCATAACTTGCATTGATATATTTTTAACTTATTTTGTGTGAATAACTAATAAACTTTAATAATATAGCCATAATATATAATATGACCTTAAATTAATGCGAGGGCTCGTGTGTTTATCGCGTGTCCATAACCATTACGTAGTAAAGAGTGACTCATCCCATTTTTACTTATTGAACTCCATGGAGGCAACATATGGTGTCATCAAAGCATACATCGACCCTCTAAGGCTGATTTCCTTACTACTTTAGTTAGCTTAATTTTCACAAAATTTTATTTTATAAAACCTTAGACAGAGATAAATATTAACTAGTTCCCAAATTTTCGACGAATGGCAATGAGACTGAAAAGTAAAAAGCTTTTGAATGAACATGACTAGAAATAAAAAATCAACAAGAGAGATGTCGGCACCGAAATGAATGTTATTGTACGTACTTTCATTTATCAAATGTCTAACAGAGACCATTGCTCAACCTCCGATGAAGACTCATCCTCTTTATATATATTAAGCCGCTCGATCTATTCGACGTCATGTCAGAAGACGTAATACCTACTTGTTTGACAAACTGGTTTATATTTATATTTTGACAAAAACATTGCTCGTGTAGAACAAACAGTACAATAATAATAAAATACACTGTGAATGGACGTTCATACGTGACACAGTCAATGGTTAGTTCTTATATCTTTCCAACCAATTAACATTATAAGAGCCCTTCCTAAACGGGTCATATTTATTGGTCAATAACCCGCATGCATTCAACTGTAACAAACCAATCACTACGCTATAATAAATCTTCTGAATCCAGTTACATTCGTGTTCTATTCTGTGTCTGCACTTTAAGAACTTCATGACATTCAATTAATTAGAAAGGTTCTTTATAATTATATTTATACCATTTTAATATTTAATTCATTGACTCGTCTAAATTTATAAAATACAGCTTTCAGCAGGTTCTTAGACATTAATTTGGCTAGGGTAATTAACAATACTATAGACAATTTTATATATAATGCTAGGTTCGGGTGGGGACACGGTATCTCAATTGACAGATTGATGGAATTATTTCCCAGAGGTCGCAGTTTCGAGTCCTGTTCGTGACAATTTTTTCTTTCAAGAATGAATTACATTATTAATGTTGAATATCTAAGAAAATATTTTTAGTTGACATAAACTCTATCGTCCTTACTTAACACGATTATCTTTGAAACGTATTAAATAGGATTCACCGTCAGTTAAATAGGAGTTAGAGACTATATATGACTCATATGAGAGCACAGAGACGTGTCATGTACTATGTTGACCAGACATGTTGATCGGTATTTATCATTGAACTATTAATATTCAGGTTAACAATAATATTGATGTTTAAATATTAATTATAAATTAAATTATAAGCTCAATATTATAAAGAATCCAGCAAGTTATCAATTTGTTTAAGATAATTCTTTTATTGCTATAAATATTTTTACAACGATTAATTCTGACAGTTTATTTTAACTAACTAATAATATTGATATTAAAATGTTTACCACAAGCTTAACATTGCTACGACTCTATTTAATTACTTATTAAATTTGTTTAAGATATTGTTGTTTGCTCTTGTATTTTATTTTCAATAATTAATTCTTGAAATTTGTTTTAATTTCAGATCCGGTAGAGGTGGAGCTTACGCGTGTTCTGAAGGGGAGGGTAATGCGCCGAAGTCCTGCTGCGGTCGGCCACCGTTGAGGTTATGTGTCCTCTTCCTGGGAGTGGTGGGCGCCTGCCTCGTCGCCGCCGGGGCTGTCCTCGGAGCCCTAAGGCCGCACCCGCGAGCACCACTCACATTATTATTACTTATGATAGGTAACCATAATATTATGTTTAAACTTTTTGTAGCTTTTAATTAAATTCATTTCGATTTGATAATATTATTTTATAACACTTATTATATCTCGATAATCTTGAGTAGGGAAAATAACGATACAAAGGTACACGATTTAATATATACGAGTTATAATTTTCAGTTATTTTATGTCTTTAATTCGGTTGAGCTAATAATAATATAATACCCAAGGCGCTGCTCAGTCATTTGACTGAAATCAAAAACTTCATTAAACACAGAAGTTGTTCTAAGTAAGTAAGTTCTGAGACTTCATTAATTTTGTTAATTATTCTGGCATTTTATAATAAATACATTTTATATATTTATGTCATCTCCTTTGAATATAATAAACGATAATGAAATATATACTGTTTAATATTCCAAGCTTCACAAACATGTTTAACCGTGCTAAGCTTATTTACTTAAATTATATATCCATCGACACCGACACGATTCGAACTTGTGACCGCTGGGAAACCGGCCCGTTATTCTAACAATTGAGCTACTTAATCACCGACCACTAAAATAAAAAAGAAATAACAAAAAGCCCATACATTATTTTAGTTAAGTATGACATTATTTGTAACAGCTCTTTTAAGTTAATTTCTTTTTCCAATTTTTATATGGTACGTACACATTTCATATTCAATTTTGAATTCAAATTCAAAATATCTTTATTCAAGTACGCATTTACACGCATTTTTGAAATGTCAATTGTTATACTAAAAAAATGTCAGTGTAGACAGTCCGTGAGTAAGCTACCACCAGCTCGGAATGCTGCTCTGCTGAGAAGAGCTGGCCAGAAACTCAACAGTTGCTCTTTTTAATAATAGGTCGGCTGAAAGAGATTTCATTTTCAAATATGCACTGCCTTTGACCGTATCTGCATGCGAGCGTACAGAAATGTAAAATAATATTACATTTAAATATATAATTTAAAACTCACCAAAGCGATTTAAAAAATAATCCAAACATAGCTACTGGTTTTTGTATTACGGTATTTGATTGAAAAGAACGAGGCTACAATAACGTAGCGAAAAATATAGAAAGAATGTCGTAAAACTTTACTAGCGCCGGTGAAACTTGTAATTCGAGTGATTTTTTCACTGACAAAGTCTTTGATCGTTTAACAGATCACTTCACGTTCTGATTAAATTCTTCTTTTTTATATTTCATGAATGTTTCTGCTGATTCGTACTAAATGAAATGAACTGACTAGTCGATATAACTACTTCTCGACAGCTGTTATGATTGTATTCATATTATATTTTATTAACTCTGACCTGAAGCGTCACCGAAACCTATAACTGTCATTAACAATATAATAAACCGACACACTCATTGGATATTCGTCTCTCATATGACAATAACAACTCTGGCCAAAATGTCATTAAATCATTCACGAAGTCGCGTCCGCCCTTCATCGAGTGAAGTTTTCAATTAAACTTTGAATGAGTTTGGAGCAGAATTAATTGGATTTTCATTAGCTTTAGGTACAAATGATGTTGTTACAGGCGAGCGATCTATTGTACTGCCGCTGGAGCAATTTGTACGCGTCACTCAATACGGGAGTCGACACATCAACATGCGCTGTTACGATAACTAAATACATAAAGGCATTGTTTTATGTATTTATTAAATACCACTGACAAATTTAATTACAAAGATTTACTTATTTATTAATAAAGGTTGCACTTGTCATTATTTATTTATACTTACAGGAGCCAGATAAGTACTTAAGCCTACGGAATTAGAATCTGGCCCAATGCAAAGAAATATGATATAATATAATTATATAAGATCCAATATAAATGCTATATTTAGCTTTCTTTATGAAGTTTAATAGTTCGCGTGCTTGCTGTTAGCACACCATCAAAGCCGGAACGTATTGTGCGCGATCACGAGCTGTAAATAATAACCTAAATGGACTTAACTATTTCAATTCAAACGTGTTTGTTTACGATATAATGTGAAACTTATTTTACATAAATGCTTAGGAAAATGGGATAGAGTAAAATTTAACAGAAAAGACTTCTTAGTATATATTATTTTTTTACACATAAGTAACAAAATAATTATCTTTTTAAGGTATAGGCGTGGTACTGGTGACAGCGGCGGGACTGGCGTGGCGGCTCGGCGCTCGGGACGCGCCATGCGCCTTCCTAGGACTGAGACGAGCTTCCTGTCGACGCTTTGTGCCTCGACTTCCTCCGAGCTACGCACGGCCTCACCATCCCTACGCTGCCATGTTGTACCCTGAGTTCCATTACAGGCCTCCCCCGCCCACCTATCAAGCTTCAATGCAAGAATATAGACTCAGGTAAAATAAATAATATTTACATATTATTAAATCGAATCTCAAAAGAATTAGTGGTTACAGAGGTCTATACTTTTTTACCTTGTCTTATGGCGCGCAGACATGAAATAAAACAAGTTGTGTGTGAGGTCAATATTTTTTTAAAATTTCAAATGCCCGTATTTTCAAATACACGGCACGTATCGGTGTGGTTAACTTTTCAACGACTTTTCTGCATAGATCCGGTTGAGCGATGGCCTTTATCCGTCGTCGTCGTGTACGGTTGCAAAAAACCTAACAAGAAAATTCTGTATAAATCGTATGACCTTGGGTGTAAATTCACATTACATTACATGATTGCCTTAACCTTTAATCGTCCAGCAGAATGTCAATCGTGGACACGTAGTGCCGTACACTTGAACCACGAAATTAGATTCCTAGATTAGAACTCAAACAATGTATCGCAATTCCTATCCAACCACTAACTGTCCCATGTTTGTACTTTTAAAGTACTCAACTTCAACTTTCGTTTCCAGGTTACTTCTCTTAGACAGAAGTGCCCCAGCGGTGTCCCCGCCTCCTACCTACAGATCAAACTCAGCCAGTCTAGTCAGGTAAATCAAACTTATGTGAATTAAAATAGAACTAGATATATTTCAAAGATAATTGTTGAAAATAACAATTGACTATTATTTTATGTTTCATTTCTCTTCTGTCCAAAAGAGGATCAACTGGTGCAGCATGGTGTGGGTCAGAATACAGCGGACCACCGTCATACCGCCTGCCTCGAGCCGATCCACCCGTCACAGTCACGGATACTCTCCCCACAATCACGCCACTCGACCTTAAATACACCGATACCATAGAAAGCCTTCCCAAACCCACAGAACAAGAAAAAGACCCAGACGAACATCTCGTGACAATCGTCCACACTGAGGCCCAACCCGTTATTGTCACCGTTTCTGGCTCAGCGGCCTTAAACGACACCCACATACCACCCTCGGGAATCGACATATTGGCACACTTATAACACACCAGTTGTCACATAATTTTAGATGGACTAAGTGTATAGTGATACTTGGAGTGCTATTACGAAGAAATCGGTGCCCTTTGTACCTTATCTATGTAATGCAAATTGGATACAAATATGTAATAGTGAGTACACAAGGGATATTATTACCAACGCTATTTTATTGACAAAATTCCATATGCTAAGAGCCCGTACTGAGGTGAGAGTATTAGGTTGCTCACACATCACAGTGAAAAGCGTTGAATTTGATGTTTAAGTCTTTGTAAATTATGTCCGAGTTTCAAGTGGATTAAGTACCTTATTACCGTGTAGATAGGTTTTTATTGTATATAGATAGCCGACGTATTTGTCGATGACTCTTATTTAACGTGTGCCGTGTATATATACAAAATGAAAATAAACCAAAATCTTCACCATAATGTACAACGTATGATGATAATTAGTGCCAATGGTTGTGTAGTTTACGTTTATTTGTATTATAAATCGCTGTCGCTTGTATTTTAATTTACAAACCTCGCTAACAGTGTTCCCAAACGCGTTTCACTTGAAACAAAATATTTTTATCTTATCATTTGAAACTCATTTCTTATGCGGATTTCGTATTTATGTTTTATTTATGACTTATCTTCTTCTGTTGTTATTTAAATGGTTTTCAGATAAATGTAACATGTATTGTAAATATCTAATGGCTGCACTAATATTTAGTGATGATCATATTTTTTAAAGCGGCCGTCACGTAAGTATTATTAGATTAGGGCGTAATAAAACATTTTAAATCTGTCGGTATTATGACACGGTAGCTTAATTGACAGAGTGACAGAACGGATTCCCAGCAATTGCAGGTTCGAGTCAACCCCCTTGTTGACAAATTTTTTCATTAATTTTTTTTATTTGGTACAACGAATCTTTATTAACATACTGATGTGCTAAGATAAAAGAATAACAAAATTCTTCAAACTGTCTACAAATAAAATTTTGATATATTTTAAGCATAGGATACGTGACACAAGCCGCTTCAAATTTGTATTATTATCATTAATAAAATATTAGATAACAAATTAATTATCAGTGCAGGTCTGAGCTAGAATAAGTTAATGTATCATATTTGTTACTCGAAAATATTGTAACATTACATGTAATTAATATTCTGTACATAAAGTTATTTGTAATATAGAAATAAATAAAGAAATTTAGTGAAACATATTTGTATTTATTATTTAAAAATCTAACATCCCAAAGAAACTTTACAACTTACTACTTATTTATTACATGTATGAAACAAAGTCAGGTTTATAATAGCATTTATAACTCGACCAATTTTCATTGTTTTTGATAATTTTTTCCAACTAAAGCAATAAAAACAACGGGAAAAATTCAATAAAACCTAAAAGAAAAATCCTTTTCCCAAAAAGTTCTTGGATGTCAAAAATTTTACATTTCTAACAGGTCTATTCGGTAAACCGAAGTATCGATTAACTAATAAGGGTTTATCTTTAAATAAGTTTGTTCATGTGTGACCTGCAACGAAGCCATTTGGCGTATATTCCCTTTCCCTATTCTCAACGGTCTGAAACACCTCAGTGTCAACAATGACCAGCCTATTAGCGATTTGCCAAAGTGATTCTTTTGCACAAACGTTGCTTTATTCGAAGATGCTACTTTTTACACGCGGAATGGTTGAACATCAAATATTGAAGAAATTTCTACGTCGTAAACTAAGCGATGAGGTATTTGATCTGAATATGCGTTATATTAATTCCGTTGGTCGTATTTACACAGTTCACTTGAAGAATGATGAACGTTCCAATTTGCAGAGGTTGCTGGTAAATATTTCAAGACAAAATCAATTGAATCACTAACAACTATTCATAATTTAGTGTAGCCAACATTTTGAGCAGCGTTTTAAGAGTTTATTTATCTTGAAAACGAGACTCATTGGGACATGACAATTACGTAAGCTATTATTCCTGTATCTCCAAGTAAGACTCGTACATTATTTGTTACCATAATTTTTACAAATTTCCAAATCCACGTGACATATAAAACAAGTCAAAACAAGATTTGTCAGAAGACATTTTTACATAAAATTCGTGTCAACTCGAGAAATCCCGATCTTGAGACGAATGACGAGATACATTACCAGCCTTTGCTCTTGATCGAAGATATGTGTATTAGTTTATTTGTGTTTTTTGTAAGTCAGATAAGACAAGCAGTGCAAGATTTAGTCTAATCAAGTCAAACTACATTCGTTTGACTTGATTTGATCCTTTTGTACCCAAAGGAGACAAAGGTTAATGATACATTAATTAATGGAATTGATGGTGGATATAGGAACTTGTTTTTCCTAGATGCTCCCGATAGAACTAGGAAAACATTTCTTTGTCGTTAATTTAGGCAACGTTTTGTGGGAAATTGGAAAGTGCGGTAAATCAATTTTCTGGAATATATCGGTCATTTTCTTAGACGGATACCGCAAGGAACATTCAGCATTCAAATTGCTATTAAGCCTTCACTCTACTGAACAACTGACATATTACATTGCAGGATCAAATCATCATCTAGATCGAATACGCGCATAAACGCACATTTGAAGCATTAGAATGAACATTAAAGATGAGCCCGATGATCAACGCAATGATTAAGTCGAGATGGTTTGGCGGTAAAATGATAGTAAATATCTGACGATTTCGGTCAAACATTGCTAGTCGTTCCAAGATCGACCGCCGCCCACGAAAAGAATTGCATTATTCAACTATCCATCTGCTGCTGATGATAAATATTACTCCAAACAATTGATGACTATCAGTATTAGCCGCATTCCTGTCTATGGGATGATGTCATTTCCTTCGAATTTTCACTATTTTGTCTCATCAAAAGTTGAGCTTATCAGTAAAGTTTTTCTGGATATGCTTACAAAAATAACAAATGGGTAAAGACAAAGAAACATGTGGATGACATGAAAGATAGAGAAGCAAATCGTTGGTACTCTGCATTTATTTAAATCTAGTGACTGTCCTATCCCATCGAATAAAATGTATGATAAACTAAACACCCTGGATGTTCCTGTCTTACAACCATACACTACAATTCACAACTAAAAGTTGACTTGTTACTGATCATGTTTCGAAATCGAAATCAAATAAAGTTATGAAATATGAACATATTTGGTGATAAAAAAAACTGCTGAGCAATGTGATTCACGTAACGATAATCAAAGAAAAACTCAAAAATGTGGCAGTTCTCATCTCGATAATTCTGATGATCCCAAAGAAAAAGCCCTTAAGGTTTTAACGAATTAAATTCTTGATTTGTCTTGCTATCGCCGTAACGTGTTTTATTTATTCTTGCACCTGATAACAAAATAAAAAATGTCGTAATTTAAAGTGCCTGAGTAAAAAGAACTAACCCGAGTGCATTCCATGTAGTCAAATACCTAATTTTATTCAACTGCAGATAGTTGAATTGTTGCGTGCTTACAGACACGTGGGTAGTTTTTGTATTTTGATTATCCTTTTGTGTTATCATAATAAAATACAAAATTTAACATTTCTTATGAATTCATTGTATTCATTGTATTTATTTGTAACACATTAATTTACTTTTAGGTTATTCAAAAACTTCAAACATCATTTTATCATTATTTTATTTTCGTTTGAAATTCATTAAACATATTACATTTCGGTGAAATGCCATTCCAACAATTGCAATCGAATGATATGATATGATGAAATGAAAACTATTTGGCGGTTTCAATACCTACCTGATGTAGATATTGAATTCGCCACATTGGTCCGTTCCAAATGTAAATGGAAGCACGTAACTCCAAATCAATGGCGGTCAGTAATTATATTGTAAGACCTATTAGTAAGGTAAACAGTATTGTAAATTTTAGAAATGTGTGTTTTTGTATATTCAGAAATTAAATTGACGAAGAAAGATTGTTTGTAAAAATGTTAGATGTAAAATTTTGTATATAAGCCTGTCTCTTTAGAGTAGTATTAATCTAGTTTTTTCAATATGAGAGTTAATCTATATATAATAGATAAAATGTTGAATTAGACATAGCTACTATGTGATTTATAGTAGTTTTCTCGTAGAAACTGCACTTACTGCCCACAGGTAAGTACCTAGTAAGTGTTCCTATTACCTATCATCAACACTTGTTGATGATAGTCCTAGAAAAGTTCTGAATCTTCAAGTATGTTATAGAGGAATTTCACTGATATACCTAGCTCCCACTTTTACAGTTTATAAATTAATTAAAAACCCAATAATGGTCATTTCATTCGTGCTATTAGTTTTCTTAAATGGGGTATCTTTGGATATGGAAAATAATACTTTCCAGGGAATAAGGTAATCGCTACAAGTATTATGAATTTTAAATGAGTACAGGAGTATGTCCTTTCTCAATCACAAAATACCATAATCAATAAGATGGTTTGCTTTTCATTTGACCTCATAATAAGAGGTCAATCTGAGCCGCTTCTTAAATAGAGTGAGGCTTCTGTTTCGATTTGTTATAACAAGCCTTTCTCAACAAACTATATTTATTGCTTATTAGTTGTTATACTCTTTTGTGCTCTTATTATTGAAAAACTAACTGCTTCCCGTATGATTACTAATAATTTAAAATGGCTACGCGAGTATTTATGGAGATGTTGCAAGACTATTAGGTTTGACATCATTATATCAAATTACTTTGATCTGGGACAATGATTGAGAATGCATTCAGGTAGAAGAAGCTCGAACAATGCACTCACAGTGGTATTTATTAGGTTTTATACTCAGTCCGTCTGACACATGTACAGGATTCCTCAACTTCTACTTTAATACTTTAGCCTGACATTGCTTTGAATTACGAAGCAGGTTCTGTGTATTTAAATCAATAAGCCGACCTTTTCTCAGGACTTATTAGTTTATTAACAAATGGAATATAATCGAAGAAAGAAAACAACTATGAAACAGGCCTATTTTAGAAGAAAAAAAGCGGTTATACACAATTTTATTTTAAATAAATATTTATTTAATGATGAAATCTAAACTCATCAGGAATAGTAGAGTCAAATGAAATAGTGAAGTCAACTCGTGAAATAAAACAGGAATAAATATACTATGGTTAATAAACTGCGAACAACGAATTAGAGATGACGTCGGAGCAAACTAAGAGATAGCGTTGGCTTGAAAAATATGTCATTCCTACAAAAACGACTCAGAAAGTTATTGATTTTATTTGTAGGTAAATATTAAATGTCGACGGGAAAATTTTGTAAACCGATCAATTTAGAAATGAGAACATGTACTTCATAATATCTACTAGGAAAATATTTCAACCAAATTTATGTATTCAATAAATAAGAGTAAATCGTATGATATGTAAGGAGCACATTTATCCCGCATTTGATCTTTTAAATATTTGATATTGCTCAAGCTTTGAATCGCAATACATTTTGTTAGTTCTTATTTTATATCGGCTGACTAGTTACGAATTCACTTTGAATGTAACTCCGGTAGTTTCAGTTATAGAAGATAAACATTTACCGTTTCTCTAAGGCCCAGATCAAGCCCAGAGCTCACGAGAACAAGATACCTAAATACTCTTAAATACACTTACGTTTCGAATTACGATTGATATTTTAACATTTCTTAAGTCAAGGCATTATTTTTATATTTAACTGTTAGTGTCACTGACTAGTAACACGTCAAACGTTGGTTCTTGGCCGCCCCTCGTGTCCCGGGGGCTGCCCCTCGTGTCCCGGGGGCCGCCCCTCGTGTCCCGGGGGCGTACCTGAGCCGCAAACACGCGAAACCTTTGCAAATACAATAGCGATTTTCCTATGCAATCTTGGATACAACGGTAAACGGTTTTAAGATGAGATTTATTATTGAATGCAGGCACAGTATGGAATAGCTAAATTTATAGAGGATATTAAGTTATCACAGCTCTGTCTTCGGGCATAACATTTTAAATCATCTGTGACATACTTCAAAAGATATATAAAGCAATAATATTTGAATAATTACGTGTTATACGTACTGGTTATTTTTAGTTTCGTACAAATGTTCGAATATTTATTTATTTATTCTTGCACCTTATTATTTTAAGAAGGAAGCCTAAAATTATATTGAGTTATAAAAGTTAAAAATATATAAACCTAAAAAGGGAAATCTTCTTTTTAACACGCGTTTGTTAGTCAGCTTAGTTATCTTAGTCTGTATTTATCTATTTTGTAGTAGTTTGTAAAGGAAACTTTGAAGTGATTTTCACCGACTTTGAAACGTCGGAGTTATTCAGCAAGGACAGATTACAATAAAATATTTAATAATATGATAATTATAAAATCGTCGTTCCGATATCCTTACTAGGAATTTTAGAATCAGCGATTTGTTTTTCTTCGGATGGAATAACAGGTTAAAAAAAAAAGAAATTAAATAGAAATGAAAGAAGTTCAAAAGAGGTTTTGCTTTATTGCCTTAATTACTTATATATTACTTTAAATATGATTTCACGCTGATTCAAACTGATGAATTCTATGAGCAAGCCACTATTTAAACCGAGACGTCCCGTATACAAATTGAAAACTTTTGCCTATTTGCTTACATTTTATGTAAAATAGATGTAACAAAACTTTAACCAAACATTTTAAAAACAAATGGATTTAACCAAATAACAGTTGTGGTGTAGTATTAAGAGCAAGTCTTATTTGACTTAGAACAATAGTAACTTAAAGAAGTAAATAAGAGCTCCAATCTCCACGTATAAGTAGATATTCAATGCAATCTAAGGGATGTCTACGAAGATAAATGATTTATCGTCTTGTCAGCTTCAAGCCGACCGCTGCTAATAGTGGCTGAGTAAGCATTCCTGAGCTGTTTGATTTATATAAGGATGGTTTATAATGAACGAGTTATATTAAATGTGTTATATGTACAGTCATCCATTTATAGTATAAACTATAAACTAAATATTTACTTATTTACTTATACTATAAATGTAATACCAATCTATATTTTAAAGTAATGCTGAGTATTTTGATGAACAGAAATGTACTTTTATAATATAAATAATTGACCCATTTCTACTTCAATTATGTTATCTCTATCTACATTCAAAGATAAATACTCTGTAAAATGAAGGTTTCATGAAGAGTCTTAATGTGTACAGCGTTCATACATTACTATGTACGAGCACTGCTTTTCAAATATATGAAACGCAATAAGAGTTACAAACTCTAATGGAATATTTTCACTAACATGTAGAGTTTCTGAAAGAACAATAATATCATACAATATACATATAATATAGTTTCAATCATTATATAAGTAAAAAATATTATACAATACTTAATAAGAGATTCTTCAGTTTGTATACATTGCTCCACTAGCACTGAAAAGGTAAATAATAATTTAATACTGTAAAATTTTAATTAATGTTGACTAACAATATTTATTTTTATTTATTAAGAAACTAAACTTAAACTATTGGATAAATTTTGATGTCTGATCTGATTCAATATATATGATATTTTTGCATGCAAAAATTTTGCTCAGTCTTAAAAAACTTTTAATAATTATGAAGTAGATATTAACTAGAATCTACTTGTATAAATAAAAGAACTAATGAAGTATAATAAAGAAATCAACCAAGGAAATGAAGATACGAAAACTAAATGCTAGAACGAATATTGACTTAAGCTTCAGCGTGTTATACTTGTTAAATGTTTTAATTAGTTGAAATTTAAACAGTATTCTGTGTCTCTCGGTGCGGACTTCAGTGTAACGATTTCAGTAAGGAGGCATTCTCAGCGTAACACTTTATTTATTTTTTCTTATTAGTTGGTGAACGGTTTTCCTGATTGTAAGTGGTGATGTCGTCAATCGGTATGATAATGGAACTTAGTATGAGAAAGAAAGCTTACAGGAGACGAAATGGAAAGCATTACGAGCAAGAAACATTGGTGAAAAATATAACTTTTACTATTGCGGTAGTGATGTAAATAGCAACGGTTTTGAAATTGTGTTCAATAAGATATTGAATGTGTAAGTGAGTGATTGAATCACAGATGTAAAATTTATGTTTTAAAGTTTAATTCTGAATGTTTGGGTTTGTGTGCCCATGGTAGTGAGAAAGATAATTTCATCTGATTTCAAAGATTTTGCTTTGCGGTGATGTATGTTCTGGACAATGAAGAAATAGCCGTGGGTAGCGATTTGGAAAGGCATGTGGGATGTATGTAAAGTGGCTATTTAAGAGTAAATGAGGGTTTGAGTCTTGATAACTATAAAGATAAGGAAGAGGCCTTCCTGGAGACTGTTTATGCCTTTAACTTTAAAAAAAATAAAAATAAACAACAATTAAATATCTACAAGCGTACTACAACTGCATGTCACTACCGGACGAAAACATAATATCACAGCATTATCACGGCTTTTCGTTATTGAGATTAACCATCTAGTTCCGACGAATTTGTTCAAGAAACAACCCTTGCCCTAAATATAATGATATTTGAAAGAGAAGGCTTTGCGAGTAAATTTCTTGTAAGAGTTGTTAATAAAATGACAGATATGGGTGGCACCGAAAAAATATGTGGATGACAACTGGAATGAAATGGCGGGATGGATTAGAAGTATGGCGAAGGATGGATTAGGTGAAATGAAAGGACAACGACAGGCAAGAAAACTTGGTTGTGGAATGAAGTTTACAATTAGAGATTTTAGTTTTATTTTTGCATATTGTTTATATATTTATGTATTGTATTTACTTTTATATAAATAACAATAAGTATCTTTTCTTTAAAGTTCTTGAATGTTATATCGAGAATTATTTCGTAACATATAATGTAACTCGCAATCGTAAATAAGTTCAGTCAGTTTTTGTTACTTATAAAAACTGTTAGGCTTTATTGATATCAAATCCTGAGACTTAATTCTGAAGGAACCGGATAGCCTTGAAAACGAAGGAAGCTGTTAATATACTAAATTAAAAATAGATTTAAACTTGTCTTTAAGACTGAGTACATTTATTGGTTTTGTTTTGATGATTTTTTATGGGATAATTTTCTTTTAATTTGAATAAAATCACCTGATTTTTACGCTTATAAGTGTCATTCAGATGTGAATAAAGTATAAAGTCAGTACAATGAGATGTAGCAACGAGCTCAATCACGAACATGTCGTCGGTTTATCAAACTTTGGAGTTTTCATGGCGTGAATAATAAATAATAAAATACATGTCGGTTCAACTCAATTCAACTTTGGTATTCTCCTGAATTTAGACGACAGGCTTATATACAAAGTTTGAAAGCGTAAAAATACTTAACACTCCGGACAAATACTCCCAAATTATCGAGTGAATTAGTGTTATTGTATGTAACATATGTTTAATAAATAAATTTAATAAATAAAAAAAAAGTGATAAAAATATCAAAATAAAGTAGATTTAATTACATTGCATGACTAGCTTGTTCTTGTTCCCTAAAAATATTCTATTTCTGGTAAATAACGTGATAAAATCCCAGTCATTATACAAATCAAACCACGTCAGGGACTCCACGGAGGGTTGGACCCAATTACTAATGGACTGGACCCAATGTACCTGAGACCGAACTCTTGCGACGCCAACATTGGATGTCACATGTAAAGTAGTTGAATATCGATCTCAGTGGTTATAAAACAGAGGAAATCTGAGGAAAATTGTTTTATAAACTAAAGCTGGGTAAATAGTTTTCTATCCAGCAGTGATAGCTCCATTATAATACTTCTCGTCGTAGTAAGATGTTCTTATCTTTAAATTGTTCATTATATAGAACAGAATTAAACTTTCGTTTATTCTCGTTGATTGCGTTACAGTCAGTGCTATCCTCTTAGTGATTTTCCCGAGGGACACTTGGAGCAACGATAAACACGTACCAGCTTTGTTTAATTTAACCTCGCGTTTAGTCCCTGGACTAAACTACCACCGCCGGTATTTCACAATAGTAAATAATGCTGTACAATTTCTAAACAATTTTACAAACCAATAATAAATTACTAAACATCGAAAATACATAATAGCTTAAAGTATAACATTTGACATTTAGCAGACCATAATATGACTGCCATATTTTTCTGCACATTAAAATGTTACATATAAGATTATAACGCTGACATAAATACAGTAAGACACAAAGGCGTTCATGTAGACAGCCTTTTATGTGGAAATACAATTGAAGTTTATTTTTTATTTGGTGGTGTAATATCCAATTGACTCTTGAAGTAACAAACCAGACACTATACATATTGTAGCCTCGTGAATATTTTAGTCGTCATCGTGAACGGCTTAGGTCGGAGATACAGCGTTTGCGTAAGGCGTCTCGGTAAATCCCATGGGATCCAATTTTTTTTGCCGACTCCTTCGAGCCCACTGAAACTTGGCAGATACACGTTTTATATCTCTCGCATTTGATTCACTTTGGTCGCAATAAAAGAACTGAGAATTCGGCTTTTAGAATTTGTAGCACTATTTTAGCCCGTCGTTGCAATTTTACACACTGCATTTATATTTAGTGCTGGATTCATTGACCCGTCAAAATCTTCTTAGAGATGTGATATCGGCAAAGTTTTATTCTTATACTGATACAGCTACATATCTATCTATACATGTCTCTATATCTAATGACACAGAACTGTTAATAACAGTTGTCTCTAATTTAATGTTTGTATTTCCGCACATCAGTTAAGGACTACAGGATGAATTTTAATAAAATTTAAGGTAATCATAAATTGTTGCCGGAATTCACATATACAATAGTTTGCACTTGTTTTCACGAAAAAATATTTTTTTAAATTTAACTGAGTAGTAATTAAGTCACGATGTATGACATAGTTTGACACAAGAGAAAGCATACAAAGCCACTGACAACAACTAGTTAATAAAGATGTTTTGAGATTTCCTTTTTAATTTCCTAATGGTTATATTTAAATTCGTCACATCACAGGAAGCACCCTTCATTGTTAACTTTTTGTTTGTAACTAGCAATTTTCTTGTTCGATAAAGTCCACTTTATTATACACGTAAAAGGGTTATTGCCAATAAAAATACGTAAACGATGGGTATTACGATATAAATATACATATATATATATATATATATATATATATATATATATATATATATATATATGTAGGCGCAGGGGCAGACTTTGCTATAAAAAAATAACACTTTCTTCTTGAACAATCAATTTATTGTTATTTCTTTATAGTTTATCTAGATCACTTGCAATCCACTCTTATAAATACGTTCACAATTACTTAATAACAATAATAACAACACTTAGACCAGTACATGATGTGCACCGGGCGACTGCTGATAAACGAATGATCGCGTCTCACGCCGCCTACTACCATTTTATAAGATTCATCGGTGGGGGAAATCGACTGATGCACGTGTTGTTTTCATAAAAAGAGGGTAGCGCCGTTATATATATAAGTGTATGTGTATTAATAATAAAATTGTAAATTAAAAGTTGAATAATATTAATTCGTTTGTGTATATTTAAAAATATTTATAAAATACTAGCAGGCTTAGCAGTCGTCGTCCTGTCTTAGAAATAAAAATAAATAAGCTTGTGATTTTTTCTATTTCAAATAAGTTTATTTTGAATATATGAAATTTGTATTTATGTCGACATTGTATATCTAAAATATCCTAGGATCCACTCAATCACAAGCAATAAATAATTACAATTTGTTCAGCCACGCCATGTCATGTCATAACAAAAATAAAATAAAGAAGAACAAAAAAATATTTAAACAAGAAAAGTAATACTATTCTTATTATTCAGTTCAACACTGTATAATTATATATTATTCTTCATCAATAAATTCTAAAACATTCAATTGGAAACGTTATTTTTCAGGTAATTACTAAAATATTGGTTCATATTAATTTCTATAAAAATAAAAACAAAGACATATATATCAATGAATCAGTTGCAGTTTCAGTCACGTGGAGTCCGTCATTATGAAAGCATCTACCTGATTACAAAAAGCGATATCATATTATAAAATCATCACAAACACAGTACATTAAAGATAATATTTAAATTTAGTAGTCGGATTTCCAATATTCTTTTGAATTGTAACTTATTTAAGAATAAAGAGTTTGTATTCGTATCAAAATATAGGGATTGCGAAACGTAGCTTATATATTTTGAATTTTGAATAACCATCCCCCAGTTAATTATTTGAGCAGAACAAACCGTTAGTTGAACAAATGATATTGCAACATGTAACATTATTTGATTTTAGAATTCGTCTTTAACAATGTCTTTTAATTGCAATGACTTTTTGAATCTATGTGTATCAAAATATTGACAATTATAGAGCACTGCTTCATTAATAATAAGAGTTCAATAAATACATTAATCTGTAGATAATTCAGTAATTTATCGTCAACGAATATCCGATATGTTTGGTCTAAGCGTTATTTGTAACAAAGCCTATAACTGTTCGACAGTTCATGAGTTCGTTGGTACAATCCGCTAACATTACTTATACACACTATCCAAGTATATATTAAATAATGCATTTCTAAACCAGTTTTAAATACCTTCATTATATTAGCATGTTTCTGCTTTATTCCGGATCATTGTATAATTAATGGAATCATATTTCATTTGTATCATAGGAATTAAATTCTAATATTCACACAAATATATACAAAAGCTATAAGTGTCAGTAAATAAATATAAACTAATGATTAAATTTTAAAGTCTAGTTATATTTTAGTCTATTACTATAATATTTAGGTATAATATATCGGGTGAGCTGCACTGAAGTACCGTAAGCGTCAGATGAGATCTGGCGTGTTCCGGCACTTTGTCTTTAGAAGCCAATTAGGAGAACAGGTACCGACTCTTTAGACACTCTGCAGCCGCCAGCGAATGTCGTAAGGAGAGTTTTCTTACTTTTATAAATAATTTAACTTTGAATATAAATTAAAACATGGTAATTATTATAGAAATGTAAAGAAAGTCATTTTGTACCTAAAAAATATCTCAAAATCACGAATAGCCAAATTCAGCTTATTTTTTATATTTTTATTAAATATTGTTATCGATGTTATTTTGCGTGTGATGTTTAAACTTTGATAAATATATATAACAATTATTTACTTATATACGCATCGTGTTTTATAAAGTGGTTTAATATTATCATAGTGAAAGGCACCACACGACGCAGCTCGGCTCCACCGCCATCTATATTTATGTACAGATTTCATTACAGACTTCGTTCTCTATTATAACATTTCTTTTTATTCCCCGGCTCTAGTTTGAAATAAAATATTAAATTGTTCGTTAATTGAAGTTCTATATTTTAAATAATGTAAAGAATTTGGTGATCCAATTTTAATATAACTGTACGTACACAGGTGCGTCGAGCTGTCCGTCTGGTTGCATGTAGCTTGCTTGCTTGGCTTGCGCATATAAAAACTGTTACCAGGAGTTCTGTCATCAGAGTGTCACAGATTAAATAAAATGAATAACTTCAATAATTTAAGTTTATTTTATTACTGACTTATTTTCCGAAATACAGGGTTATTTTATTTTTTAAATTATTAACTGAAAGATGAACAGTGAAGTAAGTATAGGTTAATGAAATTGTCCTTTTAATTCTAGGTCGCTATAAGTTTGGGTGATAAGGCCGCCTTTGTACCAAATGTTTCATGTTTTAATAATTCCTTTAATTTGTTGTTCTTCTTTTGTATATTTAGTGTACAACAAAGTGTTATAAGTTAAATGAATAAATTAAAAAACTAAAGATTAAGACCGCTCTGATTTATTCATGTTCTGTATCAATAATACAGTACTCTTATCAAAACAGTGCAATGTATTTTAATGTTTCCTCTTAGACTCTTATATTAATAGAAATTGTATTTTAAATTCTCTGGTAATTATTTTTATTTTATGTTAATATTTACTTGTTACAATTGTAGAATGGTGAGTTAATTGATGAATGTATAAAACATTACGAGGAGAGTGAGAAGTATGAAGAAGACGTGGAGAGAGTACGTGTAAGATAATATGAGAACGAATCAACGTTTGCGCTGAGATGACGTGTTATAGTAGAGCGGTGGGAACTGATGTATTATAACCCCAAATAATTGAAATAAAATGATACTTGATCACTGCAAATAAACAATTAATATTTGTCCTTTATTAATAAATAAATACATTTTATATATTTCAATATGAATAATTATGTTTTATTATAAGTAAGTATAGTTATGTGGTTTTATTGTGTTTTAAAACTGTGTTTTTTTTAATTTTGTTTCTTTACTGTTTGCCTACTTTAGTTATCTCATGAACCCTAAGGTTGGCTGGTAGAGTTTGTTTTTCTCGCATTAAGCCTTTTGTGCGTATATTATTATATGTAATGTACAATAAAGAATTAAATAAATAATAAACAAGGAAACAACAAAGACTTATAACCAAAGTTAATTCCATTATTTCACCAACTTCTGTGCAAGGTACGAATTCCAACAGCAGCTCGAATGATTTGTTTCTGACCTCTTACGAACTCGATCTGTAACTCAAAACTATTTCCACGAACGCAAAAGCGGAAACTACGAGCCAACTTTCTTGTTTTACCTTGTCTAGAAAAAAAATACAGGCTCTCGCTGTCTCCGGACACTATTCAAATGCTGCCCTTTCAGCCTTTATTTTATTCTTAAAAGCTTTTTTTTTTATAAGATTTGCATAAAGAGAATATTCAATCAGAAAATTCATGACGAATTTTTTGTGTTTACGTTTTGTTTGTCTCTTTTTGTAGTATTTAATATTATTTCTTCTTTCAAATAAAAACGTTAACTATTACTTTAATATGGTTTTTCGTCTCTTGGTATTTAAAACAAGCGCTTGAACAGAGTAATTTTATTCTTAAGGCACTTATAGCGGTTTGTTTTATTTTTTTTACTCGCGAGTCCGTTATATCTTTTATCTCTAGTTAGGTTCAAAGTAAGGTAAGGATGTCTCATTACTATTTTACATAAAAATATACTTTATTAAGTAACTTTTAAAATAATAAAGTAAACTACGTTCCTAAATAAAAAAATAAAATGAATAGAAAACAAATATGATAAACAAAAATGTTATTCAATGATATGTTTTTAAATCATAACATAATATATATTTTCCTTTTTGAGAGACCAGTGTTAACTTTTTAGGTCACACTGGAATACCTGCAACATCTGGGTGATATCAGAACGTTGACGACATCATTATATTACAAGTAGAGTCTTATAACAGCTGCTTCACACAACATACGTGTTTACTTCACTGACGATGAATATAAACATAATACAGCTTGAAATAATCTGTAAGCATGTTTAGCCATGTCAAGCTTGTTAAATTAGTAAATAATATAGAATAAAATACTTATCAACAGGGGCAGGACTCGAACTTGCCACCTCTGGGACGTTCCGTCGCTTTATCAAGTGAGCTACGGTGTCGCTTCATAAATCTAACATTCCATATAATATTTTTTTCGAGAGCAACGGGATCGGGACGTATCAAAGTTCGAATTCTTCCCGTTTTTATGAATTTTTCGTTCTGAATTATTTTTTATTAAATCCATTGCGGTTGATATTTTCAATATAAGTTAATAGTATAAGATATAGTTATTCTAGAACGAAAGAAGAAGAAGAAAAGAAGGAACCAATAGTTACAATAAGTATTTATCAGTGGTTTATTTTAAACCAACATATTCTGTTACATTTTTAACTATCACTTTGTCAGAGAAAATAAACAGTTGGTAAGTTTCTTAGGAGCTGAAATAATAGAGCGTTACTGAAAGGTTTATTTTGTACTCTTATTAAATATATCTGTCATTAAAACGGTTCTTATAACCGTAATTAATAAATAAAATAAATGTAAAATAATGTTGCCACAAATGTACGCTATTCTATCAAAGTCATACTTTGGACATAAAGACAGTTTCTATTAATAATTTATATTAATAAGAAGTACAATTTCTATTAATATAAGAGTCTAAGAGGAAACATTAAAATACATTGCACTGTTTTGATAAGAGTACTGTATTATTGATACAGAACATGAATAAATCAGAGCGGTCTTAATCTTTAGTTTTTTAATTTATTCATTTAACTTATAACACTTTGTTGTACACTAAATATACAAAAGAAGAACAACAAATTAAAGGAATTATTAAAACATGAAACATTTGGTACAAAGGCGGCCTTATCACCCAAACTTATAGCGACCTAGAATTAAAAGGACAATTTCATTAACCTATACTTACTTCACTGTTCATCTTTCAGTTAATAATTTAAAAAATAAAATAACCCTGTATTTCGGAAAATAAGTCAGTAATAAAATAAACTTAAATTATTGAAGTTATTCATTTTATTTAATCTGTGACACTCTGATGACAGAACTCCTGGTAACAGTTTTTATATGCGCAAGCCAAGCAAGCAAGCTACATGCAACCAGACGGACAGCTCGACGCACTTGTGTACGTACAGTTATATTAAAATTGGATCACCAAATTCTTTACATTATTTAAAATATAGAACTTCAATTAACGAACAATTTAATATTTTATTTCAAACTAGAGCCGGGGAATAAAAAGAAATGTTATAATAGAGAACGAAGTCTGTAATGAAATCTGTACATAAATATAGATGGCGGTGGAGCCGAGCTGCGTCGTGTGGTGCCTTTCACTATGATAATATTAA
Organism: Dircenna loreta; assembly: GCA_963555665.1. Classification (NCBI taxonomy): domain Eukaryota; kingdom Metazoa; phylum Arthropoda; class Insecta; order Lepidoptera; family Nymphalidae; genus Dircenna; species Dircenna loreta. The sequence goes on along the minus strand of OY743097.1, from coordinate 245,382 downwards.
ACCACTTTATAAAACACGATGCGTATATAAGTAAATAATTGTAAATAAATAAAATAAATGTAACAATATTATAATACAAGAACTACAAAAATACACTAAAAAGCTTCGTGCAAGAGCGGTCTTATCGCTTGAAAGTAATCTCTTCTCCTTGATGAAGAATGACAACCTGAGAAGTCCCGGGATAATGCAAACTTTACAATATTAATATTAAATTATACCTAAATATATTATAATATTATAATTAGAAATGATACAATAAAGAACTAATTAAATAATTATTATATATTAATAATAAATAAATATTCAACGTTTTTTAATTCTATTTTTTTAATTGTAAAAAAATAATTGCTATGTATTATTTATACATATATAGTTATTTCTAAAGAGCACAATAATTAAACAATAAGTCGAGATAGAGACCATTAGATTAAGACAAATTATAGAAACGTGTTTTATTATTTTTGGAAACCTTACCGTATATTGTCGATTTATTTTAAATGCACATTTATTAAAAATTATATATTTGAATATTTTTTTTGGCTATTCATTGAACAAATCGTTTAAATAATATTATTACCTATTTAATTCATAACGCAATTTGAATCTAAGATTACACTAAAAGGAAAAGCATATTTTTTTATACCTATGAAAAGTGTATTAATAATATATTTATGTACTAGATCTGTAAGTGCAGATAAATATAAACCAATAGAAACAAATAAATCTTATAATAATTGGTGCAAATAAATTACCAACTACGTACCTCAAATTTGAGATAATGTTTGTCTAAAATCGAGTTTGGCTTCAGTTGAGAAGTTACTATAAATCACATATTGGTTTACAAATTATAAATTTAACATATTAGAACTCGAATATGCTATAAGGAATATTTTCCTATAAACATTATTTTTTCATTGATAAACAATCATAACAATTAGACATATTTAAAATATTCCAATTACCAAAATAAAAAGAAAATTGGTTATTCATTTTATATTCCACGAATAATTTAGTATCCATCTAAATAGGACATTTATTTGATAAACTCATTAATTATATTGAATTCAAAAGCTAAATAATATTATAATATAATTTCATTACATTGTCTGATTTATTTTAGTGGTTATAGTTTATATAAGTTTTATAATATTTCTATATACAGAAAATATAACATTATCGTTGAAAAATATCTATAAACATGTTTAGACATGTTAAGCTTATTAATATTTTAAATAAATTTTACTAAACAATGATCGACGTGAGTAGAAATCAAACCTGCGACTGGGTAACCGCCTCATCGTTCTGCCAAATGAGCTACCGTGTCGTTACTTGCTGTTGCATTGTTGAATCTAGCATTCTATACAAAAATTTTTATCGGGACGGAGACGACATACATTTGAAATATGCCTATAATATGCCGGTTCATGTTGATGGTGCGGCCGGAAATAGCAGTGAGGTGATGGGTTATAAAGGAATCCAAAATATACATTCATCTGAAGCTCGTAGAAGTGTCAAACTCTACACAGTACCATGTGACATCGATACTTGACTTAGAGAAGGTTTACTTACTCTACACTACCACTTACGAATTCTATTTTACCTAAAGAACTTTTCAAAAACTCACTTAAGCTTCCAAAGTAGCTGGAGTAAATTAAATCGGTGGTCATAGTGATTTAGTGATTTTTTACGTTCTTTATTATATTATTGTAGAGACGTTCTTTATTATATTATTGTAGAGACGTTCTTTATAATATAACTAACTCACAATTTATTCGTTCTTCCACACTTGTTTCACTCTTGGTGGTATCCACAGAAAATAGTTATCCCCTTTTGCTAATCTTAGTCACAAGGAATACAATATAGCAACGACAAAACTAAGGAAGTCATAATTTAATAAAGTAATTCAAATAATTAGGGTTTTGCAAAAGTTAGTTTATAGATTAAAAGATAATTTATTTTATAATAATGTATCTGTATTTACAATTACAATAAATGTATATATACATATTTATTTATATATATATATAAATCAATTATACATTCAGTATGAAGTATAAAGTAATTCTATAATAATATTGAAGATCTATGCATATATAAAATATATTTTATTATGCTTAAATAAAGGGTAGGACACACATAAAGATAGTATTAGAAACGCTATAAATAAAAATCTCTCTGTATAAAAACGAGGTCGAGCTAAAAGTAAAAACGCGACATAAATGAACTCCACCGAGTGTGTCGTTAACTTTATGGCATTCACTTCTCTTTCTGATGTGATCTTTTACACGCCATAACAATTTTTTAGGAAACATTCGCTGCATCTAAAGTGAGTATATTTATAACTTATATATATACTCACTACTTATATACTACGTGAAATTTAAATCTATATAGAATGAAAAAAAAAAATCGATATGGGTCAGATTAGAACCTGCGACCTCAAGGACTGCGTTCCGTCAAACTACAATTTGACCTACCGTATCGCTACCCTTTTTGATGAATTTAGCATGTAGCTGTATTCAATTCCAAATAACATTTTTTACAAATGAAAAAATGTTTGTTTTAAACAGTTTTTTATCTAAACAACCCTTGCAACGTTAGTATATTTATTGTACATTAGCCTGAATCAGAATTAAGATAAAAAAAGAAAGCTAAATATCAACTAACATATCTCAGTTCCGGTCCGAATAGACAAATACTATAACTGATACGTTTGTATTGTAACAGCATTTTAACATTGACTTTTTGTGTAAATATGACGAAAAATGCATAACATTTTTTTGTTATTGAACAAGTTTATCGGATATGGAAGTGACACATTTCAAACTTTTATATAATCAATACAATCGAAAAATAGTAAAAACGTACGTTACATGATTATTTAGCTTATAAAATACTACTAATTAAAAATTTAAGCAATTCCACGTCTAGTCACGACTGTCTTGAAATACTTCTGAAACACCTGGTAAAACCACACTCTGGTATGGACCTATCACATTGACCTTTTACAGACGTTGTCATGGCAACGAACTCTAGTAATATATTGTTTTGAAAAAGTGTTTTTCAACATTTTGGTTTAGGGTTGGTAAGTTGCCTGCTGAGTTCAAGGTCGAGGTCGTTTACCACTTGGAAGAGTTGATTGTATAATCTGCAAATTGGTCGGTTACTTTTATGTTAGTTGATGATCCCAGGATATAGGATATTTTTCTCTAAAGCTTACCTAATATTTTTTTGTACGTTTGTCCTGACGTTTAGTCCAATTTCTCTCTTCATAAGAATCTTCAACAAACTTAAAAACTAACTTAAATAACTGAAAAGTTCCTATCGTATTGAAGTAATTGGGTAACAAGGAAATTAGGAAATTAATTAATCATTATATATATATAAATTGTAATTGTAAATATATAAATATATATATATATATATATATATAATGTAATGTAATGGGTTGATAAAAATATTCACAGGTGGAACTTTTACTAGTAAAGATTAAAATAACAACCCGCACATATTACAAGATTGCGGATAAACGATATTTAGTTTGAGTTTGTTCCTACATAGGAATATGAGGTTGCTTTATCCTCGGATTGTGGATCGGTTATTAATTTAAAATGTATAAAGTGCCGTTCCTAAATCACCTGAATGTTTAAAACTTACATTATCTTGTATTGCAGAGTAAATAACATTGTGTTCTAGTTTATAACAAACTATAAAAGTATCGAAAATATTGAAAGTTTTTTCGATCTCCGCGGGCCATTTTACGCGGATATGGAAAAATTTTGAAGTTATAAAAAGCTTAAAAAACTGTATCATAATATTTTTATGAAGTCTCCTTTAAAGCTGACGATTCATTTACGCTATGAAAAAATCAAATTTATAGGCTTCGGATTTTATAGATTTTTAAGCTGAAAGAGAACAGAATAGAAAAAGAATAGATGCCTTTTTAAACACAATTTAGTAATGCATATTTAATATTTATATGAACAAAGATATTATGCCATTAATTTATAACATTTAAATAATATATAATAAACTTTATCAGCAGAAAATAAACCTTTTGCTAAATGTCTATCGAAAACCACTAGAGGTGATATAATATCCATTCTGCGACTGTCACTGCTCCAATGGCGGTCATCAATATCCTATAGAATTTACGAAGACTCTCTCACATTTATATGAGAGCGTACAATAGTATAGTACGTATATCAGACTTTATTTGTTTATACTTTATTTACACAGTCTTTGATTTTAAAGCCTGTAAAGTTATGTCGATCGAAATTGTTTTCTATATAACTTAATTATTTATTAATAATATAATCAATTATTATCCGCTTAGCTATATAGATATAAAAAGTATATGAATAATTCAATTCAAGGAAAAAATAGGTTTAAATGCAACGCTTAAAATATTTTTTTTTATTAACAGAATAATACAGAAAAATTGAAATATTCGAGATTTTAAGAAAAACAAACTTTAAGTTTGTTAAAATATGTATAAGGTGATTCGTAATAAAAAAATCAAAGAAAATCTTTATTCATATTGTAATGTAAGAAACGTTCTTTGTAACATATACGGAATGCTCTCATCTGCTATTGATAATGACTCTCCCAGATCAAAGTAATTTAGTAAGATGGGGTAAATCTACCGAAAAGTCTTGCAATATCTGTGGGGAGGCAGTAGGAACGGCTAAACACTAGTTGGTAGGGTGTAGGGTGCTATTGGAAAAAGGTCAATACTCGCGACGCCATGATAAAGTATTGGAAATCATACGTGAAGCGGTTAGTCTTTCAGTAGCTAGAGCGCAAAAGGGTAGATATAACAACCACCAAAAGATTCATAGAGTTCATTAAAGAAGGCTCGTCTAAAAAAACAAAACAAAAGCCTCACTCTATCTTGGAGGCGGCTCGCGATTGGACTATAATGATGGATACGTATGAGAAACAGTATAGAATTCCTGAGGATATTGTTGTCTCGTCATCCAGACCGGACATATTCCTGTACTTTAGACAGTTAAAGCGCGTGATACTTGTGGAGCTTACTGTTCCGTGGGAAACTAACATCCCCAAAGATCACACAATTAAAGTAAACAAGTATTACGAACTGACCAACGAACTGACCAGGAATAGGTATATAGTTAATTTGTACGCGGTAGAAGTGAGAGCGAGAGGTATAACAGCGAAATCTCTCTATAACCTACTTAAAGATCTCGGCCTCTCTAGAACTATCATCAGTACATTTCTAGAACGTACTTCAAAGGCGGCATTGGTAGGTTCATTCCAAATTTGGTTAGGTAGGGAGAGGAGCGCAACCAGTTGATGGTGAGCGTGATTTTAAAGGGGCCCCTTAAACCTACACCTGGGTCGCAAGTCCCAGGAGCTGTCCGCACTCCTCTCCCTGCAACGCGATGGGCCCGGTACCCGCACGGTGATCCATGGAATGCTAATATGTGTATTATTGTATGTAATAATGTAAATATTGTAAGTATGTGTAAATTGAAATATGTGTATATATATATATATATATGTTTAGGATTAGATTGGATTTCGTTGTTTTTATATATTTTTACATTTTTTCTGTCTATTTTTACTTGTGTTTGTTTTTTTCCTCGTTCTGCTATATTTAGTAATTTGAGTGTACATCATTTTATTGTATTTTTAATTATATATATTTTTTTGTTTATTCACTTTAATCTACTATATTTATTTTTCCTTTCAACTACTCAGAGGTTGGCTGAAAGAGATTCCTTCTTTTAAATTTACTTTTATTATTATTTGTTTACAATAAAGAACAATCAATCAATCAAGGGAAAAAACTTTTGTCTCCTGAGTGTCGGTGTCATTCCTGGTCACAAAGGACGTGTTACTCGTTATTTATTTCAGTGAAGAATAATGATAAGAAAAATTACTAAATATTCCGTGATTTCATATCTTAGTTTCATTTTATTATTATTCTTTATACTTTTGTACAAAAAAAAATGTCTTACTGAGTGGTGCAACAGACGCTCGGTTAGTAGCACCGACCCGTTAGGGGCAGGAGACAGGATGTCATGCTCAGACATACAACTAACTACAAACGTAACTAACTATTAACTAATTAACATTTGATCGCCACTGGTCAATACAAATATAACAATATCGTACTTTTATTTTACTTTCGCTACTTCTGTAGTTTGATTTAACGACGTACAGATAAGTTTTTTCTCTTTCGTATATAAAACTCACACCAATAATATATTTTGATGTTACAGAAAAAAAAATGTATTTTTTTTTAACATTGTTTGTTTTCATCTCATTCAAATGGTTATAAAATATTTTGGCAAAACATACATGTCTCAAATATTCTGTTACGTTTATGAATCATTCAAATTCAAATATATCTTTATTCAAGTAGGTATAGTAGGTTTTAAATCGAGTGATTTTTTCACTCACTAAGTCCTTGACCACTTAACAGATCGCTTCGTGTTTCGGGATTAATATCTTTTTTCTTACATTTGATCAAAGTTTTCAGTGATACGAAAAAAACAAAATGAAATTGACTGATAGTCCTCTCTTCATCGGGTCAATAAACTTCGAATGAGTTTGGAGCAGAATTAATTTAAATTTAATTAGCTTTAGGGTTAAATGGTGTTGTTACGGTGAGTGCGAAAGCGATCCCGTAGCGTTCCACTACGCCGATGAGGGTAGCCGTTGGTTTTTTGGTGGGTATCCGTTAAATTCTCTGTGCCGCCGGGTACCAAATAACACCCTGGCTATCGCCCTGGCTATAGCAGATATCCGCAAATGATTTTTCAAACGAAAAAAAAAGACAATTTATGTATTCTACCGATCCTAGAACAATTTTTAAATGTCACTCAATACGGGAGTCGACATCACCATATACTGACACTATAATTGAATAATATGAAATGACATAAAGGCATTGGATTAGGTTTTTATTAAATACCACTAATAAATTACATTTTAAAGTGCGCCATCATTATTTATTTTTACAGTAAGTAGAAGCGTGATAAGTAATCGTTCTTAAATTGTCAAACATCAACGATAAACGGAGCAGCCTCCTAGTTCCTAAACTCCTTACACAATGTACTCAAAGAATAAGACCTCGCATGAATAGTTTAATGTAAAAGTAAGATAAATTGTACAACATGCGTGAACTAAGCTTAAGTTTAATTGAACGGTTGGCATCTAGTGCCCAAGTGTTTCACTAGTCCCCAGACTCCCAACACACGACAGACGCAAATAGATTAAACAAATATAATAACGGTAACTTTATAAGGATGAATTGTGACGTACTGTGCCTTGTGTGTATGTGTGAATTAGTTAGATCCAAATGGCAATTGGCAATTTACTTGTTAACAAAGCCATTTGATATTTGTAACTTTGACATTCCACTTTTAACTGATTAATTAACAAACCGGCCATCTTAAATTTGGTCCAAACATTTAAGAGTCGACTGTTTCCAAAGTATTGTACTTCATCTTTCGGTTCTGAAAAGTATGTAAATAACATGGTTCCACGAATATGTATTAATAACGTGGCTACGAAAATCCATATACCGACCGAACTGGAAATGAAAACATATTCTACATATTACCTATAAAAATATTTCAATTTATGTATTCAATAAATAAGACTAGGTCATACGATATTTACCCATTCATTCCCACTGACGTACATCCGTGCCCAACTTAAAAACGCACTAATATCGGATAATATCGGATTTTTTACATTTAAAGTTTTAATTTCATGGTAGTACTTCACTAATGTATAGATTAAAAATTGGCTGAATGTACAAAACCTTTGCCTTTCTTTGTTCAGTGAAAAAGTTATTAAAAATACTGTTGAATATCGAATTGTTTGGTGACCTTGAACTACATCATGTTTACATGTGATAAAGTCGTTTAATTCATATTGTTATGTCATTTTAGAATAATTATATAATAAAGAAGGTAGGATAGAAAGCAAAATATACATAAGTCAAATGTTTATTTATAAAAGTAGGTAAAAAAAAAATATTTTCTTAATAACCAGAAATAATATATTTTCAAAATTAAATAAACATTCAATTGTTATAGTTTCTACGAGTTCTTATCGAGTCCCTATATGGCTTCTAAGAATTGTTATACGTGTTTCTCATTACATAAACAAAAAATCGGATCAACTGTTTTGTTTGTAAGTGTCAGAGTTCAAGTGCCGTAATTTGAAACCGCCGTGTTTTTTGCAGTAAAGTGCATTGAAATAATGACACAAACCACCTTAATGTTTGAAAACTTTTATAAACATGTATTATGTGTTAAGCTTATTTTACATTTTAAAGAAATATAGTAAAAATGATAAAGTTATATAATCAAATATATTTCTTAAAGGAATGTCCCTCATTTTCTCAAATATTATTCAGAGGAAACAGAAAAGAACGGTTTATCTGGAGGTATGTAATCATCGTCAGTTGATTTTGACGTGTGGATTAAAAGAGATACTTTGGAGTCCTATGGAACAGGAAGACAGGAGAACAGGGCAGACTAAAAGTAAGAAGAAAAAAGAGTGAGAAGTTTTTATTTCTGACTCTGAAACGCAGTTACATTGCATTTAGAGTGATTTATCTTTAATTTATTTTTTTATTCTCTACCACCTATGAGAGTTATGTTACTTAGACCGACACTCTCCGCATAACAATATAAGTCTCTTGCCAATTTAACAAGTATTCAATATAAAGTATAGCATCACTCGTAATTTACTATTCCTATTAATGTTATTATAAATATGTACATTTAATCATATTCCAATACAGCTAAAGTTAACGCGTCAACATTACAAGCAAGTCTTATATCTCAAGGAACATTAGTTGCTCACTTAAGAGGCGAGTGAGCTCCAATCACTACGTATAAATTATATATCAAAGATATTCATTAAACCAAAGAGATGCCTTCGAAGATAAATGATTTATTGAAATGTCAGCTTCTAGCTAACCGCTGCTAATGGCTGGGTAAGCATTCTGAGTTTGCTTTATATTAGGATATTATAAAGGATGAATTTTTAAAGAATATAAACTCAGTACTTTGATGAACAAATATATATTTCAGTTTCAAAAATACTTGGCTTATAATACATTGTATAATATAATATAATATAATGTATAATATTTTTTTATATTGGGTCTACCTGATGGTAAGTGGTGCTGTCCCCCATGGATATGAAATTAATTATGATGAAGGTAAAGAGTGTGGGCACCAGGCTCTCTCACTCAAAATACATAACGTAGCTAAATAATGGCTGCTGCGGGCAGAGTGTAACGACAATTTACAGCTTCGCGGACGCTGGAGTGAGACATTTAGGCACGTAGATGATATATTCAAATAACCATCTAAGTATAATATATTATAATTTCTAACTGTATACTAAAACATGTATATGAAATGTATAATATAAGTTGGAGAAAACCTTAAACCTACTTTTATTCACATCCAACACTACCATTTTTGCTACTGATATATTTAACTACTAAAAGCCGATGTCTCGGTCTGTCAAAAATACTTTTGTCCTTTTATTTCGAATCAGTTCATTCGTTTTTAATTTTAGCCTGTATAGATAAAATAGCAGCTTTTCAGTTAGAGAATTTCTCGCCACAGAAAGTATACTATATTTTGACAATATTATTTTGGCAATAATTTATAACCGAACCAAACTTTGATCAGGTCTGACCAATAATTACCTAGTTATGAATGCAAAGAGAAACAATTCAAAGACGAAACTTATTAGGATTTTATGTATTCACCACGGTCTTGTCGGTCTTTTATTTTTATTTTTACATTTACTTAAATCTTCCTTTAGGATGTAATGTGAACAGAGACATACTCATTAAGTAGATATATAAGCTAGTAGTAGTACGTTTGTAATTTCATAGATTTCACTAAAGCAAAGGATTAGGCCCGCTCTGATTAATTCCTGCTCTGTGGCAATCGCACAGAACGCTTAGAAAACAACGTGCCATTTTTGTTTACTTTTAGATATACATTTCTATTTATAGTAAATAAAAATACTGATAAGGAAAGAAAATCTTATTTATTTTACCAACTTCTCAGCTACGAACTCTCACAGCAACGGGGATGATTTGTGCCTAGCCTCGTACTTCATTCTGCTATAACTTGCTCTGTAAGTCTTTCAACGCCATAGGGAAAATACGAGACAACTTATTTTCTTTTTCTTGTCTACGAATAAAAAATCAGTCTCTCGCCTTTAGACACAATTTAAATTGCCTCCCTTTCAGCCTATATTTTATTTTTATAAGCTAATGGGTTAACCCAGAGAGAATATTTCATTAAAGACTTCATGCCATAGACCGGTTTTATTTTTTCTTTATCTCTGGTTCGCCTGTCCGTGTGTAAGTTAATTTTATATTATTTTTATTCAAAATATATGTATTTCCATAATAATTTTAATATTATTTTATCGACTCTAGGTGTTTAACTACAAGCACTTGAGCGGAGTAATCTTAACCTAAATTTAAGGCACTCATAGCGGTTCGTCGCTTTAATGTCTTTGCTCGTGAATCCATTAAATCTTTTATTGGCAGTTAAGCATGCCGGCATGCCTCCTTTATATTTTACTAAAAAAATACATTCTTATTGAATAACTCAAAAAATTACAAAGTTATGTCCGATTTTAAGCAATATTTTTATAGAGAAAAAGCTATAAGTTAGATTTACCAAAATTACCAAATGGCCTTTTCTATTTTAATTAACTGGGAAATTGTACAGATCTCATTTATTTGATAAACTCATTAATTATATTGAATTTAAAGGTTATTAATAGTTGAATTAATGTTGTTTACTATTAGTTATTACGTTTTATGTGAATCTTGGATCTTAATTATAAAAAGCAGTAATTATTTTAAAGTTTATTTATTTATTTCCTATTTATACTTTACAAATTATTTATAAAATATTTAAATTAATCTTATTAAAATTTTCATAAAAAATGAAATGAAATAATCATAACGTCACTTATTCAAACTCTCTACCTCTGGAAAAACGCTCCGTCGTGCTGCCCATTGAGCTACCATGTCACTACTTGCCACGATAAATGTAGCATTCTATAAATAATCTTTCTCGGATCGGTGGCGACATCTATTCCTCAATTAAAAACAACATGTCTGACCATGGTGGTAATTGTTTTATATTAAAAAATGTATCGATTGTTTAGAACTGATTTAGAACCTAAGAAAGGACATAATATTGGTACATTCATCTGAAGTCCATAGAGCTGTAAAACTCTATACATGTCGTCATTACTTTACTTAGAGAACGTTAACTTACTCTTCTCTACTATTTACGAACTCTACTTTACTTAGAGAACGTTTTAACAGCAAGAAAGTAGCTAGAGCGGGTCGAATCGTTTTCTTTCAGAAGGGACGTTCTTTATTGTATTATTGTATTTTCATCTTGGTTGACTTATTAAAATATTCAAAAAAATGTCTGTCTTTATCACTCTAGATGGTGTCAACACACGACAATTTCTCTTTCATGTACAACATACAATATAGTGACGACAAAAAATAACAACTCATAACTATTTTCATTGATAAAAACAATTGAAGTTTTATAACATTTCCTTGATTAAAAATAATTATTTTTTAAATATCAAAATACCGTTAAAACAATGTTATATTATTGTAGCTAATACAAAGCATACATTTATATCAAATACAATATCATAAATATGATAATAGTTTATATTAAATTTGTTTTTATTACGACACGAATGTAGAGCTGATAGCTCTAACTTCAGTTACCTAGGTTACACTTGCGTGGTTGGAGGACTCTACCTACACAGATATAAGCATTGTATTCTCTTGAGATATGTTCTAATACGAAATAATAATATAATACAATTTAATGTCGAAAGTTTAAGCAATGTTTAGGAATGAACCAACTATCCTCTCATGTATTATTATACATAAATTAACATTTCATTACATATTTAATATTTGATAAAACTTTAGAATTATTTACGTTAAATCCAACAAAACACACCTGGTTTCGTAAAAAAGTACACTGATTTTGATTCATACAATTAATTTAAAATAAAGTCCAAAACTAATCCAACCACACGACTCGAGGATGGCGACGCGTTTTAATCAGACATTCCATATTTTTTTAATGTCGCATCCGAGTCCGACTCCATTAAATTTTTTTTTCATCGGTATTTATGGACCGTTCTTTGCCGAGATCTAACACGTAACAGATGTTATAAAAATAGGGAAACAAAATCACTTTCGCTATTTTATTATGTAGAAAATTAAAGTTTCCATTAGACATAGACATGCTCTGTTCTTATAACGAGATAAATTCCATTTAGTTATTTTTTTTTTAAAATCATATCACATACAACAACCGGGATATATTTCATAAATGAATGAATTGACGGAAGTTTTTATCCGAAATCGTATACGATATAAAAACTATATTATATAGATACCTATGTTTTAAGGCACTAAGTTTATTAAGAGTAAATAATAAAAGAATGAAAAATATATCAACCTAGAGAGAACTGGAGACTAGAACCTGCAAACTTTGAGAAACCGTCCCATCGGTCTGCCAATTGAGCTACCATTTTACTTCCAAGCTCTATGAATCGGAAATGTCTTTGATTGGACGGAGGCATCTAGTGGCTGGCCTTTAGAGAATCCTATGTGACTAACTTTGTAGTATAGAATAAAATAGAAAAGATTCATTTCAAACGTTAATTTTGTTTGTATTTAATGCTTGTAGGCAATTTAAGTCATTATTCTAAATATCAAAGGAATATTGTGATAGAAAAAGAAAATAGCTTTATCTATAATAAAACTGTTCCCTGTACGATACAGTCGTCTGTTTGTATGTTTTATAACAAATATATATTCTTTTATTTAATTAAAATTGATCACAAAATACTGACACATTTTGTTGCTAGCAGTAAGTTATAATTAAGTATTATGAACAATTTTTAAATTGATCATAAAAGATGTAAAATTTATTTGCAAATGATAGGGACTAAAAAAATTAAAAGATAATAAATCAAGGGGTCCATTTAGATAGATAGCCCGCGTTCCGGATTAAAAAAGCTTACTTTTTGTCGAGCAAAAAATATATTTCCTGAAAATAGAATACGTTCCTGAAAATAAATTACAGTATCAATGCGAGCTCTGGAACTTGTAAAGCATACCTTTACTTAATTCAAAGTCTAGATTTATTAACTATGTTGGTTTGGGTTAAATACGTATGAAAGATTACTGAAATGATAGCTGGTAAATATATAATTAAAAGATAGCTTCAATGTTTAGTGGTTAGTTATTCTAACTGAACAAGGGTTTTTTAAAAAGATATTAGTACATAAGTAAAAGATTTATTAAAAAAAAATGAGCTTTTCAATGATTTTTTTTAAACAAAAGTACGGTCATAGTCAGGTCATTTGTCAAAACTTTGAGGTAAGCTTATAATTAATGAACTACACTACGCCTTTTTTATTCATAAATTTTGCTATTTCTAGGAAAAATTTAAACCAACGTAGTGATGTTATTTTTAACTGAAATGCATTTTTTAATAAAATTTTATTACATCACTCGCTACTATTATATATTTAACAGCTCAGTAGTAATTTGTTTCAGCTCTTATTTACAGACCGGGTTTATATTGTAACTTTTATACAACTCAAAGATTTTATTAATGTTCTCGTTTTATTTAAAAAAATATGTAACGTAAATTTTTGCGATAATTTTGACTGGTGATGAATCCATCATCGCTTAGTCAGAATATAACAAATAATAAGGAACCTAGATAGACTTAGCTTTTTATTACTTTATTATGTATACATTTTAAAATCCTAATAGACTTTTATTATTTCTAAAAGCACACACACACTCGTACCTTCTCACTTCTCATATAGGTGTTATTTCCGTTCCGATGTTCATCGTTCAAACTAAGATGTTGTCTTTAATAATATTTATTTATCAAAACTAAAAAACTATCTTATAACCGTGTTTCACGTAGCTCAAGCTTTTCTATCACTAAGTACAGAAAACAGAAAAATCTAAATGATATCCGCTATAATATGAAATATATATTTTTTTATTTTTTTAACCTTTTCCGTCAAAAAAAATTACAATGGGTGGACTTAATGCATCAGAGCAGTCGAGCAGTCCAGTCCAGTCCAGTCCAGTTTCTACTAGTCGGCCAGTAGAAATAATACAATAAATTAAAATAAAAATCCTATAAGGTATAACTAATACAAACTAAATTATTACATAATTATAAGACGTAATAATAAACACATTATAATAATATGAATATTTCTGATTAAAATAAGACTTATTCAGAATTAATTGCCGTTCTATTCAACTCAAAGCTCAGTAGCGACCTTTAATTGATTCCTTTATCGCTTTTCAACTTGGAAGCTCATAAAAGAAAATTACATACATCTAACTAATTACGTCATTAAACTCAATATAGCTTTATAAACTTGATATTATTAAATTATAAATAATGCATTACTAGTAAGGTAAAAAAAAGCTGAATTTTCATACTTGATATGTATTAGTTGTTAGAAATATATTGGTTTATTTAAAATGTAATTTGTTAAAAAAATAATATTTTATAACGACATTTACTCTGCCCGTGGCTTCAACCACACTGTGTAAGTAATCGACGCTTTATTTTGTCGAAATGTTATTTTTGTATCTCTCTTGAACAGTTAGTATTGTTGTTCGAGACGAGATATACCGCTGGCAACGTGTGTGCGAAAATTCTCGATAATCTGTTAAAAGCGTCATAGACAACTCACTCTGCTTTTTATATTCGTTGACACTTTACTTAGTACCGTTTTATAATAAAAAGACTAATATTATTGAAGCTCAATATAAAATATCAATACTATTGAAAGTCTCCATTTTAAAAATGTTCGGTTATTTATTTATTAAATGTTGTGTTGACGAACAGCGCGGGACTTCTTGATATTTAATTTACAAATAACAATTAAAATACATTTTTAATTTATTAAAGATCGCAAGAAATTCCACAAGCCGGTTGAAAATAAAGCAAGTCATTCCTTGAATTTTATAAATATTCATAATTAAAATTTTACGTCCACTGTTCAAGAAATTATAAATAAACCAGCCTTCTCTATAATATTATTTGTTTGCGTTCTTTGTTTGAAGATAAGTCATAATATAATTATTTAGGAAGTCTAAAGTTTAAATTCTTTAATCTATTTTAAATGGGAGAGCGTCATAGAGCTAGTAGAGACGTGGTTAGATCGTCTTCTTTTTGTGCTTCGCTTTACTTGAACTTTAATTTCACACAAATCAATCATTTACTCAATAGTCAATACTATGAATAATTGTAAAAAATAAGTGTAAAGAGTATATGGCAGCCGGTCCTTATGCTGTAATATATATATTTAAACCACATGCAATGGTAGTCTTTATAGTTTTCACGTATTAATATTTCAAGTGACGACAGTAGTTTAAATAAGTACAGTATTTTATCAAGTATATTATCAATTATAACATAAGTAGTTTATCAAAGTACAGATATTATGACATAACCCAAAATGACAAATCATTGTAACGTTAAATAAATAGTTTTATATTGTTATGAAGATTGTAACGAGTGACAACCACACTGCCTACAATTCAATCAAACATTGGTGTAGAAGTATCCCTCTAATATTACTACTTTTACACTGTCAGTTTAAGTGTGTATCCTTAAAGATGTACTTAAGTGTAACACGTAACTGTCATTTTATTCATACATACTGTAACTTTATTTAATTTAATAATGAAAGTACCCACGAATATACAAACCTCGTATATAAAAGGGTCAGCAGGTGAAGCGGTCTTCTTTGTCTTCGAGACTCTTTAAAGAATTAAGAAAAACAACTTTATAATTATCTTTTAATATTTTGTTTAGTTTTTCACAGATTTAGGATATTTTTACACTTTTGATATGGACTTTGGACGATTGGTTTTCTTCATCATTTGTTACATAAACTTAATCGCAATATTATTTAAACAAATGTTTAACATGAAAAAGGACAACATCCGCAGTTTATAGAATGTATGTACAGTATAGCTGTCATTGTTATATATTGAATGCAGCAGTTATTGTAACCACGGGTCGCTGGTTTGATTCAGGACTGAAGCGCATATTTCTGGTGTAAGCAGTTCCGAGAGTAACGATATAGCTGAATAAACAGAGTTGTAGTCCGCTTAATACCTAGTTGGTACATATGCTTTAGCTTTCATAATAAAAAAATATATATTATTTTTTTAACGCTTCCTCTGTCGCCTGAATAATATATTTATATATGTAATTTCAATTCAATTACATAACATATTATGTAGTAATAATATATTTTAGACAGTAATATTACATTTTTTTTTGTATTTATACATAATATTAAAAATACATAATATGTAAAGAACAACATTAAAAATAACGCCGGTTGTGAAAACCGGCAAAATAATCAGAGGGTGATATGCTAACAAAAGCAAAATTATGTTAAAACTAAAAAATATTATATTAATGTTATTGTTTGTTTATGAATTTTACAGTTTCAGTATTGAGATTTATCTCTTTCTCATTTAAAATAGATAAATGTTGTTTATTTCTTTCTTTATGTAACTAAATAAATTTGATTCTTTCTCTAATTTCAAGTGGGTACCATGAAGGTCTGTCCTATATGTGATATTAACCAAGGGTCACTAATAAGCTCCTTGATCAACCCTCAGCTATAAACTCCATTAGACACCATGGACACACATTGGACACATAGAAGATTTTTCATTATATTATGTAGATCAGGAAAATACGAGCATAAAACAGGTATATTAAATTTGTAAAACGCTAGTTCAAAGCGACGAAAACACTTGAAATTGCTCTCTGAGGTGTTTTTGCGGAATAGAGTTGGAATATACTACGTCTGTTTAGAAAGATTTCACTAATAGGACCCTGTTTAGCGAAAATGTAAAGGAGAAAGTATTTTAAGACATTTTCTTATTTATTCTTTATATTTAATATTTAAATTGTCTATATAATATGTTACCCATGTTTAACATTTTACAAAATATTTAATAGAAAATTATTAACAATACCGATAAAAAAAAATTATGTATGTTCTTCCAAAATATATATATATATATATATATATATATATTTTATATATATATATATATATTAGATTGATAATCTTATATGTTGACTCTGATAATAAGCTGACATTACACAAAACTTCATAGAAATCGGTTTAGTAGTTTTCGAGTGAATATAAAAACAGTCAAATAGTAAATTTTAAATACTTTTGTTTTGAGTTCGGTTATGTAGTGAATGTAACATAATATAATAAATGTACAGATGTTATTTATCTTAATATATGCACATATTATTTTATTCAAAAACTTCAACATTGACAAATGTTAAATACTTTTATTAGTGAGATGAAAAAATATATTCTAAACAATTTATAGTGTGTTCTAAATTATTTAAAGTTATAAAGTAAAGTCAATATTTCTTGTACCTTTATTTATTATTAAGTTCGGTTTCGGTTTGTAGAGACTTGAATTAACCCACAAAGGTATTAGAGTTGGAAGGCGGATAGTAGTTGGGTACTTTGTTCTTCGCTACAATATGGAGTACTAAGTATTTAATCTTCTTTTACTAAGACTTCGCAAAACTAGATTCTTATATTTACTAATTAATGTTATTTGTATAAAACTATTCTAAACCATGACTTATGACATCAATACCTCGTCTTCCTACACTATTGTAGCAAAGCTTTTAAAACATTGAGTTAATTTTAATGTTAAATATAAATCCAATAAAACGCAAGTTATATTCAATAAAATAATTTTATATAAATGTGTAAAATATAAATGTCGAAAATTTAATAAAATATTATTTTTATTAATTATAGGCCCATTTTTATTATTCAATATACCAGGAACTATTCGCACTGGTACCCCAAAAAATAACCAGTAAGTTTCCACGAATCAGATGCGAGTACGAGCTCTGTAACAGCCTTTTCACAATGCGACATTTGTAGGCTAGTTGATCTAACTCATTGATATTTATAAAAAATTAAAGACTTTATCAGCAGAAAATATATTTTTTGTATTGTCGAAAACCACAAGAGGTGATAAAATACCCATTCTGCGACTGTCACTGCTCGAATGGCGGTCATCAATATCATATAGAATTTACGAAGACTCTCTCACATTTATATGAGAGGATATAGTACGTACAATTGTAAATTATTCGCAAAGCATTTCACCTCAAAAATTACCTTGTAGAACATAGTTATTTTAATTTAATTTGTCTATTTAAATATTGTAACGTATGAAAGAATTATAACTATTTTTAAATACAGAATTATATTAATAATAAAATTTAAAAATTGTTACAAACGTATTTTTTAAACACAAAATTTGAATTATATAGAAAAATAAAAACATTCAAGGTGTTAATACAAAATAGGAAAAAACTTCGTATTTGAAAAAATATATCAGAAATAAGAAATCGGAGATGACGGTATTGTCATATTAGAAAATATTATATCGGTACGTATATGGAATGTCCTCATAGTATTATAAAAAAGAATTGTGTCAGGACCATATTACTATCTGATATTACTTCACTGAAGGATAATGACGAGGAAAATGTGACAAAAATGTCCCGGATTCGATATCATCTCCTTGGATCAAAATTATTTTTTATTTTTCTTCTACCTATACTATATTCCGCTATGTGGGTAGGTGATTATATAAAAAAAAGAATAAAGTGTATCAAAAAAGTATCTATAAATCATATTAGACAATTATAATAAACTGTTGCCACAATCAAACGGTTATATTATATTTAGACTACGGAACCATTAATATTAATTTTAATATGCATAAGTCAATATAGAATATGTTAAACGTTCAAATAATTACCTAAGTGCGGGAAAAATGAATGGCAAAGGAGTAATGAACAGGTTGGCTTCGTTTGGCAACAATGGGTGCCAGCTTAAAGATTTCTATCATAGTAATAAAATAATAATGGTAGACTAACTTTACCATATTTTTTTTGGTTTAAATTTTGTTACATATGTCACGTTTTTTATTCATATCTAATTCGTTATAATTCTTAAAAACTATCTAATATCATGGTTATATTGTTTTCTTATAAGTTAGGAAGACCACTTATTTACTTAATGGACGACCAGTAACTTAGACAAAAGACAATACTAAATATTAAAGAACATAGCTGTACAGCTTACAAAGTCGCATCATAAACCAACCAACGCTTACTGTTTCATGTCACAAATATAATTTTAATGCTGAATAAAATGTAAAAAAAAAGAAATGAAAAGAAATTAAATGGTTGAAAATAATTCTTCTTCCTAACCAAGGCTGATTTCATATGTGATACGCTGTACCATGTTGATGGAGTCTCAAACTAGCTAATATTTACTTAAACCAAAATGTCTCACTTATTGTTATTTATACATACGATGTTTAATCTTCGTTCTTTAATGGAGTCATCAGCTATGCTATATTCTCTGGATTGTCCCTCACCAATTAGTCTTTCACCAATTGCTTCGCGGACATTTGTAATCTTCATTTGGTTCAAGGATCTCTCTCATTAATACCACAATATACTCAACGACCATTTACATTTTATTCACAAATATTCTTCATAAGGATTATCTTTTCTAAGACAATTTTTCATATAATAAAACAAAACCCTCCAATAATTTAATTGATGTTTTCTTTGACGATACCGGCCATAATTTAAATGTAAAAATGTCATCACCCTGAAGCGTTAGCCCAAATTGAAATGGGCGCGAACCCATCGGTTGAGGCATTTATACAAATAATATTACAAAACAAAAGAGAAACGAATCCATTACAGTAATATTTCATTGTTTATTTGTTTTTAAACGAAACATCATTATACGACTACTTTAATTACTATAGAATATGTTTTCAATAAAAAACCAACATGTATCAACATAATTTGATAAATATATAGAAATTAAAATTACTGGAAAGGGGTAAGACTCGAACCAGTGAACACTGGGAAACCGTCCTGTCTTTCTACCAAACGAGCTACCTGTTTCAATGTATTTAGAAGAGTTCTAACTCATATATTATAATAGTCTTTACTGGAATGGAGATATATTTATTAGACTTTTTGCAAAAATAATATTGAAACAATTACATTGAAAAGATGCCATAACCGACATTAATAGCTGGACCTCCTAAATTTTAAGGTTCAAATCGAGCCCCTGTCGATTTAGGTTTACTGTTTGTATTTAATTCTGCTTTTATATTTTTCATTCAAATATTATTTCAAAATTTGGCTAAATATTTTCAAACATACATAAAATAAGCTCAACTGACATTTAACCTCTGAATATATAAATAAACTACTTAAATCCGTAAAACGATGAACAAACCTACCAGTTAATGAAGTACGCCTGAGTGGTGTCCGACGCAGTGACGGACCGCATCAGATGACGAGGGTGCCTCAGTTGGCTAACATTCAGTTATACTATATTACCTGACGAGGGTATGATTTACTTTTACTATTTTTTATAAAAAAATATATTATCTCATCATTGTTTTTGTACAAATATTTGAATGTTATTTGTTAATTACATGTAAGGTAGAGGGTCATCAAGTTTATTCGACTTACTTTAAACCTCTGGTAACATTTCAGTTAAGATATTTACCTCATAATGATAAATAATTGAGGTACATCTGGTCCTTTTAAATCATCAGCTGTACGACAAAACATCCCAAAATCTCAAAAGACTCACCCTTGGGATAGACCAAACAAAACATGTCTCATGTCTGTATTTTTTGTAGTCGGACAAATGTTTTTACCTGATCCGGAATAACTCTCAGTTACCGTAACGAACTGCCCTTAGGATAATTCATTTTTTTTTTTTTTTTTATAATTATTATTATTTTCCACGGACACGTCATCCGTGCTCTTTTTTGACGTTTTACAATTATTGTGAAGTTAACATATAATTTTTGAATAGAGATTTTAAAAACATGCATAACAGAAGAGATTATTAGTAGGAATCTTAATAATCTAAGTTAGTACTAAGCTAGTCCTTTGCACAGGTTTTTTTTTTTGTTAGTATGTATATATATTTATGTATATTTCAATATGTGATTTGTTAAATTTAGGTTAAGTTATTATATTTATACAACATTACATTGATGTAGACTATAGACTATTATTTTTCTACCAATACACTGCTGTAACGGCCCACTGTTGATTTGATGTTCTGACTCATCTCGAGCAAGGCTTCCACGACTGCCGAGTTCCTGTCTCTTATGGCCATCTTGGTGTTATATTTTACAATATTATAAGGTGTCGCCTTCATCGCTCGCCTGATGAATCTGCCCGTCGCGTCGTTCTCGCTGTCGGTGAAGTACATACAGCTCTCCGTGTGACGTGACACTGCTACGACCGCATGGGGAACGCTATCGTGTAGCTGCATCTTACTCCTGGTATTAATTATGAAAACGGTGCCATAAGTCAGCCCCTGCGCTTCGTGTACAATTAGGATTCGCGACCCTACTCCTGATCCATAGCCCTTGTTAGACAGTGTTGTCTTTTCTTCTTGGGTGTGTACTAAGAAGAGGGTATGGGGTTGGGTTTTGGGTATTTGAGTTCCTGTGTAGCTTTGCATGGTTAAGGACTGCACTCGTTTCTTGCTAGAGTAGATGCCGGAGTAGACCTCTTCTAAGGCATACGCCACGTCTAAGGGGTTCCGGTGTGTACACAGTAATTCTTGGCTGATGGACGTTACCAGGGTGGGACGACAATACCTCATCTCAAATAGATTATCTCTATCGATGTAAGGTAATTGGTTCACGTCACCGACGAGGAGAATATCGCTAGCGCCGGACAGCCGCGTAGCCATTACTATGGCTCCGAAATGGTTCATGAGAGCCTCGTCCACCACCAAGCGATAGTTTTCTGACTCTCTGAATCCATTTACTAATACGGAGGCCATCGTACACACTCGCTTTTTGGCTGCATCGCCTATGCGGTGAGAATTTTTTTCTCTCAGATCTTTGGCTGCCTCGGTGGTGGTGGTAATGATGACGTCTTTCTCCGCGTCGAAATGTGATACTATCCACGTGGTTTTACCGCATCCTGGAACCCCGTTGACCCAGTTTATTGTCGGCGTGGTCCAAGCTTTGAAGTTGGTTAGTGTGATAGCTTTATCTAGGATCATATCATCTAACATTATCTTCGTGCATTGGGCCGTGACTACGATTGGGTCATTAGATGGCGTCATATATTTGGCTTTGCTTGTCCTCTTCATTTCCTCCTTGTTCAATATTACGAAACCACTAGTCTCATTGTATGCAGCCATATGTTCTCCTACCATTGTGCCGTAGATGATCTTGGCTGTATGATTGTTATATATGGCTGCATCTGCCTCCTTTAGTTTCAGCTCCAAGAACTTGCGATTGCCGATTTTATAGGCCTGAAGAATACCTTCAAGAGTTGTTGTGTTGGCCTGCTTCGTCGCTTTCGTTATGGCTTCAAACTCAAGGAACGCGTTTATGGAGTGGTCCAGTGGTCCCTCTGCCAGACGGAAATAGGGTGGATTGACTAAGCCCATTTTTGCCTTCGTTCTTGTTTGAGGTTTTATTAAGGAACAGGTTTTGGTTTTTTTTTGTGTGCAGTTGTTAGGACAGGTTAGTTTTGGTGTTTGACGTGACCTGAGGTATTGAAGATTTTCCTCCCGGTTTTCGTACGTCATTTCCTCGCCTGCTGTGGTTCTCGATATCCTTAGTAAAGACCTTGCGGCGGTTGTGAAGGCCTTCATAAAGGAACATAATACATAACAGCCAAAATAAGTTTTTACACAGTTATTTTTTAGTGACGTTGTAACCACCATTGCGCCAATACGTAACCAAAAGCTAAAATGGCTAAATTACACATGTCGTGGATTACGATGTTTAATTAAAGTTCGTCAATCGATAACTTAATAGTGGGCATGTTTCGTGACGCCATTTGTAATGGCGGCATGTGGGCATAGTCGTTTTGGAAAGTACGGATAATCCAATGGTCACTTCTGTTGGAGGCGCCGACCTGGTCACTTCTCTAATACGAAATTGTCGGTTTGTATCGAGTAATTAGTTTGTCGTTCTTATAAAAATAAGATTGTAATTCTTTGCAATATAAAGTGTAACAGTATCAGTGTTATTATTTTGCAACACTGGCAATATGAACCTTTTAACAATAAGTCTAAATGATAACGGCCCTACTGCTCCGCCATTGCTTCCTTGGACATGTATAATAGTTAACTATTATACAAGTACAATGATGACGATAATAGTACTTGTATAATAAGTTATTATTAGATATATAATATAGAGAAAAAGTAATACAAATGTACAATATTGCTTAAAAAATCGGACGTTTACATATCCCTAATTAAACACATTCAATGAAATACGAAATGAAATGAATTCCGAACATCAAAATGGTCGTTACCCTGCTTTCTATTCAAATCACGGATGAATGAATATTGAGCGTAATATATCAAGTTTCTTGCAATCCATTGAGTTATCGAATGTGTTCAAAGTATTTTTAACACATTACGTTTCACTGAGCGAGCGAAGGCAATTGCTTTGAAACCTGACGAAAAAGCTTTTAAAATTTTTAGTTTGGTATATGTGTGCTCGCGAAGAGATTGCATTGCTCAACAAATTTTGATAAAACTTTGTATTTTACCAGGGTGAAATAAAGAGCAATTCCTAGTGAACCCATTGAACAACCCACCATAAAAGTAAAAAAAAAATGATTGGTCAAATAAATTGAAAAAAACATCATTCAAATTTTGTTATTCTTTGATTTTAAGCATCTTTTTTATTTTTTTTTTATTTTATTTGCTTACAAGTATTAACTACATTCATAAGTAAGTTTACTTATTATTTGTGACGTTTAAGAAATTAAACAAATTAACTTAAGAGTTCCATTTATTTATATCATATTTATATTATACGAATAACATATTATAACTTTTCCTAGAATGTAAAAAAAACTATTCTTAACTTTTTTGTATATAAGTATCCCATGTGATAAATGACAACTATCTAGATGTTAAAGTAAAAAAATACATAAATCTAAAGTCAAACTCTACGTCACACTCTAGTTACATGGTTCCACAGGGTAGGTCTCTGGAGGAGAAACAGCATAGAAACTCTTATTATATTATTTCACGTCAGCGATGGCGAAGTGGTAGAGTCATCATCATTCAGGTTCATATAGCCGGACTGGTATTATAATAACACTGACAGTATCTCAACCTCATTTGTATACACACCACACTGATGAATTATAGGGAAACCGACAGTTTAATATATGTGACCAGATCTGCGCCATCAGAAGAAGTGACCATTGGAATATTCGTAGTTTCCAAAATCTACACTATCTGCGTGCCAACATTATGATGACGCCACTGCGTTTGCTCCACCACTAAGTAATCAATTGATGACCTTTAAATAAAACAATATCATTATTAACATGGGAGAACAATCTAGAAGCCAAGCTTGGTATAAATAACCACGTATATAACAAGTCACACAACTACTATTTATATGACGTTCTTATATTTATGACAGTTTGACATTGATAGACAATTAAATTATGATGTTAAACAAAATGTATTTATACAACTAAACTTCAAAAACGAAGGTACGATAAACTAATCACCTTCACTCGTACTAAGCCTTAGTTAAATATTATACTACAAAACCAAATTACAAGTTTTGTCAAAGTGTGACGTGTGTCACTTTACCGCGGAACGAAGGGTTGGAATTCTTTATATTTATTTCTGTTTTCGTAATAAAATTTACGGCTTTAAATTTTTTATTCTAATATATAAGGTTTAACAATTATTTTTATTGTAAAAAATAATAATGGAAAAGAAGAGAACTGTAATCAAAATACTTGTACTAATTAGAAAACTATAACTATAACAGAACAAACGTTATTCCGGAGAAAAGAGGATACAATTATAATTTAAAAAAAAGGTAAAGGAATAAAAATCAATTAAAAAACATAATAATAATAAGATGCAAAACTCAAATGTGTGTGTATGTAAATGTGTGTGTGTTTCTAACACTTATATACATAGCTATATTTTTATTAAGTTATCAATGAAGGGCTTAATACCATAGTCTATATTAATCTATTACAATCACTAAAAATACTGTTGTTTTAATTAAATAAGTTTTTTAATAAATTCATAATTAAGAATATGACAGTGACATACTTTACAATTACATTAAACCAAAATATTTTGTAACTTATAATACATTATCTATTTACATTAAAACCTACAGAAGGATTAAATTGTATCACACGCTGGCGTCACACCGACCGTGTTACAAAACACACGCCGCCACATCTCTCTCTCCTCTAAGCCATCATTATTTACGTCCTAATCCGAAGACGGTCCTCGTCAAACGGAGGGGGGCTTATTGAGGTTCACAATTTATTTCAGCGTGATGTGATGCGCTTACGAGAACTTTTATTGGATGTCTTGCTACCTCAAACTGTTAATAAAATAATAAGACTGTAAATAAATAATCAATTGACATATTATCGACACGGCCAGACCCAAACCTGCTACCTCTTGGAAATCTACTATATTGATCGAGTAGGACACAGGAGCAAAATTGGTAGAGCGACGGGATGGTTTTCCAGAGATCACAGGTTCGAACCTGTATATATCCATCGCCTTACCCAGGTTTTTTTATATCCTAGGGGTAAACGAGCTAACGGGTCAACCAAGCTACTGCCATTACCCATGGACACCTGCAATTCGGGAACTTCTAGAGAAGCGCGCAGTGGTGGGGCGCCAGCTGTTGAGATGATGAGGGTGAAGGTTTTTCTCGATGGATGATGGCGAAAATTTGACGGTACTTTATATATAATGCCGTGGCATTTCTTACAATAGTTACTTGCATTATTACTATAATACCTATATGTGATATCGTTCATGCACGTTTTTGAGTTTTTACTTTTATATTTACATATATTATAAATCAAATTGACAGAACTACAACATCATATCAGTGATGTAGAGCTAATAATCTAGACGTTCATAAGAGAGCACCTATAAGCAAGAGACACCGTCAACTTATGAATGTATTATAACAAAATTAACGTAAATAAATAAAGACGCAGCCGTAGCTTAAAAATACTACGCACGTTTTTTTTATTTATAAAGTTAACATTTTCAAAGTATTTTTTCATATTTCATTTATTTTATTAGTTTTCTTTAATAATAAGCTAATATATATATTTTAGTTACATTGTTTTTTTTATTATCAAATTCATTGAAACACAGTAATATATAGAAGTATGAACTTAAATTGTACCGCACTTCTGTTAACGTTAAAAAAATATAATTATTTTCTGTACTTTGATAAAAATATCTTCTTACTTTTTTCCTTAATGCTTATAAAGTTACAAAATATAACGAGAAAATGGACAGCTAAAGCTAAAGGACAACTTCAGTGCTCTCGTAAAACAAATAACTAGCTTGTTACTATAGAACGTTATTTATAAAATTATCTCTTTTGAGTGTCTTACCTAGGGTTGCCAACTTTTGACGAAAAAAATATGCTTATTACCTTAAAAAATATCTTTATGTGCTACAGCACAAGATACATATTTTTTACTATTTTTAAATCACAGCTTGTTTTTCACAATAAACATTTAAATTTAAATAAATAAACAACCATTCGTTTCGAATAAAATTTATTGACTCTCTATTTCTCTCTTCTCGATACTCATTACTGAAAAAACTCACTCAGTTAAAGCTAAAGTGGCGGAAACGGACAGTAAGTAAGAAATGTTATTTTTTACATTTAGTAAGCTATCACATCAATTATTTAGTATATATTATACTATGTCAACTCTACTTTTACTGTAATACTTACCCATAAATGCCAAAATAAGGGTTTTGTTCTAAGTAAGGTTGTAAGTATTTTTACATACTTTGTTTGTATATAAAAGTAGAATTACCAAAAATAACGTAAGATACGTTATTTTTGGTAATTCTACTTTTATAAAGTATGGTTGACAACCCTAGTCTTATTCTTCCTTTTATATTATTGGAATGTTTAATAAAAAGCCAATGTCCAAACACAAGTTTATGAAAACTGAGACAAAATACTTTTAACATCACAATAATTATAGAAAATATCTCACCAGTATGTAATGTGTCTTAAATGAATACATTTTCTGAAAATATATTACTATATAATTCTAATTTGATAATAAACTACCAGCAGTCACTCACTACCGGTACACTATTGTATTGGTCCTGGTAAATGTTGAACATTTACCAGGACCAATAATAGTTCAGTGGTCCACAGCCAACAGAATGACACGGATAGTCAAGTTACTTGAACTAAAGTTACACGAGCAGTAAATCGTTCTCGAACCAAAGGAATCTGAAGTTGGTAATGAGCTAAGAGTTGGACGTGTGATCGATCTCGACACTTTGACGAGTGTGTGGTTGAGGCGTAATGTTCAAGATAGTTCTAATAGCGTACTGAGTCTGGGTCTGACTTAGTGATAAGACACAGGCTTTAGAACCATATGACGGCTTAGAAATAACAATCTGCATAAATCGTATTGAATTATATTAAACTTACGTACTGTGGATAATAACTAATAAGCTTAACGACTAAATATATTTACAGACAATTTCAAAGATTCATTTCGACTGTGTCATCTTTTCAATATGCCTTAAACGAAATTAACGCATTTAAAATCCTAATACTGGTTAGGATTTTCGATTGAATAATTTAATTTATACCATTTTATATTCAATTGACTTAACTGGTGATTAATGTAGAGTACAACTTTCTGCAGGTTTTGAAATTTTAAATTACTTATATACAGTACGATGGACGGTTAAATATAGAACGCTAGATTCAGTTCTACCTGAATCTAGCATTCTATATATAACACGATAGCTTAACTGATAGAGGGATCAGATTATTTCCCAAAGGTCGCTGTTTGTCTTTACTTAAAACGATTTTATTTTAAACGTATTAAATAGGATTCACCGTCACTTAAATAGGATTTAGAGACGACATAAGACTCATATGAGAGCACAGAGACGTGTCATGTACTATGTTGACCAGACATGTTGATCTGTATTTATCATTGAACTATTAATATGCAGGTTAACAATAGTATTGATGATTAAATATTTGCAGTAACTCAAATTAAGAGCTCAGAAATAGAAAAAAATATATGATTTTACGTCTCTAAGCAGAAATTAAACAATATTATTAACAGATCAAAGTAACATTATTGTTATATCGCAACATAACCTTTCAAAACTATGACAGGCTTTGGTTTGGCAGGCTGGCAAAACTGCAAAATTAATTCCAGTTAGCTCCAGAATTCACTTAAGAAACTGTTATTATAGCATTCATTTTTGTTATATTTTTTATAACGATTCATTGTAGCTTTAATTTCAGATCCGGTAGAGGTGGAGCTTACGCGTTTTCTGAAGGGGAGGGTAGTACGCCGAAGTCCTGCTGCGGTCGGCCACCGTTGAGGTTATGGAGGCCATTCAGCTATCACAGTGCCATCTACGATTATCCTAAATTATCTGCCATGAAATATTAAATCGGTAACATTTATATAGAATGTAGCACAAAAACATAAAACACTAATAATTGTGTAATTACATATAGTAAGTACGTGCCAGTTAATGTTAGTGTAAAATACACATAATATATAATCTTTTTAATATTTTATTCACATTTACATAAATTATAATAATTAATAAATAAATTATAATAATTAATAAAACATATTAATCTTCAAAGAGTGGTTTTGCAAAAGTGTTCTATATTTACCAACTATTGATGTCGCAAAAGCATTATATAAATATACGGTAGTTATTACAAGTAATTAATGAAAACGGGTGTCACGTTACTAATTAATTATCAAGATAAATGTATTTATGAATTATTGGTTGTAGTACTATGAGGATAAAATATTCTACTCAGAATAAAGCGTTCTTAAAATGAATGAGACGGTTTACCTGGTGGTGAG
The DNA here is from genome assembly GCA_963555665.1 of Dircenna loreta. Taxonomy (NCBI): domain Eukaryota; kingdom Metazoa; phylum Arthropoda; class Insecta; order Lepidoptera; family Nymphalidae; genus Dircenna; species Dircenna loreta. The sequence continues at coordinate 216,241 of OY743097.1, read as the reverse complement.
AGAACATTCATGAAGTAAGGACTTTTACTTTAGGAAGATTAGAGGAGACACTTACAGACTTCTCCGGAACAGAGACGAAGGAGAGTAGGACACAAGAACGGTAAGAAGGAAAAAGAAAACTTAGAGGCTTGCCTTCTTGCTCGCAGCCATATTGCATTTTGTGTTATTAAACTCTATTTCAAATTGGTTATTTCTCGTCGAACTTCTATAAAAGAGATATTATTTCGATTCAGATGACCTGTATATTAGTTGCAGTCAATTAAAAACTTTACCTTAATTTTACAACTTTTAATATCCAAGAAATAAATCAATGTAATTCAATTCCAAGACAGCTAAAGTTAACGCGTCAACATTACAAGCAAGTCTTATATCTCAAGGAACATTAGTTGCTCACTTAAGAGGCGAGTGAGCTCCAATCACTACGTATAAATTATATATAGAAGATATTCATTAAACCAAAGACTTCGAAGATAAATGATTTATCGTCTTGTCAGCTTCAAGCTAACCGCTGCTAATAGTGGCTGAGTAAGCATTCCTGAGCTGTTTGCTTTATATAAGGATGGTTTATAATGAACGAATCATATTTATAGCGTCTTATGAATAAATTTTTATTTAAAATTTAATTTATGTATTTAATAAAGCAAGTTTGTACAGTTCTATTTTATAAATAGGAGGATGTACAAAATTATTATAAAAACTAAAAAACGTAACGGACCTCGATTTCGATATCTTGTAGTATTGCTCTGTATATTGATAAACAGATATGTACTTTCGTTAAAAAGAATGCTTGACCATCTTTTTCTCCATCCGTTTAATCTCTTTGTATATGCAGTGAAAATATTCAGAAAAAAAAAGTTTTTTAAAGAGACGAAGCTTCTTAGCATTCCATGGATTCACCGTGCGGGTGCCGGGCCCATCGTGTTGCAGGGAATGGAGTGCAAACAGCTCCTGGGACTTGCGACCCAGGTGTAGGTTTAAGCCAAAATAAATAATATTTGTAAGCGCCATCAATGACGTCACACTTTATTAAATTTGATAACAAATAGTAATTGCTGTGCTTTAAAAACGAAATCCCTGAACATATATTCAATATTTTTTTTAATTAAGCGTGTTATTTCAGTTAAATGTTGAGGTATCTTGCGTAAAGATTTTGATAACATTTATTCATCACAGCTTTATGTTAATATTTTTTGTTGTTATTGGTTGTTAAATGGTCTGCTTACAGTAAACTGTTAAAAGAGACATTTGGTACATTCAAATAATATATTATATTAAAAGTATACACAGTTAGATTAGTTGCACAGATCCATCTTGCGGGAGACGAATGTGAAATTAGCCCAGAGTGACGGCTGCTGCGGCAGAACTCGCTTGTCAGATATTTGTTCATATAGATGATATATTTAAAATAATCATAGTAAAATTGGATGTTATAATTTAAAATAAAATATTAGATTAATAGAAAAAAAAAACACAAAACATAATTGGCATCTAATATTGTATTATCTGTTACTTAATATCTAATTGTATGTTTACTTTCTTAGTTTTTTCTGAGTAAATTTATAAGCACTTGTATAAGAAAACTTCAATCTGAAGAAGCTACGGAGATGAGCTTACATTGTGTAAATAAAAACGTTATACTTAAAAATTGTTATGTATTTATTTATGATCTACAGTCGAGAGTTGGTACCTTCTTAAGAAAAACAAATGTAAGTAATATTATAACACTATAACCTATCCCAGGAAACCAGCAAGTTAATATTTATTAGCATTTTCGTTTACCATAATTTACAACTCTTAGTTTCCCAACGAAACTGTGCCACCCAAAAGTGGAAGCTAACTGAGTTAACGTCCATCCAAAAGTAATTGCAATTGGTTTTGGGTTTTTGATTTTTTTAGAAATTAAATTTTCTACTGCTTTTTCGAAATAGGGGCGCGTGGTTAATGGCTCAATAAAATAAAATAATGAGTGAAACAACGACAAATTCATCTCGTCTTATTTAAATATATTTTATTGACGATAAAAAATGTTTATATTTTATAATATTAAAATTAGGACTTATTACAAGGCAATTAATTTCTTCAGATAATATTATTTTTGAGCTTTCATTCAGAACCAAACAAATAAATTCCCATTTCATCTTAGTAAATGGAGCATTAAACTGGAGATTGAAATTTATGGTAAAAGTTTACGAATTCGACTCGGATGATCCAGTTATTGTAATTCTATGACTCAACTATAAGGGACCATTGGAAGTAGATCACTGCGATACGAAAACAACCTTTCTTAGATATAATATTTGAGATATTTAAAACAAGTGTGTTGGTACCTTTACAAAGTTTAAATCCAATTTAAAAATACCTCTCATTAAGAATAATCGTTGACAATTATTAAAAAAAAAAAGGAACCGTAAGGTCTAAAGCCCCGTTCAAGTTTAGTATGTTTCAAATCTATCTTTATATGTACTTAAAGTGTATATTGCTACAGCTTTTCTATGAACGTCTTCGAAAGAAATGACACGAAAGAACATAAAAGCATTGTTTTATGTTTGCAACAAAAAACATTGACTTAATTTCATTACAATATGCTAAGTGACGTATTTTTACATTTATTTTTAGTTACAGTAGCGCGATAAGCACTTGACGCCGCGAAACTCAATTCAGTCTCATACAAAAGTTCTTTATAACTCATATTTTATTTTCTCTATGAACTCCAAAAGCAAAAGTGCTAGCTGTTAAGAGATCAAAGCCGTATAATGTGCGCGATCACGAGCTGGAAGTAATTTCTTAATGGGCCTACCTATTTTTAATCAAAGGTTTTTGCTTACGATATAAGGTAACTTTAATTTTATGTTAAAAATGGCAGTCAGTAATTATGTTCTAAAACAATTTCGCCTAAAATGCAATAAGGAAACCTAGGTCTCAAATCAATTCAGTATTATTTTATATTATGCGCGAACATACAGACTGACAATAATTATATAATATTTTAACCAACTATCTCTGCGTGGTAAATATTTGTTTTTCCTAAACCTATTGTTATTTCCATTCTATTATTATATGAATAAGATTATACAAACAAATAAAAAAATACTTCTAAAGTATCATCAATGTGTTTTAATAAAAATAAGTAGCAAAAACTCAAGATGTACTTTTTATAAATTTGATTGGTCTGTTATATTATATTAAGTGTATAGTATAGTACTTATTACATCAAAATAAGTAACATGTTTGTCACTAAATAAGCATTTACTGAATAACAACGTACATTGAATATATTCGTGGTATTATAAATAATAGATTATAATTTAAAAAATAACTTTGTAAGGTTCCTTATTTAAATATTGTATTCTTGAATTGTGTTAAGCCACAATGATGTAAATTTTGCAGTAAAACATAGTAGGCGAAATTATTTTACAAAATTTAAAGTGACAGCCATTGTTTCGGAGTAGCGGCTTACGCTTAGAATGACCCAATTTGGCGGATCTATGCCAACTTCATTTGTTTTTATTTCTTCCGTACATGCCATTTGATAGCCATTGTTTAATTTAAACTCTTCGAATAGTCATTTGAATTATGTTGTTTTTTTTTTCATAAATATCGTATTATTATCAAATTGTTAAATATCATCAGAAATAGTAAGACAAATCCTGCAATAAGTGTTTGTGTTAAATATAAGTTATGTAATAGTAACGGGGTCCATTGTTGAGCTATTAATTGTAACACTAGCCACAAAATGTATAATATAGTGGAAAAATACATTCTTGTATATGTGTTAATAATAAAGATACGAAAATTCATATACTTATCTAACTGGAAATTATAATAGAATCAACAATCAAACAAAATTAATATATTCATTAAATAAGAGTAAGTCTACGAAATATCGTAGGCACATGTATCCCGCAACTGAGTCTTTAAATATTAAATATTAGTCAAGCCTACTTACGTCTAGTTGGTTCTTATTTCATAACAACTACTTACGAATTAGTTTAACATATAACTCAGATAGTTTCGAGTTATAAAATATCAACATTTATAGCTTCTTTATAGGTTAGAGATTACTAGAACAATTGAAAACAAATATACCATCATACGTTACGTATAATGATTGATTTATAAATGTTCCTGATGTATGTTTAAGATATATCAAATCATTATATTTTTAAATTTAACTCAGTAAACGGTGTAATTAAATATCAGTAAGCAACATTTCAGAAGTTTGTACTCGCGTCCCGGAGTCGTACCAGAGCGGCGTCTAAGCGAAAATTCTACAAAAGAAGCTAAAAAGTACAATAACCAATTTCCTATGCACTTGTAAACGTTATTTAGGATGACACTTAATATAATATGACAGACACAGTATGAAATAGCTAACGGACCTCAATTTCAATATCTTGAAGTAAAGCTTGCACTTTGACGTACAGAAATATACTTTCATTCCGTGTATAGCTGACCCATTTGTACGACATCCTTTGAACTCTACATTTATGCAAAGACAAATACTCAGTATAATGACAGTTTTACGAGGAGTCTTACCGAGTACAGCGCTCATACATCACTATAAGAAGAGTCTTACCGAGTACAGCGCTCATACATCACTATAAGAAGAGTCTTACCGAGTACAGCGCTCATACATCACTATAAGAAGAGTCTTACCGAGTACAGCGCTCATACATCACTATAAGAAGAGTCTTACCGAGTACAGCGCTCATACATCACTATAAGAAGAGTCTTACCGAGTACAGCGCTCATACATCACTATAAGAAGAGTCTTACCGAGTACAGCGCTCATACATCACTATAAGAAGAGTCTTACCGAGTACAGCGCTCATACATCACTATAAGAAGAGTCTTACCGAGTACAGCGCTCATACATCACTATAAGAAGAGTCTTACCGAGTACAGCGCTCATACATCACTATGTACGAACGAGAAACAGTTGAAATATATAACACGCAGTATGAGCTAGTTTCGAGTTAAACACTAATGGAGGATTTTCAATTACATATAAAGTTTCTCAGAGAACAATGTCAAAGACAGTAGGATATTATTTGAAAGTGTACTTATATAGATATTTTTAAAATAATTTTACGCTTTAAATAGTAAATATATTTGGTTACCTTAAAAATATTGCAAACTTATTAAAAAAAATTGTTGTTCTTAATGCTAAAAAATTTTTTTTTATCGTAAAACTATTTTTGATTTAAAGAATTTTGAAGGAGCGTGCACATTATATGCATCTCTCTTCCTCCGGTGCACGACCAGCTATTTTAGAACCCGTTCATCATAGAGTCATCCCGTAACCAAGCTTGAGAAATTTAGCTGAAAAGTCGGGAAATTAAAAAGGTAATTCATCTTTTATTTATATAGCTAAATGAAACCATATTTAATTATGTATGATAACAGAAAAAATGTATTAGATGGTAAAAGTCAGTACCCTCATCACACGAGACAAATACAGAGATTTTGGAGATCAGATCTGATCTTTGTCATATATATATATGTATTAATGGATGGATGGATGGATGGATGGATTAATATGAATAAGTATAAATTTTATGACATGTTATATGTTTTATTATTTGAGTCTGTAGCTGGGAGCTGACGAAGTGGCTGGGAATGGCTAGCTAAATATAAAATACATAAATATTTTTTTCCCTTTATTGTATAATTAGGTACCTACCAAATGTATGGTCGAAATTGTCTATAAACATGTTAAACTTATTTTCCATAAGCTTAGTTATATTTGTAAATTAATAAAGAATGTAAACTTTATCAACACAGACAGGACGCAAACCTGTGACTAATTTAAAACCGTTCCGTCACTCTGCCAAATGAACTATCAATTGTTTTATTGCTCGTATTTTGTATTCTTACTGGGTGACTCTGATAAAATTAAAAACATATGTAATCAATATGTACTTATATATTATATCAGAGCAGTAAGTACCATAGCTGGCCTTTCAATTGCCTGTCCCGGATTAAATCGTTAACCGCGTAAAATATATTTATTATTAATATTTATGTTAATTGTGGTTGAAGAAAAAATATTAAATTATATGTAATATATTTATAAATATAAATATAAGTAAATAAGCAAAAATACTCGCAAGCTGTACACATAAATTAATTCACGCGCCACAAAAGTAACATTTAAATTAATGGCTTAATGGCTGGGTCTTATTATTCAGAGGGATAACAATCCTCGAAGGCTATTTCTTTCCCAGTATCTTTTTTTTTATCTTTCATAAATACATGACGAACTCCATTCACTATATATTTATTAAAGAAGCATCTAAACACAGTTTATCTCCTACAGCGATGATTTTTATTAATATTAATAAAATATAACCAAAATATATAAACTACAAACGTATAACCTCAATCACAATATCAGTGGCACTTCATACTTTTATTTATCACCGACGATGCTCCGTTTAACGATGTCATATGGCTACCTATCGTTCGGTCGAACTCAATTACAATTAAAAGTCATTTTCGAAAATCCTAAATTGCCGACGTTGCGCTAACGGTATTCGAACTTTGTATATATTAGTTACATAAGCATATTTTAATCTAAGCCAACGATACTTAATAACGTATTTAAAGAAACAATTTACTTGCAAATTGAAATATCTTAGTATATGTAACGTTATTCCTATTTATAATTTTAGTTTAAAAACAGGATACATTATATCGTGTATCGACGAAATGTCAAAGTCAAAAAACTTACTCTTGCTTGTAACACTAAAATGAATAGAGCTTGTATAACTTTAAATATTTTGTAAAACAAGAATATATTTAAAAGTAAAGTAGAATACAATAACCTATTGGGATACCAATTCAAACTTATAATATACTTTTACTCACAACGTCTAAGTGTTGTTTTATTATTTAACAAAATTTACTTTATTATTAAATGTATTATTAGACATTTAATTTTATAAAATACAAACACAATCGACATGTTTATTTACTTTTGGGACAAGCATTCATTTATGAAGATGAATATAAATGTATCTTCTCGTGAAATATAATAAAAATATATCTTTTAACTTTTTATTTAAATATCAAAACTAAATAAGACCTTGATCGTTATTAGATTTTAAGAAGCTTAACGTTTATTGAAAATAATAAAATATCTCTGATTAATTTAAATACGAATATTGTTGACTAAAAGGTTTCAAGTAAAGTTTGTGTTATCAGCGGGAGAGGATGTAGAGCGGCGCAGTGGAGTGGAAAATAAATAAGACTTCCAGCTGTGGCTGACTGTTGGACGCCGGTACAGCTGGAGATACGAAACAACTACCAAAGACTAAACAACTTATATGTGAATACAATCAGTTTTTTACACTACTAGCATCTTTGTAATGTTGTGAAAATTAAAACAGATGGCCTTTCAGCTTTTCGACATAAAAAAGCGTTATTGTCATTTATTGTATTATTATTATTGCGTCTATTCTAAATGAATTTATAGTCATACCGACATATATTTTAATAATTTTAATTTTATGTAATTTTAACTACATTTATTAGAAAGAGCTGGGAATATATATCCGTAGATCTGGTGTCTCTATTATTACAGCGAAGTGTACTGATACTTAAAAAACATTATTATCATTATAGTAATAAAATATATATTTCAATGTGTGATAAAAGAAATCCCTATGATACTCCGCTCTTTTCTGATTTATAAATATGTTTTCTTATGTATAAATATAATTATGTCAGTAAATTAATGAAAAAAAAATAAATTGGTACGTTCAACTGAAATACGTTTTGCACAGAGATAACAGTTCGATGTTTCATTAATTTTCAGATCAAACTGTGCATCGTAAATCATTGAATTCACAGTAAATCTTTCAAAAGATGATGGAGAATTGTTTTTTTCAGTAATTTATTGAGTGTATTTGTAAAACTTAAACATAAATTCTTGTACTTCAAGCCGCGAGTCCGCCACGCTTCAGGGCTCATGAGTAAGAGCACCGAATTCGAAACTCGTCCGGAGCATTCCTATTTAATTCTACGTGAATACAGTCGGGTAAATAAAAATATAATAGTCATGTCATAAAATATTTTTTATTGCTTAGTTTACTAAAATATTGAAACAAGACATGTAATTAACGTTTTGTACATAAATAATCAAATAAACTCAAACGATGGCATCAATGGTAAATCAATTCAAACATTGAACGATGAAATTAAAACAAATGAAATACATTGGACGAAATTGGGTCGTTTAAGTAAAAACGGAAGCACGCTACGCTCCAAAACAATGGCCGTCAGTAATTATATCGTAAATCAATTTCACCTACAATGTTATGCCGCTTAATGAAAATCAGTGTGGTTTAATAATATTCCAGACAAAATATTAGTATGACGAAACCAACGGTTTTATAAATATGTGTTTGGTGTAAAAAAATATATTTCAATTCAATAGGAAGATGGATGATGGAAGATTGAAAGATGAGAATTTATGTTTAAGATGGATGACAAAATGTCTTATAAACGTAGTTACTATGATATTGACAGTTATTTATGTTTCTTTGTAAGTTAAAATTCAAAATATCTTTATTCAAGTAGGCATTTACACTCACTTTTGAATCGTCAATTATTACATTAAAAAAATGTCAGTGTAGTCAGTCCGTGAGTAAGCTACCATCAGCTCGCAGTGCTGCTCTGCTGAGGAGAGCTGGCCAGAAAACTAGCAGTTGCTTTTTTAAATGAATATATCTGTAGAGACAGTTGCTGCTCTCATTTATTTTTTGCTCCACATTCAGTATCTTAATTGCTGTCTATAAAGATGTCCTAAACTTATATTATATTACATGCCACATATCTTAAATTATGCATGTAATGAAACATTTATATAAATACATATATAATATGATTTGTATATAAACAACGATTTAAAGATAGACATGACGTTGGAGCAAGTTTCGCTATAGTATTGGATTAAATTATTATATTATTTCTACAATTACTACTCAAATTTAATATATTATATAAAAAATGGATACTTGTTTATGTATTATTAATGTAAATAGATTCCTAATTAGGAATGAAAACACAATTTACATACTATTAAAAAAAAACAACCTAATTTATGTATTTAATAAAAGAGAATCTTCATACGATGCAATTATATTTATCGTGCATTGAAGAGTTGTTTTTGCCTTTAACCTTTGATAATTGCACAAACCAGACGTTGGTTCTGGGAGCGTAACTGTGTACGTCTAAACGAAAGCTGTACACGGCCAATGTAATACTGTAATACTCAACTTCCGATGCATTTGTGTATTTATATAATACTTACACCCAACATTGTATATTATAGTTTTATTATCTTATTTTCTCACCCTTTTACAATTACTATTTTTACTTTTTAGTGAGTCGTTTAATAAATAATTTTACTGCTACTAATACTGTACTGTACTAATACTGTACAATAAAGCTCTGTACTTTGACGTAGAGAAATGTCATTTCATTCAATGAATACTTGACCTATTAGTCTACTCCGTCCTTTGAACTCTACATATATGGAATGATAAATACTCAGTGAAGTGATAATTTCATGAAGAGTCTTACCGTGTACCAGCATTCATACATCACTATGTGCGAACGTTTTTCAATTTATTTAATGGAGTATTTTCCCATAAATTTCTGAGAGAACTATGTGAAATAGGTATTTCTAGATATTATATTACAAATTTTGATATAATCTTGACATAACCTTTAGCTTCAAATAATAAAAAACACTTTTATAAAAATACTTATTTTCAGCATCATCAGCAATATAGTACACGATAAAAAAATATAGTACACGATATCATATTTCACTTAATAAAAGCGACGTCTGTTCGATTACATCCCGAGCACTGAAACTGAAAAAGTGCGTGAAAATAAATCAATACTTTTAATTACATTCGGTTTTAGCGTTTTTTTTGTTATTTATTTATAATTTATTTACATGGGTAATAACCCACGGACACGTCATCCGTGCTCTTTTTGACGTTTTACTATTTTCGTCGTGTTTAATTATAATTTATAAATTGAGATTTTAAAAACAAGCATAAGAGAAGAGATTATTAGTAGGAATCTTAAAAACTATGTTAGAAAGTCCTTTGCACAGGTTTTTTTTATATTTTTTTTATATATTTTTTTTATTTGTTATTAGTATGTATAAATATTTATAAATGTTTAAATATGTGATTTGTTAAATTTTAGTTAAGTTATTATTTTAAACATCATTACATTGATTTAGACTATAGACTATTATTTTTCTACCAATACACTGCTGTAACGGCCCACTGTTGATTTGATGTTCTGACTCATCTCGAGCAAGGCTTCCACGACTGCCGAGTTCCTGTCTCTTATGGCCATCTTGGTGTTGTATTCTACAATCGCTTTTAGCTTTCAAATGTTTAATTTATTTTTATAGAAATACAGTTTTTCTTTATATTCTTCTGTTTCAAAATTGATTTACACTACGAGCATCTCACATTTTTATTTACAATGAGATGTATATTTTTTTCTAAAATTCAATGATGGTGAAATTATTTACAATTAGATACTGGAATAAATAAAAAAGCAATTAAAGTGTAATATTGAAATCCAATACACTACGAAAATAGGATACGAAAATTAAATTCTACTACCAATATTGACTTATACCAGAGTAATGCACTCGTTAAATGTTGAAATTGTATTTTCATTTGTAGAGTATTTCGGGTCGCTCGGTGCGGAGTTCAGCGTCAGCGTAACGACTGCAGTTGGTAGCGAGCGGAAAGTTCTTTACGCAAAACGTTATTTATTATTACTTTATTATATTACTATTTCTTTTTTTTTTTGTGGTAGAACCTGCAACCTAGAAAGTAGATATACATTTTAAATGTACAATAACTAAGAACATAACATTTTACACGCAGGTCCAGGTAGAGGGAGATGTATTTTATATTAGCATACTGTGGCGGCTGGCGTGTGATGAGTATTTACTATACTGTAACTTACGGATGTATGCATATATATATGTCAACATCGATGTTGACCCCGATGTCGTCATTGATGTTGACCCCGATGTTAACATCGATGTTTTTCTAATATTGATCATCCCTAGCTCGGACTATCCATACTTTCCAACATGACTCTGTCCACGTGCCGTCATTATATATGACGTCATGCGGCTTGCCCCCATTATTAAGCAATCAATTAACGAAGTTTTATTTTAAAATATCATGATCGACATATATTTATATTTAGTTTTCACCATAAAGTAGCTGTAAGCCCGTCTCAGTCTTACACTATCAGTATTTATTCCTTAGACCCTCATCCCAACATCCACACCAAACGGTTGTGAAACTTATATCATACAAATAATTTAAAAACCTTTCGCCCCTTTGGCATAAAAAATTATGGTGGCAGCTGGAAGGTATTCAAAAAAACCCTGGATTCGTCTTTCTTTTGTCGTAAAAATACTAAAAAGTGAAAGTGTTAAAACTAAAATTACAAAATTAAAGCTCCAAATTTTTAAAAGATAGAAAAATAACAGTGTATCGAAAGTAAAAGTAAATCACACCTTTACAATATTAACTTTTAGACGTCACTGCAGTTGCTGTCTGGGAGAAATCTACAAGAAATATCATCCTGACAGTTATCGCTCTGTAAATGATTGTTTTGCCCTTTTTAATATTTATACCTCATTTTATACTTATTGATTTATCCATCCTTTATTATAATTATATAATATTAATATATCTCTTATTACAGAATAATGGCCCAAGGTCATTGTCAGAATTCTCATCAAATCAACTCGAGTCTTGTCATATGTTTTGATTCAATTAGCGATCTTACGAGAAATATAGGACATAGAGATATTATGACAGCGTTAGATATTTCCTTCATAGAAATATATTTTGCATATTGAAAATTATATTTTGAGCAGAACAAATCAAATGATTGAATCTGAATACACAAATGTGTATTCAGATTAAATTCAAAACTTCAAATAATTTAAAACGTAACAGTGCCCCAAAACCACTTCTCTGAGTATTCATCTCTTACCAATTTAATCAATAATAGGGAAAACGAGGAGTGGGGATAGGAGCCGTTGCCACTCAAGCAAATACTATTTCTGATAATGACGCCTTTTAATATGGTAATAGCATTACCATATTAAACTACTATAATAAAAAGAATATATACTCCTTAATTTAGCGGAATATATTTATACATACAATACAACTTCCACTATAAATGAAATATAAACACGTTATTTAATTTAAAATATATGAAGATTTTCAGAACGAAACTGTTGACGAGCTTCCTTTTTCCTTAAAGAATACAACCATTATTTAAACATTCTTTATGGGAAAACAACATTATTAACATCGTAAATATTTCAAAATATTTTTAAAAATGTGTCGCCATGTGGAGCTTATTGTAACGTTAAATAATTAATTATAATTGTAACGTCCCGTCGCTCTCCGTCGACGTTTTCCCAGGGGTTGCGGGTTCGATTATCAGCCGTAACAAATAAAATCATCCTCACTAGTCAACACATTCTACATCCATCAACTTTGTGTCCGACCCAACTATACCAACTTGTTAAAAACTACAGATATTTATTTACCCGTAGACTATAAATTAACCGTAAGGTTAGATTTAAGTGAAATTTACGTATTAATGGATATTTCTAGCGTTATAATTTATAATATATGTAAGAAAGATGTTTCTTACGTTAAGATTACCTTTACTTTCCTTTAAGGATAACAAACTATATTTTTTTCACACAAATGTTTTCATATTACACAATTGTATAACAGTATAGAGCCAAATTCATTTAGTTTTATTTTACCTAGTATATAGTAAGGGCGAATGATGAGTATGAATACTGAAATGTCAAATCACTTAATGAATGTATATCATGTATTCCGTACTAGTGCAAACTGAAATCTATTTACAAAAACTTTTAATTTGTAACAGCTCTAATAAAAATTGGATTTTGGTTCAGTTAAAAAGTATTTAACTTTATATTGAATGCAAACAAAAGTACAATTGATTTGAATATTTTAGAGTTGGATACTTTCCCGTCAACTGTATTGCGTATTATAAGACATTAAAATAAGTAACAGCTTTATAATTAAGAATAATAATGGATATCTTATTAAATTAAATAATATTAATCTAGACATCATAAATAAATATATATTTTTTTATTTATTTAAATGTACAGTTTAATAAGACTACATCGCTAAAGAATGAAGTGTGAAGTGAATGTTACTAAAGGTTACTATTAAATGTCAAATGTCAAATGTCAATGTCAATTGTCAACTGTCAATGTTCACTCTGAGTGAACACCGGGCGCTAACACAGCGAGGGAACTGAGAGCGGCCATTAAGACTTAGGACGGCAATCGGTTCGCATCGTGAATAAGTGCTTCGTGTTTGGTGGAACTTTATAGAATCTAAAGTGCCTAGTTATTGTATAATACAATTGTGATTATATTTCGTACTGAATTGTTATATTTTATTCTCCTCACCCGACTGCGTCTCTCTACGAACCGGAAGTTATAACCTATTACCCTCATGTCCTGTTAAGTATTATATAATATATGAGTGAGTATCGTACTCCTAGCTAGGTATAAAATAATCTGTATTGAGAAGTCACAGTCCTTATCCAACCCATGGTTGATACAATATAATTTTGTACAAATTCGTCTACTATCTTTATAAAATAATATAGTATGTAATATATTAGATATTTATACTGTGTGGGTGTGTGTATGTGTGCGTGTGTACGTATGCAATGTATTTTATTTATATATTTAGGTTAGATATTTTTCTGTTTCATCAAAAGTTTTGCTTTGGAGAAAAGAACGAAAGCTTTTCTTACAGTTGTTGTAATATAAATAAAGAAATCAGAAGAAATGTTTGTACATTTAAAAATTGTTATTCTTCTTTTTAAAAATATGATACATTATATACACAATGGAAAAATAGCGGTAGTGATATTTTAAAACGGTAATGACAAACGGATGACATGTAACCATGAAATGAAAGCAAATGAAATAGGCGTTGAATTCGTAAAATTGGATCGTTCTAAATGTAAATGGAAGCACGTTGCTGCGAAAAAATAATTATTTTGTAAAATCAAATGTTACCTACAATGTTATACTGCGTAATGAAAATTGGTGTGCCTTAATAAACTCCAGGGTAATTATTACTCGAACGATGAAACCAATAATATATGTGTATTTTATTAATACCTCATTGGTTGTTAAAGACACGAATATATGAAGCATTTGGTGTCTATTAATGTGTGTATGATTTGTTTAAAAATGTTATTTATGAAACAAAATAATTTGTCAAAATGTAAGGGCAAAAATAAAGCATCTCTATTAAGAAAACCTGTCACTATTTTTCAGCTCGAATTAAATATCAACAGAAGCTTCTTGAAATGTTATAGTTGGACTTATAGAATATAAACATATATAGTTTCTATAAGTTTACGATTCTTATTACAACTGACTTATTACATAGGTAATGTTTGTTTAAGGTTTATCAAATCATTGTTACAAGAAATTATCTTTTAATAATTGTATATATTCAGTGTCAGTGACTCGCAATACAGGCACCTCGTATCCCGAGGGTGTGTCTGAGCAGCATCCAAGCGAAAACTATGCATATCCGATACAATACCCAATTTCCTATGCAATCTTGGTTACTCGTAAACGGTTTTAGGACGAGGTTTATTATTGAAAGCAGTCACAATATGAAATAGCAAAATTTATACGAAAAAGTAGTCTACCACAGCGCTGTCTTCGTATATTTAAAATTGCATCTATATAACATTTTAAATCATCGTTGATATTGTACATTATATATAGTAAATAACATAAAACATGATACGTACTGGTTTAGTGTAAAATAAATAAAATATTATGTACAATCTTTATTTATAATTTAGTTCGGGACAAGGGATGGCCTTCTTTTTAAAATACTTTACAGAGAGAAATACCTGAAAATAAATTACCTTCCTTGGAGTAAAAAAATATGCTATATTATATGAGATACTTTGTAACCTGCGAAACAGAGAAGAAGAGAAGTTTGGCCTTCTTGATCTCAAACACAGTCACGTTGTATTTAATGTGATATCTAATTTAAATTGGTTAGTTCTCGCCCTTCTGAGAAAGATATTATTACGACCAAGACGGTCTATATATTAATTTATTTTTATTTATTTATTTTAAAGGGAAACAAACAATTGAATAATACTTACAGTTACAATAAATAAGTTAACACAAAAATCAGTAAAGTTTTGACTTACAATTAAGGTTAATATTTAAAAATGTATGTCACCCAATATTATATAAATATGTATACTTGAGTACAGTAAACAATTTGTAATAAAAAAATGTTAGTCTCAATTCATAAATTATTTATAATTGCAGTCATGAGGCCTTCAATAATGAAATACTCCATAACAGAAAAAAATATATTAACTCGTAAAACCCAATACCCTTATCAGAGAATAAAAACACATTTAATAAAGACTTAAGGAAAAAGAGAAAGTTTTTTTCACCCTCATTCGTTTGCCTTTTGATGTTGGTCCAGCGGACCAGCATCCCTTGATCATTAACGTCGCTTGTTAGACATTCTCGAAACGATATTTTTAATAAATTCTATTGTTTAAGTTATCGTCTCACATAAAATATTGTACATACATTCATTTTTTGAATTCGTTTAAAAAGAAAAAGTTTAAAAAGATATTTTTAAATTTCAATTTATATTTCATCATGTTAAGCTTTTTTTTATATACATAGACGAAAAATTCATCTTGCTCTGAAGACGAAACTGAAACGTCTGGGAGACAATTGCTCTGTAAATATATATTATTTCTTAAATACCTAATTTTGATATTGATCAAAATAAAGTAATCAATAACAATAATAAGATATATTGTCGTTGCAGTGGGTAGGTACAAAAGCTTGCCTTTCGATTGACGGTCCGGGTTTGATCCTCACTTACGTAAAATGTATTAACAATTAATATTTACGTTTGTTTTGTCTGTTCGTTAGAGAAACAATATTAAAATTTTACTTATAAGTCACATATTTTAATATCACAATATACACTCTTGAAATCAATAAATCAATTAACTGCAAGAAAAATCAACATTTAAAATCTTCCTAATAAATAATATATTTAATAAAATGATTTATTGCTACTTTCACAAGTAATTAATGAAATAAACTTCTATAACTTACCACGCATTCTCTACAATAAGAATTAATTTTAAAATAGTACTAAGACTATACTATTTACGTATATTAAACCAAAGTCAATATCAGAGGGACGCTTTATACTCCTAGTTTTCATTGACGATGTTTCATCTAACGACGTAATATTTATTCTTATATCTTTGTCTAACATAATTCCAATCACAATCATTTTCGAAAACCGAACATTGCCGACATTACCCGAATGAGATTCGAACTCCAGATTCGTTAGTGTTGGAATAAAGAGTAAAAACTACCTAAAACAAATCTCAAATAAATTAGTTTTATGATTAAACAATTTAAAAAAAGTTACATTTATCAACAAGATCTACTTACAAAATTACATGTTCAATGTAAGCTCACTAACTAATGACTCAAGTGTCACTCACTTCCGCACTCTATTAACCGTCTCGAGTGTCTTACCAAATGAAGAGAGCTGGTCACCCGCCATGTTTGCCATTTTATAGACGCCCGGTGATAAGTGTTGCCAACAATAATTACAATTGGCATATTTGTAGTAACCAGTCTTTTATTAACTCTTACTGTTCTATCTGTTAGTTACCAAACTGTACATTATTATTGAATGTTTTACAAAACATATTTAGTTTTAAAAGATACAGCTTTAAAGTTTTGTAACTTTTAGGCTTAATGTACATTTTTGAATAAAAATAAACGTTCTTATGAAATATCTCTTTTTTTACCAGTATTCTATAAATATCAGCATCAAATAATTTGATGACGTTTAAAAAAATAATAATAATATTTCTTTGAATATCTTAAATGATATACAATTTCTGTAATTGGCAGGAAAAAATGTAGAGCGACTCAGCGAATAGTAAAATAAAGTTTCCAAATAAAACTTCCAGCTCTAGCTTACGATGTTGGACGCCGCTACAGCTGGAGATACGAATCAACTGCCAAAGACTACACAATTTCTACACAAAGTGTGAAAAATATATTTTTAGTATTTTACTTAACATTTATTAATTCAACTGAAATTCGTTTTGCAAATAGATGCTATTTTTTATTAATTTTCAGTTAAAACCGTGCGTCGGACAGTTGGGCATTCATAGTAAATCTTTCAATAGATGATGTAGAATTATACTGTCATTAATTTAGTGAATGTTTTTTGTCCAGTACAGAATATTTTATATGAAATTGTACTTAAACCTTGTCAGTAATTGTACCCTTCCTTAGTTGGCCTGTTTGGAATAAGCTCTCAAATTTCCTTTTTAAAAGATAAAATAATATCTTATCTTTTTTATAGGAATTTATATTATTCAGTATCCCAAAAAGCCAGAAAATGAATATTTATTTACATTTTCTCTTACCGTAATTTTCGGCTCTTGGTTTCCCAGGAGAACTATGCCATGTTTCAAAATGGATGCAAAATACGTTAAAGCGGCTCAGGAATTAACTGCATTATTTTAAATATATATTTTTTTAGAAATGAGAAATTTGAAGTTATTTTAAAATGGCGGGTCGTGAATAAATATTATATTCAAGATATCTTTATTCAAGTAGGTATTTAGACACTGTTTTGTATCGTCAATTTGTACATTATAAAACCGTCAGTATGTCTGTCCATGAGTCATATCACCAGCTCGGAATACGGCTCTGCTGAGACGAGCTTGCCAGAAACTCAACAGTTGCTCGTTTTAAATAAATTTGACTATGTTTGAATTATACATTATAATATCAACCCTTTAAATGAGTCAACATAATTGATTGATTGATTGATTGAAATTGAAAAACAAGAAAAGGAAGGTCTAAGATATCTTGTGAAACCTTATTATATATGCGTACACTCTAGCCCATAAAGAATTTCTTAACTCTTTAAAGACGATATTTCCGCGTCGAGAGTTTATTTTTATTTCTTGTATGTATTATACTGTTTTTATATAAGTAATCAAATTTTGATGTAAAAATATATTTTATTAAATATATATTGAGAAGCGATCTTAAGAATACAAATTCATTAATAATACAGAAAAAATAATACAATTATATTATCAAAAAGGCAATAAATTATATTTTTTAAATGTATTTCGATAAGATTATTTTAGAAATTGACATTGTACTATCATTGAAAGCCCAACCTTCCCATTTTATCAGACTAAAGGTAAATGGAGCGTTAAACTGAAGATTTATGTTAAAAGTTTAAGATTTTAGTTCGACGATGTATCAAAAAGAGTTAAGTAAATCTATCAACTTGAGATAAAGGCTATTTCATTACGTACCTTGGTAAATTAATATTTGCAATATTTAAAAATATCTATGAATATGTATAGCAATGTTAAGCTTATTTTAAATTGGAAAAATATATATAATACATACATATTTTCAAATAATAATGTGGGTTGTACCATATTTCAAATGTTAATCTACACTGAAAAAGTTAGAAACATTGCTTAGGATTTAAGAAAGAAGCCTAATAGATGTCACCACCGTCCTGATAAATATGAATATGTATATACATAATTCTTAATTCACCGAGTCTGGCAGCGATACGGTAGCTCAATTGGTAGAACGACGGGACGGTTTCTCAGAATTCACGGGTTTGAATCCCTGCCCGTATCAGTTTAATTTTCATTCTATATGTATTTAAAATTAGCAAGTTTATACAGTGTATAATGAACGGACAGATAAGTCCGATAAGTACCGTATTTTTTGTGGTAATTCTTTGGTTTTGAATAATAATTCACAATAAAGTTTAAATGTAACATTATCAAAAGAAACTAAATGCCTCGAAATAACGACGAATTTTAACGGTAAGTTCTTATTATCTGATATTTTTTTTGTAGAAGGCGGTTACAAAGTTTGTTTATTCTTTCCTTGGCAACAAAAATAATGTATTATTTTTATTATTATTTAATATAAATAATTAAACAACGTTTTTTTCGCAAATAATAAAGTATATTTAAATAAGATATTTCTTAATAATTCTTTAATTATATTGTGAGTGACGCCATTTTAGAATAACACTAGGATTTTTGTTTTAAATAATATCTAAAAACTAAAAACGCATTGCAATTAACCCGGAAACTGGATAAACTAATTTTGCATCCATATTGTGGAATGGAACAGTTCCCTTGGGAAACTAAAAGCCGAAAATTAAGGTAAATGAAAATGATAATAAAAATATACTTGGATGGTAGATTACATTATTATTTTATTTTATTTCTTATACATGTATGTACTTTTGACTGTCCATTATAAAAAATAACATTTGACTACTTCAGATTGAAAGTAGTTTTCTTGTACTTAAAAAGTAAGCCAGAAAAAACTAGTAAAGTAAGGATACAATTGATAAATAATAGGCTGAGGATGTTTCAGTAAAGTTATTTAAATAGTATAAAAATAAGTTAATAATAGATAAGAAAAAAACTTTATGGTACATAAAATGAAAGGGAGTGCTTTATAGGATTGTATGTATGTGTGTTCGTTTTCACTCATATAAAACAATTTAAAAATATGTATAAAACAACATTTCAGTAATATAATATATTCATATTGATAAAAAAAAATCTGTTTGCCTGACTATTTATTTGTCTGTGCAGGTATGACGAGACAGCTATAGGGCGGATTTTTTTTAATTTGTTTTGGTTATACCTTCTTGCCCCGGTCAAAATAAAAAAAAAAACCTCTTCCGAAATATTCTCAAATCGCAAAGCTACTGTTCCATCTGTTCAGGGTTTTTTTTTATAACAAAAAAGACAAATCAGTGCTATTAAAACCTCATTTAAAAATCCAAAGTGATTCAAGACGCGGGCTTAAATACAGTTTTTAATGTATGTGATAGAATTAAACAATTAAAAAGATAATAAAATATTAGAGTTCAATAAAATATTTTTTATTTTTGCCCAATATTAACGTTTTGCTATACAGTTATAACATAGCATTCTACTATGCTTATTTTAATATATCATCTAAATGTCTGACTGCGGCGCCCGTAAAAGCTGTAAATTCTCATTACAAGCGAGCTCTGCCCGCGGCAGCCGTCAAAGTATGATAATTCAACCTACATCTCCCTCCAGCTGGACCTGGGAGAGGAAGTCAATTATGTACACCTTCCTTAACGATATGTTTTAATGTATCAAAAAAGTCTGCTAGTCAGTCAGTTTATATGTAATGTATATTGTTGTTTATTATTTATAAGTATTATTTACATATTTAAAATATCAAAAATATATTTATATATATCAAAAATAATTTAATAAAAATAAATAAATAGTTTGGAAACATTAAGTTCTTAGTTATGGTGTTTTCTTTCAGTTGGTAGAGCCTAGCTAAAAATCACTTGAATGCAGGTCATACCAAAACACTTCCTATCCAAGTTGCATCCTGACTACCATCCACGACGTCAGAACATACCGTCAGGTGGTGGCCTCCAGCCAGCCAATACAAAAAACAATTACAATAATATAATATACTCGTACAATGGTCACTGACACTTACGCTAAATATACCTCTCTACTGCATTCGTTACATTGAAGTCTTACCAAGCAAACAATTTATAAATAATTAATTTCGACATTTTAAAAATATAACATCCTGAAGCTTAAGTTAATTCGTGCTAGCAGTTTATATTTGTATCCTACTTGCGTACTGTTTTGGGTTTTGTTATTATAATTCTGTTAATTCATATATATATATATATATATATATATATATATATATATATATATATATATATATTCTTAGTTGCACACCACAAATATGTAAAGTACAAGACAATTTATATGCAAAATAAAAGAAATAAATAAAAACAATAAAGTAAAAAAAGAAAATACATTTTAATTTAATTGTACAAGTGTGACTTATAATCTCCTTGATCATCATCAAAATTATACAAAATCAGTACATTTTATTGTAATTATAGACTAAAATAGTTTTTAAAGAATTATATATTTATCTTATAAACAATATTATATTATAAAAGTGTGAAAGGGATGAACATATTTTGCCAAAAACAAAAAAAAAAAGAATAAGGTCAGGGGATGAAGATTATATGGTCTTTCTGACGATTTTAAGTAAAATAAACATTTAGGACATCGACATAGACGACAATTAAGTTACTAAATAACTTTAAATAAATTATTTCTCATACAAAAATATAAAATGTACAAAGTAACGGTAAATATTCACTGGTTACATATAATGAGGTATTAATTACAAAATATTTTAAAGTAAAAATTCAACGGGAATTTTATTAAGCCATACCAATTTTCATTACGCAGTATAACATTGTAAGCGAGATTGTTTTACAAAATAATTATAGACGGCCATATTGTTCCAGAGTAGATTATAAATTAAAATGTTTTTGGAAAGTTTCTTTAATACGCTTTAGAACGTTTCATTATCTACTTCTATATTATATATAAACTTATGTTATAATATTTTCGAGTAGCAAGTTTCGAGTTTTCTGCCACGAAAGCTCAAGTTGTGAAATTAACTTCACCGTTTTCGGAGCTCCTCAAGAAAGATTTATAAAGGGTTCCAGGGTCAGGTCAGCGCGTTTGTGACCCCACTGTTATGACAAGACGGTAACTGCTTACCATCAAGCGGCCGTCAACTTAGAATCATAAAAAAAAGGTTGCACTGATAACGAATTTGTTATAACAATTAAAAGCGGCTTCCATTACGTATCTGCTGAAGTGACGTAAGCGACTTCCATTACGTATCTGCTTTAGTGACGTAAGCGACTTCCATTACGTATCTGCTTTAGTGACGTAAGCGACTTCCATTACGTATCTGCATAAGTGACGTAAGTGACTTCCATTACGTATCTGCTGAAGTGACGTAAGCGACTTCCATTACGTATCTGCTGAAGTGACGTAAGCGACTTCCATTACGTATCTGCTTTAGTGACGTAAGCGACTTCCATTACGTATCTGCTTTAGTGACGTAAGCGACTTCCATTACGTATCTGCATAAGTGACGTAAGTGACTTCCATTACGTATCTGCTTAAGTGACGTAAGCGACTTCCATTACGTATCTGCATAAGTGACGTAAGTGACTTCCATTACGTATCTGCTTAAGTGACGTAAGCGACTTCCATTACGTATCTGCATAAGTGACGTAAGCGGCTTCCATTACGTATCTGCTTAAAATATACCAATATTTTATTTGTACACAGTCCAAATAGTTCTTTTTATTTTCATATAATAGAAAACACATTACAGTCATTTGTTTCAGTGACGCTTCAGTTTTTAATTAAAAAGAGACCAATGAATACAATTATGAACGGCCGTCGAGAAGAAGTTATATCGACTAGTCAATTTCATTTCATTTAGTACGAATCAGCAGAAACATTCATCAAATATAAAAAAGAAGAATTTAATCAGGAACGTGAAGTGAACTGTTAAACGATCAAAGACTTTGTCAGTGAAAAAATCACTCGATTTACAAGTTTCACCGGCGCTAGTAAAGTTTTACGACATTCTTTCTATTTTGTTCGCTACGTTATTGTAGCCTCGTTCTTTTCAATGAAATAACGTAAAACAAAGACCAGTAACTATGTTTGGATTGTTTTGAAAATTTACAGCATTACGATTTAGTATCCATAATAATAGTTAGTTTTTATATTACAAGAGTGTAGGTAGCTCAATTGGCAGAGCGACAGGATGCTTTTCTACAGGTTGGAAGTTCAAATCCTGTCGGTATCGATGAATGTCCCTTTCTTAACTCTTTTTTTTTCTATCATTTTATTTTTTAAAACGCTCACCATTGGTAAACATATTTATGAAAATTTTAAACATTAAATTGTATTTCATTATATTTGACTGTTTTTAATATTTTTTAACCTTCAGTTTTGAATCAATATTAACTTTGTAAGAACGTCCTATTAATTAACAAAGTACTATGAAAGATATAAATAAGCTCTGGACTGACTCATAAATGTACAGATCTATCATATATAAATAAGTATATATGATAGACTAACTTCTGAGTTTCATGAAGTCTAAGATCTCAATTAAATGACTGAGCTGCGTCTTGAGACTTCGGTATTAGTATTACTACAATATTAACTACTTCAAATTAATAAACAATATACTCGTATGTAATGTACTTTGACACGTAAGCTCCACTTCTAAAGGATCTCAAATTAAAACAAATTTCTAGAATTAGTTATTGTCAAAATATACAAAAGTTATCTTAAACAAATTTAATAAGTAAGATGCTAAAGTCTGCAATTTTAAGGTCATGGTTAACATTTTAATATCAATATTAATAGTTAGTTAAAATAAACTTCTACAAATAATCGACAAACAAAAAAAAAGTATTTTAAACAAATTGATAACTGGCTGGATTCTTTGTAATATTGAGCTTGTATTTTAATTAAAAATTATAATTATAATTTTAATATTTTAATTATAAATATACATTAATAACAATATAATTAAAAAACAATATTTAATATTATTATTAACCTGAATATTAATAGTTCAATGATAAATACAGATCAACACGTCTGGTCAACATAGTACATGACACGTCTCTGTGCTCTCATATGAGTCTTATGTCGTCTCTAAATCCTATTTAACTGACGGTGAATCCTATTTAATATGTTTAAAATAAAATCGTGTTAAGTAAAGAAGATTAAATTTATGTCAACAAAAAAAAAATGTTCTGGATATTTAACATTAATTATATTATAAATGTTGAAAGAAAAAGTCGTCACGAACAGGACTCGAAACTGCGACCTCTGGGAAACAGTGACGTCACTCTATAAATTGATCTACCGTGTTCCCAGACGAACCTAGCATTATATTTATAATTGTCTATAGTATTGTTAATTACCCTAGCCAAATTAATGTCTAAGAACCTGCTGAAAGCTGTGTTTTATAAAGTTAGACGAGTCAATGAATTAAATATTAAAATGGTATAAATATAATTATAAAGAACCTTTCTAATTAATGGAATGTCATGAAGTTCATAAAAGTGCAGACACAGAATAGAACACGAGTGTAACTGGATTCAGAAGATTTATTATAGCGTAGTGATTGGTTTGTTACAGTTGAATGCATGCGGGTTATTGACCTATAAATATGACCCGTTTAGGAAGGGCTCTTATAATGTTAATTGGTTGGAAAGATATAAGATCTAACCATTGTCTGTGTCACGTATGAATGTCCATTCACAGTGTATTTTATTATTATTGTACTGTTTGTTCTACACGAGCAATGTTTTTGTCAAAATATAAATATAAACCAGTTTGTCAAACAAGTAGGTATTACGTCTTCTGACATGACGTCGAATAGATCGAGCGGCTTAATATATATAAAGAGGATGAGTCTTCATCGGAGGCTGAGCAATGGTCTCTGTTAGACATTTGATAAATGAGAGTACGATAGATAACATTCATTTCGGTGCCGACATCTCTCATGTTGATTTTTTATTTCTAGTCATGTTCATTCAAAAGTACTTTACTTTTCAGTCTCATTGCCATTCGTCGAAAATGAAAGTTTTAATTATTTTACATCTCCTTTAAAAGATAAAGTTTTATGAAAAAAATTAACTAAATATTAGTAAGATTAAATTTAAGAGGGTCGATGTATGCTTTGATGACACCATCTGTTGCCTCCGTGGAGTTCAATAAGAAGAAAATGGTATGAGTCAGTCTTTACTATATAATGGTCATGGACACGCGATACATGAACCCTGGCTCATATAAAGTGGCTCATATGATTTTAAAATTAGATATGAAACCACGAATAAGGAACTATTCCGTTACTTTACCAATAGAGGTACCGTATCGCTTTCTTCTTAGATAAATTATGAATTTATTAGGCTTTCTATTAGGCTTCTTTCCAAAATCATAACTTATGTTTTTAATTGAACAGTATAGAATATTGAAAGTTAAAAAGATGACACAATCGAAATGAATCTTTGAAATTGTCTATAAATATATTTAGTCGTTAAGCTTATTAGTTATTATCCACAGTACGTAAGTTTAATATAATTCAATACGATTTATGCAGATTGGTATTTCTAAACCGTCATATTGTTCTAAAGCCTGTTTCTTATCACTAAGTCAGACCCAGACTCAGTACGCTATTAGAACTATCTTGAACATTACGCCTCAACCACACACTCGTCAAAGTGTCGAGATCGATCACACGTCCAACTCTTAGCTCATTACCAACTTCAGATTCCTTTGGTTCGAGAACGATTTACTGCTCGTGTAACTTTAGTTCAAGTAACTTGACTATCCGTGTCATTCTGTTGGCTGTGGACCACTGAACTATTATTGGTCCTGGTAAATGTTCACCGATAGTGTGAAACTAGCTTTATTCTCGTATTATGTTTAAGCGTCATATGTGAGGCAGGCCGTAATATTTATGTTTTAATAAGGGTTGGGTTAATTGTGTAATTTATGTGTATATTAAAGTGTTAAAGCGGCTTTAATGCGCTCCACTGACTGTTTAATATTGTACTTTCCCTTACCATTCTAATAGAAATAACATTTAATTAGAATTATTTGTTTGATCGTAATTCCAAAGTACCGTTAAGCTCTCATTAATGTGCGATGCTTGTTTGTTTTATGAATTTACAGTCTGTTAATTATTTTCAGTAAATGCATTACTCGTCATATTACCACGGTGAAGGTAATTATAATAATTATTGTAAAGTTAAAAGTATTTTGACCCAGTTTGCATAAATTCGTTTTCAAACATTAGCTTTTTTTTAATCAATCCTTTAATTTGGAAAGGTGTGACGTAAAGACGTAATTTTATCAATTAGAATAATAAGTATACATTACAGAAACAACATTTTTATTTATTCCATGGATATTTAGACAAAATTTCTGTAGCTCCATCTTTCATATTATATCATAAGTTGTAAAGAACGCAGTAAGTACTTTTTTATTAATAATTTTTGTCCTGGCGATAGTTGTATAAGTTACAATTGTTTTTTTTACCATTAACAAAGTCAATATCTCAAGTGAATCCCCGCTCGTGCTCATCCTCGCTCCGTCAGTCTCTGAACCAATAAAACAATAATCTCTGATATATCGCTGGTTTAGTTCACGAACTGTATTTATGACCTTCACCCGAAATAATATTTATAGCAACCATTTAAATATTAATTACAAATATCATGGAAATGTTTATGCTTTAGGAAATTGTTGAGGTTATCCAAATAAATACTTTTTTTTAATTATTAATATATTGAAATGAAATTAATTAAATAAGTAATACTTTACATATAAATGTTGACAAAAATTTAATTTACTTTTTACAATTTATGTATCACCATATTTGGAGTGGAACTTTTGAGTGATTAGTTTGAGAATCTAAATATTAATTGAGTTACATTTTTGTTTTTGACGTCAGCAACTATACATCTTCCAATCCAATAAAAATGGGAGGGCAACAAGCGAAAGAGGAGAATAGAGTTGTGCAAAATGCAGCGGCAGGGCACAATCATTAGCAAGTCATTCCGTCAATTCCAGCAACCGAAATCCGAATCGAATATTATTTTTAATGAATATTCTAGGTGATTAGTATATTTTAAAAAAGAGATAAGTGAAGGAATATTTAAGAGTGAAGATATAAGGAAGGAAGGAAGGAAAATAAGGAAACTTAACATTCAGAAATAACATTTTTGATTTAATAACAAAGAATTATAAACACGCGTGGCAGCGCGCGGCCCAAGTTCTCGAGAGATGCCGCTAGAGTATAACCCTACCGCTAGTTCACTACAAAAAATGGCCTTTCTGAGTCCTGACTCAATTTGGCAGGTCTAGGTCAAGAAAGGGCCTGCCCTTCGTTGACCTAGACCTGACATTTTTTTTATTTTTTCGAGCAACATTTTTTCTGTAATACGCCACATAAAAAGCACAACTGTCTACCATCACGCAAAACGAAAAAAAATAGACCAAAAAGGCCTTATTAATTCGTGTTCTCATTCATAAATGATGTGAATCTTGCCTACTTCTAGATGTGGTAGGAAGCTTAAACTCAAACTGCCAAATAAAATAGAAAATTTTGAAAAAAAATCAGACCTGGGATGACGAAAACGTAGTCCTGTCAATTGCATCATGCGGTATACCAATTGATTCCTCTGGTCAAGAACAATAAAATGGATAAAAAACACATTTTTTGATAATGTTATTCGTAATTCAAAAATAACTCGAAAAGGAAAGGAAAATGAAAAAGAGCTTGCAACTTGTGTCACTCCGATATTACAACTTTAATTGGCTGGATGAACTTGGGCCTTCCCTGATCCACATCCACATGGATGGCCCAGGGTACTTGGGTAAACTTTACAACATGGAGTGTATTATTCTAACATATAACATTTAAATAATGTATTCCATTTGTATAACTATTTATTGGTTCTGTATTTTAAATAAAAATTTAAAAAAACTGAAAATGATATCAGAACCAGATTTGAAATAGAAGCTGTTTCTACATTATAAATTAATTCAGATATATTTAATTAAAATGTACAACTTATTAAATAGCTCAGAGCTCTACACCCTCAGGACGTAATTCAAGAGTCGTGAATACACTCCGGCACCCTCACAACTATGAAATGTCACGCTCTCTTGAAAGTTTAAATAGTACTTTGATAGCTGTTTTCACTTTACTAAACTTCAGGTTTGTGTTAAAATGCCACAGCAAAAACAGCTCAATTCAGTTAGTTTGGTGAAGAAATGAATGAATGAATGATAGTTTGGTGATAGTGAAATAAATTGGGACCCTCAGTAAGCCCTTCGTTTGACGAGGACCGTCTTCGGATTAGGACGTAAATAATGATGGCTTAGAGGAGAGAGAGATGTGGCGGCGTGTGTTTTGTAACACGGTCGGTGTGACATCAGCGTGTGATACAATTTAATCCTTCTTTAGGTTTTAATTAAAATAAAGCATATCCTCGCATACATTACAGATGTTGCTTTAATGTAATATTTAGAATCTTCAATAGTTGGTGTTAGCTGGCAAGCGAGACCAAAATAACAAAAAGGTTATTGCTACTCATTTATTAATTTTACACACAAATAACAACAACAACAATATTTATATTAGATATACAATATTTAGAAGTACATTACATTAATATATTTGTCATGTTAGTTTTTTGATGAGTTTAATTATCAGTGTTAAAAAGTGTTGTGATTGATATTCTATTTTATACTCTTATATAATTACAATACACATCAAAAGAGCTAGCAATTTTATTATAAAAATAAATCTCACCCTTCGGTGCGTGGTGTGATGACGTGTCTCTACACACGTCTCATAATTTGTCAAAACTACTACTTATGATACTTTTACACAATACTTAACTATCGTTTAATGCTCGTTAATGCTTTACATAAAGAACAAAAAATATATGGATAATAGTTTTTTCAATAAGTTTGACTAAACAGACCGGAATTTTAATACTTTTATCTTGAGTTTGGAGGTTATTACAGGGGGTTATTACAGGAGGTTATTACAGGAGGTTATTACAGGGGATTTTTACAGGAGGTTATTACAGGAGGTTATTACAAGGGGGTTATTACAAGGGGGTTATTACAGGGGGTTATTACAGGAGGTTATTACAGGAGGTTATTACAAGGGGGTTATTACAGGAGGTTATTACAAGGGGGTTATTACAGGAAGTTATTACAGGGGGTTATTACAGGAGGTTATTACAGGAGGTTATTACAGGAGGTTATTACAACGGGGTTATTACAAGGGGGTTATTACAGGAGGTTATTACAAGGGGGTTATTACAGGAAGTTATTACAGGAGGTTATTACAGGAGGTTATTACAGGAGGTTATTACAGGAGGTTATTACAGGAGGTTATTACAGGAGGTTATTACAAGGGGGTTATTACAGGAAGTTATTACAGGGGGCTATTACAGGAGGTTATGACAGGAGGTTATGACAGGAGGTTATTACAGGAGGCTATTACAAGGGGGTTATTACAGGAAGTTATTACAGGAGGTTATTACAGGGGCCCTATGTTGCTAGTTACTTTAACAGCGCAGTGCCGGCTGATAAGTTGTAATTCAACGAAGTGAATAGTTATACGGTAGCTACTAGCTAATATAACAACGATACAAATACCTAGAGGCTAGAGGTAGAAACATCAAATACATACATGATTGAATGAATTATATATTTATTTAAAATTGTATATTAGTTATATTAAAAAATGTTCAAATAAATATAATGATAATTCTAAATTAATTAAAACACAAATCAACAATGGTTTATTACTGAAATTAATTAGTTTTTCGGTTCTTTTGTAATATTATCTGTTTAAGAGTCTCAACCGCTGGGAGTTTGCTGTCAATTCAATTTATAATAACGTCTCAATGTGATGGGAATATTTTATTTTAAATTATAACCGATAATGTCAAATCTACATGAAATGAATTATCGAAGGAATTAGTTTTGTATTATCCAAAATTGTATTACAAAAGATAATTCTCATAAAAAATATGAAATGAAATATAAATGGTATCGTTGAATAGATTGTAACATCAAACAAACGGGGTCGTTGGACCAAGTGAAGACTTCAAAAGAGCGTACAAAGATTTTTTAGTTAGCCAGGTTTTGTATTCTACCAGCATGGTAAAGAATTATAAATTTTAGCCTTAAGAAGTATAAATATTGAAAACCTCATCAAAGATTTTGTTTCAAAACAAATGTGTAAAAAATCTTTTGTTTGTGTTTGTGAATGCCTCAATTATTCTTAATTCTTTTATTATTTCATTTCGCACATAAACAAACTAACAATGAAATTATTGTAAATAAAAACATGATATATATAACCGAATTGGAACCAAACATTTTCTGGTCAGACTTCTGTTTGATGAAAACCACTGGAGTAATATAAAATACATAAAACCCAATACTGTGATAAACCTCTTTAAGCTAACACTCGTTGGTGCAGAAAGAAGACTTTAACCTGGGGATTAAGTCTTTAACCTGGACGATAAATCAATGGAGGCAGTGACGCTCGCTAAGTTCAAAGTAATCCGCGGGTTTATAATCCGGCACTTAGGTAATTATTTAATCGTATAATATATTCCTATTGATTTATCCATTATTTTTATATCTTAAGAAATCTTAGGATCTTTCTATCTTAAGCTAGTAGAATATATTTATTATTTTATTATATATCATTATTATTAATTTTAATATTTTATTTTAAACAATATATAAAAACAAAGAAACAGTTTTTTTTCTATTTTTTTCAATTTCTAAATTTGTATTATCTCAATGTCAAAGATTTTATTTCGTTATTTCACATAAACATCGACATCTTATATAGCAAAATATATTACAAATAATTATAACAGAAAAAAGTATTCTTTCAAGCAGATAATTCACATTACATCCTCGTCTAAACAAAATAAAGCTATAGTTTTATACTTGTACTGGACTTCAATCATTAAAACAGGATACGAGAATTCACTACCTAATTATTTTATTTGTATTTCATGATATCTTGTCTAATATAAAGTACTTAATACTTCATATTTTAACTAAGAACAAAGCACCTTACTACTCGCCACTTTCCAACTCTAATACGTTTGTTTGTAAGTACGTTGTAGTTGTAAGTCTTTGGAAACAGAAACCAAACTTATTATTATTATTATTATTACTATTAATAATAAATGAAGATACAGGTAATATTGACTTGTGTAGCGCTCTTTATTATTAAAAATAATTTAGAACAAAATAGTTGTCATAATGTAAATTGTTTTGAAATGTCTCACAAAGTTTGAAAAAAACATTTCTTAAACTAAATTACCAATAATATATTCTATATCAGTATGTCTAAAGTTATGTTATACAATAAGTAGTGATGTTAGAGACAAAAATGTGCTTATACGTAAACTACTTATAAATTAAATATAAAAACACCGAATAGCTACAAGTATTATTTATTTTAGTACCAGTATGAAACATAACTAAGAACAATCCACAGATATTTTTAATTTTAGTGTTTGTCTGATTTTCCATAAGTTTGTTTACACGTCACGGTAAAATTATTGAACGAATTTTGATGAAATTTAGTGTAGTATAAATTTACATTTTAAGTTAATATATTAGACCCTTAAAACTCTGGTTTTATATAAAAGAACATCCCAAAAAAATGTTTCAAGCTTATAAATATATACAAGTCGGTACTGTACGTCCGTGCTTAAAGTTATTACGTTTGGCGTCGTTCTGCCAAAACAGATGAACTTTCTAAATTGTATCAAGAACATTTCGTACAGTTGAAGCAGTGTGTTACTCGTGAGGTACCTGTCACATTATATTAGAGAGTTTCAAAATAGAACTGAGAGGAAGTTATTGATATGTAATAAAGAAGAAAAAATTAATGAATAGATTAAAATTAAAAATAATACAAAATTGAAATGATTCCTTCAGTTATGATTTATTTACTTTGTTATTGTAGAACAACTCTAGTTGTAACTTTTACAAGTCCTAATCATAACACTCATACCTTGTAACTTATGTGTTTATTATATTTGTAAAACACACAAGTTGTGTTATTCTACTGTAATAAGTTAATTAAACTCAAACAAACAGCGTCGGTAAGTAAGTGAAGCGTGTAATGTGAACGCTTAATTATTAAGTTACTTAGTTAGTTCTTTATAAGCTAAATAGTCATCTAACCAACATTTTTATACTATTTTTTTAATTATATATATAATAGAAAAAAAGTATGATTAGTATATATATTTTTTCATTAGTATAAAAGTTTGTAATATGTCATCCATATCCGATAAAAATATGAAGATAACAAGATACAATATATTTACACAAAAAGTCAATGTTAAAATGCTGTTACAATACAAACGTATCAGTTTTAGTATCTGTCTATTCGGACCGGAACAGAGATATGTTAGTTGATATTTCGCTTTCTTTTTTTATCGAAATTTTGCTTTAGGTTGATATACAATCAAAAGACAAACATTGCGAGTGTTATTTAAATAAAGATATATTTAAAACAGACCTTTTTGCATTTGCAAATAATGTTATTAGAAATTAAATACAGTTGAGAGTTATATAATTCTAAAGTCATCGAAGAAGGTAGCGACACTGTATTCTAAATTGTAGAGTTACGGGACGCATTCCCAGAGGTAGCAGGTTTTAATCCGGCGCATATCAATTTTATTAATAATTTTGCAGTCTATATAGATTTAAATTTACAATAGTATTATATATGTTTTAAATATACTCACTTTAGATGTAGCAAATGTTACCTAAAAAAATAGTTATGGCGTGTAAAAGATCACATCAAAAAGAGAAGTGATTCTCATAAAGTTAACGACACACTCGGTGGAGTTCATTTATGTCGCGTTTTTACTTTTAGCTCGACCTTGTTTTTATACAGAAAGCTTTTTATTTATAGCGATTTTAATACTATCTTTATGTGTGTCCTACCCTTTATTTAACCATCATAAAATAGAGTCTTAGTGAATGCCAACATATTTATTGACTAGGTTTTTCAGGCGACTTCGTTCGCATCCTATTTTGCTTATAGTATGAGTCTAGTAATCTGAAAGATATTTTAAAGTATTTGAGATCATAGCTGGTGGTTAGCACAAACTGGTGTCGATGCGGTGAGTGTAGAAATACTTGGGTGTTAAACAATAATGGTGTATGTAAATTAACTATTGTAATATTCCGTTAACCTAGAAGCTTCACTATTATACTAACAATAAGTAAATAAATGTTGCCGGACATTATTATACACGGCCGTTTGATCCCAAGCCAGGCAGAGCTTGGGTTATGGAAATCAGCGAGATGATAAACGTACATATATAAATTACTAACTAAATACTTAGATACTGAACAACCAGACAAAGAACAAACATTTGAGTTTTTATAGACAAATGTTTCCTCTGGGTGGGGATCGAACCAACAGTCTTTGGCTTCGTAGCCGAAGGTACAAACCACGAAACCAACTGGCTTGTCAAAATCTACTGTGGCATCTATTTGTATGAATATTGCTTCATAAATAATAAAGTTTCATTTGTGCGCTTCCGTTGTCATTAAATACTCAACCTTTAATTCATTCATTTCCTTTTTTCATATTTTTTGTGCAATATGCTATTATAAATAATTAAAAATAAATTATTATTTATCCATAATGTGTTTTGTTTCATTATTACATCGGATGTTTTATAATTGTTTGGTATTATTTTCATCCTGTTGTAGAGTCAAAATAAAAATGAACATGAATATGTAGTATATGTGATACTTCTTGAAAAATACGTTTCTTTTATACTTTAACATCCAATATAGATATATTATAGAGATTTCAACTTTATTAATATTTCGTATATTCAACATTATTAAAATAACTATTAATGTTACTGAGAATGAATAGTTGGAAAAATTAAAAGTCGTTACTAAATTTTGATTTCATTGACAAAGTCATTTCTGAATAAATCTGAATGTAAAGAGAAATGTTCAAATAATATCAATGTTTTTTTTAAATCGGCTATTATATATATATATATATATATATATATATATATTCTTTATTGCACACCACAAATATGTAAAGTACAAGACAAGCAAACAAAAAAGATATAAAAAAAATAAGAAATAAAAATTAAAAAAAAAAGTAAAAGAGAAAAAAAAAAAATTTGGGTATACAATAAGGCGGTCTTATCGCTAAATAGCGATCTCTTCCAGACAACCTTATTTGGATAATATTGAAGTAAGTTAAACAAAAGAGTTTATTATTCTGTTTTAGTAAACTTGGGTCTTACTTAATGAATTATTATATGGGTTATTGTGTCATTAAATATTGTAATTATTACTTTAAAAAACAATATTAGTTACGTTTGTAGCTTACTATAAATAGTCCATGTTAAGCTTATTTCACTTTTCATATATAATCAATTTATCAACAAGGATAAGACTTAAACCTGCGACCTCTGATATCCAAATTATTAGTGACTTTCTAACATAGCTATGATGAATGCATCACCAATCTCAAAATATAAATGACGAGAACAATCTTACAGACAAATATTGACCCCGCCTCTTACACAAATAAGAGCAAACAAATTACTACTGAGCTGTTAAATATATAATAGTAGCGAGTAGTTACAAACGGAGAGGTCTCCGTCACTCTCCTGTTCAATTATAACTTTTGAAAGTATATTTTCATTATTTCCCGCATACTATTCGTCATTAGGCAATATTATAAAAATACCACTGAAATATTCAAATTAAATATGTAATGTAAATATGGAACAAAATACTAACTCCGTTATAATATGGTTAGAAAAATGCATTTCAGTTAAATCATTACGTTGGCTTAAATTTTTTCTAGAAGTAGCATAATTTATGAATATAAATTGTTAGAAAACAAAAAAATTGCTTTGTCGTTTGTTAATTTATAACTTTCTTCAATATTTTGATAAATAAGTTTACTCTATATATATGTATATATTCGAGGACTTAGGACGAGGAAAATTTAATATTACGTTATAATACAATTCCACATACACATATACAAACATACACACTACTAAATTAGAGTGTGGGTGTCCTTGATGTCTATTATTTATATATTTATAAAATCTTATTTGCTGAAATTACCTTCTATGTATTGTGGGAACTGATTTATATGAAATAAAATAAGATAGTAGGTACTAGTATTCTGCATAGCCCTTAAACACTTCAAAGAATAAATTTAGATTATGACTTTTATACCAAGTTAAAGTAAACATTAGAAATAAGAAATTAATTAAACATTTAGTAAACAGAGCCGCCTCTCATAAACTACAAGAGCACGATCGTCTCAATATAGTTATCTTTTAACTGTCGTCGAAACAACTTTAACCAAAAATATCCGGTCGTTAGTCGTCGCCAGATTAAAATTAGTCCACGGGCTAAGTAAGTTACCTCTCCCTACGGTATCTTCTTCATTTAACTACATTCAATGACAAGAAACACTTTATAATAATGTACACAAAACTGTATTTTATATTTATTTATATATTTAAGTAATTATATGATTACATACATGATTACCTAAATATAAAAATCTAACTCATGAAGAATTTCATATGAATTGTTTCTTTTTTAATATGAATATATTTTTAAATCGAACCCAGAACCCTTGTTTTAGTCAGTTAGGATGGAGTTATATATTTAATATTTATAATTTGAGTAATCTTTCTTTCCTATTTAATCCAACAGATAATAAAACACTTAACTAAGCAAAAGAATTCTTTCAAACGACTCATTTCATTCTAACAATTAAAAAACGATTGTCAAGAGCTGACGTTGTCATTGTAATTTATTTTCAGCGAAGTATTTAATTTTCAGGGAAGTACGAGTATTTTTTTTTCAACAAAAAGTAGGCTCTGCTAGAATCCGGGATGCGGTCTCTCTCTCTGAATGGACCCTTTGATTTATTTATACCATTTAGACTTTTCAGTCTCTTTCATGATCTAATAAATTGTACATCTTTCGTATTCAATATAATACCTTTTACACTTCTAAGTTAAAAGGTACTGTTAGCAACAAAAGGAATTAATATTTAGTTATAAATTAACATTTTGAATCAATATTTAGGGATAAAATAAAAACTCATGAATATATTATATTTATTATAAAACATACAAACAGACGACTTAACTACAGTGTAATTTTATTAAAGATAGAGTGTCTTCATATTTTAATGTACTTTTATAAACTTAATACGTAACTGTTGAGTTGAGTTGCTCTCTGTCTGTCCGCAAAAATCCAAAATGTTAATAATTAAGTTCGATGTCTATAGTTTTATATACATTTTATTCAAAGGTTCGGAATGTTATTGTAACAATATCGTTATTAATATTACATATTATAATTTAGTTTCCAATTATTAAAAACATACAATAATTTAATAAAAAACTTATGATATTTGGAACTTGTACGGGATTCAGATAAATTTACAGTCTGCATTCCTTGTAAACCGTATCCTCTTAGCTGTTTTCTAATGTATGGTTTTCAATTTAATTTATAATTTAGATCTACAAAATCGATTTGTCGGTATCTATTGCATTTAAAATGCAATATTTAAAAATATTCAACACCTGAATGGTCATTCAATCTATTCAATTCAATCAAAAAAAAATATCTAGATTCATCAAGGTGGGCAGCGACACGATAAATCAATTGGAGTAGCAACGGAACGGTTATCAAGAGGTCGCGGGTTCGGGTTTTATTTGGTCTACGTCGACGAGTTTTTCATCAAATACTTATTTGAAATTTTAATAAGTTTAACATGACATGCTGATAGATAAATTCTAAGAGTACCTAATGTGACCTATAATGATACGTTTATAAGAATGAATTGCAAACAAATAACTTTTATAATAATTGCTATATTTTAGAATTTTAGAAATGACCAACGATTTACATAAACTAAAATTACTAGAAAACTAACACTTTTAATTCAACAATTATTTAGCTTTTAAATTAAATTTAATTAACGAGTTTATCAAATAAATGAGATTTGATCGAATTCTCAGTTAATTGGAATATAAAATTAATAACTGTATTTTGGTAATTTTGTAAGTTTAACTTTTATAGCTTTTTCTTTTTAAAAAAGATTGTTTAAAAGAATACTAATTTTCATATAACATATAAGAGTTCTAATATATAGTTAGAATATGTGAACCAATATATAATTTATACTAACTTCCTAACTGAAGCCGAACTCGGTTTTAGACAAACATTATCTCTAATTTGAAGTACGTAGTTGATAATTTATTTGCTCGGAGGTACTTCTGTTGGTTCGTATTGGACATCTCTCACAGACTCAACTCATAAATGTCTTCTTTCACTTTAGTACAACTATATTATATGTACTGATAATATTATCTTAACTGAGTGTACTTTTAGAATGATATTGTGTCCTGAATCAAATAAAATATAACGTTGTTTTATTTATTGTTGAATGAATAGTTAAAATATATCGTTTTCGTTCACATTAAATAAGCGAGGTCGTTTCAGTGAACCTAAAAGGATGAAAATATTATTCAGAGATCGTTTGATTCAAACACGTGTTAGATAATAAATTAGATGTGAAATAATAAAACACGTTTCAGTGATTGGTCATGAGCTTCCAAATATAGAAGAGATTTTAATGTCATTTTTAAAATATCTCAGATTATCTTCAAAGTGATATTGGGATCAAATATTTTGTTTATAAGTTTGAACTTGTAATTCATAATTAGTTAACATTTTTTGATAAAATAAAAAAATATATATCTACAATTTCAGTTATTAATAACTAAGTTGCGTCATATATAACGTTAATAAAAATTTACATGGCTAGACATGTTTAAAGATTATTTCAAGCTGTATTATGTTTATATTCATCGTCAGTGAAGTAAACACGCATGTTGTATGAAGCAGCTGTTATCAAGACTCTACTTGTAATATAACGATGTCGTCAACGTTCTGATATCACCCAGATGTTGCAGGTGTTCCAGTGTAACCTAAAAACTTAACTTTGGTCTCTCACTAAAAGGAAAATATATTTTACGTTTTGATTTAAAAAAAATTTTTTAATAACATTTTTTTTTCATATTTGTTTTTAATACGCTGTATTTTTAAAATACAATTTAGTTTGAAGTTATTCAATAGAAATGTATAATTCTAAGCAAAATATAAAGGAGGCATGCCGGCGTGCCTAACTGCCGATAAAAGATTTAACGAGTTCACGAGCAAAGATATTAAAACGACGAACCGCTATGAGTGCCTTAAATTTAGGTTAAGATTACTCCGCTCAAGTGCTTGTAGTTAAATACCAGGAGGCGATAGAATAATGTTAAAATTATAATTGAAGTTTATATTTGAAATAAAAAATAATATTAAATCTTCTGACGACGGGCGAACGAAAAAGGTAAACACAAAAAAGGCCTCCCAAGTATTGCAAAAACAACTTTAAAAGAATACTCTCTTTGGTTAAAGCCATTATCTTTTAAAAATAAAATATAGGCTGAAATGGCATGTAAATTGTATCTGGAGACAGCGAGAGACTGGATATTTTTTCCTAGACAAGGTAAAACAAAAAAGTTGGCTCGTATTTTCCACTATTGCGTTAATTGCAATACTTATAACTTACAGAGTGAAATAAAGCAGATGGCGTAAGGAGTCAAAAACACCACCCACCTGCCGTAAGAATTCCTACCTTGCTCAGAAGTTGGTGAAATAAAGGGTTTTAACTTTGGTTATAAATAAGCCTTCTAGTATTAAAAATAAATAAAAAAATGTTATAAATAAAGGACAAATATTAATTGTTTATTTGTGATCAAGTATCATTTTATCTCAATTATTTGGGGTCGTAATACATCAGTTTCTTCCACGCTCTACTATAACCCGTCATCTGAGCGCAGACTTGATTCGTTCTCATATTATCTTACACGTACTCTCTCCACGTCTTCTTCATACTTCGCACTCTCCTCGTCATGTAATATACACTCATCAATTAACTAACCATTCTACAATTGTAACAAGTAAATATTAACATAAGACAAAAATTATATGTTTATTTATAAAATTATATTTTTATTTTATTATTTATATATATATTTTTGATTACCAGTGATTTTAAAAGACAATTTACATTAAAATACATTGCACTGTTTTGATAAGAGTACTGTATTATTGATACAGAACAGAAATAAATCGGAGCGGTCTTAATCTTTTGCTTTTTAATTTAATAATAAACTGTAATAAAATTTACAGTATTCAGAAATTAAAACTTCAATCAACGAATAATTTAATATTTCATTTCACACCAGAACTGGAAATAAAAAGAAATGTTATAATAAAGAACGAAGTCTGTAATGAAATCTGTACATAAATATAAATAGCGGTGGAGTCGAGCTGCGTCGTGTGGTGCCGTTGTAATAAAATAACATCGGTACTGTTCAATTTAATTAATACATTTAAAAAGTACACGTAAAATAGCATCGAAGTTTGTTCTGTTTCTTATTATATTTAGTCATAAATATATTTAACTATATTCACATTAGGCACAGACTAAATATTAATTTATTTAAAACGTGTAAATAAATTCAATATAAAATAGAGTAGATTTTAATCCCCGTAATCAATTGGGATTATGATTTATGTTCAGTTTTAGAGAATACAGCTTGCTTGCAGATGCTATCTTCATTTCCCGAGATAAAATCTTTTGCTTTCGGACAGGATTTCTTCGAATTCTTTCCCTTACTGCTTCGATCACCTTTTTCGTACGAACACTACGTGGATGGCCAGATCATTTTTCTGTCACAAACAGAGGAAGTCTTATTCTACCTATTAATAGCCCGCTACACAAACATTTTACTTACACCAAGTGTATGGAGAGTTTTAAAAATTGCATTTGGCTCCATACCTACTTTGTGTAATGCAATCACAGCGATTCGGTTCTCTTTATCACCCCATTCTATTTTAATATCGCAAAATATTGTACAATGTATTGGTGCCCAAATGAGAAAACACAATGAACAATCGTATAATAATGACAGATTCCAAATTCAAGGTATAATATTTTTTATATTTTTAAGTGTAACAGTATTTATGGCCACACTAAGTATATATATAATTGGACAGGTTGCCAACGAACGCATGGTTTCCAAACAGCTGCAGGCCTCGTTACAAAACACACATACTCCAAAAATTTAGGATATTCATAGACGGTAAATGAATGAATTATCTGCACGTTTATTATTCAGTAAGTATTGATTATAATTTGAATAAGCCATAACTAGGTAGCAGTGGTTTGTAATTATAAATATATTTGATACAAACGCTTTTAAATAGATGTTAAAATTAAAATATTGCTAAATATAAATTCTAAATTCAAATGTTTTATGTTATATTTTGCACATTTATTATAGACTCACAAAATTATCGTTTTGCAATTATATCAATTAAATAATTTATTGAAATAACCAAATTACAAATTCAAATTACGTTTCGCAGTGTCATTTTGAAACACATGCAAACGCTTTGTTGTTAAATAAGTTACAACAATTGTAAAAAATGTTGGAGATCCTACTATCAAATTTAAATATTATCTTTGATGTCTTTTACAATATATTTTAGTTTTGTAATGTTATTATTTTAATGATTTCACTTTAGAACAAAAGTCCATATTTCGTAATCAGGTAGTTACTTTCATAATGGCTGGACGCCACGCGCCGGAAACAGCAGCTGATTCAATTATATAATTTTGTTTATTTTTATGGAGCCCTTGGCATTGTATGAGTTTTATGAAAGTAACCCTCAACCAATATTTCAGTAATCAACAGGAAAATAATAATTACAATTGTATATATTTTTTTCATTTATTTTTGAAGGATAATTTAATTATATAATCTTCTAGTCATAATTATTATGTTACTTCTATTATTTTTGCATATATTTTTTCTTTCCTAAAGTTATATTTGTCATTGTTTCGAACTGTTTCACAACTTTACCAATTATAATATTGATGAAGTGTATCCCATTTTCTTTCTGTATCCTCAGTTCTTTTATTGCTACCAAAGGGAATCAAATGCTTCGGTTGGCTCGAAAGAGTCTGCTGTGAAAATTAGATTCCACGGCACTTAGCGAGACGCCTTACACGAACGCTTCATCTCCGACCTGAGCTGTTCACGATGACGGCTAAAATATTCAGTACAGCTCGAATATGTATGGTTTGTTAATTCAATAGTCAATTTGATATTACACCACCAAAAATAAAATAGACTTCTCAAATTCTCAAGCCTTTCCTCGTCAAAGGTTAACTGTAAGTTATTACTTTAAATATTTATGTCATTTATTTTTATGGATGGTTTTTTTTGTTACATTTTAATGAACAATAATTTAAAAAATATATACATTAAATTAATCATAAGTCTGAAAAGAATTTATAATTGCTTTGTAATTAATTTGTTAGTGGGAAAAGTACAGCATTATTTACTATTGTGAAATACCAGCGGTGGGAATTTGAGTCCAGGAACTGAATGCAAGGTTAAATTAAACAAAGCTGGTACGTGTTTATCGTTGCTCCAAGTGTCCCTCGGGAAAATCACAAAGAGGATAGCACTGACTGTAACGCAATCAACGAAAATAAACAAAAGTTTAATTCTGTTCTTCATAATGAACAAATTAAATAATAAGAACATCTTACTACGTACGAGAAGTATTATAATGGAGCTATCACAGCTGGATAGAAAACTTTTTACCCAGCTTTAGTTCATAAAACAATTTTCTTCAGATTTCCTCTGTTTTATAACCACTGAGATCGATATTCAACTACTTTACATGTGACATCTAATGTTTGCGTCGCAAGAGGTCGGTGACAGGTACATTGGGTCCAGTCCATTAGTAATTGGGTCCAACCCTCCGTGGAGTCCCTGACGTGGCTTGATTTGTATAATGACTGGGATTTTATCACGTTATTTACCAGAAATAGATTTAGTACTTTTAGGCGACAATGAAACCACTCATGTCATTTAAGGACATCTACTTTTCTGTTGACATATTTTTATTTAAATTATTATGTATAAATAACAGTGTAAAGGTTTATACCGCTTTCAAACTTTGTATATAAGCCTGTCGTCTAAATTCAGGAGAATACCAAAGTTGAATTGAGTTGAACCGACATGTATTTTATTATTTATTCCTCACGCCATTAAAACTCCAAAGTTTGATAAACCGACGACATGTTCGTGACTGAGCTCGTTGCTACATCTCATTGTACTGACTTTATACTTTATTCACATCTGAATTACACTTACAAGTTAAATAGTCATCAAATGAGACCCTCTGAAATGAACAGAGCTGTAGCCAGAAAATAAAAGAAAACGATAGTATATCTTACGTCATACAGATATGTTTGAATTCTAATCGACAAGCGTTAATGCCACTTGTCTAGCTCTCAGATAGTTTCAATATGCAGAACTAATAACCAACCATCAAAACTCATAATAAGCCAATGAATGCACTCAAGTATTCAGACAAATTAAAATCGTATTTATTTACCGCCTCCTTCGTTTCCTTTGCTGTTCCCTTACCTTCAATATGGAGGTATATCATTTCAATAAAGCCTTATAGTTTTACTTATTTCGATTGCAAAAGTTACGAAATAATTCTCGGTAAAACTTGAAAGAACTTATAATAATACAAAGCTAGAGACGAGTACCATTAATTGAATTCACTCCTACATTCAGTCGTATTTTACGATAATTTCGTTACTCACTGTTACTTTAATAAATATTATTATGCAAGAGAGAACAACAAAAACATTATAGGATATAACACAATACATAAAAAAATATTTTTAAAATTAATATTAAAGACTTCTTTCTTAACACCAGTATATAATCGTGGACGGATGTCGATCCGATAAGTAAACATGTTGTGTTCGTTGATGAACGCGTCTTACGTCACTTATTTCATCGAGCGAATACACAACGACTCCGTAACAACTGTAATGGACATTACACACACGCGGCTCATTATTAAAATAATATAATACACAAGGAACCTTTATACACTAATTAATATATAACTTATTAAAGTAACTTAGTTTCTCTTACAATGGTGTTTGAAATTGTTTAAAAACATAATTAGCCATGTTAGGCTTATTTAATTTATAAATAATATGCAATGATAAATCTATATGGGATACCGTCACAAATCGTAGGGTCGAGTAACGTATTTTAAAATGGTATTGTTATGTGATACATAATTTAAAACTACCCACAAATATCACAATAACAGCTCTCAGCCGTGGTTCGATTATAATTGAACCTAACAAGCTCTATGTGGTAATGTAATACAGAGGTATATTGAATGGAGTAAATGCTGTTCCATCTTAATCCATCGCAATCTTGATAGGTCTTTATAAATTGGATGGGTCTTAGCTGGACGTGTTATTTTCAACCGGGTCATGTTATTTATAGGCGTTAAAACTTTTACTTTGATCTCTGCTCTCGCGACAACTTGCTATGTATCGAACAAATTACTTTAAAGCCATTAATATTTGTAGACATGATTGAAAGGTTTTAAGAATTAATTAGTAATCTTATACATGATATTATTAACAATACTAAAAAAAAATTAGATCCAGACGCAGGTCTAGAGAAAAAATGAACTAAACTCAAAGAGTGCTTGATTTCTATATATTTTGTCATAATAAATTATTTGTTTGCATCGCAAGTATAGTACTACTATTTAAAACAATTGCAGTTATATTTTATTATATATGAACACTTTCATGTATAGAAAAATTTAATCCTTTTAAAAATGTGACCAAATGCTTTATCCGAGTACCTGACTCGTATAAAGCATTTGGTCACATTTTTAGATTATACCTTTAGATACAGATCTTAAACAACAGTTAAAACAACAACAGTTTGTGAACAACCAAACTCAAAATACAATTAAAAAACCTATCTGATTTTGAGTTTTAAATAACCAACTGTAGGAATTTGAGAAAACGGAGTCAGTGCTCTTAATGACAATAATGCCACAGCCGTAAATTACAATAAAACAACGCTTAGCACGTTTATAGATACCATTCAGCCCTAGCCTTATAAATACGTGCCTGTAACTTTATAAGTACTTGTAACAAACAGCATAAATAAAAACCCAACGTAGTTATGAATAACAGAATGAAAAATAATTGACATTAACAAGAAACATAATATTTAAAATCGTGAAATTAGCGCTCCTGTTAAATTACAAACCGCGATGATAACAGCTGCAATCAAATTTAATGTAACCAGTTCAACTGCATCATTTTTAATTTTAAGAGAGACTTATTTAATCAGAGCTGGCGACGTCATTAAAATAATTTGTATTATTTATATAAACATAATGAAAAGATTTTATTGTTAGATTTTGTATATTGATAAACTTGCACTTTTATATATTTACTTATATGATAAATAGATAATTGTATTATATTATATTGTAATATAACTCGTTCATTATGAACGATCCTTATTTAAATCAATCAGGAATGCTTACTCAGCCACTATTAGCAGCGGTCGGCTTGAAGCTGACAAGACG
The DNA here is from genome assembly GCA_963555665.1 of Dircenna loreta. Classification (NCBI taxonomy): domain Eukaryota; kingdom Metazoa; phylum Arthropoda; class Insecta; order Lepidoptera; family Nymphalidae; genus Dircenna; species Dircenna loreta. Next base: position 171,916 of record OY743097.1, on the reverse strand, counting down.
ATAAATCATTTATCTTTGTAGGCTTCTCTTCGATTTCATTGAATATATATTTATACGTGGAGATTGGAGCCTTGCTTGAATCTTTAAGTGAGCATCTAATGACCTGTGAGATATACCTAACTTGTGTTGTGGACGTGTTCATCTCAGCTGTATTGGAATTGAATTACATTTATTTATTTCTTTAATATTACAAGTTGTAATACATTTTACATAAATTTAAAGTAAAGTTTTTGAATGACTGCAATTAATATACAGATCGTCGAAATCTTAGTCGAAATAATATCTCTATCTCTTTTATAGAAAGAAGGTCGACGATTAATAAACAATTTAAAATAGCGTTTAATCACACAAAAAACAATGTAGCTGTGAGCAAAAAGGCAAACCTTTCTTTCTTTTGTTTCCTTCTTCTTAGAAATAAGGATATTCCGTAGGGGCTTAAAGGTTTCTCCTCTACTCGTTGTTGCATAAATCTGTACTCCATGGATGATCGGTCACCTCCGGATAAACCGTATATTCTTCTACCTCCGAAAAAAATAATACAAAAGAAGAACGAACCTTTTTTTCACTTTATTTTATGAAAAATCCTAAAATTGTTTACGAGTATCAAGCTTGCAGTCCGTAAAAGTGAATAGATGAAGCCGAGGCAGTCGATTCCTCGCTGAGCACAAGATCTCGGCATTTCGCAAAAACTTCAACTTGGCCAGTTGCGTTGGGACTTGGGCCTACGTCTGAAAAATATCTAAATGATGCAGTAGCTCAAAGTTTAAGACAATAGACAATGCCGTTTGCTGCGACAAGCGAGCGCGACAAGCTATCTGATGCCTGCCCTGCCGCTGTCGCCAACTTGATATTATACACACGCTTGTTTTGTAATGTTGCCAGTCCCGTCGCTATAACTAGTACCTACACTTCGAAAAAAGTATTTATTTTGTTATTTATGTGAATAGAATATTTATACTGTATATATTCTTTTCTAATATTTTTTTTTGGATAATTTAAATTTAATAAAATGTCCTTAGCGTTTATGTAAAATAAATGTTTCATTATATCATAAACAACCACTTTTGAATTGAAATAGTTAAGTCCATTTAGGTTATTATTTACAGCTCGTGATCGCGCACAATACGTTCCGGCTTTCATCCTTCGCTAACAGCTAGCACCTTTTCAATTGAATATCATAAAGAAAGCAAAATAGCATCTATAAAGATTTTTTTATTGGACTGAATTTGCTTTTAACAGCGTAAAGTGCTTATATAATGAAAATATATAATGATAGGCTTCAATAATAGTCAAATTGGCACTATATAATTAAATTTGTCAGTGGTATTTAATAAAGGCATAAAACAATGCCTTTATGTATTTAGTTATCGTAACAGCGCATGTTGATGTGTCGACTCCCGTATTGAGTGACGCGTACAAATTGCTCCAGCGGCAGTACAATAGATCGCTCGTCTGTAACAACATCATTTGTACCTAACGCTAATGAAAATCCAATTAATTCTGCTCCAAACTCATTCAAAGTTTAATTGAAAACTTCACTCGATGAAGGGCGGACGCGACTTCGTGAATGATTTAATGACATTTTGGCCAGAGTTGTTATTGTCATATGAGAGACGAATATCCAATGAGTGTGTCGGTTTATTATATTGTTAATGACAGTTATTGGTTTCGGTGACGCTTCAGGTCAGAGTTAATAAAATATAAAATGAATACAATCATAACAACTGTCGAGAAGAAGTTATATCGACTAGTCAGTTCATTTCATTTAGTACGTATCAGCAGAAACATTCATCAAATATAAAAAAGAAGAATTTAATCCAGGAACGTGAAGTGAACTGTTAAACGATCAAAGACTTTGTCAGTGAAAAAATCACTCGATTTACAAGTTTCACCGGCGCTAGTAAAGTTTTACGACATTCTTTCTATTTTGTTCGCTACGTTATTGTAGCCTCGTTCTTTTCAATCAAATAACGTAAAACAAAGACCAGTAACTCAGTCCGAATTGTTTTTAACCTTTAAAGAGTTATACTAAGGTATCAATAATAATTATTATCTGTTTTTAAAATAAAAAGCTTGTTAATTTTATATATTTATATATTTTTGTATCGAAGCGGGTAGCGATACGGTAGGTCAATTGGCAGAGCGAGCGGTTTCCCAAAGGTTTACGTTTACCTTTATGTTATATTCTATATTTATTTATGCTATATTCTATATTTATTTAAAAAATAAATAAGCTGAACATGGATATCAGCATGTTTATGAAAATTTAACATTCAATTGTATTTAATTATCTTTAGTTTCAGATGAAGTATATTTTTAAAGTATAATTATGTGATAATTATATTTTTTAATTATTGCGAGAAGTATAACGAGGCCTCAGACATATCTAGAGATAAATATTCATGAGTCCCGGAGAGGCTTACAAATTTACAGACCTATAATATATATATATATATATATATATATATAATATGTAAAACTTGTATGTAATGTAAAGCCAAGTGATTAGACAAATCCAGAATATTGATGTAGATAGATTAGAGAAGGGAGGAAGGCTGCAAAAGAGATACATATACTGTGTGAGTATTAAAATGTGAATAGCAAGAGTAGAAGCAGACCTGTGGAATGAAAGTAATGAATTGAACTGGATAACATATCATATCATATATATAGAGTAGGAAGAGGAAAAGGGGTTGAAAATGATAATAACAGTAAAAAAAATAATAATGCTTTCATTAACAGTATATTTACTTTAAAGTCAATTCATTGAAAACGGTTTGAATATTGTTACTTATTGTTACAAGTATTACGAACTGACCAACGAGCTGACTAAGAATAGGTATATAGTTAATTTGTACGCGGTAGAAGTGGGAGCGAGAGGTATAACAGCGAAATCTCTCTATAACCTACTTAAAGATCTTGGCCTCTCTAGAACTATCATCAGTACATTTCTAGAACGTACTTCAAAGGCGGCATTGGTAGGTTCATTCCAAATTTGGTTAGGTAGGGAGAGGAGCGCAACCAGTTGATGGTGAGAGTGAATGTACATTTTAAAGTGGCCCCTGAAACCTACACCTGGGCGCAAGTCCCAGGGGCTGTTTGCACTCCTCTCCCTGCAACGCGATGGGCCCGGCACCCGCACGGTGAATCCATGGAATGCTAAGAAGCTTCGTCTCTATTTTTTGTTGAATAGCTTTATAAGTACTTGTACAAGAAAACTACTTTCAAACTAAAGTAACTGCGGATTGTAATTACAATGTTTCAAAATGATTTCAAATTTAAATATCATTTCTCTTTGCAACACACTTTCAAAGTTGTTTAAGAGATAAAATAATATAACTATGCATTTTATAATCCCAGGAAGCCAGCAAGTAAATTTTAATTACTTTTTCTTTTACCTTAATTTTCGGCGCTGTTTTTCTCTTGGGAACGATGCCATTCCCCAAAATGGATGCAAAATGAGTTAACACCGCTCCGAAAATATCTGCAATGCGTTTTAACTTTTTGTTTTTTTAGAATTAAAAAGTTTCTACTGTTATTTTAAGGGCGTGGTGTGATTAATTATTTAGTGAGAACAAACAATTATTAAAAGTATATGTGAATATTAAAATATGTTTGGTATGTATTGGTATGTAAAACTAATATTTTATTTACTTTAAAAAAACACGGGTTTTTTTTAATTCATATTATTCGTAATTGCGGTCAGGTTGTGACAAATTAGTTTTCTTTATTAGTTTGATTTCACTTGCACAAAGATCACGGAAAACTACTAGACAGATTTTGTATGAAATTTGATTAGCTTTAGTATAGCCAAAATAAAATATATATTTTCTTATCCTGGAAAATTCTCTAATTGAAAAGCTGCTATTCTATGAGCGCCGGCTAACATTGAAAACAATTGACTTCATCAAGGAGACATAACCTAATTTTAATATATCATCTACGTGCCTCAATGTCTGACTGCGGCGTCCGTGACCTCTACCCGCGGTAGCCGGTATAGCCACGTCATGTGCTTTGAGTGAGAGAACCTGAAGCCAATACTTCTTCTCTTCCTCATCCTAAATTAAATCATCATACCCGTGACCGACAGCACCACAGAGAAAGAAGTTGGTTTCAATAAATTACTTCATATGATAATATAACAGACCAGTCTAATACAATGTGACTTCACTTACTGCTTTAATTTTTATGAGTTCTTTTAGTTTCAATATTTATCACAATAATATGTGACAAGTAAATTTATAAAAAAAGGATCTTAAAATATCTCACAACAGCACGATAACGTAAATTTTATGAATTTAATAGAAATACTGTTTCTTTATGGGTCAATAAAACATTAGAAAGCCGAAGCTGAAGCCGTAATATTTAAACGTGTTTAATATTGTTCTCTCAGAAACTATAAATAAAATATTTCATTATTGCTTTCGACTCTTATTGCGTTTCATATATTAGAAAAGCAGTGCTCGTACATAGTAATGTATGAACGCTGTACACATTAAGACTCTTCATGAAACCTTCATTTTACTAAGTATCTGTCATCTCATTATATGTAGAGATGAAACGACTGGAGTAGAAATGGGTCAGGTATTCATGTAACGAAAATACATTTCCGTTCAGCAAACTACAGAGTATACCAGATATTAAAATTGAGGGCCGTTACTAAGCTTTTAGTATAATCTATAATAATATTATAAAGAGGTAACATATTAATTTATGTTTTTGTACGTTTGTATTGTTTTCACACAAAAACTACTGGACCTATTTGCAATTTTAAAACTAAAGATTACCCGAAAAAGCTCGAGTGAAGGAGTTTCATACGAGCTCTGTGCTCTAAAGTCATCGCGTAACTAATAATCTTATACATTAATAACCTCTTTTTCTTAAATTGCTTATATTTTAAATGGACTATTGTATTTTAAATATTATACAATTACATATATTTATACAATTGGAACAATCTAAACCATTCTTATATAAGAACAAACAGCTCAGAAATGCTTACTCAGCCACCATTAGCAGCGGTTAGCTAAAAGCTGACAAGACGATAAATCGTTTATCTTCGAAGGCATCTCTTTGGTTTAATGAATATTTTTGATATATAATTTATACGTAGTGATTGGAGCTCACTCGCCTCTTAAGTGAGCAACTAACGTTCCTTGAGAAATAAGACTTGCTTGTAATGTTGACGCGTTAACTTTAGCTGTATTGGAATATGATTAAATGTACATATTTACAATAATATTAATAGGAATAATAAATTACAAGTGGTGCTATACTTTATATTGAATACTTGTTAAATTGACAAGAGACTACAATTCCTATAGCGATTTATGTATTTGTGTAATTGTTGGTGATAATATATGGCCTGAAATTTTGTATTTAAATCCAACAGTGCGAACTTGTCCCAATTAAACCGATGACTTACTCGTCTAAAAACCTTCTCATCAATCTCCGGTTCAAAATAAAAAAAACGACAACTTTAAATGACAAGATGGCCGTGTCGTTTCGTTGGAAACCATTCTAGAAAGGCCCTAACAATTTACACTATAGGTAGGTTTCAGGACTGAAATTTAACGACATACAAGTTGAATGGGGCTGTGGGTCTTTATGAATCAAACACATTTTAAATAAACGTTAGCGATTACACTTAATATAATGTAATTGTGAATTGGAATTTAACTGAGTTATGTAATAAACAACTTTTTATTTAATTTCGCATATGATATAGAAATTGTCAGGTTGTCTTGACAGTCGCAGTGGCGAGCGAACCACTAACACTGGGGTATAGTCTATTTAGTCATATTATTACAATAACTGGATCATCAGAGTAGAATTTGAATGATATTGAACGAATCTGTGCGGTCATTGTAGCGTGTAAAATTTACATTTTACTGCATGGGGATTGCAAACATTGTCTACCATCATTATAAAATGAATATAACTTTTACCTAAAGTTGATAGGTCTTGATACATCGTCAAACTAAAATCTTAAACTTTTAACATATAGTTTAACGCTCCATTTACCTTGAGTCTGATAAAATGGGATGGAATTGTTTAGGTTCTTTGAATGAAAGTACATTGTAAAGACCAAAAACAACATCACCGATAGAAATTAATTGTCTTGTACTAAATTAAATGGAATATAATTTTATCATTGTAATGTCATTGATTTTTTTTATAATTTTCTTAGAGATATAGTTATATATTGGTACAGTTTCATCCATGGCTACGAAAAACTGTGTCATTTTAATAATATTAAATATAACTTATAAAAACAATTTCTAACGTTTGTAAATAAAATATTTAAATATCATTTTAGTTACATTTGTCGATGTCTAAATAATGATTCAATCATTAATCACGCGACACTATCAAAATTACAGCAGACATTTATTATTAGAAATAATAAATGTCACTACACTACTAAAAAAAAAAAAGAAATTGTAGTTACTTCCGGATATTTTTAAAACAGTAACAATTTTTAAGTATAACGTAATGAAAGTTACTTCGTAGTCAGTATCTACTTTAGTTTGTAATTAGTTTTCTTGTTCAAGGTAAGCATACAAATATTAAACAGGCTGAGAATATTTCAGTAAAATTATTTTAACCATTCTGTTAAAGAAGCTCCTAGTAGTAAACAGTAGGCGTATCAATTCTGGGTTGAATCGTTGGATATGTAGCGAGAACCAAACTTTCGATTTCTTAAATGAAAATTCACAAAAGCAATTAAATTCTATAATATTTCTAAACTAGCTCCAACGGCAAGATTATCTTACCTTACCAATGTATATGTTTTCATTCATTCATAAAAATGATTACAAGTTTTTTTAGGAGATGCTTCCGTACAGAATTTGGTCTCCTATATTGACAAATCAACTTCCTTCGTCATTAATTTTCTAAATACACAAAACAAACAGCGAAAACGTTATATATTCGTGAGTTTTTAAATATTGATTTACCTATACTTAAAAAATATAAATTTGTTGGATGGGTTCTACGAAAAGATTTTTTCGTAAAATATAATTAAGCACCGATTTCCATTACGCAGCATAACTTTGTAGACGAAATTGTTTTACAATATAATTACTGACGGCCATTGTTTCGGAGTACCGAGCTTGCATTTACATTTAGAACGACTCAATTTGGCGGATCCAATACCTACTTCATTTGTTGTCATTTCCTCGAAACATGTCATTCGATTGCCATTGTTTGAATGAAACCTCATGGAAATGTAATTTGATTAACGATTTTTAAATAAAGCAATACAATGTTATATTTTTTCATTATTATTTTTTAAAGAATGTATCACTAATTTTAATCTTGGAGTTTTGAAATAAAATGTAAAAATATGTTTTACTCAATTTATTTATTTCTATATTACAAATAACTTTACGTACAGAATATTAATTACATGTAATGTTCCAATATTTTCGAGTAACAAATATGATCTTAATCTAGCTCAGACCTGCACTGATAATTAATTTGATATGTACTTCTTAATGAATAAAATGTAGTGTAATTTTTGATATCCTAAATTAAACTAATAATGCTTAACAGTATTTAGTACAAGCAGGAGGGCGCTGCGGGTCCTTGAACGCTTTAAGAGTAAGCTCTTGCAGACATGATGTGAATTGAGCACCAAAGCATAGGATTTAACCCACAAGATTTTTTCTTTTTCAGGTTTTTGAAGTCGCGGATCTATGCGACTCAAAACCAATCAATCATTGCCGATGGTGTAGATACCGTCTGACTGACTACACGTCCCGATAAATGAATTGCCACCGTCGACGCCCCGCTGTGATTGTCTGATTATTGCCTGGTACGGAGTGTGGTGCCCTTTCAAAGCCCATTTATTTTTTTCCATCTTACACTTACTGCAGGAAATGCAATTATAGCAAACTGGCCCTCTCATGTGAAGGATCCAACTTTTGATTTCTTAAAAATAAATACAACCGTGCCGCCCGTATAGATTCTTTAAACTGGAAATCATTAGAGAAAACTGTGTTGCCAAAATCCAGGGAACAGTTTGTGAGCTAACAGCTTGGGACACATAAGTTCTTAGCTCTTTGCAAACCTACTCTGGGTATTTTTTTTATACTTCGACTCACAGTCCGTAAACGCTAGTGTACCTACCCCAAGGCTGTATGCTATCCTTAACACTGTTCCTTCAGCATATCAATGATATGTAGATCATATTAAACACTCTCCAAGCAGAATGAAAGAATAGAAAATCTGTCCACATATATCCTTAAGAATATTATTAATAAATTTATTTCATTCTTTGTATGTATTTATTTATTTCATTTGTGTATAATATTTTTAAAATATATATTCCTAAGTATAGTTTTTATATTCATTATATACATATGTATAATTATATTGACTTTATTTAAGTATTCGAGTTATATATATATCTACATATTTGTTATGTTATATATCTACATTAATAAATGTAATAGTTCTATAATTGTGTTTATTGTTACGTATTATATTTTTGTAATATTTTAGTTTGTATTAGTTATACAGCCTTATTGCCATTTTTTTTCTGTTTATTGTATTTTTTCTACGAGTTGACTGTCGTAAACCCAGTGCTCTGTAAAATATCATTTGCCGTAGAAACATCAGGATTCGTGCCGGTCTTAGACAATGCGGTACTCAAGAAACATTCTTCCACGTACTGCAAAAGATGAGTCTATTCTTGCATTGACGCTTGATAGGTGGGTGGGGAACGCCTGTAATGGAGCTCAGGGTACGACATGGCAGCGTAAGGATGGTTTGGCCGTGCGTAGATCGGGGAGGTAGTCAAGGTACATGTGGTCACATGAAGTTCGCTTCAGTCCTAGGAAGACGCCTGGCGCGTCTCAGACCCGAGCCGCCGCGCCAGTACAGCCGCTATCACTAGTTTCCGGAGTTATACCACGCCTTTACCTTAAAAAGACAATTATTGTGTTATTCATGTCATATCTATTCCTTGAACAACTTTACGCTTATATCTAACTTGATTAAGTTTCCTTTAACATTATTGTAAAATAAGTGACATTATATCAAGAACAAACCCCTTTGATTTAAAATAGGTAGGTAAGCCCATTAGGAAACTTATTTACAGCTCATGATCGCGCACAATAAGTTCCGGCTTTGATCTTTCGCTAACAGCTAGCACCTTTGCTATTGAAGTTCATAGTGAAAGCAAAATAGCATTTATAAAGAACTTTTGTATTGGACCTGCTTCAAGTTTCGCCTGTGACCTTTCGCCTGTAAGCTTTAAATAAGTAACTTACTTTGTAATAAAATTTGTCAAATGAATAAATACATAAAACAATGCCTTTATGTATTTAGTTATCGTAACAGCGCATGTTGATGTGTCGACTCCCGTATTGAGTGACGCGTACAAATTGCTCCAGCGGCAGTACAATAGATCGCTCGTCTGTAACAACATCATTTGTACCTAACGCTAATGAAAATGCAATTAATTCTGCTCCAAACTCATTCAAAGTTTAATTGAAAACTTCACTCGATGAAGGGCGGACGCGACTTCGTGAATGATTTAATGAGATTTTGGCCAGAGTTGTTATTGTCATATGGGAGACGAATATCCAATGAGTATGTCGGTTTATTTCATAGTCATTTGTTTCTATAAAAATACTACCCAAATTTCTTTATTTTTTGGTGCAAAATTAATTTCTTTTGTACAATTCTCATCCCGACAATATTGGACATAGTTATTTTTAAATTATTATTTAAATAGTAATTTAAGTCTTAATGTTATTATATATTGTTTTTAAACATTCATATATTAACTAAATTTAAAATAACATAAATAATAATTCATTTATTTGCAAGAATATGGCGCATAATGTTAACACTTAACAAAATAAAATGAAGTTCACTTATCCTACCGGTTTTCGGTGCAACATACACTGCTTGGATCTTATAGATATTTAAAAATAGCTTGAACTTATCAATATTTTTTATTTTAATAAGAGTCTAAAGTCAATAATTGATCCATTGAACGGAATCAAAGCCTTTGTTAGTACCATAATGGACCACATATGAAAAGCAAGAATAAATACTTTCTCAGAGCTATTCACGTTGTAAAGTATTCGTTTATTAAAATCTACTTACTAGCGACATCTATGTTATTGTCTGGCAAATAAGAACTCGTAATAAATATTGAGCGTGTATTAGATTTAATTGTATCATATTACTACATAATTGAATATATTTTTTAACATTTAAACGATATATTATTTCTCTTTTTTCAGAACCCTAAATTCCGAATTCATCATCCAGTTTCTCTTCTAGGGTTCTTGAAAGGGATTATTCCGAGTATTCTCCGATGTTTTGTATTCGATGTTCATTTACCCAGGCGGGCAGTGAAATTGACGGCAGTGAGGAACAAAATCAATGCAAGATAGATGAAGTGTCGGCGGGTTTAAAATATACAATGTTAAGGCCTGACGTCACGATGAAGCAGCATTGGGCGATAACTAAGTATTAAAACAGGATATTAATTAAGAGTACAAAGGACTTATCGCTTAAAGAGATTTCTTCAAGTCAACATTTGAATTATAAAAGAAAAAAGATGTGTTGGGAAATGTTTCATGATTTGAAACTATAGCGGAGGAGGGGAGGGGGGGCACACGAAGTCGTTAGCAACAGCTAGTGAATAATACTGGTACTATACATATTTAAAACATGATTCTTCCATCATGCAAAATATATAACTATATAATATAAGTACTTAAATCAAAGACAAATCAATTTTATGTTTTATTATACAGATACATTATTCGCATATAAAAATTGTCTAGTGATACTATCTACCAATTAGATTGAAGCAAATTGATACCATTCCGGAACCGAATCATCATAGAATATATATTTTATTAAAATAGTTTGCGACATTCTTAACATACCATTATGTTACAAAAACAAAACAATTAATTGTCATCAAAGTAAATAGAAATTATTATTAAAAATAATTTAATTGTCTAAGAATAACAAGGTTTTATTTAAAAGACGCAAAACGAGTTAAAATATACTCAATGTATTTAATTGTTAATAAACAGCACTACTATAACATTTTAATTGGATTTAAAAATAACAATAAAAATTGCACGCTTCCTTCAATGGAATTATTGCATTCACAAAAAAACACAACAGATATTTCAATTAACATTATTAATTTATTTATATTTTCTATCACACTTTCAGGACAGTGTTTTCAGTTTTTTACAGCAATAATTTAATAAATTGAAAAGTTACACAGTAGAAAAACTACCAAATTGACAGATCATACATTGTCAATGGATTATCTGTGAGAGAATGTTTTGTGATATCTGTTACGTGTCCAAAGATGGCAGTCAAAAACATTTAAATTATTCAAAGAAGGCTCTTTTAATTATCATCAGCCGTTAGATATAGTTTCAATAACTCTAAACAAATATCACAAAATATAATGAGTCTGTGGATTTGAAAGCCGCCCGACGTGTAGATATGGCCCTTTGTATCCTAGTTCAGAGTATCGGTCTACCTGAAAAGAATAACATTATATTTAATACATATTATATAACCATGAACTACACAAGTCTGTCACAACCCTCCAAACTAAATACTTATGATATGATTTATTTTTTCAAAATATTTTCAAAATCATTAGTTTCCACTATTTATAAAACAAGATTCTGCAAACAAATATTATTATTTTATTCCCTGTGATATTTAATTATCTTGTTTTAATTTATATGATCTTTCAAGCATGGATAGATTAATATTTGGTACAAGAGATTAACAATTGAATTAATTTGATTGCATAATGCAGCTCATATACAACAAAGAATATATAAGATTGCTTTCAACTTATAGTTAAAATATATAAATAGTAAACGTTTCCATACATATAAAAATAAAAATAGCTGTTAATGTAAAAATTTTTGTTTCCCATGCTTCCGTAACCGTATTTCACTCATACCTTTTCTTAGGAACTTCCTCTTTGGCCTTCTTGTCAGCCTCTCTCCTCTTGGCGGCCTCCTCCCGCTGCTGTCGTATGATGGCGAGGCGCGCGAGGTCGGCCCGCGCCTCGTCCGTCCGGCCCTCGGCGTGCGCCTTCTGGTACGCCGCCGCCGCGCGCTGACGCTCTATCTCCTCGCGCTCGCGTCTGATGGTTACATGTCACTATACAGTCCAGAGTCCTTGGGAAAACTGGTCTCTTATTTGGCATGACACCCGAAATTACTAACACAGCCCGCTCCGGAAAATAACGATTTTATAACGGAATTTTATTATTTGCTGCAATGTTTATTTTAAGTAGATTCATTTTAAATAAACCGTGTGCAAATTTTATCTTACAATGTATATAATACGCACGCCCGTTAATTGAGAATGCACTCTTAATTAATCTCTTAATCTTTCCAAGTTATGGAATAATTTTAGAACGATAAAGAAATACTCAAAGTCATAACGGTTATCGACTACACCGATGCCGACTACATCGATGTCACTGTCATGACGTTGATGTCAACATTACTCATTCAGACAAATATCCTTATATAAATAAATAATATAGATAATACATTATTAAAAGTTAGGTAACAGATAAAATGTACATTTTCAAACACTTTCAGTTTATTTAAAATAATCAAAATAAAACTACAAGACAATGGCGGCAACAATGTACGATCGTTAATAGTTGAACACAACTACAGATATAACCACAGCCGTAATGAATAGATCGGGATTCATCAAACATGTACTAACATAACAATCGAAGTTGAATCAAAACTCAAAATCATATTAAAAGATTGTAATTACTTATCCGAATGAAAAACAATTTTATATCAAACTGTCTACAAGTTTTGGTAGTAGTTTTATTTAATATTAATTAAAAGATATTTATATACATAATACTCTTTAAATTCAATACCTAATTAATTATTTTTAATATTACCATACCCAAACTTGCCATTGTTTTTGTAAATGCTAGCGCTCAAAGCAAGTTATTATGAAAATTAAAAATTAACACTCAACAATTTCACAATTACAATTTTACATTGATAAAAATAATACAAGTCACTGCAACATGGAAATGGAACATGTTATGTGTTTGTATGTTCATAGTAAATAAGGACCCAGGTAGCTCAGCAATAGTAATATAGGTGTAAAATCTGTTTGCTTGTTATAAACAAAATATAAAGAAATGTTCACATTCAAGTCTGTTGATATGTATTATATTTTAGTATTATACGAGTCAATGTCATAAATATATAATAAAATAAATATAGTTCCTTCAGTGTAGTACCAAATTAAAGGAAATAACATTGATATATTATTTACTTTATTTTACTTTTAAATATCTTTTATATTGATAAAGTGATCCTTGAATATATAGAATATTATTTTTAGAACCAAATCTACTTTAAAACTGTTATTACTATTTCACTGAACCACATAAATATATTCTTAACACATTCCACATTTAACTGCACTTTAGTCGCAACGTTCAAAAGGATTGGTGCATGGAGAAGAGTCGGCAAGAGACTCCATGGGACACTCTTTTATTCTATTTATAAAATTAGTAATGTTCATTGTATTTGTCAGTGAGTTTCTTTGCATAGTATGCTCACATAACTTAAGTCAATTACTACTATAAAACATAATTTCTTTATTTTCAGACTATCTATGGCAAATATATATAGTGTGAAAATAATCAAACTCAATGATTAAACATAAAAATGTTATATTTGATTAGCGATATCTAACTGTATTTTATGACAAATTATGTTTTTTCAAACATATATACCAACTATTCATAATAAGTATACAATAACATCCAAAGAACATTCCATCATTGGAACATCATTGGAGATTTGTAAGAGAGAGAGAGACTTTTGTCTGTGTTATACTATACTGTGAATTAAATTGATTTAAATGACTGAATTGATAATAGACAACTCAAAGAACTAATATTAACTGAATATCTTACCTTGATAACTGAGGTTTCTCTCCTTCTCCGATGGTGATGGTATTCAAATTTGATAGTTTCTTATTTTTTTTTACTACTCTGTTAGGGTTTTCTACTTCAATGAGACCAGAGACACCCTTCGCTTTAGAGGGATGCTGGAAAACATAGAATATATGGAATTTATATTCTTACAAAACAATGAAAATTTATATATTTTTGATATTTAAAAGTATCTAATTTGATTCATGTTAACATAATATTTATGACAACAAAACAGTATATATTAAGAAATTTGGTAAAATTATTGATTTTGACAAATAATGATAGTGTTACCTCGTCATCGGAATCACTGTCATCACTATTATCGGAGCCAGATTTGTTGCCCTCTGATTCCTCCTCACTTGAACTTTCATCCCCATGCTCCTTCCTCCACCTGAAGTAAATAATAGAAATACATCAAATATATGTTAAACATTTAAAGCCTCAACTTGAGATTAAAATGATTTGTACTCTATTAGTTGGAAATATAATTGAAAAATATGAAATACGGACAAAACAAATGTTTTTTTTTTCCTAAGCAATTGCAATGTCTGATTGAAATAGAAGACAGTGATCATAAATGTTAATAAGTTTCACAATAAATCAGTCTCACTATGACTATATTGGTTCTAACAGTAAATAATGTATTCTTGTTTTGAATATTACACACAAAGTGACTCATTTTTTATTCAGTATAGTTAATGTCAAGAAGCTACAGGTATTCTAGTTTTATCTCTGTATACTTGCTTTTGTTTGAGTTCCTCTTGCTTTCTCTGTTCTTCTAATTCTTCGGGACTCGTAAACTTACGATTGCGACCCTTATGGTTGGTGTACTTTCCTATAACAAGAAACAGGTTAAAGAAGCTGTAACAAGCACATTTCCAATAGCATTCCTCGACATTGAGAAAGAACCAGGATATAATTTTCAGTCCACTTACCACGTGGCATTGTAGAAGATCTAGATACAGTTATTCGGTTTGAATTATTTTATAATTTGGCAATATAACGAAGTATTGAATGGATTTATTCCGGGTAAATAAAAAATTACTAATTTAGCATTGACGTATTACGGGCAACGAAACGAATTTTCGGTCCTGCCACAGAGTATATTAAATTTACAGTATCTATATATTCCATATAAACAAGCGATATATTTCGGCGCTAAGAATAGTCATATACTGATGAAAAAATCTAAATATTATCAAATTACACTATTTTTTTAGCAATTTATTCTAAAATTGTTAAATTATTAATAATAATAATAGCAATAATAAGTATTTATATTTATATTTACCACTCTGCTGTCACGTAGAAATTAAATCGGAATATACCCGACTAGTTTCGAACCCATTCGGTAAAAATAAGTATTTATTTTATATCACAATCATGTTGATACAATTATATTCAACTTTCTTCTTTCAATAATTCTTAAGTAAAAAAAAAACTAAATGCAATGTAATAAAGCATAAAAAATATTATTTATAATTTATAACATATATTAACGTACAAACTTACATATAAAATATTTTAACATTCTATCTATCAGACAAACCGCCATTATGTTTTAGCTATACTAGCTACTATAACTGTAAATATTTATAACATATTTATTGTGAGAGTGAAATCCTAAAATCATGACTTTTTAAAGTTTTTGCATGAATAAAAATAATTATCCCTAATATAATTACCCTTCAGGCTAAAACCTTGACTCCAATGCTAAAATAAATGTGGCGCGATATTCAAATCTTAAACATTTTTAAAGCCGTTGAAATGCGATCATAATAATGAAAATATAAGAGGAAAAAATATACGAATGAAGGTTTCGATAGTGGGAAAAATTGTAGTAACACGTTCACCACATTTACAAAACACATTAGAATACATTTGTGAGATTTTAATACGATTATCCAAATCGATAAACTTCTTTTATCTGCTATAAACGCTAATATGAGAAATAATAAACAACTTTCTGTTTCCAAAATAAATTTATTGATAATAGATAAATCGTCAATAATAGCTGCAAAATATAAAAAGAAAGTCAATTTACAAACGAAAGGCAATCAGGCACTGAACTGTGTACTCTTTGCCTATTTAGATATTACATAATATATTATATTGTTTATTCCATAGTCCATACATACTTAATAATCGCTATTCTATGTAACTAAAACACCATTATTATATGATATTAAGATAATTGATGGTTAATTAAAATAAATGAATGCATATTTCAACGTAAATATACCTACAAATTTTTAAACGTAAATACATTATTTAATATACAATATACAAAATAATATATTTACCATTAATATTAGGGTTATCTGGAAGACGTCGCTTAATAGGGATAAGGTCGCCATTTGTACATTTTATTTACTTTGTTTTTCTTAATATTTAAATTCTTTTGTAGATTATAATTTTTGTCGTAAGACGCAAAAAAAAAAATTCAAAAAGTGATATAGACTTACCTTTTAAAATGTACTAATCAATCCAATTACAGTGATAAAACTCGTAATGAAGAATCATAATTTAGTTCGCAAGGAACCATAAAAAAGAATTTTATCAATTTATTTATTAATTACGATTGCTTAGTAAATTATGACTGTACTCGCAACCACATTGGAATGTGTAGTGTGTTTTATATTATAATAATGATTACTGATGAATTTTTTGCATGTATAATGTAATTTTATTATCCAGCGCACTTTTTTACCCCAAAAATAGCTTGCATTTTGAGGTCAAATAGTCACAAAAAACTTACTTAAGGAGACTAAATTTGACTAAAAACAATATTACATGAATATTTCAAATTTCAAAACACACTTCATAATAAAGTTTTTAAGACGAATTTAATAGTAAGATTGTTAAAATCGTTCATGTTAGGTAGGTATGGGAGTACCAGATCACATCACACAGTGCGGTATTACTACACTAGATGTAAATTGGATAAATGGCTGGCTGGAATTAATCCAAATATGTCACAATAACCTGTATTTTTTAGAAGTGTGAAGTGAAAACAATGACATTAGTGACGTCACTAAAACCGAAACATGATTGGCGCCAAATGTGATTGATATTCAGCGTCAACAAAACACATCACTAGTATTGGAAGAGGTCGTTGACATGTCTTTGATAAATTACGACCAATTCTTATCGAATAAAGAGTTAATGCATGTTTGTAAATTAGTGTTCTCTTAATATGAAAGTGTTTTGTTTGCGTAAAATATTTTTTGTTATTCTTTTTTACAACACTCAATTTTTGATTAATTGAAACATATCATTATACGATTTAACTAATTTTTTAATTAACATTTATTCTCTTAACGAATTGCATACTTTTACAAAAAATATAGCTGACTACTATTATACTACAGAAAAGGCTTAAATTCCGCCAAAAAAAATAAAATAAAGTTAAAAATATTTTCATTAAAAAGAAGTAAAAGATCGAAACAAATACGTTGACACAACTCATCGTAAGGTGTTACGAAAGACAAGTACATTATTGTTATAAATAATGTGGGAGGTAATAAAGGTCATACTTTATTTTTTTTTATAATATCCAGTTACTTAATTTTCTCTTATTATGTAAAATTTACTCAATCTAGTTTCATAATAAAAGTAAGTAACTAATAATGCACTGTGACAGGTTCATCTACCTGAATGTCATTAGCTCATATCCTTTTATTTTTTTAACATTTATAAAAAAATATATAATTTTGAACCTTGATAATAATGAATTAATTTTAATAACAACAAATAAAAACTATCCAATACACCTAGTACTTAAATTATATATATATATATAGAATGAAAAACTTGGCAACGCGGACAGGACTGGAATTTGCATCTGGGATATTGTCCCGTCGCTCTGACAAATGAGCTACACTGTCGCTACCTGTCTAGATGAATCTACTAATCTATCTATAATCACCTTTATCGAGAGATGACAGTATCTAGACCTAAAGCAATTTGTAAAGTATGGTCATACGATTTAAAAAGAAGGTATCTTTGGTATGAGTGTTGACGTGAATGGAATTAGACTTAAGTAATTAAAAAAAATATTTTTCATTGTAAATGTCAGCTACGTGACAATACTTTTATGTATTTCTGATTTGGATCCCATATGATTTAAATTTAAAGTGGTTCAAAGTAATTTCCATTCATCAAAAATACATTAAAAAAGTCACTGTCCCTGATTTTGACAGTTACTGTAAATCGTATAGATACAGTGAGATTAGAACATATGTTAATACTTTATAATTATGAATAATATTTAGCATTTCAATTTAAATATGAAGGTATGTGTATATATATTTATATCTACTTAATATGTAAAGTAAAATAGTTACGAGACAAAATTTGTATTGTATTGAATATAATATAATATAATATTTGAGTTAGTGGAAGTCAGGTCGGCAGTAACAGCTATTTAATCATATATTTTGATTTATCATTATGTCATATTGTTTTTAATCGACCATATTTGTCAACCCTATTGGCTTTTATATTATTTACGTCCACATTTATTATTTCGCGGACGGATTATAGTGACTATCTAAGTTTAGTTTTTAAAGTATGTATCGGTCTATACTCCTCTTAAAAGTATACCTTTATCGTTTTTATCCACCACTTTGATACCCTGTGGGTGTACGGGCCACAAACCCGCCAAATATATCACGCTCATTTCCTTCGCCGACCACATTTAGATTACCATAAATATTAATGTTATCATAGCCGGGGGAAAATTCCAAACCAAGCAAGTGCTCCAGAATATCATCATCGATACATATATTGATATTAATTTCTAATTGAAGTCGAGTAAAAGAACTCTGAGGTCATTAGCATAATATTGGCAGTCAATGACCAAAGAATTTCACTGAATGCTGATATCCTGGTCACAATTGATTCTTTGATTAGGTCAAGTCAAGGTTGACCACCTACTTACTATGTAAGGCGCATCACTAACCCCAAAACCTCTTGTTTGACGTTTTCTTCCTGTCATGTGTCACAACAAAATAACAATGTAAATCTGCAAAATAATCTACTAACATAGTTTTATCAACAATAAAATTACATTTAAATGTCGAACCATTCGAAAGTATATATCACATACTGATTTGCTTTTTATCGTATTTGTTTTTAGATATCTCTTGAAAAATATGTCTAGTATAAGTATATTGAAAAGAGGTTTATTGCATAAAATAACACATCTCGTGCATTAGAAAAATAATCACAAAGCTTTTACTTCTGTGTATCGAACCCACGACCTTTAACTCCGCAGACAGGGTCACTAACCACTAGACCGGCACTCCGACATAACTACTAAAAAACCTTCATAAATGTTCTGCATATATTATTAAGTACAAAGTTAAAAGAGGATAAGCTCTCTACATAATACTGATAATAGAATTAACTAAAAATGTGAGAACGAAATCCAAGGTTGTTGTTTAATAGAGTATGTTTTGTAATGGTAATATTTTTTCTCTTGGCTGCATCTCTTATACGAGTTATTCCAGCCATGTGGTACCATAATCTTGTGGTGGTAAATGAGCCGCTGAGTGACAGAGATAGAGAGATAGGATGAATCTTTCCTGTCACTCCTTTATAAATCTCCTTTGACCCTATTCCTTCTCTATTTCCAAGGGTAACAATGCATTTAAAACTATACATACAGATGGCCTTGGGCTATGGCACCACTAACCGGCAGGTGGATTGCTCTAGCTGCTCGTTTTCACATGCTTATGTTATGTTAAAAAATACATGAATATTGCATAAAAATAACTTGTTATTTTGATTACAATTTCCATACTATAAAAAGTAAATTGTATCGTCTTTAGTCTCTATATGGCTTATAACAGTTACAATAATTAAGCAACTTTTATGGTGAAAAAATTGTATTTATCTGACTCGTCATACGTTGACATGACAACGACAGGTAGTAACATTTTGTATTGTATCGGAAAAAGTTGTTTTTTATTTTAGGTTAACTTTTCTTCGTATGAACATTCTTCAAACTTCGACCGGTATTAGGAAATATAAATTAATATTTATAAAAAATATGAAAAAAGAATTAAGAAATGTGCTAAAATACTCCAGTCGTTCCGAAATTATGGCGTGATATATATATATATATATATAAATCTACCTAAATTAGGGGAAATCGTAGCTAGTACGATAACGATTTAAATATTTTAAATGTAATAAATGATTAAAAAAAGTGTGTCAACATGTTTACGTACAATATGTATGACTTACTCAGCTACTGGACGTATTAATATATAGTTCATCACTACTACAGAATATATTCATAATATTAACATTATGTACCTACAATTAAAAACATTTAAAATGCAATTATAAAATATTTACAAATAAACAGCGGAAAGATTTATAATTTTACATCAGTAATATTCACTTATGACTCACATAATATGTATACCTACATATATATAGCTACATATATACATATATACATATATACATATATACATATATACATATACACATATATACATATAGCCCGGCTGTATACACGTCAAATATATAGGAAATTGTCTGACTACTTAGGGACCCATTCGGGAGTCAGCCATTTCATTATCTAATTTATTAAGCGCTAGTTTAGCTAGGGTACTAATATCGTATTGTGAAGAGGCTGCTAGCGTCTCTCATATGATTGGTGGACTCTTACTCTCTATTTTTGGGGTCAAATAGTGCGCTATAGATTGGATAAAGAAATGGGCTCAGTACTCATGATCTCCACGCATGGCGGTCTCACGGGGTGAAGCCGAAACAAGTAGGGTAAAGTTCCAATTTTATTATAACCGGGTAAATTTATAATCTTTACTTAAATCCAGTGCAAAAGCGATTCTTTAACCGCTCTATATGGCGATGAGGGTAAACTTTTGGTATTCTCCTGAACGTTGCGGTATCTATAAAGGATTTCCCAAAGACAAAAAAAGTTTCTAATAACCAATGCTATTTCGTGTATACTTACGTCATAAGGTACGATAAGAATTGAAAGCAAGAAGTTATCTGTCAGATTTATCAACAAGTCATTCATTGTGTTATTGAAATGATTGCGAAGGATTATTCTATTATATTATAGTCACATATGTTAAGATATACGCAGCACTGTTGTAACTGTTTAAGAAAAAATGAGATCATAATTGTTTTTGTGCATAGATAAAAAAATATGAGGAAACATTGAAGGAAGCCATTACATTTGGAAAAAAGGTTGTTTAAATTGAGATTTTAATTTACAAATCAAGAATTATATATATATATATATATTATATTCAAGTTTATTTTTAATATATATTTTTTTTAATGAATTCTATTGGTATTTTCAGGGTTGAATATCTATATTTATACCGATATGCACATAACGAAATTTTTCTGCAGTTCTTACCATACTTGAATAGTGACATTATTAAGGAACTTTTTAATGAAAAATTCTTATAATTAAATGTAAGAAGATACTCGTTTTGCATCTGACAGATAGCCAAAAAACTTCACGGTCTTTATAACGGTACTTTTACCAAAAACAAAGATCTTACTTTATAACTGACATTATTTTGATTAGTTATTCAAATTATACGCTATTATGTTCATTAATTATGTAAGAACTTGAATATGAAGTAATATTTTGGAACTTAAATTACAAAAATTGTGAGAAGAATCTTTTTATTTACCGAAATCTGTCGTGTAATACAAATAACATTAGTATCACAAAATATAGTTTTTAAGCCCAAGTTTATACCTAAGTTTATACAAAAATGTAGAGTAAGCCTAAGTTTATACAAAAATGTAGAGTAATGATTTTAAATAACAATAAATTTTCTCACATGGTTGTCCTTTTTAGCTTAAGAATTTGTCGCTACATATAAAAAAAATAGTATTAAATAAACTTGTTTTTAATCCCAGATGCGTCTCTAATTGGCGATCCAGCATCCAGACTATTAATATAACAACCAAGTGTTAAATGTTCTTACGATGCTATAAGAACCGTAGGATTTTGCGCGCGGCCATACTTAGCCAAAGGCCTTGCTCGCAGCACAAGGACGCAGCCCCTAAACTATACCGGCCGCCATTTTCATTTTAACTCTGACGCGGGAAAGATTCTTACTTCAAAACGGATATTTGAAAATTTAAAATCATTATTATTATTATTATTGTGTAATCAGTGATTCTTAAATAAATTGTGTTTGGAATTATATATGGTAAGTTTTAATTATTGTTTTCTTAACATTTTTTATTATTTAAAAATGTAAATATTAAAGTAATTTCAACATGACCTATATTTAAAATTATCCTGACAAATAGATCTCGTTGTAGAACGAGGTACTTCATACAGTAATTTATATAATTGTATGTTGTCTTTTAAAGGATTGTGTTTAATTCTTTCGTTAAACTATTCTTTAGTGAAGTAAAACTATTACTTATCAAGTATAAAAAGTAAGTTATTTTAAATTTAGGTTCATTTGAAAATAGATAATCTAACTTTATACAGATCCATATTTCTGGAAAAGTTAAAAATCTTTAAAAAATATCGTACTATGTCAACATTTTAGGAACCAAACATAGTGTTTTTTTTTTAATATACATATTACCTGTATAATTGACCCTAAAAAAATGGTATAAAAGGTTTAATTGCAATAATACATATTTTTATAAAATTTAAGTCGTAATTCAAAATGACGAAATTTAATTCATAATTCGAAACCGGAATATATTTTATATCGGAATAAATTTGAGTATTTTTTCCTATAAGTACTTTTTATATATTTAAAGTCCAATCACATAGAAATGTCTGTCTGTTCGTTTAAGGTAAATACGATCTGTAGTTAGATAGTCTAAAGTAGACAGACAATGCTAATTCGACCACCTCCTGGAGTTAGGTGAAGAACTCCTAGGAGATTTGTGTTAGAACAATATATTTATTATAAATATATATATGAAATAAATATTTAATGATGACAAAGAAAAAAGAGTTTGAGATAATATAAAAATAATGTTTTTTGTAATATATTAGTTTTAAAATCTAATACTGGTTATTTTTTTAATGAAAAGAAGAAAATTATATTTCATAAGCAAATTTCAAAAGAAATAAATTTATTATAAATATATTTAATTTAAGAAAACAATACAATTTTTTTAACGGTACTTGTTATGAGTCTAATAAGTAATCTCATCTCATTAATAATCGAATTATATTCGGCAATTAATATAAAATTGTATATTTTTATATTTTTTTCCGGAATTATATATAAATAATGGAGTTATTTTAACGGTACCCTAATCTTAATAAGTTTCGACATTTCAACAATAATATGACTAATGAACGGGCACATTTTATAATTTTAATATATATACACATATATACCTAAAGCAAAAAAAAATCTTTCACCTGTATCATTATCACACGAAGTATGGTCTGTCTGTCAGTATGTTTTTTTGTTGCAAAAAAAGTCTTATAGTTTTGATCTCAATTGTAATGACTTTTTTTTGTTTATCCTTGTAATATATAATTACTGTATTGTTTTTGATGTAATCTACTCGTCATATTATTTAGAACTAAATTATGGTTAATAAATTAGTTATTAAGTACCTCCGTGATTATTCTTATTTATTGAAGTATATTTTGTACGTAAGATTTAACATATAATATATTTTTTGTATTATATAACATTTTTATTATGTTGGTACTATTTTTTTTCTACTACAACATACCACATTGGACATTTAGATGTCAGACAACTTAATTAAATTAATCCGATTTGAAAGTCAGGGTCCAAAGTAAGCTTAACTTTGGGTCAGTTTTTAGATACAAGCAAGTCAGTTTTTAGATACTTAAATAATATGTCGCTTACTTAAACAAATTTTGAGTTAGAATTCATAAGTAATTATAATATAATAAAATAAACTGTAATGTAAAATATTTTTTTTATCGCGTAAATCAAAAAGTCTATTGGTCTAGTGGTTAGTGCCCGCCTACTTATTATTTGCATTTTTTTTTGCAAAAATAACCATTTAAATTTTAATAAAATATAGAATAAAAAAATTATCGCTACGAAAAATCGTCCAACTCGCAGTTTAAACACCGCTAGCATCGATTAATTTCTAATTTAATATTTAAATTAAAATTGATTCGTTACAATATAATTGCAGATATTCTTTTTTAATGAAAGGTTACTATATATATACTGGTATATACATTGTATTCTCATATTTCATTTATCTTAAAGTATTATAATAAATCAAGTTTATTATAAACAGATCACTGAAATGTAATATAAATTAGGGGGTAGAAAAAGTAAATATTTTGTATGAAAAATATGCTAAAATCTCTAAGTTTTTACAAAGAAGCTATTAAGAAAACAGTAAAAGACATTATAAATACAATATTTATAACTTTTAATGTATTATTAATAATAATTACTATAAGAAGATAAATTAAACGGCAATCCTCGTTTAAATAAATAAATAAAAAGTAAACAGGCCCCGGTTCACTCCATAAGATAACATACATACGGGTTATAAAATATAGTTTTTTATAGCATCTATTTATAACACAGCATCCCTAGAGACGTACAGATATCATCTCAATATTCACCCAAACCAGTTATATTCTTAGTTAAATGTCTTCTTATTATGTTGGCAATATTGTCACCAGTGTAAAAGTAAAATTGTATCCTTATATTGGCAATATTGTCAACGTGAGTAAAATTGAAATTATCACAAGTTAAATATTTTTAAATTAATGCAGTATGTTGTTTTTTTTTTGGAATAGTAGTTTTTGTATAAAAACTAGTTTCTTGTCGCTGTTTCGATTTCTCAACGAATTGTAGATATTAATAAAAAAATCAAATTTCTATAAAAATGATCAACAAGTAATAAATAAAATAAGTCGTATCAATTTTTTTTATTAATAAAGAATCAAAATTGCGTCAGTATATGTACCACATACGAGTTGATTCTACGAACTCTCGGATACCGTCCCGGATATGTATATTTATTTTAATTTATATGAGATCAATCTGTATATAGATTATTTAATACAGATTAAGATATTATTTTTATATATAGTAAAAATATGTCTGTACTAAGCAATAATATAAGCAGTTCCTCTTTTCATTATTTAATAATATTGTAACAAAAATTATAGAATATATGTTTTTTTGTACTCATATACCATCCTAGTTCTCTTATACTAAACTTCAATTAAAGTACTTCTATAAGATAAAGAAACAAAAACTATGTTAAGGGATATATAAAAACGAATAATAAAATAATTAATTAATATTGTAAATTATTCTTCTTGTAATATACTTATATGACTCATTGTTTTAATATACCCACGGGAAGTTGTATATATTTTAATTATTATACCTGCCAAGTTATTTCAAAGTCAAACACCACCATTTTTTATAATTTTTCTCTATATATTCGATTTTTTTGAGTAATCGCAAAAAACGTCATATCTTTTGATTTCAAAATCAACTAATTATATTGTCAGTAAATATGTAAGCCATGTTAAACTTGTGGTTTTAAAATAAATATATATGAAAAGTACACATACACGGGATTGATCCTGTGCCCTCTGAGTCCGGGATACTGTACCGGGACGCAATTTTATATAAAACTATCCATTAACCCTAAGGCATTATAATTACAATTTACTTACAAACTAATTTTCAGTAAAAAACTTCATAAAAATCCTTAAATACAATAATAATATTTTATAACGTTATGGACATTATGAAATATTATGAAATATTATGAAATATTATAGCCATGCTAATCTTATTTAAATGAATATAGAATTTAAAATAATCGATACTGGCAGAATTCGAACCTGGGATCTTTGAGAAACGAAACGGTTTCCTATAACTATTTTATTCGGAATTCATTTAAAATTTACAATATTAGATATTTACTAAAAACAAAAATACCTTAAAATAAATAAATATATTTTGTTATTAAGTACTCCATATTAATACAATAATAATATCACAACAAAAGGGAAAAGCAATTAATTTTATTTGGACCGCATCGTCGCACGCGCAGGTCAGCGGGACGCTTAAAATAATGTTATTTGTAATTTTGTATCAAATCACTAAAATATTAAGGTATAGTTATATTTTATTTACATTTTGTAGTTATTTTATTAATATTCAACTTTACCAAATTATTTATGTACAATGAAGAATATATTTAAAGTTTTCTGAATAAGACAAATATAGTCATGTTGCAATGAAGTGTTTTATTCAAAGTTACAGTCAGCATTTATTATTTATTACTAATATATCGATTATTTTGTCATTGTATATCTATTTAAAATTTAAAGAAGCTCAACATTGCTCTATAAATAAATATATTCGAACGTTATTTATATATTTATCTTAACGTACAAAAAGAAGACTGCAATAACTAAATACGCTCTAGTTCTAGAAGTAGTCTATAATATATAAAATAGGTAAATAACAGTAATCCGTTGTATATAACGGAAAGTATATTAGAAGAACTGTAAAACTACGATCAACGGATAAATAAATACAATATCCATACATTAGTAGGACCGGTGGTAGCATACTTGGCGAGGCAGCCAAGTAGGCCCTCGCCAAGTTCAATGCCAAGAATGAAATTAAGATTATTATTGTTATTCTTCACACGCGCTGGTGGTACAGATTTCTACTGTGGGGTAAATTGACGCGTTTTACACACGCACACATATATACACTTTTTTATATTATAACGACAGACATACACACAAAACTTCTCACACACAACACACTTTAAAAACATAACATCTCATAATTAACCTATCAGCAAAATAGTATAACAAAAATTTAATTCTCCTGAAAAATCAAGCGTTTTTACAAATTTACGATAAATTTAACAATTTCCATCAAAGTTTTCTGTTTTTTTTTCGTGTCAATGTTTCTTAGTTTAACAATAATAAAAGTACAATTATTAAAAAGTATATAGAATATAATTCAGATTTTTAAGCAATTTGTAACCATAGCATATGTTAATAATAAACACTTTGTAAATGTGTGTTAAATAAAAATAAAAGTGTGTGCATTGTGTGTGTGTGTGTGCATTGTGTGTGTGTGTGTGTGTAACAGGATTAAACTCGTGCTATAATTTAGTTAGACATAAATCTGGACCTTTCTCTGGACTTTAAATTTATTCCATATTAACTACAGAGTGTTAAGATTTGTTAAATTAAATAATATTGATAGTGTGACTAAAATCACATCTTTTCATGTCAACAAATAAATCTAAATAAATATGTATTATTATATATGTAGCCAACTTTTTTAATCAACCATTAAATAAATATAATAATATGTATGTTTAAATTCGACATGTCTACTTCTTCCACACTCTTCTATAATACATCATCTCAGAACAGACTTCCTTCTTTGACATATTATTCTTCACACATTCCATATATGTCTTCTTCGGTGTCCCTCTCCTCTTATAATCTACGTTCATAAATAAAAAAAAGCCAATAATGAAAAAAATACTTTAGGTATATTCAAATTAATATGATTTAAGCACATATTAAAAAAATATATAATAATAAATATATTATATTAAATTAAATGCAAAATATAAAAAATTTATTACAACCTTATTAAACCTAAGCACCATGTATGTAAGAATTAGAGCTTTGAAAATATTTTGAAAGTCCATACATATGGGCCGCTGTCCCAATAAATAATTATTGGCGCGCCCGCAACGGGGTCAGTGACCTCCAAAATACAAAATATAATTACGATTGTATCTACTAAATAACAAAGTTTTATTTTTAAGGGTTTTTTGTGTTTCAAAATTAGATAATAAAATATTAATCATCATTGTTTTGAATGCATGGAGTCGTCTGAAAATATTATAATTTTTTGTTTCTATTTTTAATGTTTCCTGTTTATTTTGTGTGTACAAAAAAATGATTTTATTAGATTTTCATTGATGTTTGTTAGATACGAGTAATATTAAAATTATATTTTTAATCACCTATTGTTATACAAGTACATCATTTGTTTTTATTAATAAGTTCAATTTTAAAATCAGTTTTAATTAAAATATTAAATTACCTACTATAATATATAAAACACTTATTACGTTATAAACTGTACGTCCTTCGCCGATACCACGGGCTTCTTAAATATATATTTCTTACGATACTTATTCATAATTGAGTAATATGTTCTTTTGATTCAATTCTTATCAAAAGTTTTAAAATAAAATATCTTGTTTTTATATTATTATATATAGACTAGTTTCTCCCCATTTCTCCCATAAAAGCTGATGTGTCTAGAAAATCATTCCTTAAAGAATGCAAGAATGTTATATTATATATTATCATTCTAGACTCAGTTGTTTTTACTGTTAGTTATTAATTACATAAAGACAGACAATGTTATATATACATATTTATATTTATATATATTGTCAAGGCAAGAGTGAATAGGCTTTTACTAAGTTGATGCGCTTTACCACCTACATTTCCACCTCCATCAGGTGGAATGTAGTCCA
This sequence comes from Dircenna loreta, assembly GCA_963555665.1. Taxonomy (NCBI): domain Eukaryota; kingdom Metazoa; phylum Arthropoda; class Insecta; order Lepidoptera; family Nymphalidae; genus Dircenna; species Dircenna loreta. Next base: position 143,373 of record OY743097.1, on the reverse strand, counting down.
GCTTCAACTTAGTTTAAGTGTAAATAAAAAGTAATAAAATATATATTTGTATATCTAAATATAAATATTAATTCCATAATGATATTAAATAGTATAGAGGAAACGTATTGTAAATATATATGTTTTAATTAAGATACATTGTATTAAAGTTATTATAATTCTTTAAATGCTAGTAAGCGTTAGAGCTTCATAGAAGTGGTAGTAGTGCGGTTTGTTTGAATTATAACTTGTTCTCATATATTAATTACAACTCAATATTATAAGAAAATAGTAATAAATAAGTTAAAAGAATATTCATTTTATTTCTTTTCGGTTCTTCACCTTCCTATGTGGAGTGAGAACATACACTCAGACGTTTCATAACTTCTGTATTACTATTTGAAATGAAAAACAATGACTGATAGAATTTTGTCTATCATATATCATTATTATATCATCATGATATAATAATGATTAATAACTAAACGGTATCATTATTTTACACAACGATGACAAAATAAGTAGAAATATTTATAAAACAATAAAATTGAATTTATGAATGTAGAACCGTTTGGTTTTATTGAATCGTAAAAATGAAAATCACAATCATAAAAATGTATTTAAATGTTTTTGAGTAATGTTTACGAGTTTACAATAATAAAAAAAACATTTATACGTACTTCTGGATGCCCGCCTTATAAATGTTTCGGTCCTTTCAAATACGATTCAGAGTTGATTGCGTGTAGTTTGATTTTAATAATCATTTTATTGTATTCATTATAATAATAACTTAATACAATCATAGGAATTGATTTGAAAATATTAAAAATGGAATTAATTTGTTTATAGACAATTTTTATATTTGTCCATAATAAATAACTTTTAAAAATATATATTTTCAAACATTAACTATATTTCTATATTGGTCACCTAACAGTACCAATAAAGCAATTTATTATATAATTGTTAGCTCTATTAAAAAATGTTAATAAAAGAACAATTATAATAATCAAAAAGTTGATTAATTCACATTTTTTTTATTTATTCTAAAGTTCATTGATCTCTAAAATTTCTCAATTATCAAAATAAAATAACATATAAACGTTTGATTAACGAATTAGTGATTTATTATCAAAATTAAATATTTATTTAGATTTATTTATTATCAAGATAAAATATTTGATTTATTATCAATTAATTGCTGTAAAGTTTATTACGTGTTGTTACAAATTCATTTTTGATAATTTAGATAATGTTACGACTCCTTACGACGCCCTCCTGGTGTTTATGATTTTATTTTAATATATTACATCTAAAGTATTGTAATTATAACGACGGACAGATTTATGTTACTCGTTTTGATTATACTACTTTTACCTGATTTTATAATTTTAATATTAACTTATTCATATTTTTTTCCAGCTTGGACTCTATGTCACTTAAATTGCTGATATTTTGATAATATTTCTAACCGGCGCAATAACGTACAATTTTATATTATAAAGATAGCTCTTTAGCAATAAGGCCGCCTGTCGTACTTTATCATGTATTTGTTTTTATACTTTTGTTATATTTTTTTTACAATAAGGAATATCGATTCGTATTGTATATTAGTGTGTCTGTTTGTGGTATTATATTTCGCTCACGAACAAAATGATCCGTCTTTAATTCATAGCCTCATCTATCGAGATGGTTCTGCTTTGATGGAAATAATAGCAGTCCAGTCATCTTTCAGATTCAGCTGTCATTGAAACCACAAATTTGGACAGGATCTCTATAACGACAGGTTTCTATAATAAATTAATGGCGATAAAGAACAATAGCATAAACATAAAGACAATTATATATATAATAATAAAATCATCAAAGCCGGTAGCGACACGCATGCTCAATTGGTAGAGTGACGGTTTCCCAAGGGTCACGGCTTCGAATCCCGCTCGTATGGATTATTCATTACTATATATTTTTAAATATATTTTTATAAAAATATCACAAACGATTATATTCAAGATAAAATGTTTTGAAGCAAATTATTATATTTAATTAGTAATAATACAATAATATATTACTTTTTATAATGACTAAATTATTAAGCAACTTACATACGGTTAAAAATTATTCAACACTTTAGTAAACAGTAAAACAGTTAGCTTTAACTGAAATGAAACTCAGTTAACATTGAACTAAATATTGTATAAAACAATTAAAAGTAAAACAATAAGAAAGTTAGCACATCTCTTACAAAACTATAACTGAATCACCGGAACAGAGATACGATCGTCTGATCTGACTTCCTCTCCTAAATGTTGCTGAATTGTATAATTACTGTTGGATTGATTTAAATCAAGTTGTATGATTACTGTTGGATTGATTTAAATCAAATGGTATGATTGCTATTGGTAATGTTTAACATCGTTAATTTTATTGTTAAAAGTAAAACCAACAGATTTATTACATTTATAATTGCACAGGTATTTGTCATACATATATACCAACAAAGTTACCACTGATAGTTAGACGTGGAGTGAAATATTAAAAACCAAGTAAATTAAAAGAAATACAAAAATATATAAATATAAAAAAGAAATACAAAAAAAACTTAGATTACTTTTAAAAATGGATGCGTTGAAGCAAAAAAATATACGTCATCATATATTTTACTACAATTTTCGCTGTATAGTTATAAAGAGCAGCACTGTCTTGTCGGACGGTCGTCTAAAAGTTTTCATCTTATCTCTTGCGAACAGCACTTTTTTGAGATAAAATTAGCCCTATGTCTTTCTGTACATTTGACAATATGTCCGAAGTTTATTGATGCTCTGTTTAGTGTCAAGTCGCACCGAAGACAAACAAACTCACAATCTCCTTTATAATATTATTAGGAATTTTTATCCAAATATATATATTCACGTTTGACTACAGCCTGCCTGGTGCTAATGGGCTCATTTCATCATTTGATTTAATATGAGTAAGTGTCCACCCATCAGATGGCAGCACTACCTCACTAACAGTCTTACCACAACGCGATATTAGTACACTAGTTGACCTAGCACTTCATAAATTGGAGAAAGAAATAGCTGTTTTAGAAATACTTTCTATACGACACTTAATTAGAAGGTATCTTATATCTCATTTGAAGATTCCTAAATTGTTATTCCCAGGAATCACCAACTCCACTGTACTCCAGTACAGTTCTAAAGTTTTACCGTACTTACAATATTGAAGACTTTAAATATATATATATATATATATATATATATATATATATATATTTAAAGATATATATAATGAGACAAATGTGACCATCCATTAATTATGACTTATGAATACAGACATTTTGTCTTTTAACAAATGTACAAATAACGGTACGTATTTTTTTTATAAAGCGATCGTTTGACAAATTGTAATAGTTTTACCGTACAGAGCGGTCATTGACCTACAACTTAAAAGGTTATAATTTAATAAGTGTAGTCTAACTAGAATTGTAAATAAAAAACAATAGGCACATGCGTAGGTGGTAACGAGAATGTTAAAATATCCTTGCATCTATACTTGCGTTTTTATTCCTTTTACAGAGATGGCAGTTACTTCTTTATTGGCAAATGGCTATATTTTATATTATATTTACGAGCATTCCTGCTCGTCTGCCAATTTCGTTCTACCCTACAAATAAATGACTTGTATTGAAATGACCAGAACATGGTGTTTTATTTATATGTATGTCTATATATAAGCTGACCTTGACGAGATGATATCTTAACTATGGATATTCAATTATAATATGATATAATGCCCATCGGTTCATCTGCTTTAGACGATATTTTACAGCTCGTAATCTGTCAATCTCGCTAACTGTCAAAGGTCTCCACTCCGGGGATGACTATCTACTAATGATTGATTTGTGAGAATAAATAATTAAAACCACGAATAGGTCTAAGACAGTCCCAAATTATATTTATCGATTGTTTTTATATTTTGATTAAAAAGCTTCAAATATTCTAACGCACAATTAAAATAATTAAATACTGGAATATTTTGTATGATTTCTATGAATGTACTTAGATTTAGAAAAGGTAAGTTGTTAAATATGAGTATACCTAATGTAATGTATGAAGTCATCGTGTAATGACGGACAGACACGCTGGCATGAAAATCGTGAGCTGGAAAATTACGGTATCCTATATACACGAGGGGTCAAGGTACGATGGATCGTATGGAAGGAAATAAATTATATATATACATTGGTTTTATAGGTATTGGTTTTATTTATACCCAATTCAATAAAATCAGATACCTTCATACATGTAAGAGTACCCTTCATTTAGTTGTACGTACGTTTAATCTTGTGTTTCTATTCGTTTGTATGTTTGTTTAGATTGTAAGTTCATCAATAATTAATAAATATCACAAATCTTTGAAAATGTTTTGAAATATATATTTTAATATATTTCATTAAATTGTATTTTTAGTATATTTTTTATCTTGACACAATTAGACTTAATTTGCATATTCGGGTGTTTAATAGCTTTTTAGCTTTTGTTCTGTTTCATAAAAACTTTTAAGAATATTACACTTGTATTTTTATAATAGACTTCCGCAGTCACACAATATATAACAACTCAACCATAACACCTATTATTAAAAAAATAAATAATAAAAAGGCCAAATCTCTAGAAACATTAAATAATATACAAGTAATTCTTACATGTCTATATCCTGTACGTTTATGTAACCAAAAACACGAAAAATTAATAATAGAAATATTAGCTTGTTTGTTTGTTCAAGCATCAAACAAAATAATATTTACGAATATAAAATGTATTAAGATGATGAAAATTGGTTTAATGTGATAATGTCTTTGTCAGTATATGATACTTTTTAGTGCGAAATAATTTATTATTCTAACAGGAAAAAACAGGAATTGGTTTGAATAATAATTATAAAAATATTTTGCATACTTTTCATGTAATTCTAGTTTTGATTACTGAGCAATGCGCTGGTGATGTCACAGGCAGCAACTAGTTATCTATAATTCCTTACTTTGTATTTATAAAATCTGCTTTGAGAGAGAGTAACTTACAATATTAAATTACTGTTGCCTCTGAAAATTAAACAAGCCAGATCACGTGACTCCGCTTCATAACATTTATATTTATTTATTTTATAATATATAAACAACTTTTAACGTTCAAAAATCATTATTAATATTAATAGTAGGTATTTTTGTATAATTCATAAATAACACCCGGGTTTGAACAATGTAATAGTGTGTTAAACTGAATTTCGTGATTCACTTAGAGAACTATTAAAAAAACTATTTTAGAATCTATCTGGTATCTGGAATCTGGTAATTTGTCCATGTTTGTCTCTAAGAAAAAAATCAATGTATTTTTATTTTTAACTCAACTTTGGATTTCTATACCAAATATTAACCAACCACAACTAAGAATTCATTTCGTGAGTGCCCGAAAACTATCAACGTTTCGTAAAGCCAAAACTGATACCAGGAGTACATTCCAACCATTCGGAAGACCGATTAAGTCGCGGCCAACAGCTAATATATATCTATATATATATATATATATATAGTAATTTACATAGTATTTATATAGTAATTTATCAAGGTCATGTAATATTTTGTTAACAGCACATCGACCGTCACACACTTTGAATGTGAACAGATAAAAGATCTTAAAGAGAGATAAAAACAATTAATACTTAGATATAATAAATTAAAGACCAGCATCCGGTGCGAATTCCATCACTTAATTTACACTCCACTTATCCGACGGTGTATGATTCAATTATAAAGTAATTGGATATTCAAAGTAAAAACCAGTACGGATTCAACTTTAACTATGTTAAATACTTTTGTAATTAGATAACAATTATCATAACATCATCACATATCATATCATATCATATCATAACACTCATCCAGTGAGATATTTATAATAGCACTAGATCCTTTGAATTCAAATCTGATATATTTAGGTACTAAATGTCTGACTGAGATACTAAATATATAATTTTTCAACTCTATAGATTATGTTAAGGATGATTTTTTAAAATATAAACATTTATTTATTAATTAAATTGTTATTAAACACTGAAATCTTACAAATGGCGGACTTAATGCTAAAGCACCCTATACCAGTCGACCTACAATTGAAACAGAAACAACAAATGAAACAATAACAATATAAAAAAAAGAAACATGAAAGCTACTATCGAATAATTGTTGATAAAATAAACATTTTTTTATTTTGTTTATTTTAGACACACACGGACTTACAACTAAAGGTATAAGTTGATTAATATACTAAAAATAAATATTTGTTATATTAGATCAAAAGAAACCACGTGAACCAACATGTTTGATAGATTGCAGTTAAAAAAAAAATACAAATAATGAGAACACCATGTTTATTAAATCTTCATATCCTTTTATTTTTTTTTTGTAATTACATATATTTAAATGTAATCCATAGCGTTGTATTGAACAATTAGTATGTATGTGTGTAAATGAGTTACCTTGACCGTGGACGAGGGAACGAATGAGTAATTTATGTAATTGGTACGAATTTACTCTATTAATATTATTATGTGTGTAATATATTGAAATATTTCTCATTATAATAATTGAAAATATCAAAATCACAACTAATATTATTAACTATAATATGAGTTAGTTTGTTTGTATTTGTGACGTCTTACTTGCTCAAAAAATCATCACGAAACTTTATTATTACAGAGGTACAGAAAGGGACATCCCAAAATTATACAGATAAACACAAAATTTCGACTGCCTTCCCACATAGAAAAACGTCGGTTACTTATACGAGCGACGTTGCTGGCAAAAGCTAGTATACTTTAAAACATACAATTATTTTTCTAGCACCATTTACGTCCATTATTTCGCGCATACATTAGTAATGGACTGTTTATAATCTGAATACTCAAATTATCTCCTCTAGACAGGTTTATCATTCAATACGCTAAAAGAGATGTTAAGCTTTACAAAATTATACATCATAATATTGACTGTAATCTTCCTTGGGAATAGCACTCCCGCCCCTAGCAGCCAATTATATACAAGTACTATACTTATCTAGCTGCAGACCACAAGAATGCAGCAGCACAGGTGCTGGAAAGGGAATCTTCTAGAACCAGTTTGGATTGGACCCTTAACGAATCGCAATAAAACACTTATGCAACCTAACTCTCGCTGCGAGCTCCCAGACTCAATAACAAGAACATACGTCACTTTGAACTATAAATAACAATCCAACCCACTGATATTAACATTTCAAGTGCGGAGGGATAATATCTTATAATTGAATTATTTATTGAAATAAGACAATTTAATGAATGAGCTTATATTTAAAAAATATCATATCATTGTAAATAATCAAATTATTTCCAATAGAGTCGTATGAAAGAGGACTCAAAATAAAAATCTAACAATACGTAGAAAAATATTCTCACAATGATTGCAGAGTTTGAGAAAACATTATATTAATTTTACTATTTCTACGAGTATTACATAATAAGTAAAAAACATATAACAGTATGCAATCTACCTTATAAATAATAATAAGAATAAAAGTAATTTTATAAGAACGAATACTGAATCGTCTCTACGCTCCTGGACGCCGGCTGCAGAATATGTCATAGTTACAAAAAATAGTACCATCCAGCCGTGTTTTGTTTTTTTTGTTGGTGTAATTATTGGCGGCAATGAACCAGCCGTTGATTTGTTCTTATGAGAGCGGGTTGTTCACTTGTGACCTTTATAGAAATACCCGAGGAGTTATTGAGGTGATGGCTGGCCTCTTAGCGTGCTCAAATGATTTCTTTTAATCTCAGCTGTTCAGGCTTTATTACTCAAAACAATGTTTGTTTGTTTGTTTTTGTAAAGTTTAGATCATTATTTTTATTTTCTTAAAAGTACTGCTTTAGTTTATTTTTGTTTGCTATATTTTTTACTTTTATTATATATTTACTTTTTCGTTCGTGTTAGATACATTACAAAACTAAAATTTATCTGTTAACATTACTTGATATTTTTTTATTATATTATTATTATATTTATTTCTTAATAATACATATATATATTATTAAGTATTAATATTATTACATGAGTACACCGATATAATTTCTGTATTCACAGCAATTATATTTGATTTCTGTCCGGCTAGTTTCGGACCCATTTGGGGTTCATGCTCGCGGCGAGAATATATACGTAACTTATATTATTATGTACTTATTTTAATTTCCAATAATCGTGTGTTGGCGAAGTTATGACGCTCTTTGAGATATTGACGTCTCAATTTATATTAAAATATATTTAATCACGTTTCTTATTAAAATGTCAGAAAAATAAACATAAATCGTACATACATTTCATAAATACATTCATTTGCTGACATAAAGCTATTGTTTAAATTAAAAATGCAACTCTAGTAAATTGAGTATTGTTTGGAATTTATAAAAAAAACTATTTTGAATAAATATAATAAGTAGATATTACTATAGTTTTAAAAATAAAACAGTTTTGAATGACGAATAAAACAATATATTGAACTCTTTAAAATAAATTATTAAATCTCACGAGTCATACAAAGTAGAGCGAGCTTGTACTCGTGTATCTATTGTAATAATAGGAGATAAAAAAACTATAGTCATAGTTCATTATTTAGCTGATATAATTGTAATATAAAATTAATAACATTGTGATATGATTTTAATATATGTATCATGACATGTCTAAACCGAACAGACGGACGGTATTTTTCGTTTATTGTATTATAGGTATCATTAATGTTAGGATAATGATAAATAAAAATAAAACAATACTTCATTATTTATTATTACTTTGTATTATCATTTTTAATAATTGATATATTTAAAAAAAATGACTCGCTAACATAGTTTTTAAGATTCCTACCTACAAATTGTTCTGTTATGCTAATTTTAAAATATTCATTTATAAATGTTAAAAAACTATTACGTCCAAAGAGCATGGACGAAGTGTCCGTGGATACTTTACATAACAAAAAAATTACATAATTTACTTAGTTCTCATCTCATCAAAACAAAAAATATACTATTGTATATAAACTTTGTATTATTTATACTTTATTATTTAAAAGAGGATCTTATATTTTTTTATATTTTAATGAGTCGTATGTTCGTCTGTTAAGTCGTGTCGTAATCTCATTTAATTCTCGATATAAAGCTGGTATACAACAATTATGTTCACAGGGGTTATAAACATAAAAAAATATATAAATTAATTTCATATTTCATACTCTACTTTTTACATAAATTCTCTCTCTAGTTAAAACGAAAAAGAATGCTGATTATGAGTCGTTTTATATTTTCTACTCGTAATGTAAGCTCCATTTACTATTATTTTTATTATTTTATTACAGGTTTACAGAACGATGAGTTTAAGATAACGAACTTCAATACCAATAACAATGAAGCTACATATAAGATCTTGTATATTCCTAATAGCGCTGTCAGCTCTTATTGAAGCAACGCGATCGAACGAAAATGGTAAGTACAATTCATTAAGTGCAGCTTTACCTAGAATTATATTTACATAATTGATAAAGCACGATGACTGACTTAATGATCGTGTGGTCGTACAGCGGTTGTAACTCTGACTGTTCAAACTTTTTAGATTAAATACTTGTACTTTTCCAGGCCCTGGGTGTTGCTTATATGAAATATGTTTATTAGTTCTCCAGTACCCATAGTACATACAAACTTTGTTTATTTTGGGGATAGATTGCGTTGTATGGATGTGTCTAAATATTTAATACTATTTAATTAAATACTTTTTTTACAGATACAGAAACAAATGATGCTCGTCGAGGACGAGTTTTCGGTCGAATCGTAAAACTATATTCTGGTATCAAACCAGACCCCGTCTTGTGTTACGAAGAGGGTTTTAAACCTGATCCCACAGACTGCTCTGTTTTTTACAGATGTGTACAATCTTTTGGAGGAAAATATAATGTTTTCAAAGTATGAATTATTTTTGTATTTAACTTTGGCGATCCATTATGACTGTCATATATACATACAGATATTTACTCAGCTGTATTCACATCAATTATATTGGAATTTTGTCCGACCATTTTAAACAACAGTTTTCGTCTTGAGGTTACCATGCTTTGAGCTCATCAGTAAGAACCCGGAATTGTCGTAGAACTTGTCTGAATTTTTTTCTACATAATTGTTCTAAATACATTCGGATAAAACTGTTTATTACTTTATGAAAATAATACAAATATTTATCAATACATAATGAGTATTTTTTAAGTTGAATTAGTAATTATTAATTTTCGTCTTTGATTTTAGTTTCAATGCGGTCCTGGAACTGTGTATGACCCGGAAACAGAAGTTTGTAATCATCCCGGAAATACTAAGAGATCAGAGTGTAGAGGGCCGATACTGCCAGTGCGACATGAAGTTCATGAAAATGAAGTCGATTTTCAAGAACTACCATCACCGTTGTATTTAAATACAATAGTAAATGCATCAAAACCATCCACGATGTCTACAATAGGAATAACAGACAAACATACAGATATCAGAAATAGTACGAGTTATAATATACCAACAACAACGAAACAACAATTTTCAGAAGCATTTGGTAATATAGGCTCTTGGAGTAATAAATACACCACCAGTCCAGTTCCTTCATCTTCGACCCAGGATCCAAGTTCAGACAGAAGTGATCCTTGCACTCATGATGGATTTGTTGGAGACCGTTACAACTGTAGGAAATTTTACAGATGCGTCAATAATTTCAGAGGCGGATTCATACGATATGAGTTCATGTGTGGAGAGTCCACAGTGTGGGATGATGACAAGCAGAGTTGTAACTATGCGTGGGATGTTAGGAGTACTAGATGTGGTCGAGACGTCGACGGTGATAATGAGATATCAGTGAATAAAGAACAAGACAAACCTAAAGTAACTAATAATGATCACTACGCGACAACACAGAGTCACGATCCGAACATTGTTACTGATGATGATGATGATGACCCACATGTTAGTAGCTTTGGTGATAAGACAAACAATAATTATAATTCTATGACAAGTGATCCGACCAGCAACAGTATACCGAATAATAAAATAACAAGTCATTATAATGATGCTACTGTGCAGTACTTTAATGAAAACATGGTTACTGAAAAACATCCAATTGTTAATCATTTCACTGAAAATCAGTACAATAGCTATAATCAGCCGACTGAAAGTCAAAGTAATTATGGTGTAACTGAAAGTCATATTCAAGTTGATGAAGTTAAAAAAGATTTCACATCAACTACATCTACAGAGCACGTGCCTTCAACTACTACAAGAAAAAATGATTCGAACAAAATATTCAATAATAATAGATGTCTTCAAAGTGGTTTTGCGGGTGATCCAAATGACTGCCAAAAATTTTATAGATGCGTTGATAGTGGAAGAGGTGGCTTTACCAGATATGATTTTTCGTGCAGTCAAGGAACTGTTTGGGATAGTAGTATAGAAGCTTGCAATCATGCGTGGGCGGTCAAAGGATGTGGCAGCAAGATGTCCACTCAAGGTTTGACGACTGAGAGCAATACCATGAACCCGAGTAGTTCCATGAATATTAATGAAAATGAAGACAATGATGATGATGGCGGCGATTACGGTTATTTGAATCAAATAAATCAAGAAAACACAAAAACGACATCAAAAGTTGAAACCACTTACCCTTCACCAGTAACATCTAAATATCCAAATATAAATAAACCTTGTTCAGAAAGTGGATTTTTCCAAAATACAGAAGATTGTAAGAAGTTCTACAAATGTATTGAAAACGGAAGGGGATCGTTTACTAGATTTGAGTATAATTGCGGTGAGGGAACTGTATGGGATGAAACCATTGAAGCCTGTAACCATGAGAGGGCTGTTAAATCTTGTAAATCAAGTTCTGAAAGACGTGATGATACTGGGATTATGACCACAGTCACACTTGTTCAGACAACCACACAGAAATACACCGATACTGACGATTATGATTCTATGTATGGCCTTGAACAGAGTATGCCAACTCCAGATACAGTCACAGATCTAACCTCCTCAACGACACCTACAGAAACACTCTCTAACAATAGAAACTGCAACAGAAACGGCTTTATGGGCGATAAAGAGAATTGTAATAAGTTTTATAGATGCGTGGATAATGGCCATAATGGATACATAAGGTATGAATTCTCCTGTGGCGATGGGACTGTATGGGACTCTACCATTGAAGCCTGTAACCACGAACGGGAGGTCGAAGACTGCAGAAGCAGTTCATCAAATAATATTGACGATAATAATCAGGAGCCTATTGACAGTAACGAAGACAACGACAACGGATATTTGACACCCGGTTATAAGGAGCCGGATAGTACAACTCAAAGAACTCAAACTACATATACTACAACCTCTATTGCTGAAAATGATAATAACAATAATATATGCAAGTCTCCAGGGTTTATAGGAGACACAGAAAACTGTGAGAAGTTTTACAGATGTGTTGACGATGGAAACGGAGGGTTCAGTCGAATTGAATTTTCATGTGGTGAAGGAACAGTGTGGGATTCTAGCATTGAAGCATGCAATCATAGGTGGGCAGTAGAAAAGTGTGGAAGAGGTTCTACTAATGAGTTCATAGAAACAACTTCTCATTCTGTTCCGACCAGTACTAACGATATATCCGATACAACGACACAACCTTCGGAAGAAGCACATACTTCTACACAACAACAGACGCACTCTGATGATAAGTGTACTTCAGAAGGGTTTTTCGGAATGGAACAAGACTGTAAAAAGTTTTATCGTTGCGTTGATAATGGGAGTGGTGGTTATACAAAATATGAATTTAGTTGCGGAGATGGAACTGTTTGGGATGAAAGTATTCAGGCTTGTAACCATCCCACAAGTAATATGACTTGTGGTAAAGGAAAACCAAGCTCTATCAGTGAACCCCGACCAGATTCGACTTCGTCACTTACGACTAGTTCCATGATGTCAATCACACCTACTTCAACATCCCACTCTGATCCTCCTCCACATGACGACAAATGTACATCTGAAGGATTCATGGCTGATTCTTCCGATTGCAGAAAGTTTTACCGATGTGTTGATAATGGCCAAGGAGGATTTACGAAGTTTGAGTTCTCTTGTGGTGAAGGAACAGTGTGGATTCAGGAAATTCAAGCTTGTGATCATGATACCGATGAAAATACTTGTAATACTCCCAAAAGCACAACAGTGAAGATTTCTACTACAGTAAGAGAAGAACTAACGACATTAAGTACTCATGGTAGCACTGACAAAGAAATTACAGCTTCTTTATCAACTACTACAGAACATGACTATAATAATAAAAACGACACTGACAATTGTTCTTCAGAAGGTTTTTATCCTAATAAACACGATTGTCAGCGTTTTTATAGATGCGTAGACAATGGGAAAGGCAGTTATACGAAATACGAATTTACTTGCGCAGAAGGAACAGCTTGGGACATACAAAGTCAATCGTGCAATTACGTTTCTGAAGTAAACAATTGTGAAAATAATAAGATAACACAAACAGAGACTAAACCTGATTTAGAAAATAAACCTGAAATTGCAACACAAGAAAATACGACAACAAAACCACTTACAACGACCACATCGACTCGACCTAACCAAACTACTTGCGAGGAAGAAGGATTTTTCGGTGATAATGAGGACTGTAAAAAGTTTTATAGATGCGTCAGTAATGAAAAAGAAGGTTTCACGAAATATGACTTCACTTGCGGTGATGGTACTATATGGGATCGAGATATAACAGCTTGTAATCACCCTCAAGATGTTACCAATCCATCTTGTAGGTCTGATGGCTCATCTTCACCAACAAGCACGAGTACCGAAAATGTAAGCAGCACCGGTTATACATCTGCTCCTCTTACTACGTCAAGTTCTTCAAGTACATCAACTCCAGCTGCGGCTAGTACGAGTAGTACGAGTACAGAAAACACAAACTCAAACTGCTCAAATACAAACAAAGACACCACAAATAACAACAATTACACATGTACTAAAGCTGGTTTCTATGCCGATCCAAACGATTGCAAAAAGTTTTATAGATGTGTCGATTGGGATAATAATGGGGAAAAGTTTTCGATATTCCACTTTGATTGTGGTGATGGAACTATTTGGGATCCGGCTCTAGAAACTTGTAACCATGAGGAATCGGTTTATCCTCCTCGGAATTGTAATGGAAATCAACAACAAAACCAAAACGAGTCTTCTTCAACAACAGATACAGCAAGTGAAACTGAATCTACCACAAGTACTTATGAAACTGCTTCTACAAGTGCTCAGTCATCAACAGCAGACACCGAGTCAACAACTACAACCACCCAATCAACAACACAGTCAACGACTAAAACACCTTCGACAACACAATCTACAACTACACAATCAAAACCAACTACAACCACTACTACTACTACTACTATTACTACTACTTCTTCTTCTACTACTACCACCACCCAGAAGCCAACTACACAATCGACAACGACTACTACGACTACAAGAGAGCCCTCCACTCAACAGATTTCTACGACATCTAGTGAAGAATCTACAACAGATCCCTCAACACAGAGTACTAGTGAAGCAACTGTTGCTTCTACCACTGATCAAACAACTACGCATAAAGAACCTACCACTTCTCAGGCAACCACTACAAACTCTTACGAAACTACTGCCTTGACAAATCAAATGTCTTCCACCACAGAACAAACGGCAACTACCACTGAAGGTACGACTACCACTGAAGAAATATCTCCTCAGACTACGGACGGTCAAAGTACCACCACTGACGCTACAACTACTACTGGCCAAGAAAGCACCACGGAAGGAAACTCTTCAAACAAAGACTGTCCCGATACTGAAGATGATCAATACCTATATGTCTGTCCGACTTCGTTTAAGAGACATCCTAAATACTGTAATATGTTCTACCAGTGTACTGACGACCAAAACCACGAGGTCAAAGTGGCCGTGTTCAACTGTCCTTACAACACTATATATGACGAGGGTAAGGTACAGTGCGTGGACGAAGATAAAACAGACAACAAGTGTAACGGACAAATAGCACAGAGAACAAGAATAAAACGATTAGGGGATAGCTATAACGAACCGGTGTGTATTTATTAATAATATTTTATGTTGATATTTATTATAAAATATAAATATGATATGATATGATATATGATATTATATTATATTATATATATATATATATATATGATATGATATGATATGATATGATATGATATGATATGATATGATATGATATGATATGATATGATATGATATGATATGATATGATATGATATGATATGATATATGATATGATGTGGTTGATGTGGTATATGATATGATATTTATAGATATTAAGATATGTTACGCTGAAAAAAAAAGGTAATAATTTTGCCGGGTTTCTTTCCATGCTGTCTAATTATAAAATACCATATTTAGTTTTTTTTATCTTATTTATTTATTTTTCGGTTCAGGTGGTCGTATCCAGAGACAGTATGTCGTGTCCGAGCGCTGGACACTTTCCATTTGAAAAACACGAAAAATGTTCACCAGCCTTATTGAAATGTGAATACTCAAGAAGTGGAAAATTAAAAGGACACGTGTACAGGTGTCCTGAAGGGTTCGTGTACTGGGCCGTCAGTAGGCGCTGTGAAGCGACGCGGAAGGTGAAGGACTGCAAGCCGTCCTCGTACCCGTGGCACAAGAGACACGACGTCCCGCTCGAGACGCGCAACATCTCTCTTTAGAGTCAGATTGTAATTCTTCAGTATAATATTTAGTTTTTATTGGTATTTTATCAGTTTTATTTTGTATATTATAAAGTCTAGTCTGCGGCTCGTATGAAATCCAGGTTTAATAAAACTGCTGCCATAATATTAAGAGCGTACTTGTGTTCATAATTCTGTTATCAGACACCATTTTGAACACGACCTATCATAAGAAATAAAATGAATAAATAAATTATTTTTAATTGTATTTTTATTGTAATCTCATTCTAAAACATAACAAATAAATTTAATTTCACTAATCACTATCGAAATAAAACTTATAATAAAATAACATCAACACCTTTACAAGAAGATAAAAATCCGTTACAAAACAGCGAGAGCTCCTTTATTATAAAATCTGTGAGAGACTCTTCCGAGTGGAGCGCGGCGTTGCTGAAGACGGTGCCGATGAAGGCGTGGCAGGATGCGTCCGTCGCTACTAGATTACCTTTTAAATCTATAGTTAGCTTGGAATTATCTATTTTAATTTCAGTTACTTTTTCAGCATTCGTTTGAACTTTATTAGGTTCGGTTACTTTGGTGTTTCGTTTGTGATGGGCGTGTCTTTTTAATTTAACAATCGATTTTGTTTCATTTTTTTCATTCCTTGAAGTATTAGCTTTGGAACCTCGAAACAGATATTTTAAATACATCGGTAAGAGTTTCCGTTTCATTATACTGACGGTCTTATTTTGATGAACCTTGGGAATAATTAAATCAGATTTGTTATCGTTTTTCAAAATGTCCACTTCATTGTTTTTCTGTAATGTATATTTCTCGTTTGGATTCTTTAATAACTCAGATTTAACATCCTTTCTTACTTCTATATTATTAGTTGAAACGATCTCTCTATTTTCAGCCGCGGTAAGGTTATATTGATTTAGATTATTTCTGTCGTCACTTTCTAAATTATTTATAATATCACGAATGTTGTTTACCCTCTTTTTCTTCCTTGTATTTTTCTTTAGATATGGTGTTGTAGTTTGGTTCGATTTCATATATTGATTTAAAAAAGTATGTATTTTATCTAAATAAACTGGGCCATAAGAATTAGATGTAAGAATCTCAGGATTGAATGATATTCCACCTTTATCCCATATCGCTATACACCTCGTTAGAAACTGAAGGAATTGATTTGGTAATAGCCTCCAGGACTTCTTTATTGGAGACTCTTCCATATATTTTGATAGGGATATAATTTTAATTGTTATGTTTTTGCCAAACGTCTGCCTTTCAATGTCTTTGCTGTCTGACCAAAGAGAATGTAGAGCCATTTCATTTCTCTTTTCATCACTGACACTAAGAATATCGTCACTAACATCATTAACTACAATAATAAAGTTCTTTTGAAACGCGGAATATTTCTTTGAAAATGGTTCCAGATATGCCAAATGATCCTGAATATCCAGATCATCGTTACTTGTTACAAAAATGTGCATAAAAATATTTGGTAGGAGCGTAGGTTCTTGAGTTACAATTGGTAAATTGTACTCTGGTCTTTGTATTTTTGCCGGCCTCATGTGCGTCGGTGGCAGAATTGCAATAGCAACAATGCTATTGTAAATTACAAAAATCAATACAGCAATCATACCAAGACCCATCCACCAATAAGTTAGTATAGATGAAAGGTGATCTGGAACAAGTAATGTGATATAATCTCGAGAATCCTAAATAAGAAAGTGTAAATAGCTTTTACATGTAATTATCGACTACACATATATAACTTTGTATATATATATAATTATTTGCTATTATAAGTTCACTCTGCGAGTCCTGCATGCTTCGACATCATGAGTAAGAATACAGAATGTGTTTGAATCTAGTCGGTCAAATTGCGTTATGCTTCCACGTGAATATAGCCGTCAATAAATATAAAAATACTAAACTTCTATTTATTGTAATATTCGTAATAATATTGTAGTGTATAATACCTGGCCAACGAGTAAAAATTGCTGCAGCGCCTTTAGCTTGTGTCTTGGCCCGGCTAGAACTTAAATAACGGATTCGTCTTTGAAATTTGGGAATTGTGTCGTCTCCCTCATCTGAATACTCATCGCACAGCAGCGGACGATGTTCACGATAAGATTTACTCATTACAGTCCATTAGTTCAACTGAAAAAATGATCGAATATGAAAAATATATTTTTAACTCAATAATTAATAAATTATTAAGAAAAGTAAACAAAAAAAAACACTTACATACAAATATAAACAAATTTCCAAACGCTTGTCTTATTGTAAAATAGTTAATGGATTTTTTTATTTTAGGTTCAAGATGTCAAGGCAATTTGTCACTTGAAATTTTGAAGTAAAAATTATAACTTTTTTGTAAATACTTTTAAAACCTTCATAATAATCACCTACTTTATTCAATGTTTTAATAGTTTTGCTGAATAAAAGAAAATTACCTTACCAGGCTATAAACTCACAAAAATGTACGCAATACGAGTGATATATTTAAAATCAACCAGCGAAGAGAACCATAACAATAAATGTGGTGACTCTTAGCACGTTCATAGTTACCGCTTTAATTTTGTTGATTCAACAACCATTCGACTCACGTACAGACGTCGATATTATGTTTTAATATTTTACTTACTTCGCACATATTAAGGTGAAGGTTAATTAGTGAAACGATTATATATTATGATTTATTCATATTTTATTTGTTGATAGATGCAATAAAAACTTAAAAACTGAAACCTCTTTTTTACTTTATCAATTAGTTTTTATATTCTTTGCAACTTCAGAATTATTTTAAATAAAGAATTCCAAAATTGAACGTCAAATTTGTAATCACGAATATAATATATGCAACAATATTTTAAAGTAATATCGTATATGAAATTATTAGAATAAGGTAAATAAAATACAGAAATTTTTAATATGCACAACTAATTTAAATTATATTTAAAGAGTAATGAAATAAATGTTATATTCAGTATGGAGCATCCACCGCCATTGCCTCGTGATGAACAGTATCCACTCCTGAAGGTAGAGGGAGGGGGAGGGGATGGCAACATCAGAACACAACCCCCACCATCTATTCTATCTTCAAGATGGAATGTAACTTGTACCAGTAAACGCTCGTGGTGCAGTCGCTGGCCAGGTTTGTACCCAAACTTATTAGTAATTTTCCAAACAATTATTAATGAATGTTGGATTGTTTCAGAGTTCGTGTCTGCTTGCTGGATGACCATCATTCTAATAGCGATATCCTTCCTAGTATTCTACGCTGTAGGTATGAATGCATACAGACGACAGTCGCTAGTTGTCGTAAGATGTAATGACTCGAGACCGGCAGGCGACGTCTTTTACCACCACATCGTAGCGCGCGATGCTTACATTCCATTTTCACTTTATTCTGGCTACATCTCATACATGGCAAAACATTATCCAGCGTTGCGTTTCAACATTTACTTCCTAATCGACGATTCTTTTGAAAATCCCATTAGTTCCAGACATTTAAAGTTTATCAAAAGATTGGTTCCACAGTTTCATGAGACATTTACTCCAAAACGAGAAATATTAGATTTTCAAAAGCAATATCAGAACGTCAATATCAGCGTGATGTATTTAAGTCAATACATGACCATGACACCACTCAGGTACAAGTGGAGAATTATTCCTCTTGACTACCTTACATTTTATGCGCGGATATTTGCAACTTGGCAATATGGTGGTGTTGGCTTTGACCTGGTGGCATTTAACAATCAGTTTAACAGCGAACAAGAGCTGGATAGTCGGATTGACGCCATCTTAAGGCAACATAACAATGGAATAGATTCAGATAGATACGCAGATACTTTTAAATCTTTGGATAACATGGAAGAAAACAAATTATTTTCCACCTTTATTGGTCTAATAAGTCAGCTGTTTAATGAAACTTTTTCATTTTTCAACAATGATTTTATTTCCTTTGAAAATGTTGGACAAAAAATCGAACCATCGTTGAGAAATAAGCGATATGCTAAAGCTGAAGAGGGTGTTGCAGTTAGCAAAGCAAATTATTCAGTTTTAAATAATTTTGTATACAACGGTACTGAGAATCTAACAGTAGAATTACTGACAGAAGAAGAACGAACCAAAAGATATGACTTGAATGAGACCTTCAATATTATAAAGAATAATAACGCTTCTAAAGAAATTAAAGAATTCTCAAAAATAAATAACAGCTGGGACTTCATGTTAACCAATATTTCTAGCTTTCATTATGATCTGCCACAAGTATTCTTCTTTTACGATTCCAGTGGACTTTCGTTTAACCCTGGACCATCCTATTACATCCCAAAGGCATATAATCACTCTGATTCAAGCCAAACAAGAAATCCTTTATGGAAAAAACCTATGAGAAAAGTTTTTAAGAAACCTAATTATTTGTCTATTAGCCCTGAAGGTTATTTTGTAGCAGCTTCCGCTATGCATCACCCATTTCTCTCTCAGCTGTTTTCTGCTGGATGTCAAACGATGAGCCCGAAATATGCCATCAAAGATACACTCCTAAGCCAGTGCGGTGGTTACTTAAGAGATGATGTTTATTGTGAAAATATTCATGTTATTTATGAAGGTATTTAGGTTAAAAGAAGTGATTCATGTTTATTTGTTATTTTATTTTTTTGAAAATACTTTTGCTCGAAATTGTTAGGTATTATTATAATAAATCTTAACTAGTTTCAAACTGTTTAGTATTATTATGTATGTTCGTAATTTATCTGAATGTATGTGATTGCTTACTTAGTGCTGGGATACAGTTGAAACAATAAAAACAAGATTGTGGACAGAACTTAAACAAAAAGAGTGGTGCTGGTGCTAGGACTAGCTAATTACCGCAGCTTGTAGTTGTCACTTGGTGGCTTCATTTATTCGGTACTGGATTTTAGACTCGTCAGATTCGCGTCTACGACCTAAATGACGAGACGAATACTCTTCTGTCCTTTTCCCTCCTTGTATTCCCTACTCGTTCTTTTTTGTTCCTCTAGGGTGGCAATGTATTTTGAACTTAGTATTTTTCCTTGGGTAAAGATAACCACATAAAATTAGGTAGACTGCTGCTGGTATTGTCTCAAAATATATATTTAAAAAAATACACAAGCTTATTTCTTAAGACGAGCCGCCGGCGCACCTAATAACATTATAATATCTTATAAACTAGTAAAAAGTAGTTTCATCTCAAGCTACCTTTTACCTTTACCACCCCCACCCCGTCCCCCATCTCTACCTTGTAATTTATAGGTCAGTATATATTACTTATAGGGGAGATCAATTTTCATTCGCAAATTATTAATCTATTAATCTATAAAAGAATAATACTAGGTAGTTTAGGTAGATATATAAATTATTAGGCAACATTTTTTATGTTAGTATATCTGTTTATATCTATTTAACCGATGTACTATATGTTTCAATGCACAGATTATGTATTCATTGCAAGTTCAAAGCAATGGTAAAACAACCCAAGTATTGAAAAATATATTTCAAATTATTAAAAATAACTTATATTAGGTTATAATCAATAAGTAAATTAAAATTAAATGGCAAGTTATTTCAATATTTTCCTAAACCTCTTTTAAATATAAAATGCAACAACATTGATGGTGTTTATAAGAATGACATTGATATATTACTTTGACATATTTTAGGCACTTTTCATGACAAGATCTTTGTTTTTTTTAATATGTCTTATAAATTAATTATTATTATCCAATACGCAACTTAGACATGAATTATTAAGTTAATTAAATATTATTAAAATGAAGTTACCCTTCAATTATATACTTGGTCCGATCATAAAGCCTTATCTGACTCGTACAAAACTGTTTTGTACTCATCCAACATTTTCCGTTAGTATTCCATACACCTTTCTGTATGGTACTCTTGGATTGGTAAGTTTTTTAATATACATCCCTATATATTCTTACGCTTATTAAATATAGGTATTGTTTAAGTGTGTAAGCGCCCATCACTTAAAAAGACTTTTCGGAGAGATTCCGTTGTCGGATGGAGAAGGAAAGCTCTCGCGTCCGAGTCGTAATGAAATGATTGTTCATGATATTAAAGTCATTGCCACATCTATGGGCTTGATTCAATACTCGTGCCTCTTGGTCGGATGTCTTACTGTATGTATTATTTATATTACTATATATTTTCGCAAAAGTTTAAAACATACGGAGTCATGTTGTGAAGTTCCATTAATTTCACAATGTTCTTGTAATGTCAGTCATAAAATTGGTAAATGAATATAGATCGTAGTAAGTCAGCAATAGTAAAATAATTATTATTATTTATCAATGGTATTGGGTGGAATTCGGCTTTCTAAATCAATGTTCTAAAAGTAGATACAATGATAGTTGACGTTGATCTTCTATGAGGGTATAATACTACCGGTCGAGCCAGTCCGTGTACGAGCTGCAGTCAAGTGACTACCACCACCTGTGAATAAGATGAATAATATTTTTTACACAGATGTCATTTGAAACTATACGTTTCTGTAGTTCTTCGGCTGTATTCACGACATTTATACCGGAATTTTCCCGACTAGTTTGGATTGTTTACTGGCGTTTATTTGATTAGTTGTACTGGCGTCGTGATCTGACCGTTGACGTATGCTGACTTGAGGACAGCCAGTGATCCATGATGATACAGGTATCATAATAGATCACGAAAGTTCAAACACAAAAACACTTAATTGTATATTATTTGCAGGGGAATCCAGCTTTATTTCTACCACATTTATCAGGACAGATGTTAATAATCAGTGTGAAGATATTGAACGTACTTTACTGTCTTGGTCAAATCAATTTGAAATCATTACATACATTTCGACAAAAACTTAGTGCCATAATGCTGATGACGTTTAACTGTCTTCAAGAGTTTTGTGTTTTTAGACAATATTTATGTCTTTGTGATCTTTAAATCAATATACTATTGATTTAAACGTGATAATGTGTTATTAATAAAAACATTCAAGATTTTACATTAAACAGCCATTTTGTTGTCAAATTTAAGAGACGACAGGTCAACTAGCGTACTAATATCGCCTCGTGTAAAAGCTGTTTTAGAGCTGACCATGAAATCCTATCACAGTTTTAAAAAGTTTTGTTGCAATCTTACTTTGATTTGTACCATGAAATATTAAAAAAATATTGTTCTGTTTTTCTTAGTGACGAAAAATAACAAATGCTTTTTTAAATGTAATTTTTTTACCTAAAACAATATTAAATTAATATGTGAAAACGCTACATGGTACGAGTTAATAGTATTTTCTATAGTAAAATATCGAATGATTTAGAATGACGTCATAAAATCTTAACGAAACATTATTAAAGAAATATTATTACTTTTAGGACGAATTCTAAAGTAATATTGCTGTAAGAATTCGTAGTAGGCCTGCTAAATGGTGGAGACTCTTACTATGTTATATTTTTTCGGGGTAAATAACTTTATTTGGATGGATTGGTCCATCAGTTATATAGAGATTATACAACCTTTTTAATTGTGTAATTTATTTATTAAAGAAAATAATGACACGCCACGACAAATACATTTGATCTCTAAACGTCATCAAATCTACTGAGACATCTGCCATGTGACAACACCCGACATTATTTTTTTACCACTTAATTCAGTACTAATGCAGTTATATTAATATTCCGCCACTACATCGGTACAGACATACCTCTGTATCAATGAAACCATGGAGAATGAAAGCAACGCCATCCTCGACGAGATCAGAATAAAACATGAAAATCTTGAGAATTCTGTATGTAATTCATTTATATTTTATTACATATAGATACTGTAATAAATAAACATATGTACATATATATATTAAGCACTTAAATCGTCTGTGAATTGAATCAAGAGAGTATATTTTAAATAATATAACACTAAATCTGTTATTCAACTTCAGTGAGTATAAAAAAATGTTTTAACAAAGGATAACCATTTATGTAATATATACTTAGATTAAAGGCACAGACGCAGAAAACAGCTACGGAATACGAGTAAAACTGCGGGCGTTGCTAGTTGCCCTTCTAGGGGTATCCATGTCAGCATGCGCCTTCGCATCACAGCCTCAAGAGCTGGAGATGGATGACGATGACGTCACACAAAAGCTCAATAATGTTAGCTTCGCCAGACGGTAAATAATCAAAAGTATCAAATGTATTCATACAAAAGAAAACGTCTCTTATCTCTTATAGTTCACGCAATCTGTTTCCTTCTTGATGTCTGAATGAATAATAATTCTTAGCATATTTTTTTTTAATATTCAAAGCAATCTGCAAAGCTAGAAACATTAGTTAAGATTTTCGAAAGAAACTTAATAGAAGTAGCCCGATAAAGTCGAAATAAATAGAACGTTATATTCATCGAAGCGAGTAGAGACACGGTATCTCAAGAGATAGAGCGAAGGGACGGTTTCGCGGAGGTCCGGCGTTTATTTTTATTCTATATTTATCTAAATTAACAAAGATCAACTTTAAATTATCTTATTAATCATATAAATAATTATTAAAATGCCATTGTTTAGTAAAGTTAAGTCAAATTATATTATGTTCAAGCCATCTGTTATTGTTCTTCTTTGATACGAGTGATAATTTTGCCTAGCAGGATAACTAAGCCTACAATACGTCTCGTGATGGGATATGGCAAGCTGAGCGCCTTCGTCACGGCGATTACATCTCTACTGCTGTTGGTAGCAGTGATGTCGAAGGTATTAAAACTGCTGCAAGGAGGTACCACGAGTTACCGTACCGTAAACGTAACCACTTTTTTTTTCAGCTCTTTTATCTTATTTGACCAATCATAAAAGGCATAGAATATGTTTGAACATATTTATAACGATGTATAGCCACGTTACAGTTTTAAATATTTACCTAATTATGTGGTATTATTATTAAATTTATTTAATATTTAATAATAATACCACATACGTTAAATTAATTAATAATTTAGCTCTATTGACAGAGCAATGGGAAGGTTTCCCTGAGGTCCCGGGTGCAGTGTGTCAACTAATATCAGATTGTCTGTTAAATTAAAACTTGTCAAGCAATCATGGTGGAGACGTGGAGCTCGCTGGTTGGCGGCGCCAGCGCTGCTGGTGACAGCTTTGGAAGCGGCTTCAGATGCGAGCGATGCTCTCCTGGCGGCGGTGCTGCGAGGAGCCTCCGAACCGCTGTTCGTGGCTGTGCAGACCGCTGCAGCCTGTACGCTCATCACAGTTGAGATTCTCGTTTGGTCGGTGGTTTTTTAACCTTTATTTATTATATTAATATCTCATTTGCGTTGGAGACTCACAAAATCGTTGTCTATAGGTATTTTATTGCAAAATTTTTCGAATACAATCCGCCGCTACCGGACGTGGAAAAGAAAGAATCTTTAAACCAACCGATTATTGCTAACACTCAATAATTGTATCTCAAACACTTTACTTCAATATAAATACAAAGAAACGATGTGGTTTTATTTTCTGTCGTGTCCGATGTCGTCGGTAGTCAGAGCCATTACGTAATGACGTATGATTTACAAACACTAGAACAGTTCATTTTATTTATTAAATTATTTAAATTAGGTACAGAAGCATACTATTAGTATTTGAGGAACAATCGTTCTACAATAGTTATATGTTCAGTGCAGGAGAGTATAAAAGAGAAGTTTTGAGAAGTGTTTGACGCTTTGGTGTTGGATGGTCCAGAGAGTGAGTAGCAGCATGAAGGGGCTGAGAGAGTTTATGGAGTGTAGGGGAACGGAAACCGCAATACTGAAGGTGAATCCCCATTACAAGCTACTTTTGAATTCGATTTTAATAAACACTTGGCTTAAAGAAACGAACACCTCATAACCTACAAAAATGATATTTCATTGATACAAAAAAGGAAAAATAACTGTTGAAAAGTTTTTTAAAATTGACAAGGGAAAGATCTTGTCACGCAAAACCTGAAAGAAAAATCAGAATCTAATGTTCATATTCTCAAGGCTATTGACCTGAATAGAGCTGGCGACAGAAAGTCTGCGCTTATTAGCTTATCTTATGTTATTTTGTTAAAGTCTAAATAACGTTAATTTATTTATTTAAATCTTTTCCACTTTGAATCATTATCAGTGATCACTTGTGTACGTCAAATAGAGGTGTCAGGAGGGCCTATTTTGATACCAACGAAATAAGCCCTTCTGCAAGAACATTCATTAGGGAGTTTATTATAAAAACGTATACAATTAATCTTGAAGGAATTTCCTATTTTTTGGAGCCTAGTGGTGGGCATAGCAACTTTATTTTTGTAATACTTTGAATACTAATGTAATACATTCAAGAACCCTGAAATACACGAAACGAAGAGTAGGTATGTTCGATAATTAAAATATAAGAAAATACCGTTAGCTCACTAGCGTCTCTTGGTAGGTTTAAGCACTTGAACGTTTGCTGAAAACTTGTTGAAAAAGTCCACACATTGTCGTTAATGAGTTACTCACCACTCGGTTTGTTTCTAGATTGTAGTTTTATTGTGATTATTTGTAAGCCTAATTAAATTATCAGTATTATCATGTCTATATTTAACATTACAAACTATATTCAAATTTGTTATATAATGATGTAATAAATTTGTCATTAATTTAATATAAGGTATTATTAAATAAGAATTTTCTTCCTGCACTTGTTGTATACAAGCTTGAACTGTGCCAAGTTCAAAACTCCTCGGTCCACGTATATTTGGTAAAAGCTATATAAAGTTTTTGCTTCCCGTAGTTTAATATAATAATAATTTCTGTTTATGAAGGTTCTATTATAAATAAAAGATCAATGGTCTAAATTCCTTTATTGCCTACTATAGGTACATTTGTAAGCACATACTTTGTTTAATAATAATATAACATAATATTTTGAAAGGCACTATATTTGTGATTTGGTAATAATCTTAATCTAAAATAGCAGAGCTTCATAAATTAGTTTTAAGCTCTATATTTTTAGTGACACTTACATAATATATTGACACAATGTCATATCACTTCAATAACTATTAATGTATTTTAAGTAATTCATAATAACTAAAATACAAAAGCTAAATAAACGACTGAAATAACTCTAGGAGTGTTATAAAAAGAATATTTAAGTAAAAACCTCTTAAGGCACTTCGTATATAGAAAGAGTGAAGAGAAATGAAATCACTTGGAAACTGTTTATATATATATCTAAAACTATATATATATACACACACTCACCTGTGCTTCACTCAGTGCTTCACTCTGAGGGAGTCAGCTGAGAACAGACAGACGGACACTCACAGTACATATTGGGATAAATCGGAGTGAAGCCGACTTTGCTTTGAATTTAAGCACATTTAAAAAAATGAGTGTCGGGCGACTCAGCGGCGGCGCTGCTGCTGGCGCTCTACAGTACTCTCGTACCCTGCTGCCTCAATAACATCATAAATATCTATAAGATTGTTAACTTAGGTATATAATATTTCATTTTCTCAAGGTATATGATATAATATTTATCAAAATCGATCACATTCTGATATGTCAGAGGCGGAACGTTACCACCACCACCAGCACCACCAGCAGCGCCCGTCAGGCGTACCTCGCGCCGCCGCAGGTCGCGCAGCGGGCGAGTGGTTTGTGCGGGAAGCGCGCGCGGCGCGAGTGTATTTCGTCGTTGATCCACTTCAGAAACCGGCTCTTTAATTCAAGTATGGTATCTTTACGGACGACGCCATTTTGGAAAAATTGCTTCAGTACGATGACGATACCGTTATCGTCGTCGCTCGCCTCTCCCAGAGGGCGCTGTCGTCGCAAATAATCGAACACAAATTTGACAACCTGCGATATCAAATCTTCATCGGGGCTCAGCAGTCTCAGTTTGGAGATTTCTTCCGGTAGAAGATTTGAAAGAAGATTGAAGGCGACCGTCATCAGCTTCGCGTACACATCCTGGCTGAGGTCCTCCAGCAGCAGCGCCACGCTCTCGGCGCCCGACGCGCTCACTCGGACCAACAGGGACCCGATACGAATGATCTCCCCGGGATGGATGCCCACTAGGAAGTTCCCGTCATCGTGTTCCACGTAGCCCGGCGTCCCGGCGGCGGAGGGGAGCAGGCCGGTGGCCACGTTGCGGCCGCTCACCACGGCCGGCCCTATGGACGAAAACAGTTGCGACCGCCCCTCCCCGCCCATGGCGTGCAGGTCGCTGGGGCTGAAGGTGTGTTGGGCGTTGAGCTTCACCTGGCCGTCCGCCGTCATGGATATCCTCAGCTTGTGCAGGTTGACGTCTTTGTTGATCTTCAGCACGTCGGCGAAGTACTGGTCCTTGTTGCCGATGTTCTTGATGCCTCGGATCACTTCCACGTTCCCCTCGACCGGCCCGGCCGTTCTACGAGTTTCGGCGCTGATTTTGTCGAAGATTTTCCTTAAAAATGACGTAATTTTAATGAATTAAGCGACAAAGACAAATAATACCAATGTTTAAAGTGAATTTATTATTTTTTTATTAAAGTAACGTGAGTAGTAAGCTACCCCGAGCTGGCCGCGCCTCGTGCGACTCACCTGTGTCTGTTACTCCTCAGGGTGGTCCGGTAGTCGTTGATGGCGCTGGCCTGCGCGTCCTCCACGATGGTCTGAGCCGTTCTGTTGGAGACCACGGCCTGGTAGAAGAACAGAGTGGCCGCCGAGAACTGGAACAGTTCGAGCGTCGTTGGCGTCTCTCCGTGCTTCTTGTACTGGAATCAAATAACATTATAATTCATACATGTCTTGACTGTTATTGTTCTTGCATCAATATACGTGAAAGATACTCCGTTATAAATTATTTGATTCAAAGTTGTAACGCGTTCCTTATATACATTGGTATCTTTAGCTAACGTGGAGTATCTTTCTTTTTGTTTTATTGTAAAAAAGAAAGATATATATTTTTTTCAAACACTAATCAACTAGACATGTTAGTGTTATATTTTGAAGCATCGTTAAACCTCTTCTCGAGTTGTGTATCTCTGATGAAGACACCAGGTACGAGTACCTTGAGCACGATGTGGAGTAAGCTGTTGAGGACTCCGGCGCCGCCGGTGACGAGGTTGGCGTGACGGAGGATCTCAACGGATACTGCCAAGGCTTGCCCGGTCTATAACAAAATAATTGTGAAACCAAAGCAATGAAAATAATTGTTTAATAAACTGCAGCGACCAAATATAATTGAACAGAAATGTATCGGTTCAAAAGCAGCAGAGGAGAGGACGGCTGCCGAGGTGGTCGCGGTCCGCGGTGACCTTGGTGAGGTTGGTGCCGGCGGAGGCCGAGCGCGCCAGCAGCGAGCCGGCCGCGCCGGCCGCCAGCCCCACGCTGGACGCCGTGATGTTGAGCCAGCTGCCGCGGGCCTCCGGGTCCGTGGGACTCAGGGTCTGCAACGGATACAACTATTCATATTCTTTTATTCTGGAGCGAGCGGGTACCGGCCGGCAGGTGACCGGTCCGCTCACTTACGGTCCAAGGTTACTTTAATTTCTTCTTACCGATCAAAATTCGGTTTTCAAAAACTTTCCCTATCTCCCTGTATGCTTTCCAAATAATTTGACTTCTCACTTGGAGTGACGGTGACCGGTGAATTAAGACTCGTGATGGTCCACTTAGCTGATGCACGACAGTACTCGTGGACCAATGACATACTACTGGATGACTTCAAGGAACACCCTTCCATGTAAGGTACTCACCTGTTCGTGCACCCTCCTATCGTGGAGATGAAAGGATGATCTAACGATTCCATATATTCCTGTGGCCACGGTGGCCGCGACGGCTCCGACGACTACCACCGGAGCTACCGGAGTGAACGCGGCGACTCCTAGCACTCCCATGGCCCCTATAGTGGCCACCGTACTCGCTGCGTCCGCTGAACTTAGCACTCGAGCCTTCAGCCCCAACGACGGTGATGGGGTCACAGTCAGCTTTACCCTAAATGCTTGTTCATTCTGAAAAGAAGATAATTTCTACATAATTACTGTATTTTTATATGACTTATAAAACAAGTGATAATCAATAAATGTCTTCTTTTATTAAATACTATTATCAGTACTGACATAATATTATTGAAGTGATTAAGAAAATAAGTACTTCTTTTATAAAGAATTTTTAAAAGGTTTTGAATTTATATTTTTTTGTATGGAATAATTTATTTTTTGTATGTTTATTTACAGATTTACAATGAAATAATCATCAACTAACTGTCCAGTCACTCTGCAATTGATCTACAGTGTCACCTGCCTACAAATGACTCGGCCACATTTTCATTTATGGTTCATTAAAAATTAAGACTTAAGTAAACAAATTCATTTCCAGATAAACTAATCTTACCTCAATAATAATACCCTGATATTCCCCCTGTTCTGGAGCAATTATAACACACTTTGGTAGTGTGTTATTTGTCAGGTATGACTCCCAAGAATTGTACACTCTTGCATTTTCATCAACATATACTTTACAGGATTTAGCTGAAAAAAAAAGTATCTAAATATTTGGAATTTATATTTATTAAATAAAATAAAAAAAAACTGTACATAAACCCAATTACAAAAATATTAAAAACTGTGAGAGATGGCAGCACTCACCATCGCGAGCACCACAAACTCATTAATCCCAATTTCATAACCTAATACATACCTCCAACAATAGTCGGGATACAACTCCTTATCCTGAACACAGCGGAACACCAGATATCAACATCGTTCCTCTGATGCAAATCAACCCAGTAGTTGGATGGCTTCATCTCAAAGAATTTGAGAGGCTTTGGCTTTGCACATACTATCAGCAACACAGACATGAAAATGTCCTCATCATTTTGAGAAAATTTTGCTGAAATTGATTGAAAGTCATTGAGGATGCAAAATTAATAGTATGAAGACATTCTTCATAATAAAAGAATACTCATTTTGAAGTCAGTGACATTAATTAATAATTACATAAAGAAGTGATGTATATCAATTTATATAACATTTAAAAATGGTGATCTATTTTATTATTTTTAATTTATTTATTTTATTTAAGAAGGCCTCTCTTGAAATATAAAGCCACATCTTTTATATATAAATATATCTATAATAAATAATATATATTTAATTTTGATAAAGTTACATATTTGTTATCCAAATATCAAAGTACAGAAATATTTCAGTACATTGTATATTGAAATATTTTTATTTTCATATTTTTATACTCAAATGACAATTGATGTTGTACACAACTATATATTTTATATGATGCTTTTTGGATTAAACTTACATTGCTCGCAAAGTTTAGTAAAAACCTTCATAGCTTGCTCTTTCTGTCTTGATGAATATCCTACCAGCTGTACATTATTAGATTTTAGTGGATCCATATCCCCTTCGACAGTTGGACTTCCAAACAATGCAAAGGCCACATTTTGTAAAATACATTGTCTATCGCGGTACTCATATCTAATTGAACAAAATATTTAAGTTTCAACAACATATACAACTAAGTTAATTGTTAAGACGCAGATCAGTGACGCTTTTTGTTCGACCAAAGATGATGTAACATTGAGAAAAATAATTATGATTGATAAATACTTACTTTACCCAGTCATAATCCGGCAAATTCTCAAAGTATTCTTGTTGTATTTGCACAGGGGACAATCTTGGACACTCTTCGCCGTTGCTTCCGCTTGCGTGTAAAGTTTGCACTACTTCTTTAGATTCTTCAGGGACCAAAATATCATTCTCATCGCTTGGTGCCATAATTAATATTTCTATTTCAATAAGAATATAATAATTTCAATTTGCAATATAATTTCTATAAAAAACCTGTACTTTTATACTATAGTAAATATAAAAGTAATAAAAATGTATTTTGAAAAGAAAGATTAAAAATTAAAATATTTTGTTAATTGAAATATGCAGGTTAACACTTCACATTAGAGTTTCTATTTTATAATAATTGTTTATCTTTCAAACTAAGTTCAAGTTTCAAGTTCTAACTATTTATTTTTATAGATGACAGCAGTCATAACAGAGTTGCTGTAGTGAAATATTAATAAAAAAATCTTTACAATATTACGTTAGCGACCGTTTTTTTCGGTTAAACTGTAACTTTTATTATCTAGAGTTTGGTATTATTGACTTCATGTCATTTAAAAAAGTATAGGTACATTTAATGTATCTTTTAAGTATAATTAGTTATATATTTTTTTTAAATACTGACAACCTTATTTATGAGAAATCTCCAGAACATCCTAAACACTTTTATGGGCGGGGAAGTCCCAAAGTTATGACAGTATTAATAAATCATGATATAAGAATTTAGAACCCTGGCTTTTCAGGGGTGAATTGAATGGCTACAGCATTATTTGTTTAAAAACAATAGGTTATTATTTGTACTAAAAATCTTAATTTTCGATATACAGGGTTCATTCTTAAGCTTTTGATAATAATGTCAATCACAGAACGATATAGTCTAAAGATGGAGCCATAACGTGGGCAAAAATTAGTTTATTTAAAAGTATTATGTAATTAGGTATGGGTAATGACCCACCATAGACAGCACCGAGGAATTCACTATTGTTGTGACTAATTATATCGTGACGTGTCTCTTTACAGAGCAAAATGTTGCAAGTGCATTGTACAGCGAATCACTATAGATTATTATGTAAAAGTATATACTTTATTATTATTATATTATTATTATTATATATTATTTATTATGTTAGTTATTTTTAAATTCCATTTCTTTTCAGTCATATTACGATATCAAGATGTTTATAAACACATAATTTTATTTTTGTTTATTCATATAATTACAGTGTAAAGTTTTGTGTTACTGTTATTTTATAGATTGTAGGTAAACCATCATTTTTGCTTTCTTTTGTCATTTATGTATAAAATATTTTAAATCCTCTTAAATAAATACACTAGTCGAAAAGGTGGTATCGCATGACAATTCGTCACGTAGTCAAAAAGAACTAAAGAGGTAAATAAATTTTTAGAGATAATTTTTGTTAAACGAAATATGAGCTATAAATATAATATGACTAGAACTATGAGGGTTTTTTAAAACTGTTGTTACTTGTTTGCTAACTTTTTACTAACGCTTGAAGATCAGATTGTCGATGGCAATGGCTCGTCAAAATAATGTACTGATTAATAATACTATAGATGCTGTTTTGATATAGACGAACGGCTAGCGTAGCCTTAAATAGGTCAAAATGATTGTGGAAGGCATTAAATTATAATAAATACAATTTGGGTAGTTTAATATAATAATAAAATTAAATAAAAATGTACTTGCTAAAGAACTCAATTTAAATGTTGCTGTAAGCTGTAAGATGAAGTAGATGAAATAAGACTCTAGCCTATTATTTGATAGGTCAGACAGTCAGACGGTCAGACAGTCAGGTGGATGCATAGACAAAATAAATTTGTACTCAAACTACAACGATAATATATATTATAGATATATTGAAGTAGTATAATGCTTGGTCCTTTCGTTAGGCAAAGTATTTGTTGGCTTTCCGTCAGTTGTGGTTTACGCAAGTATTAGTGATATATTCATATTTTCTCGTTTTAAGAAGAAATTTAAAAGTGTAAATGCTTTTTAAAGTATATCTCTTAAATAATTGATTATTATTGTAAGTGTTTATTTGTAGTGTCGTATTAATTACTTAAAGTATAATTTGTTTTTTTTTAAATACATATACTAGATATAATAAAATAATAGGTCTTAAATGTTGACTACTTTTCGAATATTAATTATATGATAAATATTTTTGATCGCCTGACTATTTAGGCTTACAGTGTTGCTTACAGGTTGACAAGTATGTTAAATGATTTGCACGACATTGGAAAATGTGGGGCAATGCATCTTCTGACTACTGTCTATTGCCATTCTGTTGCCCGCATGGCAAGTGTCGTATTTTCGGTTACAATATCCAATACTGGAATATCGCCTTTATCCGGAAGTTCAGCAAATCCTTATACAATTAACGTCAAGCATATAATATTTGAGTTTGACAAATGTGTTATTGTCTTTTATCAACAATTTAATCATTTTCGTCTTTTTTAAATATGTAAAAGGAAAGTGTCATGATGACCGAAAGATCGCTGATCTTGCAACAGCTCTTTCTTTAACTCTTGTCGCTCCATCTTGCAAGTAAACGTCAATACGAACGTCTTAATATTCCGTGTTTCTTCTCGCGGAGAATTCGTGAAAAATAAAGAATACATGACGTTTTATGTTTTCAACTTTGCAGTATAGATGAACACTGAAAAGATGCTGCAACCATTGGTAAAGTAAAAAGTAACTAGTAAGGTAAAAAGATTAAGATAATTATGGATCAAAAATGCTAAAACAAATAATGAAATGAAGCATGTTATATACTGCAATGAGAACTAGTGAAGTACTAATCTAAAAAAATAGGTATAAAAATGCAGAAATATTCAACAAGAGAAAATTTACTTAGTTATTTCTATTGCTATTAGATCTAAGGATAATTTCCAAAATATTCCTAAAGTTAAACAATAGCAACAGCGTATGCGATTTTGCCATGAAAAGAGTTAAAAATAGAAAGACCTTGGTACAGTGAGGAAAATTGATTTACATTTTTATTGTCCGCTGATAATTGTCACACAAAGCTTACATTTTAAAAACAATGTGCGACCGAGTTTCTCACTGTAAGCCTGCGTGTAGGGACACATTCATTTAATAATTTCAGTTTCAGTTTAATTTTGTTAATATATCGTTCCGGGTATCGTATAGGTATGTTGTCTGTGTGTATAGTGTTTGTGATAGTTCATAAATCCTAACAATGGCGGTCTAGACTCAAGAAGCATTTAGGCTACAATGTTTAAATCATGAATATAAAGAAACCCAAAATAAAATGCTATTAAGTAATAAAGTTTAATAACCATACATTATGCGGTTGGCAAGTATGTTATTTAATGTGTTTTTTATTCTTATTGTAGTATGTTTATTTCTAATAGTTATGTATAATAAGCAAGAATTCAAAACAGATAATTTTATAAGAGAACCATCTGACGATGATTTTATAGAGTATGAAAACAAACCGAAATTCCATGATGATATTGTAGCTTCATACATTGAGAGTAGAAATGTAAGTATTGTTTTTAATTGTATATCTTCGTTATTGTTATTACATACTATATTGTTATAAGAAACGACAAACTAAAGATGGTAATTGTTAGTTTCTTAGCAGTTTACTTTACAGTATCTATAATATTCAGATTCGTCATTCTATTTTAGTCACTTGGAAATCAAAATCTGATACTTTTGTTGAATGGTCATAAAAAAAATCGTTGCAGTAATTTCACAAAGATACACAATATATGAAATAATATTATATATATGAAATTATATACCTTTTAATAAATCTTTTAGGAATGGCCCACATCTCATTTAGGAACGTTGCTATTTAAAAACATGCCAATAAATAATATACCTCTGTACAATTCACAACAGAATAGAACGTTTGTAGTTCTAATATGGAAATACTGGAAATGGCTCGAAAACAGACACGTTCATAGTTTTAATAAACAACGGTCAGTATTTGGTGTTTCGTATTGTTACTCGTGAGTCGTGTGCATTAAAAAACAATACAAGAACGGTCGAAATATAAAGAATACTGCCCATATTAGGCTTCTCTTAAAAATATTACCCAAAACTTTTAACTACGCAATTTAGAATTACATTAAAAATATTCCGCAGCCGAAATTAATGTTTGAAATTTTCTATAAATGATTATAATTTCAAATAAGTTTAACATTACTAAATAATGATATTTAGTCATGTTAAACTTATTTGAATATAAGGAAAAGGAGTAAGGTGTCGACTGTGTTTGATAGAGACGTTTAGGTAGAAACTTATATTAATCATAAAATGATAATTCACTTAGTAGTATTATATAATATGTTAATATACTAACAATACTGTCTCTACATCACCGTGTGTTGGATATTCATTATAATTCTATAAAATAAAAATAGTTGGTAATACAAAACGTTAAAAATAAATAAGATATATCTTTGATATTTAATTATAAAAATAAATATCGGATTTGAGGTTACCATATCAAAGATTATACATTTTATATGATGATTTTAAGCGAGTATTTCTAAAGAGATTATTAAATAAAATAAAAATTTAATTTATCACACAATTTAACATTATATTATTGTCATTACTACTTTGGATATACACAGTATGTTTGTGACTTTATTTAAAGAAATGGAAAGTATGTCCGTAACGGCTAGGATGTAAGAGACCAGCCCTTGAGTACAGGTGCTATCGACGAAAATATGTAAATAAATATGTAAATGTGTCCATTAATTAAACTCTAATTGTAATAAAACACGATAGAGAAAATAATTACAAGAAGTTTAATGCTATTTTATTATAGTAATATAATTAATATTCGCTTTTAATTTAAAAACGTTTTGATTATTTTGAAACTCGTTTTTTCTTGCAGCGTTCAATTATTTTTAAATCGTAAATATATAACCATTTGTCCTATTTGTATTATGGCTTGACGAGGAAATTTGCGCCCCAAATTTAATTATAGTCTGATCTTTGCGAACATTATTTAGCAATAGTCAAAAAAATAAAAATAATATATATAATTGAGAGATTTATGAGTGAATAGATTTTGTTTTAATCTACAAACTATTAAATATATTTTTCAGAAACAGTGATCCTCTACAAGAATGCAGTGTAAAAAACTGTCAATTTACAGGAGACGATGAGGTCATATCATCAGCCGACGCTGTTATAGTTCACGTACAAAGAGGCTTGTTTCCAAATACGACTTTAAGAAACTCAAAACAGAGATGGGTGTTCTTAAGTGACGAACCTCCGACGCACTCGTTTTCAATATCCTCAAACCCACCTCGTATATCAGATTTTGCTTATATTTTTAATTGGTCCATGACTTATAGGTAACTTGTAAAGTTTAATTTAAGTAATCTTGTATCATATGTGCTATTTTTAGTCACATATTTTAATATCTTTATGTAAGTATTTATGTTAAATATTTTAAATATTTACACCATTTGGACTATCAATAGTAAATGTTTCCATATCTCGGACTTATTTAGATAATATTTGTTCTAACATGTTCTAGGAGCGATTCCGACGTTCCCGTTCCTTACGGTCGGACTATACCCTTGGAAAAACAACTTCTCAATGAAATAACAGACGAATCTTTGGCATCGTTGGTTCCGTACTGGAATGACAAACGGACAGATGTGCTGGTTTCTATCCTCATATCCAACTGTGGTGTTTCCCGTAGAATGGATTACTTAAAAAAACTACAAGAACACTTGACTGTCGACGTTTACGGAGAATGTTCGAAGGATAAAAAGAGGTTAAGGTAATAATTTATAAGTATTTACATATAAAAGAAATAATTTAAGACAGATATCTCTCTCTTAAATTTAATTAATGTTTTAAATTATTTCTATTATTATATAAATT
Source organism: Dircenna loreta (assembly GCA_963555665.1). Lineage (NCBI taxonomy): Eukaryota > Metazoa > Arthropoda > Insecta > Lepidoptera > Nymphalidae > Dircenna > Dircenna loreta. The sequence goes on along the minus strand of OY743097.1, from coordinate 106,015 downwards.
TTATTCACATATTAGGAGGAGATGATTTAACATTTTCACTATATTCAAATTTATTTTTAGCTGTCCCGGACATTTCAGATCGGATTGTGAATTGATATCTAAATATTTATTTTACTTAGTATTTGAAAATTCACAATGCGACGAGTATTTAACTGAGAAATCGTTTTATCATGCTTATAGCAAGGGGGCTATACCAGTAATAATGGGCCCTACTTCAAAAGGCTGCGAGATTCTTTTACCGCCAGATTCTTTTCTACATGTTGATGAATATACACATCCTAGAGAATTAGTGAAGCATATGATAGAAATAAGTAGAAACCGTAGAAAGCTTTTATCATTTCATAGATGGAGAAACGATTTTTATGTGACAAATGAACATGGATATTTTGGAACTAAATCACAACATTTTTGCAGAATATGCGAAGCTTTAAATTACAATGATAAAGAAGTTAAATATTACGACGAAGACAGTTTGAGACTATATTTTGACCCTGCCGTATCTTGTCGTTAATATTTTTATTTTAATAAAATTTGGTTTAGGTTTATTTTTATTTAGCTTTGTAATTTTTGTATTAATGTTAATTCGGTACGAAACAAATATGAAAATTTAATCAAGTTTATACGAATATATTATTTTTAATATATGTCTTCGACAATAGAAACCCTATCATATTCTTCAAGTGCAATATATATATTAATGTTTACGAGTCTATAATATTAAACAATAAAAACTTAAGTTTATGCTTAAATTTAAGCTCGGTTCTGTTCAATTTACTTTTGATGTACTCTAACAATTGGTGCAAATATTTGTTTGTAACAATATATATTATCCAAAAATATATATATATTGTCCATAAAAGTGAGTATGGAACATGGATCCCCAGAGTTAATGTAGCTTTCTCAATGGGCGGAGCATAATGATCGTTTTTGATAGATTTTGGACGGACCCCAATCTCATAAATACTGGCGTTTCTCAAGGCTGCAGGCTATCCCCAACTCTGTTCCTTCTTCATAATAATGATGTGTTGGATATACCTAGCGTTTGTTGTTATGCAGATGCAGCAATGGTTAAATCAAATCCTTTTATATATAAGACAAGACTCTCGAGAGACAACTGAGCTATTGACTCTTGTATCAGCACGAATGAATGAACTTCGCAATCATGTTAGTCTACAATAGCGTTATTGTCGTTTGGTAATGATTTATTTATAAATTATTTTTCATTATGTAAACATATTTAAGCAACAGTAGCTGTAATACAATGGATTTGTTTTGGCAAGCTTTTGGATTGGAAGTTATTGCAAATTATTTAAGAACATTAGAAAGATATTTCAATGATACAGTTAAGCAGGGTCACTAGTACACTTTTTATTACGTCACTATACGGTAAAGTTTATTGTTTTAAGAAATAAACGTCATAAAAGTATAAAAGACTGGGTAAATTTATGCCTTAGTACGTCCTAACTGAGATTAAATTATAAATAATAAATAAACGGAAATTAAAACTACTGTTAAATTTTATAATTATTTTTGTTAATTTGTCTTTACTTGGATTTGGTTTATATAATTAAAATAACGGCAAAAGTAAATGTAATAAAACGTAAAATATGATTGTATCTGCCCACTTACGATACTAAAGTTAAAACAGCTTAAACGATCATCTCGCAGATGAGAATCTTCCGAATCAAGAACATTACACATCCCTCGTTTTTTTTACGAAAATGTCTTATCAATATCACTAAGTGGACATTTAAAGGCAATTCGTATAAATTTCAGTAAAGTTTGAAATTGTTATTGGATGGCTTAGTAAATTACTGAAGTTCAAGTTGCGGCTATACCTTCCCCTCGTTATGCTGATGAACCAAAATTGTAATTCGTATATTGATTGTTAACCTAACTTTCGAGAACCATGAATATTATATTTATATATACCCGGCTGTATTCACGTAGAATTATATCGCAATGTGCCCGACTAGTTTCGAACCCATTCGGGGTTTTTATTCATGAGCTCTAAGCATGGCGGACTCGCGGCGTGAACCGCGTGCCGAAGCTCTCTGGGCGCGACGAGAAGATCCGAGATATTTTCTGTCCTTCCTTTTCTTTTTTTATTGTACAGAGGATATGTAATAAAACAAGAGAGAGATCTGTAATATGTTCATTTTATTTTTTTATTTATCATAAGCTGTTATCCTCGACCTGAAGCGTGTGGATTGTAAAACAGCATGACACTTTTGGATAATTGGTACAGAACTACTGATCAAACCGGAGAAATTCTACTAGTATGTTTAGATTAAATAGATACATTTATTTCTTATTTCAATTAGCAACTCATTGGTAATTTAAAAAAAAAATCCTTAAGTAACACCAAAAGAAACCCAATTAATATAAGAATAAAGCTGAAATGGGTTCACATTGTAAGAACGATACTCTATAATCATATATATTTTAGGTAGTAAATTGGTTTGTCTATTTTAAATTACTTTACCCAACGTATTGTCGTAACAATTTGAAATATACTAATTCTAATAAAGATTCCGTAAAACTAAAAGCCTGACATTTCTCAATTATTTATTTTGCCCATACCTATAAATGCCGCGTAAGGAAACGTCCAAAGGCCGTCAGCCTAATCAGCTTAGTGGGAAATATGTATATTAAATATTAATTTACTTTGATAAGTAGAAGAGTTTAACGTTGATAATTGAACGATAGAGTTTTCAGTTTTTAAAAATACTTTATTACTTTTTGAACGTTATTACTTTGAAGCTTGTGGAATGTTAAGGCGTTTGATGAAAAAAATAAACTATATACTTACCTTTTTAATTAGCAATATAAATATTAGATTTTTATATCACATGACCCCAAAGAGCAGGCATGTTAGATTTAATTGTTTAATATATTTGAGAAATTTAGTAAAGAAGTAGAAAAGTATACCTAAAATATTAGAGTCTTAATTAAACGTAGCACATATTCTTTGAACATTCTGGATTGTTGGTTATAATGTCACATATACGAGTATTTGTCGCAATCGAGTCCTCTGGAACACAAAGCGTCACCGACTGACGCTTGATGAAGTTAGTGCTGAACGTCAGGCCGTGCAAACTTCACTAGAACTAGAACGAGCGGACAAAGGGATGTGTGTTCGAACTGGTTTGCTGAGAGTAATTTTACTTTTGGCTTTAGTTATCGGCTTCAAAGGACACTAAAACTATACGGTGTTCCGCAGTGGTTACTTTCTAAGATTATTTATATGCTGTAAATTATCTGGACTTGATTACACCTTCATACAGTTTAAAAGTTAAAAGAGTTTTCATTTGTGTTGCCTTAACTTAAATATTATAGTAGAGCTCTACTAACAGTATTTTTCCACTGCCAAAGAAGACTTAATTGCTTCAAATGGGTTGAGTGTCGTACAAACACTACATACATCAATAGCTACAATAATTGTACGTAACGTATGCTATATTCTCATACCTACGTAGGCAGAATGCTAAGTATTCATGAAGAAAATACTATGTGGTTCGAGATGAAACTGACTGTTTCCGCAATCTTTCAACTTCCTGAAACCAATATCTGATATCCTGAAAAATAAATCATTCCAGCAATTGGACGAAAAAAAGTACATTTTGTGTTTCCCCAACACTTAATAACATAAATAAATTAATAGTATAAATCCCTAATAAAGGCTATGTCAAGAGAGCAAGCATAGTTGTTAATTCAAACGTGTACTTATATGAGGACATTTGCCTATTATTAAATATCAAGGACATACATTTCACCTTTCACCAACAATAATCTCTATCTACAAAAACTTTATTTTAACCATTCAATAAACTTTTTACAAATTCAGTGAAATTAAATAAAGTATATAGTAATATTTTACTTAGAGGGAATGACTTTCCTAAAAACAAGGTTTCCTGTACGACTAACTTCAAACAAACAATATTTATGATAAAAATGAAGAACGTCCCCACGAGATGAGGGCGGGTGAGCGACACTTCAGCAACTCACGGAACATTTGCTGAACTGAACAGACGCTAGTTACAGTCTCATTCATCGCGGTATATCGCATATGAATAATTTTGTGTAATGATATAAAAGACCTTGGTTTATTTAACGTGTTTTTCAGTAATTCTTTCCATAAAAAAATGTTATTTATTAAGCGCACTCTTGTCTCAAACTTTAAGCAAGTGACACGTTGCTATGTAAGCAAACAATAATTAGTTATCATGAAATATGAATCATGAATTAGTAAAATTTTGGATCCATCGGTTGTGGCCGTCGTTACTCGTATCATATCATATCATAAAATTACTTAATTATCTTATCGAACAATAATCTTTGACATATGATTAGATTAGGATAATTATAATAAGTCTGCAATCATAAATGGTCACATATAATAGGAGTAAAAAAAATATATAATTAAATTAATTATTAATGCACATAAACTTGTTATCTAGATCTACCGAGAAATTATAAAATAATTCCAATGTGACACAATAGCAGTATGCAATGTTACCATGAAATAAGTTAAATATAAATATTTTAAATATTGGAAGGCCTTGGAACAATGAGGCAAAATGAAATCCATTTTTATTGTTCGCTGATAATCACAAAGTTTACATTTAGGAAACAATGTGCCAGCGCGTCTCGTGCAGTTAACCCGCACGGCCATTTGTACATTTCACGTAACATTAGTTACTTATCTTTCTAATTGATAAATTATATTTGTTTACGTTATCTTAATTAACCGTGTTCAGTTTGATTTTATTAATTCTGGTTGCATTTATATCGCGCTATGACGTGAATGTGATAATTGAGATTTTTCAAAAGAATTTCTTTCAAGACTGAAGAAGCACTCGAGCAGCCGCGATATTGAGAATAGAAATGTGAAAAACCTGAAATATAATGCTATCAAGAAATAAACATCAATGAATATACGTTATGCGTTTTGCGAGTGCATTTTTCAAGAAACTTTTGTCGTTTAATGTTTATTTTATTCTTATTATAGTTTGTTTATTTCTAATAGTTATTTATAATGAACAAGAACTCAAAAAAAATATTTTTACAAGAGAGTCCTCTAAACAACCTTTGAACTACGAAAGCAATTCCAGATACCACTTAGAGGTTGTATATTCGTACTTTAACAGAAGAGCTGTAAGTATTTTTCTTATTGTCTATATCTAAGTTGTTGTTACAAAGTATTTAAAGATAGACAAGACAGAGTATTGTAAGTTTTCTTATGTAAGTCAAATATCAAGTAAATGGAACAATCTATCTCAATAAAATATCGATTCTTCAGTCCATTTTGACACTTTCCAATCGGAATCTGATTTGTAAGTTAGTACAGAATGTGGGCAATGTTAGTAACATTCATTGCATACCGGAAATTATATAAAATTATTAAATTGAATTACATATTTATTGTTATTTTTTTAGGACTGGACGACATCAAATTTAGGAACATTGCTATTCAAAAACACCCCCATAAATAATATACCTCTGTATAATTCACAACAGAATAGAACGTTTGTAGTTCTAATATGGAAATATTGGAAATGGCTCCAAAATAGACACGTTCATAGTTTTAATAAACAACGGTCAGTATTTAGGGTATACAGACATTTTATATTTTTTTATTATAACTTGTGTGATAAGAAATTCCTCTTGTAGAAGAGCTACAGAGAACCTACCGCTACCGCTCCTGGAAAAACATTACATTTCGACATATTTAAATAATCTCTTGTCCCATTGTCTTAGTTTCTGCTCTTTAAATGTTAATACGTGTTCCTGCATACGTACCTATTGTAAAAATACATTATAAATTATGAATTAAGTTTTAAACAAATACATAATGAAAAGATCAACACTGGAAGAACTCAAATCTGGGACCTCTGAAAAAAAGTCACTCGTCACTCTGCTAATTTAGCTACGGTTATTAAAAATGTAAATAAGCCCTTGCTAAATTTGTGGGGTGTTCGGTTGTGGCATCTCTTCAATGTAATTCTATATTGCAAAGTCAGTAACATTGTTCAGGGTTTTCTAAAAAGCTTAACAGGTGTCGCCTCCGTAGCTCAATTAGGGCCGGGCTCCAAAAGTGGAGTCCATGAATTTTACATTGTTTGTTTAAAATTTTAAAAAACTTAACTTGACAATATCATTATAGAAAATATTAAACATTATTATTTCAACATTGACAATATAACATTTACATAATTTCGTTTCAATGTGTATCTATTTTTATCCTCAATTGTACTCGTACTTAATTTTTAACTCTTAAAATTTAAGTTAAATGCTTATCTCATTTTTAAATAAATTTCTTTTTTAGAGTCTTGGGGTTTAAAGTAATAAACTAAATACCATGTATTTTTAATATTAAAATAAAAATTATAAATATTGGAAATGAGGTAAACGTGTCAAGGATTGTAGAATAGATATGGCACGTAACTCATTTCAAGCAGATTATTTTTATTATCAAATAAAAAGAAAAACATAATTAAGATTCTTCCATAAGATTAAACATAATTCTATTAACATTCTTACTATGAAAGTATTCAATGTGGTAAATAAGCAAATACATAAATAAATATAAACAGTATAGAATTCCTGAGGATACTGTTGTCTCGTCATCCAGACCGGACATATTCCTGTACTCTAGACAGTTAAAGCGCGTGATACTTGTGGAGCTTACTGTTCCGTGGGAAACTAACATCCCCAAAGATCACACAATTAAAGTAAACAAGTATTACGAACTGACCAGGAATAGGTATATAGTTAATTTGTACGCGGTAGAAGTGGGAGCGAGAGGTATAACAGCGAAGTCTTTTTAAAACCTACTTAAAGATCTTGGCCTCTCTAGAACTATCATCAGTACATTTCTAGATCGTACTTCAAAGGCGGCATTGGTAGGTTCATTCCAAATTTGGTTAGGTAAGGAGAGGAGCGGAACCAGTTGAGGTGAGTGTTAATGAGTACTATAAAGGGGCACCTTATAGCTATACCTGGATCCCCGGAATTGTTTGCACTTCTCACTCCTCACGGTGAATCCTAAGCTAAGAAGCTTCGTCTCCTTAAAATGGTAATCAATTAAACACTAGTTGTAATAAAACACGACGGAGAAAATAATTACAACAAGTTTAATACTATTTCATTACAATAATATAATTCATGGTCGGTTTTCATTTAACAATGTTTTGGTTTTTTGAAACCAATGTAATTTTTGTAGCGATGCCCGTTTTAAAATGATTTATAATTTTTATCATATTTTATTGTTTAAGGCGTTTATGTCGAAATAATAATACGATTTTTAAACAGAAAAATATACCTAAAATTACTTCTAATATGAACCATTCAAAAACTCTGTGTTACGACACAGGTCTATTTCAAGGTTGCTGTCTTTCTCCGATTATATTTACTATATTAATAAACAACTGTTTTGAGAAAAAATGTAATTAATAGCTTTAGTTTTAGAGTTTCAGTTTCGGAACTCGTGATTGTGATGAAACTTGATAGATTTTTGAATGATGTAAAGAAGGTAGATGATAACCAACAAATTAATAAGTAGTATGTTACCGCTTATGATATTAGTAAAGTCTTCCTATTTAAAATAAAGTGCAAGCGTCGTAAAGATATTTATGTTATGACTGGAGTTTGGCCGTCCGGCGCAACATTTTCAATTTGTGACCAAAACAGTTGAAATGTAAAAAAACTATCTCTATGAATTAATATCTCAGAATGATGTAATCTACGAAAAGATTTAATAATTAATGCTTGAACTAATAGAGTAGGATATTATGAAGTAGGAAAGAACAGGACAAAAACAATATGTTTTATTCGGCAATATGAAAACCACTATGTAGTATAGTACTACTAGTTCTAGTGTACGCGATGAGTCTAGAAATATAAAATCAATCAAAACAGCGAAATTTTTCAGTATAATAAGTTCTTTGAACTAATTTCTGGAAGAAATATGAAATACGGTATTACTAGTTTCGCATAAAATTTGGTGAAGTAAAGCCAGAAGACATGTACAGTTAGGACAAATTTAATGGAACTACTCAAACCTACACCTGGGTCGCAAGTCCCAGGAATGTTCCTCTCCCTGCAGCGGGATGGGTTCGGCACCCGTACGACGTACGTTGAGTCCACGGAAGGCTAAGAAGTTTCTTCTTGTATTGCTTTCATTAAACTGCTATTTTAATATATTTATTTTATAATGTTTAATTACTTCCTAATAAAAAAAACATACTAACATTATTCCTAACTCGTACTAACACGGTCAGTCAAAAATATTAATTTCAATAGATTAAGTATTGATTTGGTAAATTACATAGATTAAATTATAAATACATTTAATAGTTTAAAAAGATAAATGAGTTTGTATGGGTTTCCTTTTAATCTGAAAACTAAAAAAAATATTTTTTCAGAAACAGCGATGCCCTTCAAACATGCAGTGTCAAGAACTGTATATTCACAGGTGATGATGAAACAATATCATCAGCCGACGCTGTTATAGTTCATGTACAACGAGGCTTGTTTCCAAATACGACGTTAAGAAATCCAAAACAGAGATGGGTGTTCTTGAGTGACGAATCTCCATTGAACTCATTTTCATTATCCAGTCACCCACTTAATATATTAGATTTGGCTAATATTTTCAATTGGTCTATGACGTATAGGTAGATATTTACCATGATAAGTTTTTTAATGATATCCCTCTTTAAGTTCTCTTGTTTATTTCGCTGATATGGATACATGAAAACTACAATTTATAACTATTATTCATAATAAAATTACTCTATAAATTTATTTTATGTTAGGTATTTTAAATTACAATACTTTTGGACTCTCGAAAAAATTCATTTTTCTATATCCCGCATTTATTGCAATAATAAATGAGTACATTCTATTCTATTTTTGTGTAATTAACAAATTGTAAATGTTCCACAAATCATTGCTTCATAGTTCTAAACGTATAAATCAAAAATAAAATGTTCAATTTTCTCGATCACTAACCTCACTTATCTGTTGATTTAGCCGTTAATATTTTCTAGGAGCGATTCCGACGTGCCTGTTCCTTACGGTCGGACTATACCCTTGGAAAAACAGATTCTGAACCAAATAACAGATGAATCTTTGGCATCGTTGGTTCCAAACTGGAATGATAAACGTACAGACGTGCTAGTCTCTATTCTAATATCCAACTGTGTGGTTTCCCGCAGAATGGATTACTTACAGGAGCTACAAGAACACATGACTGTGGACGTTTATGGAAAATGTTCAAAGGATAGAAAGACTAGGTAAGAATTTCTTAGTTTTGATGTATGTAAGATTTGTAATACCGAAATAATTTAGAGGGTGTGGGGAAAATGATGCATAATATATTCACATATATTCTTTTTAGCTGTCCCGGGCATTTCAGATCGGATTGTAAGCTGATATCCAAATATTTTTTTTACTTAGTATTTGAAAATTCACAATGCGACGAGTATTTAACTGAGAAATCGTTTTATCATGCTTATAGCAAGGGGGCTATACCAGTAATAATGGGCCCTACTATAGAAGGTTGCGAGCTACTTCTACCTCCTAATTCTTTTTTACATGTAGATGAATTTGCCAACCCTGGAGCGTTAGCGAAACGTATGGTTGAAATAAGTAAAAGTCCTAGAAAACTTCTCGCATTCCATAGATGGAGAAACGATTTTTATGTGGCAAATGAACATGGATATTTTGGAACTAAATCGCACCATTTCTGTAGAATATGCGAAGCTTTAAATTACAATGACCAAAAAGTAAAATATTACGATGAAGAAAGTTTGAGAATCTATTTTGATCCTAGCGAATCTTGCATTTAAAAAACAATATTTATATCAACTTTTGTATTTTGTTTTTCAACTTATACCTTAATTTTTGTATTGTACTAAATTCTGTACAAAACAAAAAATAAAATAAAGTATATTTCTTAGATATCAGTTTTTTATTTGATATATTTGTTTTCTTTTTTACAAAAACTCGAAAGCAATAAAATGTAAAATATGATTATAGCTGGAAAATTGGACAGCCTTTACAATTATTTCGCAGATGAATATCTTCTAAATTGCCAATACTATATTCCCTCGTCGTTCAACGGTTATTTCCTATCAATATCTATCTCTAAGTGGACATTAAAAAGCCATTCGTATAAAATTCAGTTAAGTTTGAAATTGTTGTTGGAGCGATTTGGTAAATTACCGAAGATCAAATTGTGACAATACCTGTCCCTCGCAATGAAGAATAACGAACTTTGCGATATATTTCACGATATTACTGAAATTTGTTATTACTGATTTTTTTTATTGATGCTGCATAACATTTTTATACAACGAATAATTCCATACATTTCTTACTGAACTACTACCTACTTAAAGATCTTGGCCTCTCTAGGACTATCATCAGTACATTTCTAGAACGTACTTCAAAGGCGGCATTGGTAGGTTCATTCCAAATTTGGTTAGGTAGGGAAAGGAACGCAACCAGTTGATGGTGAGCGTGAATGCGCATTTTAAAGGAGCCCCTTAAACCTACACTTGGGTCGCAAGTCCCAGGGGCTGTTTGCACTCCTCTCCCTGCAACGCGATGAGCCCGGCACCCGCACGGTGAATCCATGGAATGCTAAGAAGCTTCGTCTCTGTATCTATATGTAAATATCAAAATGAATGACTACTACTTGAAACTTCTAATTATAATCTATATACTGATATATATTACGTTATAATCCTACATATAAAAGTTATTCAGTTTTCTGTTATATGTATATTTCAGGCTGAGTCACAACATTTTGACAGATTATTGGAATTACAAATACTTCTCGTATTTAATATGTTTTTCAATATTAATACGAGCTGTTTTCCTCGAATTTGTCACGTAAATTATAAAACTGCATTACATATTTGAATAATTAGTACAGAATTATTCGAACAGGGGAAAATTATACAAATGTATTTAGAATTAGATAAATAGATTGATTTATTATATCACCTAGTGTCTTATCGTTGTTAAAATATTGATATGGTTCTAAGAAAATAACATTTCTTGTTTAAATAAACTAGGCTTGGGTCGTTATTTAAAATCAATACCATTTAATATATTCACATATTTTAATTTTACTTTTATATACGAATTAAAATATATTATAACTTAACATGGATAAACCTAAAAGCTAAATAAACCGTCTTAGTTATTTAGTTACTTTCGAATACCTTCTAACGAAACATTCAAAGCACCTCAGACTTATTAAATAAGTTTGAAATGTGTTCGTCAACTTAGAAAGAGTCGGTAAATATTTATAACAATGAAAGGTGCAGGCGGCTTAAAGTGTAAATAGTGTTTTTATTTAATATTACATATAAATAAATTATTAATATTTTTCCCAAACAGATCTTTTTTTATATCTATTAATTCCTTAATTTATAGTATTTATCATTAGTCACAATCTTACTAAACTAGTAATAGCTAGTATAAATGAAGTCAAGCTAATTAAATTTTACATTTTCTCTTATCGACGATAATTAAACCTTAAATTAAAGGCAGAATGGCATATGTCTGTAATTTCAAACATAATCCAATAATAATTATCTTATTATAGACATAGTGACTTAAATACACACTCATAGTAGTTAGATTTTTTATAAAATTAATTAAATTTTAAAATAAATAAGATTTAATTTCCTAGAGGTGCGGGGATCGAATCTTTGTCCGTATTGGTATATTTTTTATTTTGTATTTAATTTAAAATTTAGAAGCATTGGCTAAGATTTTCGAAAGAAACTTAATAAATGTAACTTCTGTCCTCAAAAGATGATTCTATATAGAATGCTAGATTAATCGAGACGGGCAGTAGCACTGTAGCTGAAGTCAGAGCTATGATAGTATAAAAAAGTAAAATGTGGCGAAAACGTTGTAAAAACGTGCAGTTATCCTTATTTACTTAAAGAATTTATCATTAATTATCATAGACCTGTATTTTTGTCATTAGTTTTTATCTATAAAATACTATTTATAATGGAGGGTTTTAAAAATAGAACTACATAAAGACAGAGCATTTTTCGTCTGCTTACTCTCCTTGTGATGAAACCTTCAGTTTTCCGCTTCAATAAAACGAGATAAAGACTTTATTGTTTACTTTTTTTTTTTTTTTGTTTGTCTGTCCGTTCCAAAATTCTTAGATTCTTCTTTGAAACACTCACTTGATTAAACCGACCTGCAACAGCCTGGAATTCTATTTCACTGATACAAGACTCTCGAAGGAAAATCAAAACATTTCTCAGTATAGGAAATGTTCAATTATGTCTAAAAAGAATCGTATTTCAAAGTATGAAAACCATATTGTATATATGTATATTTTTATTTGGTACTTAATTATTCATAAGTCGATTTGAAATGTGGATATCTGTTTAATATAGTATAGTTTTAAAGAATAGTTTAATTGAATTTAGGTTGGTTTTATTCATAAGATTTATAGGAAGCAGTAACCAAATCAAGACATTATTTATTACAAAATAATATTTACATAAGACATTTATTTAGACTTTGGTTTAAATATACACTTATCAAAAGCTATAAACTAAAATAATAACAGTTAATAATTATTTTATTATCATTAGTATTTTATTAATTTAATCTTTATTAGTTAATGTAAGATTATTTAACTAGTACATGGTCATATGTTTCTAAATTCGTATGTATAATTACATAAACCAATGCTCGTTTGCATGTAAAAGTATGAAAACTATCAACTAATCTTGGAATGGTTGGTCTTATTTAGTTTTACTTCACGAGTATTAATCGTAGTCTATTATTGTTCCAGTAGTGATTCAAGCGTTGGTGACGATTTGGAAGATAAATATTTAATTCGTAACAATATTTGATTTCGTGTCACATTACTAATCATATTATCTCCATTTAAAAATTGTAAGAAAATATAGTAAGTCTATTTTAAAGTCACTTTGTTTCAAAACAAAACTGGTTGAATTATAAAAAAAAACTTAATTTACTCTAAGACTATTATAAATCTTTGGCTAGATCTATATTTTAAATCTGAGTTTTGGTGAATATTACACTCTTTATTATTTTGATATTCTTTATCCTGCCATTGTGCCGTAATGGTGTTGGCTGTTTGGTTGTTATACGTATGGCTGCATCTGCCTCTTTAAGTTTCAACTCCAAGAATTTGAGATTTTTGATTTTATTCAGGGTGGACTAATTATGCCACACAACTATGCCATGCTATGACTGACCACACCATATTGCACTTTAGTTTTCATCGTAGCTTCGTCCTCCAATCGGTTATCCCTTTCGTATTTTCCGCTTGAAAATTCAAACTAAACCATTTCTGCCCTTAAGTATTATATTTGTCGAGTTTTATTCGTTGGAACTTATGAATAGAAAAGTTTTTTAAATAATAACAGTATATCACATTGTATTATGTTAAAAAGTACCTTCGTTTAACTAAACTTTTATAATTTTTAACATGAGACGTAACACGATATTGTGTATTTTTGAACGGCCCTAAATACACAATTATTATTCTAAATCTAAGCTAAATAAGATAAATCTTACAATAATATATGACATCGTTTTTAAGAGGGTCTCAATATTATAAAATAAATAGTAAAAATTAAGGTTTCAGTCTAAATATTTTCATAGGTGTGCGATAATAATACGGTAATATATTTTTTAAATAACTTCTATTATTTGTTAAATATAAACTTATTACATTCTTACGCCAATTGATTATTTTAAATAATCTACATTATGTTATTTCATTATTATAACTTCTCATAAAAATACGATTCCAACTTGAAAAGGTCCTGTAATAATAAACGTGTCAGTTAACCTCGTCATACTTCATGAAGCTGACACCCTTGAGACGCGCTCGATTTGGTAAAATCCGGACTGGGAAATTATAAAGATTAAATAAACGGACAAAATTTCATCGAAAAATCTTTCTTATTAACAAAACAACAACAATATATATTGAATAAATACTTTTATATTTAGGATTGCTGATGAATTAGTAAGGAAGGACATCACGTATTTAATACAAGATAAAAAGAATTCCAAAAAGTGCGTTTAGACTTTAAGGATTTGTTAAAACATAAAGCAAATAGTGACAATAATATCAAAATATAATTCCTATTTACAAACGATCTGTCAGTAAATCAAATTAATAAATGAACAACACAATTTTCGAATAATTAACAGAAAATATTTTTGCAAATAACATTCTAAATTAGTAATCAGAACTCTTTTGAACCTACAAAAAACATTTAAAAATAAACGGTCCATCTTTTTGCAACGCTGAGGGCAAGTTAAATAACTTCGTTATCTACAGTAATGTTATTTATTATTACAGTTACCAAAATTGTGACTTCATGTTCGAAAGCTATTCAAACTTTGACTCAATATTTAATTTAATTCCATATGGGAGTTTTATTACAAAATAGTTCCGTCTTTGAATGCAGTGATGCCAATCAAGATTTATTTTAATAAAGACGTGGAATTAATTTGTTGAGAATTTTTTATTACCTATCTTACGCCAATGCTTTACTCTTGGCACATTTTGTCGGTCCTTGAAGATAAAACTTGGCAAAAAAGTTCAAGTTTTATTTCTCCGATAAAGACTTTCGGCTCAAAAGTAAGTTCATCTTAAGAACACGAGGATGTTAACCGATTTTAAACGGATTATCATTATTTGTATAATTGTACAAAAAGCTTTTTAATTAAATTTCAAAAATATAGAAAAATAAAAATAAATATACACATTTATTTAAAATATAAAAACTCAATAATTTATAATAAAAAGTACTTTATTCAGCACGTGGGCCGTTTCTTGATTTCAGATTTAACATTTTAATATTCCTGACGAATTCCCGAAGTGGTATTTTTAAGGGAAATGTAATTTCAATATAGAACTTTTCATCTCCACTTTCTCATAGGTAAGAAATCTTATAGTGACATCATAAGATGTCTTTTATTAATCTTCTTTCTTAAATGTAATCAATACTGACAGACAGATAGATAGATGAAAAGTTGTCTAAATATAAAAACCCTTTTTTTTTAATATAAAAAAAAAAAAAAAAAAAAAAATCTGTCCAACTTAGATCTTATGTATTTCATTAGGTCATAGAGGGAGTCTTCCGTGCTCTTTTGGGGCGTAAAACCATACTGGCGCACACTCATCCCGGGCAAGATGTGATGTCTGATCCTTTTTATGGTAATTTTTTCTAAAATCTTCCCAAGTACAGGCAGGAGACTGATTGGTCTATAAGATTTTGGAGATCTATAATTTTCTTTCCCCGGTTTCCTAAGGATGACAACTGTCGCTTTTTTCCAAATCCTTGGAAAGCAATGTAGTTCCAGACATTTATTTAGGAGTTGGAGAAAGAGTTGAGGGTTTTGCTGAATTGCGTGGTCGCAAATATCAGACGTGAGTCCGTCGCCACCAGGGGCCTTTTTTGGGTTGAAAGTGGTCAGCGCGGTCAGCAGCTCGGTCATAGTGAACGGAGGGTCCAAGAGATCGTCGGTTTTACGTTCTGTGTTTACCTTTTCGGCCAGAAGTCTAATACGCCGGTGTTCTTTGCTGTCGTTATCTGTTTGGTCCTCCGGGTAGAACGTTTCAGCCAGGAGTGTCGCCGAATCCTTGGAGCTGAGGCTTATTCCTTCTCTTTCGAGTGGGATATCCTCCTCGCGTCTCTTTGTGCGGCCGATCACCCTGTATATCCCGTCCCATACACTTTCACCATCTTGCTTTTCGCAAAAGTTCTTCCAACTTTCTATTTGGGCATTTGCAGCTTCGGTTTCGTACTCCTCTTTTTTTCTGAGATATGTTTCGACCACACCAGGTCTCCGCACTTTTGCAGCTCTTGGGATTCTATTTTTCAGGGACTTCACTTCCCGCTTTAGTTTTTCTAACTTTGCCGACCACCACGGCAGATTTATTTTGTCTACGTTTTTCACTGTGGGGATTGCCTTGTTACATGCAGTGGTTATCACCTGGCTGTATTTAGAGATGGCATTTTCAAGGTCTTCCGTGTTTTTTATTCCGTTGATGTTGTCCAGGGCCAAACCATTCTCCTCGAGCAATTGGCCTAGTTTCTCATGAAATTCGGTCCAATTTGCTTTTCTGGAGTTAAATCGACGGGTTGTTCTTGACACACCAACGGTATCACTCTTCCCTAGTCCCACCTTGAACAATATCCCAGAGTGGTCTGAGCTTGTTAGGCCACTGTCTACTTTCCAATCTTCAACTCTATCCAGCAGGTTCGTTGAGCAGGCTGTCACGTCGATGTAGCTGGTTAATCTGTGCTGTCCTCTGAATGTGTCAAACGTAGGCTTGTCACCCGTGTTTAAAATATGTAGCTCCATTTCATCCAGCGTTCCCATGACATCCACTCCTCTGGCGTCTGTTTTTGTTCCTCCCCACCATACATTCTTGGCGTTTACATCACCGCCAATCAGGAGAGACTTTGTGCCAAGCTCACTTCTGATCCTCTTCAGATGGTGTAAGTAGGCGTCTAAGGGCTGATCAGGTTCGAGATACAGGGAAAGGAGATTTACCCTCCACGTGCCGACTTGTGCGCTCACCACTATGATGTTCGGCGTGGTGAGGTGCGGGTGTTGGGAGATCACTATTTTAGAGTCAAAAACCGCTATTGCCGCTTTGACAGTGTCGTTGCCAGCACTTTGGAAAATTCTCACTCCCCTGTAAGGCTTGAGTCTTTTTGCTCCGCCCACATAAGGCTCTTGGATGAGTGCCATGTGTATTTTTCGTTTACCTGCCTCAATCATGATCTCGTCGGTGGCCAGCTTTTTCCTCTGTAGGTTTGCCTGTCCTATCAGATATATCGTTTTGTCATCTGTGGTGCCCTTAGCAATAGGCCACAGAGGATCGAGCTAGCCTATCCCATCGCTTTCTAATCGGGCAGTCATCGCTGAACGCATTGTGCTCGGCCTGATCACTCTTAGCGCCCCTGCAGTTCTTGCAAGACGGTTCGCTTCCCGCAAGCCACTCCGTGCACTCACTACGGAGGTGAAGGCCTCCGCAGTGGCTGCAGGAGTCGTTGCTTTCTCTGCAGAAGCGCTTCGAGTGGCCAAAGCCGAGGCACCTCATGCACTGCACCAGCGGTGACTGGTCTCCCACCTTTATTTTTTGGAGATCAATATGTACATAGCCTACCTCAGTTGCTCTCCGCCATATTACCGGGGACACTCTCAGTATGACGTGGTTTGTAAGGGGGTTTCTGGCCTTTCTCCGGTATTTTATCTCAACACGGTTCTCTGTTGGGTCGAGGTCCTGGAAAATATGGCTGTTTTGTTTGCGTAATGCCTTGAGGATATCCGGGTCCTTGTGTACGGTGAGGACGTTTGTCATTATAAGGAGCGGATCCTTATTGTTGACCTCCTCGCAGGTAAGGCGTTTACCCGATTTTTCCAACTTCTCCTTTATTTGACTACGCTCTTCCCTGCTCCCAACACTCATGATTATCCTTTTTTCCCGCGCCTTCCTAATCCTTTCCGTTTTTACCCAGCCCTCTTTAGCATCCATAGTTTCCCTAATCTTTTCTAGTACAAGCTCCCCTGTATCGTTTTCATCTTCCGAGGATACGATTATCGTGTGTAGTGTTGCCGTTTCCAGCTGTGACATTTTCCCGGTGCTTGACGTTACTCCTGCGTATGTACGTGGGGCCTGTTCTGTGTTTTGTTTTTCCAGGATCTTTCTCAGCTCTTCTAGCTTCGCATTGTTCTCCTGGACGCTTTTTGTAGTTTCGCTAAGTTGTTTTAGTATTATGCTCTGGTCGGCATCGATTTTTGTCCCCTTTGTTTGGTCCTTTTCTCCGTTTTCTCCTTCTGTTTTCCCTATTAGCGCCTTTTCTAGGTCCTTCACTATTTGGAACATTCGGTCTATGGCCTCTATGACTCCATTCTTTATATCCGACTTTAGGTTCCTTGAGCTACTAAGGTTCAGTTTAGCTCTATTGAGGCAAGCCCTAGCCTCAGATGTTTTGTCAGTGAACCCAGTTTTCGCCGATGCAGTGGACTTTAATAGAGTTCCACTTTTTGGTTGGCTGTTCTCATTTGGGTCTGAGTCGAGTGACAGTGCCTTTATCGTTCTGACTTTTGCAGGTCCTGGCTGGCTGGTGTTCGTCACTACAGGGGTACTCATTGGTTCGGTGCCCGCTGCTTCCCATTCCCCGATGCTTCTCCTGACTTTTGATAGGGTTACCGTTTTTGGGGGGGTCTTGGACCGTCGTCCTTATTTCCAGTTCTCTTGGGTGTGCGTAGCATACCGGCGGTTCGCGTGTCAATTGTGAATAAGTAAAATGGAAGTAAAATGTAAATGTATAAAATGTAAAGGTGTATATAAATGTATAGTTATGTATATGTATATTATTGCATAAGAAAAAGAAAATTTTCTTTATTTTTTTTTATGTTTCAGGTTTCCAGCGTCGACGTGTCTCCGTCGGTAAGTCAGTTTTAAGCTATATGTCTATGTGTGTGTGTGTGCGTGTGTGTGTGTGTGTGTGCGTGTGTGTGTGTGTGTGTGAGTGTGTGTGTGTGTGTATTTATGGTATTATATAGATTCTTCTAAATTGTATAAAGAAACAATAGCGTAGGTTGCCCTCATCGCTGGTATACTGCGTATACGGGTCGTCTCCGGCAATTGCCTACCTATGGATTAGTTATATTAAAGGTCGTCGCGAAGCGTGACCAGCTATCTGTCAAGTTTATATAATTTCCTGTATCAAAACACAACCAAAGTACAAGTTTACAACGTTACGTTACGTTACGTACAAATTTTTTTTTTTTTTTTTTTTTCAAAAGTTATGTTATAATATATAAAGTCGACGTAAATGTCGATTAGTTCAATAAATGGGTATCTAAAAATTATACCCAAGTATATATTTTTGACTGTCGGGGTGGGCTCTATTAGACCCGCGAATAAAAATTTTTCCCTAAAAAACTATCTTCCCTACCCTGGTTATCACTATAGGGCGGGTGAGACGGCACTGTCGGGACCGTTTTTCGCGAATAACTCGGCGAGGGATGAAGCTAACGAGACGTTCGAGGTGTCAAAATGTGCGTCTCGTTGAGATCTATCTGACGAGATAGAATGAAATTTGAAAAATTTGAAAATGGAAATTTTCCGGAGGGAAAATTGAAATTTTGCTGTTTACACTATAATATCACCCTAAGGGATGAACCGATAGGGGATAATATAGGTGTCAAAAAATTTGTATTAATTTGGTCTAAATGATTGTAATAAAAGAAATTTTGAAAAATGAAAACTGAAAAAGTTTTCCTAAGAAAAACTCAAAAATTTAATAAGAAACCCTTAGATTTTCCACAAGGGATGATCCGATAGGAACGCAAGTGGTGTCGAAAGATGCGCCTTGATTAGTTCTGGATTTTATCCTAAGAAAAAAAATCTGTAGGTTATACTACAAAAAAGTTATTAAATAAAAACACGAAATTTATTAAACAAAATAAAACAAAATGGCGTCAGATAAATTAATACGCTTCCAGAGCGAGTCTCCTATAGTCAGGGAAGATGTAATGCCGCGAAAGGGATAATAATACAAGAAAAAAACAATGACTTAGCGTCTATTCGCGTAGTTTTAAGAACGGTTAGGTTAGGTTAGGTTCCCCTGGGGGAGTCCCCAAGTGCTATCAGTTACGTCCACGTCGTCTCCCCTGGACCCCATCCTGACCCCGGTAACGCAGGTGGCAGGTGGGTGACCGAATACTGATCGCGATACTTGGGTGATTGTTGTAATTATCTTCCGCCGCTATGCTTCCTTCGCTTAACAGCCAAGGAGCATCCTCCAAAGGCCCTTCTCAGGGCCAACCAAAAGGCCCTTCTCAGGGCCAACCAAAAGGCCCTTCTCAGGGCCACCCCAAAGGCCCTTCTCAGGGCCAAACAATCGTCGTCGACAGCGACATCGAGTCCGACATGGACTTCGATGTAGGCTTGGTATGTGAAGGCCCTTCTCAGGGCCAGTCGGAGGTGTCAGACGTTGACGAGGTCAACGTGTGTCGAAAGCGTCCTCTTCCGGGGACTGCTTTCTTGGAAAGCGAGGTGTCGGGGGTTGACTCGGATGGAGAGGTTGTGCTGTCAAAGTATAGCACCGCCAGCCGAGGACGATCTTGCGTCTCTTCTTCAAAGAGAGGGGGTTGTGGGCTTGCGCGGGCTAAGGCCAGCTTGCGGGCTCTCACCAACGAGGCTCAGGAGGCCGACTTTGAAAAGGAGCTTGGAGCGCGGGCCTTTAGAAAAAGAGCTGTATCTCCAGTCCACCTGGCTGATTCGGATGGCGACCTGACTGTGGGAGTGCCCTTCACTACGGACCCGGATAGTCTTGGGACGGAAGAGCTCCGCGCGGTAGCTGGGCGTTGTACTGCGTCCATTTTAGAGGTGACGCGCAAGTCTGGGCACCTGCAGGGGCCCATGATAAAACGCCTAAAGGACGCGTCTAGGAGTCTTTTAGAAGTCGTAGACACACTTGCGGGTCGGACTTCGAGTGACGAGACTCGTCGTTTAAGGGCTGACAATGGTCGCCTTTCCCGGGAGGTTCAGAACCTCAGGGCGGAGTTGAATGCCCATAGGCGGGAGTTCGCCGAACTGAAGGCGACCGCGAAGGCGACCGCCGCAGAAAAGCCCTCATTGGGTAGCGACCTCATTGAGGATTTGAAGCGCTCCCTCATCACCTCAGTGGGCGTCATGGTAAACGCCCGCTTGGAGGGAATCGAGGACCGCCTTCTGCCAGCCAGAATTCTTCGCCCTTCTCTGGCTGCGGACCGGAGGAAGGAAGCCGCAGCGGAGAATGCGTCGGCGATTCCGAAGGTGCGCTCTCTCGTCCGTTCGGGCTCTTCTCTCCCTCCAGTTGGGTCGGCACCTGAAGTGGTGATGTCTTCTCCAGCTCAGAGAAGACAGAAAGGGTCCCAGAAGGCCCTTGGGGTAAGATCTACCGTTGCCCCTTCTCCTGCTCCTCCTCTACAGAAGGTTGTTACGATGGATGAAGGTTGGTCAACGGTAGTTAAGAGGGGTAAGAAAAAGGCCCCTCAACCCTCCCAAACAAGCCGAGTGGCTCAGCCGGCTATTCTTCCCCCAAACGCCACGGTGGTTGGCGCCAAAAAGGGAAAGAAGAAGAAGAAGTCCAAAAAAGGCGGAGCCCGCCTGAAAAAGGGACCCAAATTGCCATCTGCCAAAGCCCCTGCAGTCTTGATTACTCTGCAGGAGGAGGCGGTGGCTAAGGGCGTCACTTACGCCCAAGTACTCTCAAGTGCGGCCGAGAAAATTGATCTCGGCCAAATTGGCATCGAAGGCGGGCTCAAAATCAGGCGCTCGGCCACGTGCGCCCGGGTTCTCGAGTTACCCAAAGCGGCAGGTTCAGAAAAGGCGGAACGTTTGGCGGCTGACTTGCGGACTGCTCTTGACGGGGTGGCCAAAGTCGTCCGACCCGTTAAGCGCGTGGTCGTCAAGGTGAAGGGGTTGGATGACTCAGTCACCACCGATAGGGTGACTGCGGCCATCTGCCGCCTCACGGACTGCCCCGCGGAGGCTATTCACGTCGGTGAGATTCGGTGGGGCAGAGGGGAGCGTATGGGCGTTGCCTTTGCCCGGATCCCTGTCGAAGCAGCCAAGGCAGTCCTTGAGGCCGGCAGACTTCTTGTTGGTTGGAGCTCTGCCGCGGTCGAGCTCCTCGAGGACCGGCCTATGAGGTGTTTTGGGTGCCAAGCACCCGGACACACCAGGCCGGTCTGCCCTTCTGGGGTGGATAGGGGGGTCTTATGTTTCCGGTGCGGTCTGGCTGGGCATCTCCAAGCCAACTGCACCGGAGTCTTGCGATGTGCCCTGTGCGTGGACCTCGGTCTACCCGCAGGGCATCAAATGGGGAGCCGAGCCTGCAAGGCTCCCCAAACGAAAGGCAAGGCAGCTGGTCCCTCTCCAGCTGCCGTACCAGTGGCGTGCCCTCAGGCGCCAGTTGAAGCCATGTCGCAATGACCAGACAGCGACATGGCTTCCTACAGGCGAACGTAAACCACTCTGCCAGGGCCCAGGATCTTTTCATCCAGGCCATGGCGGAGTGGGACATAAAAGTTGCGGTGGTCTGTGAGCCCTACTATGTCCCCCCGAATTCCAGCTGGTCGGGGGACATAAACGGCTCCGTGGCAGTAGTCGTGGGATCTAGTCCCGGTCCCCCTCTCTCCACCTTGGAGACTGGCCCGGGTTTAGTAGTGGCGCGGTGGGGGGAGTACGTTGTCGTAGGCACGTACTTCTCCCCCCATCGTAGCCTGGCGGAGTTCGAGGTTTTTCTCGACTCCGTCGGTGCTGCGTTTAGCAGACAGGCGTCGGGGAACGTTATCGTCCTCGGCGACCTGAACGCCAAATCCGCGGCCTGGGGGAACCACGCCACGGACGCTAGGGGTAAGGCCGTCCAGATCTGGTCGCTCCTCTCCGGTCTGTCCCTCCTCAACAGAGGGACCGAACCGACCTGCGTGCGGCAGCAAGGGAGTTCAGTGGTGGACGTTTCGTTCGCCACCCCTGCTGTTGCACGTCGGGTCGTCGATTGGAGAGTGGAGAAGAAGGTGGAGACTCTATCGGACCATTTGTACGTCCGATTTGAGATCTCCGCCTCCCGGCCGGATCTGGCCAGACCACCGCGGGGGGGGAGTCGGTTTCCTCGTTGGGCAGTCCAGCGGCTGGATCGGGAAATGGTCGAAGAGGCGGCCATCGTCCAGGGCTGGGCCTTTCCCGATCCGCCCGACGAGGAGACCGACGTGTCTAGGGTCTGCGATGCGGCCATGCCGAGGGTGGGGTCCAGGCCCCGGCGTAGGGCAGTGTACTGGTGGTCGCCCGAAATTGCCGAACTTCGGGCGGCCTGTTGCAGGGCTCGTAGGGCCTTCGTCCGGTGTCGCCGTCGTCACGGCTTTGACCCGGACATGAGGGCCCAGCTGCGGAGTCGTTACCGCGAGGCGAAGTCGACTCTGCGGCTGGCGATTCGGAAGGCGAAGGACCTGGCTCGGGAGGAAATCCTGGCCGGTCTCGATAGGGATCCATGGGGGCGCCCGTATCGCGTCGCGCGGAATAAGACCCGCGGCGCTGGCGCCCCGGTCATGGAGTCTCTTCAGCCGGATTTCCTCGAGCGGCTGGTGGGGGAACTTTTCCCGAATTCCACCGGCCACTCTCCTCCCGTGATGGCCCCTCCTTCTCTTGAGGGGGGGTGGGGCTCTATCCCGGACATCACGGAGGTCGAGCTGGAGGTCGCGCTGAGTCGCCTGCGAGCCCGCAACACTGCGCCGGGGCCGGACGGTATTCCAGGGCGGGTTCTGGTCATCGCCCTGGAATACTTGGGGGGCAGGCTGAGGGAACTGTTCAACCTTTGTTTGCGCACTGGACAGTTCCCGAAGGCCTGGAAGGAGGGGCGGTTGTGCCTGTTGCGGAAGGAGGGTCGTTCTGTCGACTCGTCCTCCGCGTACAGGCCAATCGTGCTGCTGGACGAGATGGGTAAGCTCTTCGAGAGAATCCTCTCTGCCCGTCTCGTCCAGCACCTCGAGGAGGTGGGTCCGGGTCTCTCAGAAGCCCAGTTCGGCTTCAGGGCGGGTCGATCGACGCCCTGAGGGCTCTGAAGGACCTGACCCAGGAGGCTGTGTCCGAGGGGGACGTCGTCGTCGCGGTCTCGCTGGACGTCGCCAACGCCTTCAACAGTTTGCCGTTCGAGACTTTGGTCGAGGCGCTCCGGTACCATGGAGTGCCTCCCTATCTCCGGCGGCTGTTGGAGGCATACCTGCAGGATAGAGAGGTCCTGTGGGTAGGCGGCGACCGGCGGCTTTACCGACGGAGCGTGAGCCGAGGGGTTCCACAAGGGTCCGTTTTGGGACCGGTCTTGTGGAACCTGGGCTATGACTGGCTGCTCCGCTGTCCGCTCCTCCCCAGGATGAGGGTGTTGTGCTACGCAGATGACACCCTCGTCACTGCACGGGGAGGGAGCTTTGCGGAGGCGGCCCGTCTTGCTTCCGTCGGTGCTACGCTGGTAGCGGACCGCGTGGGCCTATTGGGACTGGAGGTCTCCGTCACGAAGACGGAGGCCATGTTGTTCCACGGCCCTCGGCGAGGTCCCCCTCGTCGGGCGTCCATCTCCGTCCAGGGTGCGCAGGTGGCGCTGAAGGCCCAGATGAAGTATCTGGGCCTCACACTGGACGGACGATGGAACTTCGGGGCGCATTTCTCTCTGCTCGCCCCGAAGTTGATTTCCACTGCAGCTGCCTTGGGGAGGCTTCTGCCCAACATCGGTGGGCCGCAGGCTCCGTGCCGGCGCCTATATGCCGGCATCGTGAGGAGTATGGCCCTGTACGGTGCTCCCATATGGTCGGGAGCCCTCACTGCGGATTCCAGGGCCCTTCTGCGCAGAACGCAAAGGGTCCTAGCGGTGAGGGTGATCAGGGGGTACCGTACGGTGTCCTACACTGCGGCCACACTCCTGGCGAGCGATCCGCCGTGGGAGCTACACGCGGAGGTGCTCGCCAGGGTGTATTGGCACCGGGCAGAAGCCAGGGATGGGCAAAGGATCGAGGCGGCGCGGGTCAGGGCTCTAGCTCACCGAGTCCTGATCCGACAGTGGAAATCGGAGTTGGAGTCTCCTGTCGCCGGTCTGGCGACAGTGGGGGCAGTCCGCCCCCACATGGATCGTTGGATCAACCGGCGACACGGGACCCTAACGTATCGTCTTGTGCAGGTATTGACGGGGCACGGATGCTTCGGCGAGTACCTGCACAAGATCGCACGCAGAGAGGCGACCCCCTTCTGCCACCACTGTGACGAGGCCGTAGACACGGCTCGTCACACCCTGGCTGAGTGCGCAGCCTGGGACCGTCAGCGTTCTGAGCTGACGGCTGTGGTGGGCAGGGACCTTTCGCTGTCGCGCGTGGTACGCGCGATGATCGGCAGCGAGAGGTGTTGGGTCGCGGTGGCTTCCTTCTGCGAGCAAGTCATTGCCGCGAAGGAGGCCGCGGAGCGGATCAGGGAGTCAGCCTCCACCGCTGATCCGCTCCGAAGGGGTAGGCTGGGGAGAAGGAGCTGGCGCCAATTGCCGCCGGCTGTACTCCGGAGTCATCCGGAGTATGGCCATGTATGGGGCACCCGTCTGGGTGGACGCCCTCAGTCGCGCCAACAAAACCCTGCTGCGACGTCCGCAGCGGGTCATCGCGACGAGGGCAATACGCGGATACCGGACGGTCTCGTGGACGGCGGCTTGCGTGCTGGCCGGAGATGCTCCCTGGGAGTTGCAAGCGGAGGTCCTCGCCGCAACGTACCACTTTGTGGCGGCGAGGAAATCCCGGGGAGAGACCCCGACGGGAGAAGAGTTTGCTCGCATGCAAGTGCAGGCACAGGACTCCCTAATAAGGCGTTGGACGGAGGACCTGGCTCCGCCGGTCCCCGGGCAGTGGACGGTGAACGCGATAAGGCTGGTCCTTCAGCGTTGGGTGAGGCGGCGGTTCGGGTCGCTGACCTTCCGTTTGGTGCAGGTGCTTTCCGGACATGGATGTTTTGGGAAATACCTGCACCAAATTGCGAGACGGGAGACCGCCCCAGTCTGCCATGAATGTGGGGCGGTGCAAGATACGGCGCTCCATACGCTGCAGGTGTGTGCCGCATTTAGCACGCAGCGGCACACCCTTTCGGAGGCATTAAGTAGGGATCTGTCTCTGACGAGCGTTGTCAATGCCATGCTCGACAGTGAGAGATCGTGGCAAGCAGCGGTCTCCTTCTGTGAAGAGGTGATGATGCAGAAGGAGGCCGCGGAGCGGGTCAGGGAGGACAATGCCTCCCTGGACTCACTCCGGCGCAGACGTACGGGGGCAAGGAGGCGACGATTCGCCAACCTCCTCCTCCCTCCGTAATAATGGGGTCACCGGCTGGAAGTCGGGGGACTTCCGGCTGGACAGCAAAATGACCCCATACGTCTGAGGGGTGGCCTTTGTGTGAGCAAGGTCGCCCCAAATTTGAGGCCGGAGCCCGGATAGAATCACATCCGGGCTTACCGCCGGGGCAAGGTGGCGAATGCTCGCGCGACCCCATCTTGCCTCACTATGGCGGAAGACTGCTCACACGTGGGGTTTTTAGCCGGTAAGAGTCCGGCATAACCACTCTGGTCCCCCGTACCGGAGTGGTATCCATGAGGATTTTCCCCAAGCAAAAAAAAAAAAAAAAAAAAAGGTTAGGTTAGGTTAGGTTCTTTTTTTTTTTTTTTTTTTTTTTTTAATCATTTCACCTGCGGCAACAATGCTGCAGACCTTATGTATCTAGGACGACTCTCAACATACGAGTCGTCTTAATATGTTTTCTAACTTAGATTTTTTATTTCTCTATTATTTATACAATACAACAATTTTTAAAACGTACTTTTAAAACAATACAACAATTTTTTATACTTACTTTTAAACAATACAACAATTTTTATATTTACTTTTAAACAATACAACAATTTTAAACTTACTTTTAAAAACAATACAACAATTTAATTCAATACAACAATTTTAGACTTACTTTTAAAACAATACAACGGTTTTTTATACATACTTTTATACAATTCAATAATTTTTATACATACTTTTATAGAATACGACAATTTTTATACTTTCTTTTTAAAACAATACAAATTTTTTTTTTTTTTTTTTTTTTTTTTTTTACTTTCTTTTATACAATACAACTATTTACATACATACTTTTATACTATTCAATATTTTACGTATATTTCTTAGTCTGTCTTATTCCTTTTAATCACTTTCTTCAAGACTTCCGTACAGTACATTAAAAATTTTGGTCTAGATTGTCCTTGCATGATATCTTGTAAATTTTCTATATTTATTTGTGTGTCAATTTCTTGTTCTGTTTCAAATCTGTATTTGGCAAAAATAGGGCATTCGAAGATTATGTGGGTGAGGCTCTCTGTCTTATCTGGTTCGCAGACGCACGATGGACTCTCCTTGCACCCGAAACTGTGCAGGTACCCGGAGAATCCACCGTGTCCTGTTAATACTTGTGTTGTGTACTGGGTGTGTTTAATTTTCCTGATGATTTTGTATGCTTCGATGGCATCGGGGAAGAATAATTTTGTGCTGCTAGCTGTTGTTGCTGTTTTATAGCGATCGTTCCACTCTTCCAGTGAGCTCATTCTGAGACTCCTCTTGACGAATGAAACAGGACACTTATCGTAGTTGGGCCGTGTTTTGCTTTTCAGTGCTGCCTCTTTTGCCAACTGGTCTGCCCTCTCATTCCCTAGCAGACCAACATGCGCCTTTATCCAGTATAAGGATAATTTTTTAGACTGAGATAACTTTGCAATATTTTTCCTGGCATTAACAGCAAGGGGATGAGAAGAGGTGGGGTCTGCTACCGTTTGTACAGCTGCCATCGAGTCGCTGTAAATCGCTATCGAGTTCTGTTTGCTCTTTAGTGCCATCGTTGTGGCCTCGCTTATAGCTAGGAGCTCTGCCTGGTATACGGTGCAGTATGATGGCAGACTAAGCTTGACGGCTTTAGTTTCCACCTCACTATTCCATAGAGATAGCGAGGCTCCAACTCTGCCGTCAATCTTGCTGCCATCAGTAAATATTCGCACATCGTAATTATTGTTCTCTTCCAGTTCCTGGGCGTTCGCCAAAGTATCAAAGTCGAGGCCAATTCGCTCAGCAGGGTGGGGCAGTTCGGTTATTGGGTATTTTTTCTCTATTTCCCTATCTGCCAATCCTGGTATTTGGATTCCGCGTTTGGCTTCATAGAGTGAGGCTGATTCTCTCACTCTTATATCGAGGGGAAGGATGCCGGTCAGGATCAGTGCCGAATGGAGCGATGTCGTGCGGTATGCCATACATATTTTTTGGACGAAATTTCTTTGGACTGCATTAAGCTTTCTCGGCACACACAGTTTTCTTGTGGCTGGCGCCCAGGCGCTAGCTGCGTACAGCATTATGGGTTCGACGGTGGCCGTGTAAATCGTTCGTCTGATCTCTGGTTGCAGGCCCCAGCTGGTTCTTGCCGCTCTACACAATTGCTTGTACGCAGCTATCGCCCGTTTGCACACACTGTCGATGTGGGAGTGAAAGCTTAAGTTGCTGTCTATGATCAGACCCAGAATTTTCGTTTCCTTTACCATTTCTATGGGAAGACCACCCATGTTCAGGTGGGGGACATCGAATTTCAATTTACGCGTTATGACCATAGCTTTCGTTTTGTGGGGTGCGAATTTTAACTTGTTGTCCATGCCCCATTTCCAGATTCGCTTGAGTTCGGCGTTTGCTTTCCCCTCAATTTCCGAGCCCGTATCGCCGTCAAATACCAGTACGATATCGTCCGCGAATGCCTGTCCGAAGACCCCTCTGGATGCGAAGTCCTTGAGTAGGGGATCCAGAAGAAGGTTCCAGAGTGTGGGGCCTCCAATGGAGCCCTGAACACAGCCTTTATGAGTTTCCTTTTTGTGCTCTTTGCCAGCATACCTTACCGCTGCCTTCCGATCTTCTAGGTAACTGTCTATTACCCCCCTAAGGTTTAATGGGCACTTTTCCTCCGCCAGCCGGGTTCTTATCTTTGGCCACCAAGCGCTGTCGAAGCGCTCCCTCTATGTCTAAAGATACTATTGTGACTATCTTTTTCCGGTCGAGATTTTCGTTGACGTGATTTAAGAGATCATAGAGATAGTCCTCAGTGCTTTTTTGGGGCATGAACCCGTACTGGCGTGTACTCAATTTTGGCAGGATGTGGTATTTGATTCTGCTCATAACCAGTTTCTCATAGATTTTTCCTAATACAGGGAGCAATCCGATCGGTCGGTATGATTTTGGGGCCCTGTAGTCGTCCTTCCCTGGTTTCCTGAGTACTATCACAGTAGCCTCCTTCCACAGTTTTGGAAAGTGGTGGAGCTCTAGGCATCTGTTGATTATAGCCAGGAAAAGGTTCGGGTGTACGGTTATAGCATTTTGGCAAATGTCGGATGTGAATCCATCGGATCCTGGAGCCTTTTTTGGATTGAAGGAGGATAGCGCTGTCTTCAGTTCCGTTTCCGTGAACGGTGGGTCTATTTGTTCGTCTTTGTCTGGTCTGGTTCTGTTTAGTAATTCTGCAAGGGATCTAGTTCGACGGTTCTCTTCGTTGTCATTGCATGGGCTGTCCTCTGGGTAAAAAGTGTCTGCGAGCAGTTTTACGGAACCAGCAGAGTCCAGGCTTCTACCCTCCATCTGCAATGGAACATCTTCCTCCGTTTTCCTCGTCCTTCCTATCACCCTATAAATGCCGTCCCACATACTTTCCCTATCTTGCTTTTCACAAAATTCCTTCCAACTTGCTACTTGTGATTTATACGCCTCTAGTTCATAAATTTCTTTCTTTTTCAGGTACTCATCGACTACCAGGGAGCGACGTGCAGGCCGGGCGCGCGGTATCCGATTCTTCAGAGTGGCTACCTCCTTCTTCAGTTTTTGGAGTTCTTCAGTCCACCAAGGTAATTTATGTCCTCCTTTATTAATATTTTTTGGGATTGTTTGGTTGCAGGTTACGGTGAGTATTTTTGTGTAAGTTTCTATAATTTTATCCATTTCTTCTTTGTTTTCTATGCCGTCTATGTTCTCGGGAGTCAGGTCATGGTCTTTGGTCAGTTGGTCAATTTTCTTACGAAACTCGCCCCATTGGCTTTCCGTGTGTTGTATAGTCTGGTCGTCCTTTGAACACTGATGGCTTCGCATTGGCCCAATCCCAGTGTGAAAGTGATGCCGTTGTGGTCTGAGCTAGTTATACCTTTATCTACTCTCCAGTCGTCGATTTGTTTGAGGACGTCCGTCGAGCAGGCCGTGATGTCCACGTGGCTGGTAAGGTGTCGACCGCCTCGCACCGTGTCGAATGTGGGTGTATTTCCCGTATTGAGCACGTGCATATCCATTTCGTCGAGAGTACCCAGCACTTCCTCTCCCCTCGCATCCGTTACGTTGCCCCCCCACCAGATGTTTTTGGAGTTGCTATCTCCGCAAAGGAGAAGGAATTTTGTCCCTAAGGTATGTTTTATTTTCTTGATGTGGTTTAAGTAGGTATTTATTGAGGTCCCGGGTTCAAAGTAAAAGGAGATCAGGTGTACCCTCCATGTGCCGGCTTGTACTCCCACCACAATGATATTGGGTGTGGTGAGGTCGGGATATTGTGTAACAACTATGTCTGCATTAAAGACGACAATAGCTGCTTTGACTACTGCATCGCCTGCACACTGGAAGACCCTTGTTCCCCGGTATGCCTTCATTTTGTTTATTCCACCAACGTAAGGTTCTTGAATGAGTGTAATCGCTGCTTTTCTTTTCGTTGCTTCCATTATCAGTTCTTCCGTGGCTAACTTCTTCCTCTGGAGATTGGCTTGAATGATTAGGTATCTGGTTTTGCCGCCCGGGGTGCCCTTAGCAATAACTCACCGAGGACCTCGCTATGGCATCCCACCTTTTCCTAACGGGGCAGGAGTCACTAAACGCGTTGTGCGCCACCTGTTCATGTTTGGCGCTCGTGCAGTTCCTACACGAGGGTTCCGAACCGACAGCCCATTTTGGGCAATCCGCTCGCATGTGGGAACCTCCACAGTGACTGCACAGGTCAGCCGGTTCTTTGCAGAACCGTCTGCCATGCCCGTATCCGAGACAGCGGGTGCACTGCACTAGTGGCGACTGGTCTTCTGCTTTTACTCTTTGGAGGTCTATGTGGATATAGCCCAATGACATTACCCTCTGCCACACCGTTGGTGAAACCGAGACTACCACATGGCACGTGTGGGGGTTTCTTGCTTTACGCCTGTATTTAATTTCAAGGCTGCATTCTCCTTCATCGAGTCCGCTAAGAATCCCACGGTTCTGATTTTTGATCGCCTTAACAATGTCTTCATCGGTGTTTACCACCAGCACATTTCTTAGGATCAGAAGTGGGTTTTTGTTCCTGGCCTCCTCGACTCTGAGTCCTACCGCTCTTTCCTCGAGGCGTGTCTTAACTTTGTCCCTCTCTTCCTTGCTATCAAAACCCATTATGACCTTGCCTTCTTTCGCTTTCCTCACTCTTTCTACTTTCACCCATCCCTCTTTCGCTTCAACAGCCTTCCTTACCTGCTCCAATACTTCCTCTCCTGTTTCCGTGCCCTGCTTGGACGATACGACGACCGAGTGCAGTGCGCTTCGTCTCGACTGTGAACCGCTAGCGCCGTTCATCGTTACGCTCGCGTATGTTTTAACCTGACTAAGGTAGTCCTTATGTTCTTCCATTTGTGTTTTTAATTTCTCCATTCTTTCGTTATTTTCCGTCAACAGCTTTGTGTGCATCTCTATTTGGTGCCTGAGATTTTTTAGGTCCGCGTTTGTGGCTTGGTCGACTACGAAAGTTAAGTCGGTTGGCTTAGCCACAGCCTCCTCTACTTCAACTTGTGACGCCCTAGGTCCCAATTTATCTATAGATTGGGAGTCTTTATCCGCCTCCTTAACCAGTTGATAGAGGCGGTCTAGTACCCCCGAGACGGCTGTTTCGATCTCCGTTTTAATGTTGCGGGAGTTATTCAAGTGTAGCTTACCTTTTGAAAGGCAAGCCCTAGCTTCCGCGACGCGATTTGGGTAGCGTGGTTCCTCAGGAGGGGTGCGGTCAATAGCCGGTGGCCTGCGTGTGGTCATTGCCTTTGGCCGATGCGTTGTATCCGATACTGGCTTGACAGGATCGGCCTGCGTCTGGCTTGCAGGAGGAGACACGGTCGGTGGGCTGGCAGATTCCAATTCTGCTTCTATACTACGCCTCACATTTGATGTTCCCGTTTTTGAGGGAGATCCGGTTGTGTCTCCTTGTTTGGATGGTGTGCGAGTAATTCTAAACATGTCGGAGGTGTGTACCAGTCAACAAATAAGATTTATTTTATTGTGGCTTAATAGAATCAAAGAACAAGCAAGGAAGTTAGTATTAAAATAATCTATAAAGGTATAGTTTCGTCTGATATTTTAGTACCTGGGTATTTAAAGGTCTTATCCAAGTATATATTTTTGAATGTCAAGGTGGGCTCTATAAAATAAGCAAATAAAAAATTTTTCGCCAAAAATTAACTTCCGTATTCTGGTTATCCCTATAAGGCGGGTGGGAGGACACTGTCGGGACCGTTTTTCGCGAATAACTCGGCGAGGGATGACGCTAACGAGACGTTCGAGGTGTCAAAATGTGCGTCTCGTTGAGATCTATCTGACGAGATAGAAAGAAAATTGAAAAGTTTGAAAATGAAAAATTTTCCTTAACAAAAACTGATTTTATACTGTTTAAACTATAATAACACCCTAAGGGATGAACCGATAGGGATTAATATAGGTGTCAAAAGATTTGTAGCGATGTGGTCTAAATTAATATAATAAAAGAAATTTTGAAAAATGAAAATTGAAAAAGTTTTTCTAAGAACAACTTAAAAATTTAGTGAAAAACCCTCAGATTTTCCTCAAGGGATGATCCGATCGGGACGCAAAGGGTGTCGAAAGATGCGCCTTAAAAAGTTCTGGATACTATCCGAAGAAAGCAAATCTGTAGGTTATACTAGAAAAAAGTTATGAAATTAAAACAACTATTATTGAAGTAAATTGAAACAAAATGGCGTCAGATAGAATTATACGCTATCAAAAACGAAACTATTGTAATCTAGAAAGATGGGGTGACACAAAAGCAAAAGAAAATATCGAAAGAACCG
This sequence comes from Dircenna loreta, assembly GCA_963555665.1. NCBI lineage: Eukaryota > Metazoa > Arthropoda > Insecta > Lepidoptera > Nymphalidae > Dircenna > Dircenna loreta. The sequence goes on along the minus strand of OY743097.1, from coordinate 73,256 downwards.
GGACTTAGAAACGATTCAAATAGTTTTAAGACTTGGTTAGGTTAGGTTAGGTTGGGTTAAGTTGAGGTGTGTGTCGGTGACCTCCTCGTGGTACACCCTGGGCAACGGGATGGGCAGGTCCCCGCTTTCGCGGAACTGCTGCCCATCACGGCTAACAACCGACACGGGGGGTTGGCCATGGGGGTTTATGCCCGGTCCATGGCTGACAGGGGAGGGTAGACGTGCCTGGGCTGGTCTTTGCTGAGTGCGACGCCACGGTTGCGCTTGGCGTTGATTGGTCTGGGCGTGGTGGGTTCCCGACTTATGCCTCTTTCTAGCTGGTCTCGGCTGACCACCGTGGCTGGCGGTAGAGGCCTGTCGGGTTCGTCGTTGGGTCCCCTTCTTGTGGCGGGCTGGCTGGAGCCTGCCTATTTTGGGGACTCGATGGGTGGTCTTCTCTCGGGGAGACCACCGCGAGGGCGCTGGGCCTAGTCCGGACCTCTAGCCTAGTCCCGTTGGCCGAACGGTTGACATGGCAAAGAGTGCGGGTTCGTCCTGCGTCCGACTGCTCCAGTGAGTGAGTGGTCGGAGTCTGTCGACAGGGCCCGGTTCGGAGGGGGTTTCGGCCTCCTCCGCGCTGTAGCAGGCTTGGGTGGGGGGTAGGGTGAGCCCTCCACAATCTATCAAGCCTGCGAAAAAGGGAGGGTCCACTGGTTGCAGGGTGCCCTCTCCGTGGTAGTCTCCGTCGGGGCGCTGCGGTTGAATGCGAAAGCGATCCCGTGGTGTCCCACTATGACGGCAGGCGGCAACCGTCAGGTTTAGTGTTAGGTTAAAGTCCCACATACCCCCTTCCATCTTCCCCTGGGTGGCAGGGATAGCATGATGCTTCCTGACGTTAAAAAAAAAAAAAAAAAAAAAAAAAAAAAAAGGTTCGGCCGCGGTGACGGCGGTCTGCGATGCGGCCATGCCGCGGTCTCGCCGCCATCCCACACATCGTGAGGTCTATTGGTGGAGCTTGGAGATTGCAGAACTTCGAGTCGCTTGCACGACTGCACGACGGCCCTACGGGCATTGCAGGAGACGACGGCACGGCCGAACCGACGAGCAGATGTCGGCCGTGGAACTCGAGGCGGAGCGCCAGCTGTACGAAGCGTATTGCAATGCCAAGCGTGAATTGCAGCTGGCGATCGTTAGGGCCAAATCCCAGGCATATGGCGAAGCCCTGGTTAGCCTGGACAGAGATCCGTGGGGGCGTCCGTACAAGGCTGCACGGAAAAAGTTCCGGCAGCAGACGCCCCCGGTTACGGAATCCATGGAGTCCCGGCTCTTGGACCGGGTGTTGGGTGGGCTCTTTCCCGATCGTGACCCAAACCATACCCCTCCAAGGATGGTCGTCGTCGATGTGCCACGCTCCGAAACCTCAATCCCTCCTGTGTCGGAGGCAGAGATGGAGGTTGCAGTACGCCACCTTCATGGTAAGAAGACGGCGCCTGGCCCGGATGGTATCCCGGTCCGGGTGCTGGGGATCGCCCTAAAGGAGATGAGTTGTCGGCTTCGGAAAATTTTCAGCGCCTGCCTTGTGTCTGGACGATTTCCGAAGCCGTGGAAAGAAGGAAAATTGTGCCTGTTGCAGAAGGAAGGGCGACCTATCGACTCGCCCTCGGCATACAGGCCCATCGTACTGCTGGATGACACAGGCAAACTGCTAGAGCGAGTGGTGGCCTCACGGGTCATCCAGCACCTGGAGGGTCCTGGGCCCGGACTATCTGAGGCCCAGTACGGGTTCAGAGCGGGGCGATCTACAATAGACGCCCTGCTTTGGCTCAAGGGCTGGACGCAGGAGTTGGTCCGTGAAGGAGAAAAGGCGTTGGCTGTCTCCCTCGATATTGCCAACGCCTTTAATAGCCTCCCGCACGAGACAATACAGGAGGCGCTGCGATATCACAGAGTGCCCCTGTATTTACAAAAGTTATTGGCCGATTACCTTGACGGCCGTGAGGTATTAGTCCAGGGATGCAACGGTCTAAAACGCCGTCGTGTCTCGTGCGGGGTTCCACAGGGGTCGGTTCTGGGTCCACTCCTGTGGAACATTGGCTACGACTGGGTGCTCCGGGGCACGCTCCCTACGAGCGTGCGGGTGGTCTGCTACGCAGATGACACCCTAGTCGTAGCAAAGGGGAGGAATCTTCGGGAGGTACTGCGTTCTGCCGAGGTCAGTACGGCACTCGTGGTTGGCCGTATACGCGCCCTGGGGCTGGAGGTCGCCCTCCCTAAAACCGAGGCCCTTCTATTTCATGGGCCTCGGGGAGGACCCCCTCCAGGCACCCGGCTTATACTGGATGGGGTCCCGATCCGGGTAGGGACCCAGATGAAATATTTGGGTCTCATCCTGGATGGGAGATGGAGTTTTGGGGCTCACTTTGCGGGACTGGCCCCGAGGGTCGTCAGAGCCGCCGCTTCACTTGGCAGGCTGTTGCCAAATAAAGGCGGCCCGAGCGCCAATTGTCGTCGGCTGTACTCCGGAGTCATCCGGAGTATGGTCATGTATGGAGCACCCGTCTGGGTGGACGCCCTCAGTCGCACCAACAAAACCCTGTTGCGACGTCCGCAGCGGGTCATCGCGACGAGGGCGATACGCGGATACCGGACGGTCTCTTGGACGGCGGCGTGCGTACTGGCCGGGGATGCTCCCTGGGAGCTGCAAGCGGAGGCCCTCGCCGCAACGTATCACTTTGTGGCGGCGAGGAAGTACCGGGGGGAGGCCCCGACTGGGGAGGAGGTCGCACGCATGCGAAGAGAGGCGCAGGACACCTTATTAAGGCGGTGGACGGCGGACCTGGCCCCACCAGTCCCCGGGCAGTGGACGGTGGATGCAATAAGGCCGGTCCTCCGAAGGTGGGTGAGACGGCGCTTCGGGTCGTTGACCTTCCGTTTGGTGCAGGTGCTATCCGGACACGGATGCTTTGGGAAATACCTGCACCAAATCGCGAGACGGGAGGCCAGCCCGGTCTGCCACGAATGTGGAGCGCCACAGGATACGGCGCTCCATACACTGGAGGTGTGTGCCGCATATAGCTCGCAGCGGCACACACTTTCGGAAGCCTTAGGAAGGGATCTCTCTCTGCCGGGTGTTGTGAACGCCATGCTCGCCAGTGAGAGATCGTGGCAGGCGGCGGTCTCCTTCTGTGAAGAGGTGATGATACAGAAGGAAGCCGCGGAGCGGGTCAGGGAGAACAATGCCTCCCTGGACTCACTCCGGCGCAGACGTACGGGGGCAAGGAGGCGACGGTTTGCCAACCTCCTCCTCCCTCCGTAATAATGGGGTCACCGGCTGGAAGTCGGGGGACTTCCGGCTGGACAGCAAAATGACCCCATACGTCTGAGGGGTGACCTTTGTGTGAGCAAGGTCGCCCCAAATGTGAGACCGGAGCCCGGATAGAATCACATCCGGGCGTACCGCCGGGGTAAGGTGGCGAATGCTCGCGCGACCCCATCTTGCCTCACCATGGCGGAGGACTGCTCACACGTGGGGTTTTTAGCCGGTAAGAGTCCGGCATAACCACTCTGGTCCCCCGTACTGGAGTGGTATCCATGAGGATTTTCCCCACGCAAAAAAAAAAAAAAAAAAAAAAAAAAAAAAAAAAGGTTAGGTTCGGCCATCGTCCAGGGCTGGGCCTTTCCCGATCCGCCCGACGAGGAGACCGACGTGGAGGGGTCGGCGGGCCGCATGCGCGAGGCCCTCACTAGGGTCTGCGATGCGGCCATGCCGAGGGTGGGGTCCAGGCCCCGGCGCAGGGCAGTGTACTGGTGGTCGCCCGAAATTGCCGAACTTCGGGCGGCCTGTTGCAGGGCTCGTAGGGCCTTCGTCCGGTGTCGCCGTCGTCACGGCTTTGACCCGGACATGGAGGCCCAGCTGCGGAGTCGTTACCGCGAGGCGAAGTCGACTCTGCGGCTGGCGATTCGGAAGGCGAAGGACCTGGCTCGGGAGGAAATCCTGGCCGGTCTCGATAGGGACCCATGGGGGCGCCCGTATCGCGTCGCGCGGAATAAGACCCGCGGCGCTGGCGCCCCGGTCATGGAGTCCCTTCAGCCGGATTTCCTCGAACGGCTGGTGGAAGAACTTTTCCCGGATTCCACCGGCCACTCTCCTCCTGTGATGGCCCCTCCTTCTCTTGTGGGGGGGTTGGGCTCCATCCCGGACATCACGGAGGTCGAGCTGGAGGTCGCGCTGAGTCGCCTGCGAGCCCGCAACACTGCGCCGGGGCCGGACGGTATTCCAGGGCGGGTTCTGGTCATCGCCCTGGAATACTTGGGGGGCAGGCTTCGGGAACTGTTCAACCTTTGTTTGCGCACTGGACAGTTCCCGAAGGCCTGGAAGGAGGGGCGGTTGTGCCTGTTGCGGAAGGAGGGTCGTTCTGTCGACTCGTCCTCCGCGTACAGGCCAATCGTGCTGCTGGACGAGATGGGTAAGCTCTTCGAGAGAATCCTCTCTGCCCGTCTCGTCCAGCACCTCGAGGAGGTGGGTCCGGGTCTTTCAGAAGCCCAGTTCGGCTTCAGGGCGGGTCGATCGACGATCGACGCCCTGAGGGCTCTGAAGGACCTGACCCAGGAGGCTGTGTCCGAGGGGGACGTCGTCGTCGCGGTCTCGCTGGACGTCGCCAACGCCTTCAACAGTTTGCCGTTCGAGACTTTGGTCGAGGCGCTCCGGTACCATGGAGTGCCTCCCTATCTCCGGCGGCTGTTGGAGGCATACCTGCAGGATAGAGAGGTCCTGTGGGTAGGCGGCGACCGGCGGCTATACCGACGGAGCGTGAGCCGAGGGGTTCCACAAGGGTCCGTTTTGGGACCGGTCTTGTGGAACCTGGGCTATGATTGGCTGCTCCGCTGTCCGCTCCTCCCCAGGATGAGGGTGTTGTGTTATGCAGATGACACCCTCGTCACTGCACGGGGAGGGAGCTTTGCGGAGGCGGCCCGTCTTGCTTCCGTCGGTGCTACGCTGGTAGCGGACCGCGTGGGGCTGTTGGGACTGGAGGTCTCCGTCACGAAGACGGAGGCCATGTTGTTCCACGGCCCTCGGCGAGGTCCCCCTCGTCGGGCGTCCATCTCCGTCCAGGGTGCGCAGGTGGCGCTGAAGGCCCAGATGAAGTATCTGGGCCTCACACTGGACGGAAGATGGAACTTCGGGGCGCATTTCTCTCTGCTCGCCCCGAAGTTGATTTCCACTGCAGCTGCCTTGGGGAAGCTTCTGACCAACGTCGGTGGGCCGCAGGCTCCGTGCCGGCGCCTATATGCCGGCATCGTGAGGAGCATGGCCCTGTACGGTGCTCCCATATGGTCGGGAGCCCTCACTGCGGATTCCAGGGCCCTTCTGCGAAGAACGCAAAGGGTCCTAGCGGTGAGGGTGATCAGGGGGTACCGTACGGTGTCCTACACTGCGGCCACACTCCTGGCGAGCGATCCGCCGTGGGAGCTACACGCGGAGGTGCTCGCCAGGGTGTATTGGCACCGGGCAGAAGCCAGGGATGGGCAAAGGATCGAGGCGGCGCGGGTCAGGACTCTAGCTCACCGAGTCCTGATCCGACAGTGGAAATCGGAGTTGGAGTCTCCTGTCGCCGGTCTGGCGACAGTGGGGGCAGTCCGCCCCCACATGGATCGTTGGATCAACCGGCGACACGGGACCCTAACCTATCGTCTTGTGCAGGTGTTGACGGGGCACGGATGCTTCGGCGAATACCTGCACAAGATCGCACGCAGAGAGGCGACCCCCTCCTGCCACCACTGTGACGAGGCCGTAGACACGGCTCGTCACACCCTGGCTGAGTGCGCAGCCTGGGACCGTCAGCGTTCTGAGCTGACGGCTGTGGTGGGCAGGGACCTTTCGCTGCCGCGCGTGGTACGCGCGATGATCGGCAGCGAGAGGTGTTGGGTCGCGGTGGCTTCCTTCTGCGAGCAAGTCATTGCCGCGAAGGAGGCCGCGGAGCGGATCAGGGAGTCAGCCTCCACCGCTGATCCGCTCCGAAGGGGTAGGCTGGGGAGAAGGAGGCGGGAGTACGCCCGACGCTTCCTTCCCCAGCCGTAGTGCCTTGGTGAAAGGGGAGGGTGACCCCTTTCACCAGCTATAGGCCTACGTCGTAAGGGTGCTTTCGTTACTCGGGGCACCCTTATCGGGGGTGGCGATTCCGCCGGGGCGTCACGGTGAGTGCGACAAGCGATCCCGTGGCGTCCCATTTTTTTTTTTTTTTTTTTTTTTTTTTTTTTTTTTTTTTTTTTTCTTAAAATACAATTGTTTTCGTGCCTCGCCTGCCTGTGCTCAGAGCCGACCGGGTAGCGACTTGACTCAACCGAGACTTCGATTTGGAAGAAATCGAAGCTAAACAGGTCCCCTACTGAGCACTTGCAGGCGGGGCTTACAGGGTAAATAAGTTTTTCAGAGGGTAATTTTTATTAATTAGTTGGGTAAGAGAAACAAAAAAATGTAGAGGGATGCAGCCAGGGAAGGTGGGTAATGCGATTTGATACAAATTCCACCTATGCCTGGCTGCCATAAATGAGGATAATGAGGAGGATTATGATGATGATGCTGATGATGATTTTTATAAATATTATGATTATTGAAACACTATATAAAATTAAGCAAGGAAAAAAATAAAAAGGAATAATGTTGGAATTATATAAAACAAATTGGAATAAGATATAAATATTATAGCAATACTTTTGCAGAAAGGTACAAAATACAAAAGATAAATCTAAAGTTGAAGTGTAAAAGTGGTGGCTAATTAAAATTAGTTAGAGATGTGCAATAGAATTGACATGAAAATATCAAAAGAAAACAAAATTAAAACAAAGTAATAAAAAGAAAGAAAGAAGAACAAATAAAATATATAATAAAAGAGTCAGCCCGAGCATGTTCGGACATAATAGAGGGACATAAGTAAATCAAAGGCGAACATTTTATAATAGACATTTAGGAAGAAGTAAACAGTAAAAACAGTAAGTAAAACAAAATAAAAAGACAATAGTTAAAACAGTACACTGGACATTTTAGATATAGTTATATACAGATATTAAAATAATTTACAACATAAGACGCCTAATAAAGAGGTAAACAATAAAGACAATTAAACAATTAACGACTAAGGCATTATATACACTACGTCCCGTTGAAGGCCTTGAGGCGACCCAAGATGGCGTCGGCGAGTTTTGCATACGACTCCAATGCAGTCTCGTGCTCCAACAGTGACGCCATCTCAAACGGCCTTGCTCCAAGACCCCCACAGAGGATCTGGTGGTCTAGCCGCTGCCTGCCAAATCTTGGGCAGTCCTCCAGTACGTGGCTCAAGGTTTGCACCGTGGAGCCATCGCAAGGACAAGCGGCGTCTGCGGTAATCCCGAACTTGTGTAGGTATTGTTTAGTGTAGCTGTGACCGGTGAGTGTTTGTGTGAGTGTAAAAGTGATGTCCGTAAGGGAGTGTAACTGTTTAATTTGTTTTAATGTGGGTAGAAGATGTTTGGTGTGCCGCCCTTGCGGCTCGCTATCGTAGCGGTTTTGCCAGACCGAAGCGTGGTGTGTGCGTGTGGAGTGTTTTATGTATGATATAGGGAAGTGTGTGTAGTCCGGGGCCTTGTGGAGTTTGGCCGCCCGCTTGGCAGCGGTGTCCGCGGCCTCATTGCCGACAATGCCAGCATGGGCTTTAACCCACGCAAGCTCTATGGTCCCGGGGGCGTCGTGGATAGTGGCGTGCGTCTGAGCGACTAAGGGGTGTGTGTTGCTGCGGTACTGGGTGGCGAGAATGGCGGCTCTCGAGTCTGTATAAATAATCGCGAGTGTGTGATTTTGGGATGAGGCCCACTCGCAAGCTTTGAGGACGGCTAGAAGTTCAGCTTGAAAGACAGTACAGCTGTCATGAAGCTTGAACTTCTTACTGACCGGGCTCTTTCCTTCGTCGTCGTCAGTCGTCGTCAGTGGAGTCGTCAGGGTAGAAATGGTCGAGTAGAGCTTTGGCTGTTTCGACTGAGCTTGTGGTGTAGCGGCCGCCGACTTTAAGCGTGACAGGTGGTCGTCGTGGAGCCGATTCCCTGAGAAGTCTGTTGGTCATAGACCAGACATTCTCCTTCGTTTGGAGTTCACAGAACTCCTTGAAGTGGGACGTCGACTCCGCTTTCAGTTCGGCGGCATATGTCGCTCTGAGGGTGTGTAGCTGTTGGGCCAAGGCGTCCACCGACTGGTTGGATCTCTTGGCCGCGTGTAATTTGTGGTGTGTGTGTATGACAGCCTGCTTACGGGCCTCTAGAGCTTCTGTCCACCAAGGAGGCTTGCATCCTGAACCAGACGATCTGACCGGCATGGATGCCCTGCAAGCGATGTGGATGGTTTCGGTGATGGTGTCAATAAAGTCCTCAAGTTGTGCTGTGTCTAGTGTATGTATGTCGGTGTCGAGGATGTCGCTGCAAGTGAGTTGTGTGCAAATTGAGTCCTTGAAGAGTCTCCAACTAGCCTTATTGCTTTTGTAGCGGAAGGTGGATGTGTTGGTGTGTTGGGGAGTATGCGAGCGTGTGTGTGGGTGCTGGTGAGTGTATGTGAAGTCTATTGCGTTGTGTTGTGAGGATGGACAGACGTCCAGGTTCACCTTCCAGTCAATGATGCGATCGGAGATGGACGAAGACACAAGTGTGATGTCAATGATGGAGGAGCGTGCGCGACCGTGTGTGATGGTTTCGAATGTAGGTGTGTCTCCCACATTGCACACATGAAGGTCTTGGGTGAGGGAGAGTTCGACAACGTCGTTCCCTCTGACGTTCGCGCGCGTGCTCCCCCAGAGTGGGTGCCAGCCATTGAAGTCGCCGCCGAGAATGCAGCGGGTGTTGGTGTTGTTGGCGAGAAGGTGTTCTAGTGAGTGTAGTGTATCCGCCTCATCGACGCTGGGCTCGATATAGGCGGAGGTAATGAGTATCTGTTCGTGTCTGAGTTGTGCCCGAACGACACAGAGGTTGGGGGATGAGTACTGGGACAGGCCCAAGAATGTGGATTGGGACTTCGCCTTCACCACTATACAGGCCTTAACCCTCCCAGTTGGGCCGCCAGGGCACTGAAAAATTTCCAGCCCCTGGATGGCCTTGACCTCAGTCCCCGCCCCCGTATAAGGTTCGGACACCAGGGCAACCGTGTGTGGACTATTAACAAAAAATGATATCAACTCAGAGAATGAAGTTCTCGAGCGATCTGTGTTGCACTGAAGGATTTTGATTGTATTAGAGTGTGGATCCATAATCGATACTATTATTTACTCTGGATTTGACTGAGTTTACTATGGTGCATGTGTGTGAAGTTGCCCTGTGTGTAGTGGGGTGTTTATTATTAAATTTGTAGTTGTTTTTTGAGCAGTTGTGGCATTTGGGTTTATTGTCGTCCTTAGTCGGACAGGTGTCGATTGTGTGAGAGTCGCTTGCGCAGTGTGCGCATAGTGTAACTCCGGCCTGGCAGTGCTTGTGCACGTGACCGAATTGCAGGCACTTCTTGCACTGCAAGAACGGTGAAAAAGGGTCAACGTGCACCCTCTGGTGGTCGAGGCGGACACGCTCCAGTTTGATAAGAGCGTGCCATATAGCGGCGGAAGCCACAAAGACGGCATTGTAGAGATGTGTATGTCTAGAGTTATTTCTTTTGAATTTGAATGAAAGGTCTGCGGGTGTGTAGCTGTGAAGTTCAGGATTTTGGTGCAGGATAGTACCCACCAGATCTTCGGTTGCCATGTCAGGGCTGACTCCTTTCAGGAGCAACATTGGTCGCAGACGCTTCGCTGGCTCCGCCGTCACCTTGGCGTCCGGGGCGCTTCGTAGACGGCGAAGTGCGTCTTCGCACTCCGCGGCAGAGTCGAACTCCACCCTGAGCTTATTCTTCGAGACTGTTGCGATCTTGGCGGGTGCGTAGGAGCATTTCCGGAAGGAAATGCTCTTCCGGAAAGCGTCCACCGCGTCTTGGCGGGAGTTAACCGGCTCCTTGGTCGAAACCAATATAGCCGGTCGAGTCGCTGTTGGTTTAGGTGTAGTTGTTGCGGGAGCTGGTGCCGGAGCTCGCCTCGGTGGCGGCGGTTGGCTCGCCGACTGGGCGTAGGTGGCGGTGTCCCTCGGGGCCGCTGGGGCAGGTGGGGCTGGGGTCGGAGTCGTCGTCGCGGGCGCCGCGCGGGCCTGGCGAGCCGGAGCGAGAGAGGGTTGGGTATTGCGGGCCAGCTGCGCCTGCAGTTTGCCCACCTCCTCGCGGATGCAAGCGCCCACCTCCTGGCGGACGCATGCGGAGATCTCCTCCCGCAGCTGAGCCGCATTCAGGACCGGCGCCGTGGATGCCTCGTGGTCACCTAGGGTCCCCTCAGAAGAGCTGGTTGCGGCGGGGGCGGACAGCTTCGCAAAAAGCGTAACTGCCTTCCTCATTTCCTCTGAGGCCTGTAGAATAAAGGCCTTGGAGGCGGCGGTGACGCTCTTGGCCGAGCCCACCGCGGAGATGATCCCGGAGGCTAGCGCCAGGATCGTTGCCTCTAATGAGGCGGTGTCGCGAACCTGCTCGGCTAAGGCCGGAAGAGGTTTGGGGGGAGCGGGAGGTGCCATGGTGGCACTGTTCAGTCCTTACTGTAGTTGAGAAGCACCCACACACTAAAGTTTAAGTGTCATCTTGAAGCACAATGAAAAGCACAGGATTTGGAACTTTGATCTAATATAAAATTATGAAGGAGTAGGAATTTTGAAAAGGAGCAAGGAGTAAAAGGGGCTTAAAAATACTTATATAATGGTATAAAATAATAAAAAAGTACAAAAAAAAATTTTGTTCGGACTTAGAAAAATTTGGACTGAAATCTAAACATGTATGAAAAGATGTGAAGATGGGGGAAAATTGAAAAATTTTGTGGAGTAAAAAGGGCTTATAAATACTTATAGAATGATATAAAATAATAAAAAAGTACAAAAAAATTTTGTTCGGACTTATGAAAATTTTTGGACTAAAATCTAAACATGTATGAAAAAATGTGAAGATGACGGAAAATTGAAAAATTTTGTGGAGTAAAAAGGGCTTATAAATGCTTATAGAATGATATAAAATAATAAAAAAGTACACAAAAATTTTTAACGGGACTTAGAAAAATTTTGTGTGAAAAATGTAGAATACTATATAACAATTAAGGGAAAAGAGGAAATGAAAAATTTTTCGTACAAAATAGGTTCAGAATAGGCTGTAGTATGTGAATATGAAATAAAATAAAAATATTAATTTTTACAAAAAGTATACATAAAACTGAGTATCGAACTATGTAACTGTCAAGCAACTTTGAAAATATATTATATGAAAATAAAAATATTAAAGAGTTAAAAGAAGAGAAATATTATACATTTAAGTAATGAAAATCAAGAAAAGGTTAAAAAAATTAGCAAAAGAATATTAAAGAAAAAGATATAAAAAAGTAAATTTCGCCGGGATTAGAAGGATAAATTTTCGAGTTGTGAAAACTCGGAAAATTTGGGGGGGGGGGGGTGAAGAAAAATATAGGGGGTGGAGTTGGTATATATAATTATATATACCAGATTCGGTTAAAATCGCTGAAAAGCGCTTATTTTAGGAGTTACAGAGGATTTAGTATAAGGATAATATTTGTTCGAGGAATGAATTTACGTAAAATGATTTTGAAATTTACTTTTTTTTTTTTTTTTTTTTTTTTTTTTTTTTTTTTTTTTTTGATTTTTTGAAAATTTTATTTGTTGACTGGGTGTGGAACGCTTAAAAAATTACTTATTGAGAGTTGCAAAGTTCTATATATAAGGAAACAAAAGATATATAAATATTAAGATGTGTATGAAGATTTGTATATGAATATTCGGGAACCGTCCATAGAATGTTCTAGAGAATCTCGCTCATCTAGCCATTTATGGACGGATTTTCAAAATTTAAACGGATTTGGATAGGTATCGGAAAAACAGGAGCTTTTGTGCTATAACCAACTGATGTGCTTTCACCCGGGCGCGGCTACAGGTCGCGGAAGAATTACATGAAAAATCGTCTCACTTCTGAATAAAATGTCTGTAACTAAAAAAACTACTGGACGGAAAATTATAAACTGTATGTCAAAATGTTTGTGGATAACCAGGCTATTAAGTGGAATAAAAACGCGGGGGGGTCACAGATCTCGTTGAGGAGTTGTGGATTTTTGAAAAACACTGATTTTAAAATTTATGGTTTTTGGTGTGAAAACTGTCTTGAAAATTGTCCAAATTTGAAAATGAAAACTGTTCTGTAAAGGGCTAGTTACGGCCGACGTAACTGCACCATAAAAACTTAACTTTTACCCCCGGTTTCACTTATGCACTTTCCACCTTCCGTCACTTATTTGTCTATAAAAGTCTCAATTTTAGCCGGAAAAATCTGAAATTTCTATGAGTTGAGCCTTACACTGTGGCGCATCGATATACAAATTACTCGCCGAAGCATCCATGCCCCGTCAATACCTGCACAAGACGATACGTTAGGGTCCCGTGTCGCCGGTTGATCCAACGATCCATGTGGGGGCGGACTGCCCCCACTGTCGCCAGACCGGCGACAGGAGACTCCAACTCCGATTTCCACTGTCGGATCAGGACTCGGTGAGCTAGAGCCCTGACCCGCGCCGCCTCGATCCTTTGCCCATCCCTGGCTTCTGCCCGGTGCCAATACACCCTGGCCGCAGTCGTTCAGTGCCGCGTCAAGTTTTCTCCAGAAGTTTTCCGAAGAAAAGTTAAAAGCGGAAAACCGTGAATAAGTGATTCGGAAAAAAAAAAAAAAAAAAAAAAAAAAAAAAAAAAGGTTAGGTTAGGTTAGGTCTCCCCCAATCGTAGCCTGGCGGAGTTCGAGGTTTTTCTCGACTCCGTCGGTGCTGCGATTAGCAGACAGGCGTCGGGGAACGTTATCGTCCTCGGCGACCTGAACGCCAAATCCGCGGCCTGGGGGAACCACGCCACGGACGCTAGGGGTAAGGCCGTCCAGATCTGGTCGCTCCTCTCCGGTCTGTCCCTCCTTAACAGAGGGACCGAACCGACCTGCGTGCGACAGCAAGGGAGTTCAGTGGTGGACGTCTCGTTCGCCACCCCTGCTGTCGCACGTCGGGTCGTCGACTGGAGAGTGGAGAAGGAGGTGGAGACTCTGTCGGACCATTTATACGTCCGATTTGAGATCTCCGCCTCCCGGCCGGATCTGGCCAGACCACCGCGAGGGGGGAGTCGGTTTCCTCGTTGGGCAGTCCAGCGGCTGGATCGGGAAATGGCCGAAGAGGCGGCCATCGTCCAGGGCTGGGCCTTTCCCGATCCGCCCGACGAGGAGACCGACGTGGAGGGGTCGGCGGGCCGCATGCGCGAGGCCCTCACTAGGGTCTGCGATGCGGCCATGCCGAGGGTGGGGTCCAGGCCCCGGCGCAGGGCAGTGTACTGGTGGTCGCCCGAAATTGCCGAACTTCGGGCGGCCTGTTGCAGGGCTCGTAGGGCCTTCGTCCGGTGTCGCCGTCGTCACGGCTTTGACCCGGACATGGAGGCCCAGCTGCGGAGTCGTTACCGCGAGGCGAAGTCGACTCTGCGGCTGGCGATTCGGAAGGCGAAGGACCTGGCTCGGGAGGAAATCCTGGCCGGTCTCGACAGGGATCCATGGGGGCACCCGTATCGCGTCGCGCGGAATAAGACCCGCGGCGCTGGCGCCCCGGTCATGGAGTCCCTTCAGCCGGATTTCCTCGAGCGGCTGGTGGGGGAACTTTTCCCGGATTCCACCGGCCACTCTCCTCCTGTGATGGCCCCCCCTTCTCTTGAGGGGGGGGTGGGCTCCATCCCGGACATCACAGAGGTCAAGCTGGAGGTCGCGCTGAATCGCCTGCGAGCCCGCAACACTGCGCCGGGGCCGGACGGTATTCCGGGGCGAGTTCTGGTGCTCGCCCTGGAATACTTGGGGGGCAGGCTTCGGGAACTGTTCAACTTGTGTTTGCGCACTGGACAGTTCCCGAAAGCCTGGAAGGAGGGCAGATTGTGCCTGTTGCGGAAGGAAGGTCGTTCTGTCGATTCCCCTTCCGGTGGGTCCGGGTCTGTCAGAAGCCCAGTTCGGCTTCAGGGCGGGTCGATCGACGATCGACGCCCTGAGGGCTCTGAAGGACCTGACCCAGGAGGCTGTGTCCGAGGGGGACGTCGTCGTTGCGGTCTCGCTGGACGTCGCTAACGCCTTCAACAGCCTGCCGTTTGAGACTTTGGTCGAGGCGCTCCGGTATCATGGAGTGCCTCCCTATCTCCGGCGGCTGTTGGGGGACTACCTGCAGGACAGAGAGGTCCTGTGGGAGTGCGGCGACCGGCGACTCTACCGACGTGGCGTAAGCCGAGGAGTTCCACAGGGGTCCGTTTTGGGACCGGTCCTGTGGAACCTAGGCTACGACTGGCTGCTCCGCTGTCCGCTCCTCCCCAGGATGAGGGTGTTCTGCTACGCAGATGACACCCTCATCACCGCACGGGGAGGGAGCTTTGCGGAGGCAGCCCGTCTGGCCACCGTCGGCGCTACGTTGGTAGCGGACCGCATAGGGCTATTGGGACTGGAGGTCTCCGTCACAAAGACGGAGGCCATGCTGTTCCATGGCCCTCGGCGAGGTCCCCCTCGTCGGGCGTCCATCTCCGTCCAGGGTGCGCAGGTGGCGCTGAAGGTCCAGATGAAGTATCTGGGCCTCACACTGGACGGAAGATGGAACTTCGGGGCGCACTTCTCCCTGCTCGCCCCGAAGTTGATCTCCACTGCAGCTGCCTTAGGGAGGCTTCTGCCCAACGTCGGTGGGCCGCAGGCTCCGTGCCGGCGCCTATATGCCGGCATCGTGAGGAGCATGGCCCTGTACGGTGCTCCCATATGGTCGGGAGCCCTCACCGCGGATTCCAGGGCCCTTCTGCGAAGAACGCAGAGGGTCCTAGCGGTGAGGGTGATCAGGGGGTACCGTACGGTGTCGTATACTGCGGCCACACTCCTGGCGAGCGATCCGCCGTGGGAGCTACACGCGGAGGTGCTCGCCAGGGTGTATTGGCACCGGGCAGAAGCCAGGGATGGGCAAAGGATTGAGGCGGCGCGGGTCAGGGCTCTAGCTCACCGAGCCCTGATCCGACAGTGGAGATCAGAGTTGGAGTCTCCTGTCGCCGGTCTGGCGACAGTGGGGGCAGTCCGCCCCCACATGGATCGTTGGATCAACCGGCGACACGGGACTCTAACTTATCGTCTTGTGCAGGTGTTGACGGGGCATGGATGCTTCGGTCAGTACCTGCACAGGATAGCACGCAGGGAGGCGGCCCCCTCCTGCCACCACTGTGAGGAGTCCGTGGACACGGCTTCTCACACCTTGGCGGAGTGCGCAGCCTGGGATCGTCAGCGTACTGAGCTGACGGTCGTGGTTGGCAGGGACCTTTCGCTGCCGAGTGTCGTGGACGCGATGCTTGGCAGCGAGAGGTCTTGGGTCGCGGTGGCTTCCTTCTGCGAGCAAGTTATTGCCGCGAAGGAGGCCGCGGAGCGGATCAGGGAGTCAGCCTCCACCGCTGATCCGCTCCGAAGGGGTAGGCTGGGGAGAAGGAGGCGGGAGTACGCCCGACGCTTCCTTCCCCAGCCGTAGTGCCTTGGTGAGAGGGGAGGGTGACCCCTTTCACCAGTTATAGGCCTACGTCGTAAGGGTGCTTTCGTTACTCGGAGCACCCTTATCGGGGGTGGCGATTCCGCCGGGGCGTCACGGTGAGTGCGACAAGCGATCCCGTGGCGTCCCACTATGGCGATGAGGGTAACCGTTGGTTTTTAGTAGGTAGCCTTAAAAATGGCAGCGTCTTCTATGCTGCCGGGTAGTCCCACATAACCACTCCGGCCGTCACCTTCTCGGCCGGGGGGTATCCGTAATGGATTTTCCAACGATAAAAAAAAAAAAAAAAAAAAAAAAAAAAAGGTTAGGTTAGGTTGTGGGATCTAGTCCCGGTCCCCCTCTCTCCACCTTGGAGACTGGCCCGGGTTTGGTAGTGGCGCGGTGGGGGGAGTACGTTGTCGTAGGCACGTACTTCTCCCCCAATCGTAGCCTGGCGGAGTTCGAGGTTTTTCTCGACTCCGTCGGTGCTGCGATTAGCAGACAGGCGTCGGGGAACGTTATCGTCCTCGGCGACCTGAACGCCAAATCCGCGGCCTGGGGGAACCACGCCACGGACGCTAGGGGTAAGGCCGTCCAGATCTGGTCGCTCCTCTCCGGTCTGTCCCTCCTTAACAGAGGGACCGAACCGACCTGCGTGCGACAGCAAGGGAGTTCAGTGGTGGACGTCTCGTTCGCCACCCCTGCTGTCGCACGTCGGGTCGTCGACTGGAGAGTGGAGAAGGAGGTGGAGACTCTGTCGGACCATTTATACGTCCGATTTGAGATCTCCGCCTCCCGGCCGGATCTGGCCAGACCACCGCGAGGGGGGAGTCGGTTTCCTCGTTGGGCAGTCCAGCGGCTGGATCGGGAAATGGCCGAAGAGGCGGCCATCGTCCAGGGCTGGGCCTTTCCCGATCCGCCCGACGAGGAGACCGACGTGGAGGGGTCGGCGGGCCGCATGCGCGAGGCCCTCACTAGGGTCTGCGATGCGGCCATGCCGAGGGTGGGGTCCAGGCCCCGGCGCAGGGCAGTGTACTGGTGGTCGCCCGAAATTGCCGAACTTCGGGCGGCCTGTTGCAGGGCTCGTAGGGCCTTCGTCCGGTGTCGCCGTCGTCACGGCTTTGACCCGGACATGGAGGCCCAGCTGCGGAGTCGTTACCGCGAGGCGAAGTCGACTCTGCGGCTGGCGATTCGGAAGGCGAAGGACCTGGCTCGGGAGGAAATCCTGGCCGGTCTCGACAGGGATCCATGGGGGCGCCCGTATCGCGTCGCGCGGAATAAGACCCGCGGCGCTGGCGCCCCGGTCATGGAGTCCCTTCAGCCGGATTTCCTCGAGCGGCTGGTGGGGGAACTTTTCCCGGATTCCACCGGCCACTCTCCTCCTGTGATGGCCCCCCCTTCTCTTGAGGGGGGGGTGGGCTCCATCCCGGACATCACAGAGGTCAAGCTGGAGGTCGCGCTGAATCGCCTGCGAGCCCGCAACACTGCGCCGGGGCCGGACGGTATTCCGGGGCGAGTTCTGGTGCTCGCCCTGGAATACTTGGGGGGCAGGCTTCGGGAACTGTTCAACTTGTGTTTGCGCACTGGACAGTTCCCGAAAGCCTGGAAGGAGGGCAGATTGTGCCTGTTGCGGAAGGAAGGTCGTTCTGTCGATTCCCCTTCCGGTGGGTCCGGGTCTGTCAGAAGCCCAGTTCGGCTTCAGGGCGGGTCGATCGACGATCGACGCCCTGAGGGCTCTGAAGGACCTGACCCAGGAGGCTGTGTCCGAGGGGGACGTCGTCGTTGCGGTCTCGCTGGACGTCGCTAACGCCTTCAACAGCCTGCCGTTTGAGACTTTGGTCGAGGCGCTCCGGTATCATGGAGTGCCTCCCTATCTCCGGCGGCTGTTGGGGGACTACCTGCAGGACAGAGAGGTCCTGTGGGAGTGCGGCGACCGGCGACTCTACCGACGTGGCGTAAGCCGAGGAGTTCCACAGGGGTCCGTTTTGGGACCGGTCCTGTGGAACCTAGGCTACGACTGGCTGCTCCGCTGTCCGCTCCTCCCCAGGATGAGGGTGTTCTGCTACGCAGATGACACCCTCATCACCGCACGGGGAGGGAGCTTTGCGGAGGCAGCCCGTCTGGCCACCGTCGGCGCTACGTTGGTAGCGGACCGCATAGGGCTATTGGGACTGGAGGTCTCCGTCACAAAGACGGAGGCCATGCTGTTCCATGGCCCTCGGCGAGGTCCCCCTCGTCGGGCGTCCATCTCCGTCCAGGGTGCGCAGGTGGCGCTGAAGGCCCAGATGAAGTATCTGGGCCTCACACTGGACGGAAGATGGAACTTCGGGGCGCACTTCTCCCTGCTCGCCCCGAAGTTGATCTCCACTGCAGCTGCCTTGGGAAGGCTTCTGCCCAACGTCGGTGGGCCGCAGGCTCCGTGCCGGCGCCTATATGCCGGCATCGTGAGGAGCATGGCCCTGTACGGTGCTCCCATATGGTCGGGAGCCCTCACCGCGGACTCCAGGGCCCTTCTGCGCCAAACGCAAAGGGTCCTAGCGGTGAGGGTGATCAGGGGGTACCGTACGGTGTCCTTCACTGCGGCCACACTCCTGGCGAGCGATCCGCCGTGGGAGCTACACGCGGAGGTGCTCGCCAGGGTGTATTGGCACCGGGCAGAAGCCAGGGATGGGGAAAGGATCGAGGCGGCGCGGGTCAGGGCTCTAGCTCACCGAGCCCTGATCCGACAGTGGAAGTCGGGGTTGGGGTCTCCTGTCGCCGGTCTGGCGACAGTGGGGGCAGTCCGCCCCCACATGGATCGTTGGATCAACCGGCGGCACGGGACCCTAACCTACCGTCTTGTGCAGGTGTTGACGGGGCACGGATGCTTCGGCGAGTACCTGCACAAGATCGCACGCAGGGAGGCGGCCCCCTCCTGCCACCACTGTGACGAGGCCGTAGACACGGCTCGTCACACCCTGGCTGAGTGCGCAGCCTGGGACCGTCAGCGTTCTGAGCTGACGGCTGTGGTGGGCAGGGACCTTTCGCTGCCGCGCGTGGTACGCGCGATGATCGGCAGCGAGAGGTGTTGGGTCGCGGTGGCTTCCTTCTGCGAGCAAGTCATTGCCGCGAAGGAGGCCGCGGAGCGGATCAGGGAGTCAGCCTCCACCGCTGATCCGCTCCGAAGGGGTAGGCTGGGGAGAAGGAGGCGGGAATACGCCCGCCGCTTCCTTCCCCAGCCGTAGGCCTTGGTGGGAGAGGAGGGTGACCTCTCCCACCTGCCATAGGCCTACGTCGTAAGGGTGCTTTCGTTACTCGGAGCACCCTTATCGGGGGTGGCGATACCGCCGGGGCGTCACGGTGAGTGCGACAAGCGATCCCGTGGCGTCCCACTATGGCGATGAGGGTAACCGTTGGTTTTTAGTGGGTAGCCTTAAAAATGGCAGCGTCTTCTATGCTGCCGGGTAGTCCCACATAACCACCCCGGCCGTCACCTTCTCGGCCGGGGGGCATCCGTAACGGATTTTCCAACGAAAAAAAAAAAAAAAAAAAAAAAGGTTAGGTTAGGTTAGGTTGGGGGAGTCCGGGGGGGGGGTGCAGCAGCCAGGAAGGTGTCCGGGGGCGGCAGGCTGCTCGTCGGTTGGGTATCGGCGCAGGTTCGGCTTCTGGATGACCGGCCTCTGAGGTGCTTTAAGTGCCTGGAGATCGGGCATGTCAGGGCCAAATGCACTGCGGAGGTCGACAGAGGCGACCTCTGCTATCGGTGCAGCAAGCCGGGACACAAGGCCCAGGAGTGCTCAGCGGAACCGCACTGCGTCTCGTGCGCAGCGGCCGGCAGAGCGGCGAAGCACACCATGGGGGCCAAAGACTGTGCTCCCGCTTCGAAGAAGAGGAAGCCGGGCAAGGCAGGTAAGGGGGTTCCGAGGGCCTCTAATCAACCTTCCAGGCCCGCAGAGAGTCCCATGACCATAGATTAAGAGTATGGCCATGAGAATCCTACAGGCGAATATCAACCACTGCGCCAGAGCTCAGGACCTCTTGTTCCAGAGTATGGCGGAGTGGTCGATAAACGTCGTCGTGGTTGCCGAGCCCTACTATATTCCATCAGGGGACGACTGGGTGGGTGACAAAGACGGTGTGGTGGCCATCGGGACCCGGTTAGCGGCCCGATCTCCGGTCTTCGGAGCAGTTACGAAGGGTCGAGGCTTCGTCTCGGCGCTCGTCGGAGACGTGACACTGGTCGGGGTATACTTCTCTCCGAATCGAAGTCTCGCCGACTTCGAACAGTTTCTGGTCGAAGTCGGTGCTCTCGCTGGAAGAAGTGGCTCCGGTCAGGTTCTTCTTGTCGGAGATCTCAACGCCAAGTCCACGGCTTGGGGTTGTCCCGGAACGGATGCGCGCGGAGAGCTCCTCGAAGACTGGGTACTCGCTACCGGTCTGGTCGTGCTGAACCGGGGGTCGGCAGATACGTGCGTACGACAACAGGGTGGCTCGATCGTGGACGTTACGTTCGCTGGAGCCGTCCTGGCGCGCCGTATCCGAGGCTGGCATGTGATGGAGGGCGTGGAAACGCTATCGGATCATCGCTATGTGAGGTTCGACGTGTCCACGCTCCCTGTTACGCCGAGCGGCTTAGCTCGTCCCTCGCGTGAGAAAGGCCCACGTTGGGCCCTGAAACGACTCGACAGGGAAGCTTTGGTTGAGGCTGCCCTTGTACAGGCATGGGTTGGAGCGCCCGAGGGTGATGTGGAAGTGGAAGCGGAGTCTGTGCGACTGGGCGTCGTGTTGTCGCGTATTTGCGACACGGCGATGCCTCGCGTACGTCGCGTGGCTCCTAGGCGCGGTGTTTACTGGTGGTCGGAGGAACTATCGCGGCTCCGCGAGCATTGCGTGGCTCTCAGGCGCCAGTACACCAGATGCCGGAGAAGGAGGCGACGTGACCCAGAGCTTGAGCGTCAGCACTATGCTCGGTATCGTGATACCGTGCAGGCGCTCGTAGCGGCGATCGCAAAGGCGAAGGACCTGGCCGAGGCGGAGATGCTGGAGTCTCTCGATAGGGATCCGTGGGGGAGGCCGTACAAGTTGGTGAGGCGGAAGCTTCGACCTTGGGCCCCCCCGCTGACCAAGAGTCTCCAGTCGGATCTGCTTGAGGCTGTAGTCTCAGCCTTATTTCCGCCGGGTACAGATCGTCAGGTACCCCGAATGGCGCCGATGAGTGAGGTGGATGACCAAGAAGTTGTCGTGCAGGAGATCTCCGGGGATGAGTTGGGGGCTGCAGTGCTTCGTCTTCGGGCAAAGAATACTGCGCCGGGACCCGATGGCATTCCTGGTCGTGCCTTGGCTCTGGCATTGGGGCCTTTACAGCCCCTAATGCTGAGTCTCTTCGACGCTTGCTTGCAGCAGGGCCGGTTCCCACGGACGTGGAAGTGTGGTAAATTGGTTCTGCTGCGCAAGGAGGGACGACCGGTAGCTGAACCATCAGCGTATCGGCCAATCGTGCTTCTCGACGAGGTGGGGAAACTCTTTGAGCGAATCTTATTCGCTCGCCTCGTCAAGCACTTGGAGGAGTCGGGTCGGGATCTCAGCGATCACCAATTTGGTTTCCGCCGGGGCAGATCCACCCTCGATGCCATCGGTCGGGTGAGGGTCCTAGCGGAGGCCTCGGTATCTCGGGGCGGAGTGGTGTTGGCGGTGTCTCTGGATATCGCCAACGCATTTAACACCCTTCCTTGGGGTACCATCTTGGAGGCGATGAGGTTCCACGCCGTGCCTGGGTACTTGCAGCGAGTCGTAGGGGATTACCTCTGCGAGCGCGCCGTTAGTTACCCGACCGGCGAGGGGTGGCGACGAAAGGTGGTGTCGTGCGGTGTTCCACAGGGGTCGGTTCTCGGACCTCTTCTGTGGAATATCGGATATGACTGGGTGCTTCGCGGCGCCAATTTACGGGGGGTCGACGTAACTTGTTACGCCGACGATACCCTCGTGACCGCACGTGGCAAGACCTTCCGGGAGGCGAGCGTCCTAGCAACTGCAGGAGTCGCCCAGGTCGTGGGGAGGATAAGGAGACTGGGGTTGGAGGTTGCATTGCACAAATCCGTGGCCCTGTGTTTTCACGGGTCGCGGAAGGCACCTCCGGCCGGCTCCAGTCTCATGGTCGGCGGAGTCTCCATTGCTGTCGGGCGATTCATGGAATACCTTGGTCTGGTTCTCGACAGTCAATGGAGCTTCGACGAGCATTTTCGGCGTCTGGCGCCAAAGCTCGTAAGGGCAGCCGGCGCGCTCAGTCGCGTCCTCCCGAACGTTGGGGGGCCAAGCGTGGGATGCCGTCGCCTGTACACCGGGGTGGTGCGGTCTATGGCTCTTTACGGGTCACCCATTTGGGCGGATGCTCTGAACGCCTATAATCGGACGCTCTTGTGCAGAGCACAGAGAGTCATGGCCGTCAGAGCGGTCAGAGGGTATCGCACCATCTCGTGCGAGGCAGCTTGCGCTTTAGCCGGGACCCCACCGTGGGATCTGGACGCTAAGACGCTGGCAGTGGCGTACCGACGGAGGAGGGATGCCCGTTTTCGGGGGGAACATCCTTCGTCAGTAGAGGATTGGGGGTCTAGATGGAGACTCAGGGCGCAGGAGGAGCTCCTCGCTGAATGGCGAGAGAGGCTCATGGTGCCTAAAGCCGGCATCTCAACCGCCAAGGCGATCGGCCCTATTCTTAGGAACTGGGTCAATCGCAAGCATGGGGTGTTGACTTTCCACCTGACGCAGATCCTTTCGGGGCACGGTTGCTTCGGAAGGTATCTGTTTAAGGTGGCGGGTCGAGAACCCACGATGAAATGCCACGAGTGCGGCTGTGCCGAGGATACGGCACAGCACACGCTGGCAATGTGCCCACATTGGGCGGAGCCGCGTGCTACACTCGTGGCTACTATCGGGTCGGACCTCTCGCTCCCGACCGTGGTAAAGGCCATGGTCACGAGTGAAGAGGGTTGGAGTGCGGTGCGCTCATTCTGCGAGGATGTGATGTCGCAGAAGGAGACGGCGGAGAGGCTCAGGGAGGAGGACGGAGCCGCTCTACCAATGCGCCGGAGAAGGGTAGGCCGCAGGCGCGTCGCTCACGAGCGCCGAATGCCGCCTTAGCTTCCCTTGTGACCGGGTGGTGAGTTGGGGTTAATCACCATCTGGGGGCCCGAAACGGCCGGAAGACAGAGTTCCACCCCCTGGGTCTGTAAAAGAGCAGCCGATGAGGTCGCGGATGTGTGCGCAAGCGTTCCCGTAACCTCATCTAAAGGCAGCACGTTGGAATAGTCTGGTTTAGTGGGTATATTAAAAATGGTGTCATCTTCTATGATACCGGGAGCCCCACATAAAATCGCGGGGGAGTCCGGGGTGCTTGGTGTCGGTGACCTCCTCGTGGTGCACCCTGGGCAACGGGATGGGCAGTTTCATCGCATTTACGAAGCTGCTGCCCATCGCGGCTAACAACCGACTTGGGGAGTGGGCTCCGGCGCTCTGTCTTGCAGCAGAGTGGTTCCGTGAGATCATTCGGGGAAGTCAGCTATGGGGTCTTACCTGGTACATAGCTGACAATAAGGGGGGAAATGTTCGTGTTCGTTATTTGTTTTGTTTGGTCCTTTGTCTCTTGTGTCTTTGTATCGAAAGTGTCTTGTTGTTGTCTGGTGATCTGTGGGAGTATATGTTTTTTGTCAACCCTAAGGTCTGGCGCCTGCCAAGGGGTTGTGTAATGACGAGGGCGTCAACCGGGGACCTCACCCTTTAAAGGAATATTATGATGGTGAATCTTAAAAATGATATACCCCAGGAGGGTTCCGGCTGCTCAGCAACCGGGCAATCCCTCACGGACGCTTCGGCGTCCGTCTTCCCCTCGTATTCTGGGGGGGGAAAAGACCACCAA
Organism: Dircenna loreta; assembly: GCA_963555665.1. NCBI lineage: Eukaryota > Metazoa > Arthropoda > Insecta > Lepidoptera > Nymphalidae > Dircenna > Dircenna loreta. The sequence continues at coordinate 49,763 of OY743097.1, read as the reverse complement.
AGTACAACTGCAGAGTCTGATCATTCAGACACCAGCATGATAACGGCTGGTTCAAGGGAGTCCCCAACACCGTTATCATGCACAAAGAAACGGCCCTGCTCTAAGGAGAGGAGCCGTTCAGGTTCGAACGAGCGTTCGAGCGGAGATGAGGTGCTCACTGTAAAGAAGCTCGTGACACCAAAGAGAGGGAGAGGTCGTCCTCCTACAACAGGCCAATATGTGGGCCTTAAGAAGGCCAAGGAGGACTACCTCAGACTCCAAAGAAAAGAGATGGAGATTGAGGCAGAAAGAGAGTTGCAGGAGCGTATTCGCCAACGTCTTCAAACCAGATCTGGATTCACGCTGGTGAAATTCTGTGGGGCAGGGGAGACCGTATGGGAGTCGCATTTGTGCGGATCCCTGTCGAGGTGGCAAAAGTGGTCATAGACGCGGGCAGGCTGCTGATACGCTGGAGCTCGGCTGTGGTCGAGCTTCTCGAGGATCGGCCTATGAGATGTTTTGGGTGCCAAGCACCCGGACACACTAGGCCGGTCTGCCCTTCTGGGGTGGATAGGGGGGTCCTATGTTTCCGGTGCGGTCTGGCTGGGCACTCCCAAGCCAACTGCACCGGAGTCCTGCGATGTGCCCTGTGCGTGGACCTCGGTCTACCCGCAGGGCACCAAATGGGGAGCCGAGCCTGCAAGGCTCCCCAAACGAAAGGCAAGGCAGCTGGTCCCTCCCCAGCTGCCGTACCAGTGGCGCGCCGTCAGGCGCCAGTTGAAGCCATGTCGCTATGTTAAGTACAAAGCAACATGGCTTCCTACAGGCGAATGTCAACCACTCTGCCAGGGCCCAGGATCTCTTTATCCAGGCTATGGCGGAGTGGGACATTAAAGTTGCGGTGGTCTGTGAGCCCTACTTTGTCCCCCCGAATTCCAGCTGGTCGGGGGACATAAACGGCTCCGTGGCAGTGGTCGTGGGATCTAGTCCCGGTCCCCCTCTCTCCACCTTGGAGACTGGCCCGGGTTTGGTAGTGGCGCGGTGGGGGGAGTACGTTGTCGTAGGCACGTACTTCTCCCCCAATCGTAGCCTGGCGGAGTTCGAGGTTTTTCTCGACTCCGTCGGTGCTGCGATTAGCAGACAGGCGTCGGGGAACGTTATCGTCCTCGGCGACCTGAACGCCAAATCCGCGGCCTGGGGGAACCACGCCACGGACGCTAGGGGTAAGGCCGTCCAGATCTGGTCGCTCCTCTCCGGTCTGTCCCTCCTCAACAGAGGGACTGAACCGACCTGTGTGCGGCAGCAAGGGAGTTCCGTGGTGGACGTTTCGTTCGCCACCCCAGCTGTCGCGCGACGGGTCGTCGACTGGAGAGTGGAGAAGGAGGTGGAGACTCTATCGGACCATTTATACGTCCGATTTGAGATCTCCGCCTCCCGGCCGGATCTGGCCAGACCACCGCGGGGGGGAAGTCGGTTTCCTCGTTGGGCAGTCCAGCGGCTGGATCGGGAAATGGTCGAAGAGGCGGCCATCGTCCAGGGCTGGGCCTTTCCCGATCCGCCCGACGAGGAGACCGACGTGGAGGGGTCGGCGGGCCGCATGCGCGAGGCCCTCACTAGGGTCTGCGATGCGGCCATGCCGAGGGTGGGGTCCAGGCCCCGGCGCAGGGCAGTGTACTGGTGGTCGCCCGAAATTGCCGAACTTCGGGCGGCCTGTTGCAGGGCTCGTAGGGCCTTCGTCCGGTGTCGCCGTCGTCACGGCTTTGACCCGGACATGGAGGCCCAGCTGCGGAGTCGTTACCGCGAGGCGAAGTCGACTCTGCGGCTGGCGATTCGGAAGGCGAAGGACCTGGCTCGGGAGGAAATCCTGGCCGGTCTCGATAGGGACCCATGGGGGCGCCCGTATCGCATCGCGCGGAATAAGACCCGCGGCGCTGGCGCCCCGGTCATGGAGTCCCTTCAGCCGGATTTCCTCGAGCGGCTGGTGGGGGAACTTTTCCCGGATTCCACCGGCCACTCTCCTCCTGTGATGGCACCTCCTTCTCTTGTGGGGGGGGTGGGCTCCATCCCGGACATCACGGAGGTTGAGCTGGAGGTCGCGCTGAGTCGCCTGCGAGCCCGCAACACTGCGCCGGGGCCGGACGGTATTCCAGGGCGGGTTCTGGTCATCGCCCTGGAATACTTGGGGGGCAGGCTGAGGGAACTGTTCAACCTTTGTTTGCGCACTGGACAGTTCCCGAAGGCCTGGAAGGAGGGGCGGTTGTGCCTGTTGCGGAAGGAGGGTCGTTCTGTCGACTCGTCCTCCGCGTACAGGCCAATCGTGCTGCTGGACGAGATGGGTAAGCTCTTCGAGAGAATCCTCTCTGCCCGTCTCGTCCAACACCTCGAGGAGGTGGGGCCGGGTCTTTCAGAAGCCCAGTTTGGCTTCAGGGCGGGTCGATCGACGATCGACGCCCTGAGGGCTCTGAAGGACCTGACCCAGGAGGCTGTGTCCGAGGGGGACGTCGTCGTCGCGGTCTCGCTGGACGTCGCCAACGCCTTCAACAGTTTGCCGTTCGAGACTTTGGTCGAGGCGCTCCGGTACCATGGAGTGCCTCCCTATCTCCGGCGGCTGTTGGAGGCATACCTGCAGGATAGAGAGGTCCTGTGGGTAGGCGGCGACCGGCGGCTATACCGACGGAGCGTGAGCCGAGGGGTTCCACAAGGGTCCGTTTTGGGACCGGTCTTGTGGAACCTGGGCTATGACTGGCTGCTCCGCTGTCCGCTCCTCCCCAGGATGAGGGTGTTGTGTTATGCAGATGACACCCTCGTCACTGCACGGGGAGGGAGCTTTGCGGAGGCGGCCCGTCTTGCTTCCGTCGGTGCTACGCTGGTAGCGGACCGCGCGGGGCTGTTGGGACTGGAGGTCTCCGTCACGAAGACGGAGGCCATGTTGTTCCACGGCCCTCGGCGAGGTCCCCCTCGTCGGGCGTCCATCTCCGTCCAGGGTGCGCAGGTGGCGCTGAAGGCCCAGATGAAGTATCTGGGCCTCACACTGGACGGACGATGGAACTTCGGGGCGCATTTCTCTCTGCTCGCCCCGAAGTTGATTTCCACTGCAGCTGCCTTGGGGAGGCTTCTGCCCAACGTCGGTGGGCCGCAGGCTCCGTGCCGGCGCCTATATGCCGGCATCGTGAGGAGCATGGCCCTGTACGGTGCTCCCATATGGTCGGGAGCCCTCACTGCGGATTCCAGGGCCCTTCTGCGCAGAACGCAAAGGGTCCTAGCGGTGAGGGTGATCAGGGGGTACCGTACGGTGTCCTATACTGCGGCCACACTCCTGGCGAGCGATCCGCCGTGGGAGCTACACGCGGAGGTGCTCGCCAGGGTGTATTGGCACCGGGCAGAAGCCAGGGATGGGCAAAGGATCGAGGCGGCGCGGGTCAGGACTCTAGCTCACCGAGTCCTGATCCGACAGTGGAAATCGGAGTTGGAGTCTCCTGTCGCCGGTCTGGCGACAGTGGGGGCAGTCCGCCCCCACATGGATCGTTGGATCAACCGGCGACACGGGACCCTAACCTATCGTCTTGTGCAGGTATTGACGGGGCACGGATGCTTCGGCGAGTACCTGCACAAGATCGCACGCAGAGAGGCGACCCCCTCCTGCCACCACTGTGACGAGGCCGTAGACACGGCTCGTCACACCCTGGCTGAGTGCGCAGCCTGGGACCGCCAGCGTTCTGAGCTGACGGCTGTGGTGGGCAGGGACCTTTCGCTGCCGCGCGTGGTACGCGCGATGATCGACAGCGAGAGGTGTTGGGTCGCGGTGGCTTCCTTCTGCGAGCAAGTCATTGCCGCGAAGGAGGCCGCGGAGCGGATCAGGGAGTCAGCCTCCACCGCTGATCCGCTCCGAAGGGGTAGGCTGGGGAGAAGGAGGCGGGAGTACGCCCGACGCTTCCTTCCCCAGCCGTAGTGCCTTGGTGAGAGGGGAGGGTGACCCCTTTCACCAACTATAGGCCTACGTCCTAAGGGTGCTTTCGTTACTCGGAGCACCCTTATCGGGGGTGGCGATTCCGCCGGGGCGTCACGGTGAGTGCGACAAGCGATCCCGTGGCGTCCCACTATGGCGATGAGGGTAACCGTTGGTTTTTAGTGGGTAGCCTTAAAAATGGCAGCGTCTTCTATGCTGCCGGGTAGTCCCACATAACCACTCCGGCCGTCACCTTCTCGGCCGGAGGGGTATCCGTAACGGATTTTCCAACGTAAAAAAAAAAAAAAAAAAAAAAAAAGGTTAGGTTAGGTTAGGTTAGGTTCTGCCGCGCGTGGTACGCGCGATGATCGGCAGCGAGAGGTGTTGGGTCGCGGTGGCTTCCTTCTGCGAGCAGGTTATTGCCGCGAAGGAGGCCGCGGAGCGGATCAGGGAGTCAGCCTCCACCGCTGATCCGCTCCGAAGGGGTAGGCTGGGGAGAAGGAGGCGGGAGTACGCCCGACGCTTCCTTCCCCAGCCGTAGTGCCTTGGTGAGAGGGGAGGGTGACCCCTTTCACCAGCCATAGGCCTACGTCGTAAGGGTGCTTTCGTTACTCGGAGCACCCTTATCGGGGGTGGCGATTCCGCCGGGGCGTCACGGTGAGTGCGACAAGCGATCCCGTGGCGTCCCACTATGGCGATGAGGGTAACCGTTGGTTTTTAGTGGGTAGCCTTAAAAATGGCAGCGTCTTCTATGCTGCCGGGTAGTCCCACATAACCACTCCGGCCGTCACCTTCTCGGCCGGAGGGGTATCCGTAACGGATTTTCCAACGTAAAAAAAAAAAAAAAAAAAAAAAAAGGTTAGGTTAGGTTAGGTTAGGTTCTGCCGCGCGTGGTACGCGCGATGATCGGCAGCGAGAGGTGTTGGGTCGCGGTGGCTTCCTTCTGCGAGCAGGTTATTGCCGCGAAGGAGGCCGCGGAGCGGATCAGGGAGTCAGCCTCCACCGCTGATCCGCTCCGAAGGGGTAGGCTGGGGAGAAGGAGGCGGGAGTACGCCCGACGCTTCCTTCCCCAGCCGTAGTGCCTTGGTGAGAGGGGAGGGTGACCCCTTTCACCAGCCATAGGCCTACGTCGTAAGGGTGCTTTCGTTACTCGGAGCACCCTTATCGGGGGTGGCGATTCCGCCGGGGCGTCACGGTGAGTGCGACAAGCGATCCCGTGGCGTCCCATTATGGCGATGAGGGTAACCGTTGGTTTTTAGTGGGTAGCCTTAAAAATGGCAGCGTCTTCTATGCTGCCGGGTAGTCCCACATAACCACCTCGGCCGTCACCTTCTCGGCCGGGGGGTATCCGTAACGGATTTTCCAACGTAAAAAAAAAAAAAAAAAAAAAAAAAAAAAAAAAAAAAAAAAAAAAAAAAAAAAGGTTAGGTTAGGTTGGGGTGTGTGTCGGTGACCTCCTCGTGGTACACCCTGGGCAACGGGATGGGCAGGTCCCCGCTTTCACGGAACTGCTGCCCATCACGGCTAACAACCGACACGGGGGGTTGGCCATGGGGGTTTATGCCCGGTCCATGGCTGACAGGGGAGGGTAGACGTGCCTGGGCTGGTCTTTGCTGAGTGCGACGCCACGGTTGCGCTTGGCGTTGATTGGTCTGGGCGTGGTGGGTTCCCGACTTATGCCTCTTTCTAGCTGGTCTCGGCTGACCACCGTGGCTGGCGGTAGAGGCCTGTCGGGTTCGTCGTTGGGTCCCCTTCTTGTGGCGGGCTGGCTGGAGCCTGCCTATTTTGGGGACTCGATGGGTGGTCTTCTCTCGGGGAGACCACCGCGAGGGCGCTGGGCCTGGTCCGGACCTCTAGCCTAGTCCCGTTGGCCGAACGGTTGACATGGCAAAGAGTGCGGGTTCGTCCTGCGTCCGACTGCTCCAGTGAGTGAGTGGTCGGAGTCTGTCGACAGGGCCCGGCTCGGAGGGGGTTTCGGCCTCCTCCGCGCTGTAGCAGGCTTGGGTGGGGGGTAGGGTGAGCCCTCCACAATCTATCAAGCCTGCGAAAAAGGGAGGGTCCACTTGTTGCAGGGTGCCCTCTCCGTGGTAGTCTCCGTCGGGGCGCTGCGGTTGAATGCGAAAGCGATCCCGTGGTGTCCCACTATGACGGCAGGCGGCAACCGTCAGGTTTAGTGTTAGGTTAGAGTCCCACATACCCCCTTCCATCTTCCCCTGGGTGGCAGGGATAGCATGATGCTTCCTGACGTTAAAAAAAAAAAAAAAAAAAAGGTTAGGTTAGGTTAGGTTAGGTTAGGTTAGGTTAGGTTAGGTTTCGGTTCCCTGGGGGAGTCCCCAAGTGTTTACAAGTACGTCCTCGTCGTCTCCCCTGGACCCCGTCCTGACCCCGGTAACGCAGGTGGCAGGCGGGTGACCGAATCTTGTAAGCGATACTTGGGCGAGTGTGTTTTGTGCGATCAGCAGCGATGCTTCCTGCGCGTAACTGCAAGGGAAGGTTTACCAAAGGCCCTTCTCAGGGCCAACCAAAAGGCCCTTCTCAGGGCCAACCCAACACCGACGGCAACCACGTCGAGTCTGATATGGACTTCGACGTAGACTGCATTGACAAAGGCTCTTCTCAGGGCCAACAAAAAGTTCGTGCTAAAGGCCAAACTAACGCTGACGGCAGCAACGTGGATTCCGACATGGAGTCCAACGTCGAAAGAGGTGAAAAAAGCCCTTCTCAGGGCCATTCGGAGGAGTCAGGTGCTGACGTTGCACGTGCAACTGATGGGAAACGCAAGCGGCCGTCCTCTTCGTTCTTTGTGCCTGGGCGGTTTTGCTCAGACACGGAGACCGAGGAAACGCCGACCGCTAAGGTAAGCAGAGCCCGAAGAGGAAGAGGCGGTAAGGCGGGCCCTTCTCGCGACGGGTCTGAGAAGCCCTCTTTCTTCCGGTCAGATAAGGCCGTATTGCCTGGAAGGCAGTATGACACCACAGACGAAAGTGAGTCTGACATTAGCGCACTGAACGCGCAAGAGCTGAGGGCGAGAGCAGGTGAAGGCCTCGCTTCAATTATGGAGGTGGCCAAAAAATCTGGCAACCTCAAAGGCGAGTTTGTAGCCCGCCTGAAGAAGTCCACCTCTACCCTGAACGAGGTGGTGGATGCCCTTGCATCGAGGAGTGAGGCTGAGGAGACAAGGCGGCTGAGGGCTGAAAATCGCCGTCTTAAGCTCGAGATCGAATCGATCAAGGCGGAGGTGAAGGCGCTACGGCGCGGGTTCGCCGAAGCTAAGACTGAAGCAGCCATGGCTGCTACGGCTGCTGCCACTGCTGCCGCCGCTGGAACGACAACGGCTCCTGCAGCCCTGATAGGGGCTGAGGTCGTAGAAAGGCTGGAGCGCTCCTTGACATGCACTTTGGGTGACATGATCAACGCCCGAATTGCAGGAATCGAGGACCGACTGCTGCCAGCGCCGACGTTGCGTCCATCATTGCGATCGGACGTGGAGCGTGCCGTGACTCGTGCGCCTTCCACTCCATCAGTTACACTGGTGTCGGGACCTGCCACAGTTCCTCAGGAGGAGTCCTGGACAACGGTGGTGAAAAGGAAGGTTAAGGGGAAGGGGAAGGGAAAGGGAAGTCCTTCCATCCCAGCGGCTGGCGCCGCCCCGTCCGTTCGGCCCACCCCAGCGAAGGGAGCCACTACCACAAAAGCTAGCATGAAGAGAGCCGCCAAGCCAGCCATCAAGACAGCCGATAAACCTAAGAAGGCGCTAAAGTCCCCCAAGACCGCTGCTGTTGTGCTGTCATTGCAGCCAGAAGCCGCGGCTAAGGGGTTAACGTACAGCGCCATTCTGCAGACGGCTCAACAAAAAGTTGATCTGCAGGAGCTCGGGATCGAGCAAATCCGCTTTCGGCAGACGGCAACGGGAGCGAGAGTGCTGGAGATCCCGGGCTCCGAGAAACAGGTGAAGGCGGATAAGCTCGCGGAGAAACTTCGCGACGTCCTTTCCGGTGTTCCAAACATCGCCAGGCCCGTGAAATCTGTACAGGTGAAGATTTCGGGCCTGGATGACACAGCCACCCAGGACAGTGTAGCTGCGGCGGTCGCCAAGGCGGCAGCGGTGGACGTCGGAATGGTGAAGACTGGGGCCATTCGCCCCACTTTTGGAGGAACTGGTTCTGTGGTCGTGACCTGCCCGATCTCGGCAGGAAAGGTACTGACCGAAAAGGGCAGGTTGCTAATTGGGTGGAGCTCGGTGCGTGTGGTGGCCTTGGAGACTCTCCCCATGCGATGCTATAAATGCATGGGGCTGGGCCATACGCGCCCTCAGTGCCCAGTGTCGGTGGATAGGGGAAACTTGTGTTTCCGTTGCGGACGTGCTGATCACAAAATAGCCGTCTGCAAGGAGACCATTCCTCGCTGCGCAATATGCGCTGAGTCTGGCAGGCCCTCCGGGCACGTGATGTGTAGTCGTAGCTGCAAGCCTGCGATGACCAAACGAAGGGCCACTAGGACCCCGACCACCCAAACGGTTGCTAACCAAGCCACTGCAGTGACGGCGATCCTTCCCCAAGCGGTGGATGGGCAGGAGGTTGTGATGTCAGAATAATTCATGGACCCAATCAGACATCACAACTTCCTCCAGACGAACCTTAACCACTGCGCCCAGGCGCAAGACCTACTCATGCAGGCCCTGGCACAGTGGCAAATAGACGTAGTGGTGGCAGCGGAGCCTTACTACATTCCCCCCTCTCATCCCTGCTGGGTGGGAGATCTGGAGGGCTCTGTTGCCATCGTGATGCGGTCTTGTCGCGGCAGCCCGTCCCTCTCCATTGAAGAGAGGGGGGCTGGATACGTGGTAGCCAAGTGGGGAGAATATGCTGTGGTGGGCGTCTATTTCTCACCTAACAAAACCGCAGCGGACCTGGAGGCGTTCTTAGACCTCCTGGCCATTGCGGTTGGAAGACAGGCGCCCCGTCAGGTTCTTCTTCTAGGGGACCTGAACGCCAAGGCTCGTGACTGGGGCAATCCCTCTACTGACTCTCGTGGGGAGATCGTCAGAGAGTGGGCGGTCACCACGGGCTTGACCCTCCTCAACACAGGGTCTGCCCGAACGTGCGTGCGACACAACGGGGGGTCCGTAGTGGACCTATCTTTTGCCACCCCGTCCGTCGCCGCGCGTGTTCAGGCATGGAGGGTTTTGTCAGAGGTGGAGACCCTCTCGGACCACAAATATGTGCGGTTCGAGATCTCCACCTCCCACAACCGAAGATTGCAGCTCCGCCCCGCCAAGGTGGTGCAATTCCCACGCTGGGCTGTTAACCGCCTCAATGTGGAACTTGCGAGTGAGGCGGCGATAGTCCAAACATGGTTGGCCGTCCCGACGCAGCCAGATGTAGACCTCGCGGCAAGTCGCTTCCGAGAATCGGTGACGGCGGTGTGCGATGCAGCTATGCCGCGTTCTCGCCGCCATCCCGAACGTCGTGAGGTCTACTGGTGGAATTTGGAAATCGCGGATCTCCGGGCTACCTGCACGGCCGTCCGACGGCCTTACAGCCATCACAGAAGACGACGACACGGCCGAACCGACGAGCAGATGTCGGCCGTGGAATTGGAGACGGAGCGCCAGCTGTACGAGGCATACCGCAAGGCCAAGCGAGAACTGCAGCTGGCGATCATCAAGGCCAAATCACTGGCCTATGGCGAAAACTTGGTGAGTCTGGACAGAGATCCGTGGGGGCGTCCGTACAAGGCTGCGCGGAAAAACTTCCGGCAGCAGACAGCCCCGGTCACGGAATCTATGGAGTCCGGGCTACTAGATCGGGTGTTGGGCGGGCTTTTTCCCGAAAAGGACCCTAACCACACGCCTCCAACGATGGCTGTCATGGAGCAGTCGAGTTCCGACACCTTCATCCCGCCCGTGTCGGAGGCGGAGATGGAGATTGCAGTCCGCCGCCTCTGTGGCAAAAAGACAGCGCCTGGCCCGGACGGTATCCCGGGCCGGGTCCTTGGGATCGCCCTCCAGGAGATGAGTGGTCGGCTTCGGGGAATATTCAGCGCCTGCCTCGCGTCTGGCCGGTTCCCGAAGCCGTGGAAAGATGGAAGACTGTGCCTGTTGCGGAAGGAAGGGCGACCCGTTGACTCGCCCTCCGCGTACAGGCCCATAGTCTTGCTGGATGACACAGGAAAAATGCTCGAGAGAGTAGTGGCATCTCGTGTCATCCAGCACCTAGGGGGCACTGGGCCCGGGCTATCCGAGGCCCAGTACGGGTTCAGGACGGGGCGGTCTACAATAGACGCCCTGCTCTGGCTCAAGGGATGGACGCAGGCGGCGATCCGTGAGGGGGAAAAGGCGTTGGCTGTTTCCCTCGATATCGCCAACGCCTTCAACAGCCTCCCGCACGAAACCATACAGGAGGCACTCCGATATCATAGGGTGCCTCTGTATCTGCGCAGGCTGTTGGCTGACTACCTCGCCGGTCGCGAGGTCTTAGTGCAAGGCTGTGATGGTCTGAGGCGCCGTCGCGTATCGTGCGGGGTTCCACAGGGGTCGGTGCTGGGTCCGCTCTTGTGGAACATAGGCTACGACTGGGTGCTCCGAGGCACGCTCCCTGTGAGCGTGCGGATGGCGTGTTACGCAGATGACACCCTAGTCGTGGCCAAGGGAAAGGATCTCCGGGAGGTGTTGCGATCGGCGGCGGTCAGTACGGCGCTCGTGGTTGGCCGTATTCGTGCCCTGGGGCTGGAGGTCGCCCTTTCTAAGACCGAGGCCCTTCTATTCCATGGGCCTCGGGGAGGTCCTCCACCAGGTACCCGGTTAACTCTGGATGGGGTGCCGATCCGGGTCGGGACCCAGATGAAATATTTGGGTCTCACCTTGGACGGGCGGTGGAGTTTCGGGGCCCATTTTGCCAGACTGGCCCCTAGAGTCGTCAAAGCCGCTGCCTCACTGGGCAGGCTCCTTCCAAACAAGGATGGACCTGGCGCCAATTGCCGCCGGCTGTACTCCGGAGTCATCCGGAGTATGGCCATGTATGGGGCACCCGTCTGGGTGGACGCCCTCAGTCGCGCCAACAAAACCCTGCTGCGACGTCCGCAGCGGGTCATCGCGACGAGGGCAATACGCGGATACCGGACGGTCTCGTGGACGGCGGCATGCGTGCTGGCCGGAGATGCTCCCTGGGAGTTGCAAGCGGAGGTCCTCGCCGCAACGTACCACTTTGTGGCGGCGAGGAAATCCCGGGGAGAGACCCCGACGGGAGAAGAGTTTGCTCGCATGCAAATGCAGGCACAGGACTCCCTAATAAGGCGTTGGACGGAGGACCTGGCTCCGCCGGTCCCCGGGCAGTGGACGGTGAACGCGATAAGGCCGGTCCTTCAGCGTTGGGTGAGGCGGCGGTTCGGGTCGCTGACCTTCCGTTTGGTGCAGGTGCTTTCCGGACATGGATGTTTTGGGAAATACCTGCACCAAATTGCGAGACGGGAGACCGCCCCAGTCTGCCATGAATGTGGGGCGGTGCAAGATACGGCGCTCCATACGCTGCAGGTGTGTGCCGCATTTAGCACGCAGCGGCACACCCTTTCGGAGGCTTTAAGTAGGGATCTGTCTCTGACGAGCGTTGTCAATGCCATGCTCGACAGTGAGAGATCGTGGCAAGCAGCGGTCTCCTTCTGTGAAGAGGTGATGATGCAGAAGGAGGCCGCGGAGCGGGTCAGGGAGGACAATGCCTCCCTGGACTCACTCCGGCGCAGACGTACGGGGGCAAGGAGGCGACGATTCGCCAACCTCCTCCTCCCTCCGTAATAATGGGGTCACCGGCTGGAAGTCGGGGGACTTCCGGCTGGATAGCAAAATGACCCCATTCGTCTGAGGGGTGGCCTTTGTGTGAGCAAGGTCGCCCCAAATTTCAGGCCGGAGCCCGGATAGAATCACATCTGGGCTTACCGCCGGGGCAAGGTGGCGAATGCTCGCGCGACCCCATCTTGCCTCACTATGGCGGAAGACTGCTCACACGTGGGGTTTTTAGCCGGTAAGAGTCCGGCATAACCACTCTGGTCCCCCGTACCGGAGTGGTATCCATGAGGATTTTCCCCACGCAAAAAAAAAAAAAAAAAAAAAAAAAAAAAAAAAAAAAAAAAAAAAGGTTTCGGTTCCCTCTTCCCTCAAAGGAATGAGTGGAGCCCACCCCCCCATGGGAGTCACAAACCCACGTTACGTAGAGGATGTAGTCCCTCACGTGTCTGAGAGAGAGTTAGGATTAGCCATCGCGAGGCTCAGGTCTAAACGCACTGCCCCAGGACCAGACGGCATACCAGGGAAAGTGTTAGCTCTCGCGATGGTTCGTTTGGGTCATAGGGTGCAGGCCTTGTTCTCCGAATGTTTGAGGCAGAGTCGATTTCCCCAGAAGTGGAAAACGGGCACGCTGGTCCTGCTCAAGAAGGACGGACGGTCAGCGGAACACCCATCGGCCTATCGACCGATAGTTCTACTCGACGACATTAGCAAGGTCTTTGAGCGCGTGATAGCGACCCGAATTGTCCAGTCGATGGACCCAGGGCTGCATGAAGCACAATTTGGTTTCCGTCGGGAACGGTCGACCGTCGCTGCCATCGCTCACTTGAGAGAGCTTTCTGACAAGGCGATATCCCGGGGTGGAGTGTTGTGGGCGGTCTCGTTGGACGTGTCGAACGCGTTCAACTCTCTGCCCTTTGAGACCGTGAAAGCCGCGTTGAGATATCATGGCATTCCAAAGTATCTCCAATTGCTCGTCGCGAACTACTTCGCGGGAAGAGCCGTCGAGTTTCCTACCAGTGGCGGCGGATGGGCAAAGCGGTCAATGTCTTGCGGTGTTCCACAGGGTTCGGTCCTAGGTCCGCTCCTGTGGAACATCGGTTATGACTGGGTGTTGCGCGGCGCTATGCTACCAGGAGTTGCCGTCATGTGTTATGCGGACGACACTCTTGTGACGGCTCATGCCGCTGATCATCGAGAGGCGAGCCGCCTTGCTACAGCCGGAGTTGCACAGACGGTAGCAAGGATTCGAGCACTTGGGTTGGACGTTGCTCTGGAAAAAACCGAGGTCTTAGCCTTCCACAGGCCTAGAGATGCTCCACGGCCCGGAACGTCAATCGTTGTAGGAGGCACTTCCATCGCCATCGGGTCGACGATGAAGTACCTAGGAATCGTTCTCGATGGTCGGTGGAAGTTTGACGAACATTTCCGGCGGCTAGCTCCAAAGCTTCTGACTACTGCTGGGGCACTCGGTGGCATTTTGCCCAACCTCGGCAGCCCTAGCGACAAGTGTCGCCGCCTGTACATCGGAGTCTTGCGTTCAATGGCACTCTATGGCGCACCAATCTGGGCTGATGCACTCTGCAACAGAAACCTGCCGATGTTGCAACGTCCGCAGCGTGCCATCGCGCTAAGAGCCGCGCGAGCTTACCGCACGGTGTCTTATACCGCATCATGTCTTCTCGCCGGTAGCCCTCCATGGGATCTGGAGGCTGAAGTCCTCGCGTCAGTTTTCTGGCACACGACAGAGGCACGCCGGGGGGGAAATCAACCTCGTATGCAAGAAATCACACAATGGAGAAGGGCTGCTCGTGATAACCTCTTCCGGAAGTGGGCAGCGAATCTAGAAAATACGGAGGTGACCCGGGAGCTGGTGGCGGCGATTCGGCCCTGCCTGCGTGGCTGGGTCGAAAGAAAACACGGTGTGGTGTCGTTCCACTCCGCACAGCTTTTGACCGGGCACGGTTGCTTCGGCCACTATTTGTTTCGTGTATTGGGGCGAGAGCCGACGTCAGAGTGTCATCACTGCGACGTCGGTGCTGAGGATACGGCGGAGCACACGCGCGAAATTTGTCCTGCGTGGAGTGAAGAACGTGATGCCCTAAAACAAGTGGTCGGAGCGGATATCTCACTGCCGGCATTGATCAGGGCTATGGTTGACAGTGAAGAAAAATGGAACGGAGTGAGCTCTTTCTGCAGCGCAGTGATGTTACGGAAAGAAGCGGCAGAACGGGAGCGAGAACAACATCCAAATTCGCTCCCAATTCGTCGCGGAAGGCGTGGTCGGCGACGCAGGGCCTACCTGGCTAACTTACTGCCGCCGTAACGATGGGCCTGCGGGCGATAGATCGGGGAACTATCGTCTGCATTGCACGGTCCCAAGGAGAGAGGCGATCTTAGTGTTCGAGGAAGTCTCAAAGGAGAAATAAAAACGGAGAGCCGAAAGGGCAAACGCTGGTAGGATTGCGGAAGTGCTATAGCGTCCCCGCGATCCCGCTATGAGCGTGACGAAGGAACACCCCATGGGTTTTAGTCGGTGCGAGTCCGACATAACCCACGGCTCCCCCCCGAGTCGTGGCGTATCCATAACGGATTTCCCATGGGTTAACAAAAAAAAAAAAAAAAAAAGGTTAGGTTAGGTTAGGTTAGGTTAGGTTAGGTTCCCCCCCAAGGGTTGCCACCTTGTCGTGGTGGGGGGGCTTGCGTGCCCCAATGATCCCTGAGGCTATACCGGCAGAGCTACTCATACCGGGAGGTTTAGGGTGAGGGGCCAGACTAAGAGCAACCACCATACCGTAACCCGGCCATTGCACTTCGGCCGGGACCGGGGGCTCACTTGCTGGGCCGCGAGGAAGGAAACCTCTATAAAAAACCACCCCGAAACCGTAGTCTAGCGTGCTGCGGCGTAGGGTAAACTGGCAAGCGCTCTCTGGGGACCTTACCCCTTAAAAGGAAACAATGAACAGTAGCGATTTTCAAGTTTGTCCCCAGGAGGGTCTCAGCGACAACGCTGAGGAATCCCTCACGGCGGCTTCGGTCGCCGTCTGCCCCTCGTACTCTGGGGGGGGCAAAAATCGCTCTGGAGCAGGAGTCCCTGCACAGGTCACGTCCACACCGACCTGTATAATCAAAAATTGTGTGAGGCGTGGTGAGAAGATTAGTAGGAGTGGAGATTCTCACTGCGACGACCTGGCGACCCACGAGGACTATGATAATCATTTTGTTGAGGATAATGTAGATTTGGATGCGGAGGAGTCGATCCCGAATGTTGGCTTTTCCGAAAATGACCGAGGCAAGCCCAAAGGCATTAGACTCACATTCATGCGGACTCGTAATGCGGATTTGGACAAGATGTCTGATTATGAGATGCATAACTCTCGTAAGCGTCCCATTTCAAGGGTCGAATCACCAGTGAGCGACGCGTCGGAAGGTGATTCGGAGCATGGTGTTTGCTCGAAATTCAGTAGCGCTCGTCGCGGACGCTCTTCTGGAGCCCCTGGAGCCGCACGTGGAAGTGGGCTCTCAAAGGCGAAAGCCGAATTGAGAGCTGTAACTCAAGAGGCAGAAGAAGCTGAGTTAGAGAAGGCCCTCAGTGCAAGAGCAAATCGGAAGGCGGCAGCGTCGCCTATGTATATTGACTGCTCTGAGGATGAGCAGCGACGGCTGGAAGAACCTATAAGGCGCGATCCTGATAGCATGGGGGCGGAAGAGTTGCGGGCACTTGCTGGACGCAGCTCTGCAGCTATACTAACCGTTTGTCGGAAGTCCGGCAACCTTAAGGGTGACATGATCCGCGTTCTGAAAGAGTCCTCTCGGGATCTATTGGAGGCCGTTGAAGCGTTAGCAAGCCGGACAGTGGACGAAGAGACGCGTCGTCTCAGAATGGACAACTCGCGCCTCCATCGTGAGGTGGATAACCTGAGAGCTGAGCTCAAAGTCCACAGGCGCGAGTTTGACGAAATGAGGACTTCGGCAGCGAAATCTGCAGCGGCTACTGCGACGAACCGAGATTCTGATCTCGTAGAGGAGTTGAGGCGTTCTATCGTGTCCTCAGTGGGCGTAATGCTGAACGCCCGCTTTGCAGGTATTGAGGATCGCCTCCTCCCAGAAAAGACTTTACGTCCTCCTCTAGCTGCAGACCGAAGGAGAGAAGCCGCTGCTGCAGCTGCGGACCAAAGAAGAGATTCGGCTGCTGCTGCGGACCGAATTAGATATTCGGCCGCTGCTGCGAACAAGGAGCGATTTATCGCTCCTACAGGGACGCCTATTTCAAAGGCGATGGCTCCTGCCAAAAGTACCCCAGTGCGCGCGCCTACTACCGGTCCGCCATCCCAAGCTGAGTGGACGACGGTCGTTAAGAGGGGTAAAAAGAAGAAAGCCCCTAAGCCAGCGACGCCCACAGCTCAGATCCCAGCAAAGGCAGTCGAAACCCAGACCGCGAAGCAACCTTCCCGTAAAGGTGGCAAAAAGAGGAGGAAAAAGGGCGGAAAGAGGAAGAAAGCAGGTGGTACGGCACAGCCTAAGCTCCCACCACAAAGGTCACCCGCAGTGATGATCACACTGCAGGCTGATGCGGCGGCAAAGGGCGTAACCTATGCCCAGGTCCTGGAGCGTGCCGCCGAAAAAGTGGACCTCAGTGAGATGGGGCTGGAGTGTGGTCTCAGGATCCGGCGTTCCGCCACGGGGGCTAGGCTTCTGGAGCTGCCCAAGTCGGCTCCAGAGAAAGCGGAACAATTGGTTTCGTCGCTCCGCACGGTGCTCGATGGAGTGGCGGATGTAGTCCGACCCGTAAAACGGGTCTCAGTAAAAATAAAAGGATTGGACGACTCTGCCACTCAGACGAAAATCGCAGCCGCTATCTGCCGCGTCACGAACTGCTCCAGTGACTCTCTTCACGTTGGGGAGATTCGCTGGGGATATGGGGCAATGGGGGTTTCAATAACCCGGTGCCCCGTTGACGCAGCAAAGACCTTGCTGGACGCGGGGCGGCTGCTCGTTGGGTGGAGTTCAGCTGGAGTAGAACTCCTAAACGAGCGACCAATGCGGTGCTTCCGGTGTCAGGAACCGGGGCACACGCGGGCACTCTGCCCTACCGAGGCTGACCGTAGTGCGGCTTGTTACCGGTGTGGTGTGATGGGTCACAACCGTGCCAACTGCACCGGAGTCCTGCGTTGTGCCGTCTGCGTTGACCTTGGTCTTCCGGCAGGGCACGAACTGGGGAGTCATTCTTGTAAGGCTCCATATAAAAGAGGAAGGGCAGTCGGTTTCGCTCCTGCCCATAACGTCGTGCGCGGTACGCCGCCGGTTGAAGCCATGTCGCAATGACCAGTCAGCGACATGGCTTCTTACAGGCGAACGTGAACCACTCTGCCAGGGCCCAGGATTTGTTTATCCAAGCCATGGCGGAGTGGAATATTAGCATTGCGGTGGTCTGCGAGCCCTACTATGTCCCCCCGAATTCCAGTTGGTCGGGGGACATAAACGGCTCCGTGGCAGTGGTCGTGGGATCTAGTCCCGGTCCCCCTCTCTCCACCTTGGAGACTGGCCCGGGTTTGGTAGTGGCGCGGTGGGGGGAGTACGTTGTCGTAGGCACGTACTTCTCCCCCAATCGTAGCCTGGCGGAGTTCGAGGTTTTTCTCGACTCCGTCGGTGCTGCGATTAGCAGACAGGCGTCGGGGAACGTTATCGTCCTCGGCGACCTGAACGCCAAATCCGCGGCCTGGGGGAACCACGCCACGGACGCTAGGGGTAGGGCCGTCCAGATCTGGTCGTTACTCTCCAGTCTGTCCCTCCTCAACAGAGGGACCGAACCGACCTGTGTGCGGCAGCAAGGGAGTTCCGTGGTGGACGTTTCGTTCGCCACCCCAGCTGTCGCGCGACGGGTCGTCGACTGGAGAGTGGAGAAGGAGGTGGAGACTCTATCGGACCATTTATACGTCCGATTCGAGATCTCCGCCTCCCGGCCGGATCTGGCCAGACCACCGCGAGGGGGGAGTCGGTTTCCTCGTTGGGCAGTCCAGCGGCTGGATCGGGAAATGGCTGAAGAGGCGGCCATCGTCCAGGGCTGGGCTTTTCCCGATCCGCCCGACGAGGAGACCGACGTGGAGGGGTCGGCGGGCCGCATGCGCGAGGCCCTCACTAGGGTCTGCGATGCGGCCATGCCGAGGGTGGGGTCCAGGCCCCGGCGCAGGGCAGTGTACTGGTGGTCGCCCGAAATTGCCGAACTTCGGGCGGCCTGTTGCAGGGCTCGTAGGGCCTTCGTCCGGTGTCGCCGTCGTCACGGCTTTGACCCGGACATGGAGGCCCAGCTGCGGAGTCGTTACCGCGAGGCGAAGTCGACTCTGCGGCTGGCGATTCGGAAGGCGAAGGACCTGGCTCGGGAGGAAATCCTGGCCGGTCTCGATAGGGACCCATGGGGGCGCCCGTATCGCGTCGCGCGGAATAAGACCCGCGGCGCTGGCGCCCCGGTCATGGAGTCCCTTCAGCCGGATTTCCTCGAGCGGCTGGTGGGGGAACTTTTCCCGAATTCCACCGGCCACTCTCCTCCCGTGATGGCCCCTCCTTCTCTTGAGGGGGGGGTGGGCTCTATCCCCGACATCACGGAGGTCGAGCTGGAGGTCGCGCTGAGTCGCCTGCGAGCCCGCAACACTGCGCCGGGGCCGGACGGTATTCCAGGGCGGGTTCTGGTCATCGCCCTGGAATACTTGGGGGGTAGGCTTCGGGAACTGTTCAACCTTTGTTTGCGCACTGGACAGTTCCCGAAGGCCTGGAAGGAGGGGCGGTTGTGCCTGTTGCGGAAGGAGGGTCGTTCTGTCGACTCGTCCTCCGCGTACAGGCCAATCGTGCTGCTGGACGAGATGGGTAAGCTCTTCGAGAGAATCCTCTCTGCTCGTCTCGTCCAGCACCTCGAGGAGGTGGGTCCGGGTCTTTCAGAAGCCCAGTTCGGCTTCAGGGCGGGTCGATCGACGATCGACGCCCTGAGGGCTCTGAAGGACCTGACTCAGGAGGCTGTGTCCGAGGGGGACGTCGTCGTCGCGGTCTCGCTGGACGTCGCCAACGCCTTCAACAGTTTGCCGTTCGAGACTTTGGTCGAGGCGCTCCGGTACCATGGAGTGCCTCCCTATCTCCGGCGGCTGTTGGAGGCATACCTGCAGGATAGAGAGGTCCTGTGGGTAGGCGGCGACCGGCGGCTTTACCGACGGAGCGTGAGCCGAGGGGTTCCACAAGGGTCCGTTTTGGGACCGGTCTTGTGGAACCTGGGCTATGACTGGCTGCTCCGCTGTCCGCTCCTCCCCAGGATGAGGGTGTTCTGCTACGCAGATGACACCCTCGTCACTGCACGGGGAGGGAGCTTTGCGGAGGCGGCCCGTCTTGCTTCCGTCGGTGCTACGCTGGTAGCGGACCGCGTGGGGCTGTTGGGACTGGAGGTCTCCGTCACGAAGACGGAGGCCATGTTGTTCCACGGCCCTCGGCGAGGTCCCCCTCGTCGGGCGTCCATCTCCGTCCAGGGTGCGCAGGTGGCGCTGAAGGCCCAGATGAAGTATCTGGGCCTCACACTGGACGGACGATGGAACTTCGGGGCGCATTTCTCTCTGCTCGCCCCGAAGTTGATTTCCACTGCAGCTGCCTTGGGGAGGCTTCTGCCCAACGTCGGTGGGCCGCAGGCTCCGTGCCGGCGCCTATATGCCGGCATCGTGAGGAGCATGGCCCTGTACGGTGCTCCCATATGGTCGGGAGCCCTCACTGCGGATTCCAGGGCCCTTCTGCGAAGAACGCAAAGGGTCCTAGCGGTGAGGGTGATCAGGGGGTACCGTACGGTGTCCTACACTGCGGCCACACTCCTGGCGAGCGATCCGCCGTGGGAGCTACACGCGGAGGTGCTCGCCAGGGTGTATTGGCACCGGGCAGAAGCCAGGGATGGGCAACGGATCGAGGCGGCGCGGGTCAGGGCTCTAGCTCACCGAGTCCTGATCCGACAGTGGAAATCAGAGTTGGAGTCTCCTGTCGCCGGTCTGGCGACAGTGGGGGCAGTCCGCCCCCACATGGATCGTTGGATCAACCGGCGACACGGGACCCTAACGTATCGTCTTGTGCAGGTATTGACGGGGCACGGATGCTTCGGCGAGTACCTGCACAAGATCGCACGCAGAGAGGCGACCCCCTCCTGCCACCACTGTGACGAGGCCGTAGACACGGCTCGTCACACCCTGGCTGAGTGCGCAGCCTGGGACCGTCAGCGTTCAGAGCTGACGGCTGTGGTGGGCAGGGACCTTTCGCTGCCGCGCGTGGTACGCGCGATGATCGGCAGCGAGAGGTCGTGGGTCGCGGTGGCTTCCTTCTGCGAGCAAGTTATTGCCGCGAAGGAGGCCGCGGAGCGGATCAGGGAGGCAGCCTCCACCGCTGATCCGCTCCGAAGGGGTAGGCTGGGGAGAAGGAGGCGGGAGTACGCCCGACGCTTCCTTCCCCAGCCGTAGTGCCTTGGTGAGAGGGGAGGGTGACCCCTTTCACCAGCTATAGGCCTACGTCGTAAGGGTGCTTTCGTTACTCGGAGCACCCTTATCGGGGGTGGCGATTCCGCCGGGGCGTCACGGTGAGTGCGACAAGCGATCCCGTGGCGTCCCACTATGGCGATGAGGGTAACCGT
The DNA here is from genome assembly GCA_963555665.1 of Dircenna loreta. Classification (NCBI taxonomy): domain Eukaryota; kingdom Metazoa; phylum Arthropoda; class Insecta; order Lepidoptera; family Nymphalidae; genus Dircenna; species Dircenna loreta. Next base: position 29,417 of record OY743097.1, on the reverse strand, counting down.
TGGTTTTTAGTGGGTAGCCTTAAAAATGGCAGCGTCTTCTATGCTGCCGGGTAGTCCCACATAACCACCTCGGCCGTCACCTTCTCGGTCGGGGGGTATCCGTAACGGATTTTCCAACGTAAAAAAAAAAAAAAAAAAAAAGGTTAGGTTAGGTTAGGTTAGGTTAGGTTGGGGGGCCTCGCCGGGAACCTCCTCGTGTGCCTGTCCGTTATCAATGCCATCTGGATTCGTCCGGTGGCATTGGAAGCGGTACGGGCCTGGTGCTCCCTGGGCAACAACGATTGATGAGTTCTCTCGGGGGCTTGTCAATCGTTGGCTAATACCCGGCGCGGCGGGGGTCGGCCATGGGGGTTTATGCCCGGTCCATGGCCGCCAGGGGAGGGCACACGCGGTGGACTGCCTCTCGGGGTGGCCTGCCTGCGGAAGGGGCTCGGGTCTCTTTCCTTCGGCATCCGCCGTTAGAAAGTAGGCTCGGGCTCAGGGTGGGGGGGGCACAGGCCCTCTCTACCTGGGTCAGCCGTGGGGGCGCTCCTGGTACTTCTCTGATTAGCAGAGTGGACTCCGGAGCGGTCCCGTGGTTGTAGGAGGGGATGTGCGGCGGTCTCTCTCTTGCTGAGGGGGTGGCTGCTTGCGCTGGTAGGGCTTGGACCTCTTTCCGCCGAGCAGCTTTGGAACAGTTGCTCGACGGGGAGACGGTCCGGGCGACGTGCCTGGGCTGGTCGTTGCCGAGTGCGGCGCCACGGTTGCGCTTGGCGTTGATTGGTCTGGGCGTGGTGGGTTCCCGACTTATGCCTCTTTCTAGCTGGTCTCGGCTGACCACCGTGGCTGGCGGTAGAGGCCTGTCGGGTTCGTCGTTGGGTCCCCTTCTTGTGGCGGGCTGGCTGGAGCCTGCCTATTTTGGGGACTCGATGGGTGGTCTTCTCTCGGGGAGACCACCGCGAGGGCGCTGGGCCTAGTCCGGACCTCTAGCCTAGTCCCGTTGGCCGAACGGTTGACATGGCAAAGAGTGCGGGTTCGTCCTGCGTCCGACTGCTCCAGTGAGTGAGTGGTCGGAGTCTGTCGACAGGGCCCGGCTCGGAGGGGGTTTCGGCCTCCTCCGCGCTGTAGCAGGCTTGGGTGGGGGGTAGGGTGAGCCCTCCACAATCTATCAAGCCTGCAAAAAAGGGAGGGTCCACTTGTTGCAGGGTGCCCTCTCCGTGGTAGTCTCCGTCGGGGCGCTGCGGTTGAATGCGAAAGCGATCCCGTGGTGTCCCACTATGACGGCAGGCGGCAACCGTCAGGTTTAGTGTTAGGTTAGAGTCCCACATACCCCCTTCCATCTTCCCCTGGGTGGCAGGGATAGCATGATGCTTCCTGACGTTAAAAAAAAAAAAAAAAAAAAAAAGGTTAGGTTAGGTTAGGTTGGGGTGTGTGTTGGGGGAGTCCCCAAGTGTTTGCAAGTTACGTCCTCGTCGTCTCCCCTGGACCCCGTCCTGACCCCGGTAACGCAGGTGGCAGGCGGGTGACCAAATACTGCAAACGATACTTGGGTGAGTGTGTCTTTAAGAGAATTGTCGCGATGCTTCCTGTGCGTAACAGCCGCGGAAGATTTACCAAAGGCCCTTCTCAGGGCCAACCAAAAGGCTCTTCTCAGAGCCAACCAAAAGGCCCTTCTCAGGGCCAGCCAAAAGGCCCTTCTCAGAGCCAAAATGATGCTGACGGATTCTACGTCGAGTCCAAAGTGGAGATCGAAATAGATATGAGTGAGAAAGGTCCTTCTCAGGGCCATTCGGAGGATTCCGATGTCGTAGTTGCACGCGCAACAAAAGGACAACGCAAGCGGCCGTCCTCTGCGTTCTTCGAGCCTGGGCGGTTTTGCTCAGACACGGAGACCGAAGAGATTCCGACCGCTAAGGTTCATTCCGCCCGAAGAGGAAGGGGAGCAAAGTCAAGCTCTTCTCGCGAAGGTTTTCGGAAACCTGCTTCTTTGCGGTCAGACGAGGTTGAAGTGACTGATACCCAGTATGACACCGCTACGGACGATAACGATTCGGACGTGGGCGCATTAAATGCGCAAGAGTTGAAGGCGAAGGCGGGTGAAGGCCTCGCTATAATTATGGAGGTTGCGAAAAAATCAGGCAACCTCAAGGGCGAGTTCGTGTCCCGCCTGAAGAGGTCCACTTCGGCCCTGAGCGAGGTGGTAGATGCTCTTGCCTCGAGGAGTGAGGCTGAGGAGACGAGGCGGCTGAGGGCCGAGAATCGCCGTCTCAAGCTCGAGGTGGAAGCCATCAAAGCGGAGGTGAAGGCGCTGCGGCGTGGTTTCGCCGAAGCTAAGTCCGAGGCTGCTGCAGCCGCCACTGCTGCTGCCAACGCTAGTGCGGCTGGTACGACGACGCCTCCTGTGGCCGTGATGGGGGCTGACTTAATCGAAAGACTGGAGCGGTCCTTGACCTGCACTTTGGGTGATATGATTAACGCCCGAATTGCAGGAATCGAGGACCGTCTTTTGCCGGCACCAACGATGCGTCCCCCACTGCGAGCGGACGTAGTACGTGCCGTGCCTAGTGTGCCTGCGACACCGCAAGTGGCACCGATAGCCGACCCCAAGACGGCACCCCAGGAGGAGTCCTGGGCAACGGTGGTGAAGAGGAAGGGTAAGGGTAAGGGAAAGGGGAAAGGAAAATCTTCCACCCCTACGGCAGGCGCTTCTCCACCCGCTCGGCCCACCTCGACAAAGGGAGCAGCTACCGCAAAGGAGAGCGCGAAGAAACCCGCTACGCCTGCAGCCAAGAAATTCAAAAGGCCTAAGGTGTCGAAGTCCCCCAAGACTGCGGCGGTTGTGCTGTCGCTGCAGCCTGAAGCAGCGGCTAAAGGGCTAACCTACAGCGCCATTTTGCAGACGGCCCAACAAAAAGTTGATCTGCAGGAGCTCGGCATCGAGCAAATTCGCTTCCGTCAGACGATGACGGGAGCCAGAATGCTAGAGATCCCGGGCTCCGAAAATCATTCGAAGGCAGATAGGCTCGCGGAAAAACTGCGCGATGCGTTAGCCGGCGTGGCGAACGTTGCCAGGCCTATGAAATCTGTACAAGTGAAGATCTCGGGCCTGGACGACACCGCCACCCAGGAGAATGTGGCTGAGGCGGTCGCTAAAGCAGCAGCGGTTGAGGTCGGCATGTTGAAGATTGGGGCCATTCGGCCCAGTTTTTGGAGGAACCGGTTCCGTCGTCGTCACCTGTCCGATCTCAGCAGCGAAAGCGCTGACCGAGAAGGGCAGATTGCTCATTGGGTGGAGCTCAGTGCGTGTGGTGGCCATGGAGGCGCTTCCCATGCGCTGCTTTAAGTGCATGGGACTGGGTCATACGCGCCCTCAGTGTCCAGCATCAGCAGACAGAGGGGACCTGTGCTTCCGATGTGGACGTGCAGGTCATAAGATTGCTGTCTGCAAGGAGGCCACTCCACGCTGCGCGATATGCGCCGAGTCTGGCAAGCCCTCTGGGCATGTAATGTGCGGTCGCAGATGCAAGCCTGCGACGGCGAAAGGGAAGGCAAATGGTACCCGGGTTACTCAATCAGTTGAGAACCAGGTAAATACCGTGACGGCGATCGTTTCCCAAGCGGCGGACGAGGAGGAGGTTGTGATGTCTGAATAATTCATGGATCAAGTCAGACATCACAACTTCCTTCAGACGAACCTAAACCACTGCGCCCAAGCCCAAGACCTACTCATGCAGGCCATGGCGCAGTGGCAGATAGACGTGGCGGTGGCGGCAGAGCCGTACTATGTTCCTCCTTCTCATGCTTGCTGGGTGGGAGACCAGAATGACTCTGTTGCCATCATAAAACGATCAGATGTTAGCAGCCCGCCCCTATTAACCGAAGAGAGGGGAGCAGGCTATGCTGTGGCCAAATGGGGGGAGTATGCTGTGGTAGGCATATACTTCTCCCCCAACAAAACCGTAGCTGAACTGGAGATCTTTTTAGACTTTTTAGCCAGTGCGGTTCGAAGACAGGCGCCACGCCAAGTCCTCCTTCTAGGAGACTTCAATGCAAAGGCCCGGGATTGGGGAAACCCCTCGACTGACTCCCGTGGGGAAATCGTCAGGGAGTGGGCGGTGTCCACGGGCTTGACCCTGCTCAACATAGGGTCGGCCCATACGTGTGTGCGACACAACGGTGGGTCCGTGGTGGACTTATCGTTCGCCAACCCGTCTGTTGCCGCGCGTGTTGGGGCATGGAGGGTGCTGTCGAAGGTGGAGACTCTCTCGGACCATAAATATATACGGTTTGAGGTCACCACCTCCCACGTCAGAGGAACGCCTCGTGGCTCCGCTGAGGTTGCGAAATTTCCACGCTGGGCCGTCAGCCGCCTAGATGCGGAACTTGCGAGGGAGGCGGCAATCATTCAAACATGGTTGAACGTTCCTTCGGAACCGGACGTAGACCTTGCAGCAAATCGCTTTTGCAAAGCGGTGACGGGAGTGTGCGATGCAGCCATGCCGCGGTTCCGCCGCCAGCCCACACGTCGTGAGGTCTACTGGTGGGGTTTGAAGATTGCGAATCTCCGGGCCGCCTGCACGGCTGCACGACGGCCTTATGGCCATTGCAGGAGATTACGACACGGCCGGACTGACGAACAGATGTCGGTCGTGGAGCTGCAGACGGAGCGCCAGCTGTATGAGGCGTACCGCCTCGCCAAGAAGGAGCTACAGCTGGCGATCATTAGGGCCAAATCGCAGGCGTTTGGTGAGGCCCTGGTTAGCCTAGATAGAGATCCGTGGGGGCGTCCATACAAGGCTGCGCGAAAAAACTTCCGGCAGCAGACGCCCCCGGTCACGGAATCTATTCAGTCCGGGCTACTGGACCGGGTATTGGGTGGGCTGTTTCCAGAACGAGACCCAGACTTTACCCCTCCAACGATGGCCATCGTCGAGGAGTTAAGCATCGACACCTCCATCCCGCCCGTTTCGGAGGCAGAAATGGATTTTGCTGTCTCCCACCTGAGTGGTAAGAAAACAGCGCCTGGCCCGGATGGTATCCCGGCCCGGGTGTTGGGAATTGCCCTCCAGGAGATGAGTGGTCGGCTTCGGGAAATATTCAACGCCTGCTTCACGTCTGGCCGGTTCCCGAAGCCGTGGAAAGACGGAAGGCTATGCCTGTTGCGGAAGGAAGGGCGACCCGCTGACTCGCCCTCCGCGTACAGGCCCATAGTCTTGCTGGATGACACGGGCAAAATGCTCGAGAGAGTGGTCGCTTCCCGTGTCGTCCAGCACCTGGAGGGCACTGGTCCTGGGCTGTCCGAGGCCCAGTACGGTTTCAGGGCAGGGCGGTCCACAATAGACGCCCTGCTCTGGCTCAAGGGATGGACGCAGACGTCGGTCCGTGAGGGAGAAAAGGCGTTGGCGGTTTCCCTGGATATCGCCAACGCCTTCAACAGCCTACCGCACGCGACAATACAGGAGGCACTCCGATATCATCGGGTGCCTCTGTATCTGCGGAGGCTGTTGGCCGACTACCTTGACGGTCGCGAGGTCTTGGTGCAAGGCTGCGACGGTGTAAAGCGCCGTCGCGTATCGTGCGGGGTTCCACAGGGGTCGGTGCTGGGTCCGCTCTTGTGGAACATAGGCTACGACTGGGTACTTCGTGGCACGCTTCCTGCGAGCGTGCGGGTGGCGTGCTACGCGGATGACACCCTGGTCGTAGTCAAGGGAAAGGACCTCCGGGAAGTGTTGCGGTCGGCAGCGGTTAGTACGGCGCTCGTAGTCAGCCGTATACGCGCCCTAGGGCTGGATGTCGCCCTCTCTAAAACTGAGGCCCTACTATTTCATGGGCCTCGGGGAGGACCCCCACCAGGTACTCGGCTAATGCTGGATGGGGTGGCGATCCGAGTCGGGACCCAGATGAAATATTTGGGTCTCATCTTGGACGGGCGGTGGAGTTTCGGGGCCCACTTTACCGAACTGGCCCCGAAAGTCGTCAGAGCCGCTGCTTCTCTGGGCAGGCTGCTGCCGAATAAAGGTGGGCCTAGTTCCAATTGTCGTCGGCTGTACTCCGGAGTCATCCGGAGTATGGCCATGTATGGGGCACCCGTCTGGGCGGACGCCCTCAGTCGCGCCAACAAAACCCTACTGCGTCGTCCGCAACGGGTCATCGCGACGAGGGCGATACGCGGATACCGGACGGTCTCATGGACGGCGGCGTGTGTGCTGGCTGGAGATGCTCCCTGGGAGCTGCAAGCGGAGGTCCTCGCCGCAACGTATCACTTTTTGGCGGCGAGGAAGTCCCGAGGGGAGGCCCTGACTGGGGAGGAGGTCGCACGCATCCGCAGAGAGGCGCAGGACACGCTATTTAGTCGGTGGACGGAGGACCTGGCCCCACCAGTCCCCGGGCAGTGGACGGTGGACGCAATAAGGCCGGTCCTCCGACAGTGGGTGAGGCGGCGGTTCGGGTCGCTGACCTTCCGTTTGGTGCAGGTGCTATCCGGACACGGATGCTTTGGGAAATACCTGCACCAAATCGCGAGACGGGAGGCCACCCCGGTCTGCCACGAATGTGGGGCGCCACAGGATACGGCGCTCCATACGCTGGAGGTGTGTGCCGCATATAGTTCGCAGCGGCACACGCTTTCGGAGGCCTTGGGAAGGGATCTCTCTCTGCCGGGTGTTGTGAACGCCATGCTCGACAGTGAGAGATCGTGGCAGGCGACGGTCTCCTTCTGTGAAGAGGTAATGATGCAGAAGGAGGCCGCGGAGCGGATCAGGGAGGACAATGCCTCCCTGGACTCACTCCGGCGCAGACGTACGGGGGCAAGGAGGCGACGGTTCGCCAACCTCCTCCTCCCTCCGCAATAATGGGGTCACCGGCTGGAAGTCGGGGGACTTCCGGCTGGACAGCAAAATGACCCCATACGTCTGAGGGGTGGCCTTTGTGTGAGCAAGGTTACCCCAAATGTGAGGCCGGAGCCCGAATAGAATCACATCCGGGCTTACCGCCGGGGCAAGGTGGCGAATGCTCGCGCGACCCCATCTTGCCTCATTATGGCGGAGGACTGCTCACACGTGGGGTTTTTAGCCGGTAAGAGTCCGGCATAACCACTCTGGTCCCCCGTACCGGAGTGGTATCCATGAGGATTTTCCCCACGCAAAAAAAAAAAAAAAAAAAAAAAAAAAAAAAAAGGTTGGGGTGTGTGTCGGTGACCTCCTCGTGGTACACCCTGGGCAACGGGATGGGCAGGTCCCCGCTTTCGCGGAACTGCTGCCCATCACGGCTAACAACCGACACGGGGGGTTGGCCATGGGGGTTTATGCCCGGTCCATGGCTGACAGGGGAGGGTAGACGTGCCTGGGCTGGTCTTTGCTGAGTGCGACGCCACGGTTGCGCTTGGCGTTGATTGGTCTGGGCGTGGTGGGTTCCCGACTTATGCCTCTTTCTAGCTGGTCTCGGCTGACCACCGTGGCTGGCGGTAGAGGCCTGTCGGGTTCGTCGTTGGGTCCCCTTCTTGTGGCGGGCTGGCTGGAGCCTGCCTATTTTGGGGACTCGATGGGTGGTCTTCTCTCGGGGAGACCACCGCGAGGGCGCTGGGCCTAGTCCGGACCACTAGCCTAGTCCCGTTGGCCGAACGGTTGACATGGCAAAGAGTGCGGGTTCGTCCTGCGTCCGACTGCTCCAGTGAGTGAGTGGTCGGAGTCTGTCGACAGGGCCCGGCTCGGAGGGGGTTTCGGCCTCCTCCGCGCTGTAGCAGGCTTGGGTGGGGGGTAGGGTGAGCCCTCCACAATCTATCAAGCCTGCGAAAAAGGGAGGGTCCACTTGTTGCAGGGTGCCCTCTCCGTGGTAGTCTCCGTCGGGGCGCTGCGGTTGAATGCGAAAGCGATCCCGTGGTGTCCCACTATGACGGCAGGCGGCAACCGTCAGGTTTAGTGTTAGGTTAGAGTCCCACATACCCCCTTCCATCTTCCCCTGGGTGGAAGGGATAGCATGATGCTTCCTGACGTTAAAAAAAAAAAAAAAAAAAAAAAAAAAAAGGTTAGGTTAGGTTAGGTTAGGTTAGGTTAGGTTGCCCCTCCTTCTCTTGAGGGGGGGGTGGGCTCTATCCCGGACATCACGGAGGTCGAGCTGGAGGTCGCGCTGAATCGCCTGCGAGCCCGCAACACTGCGCCGGGGCCGGACGGTATTCCAGGGCGGGTTCTGGTCATCGCCCTGGAATACTTGGGGGGCAGGCTTCGGGAACTGTTCAACTTGTGTTTGCGCACTGGACAGTTCCCGAAGGCCTGGAAGGAGGGGCGGTTGTGCCTGTTGCGGAAGGAGGGTCGTTCTGTCGACTCGTCCTCCGCGTACAGGCCAATCGTGCTGCTGGACGAGATGGGCAAGCTCTTTGAGAGAATCCTCTCTGCCCGTCTCGTCCAGCACCTCGAGGAGGTGGGTCCGGGTCTCTCCGAGGCTCAGTTCGGCTTCAGGGCAGGTCGTTCGACCATTGACGCCCTGAGAGCCCTGAGAGACCTGACCCAGGAGGCTGTGTCCGAGGGGGACGTCGTTGTCGCGGTCTCGCTGGACGTCGCCAACGCCTTCAACAGTTTGCCGTTCGAGACTTTGGTCGAGGCGCTCCGGTATCATGGAGTGCCTCCCTATCTCCGGCGGCTGTTGGAGGCATACCTGCAGGATAGAGAGGTCCTGTGGGTAGGCGGCGACCGGCGGTTATACCGACGGAGCGTGAGCCGAGGGGTTCCACAGGGGTCCGTTTTGGGACCGGTCTTGTGGAACCTGGGCTATGACTGGCTGCTCCGCTGTCCGCTCCTCCCCAGGATGAGGGTGTTCTGCTACGCAGATGACACTCTCGTCACTGCACGGGGAGGGAGCTTTGCGGTAGCGGCCCGTCTTGCTTCCGTCGGTGCTACGCTAGTAGCGGACCGCGTGGGGCTGTTGGGACTGGAGGTCTCCGTCACGAAGACGGAGGCCATGCTGTTCCACGGCCCTCGGCGAGGTCCCCCTCGTCGGGCGTCCATCTCCGTCCAGGGTGCGCAGGTGGCGCTGAAGGCCCAGATGAAGTATCTGGGCCTCACACTGGACGGACGATGGAACTTCGGGGCGCACTTCTCCCTGCTCGCCCCGAAGTTGATTTCCACTGCAGCTGCCTTGGGGAGGCTTCTGCCCAACGTCGGTGGGCCGCAGGCTCCGTGCCGGCGCCTATACGCCGGCATCGTGAGGAGCATGGCCCTGTACGGTGCTCCCATATGGTCGGGAGCCCTCACCGCGGACTCCAGGGCCCTTCTGCGCCAAACGCAAAGGGTCCTAGCGGTGAGGGTGATCAGGGGGTACCGTACGGTGTCCTACACTGCGGCCACACTCCTGGCGAGCGATCCGCCGTGGGAGCTACACGCGGAGGTGCTCGCCAGGGTGTATTGGCACCGGGCAGAAGCCAGGGATGGGCAAAGGATCGAGGCGGCGCGGGTCAGGGCTCTAGCTCACCGAGTCCTGATCCGACAGTGGAAATCGGAGTTGGAGTCTCCCGTCGCCGGTCTGGCGACAGTGGGGGCAGTCCGCCCCCACATGGATCGCTGGATCAACCGGCGACACGGGACCCTAACGTATCGTCTTGTGCAGGTATTGACGGGGCACGGTTGCTTCGGCGAGTACCTGCACAAGATCGCACGCAGAGAGGCGACCCCCTCCTGCCACCACTGTGACGAGGCCGTAGACACGGCTCGTCACACCCTGGCTGAGTGCGCAGCCTGGGACCGTCAGCGCTCTGAGCTGACGGCTGTGGTTGGCAGGGACCTTTCGCTGCCGCGCGTGGTACGCGCGATGATCGGCAGCGAGAGGTGTTGGGTCGCGGTGGCTTCCTTCTGCGAGCAGGTTATTGCCGCGAAGGAGGCCGCGGAGCGGATCAGGGAGTCAGCCTCCACCGCTGATCCGCTCCGAAGGGGTAGGCTGGGGAGAAGGAGGCGGGAGTACGCCCGACGCTTCCTTCCCCAGCCGTAGCGCCTTGGTGAGAGGGGAGGGTGACCCCTTTCACCAGCCATAGGCCTACGTCGTAAGGGTGCTTTCGTTACTCGAAGCACCCTTATCGGGGGTGGCGATTCCGCCGGGGCGTCACGGTGAGTGCGACAAGCGATCCCGTGGCGTCCCATTATGGCGATGAGGGTAACCGTTGGTTTTTAGTGGGTAGCCTTAAAAATGGCAGCGTCTTCTATGCTGCCGGGTAGTCCCACATAACCACTCCGGCCGTCACCTTCTCGGCCGGGGGGTATCCGTAATGGATTTTCCAACGATAAAAAAAAAAAAAAAAAAAAAAAAAAGGTTAGGTTAGGTTAGGTTAGGTTAGGTCCCCCCCAAGGGCTGCCACCTTGTCGTGGTGGGGGGGCTTGCGTGTCCCGATGATCCCTGAGGCTGTACCGGCAGAGTTTCTCATACCGGGAGGCTTAGGGTGAGGGGCCAGACTAAGAGCAGCCAAGAGGGGTCGGCCATGAGGGTTTGTGCCCGGGTCATGGTTGACAAAAGGGGGGAAAAAGGGGGTCACCTTTTTGAGGTAGCCACCATTGGGGAAGGGGAAGGGGGTTTTGTTTTGTGTTTATTTTGTTTCGTTTTGTTTGTTTTCTTGTTTCGTTCTGTTTGTTTTCTCGTTTCATTTTGTTTTGTTTGGTTTTGTTATCATTTCGTTTCGTTTTGTTCTGGAGTTGCTGGCGTTTTTTGCTTTTGTTTCTTTTCTTTCTTTCTTTCATTCTTCTTTCGTTTTCCTCTCCTTTTCTTTTCTCCGTTTTGTGAATAGTCTTGCGTAGGACTGGATCAGCGGCCGCCTTTTTTGGTGGCACTGATACCGGTTGAACGATGGGTCCGGTGGGTGCTTCACTGCGCAGCCGGACAGGTAAGTTTTGCCACCGTCGATTCGTAAGCCCCCGTAGGTGTCGTTGACACGTCTAGCGGCCTACGTGGGAACGAGGGTCTTGCCTTAACTGGCCGGACCGCGAGGAAGAAAACCTCTTTAAAAAATTACCCCGAAACCCAAGTGGCGACGCAGCGCGAGGAGATGCATGGCTGATGGGAGGTTCAGTCGTTACTGCGTTCCCCGTTCGGAGCAAAGGCCGACGCTCGATACGGGTTAAGAGCTTATAGCTCAGGCTTACCCAGGCACAGGGGGCACTACCTCGGGTGGACCGTTTTTCCCCCATACTCGTGGGAACAAGTATGGAAGATTCAATAAAACAAAAAAACCAAACACAAAATCAGGGAGGTGAAGGCGACATCACTGTCGCGAGTGCGATAAGCACTGGAGCATGTAGCTCCGAGGAGGAATTCAGGTCAGCGTCGATGTATTCGGATGAATCACGGCGCAGCCAGAAATTTTGGCGTAAACGCCAACGCGAATGCAACGATGGCTCGTCAGATGCTTGTAGCGATGAAACTGATGCTAAAGTATCTACAGCACGAAGAGGCAGAGGCCGGCCACCTACAACCGGCAAGTACGTGGGTCTTGCAAAAGCCAAGGCAGATTACCTCACTCAATGTGAAAGGGAGCTCGAGTTAGAGTCAGAAAAGGAGGCTATGGAAATAACGCGTCAGATAAGAGCGACACGATCGGCATCATTTCTGGGAGAATCAAACGTCACCGACGAAAGCTCAACACTCGACCTTCACAAGAGGGCCCAGGAATGCGTAAGTGCCATCCTTAAGCTGACGAAAATTTCGAAAAACCTGAAAGGGACGTGCAAAAAGGCACTGAATGAGTCTGCTGAATCCATCGCAGAGGTACTCGGTGCCCTTTATCAACGCACATCGTCGGAGGAAATGAGGCAGCTGCAGGAGGCCAATGATCGCCTTAAAGCTGAAAATGCAAAGCTACACTCCGAAATTTCGGAGCTGCGGCAAGGAGTAGCTGACATAAGGCGCGAATTGAGCAAGTCATCCGCTCCAGCTCCAGCCCCTTCTTCATGCACGAAGGAGTCGGAGGACGCGTTGGTGCAAAAAATCATGGTTGGTGTGGGCACCATGATTAACGCTCGGTTGAAGGGTCTGGAAATATCTGGCAGACTCTTACCAGAAAAGCGCATTCGACCGTCTCTGGCCGCCGATCGGACGGAACAAGATGTCGCTGAGGCAGGGAGTGTGGCACATCCAGAAGCTGGAATATCGGCTCCAGTGCTGAGCCATCCGAAGCCGAAAAAGGGTAAAAAGGTAAAACGATCAGAGACGATACCTTCGACGCCAGTGGTATTACCAACCCCAGCAGTCAGGAGCCAGACAGGACCAGTTGCGCAACCTTCTTTGGAGCAAACGGCGCAGTCTGTGCCTACAGTACAAAGGGAGGAGGCCTGGACGACCGTAGTGAAAAGGGGCAAAAAGCCGAAGAAAGCCGCTACGCCACCCTCAAACACATCAAAGAGGCAGAAAAAGTTGCGAGCTCCTACCTCGGCGGCAGTTACAATCACGTTGCAACCGGAGGCCAAAGAAAAGGGAGTGACATACGCCTCTGTCATTGCGGAAGCCCGCCAGCGGATCAACCTCAAGGATCTGGGCATCGACTCGCTGAAGTTTAGGACCGGGGCGACAGGAGCCAGGATCCTCGAAGTACCGGGAGCGGCAAGCGGCGAGAAGGCAGACCTACTAGCGGGTAAATTGCGCGAGGTCCTAGACGCCACCTCTGCAAAGATACAGAGGCCAAGTAAGCGAGCTGAACTCAGGGTTGTAGGGCTAGACGACTCTGTCACTACCGAGGAGGTCGCTCGAGCGTTGGCTGCAGAGGGTGGCTGTCGGTCGGAAGACATAAAGACTGGCTCTCTTACCCCCTATGGTTCTCTATGGGTGAGCTGCCCGGTCGTTGCAGCGAAGAAAGTCGCTTCGGAAGGAAAACTGCAAGTTGGCTGGGTTACGGCCAGGGTCCGGTTACTCGAGCCGAGACCTCTTAGGTGCTTCCGGTGCCAAGAGACAGGGCACGTTGGCGTAAAGTGTGCACACGAGATCGACCGCAGTGACGTCTGCTACCGCTGTGGCGCTCTAGGGCACAAAAGCCAAGAATGCAGGGCAGAGTTCAACTGCGCCATATGTGCAGCGGCGAATCGGCCAGCTGCACACAAGATAGGAGATAAGAGGTGCCCTGACGTAGCAAGGCATGTTAAACCCTCGAAGCGAAGCGGACGAAGAAAGCCAGTGGCAAAAAAGAGTGCAGTTGAGGTCGACAAGACTATCGCGCCAACCCAACCAACGGAGGAACCAATGGACACTCACAAATAAATGGCTCCTACGAAATACCTGCAGGCCAACATAAACCACTGTGCCAGAGCCCAAGACCTCCTGCTCCAGAGCATGGCACAGTGGGGAATTAAAGTGGCGGTCGTGTCCGAGCCTTATGCAGTTCCAGCAAGAAGCGACTGGATTAGTGACTGTGACAACTCAGTCGCTATATTCGCTCCGGCTTCCGTAGGCTTCAAGGATGCCCGAAGAGGGAGAGGGTACGCAATGGGTATAGTGTATGGCGTCGCCATTATAGCGATATACGTTCCTCCTAGCAGAAGTCTCTCCGATTTCGAGGCTACCCTCACTGAAATCGGAGCACTTATTGCTCAGGTGTCGTCTCATGAGGTCCTAGTGGCTGGTGACCTAAATGCCAAATCGACGACCTGGGGGGCTCCCGCGACAGATGCCAGAGGCGAAGTGGTGAATGACTGGATGGCTGCCACGGGACTGGCGCTCGTAAACCGGGGTGCGATCAACACGTGCGTGCGAAGGATTGGTGGTTCCATTGTAGATGTAACTTTTGCATCCCTCAGTCTCCGTAATCGTGTCCGGAGTTGGAGAGTTATGACAGACGTCGAGACTCTCTCCGACCACCGGTATATCCGGTTTGACGTCTCATCGTCCCACTCGACCGCGCCGGTTTCGAGTTTTCCAGTCAGCACCGGTCCGCGCTGGGTTTTGAGTCGACTGGACAAAGAAGTCGTCGAGGAAGCAGCGATAGTGGAGCAATGGATCCACAACTCCGAAGAGGTCACCCCATCCGTCGACGACGAAGCGGAGGACATTCGCGCTTCGTTAGCTCGTATTTGCGACGCAGCTATGCCAAAAGCGAAACCGTTCCGGCCGAGGCGACAGCTGTATTGGTGGCATTTTGAGCTCCGCGCTTTGCGAGACGCGTGCGTGAGTACGCGACGCCAATATAGTCATTGTAGGCGGAGAAGAAATAGGAACCAGGAGGAAGAGGACACTCTGTACGACTCCTACCGGTCCGCCTGCAATGCCCTGCAGATAGCCATCGCTCGAGCGAAGGACTCGTGCTGGGACGAATGGCTGCAGACTCTGGACAGAGATCCTTGGGGTAGACCATACCGGGCCGTTCGCAAAAAGCTCCGGGCCTGGGCTCCACCTTTGACCAGTAGCCTGCAGCCGCAGCTGTTACAACGAGTCGTCGGTGCCCTCTTCCCTCAAAGAAATGAGTGGAGCCCACCCCCCATGGGAGTCACAGACCCGCATTACATGGAGGATGTAGTCCCTTCCGTGTCTGAGGGAGAGTTCCGAGTAGCCATCGCGAGGCTCAGGTCTAAACGTACTGCCCCGGGACCAGACGGCATACCAGGGAAAGTGTTAGCTCTCGCGATGGCTCGTTTGGGTCATAGGGTGCAGGCCTTGTTCTCGGAATGTTTGAAGCAGAGTCGATTTCCTCAGAAGTGGAAAACGGGCACACTGGTTTTGCTCAAGAAGGACGGACGGTCAGCTGAACAACCATCGGCCTATCGACCGATAGTACTTCTCGACGACATCAGTAAAGTGTTTGAGCGCGTGATAGCTGCCCGTATTGTCCAGTCGATGAACCCAGGGCTGCACGAAGCACAATTTGGTTTTCGTCGAGAACGGTCGACCGTCGCTGCCATCGCTCACTTGAGAGAACTTGCTGACAAGGCGGTATCCCGTGGTGGAGTGCTGTGGGCGGTCTCGTTGGACGTGTCAAACGCGTTCAACTCTTTGCCCTTTGAGACCGTGAAAGCCGCGTTGAGATATCATGGAATTCCACAGTATCTTCAATTGCTCATCGCGAATTACTTTGCGGGAAGAGCCGTTGAGTTTCCCACCAGCAGTGGCGGACGGGCAAGGCGGTCAATGTCTTGTGGTGTTCCACAGGGTTCGGTCCTCGGTCCGCTCCTGTGGAACATCGGTTATGACTGGGTGTTGCGCGGCGCTATGCTACCAGGAGTTGCCGTCATGTGTTATGCGGACGACACTCTAGTGACGGCTCATGCCGCTGACCATCGAGAGGCGAGCCGCCTTGCAACAGCCGGAGTTGCACAGACGGTAGCGAGGATTCGAGCACTTGGGTTGGACGTTGCTCTAGAGAAAACCGAGGTCTTAGCCTTTCACAGGCCTAGAGATGCTCCACGGCCCGGAACGTCGATTGTTGTAGGAGGCACTTCCATCGCCATCGGGTCGACGATGAAGTACTTAGGAATCGTTCTCGATGGTCGGTGGAAGTTTGACGAACATTTCCGGCGGCTAGCTCCAAAGCTTCTGGCTACTGCTGGGGCATTCGGCGGCCTTTTGCCCAACCTCGGCGGCCCTAGCGACAAGTGTCGCCGCCTCTACATTGGCGTCTTGCGTTCAATGGCACTCTATGGCGCACCAATCTGGGCTGATGCACTCTGCAACAGAAACCTGCCGATGTTGCAACGTCCGCAGCGTGCCATCGCGTTACGAGCCGCGCGTGCTTACCGTACGGTGTCTTATACCGCATCGTGTCTTCTCGCTGGTAGCCCTCCATGGGATCTGGAGGCTGAAGTCCTCGCGTCAGTCTTCTGGCACACGACAGAGGCACGCCGGGGGGGAAATCCACCTCGTCTGCAAGAAATCGCACAATGGAGAAGGGGTGCTCGTGATAACCTATTCCGAAAGTGGGCGACGAGTTTAGAGGAGACTGAGGTGACTCGGGAGCTGGTGGCGGCGATTCGGCCCTGCCTTCGTGGCTGGATCGAAAGAAAGCACGGTGTGGTGACGTTTCACTCAGCACAGATTCTGACCGGGCACGGTTGCTTCGGCCATTATCTGTTTCGAGTTTTGGGGCGAGAGCCGACGTCAGAGTGTCATCACTGCGACGTCGGTGCCGAGGATACGGCGGAGCACACGCGCGCAATCTGTCCTGCGTGGAGTGAAGAGCGTGATGCCCTAAAACAAGTGGTCGGAGTGGATATTTCACTGCCGGCGTTGATCAGGGCTATGGTCGGCAGTGAAGAGAAATGGAATGCAGTAACCTCCTTCTGCAGTTCCGTGATGCTGCAGAAAGAAGCGGCAGAACGGGAGCGAGAACAACATCCAAACTCGCTCCCGATTCGTCGCGGAAGGCGCGGTCGGCGTCGCAGGGCATACCTAGCCAACTTACTGCCACCGTAACAATGGGCCTGCGGGCGATAGATCGGGGAACTATCGTCTGCATTGCACGGTCCCAAGTAGAGAGGCTACCTTAGTGTTCGAGGAAGCCTCAAAGGAGAATTAAAAACGGAGAGCCTAAAGGGCAAACGCTGGTAGGATTGCGGAAGTGCTATAGCGTCCCCGCGATCCCACTATGAGCGTGACGAAGGAACACCCCATGGGTTTTAGTCGGTGCGAGTCCGACATAACCCACGGCTCCCCCCCGAGCCGTGGCGTATCCATAACGGATTTCCCATGGGTTAACAAAAAAAAAAAAAAAAAAAAAAAAAAAAAAAAAAAAAAAAAAAAAGGTTAGGTTAGGTTAGGTTAGGTTATCGCATAGCCGGAAGAGAGCCGACAGCCAGGTGTCTCCATTGTGACGGATGCCCAAATGAAACGGCCCAACATATGTTGGAAGAGTGCCCCGCCTGGGCAACAGAGCGTGGTCAGCTTTGTGCAGTGGTTGGCTCCGATCTCTCATTGCCTGCTGTGGTCAAATCCATGGTGGGCAGTGAGAGGTCGTGGAGCGCGGTTCTCGCATTTTGCGAGTCAGTGGTAGCCCTGAAGGAGGCGGACGAGCGGGATCGGGAGGCGACGACCGATCTCGTGATGCGTCGTCGGCGACCGGGGCGTCGTAGGGCGGCACGAGGAGGCCAACCTCCCTGATAGGTTCGCTGGGAGCAGACTCGGGGGAGCCTGTTTCCCAGCAAAAGCCTTCGTAAGGGAAAGGGCGCCACGCTGTTGTGCAGCAGCGTGGTGCAAAAGGGCGCAAATGTGCGTACCCTAAGCTGAGGCCTGTTGAGGCCACATCGCTGCCGGTTTCGCGGAAGAGTGCTGATAGCGTACCCGTGCTCCCGGCGCAGCGCGATTTGAGCGATGCACCATGGTGTTTTTAGCCGGTAGGAGTCCGGCATAACCACATCTCCGCCCCCGCGGGATGTGGTATCCATGACGGATTTTCACCATGCCAAAAAAAAAAAAAAAAAAAAAAAAAAAAAAGGTTAGGTTAGGTTAGGTTAGGTTAGGTTTTTTTTTTTTTTTTTTTTTTTTTTTTTTTTTTTTTTTTTTTTTTTTTTTTTCTTACACCGCCGGCTGTAATGCCGCCGTCTTTTTTTATCTATGTACTCTTTCATACAAGTTCTCGCGTTTAGTCCTCTCGCACTTTCATTCAGCATACTTGATCTTTCTTACATACATCTCTTTCTCGCTGTAACGGATGGGATATCCGACTAACTATCTCTTTATTCTTTTTATTCTTACACTAGGAACAGGGGGTAAATAATTTTATTCAGTCTCATTTTTTGAGATACGGTTGCAATATTACATTTTTGTGTACTAATTTAAATTGGGCATTTTACATCTTATATCTATTATACATTTACTACCTCATAGTTCAGTGATGAGATTTTACAATTATATCTATGAAGCTTACTTTATTCTATTTATGTATCTATATGTTGACTGAAATATCTAATATTTTGTAAACATATATATTGCTTATATTACTTACATTTTTTCTATGGAAATTACTTAATTCTATTTATATATCTATATGTTAAACTAAATATATCTAATATTTTGTAAACATATATGTTGCTTATCCTATTTATTCCTATTTATTACTCTAGTTACTATTTGCTTACAAATTCCTAAATACTTTTCTCTACCTATACTTAACACACTTATATTATCTACATTAATTACTAAGCCCATGCTATCGTAGGTGTGCCGCTTCTTGGACTTGGACGGCTTGCGTTTTCCTGCTTCAATCACCAGCTCGTCAGTGGCTGACTTTTTCCGCTGCAGCTTCGCCCGGCATATGAGGTACTTGGTTCTCTCTCCCTTGTTGCCCTTAGCAATAAGCTACAGCGGAACGAGCCAGCCCATCCCATCGCCTTCTGACAGGGCAGTCCCCACTGAAAGCATTGTGCTCGGAGTTTTCACTTTTTGCACTTCTGCAATTCTTGCATGTTGGCTCGGTACCCGCAAGCCATTCCGCGCACTCACTCCTAAGATGAGGGCCGCCGCAATGGCTGCAGGAGTCGATGCTCTCCTTGCAAAAGCGCTTTGAGTGGCCGAAACTCAGACACCTAGTGCACTGCACCAGTGGGGACTGGTCCTCCACTCTCACCTTTTGCAGATCTATGTGCAACGATCCTGCTTCCGTCGCCCTCTTCCAGATCGTCGGTGAGGTACTGATGATTACGTGGTTCGTCAAGGGATTTCTGGCCCTTTTACGGTATTTAATCTCCACACGATCTTCGGTGGGGTCCAGGTTCTGGAATAGCTGCCGGTTCTGGTTTCGGAGTGCCTTCCTGATTTCGTCGTCGTCGTGGACGGTGAGGACGTTCAGGAGTATCAGCAGCGGGTCTTTATTATTCATTTCCTCACATGTAAGGCGTTTCCCAGCGCTCTGGAGCTTCGCCTTTATTTGATTCCTCTCTTCCCTGCTCCCAACGCTCATTATGATTTTCCTATCTTTCGCTTTTCTGATCCTTTCCACTTTTATCCATCCTTCCTTAGCGTCTATAGTGTCTCTAATTTTACTGAGCACCGTCTCCCCCGTGTCATTTTCGTCCTCAGATGCTATAATTACCGAGTGGAGCGCGCTCTTTACTGTATGCGGTTTTGGTCTGGGTTCCGCTGCAACTCCAGCATAAGTTTGGGGTGCCTGCTCCATACTTTGCTTCTCCAACGTCCTACGAAGCTCTTCGATCCTTACGTTGTTCTCTTGGAGACACTGCGTGGTTACGTCCAACTGCTTCAGTATGGTGCAGGGGTCGTATTGTGCAGATGAGTTTGTTGGTTGCGCTAGGTCTGAAGTGTCACTTTTTTCACTCTCTTTGAGCCTTGTCTCCAGGTCTTTAACAATCTGGTACAGCCTGTCTACCGCCTCAACGACCCCTGATTTAATCTCTGCCTTGAGGTTCCTAGAGCTATTTAGGTGCAGCTTGGCTCTATTGAGGCAGGCCCTGGCTTCCGAGGTTCTGTCGACTCGTTTTTCCAGTGGTGGTGTACCAATGGGTTGCTGCTTGCTCGCACCTTGGCTCTGGCTCAGTGAAAGCCTCTTCTTGGTGCCTACTTTTGCGGGCCCCGGTTGGCTGGCCCTTGTTGTTATGGGGCTTTCCATAGTGGGTTCTGTTTGTGCAGCCTCCCATTCACCTATACTTCTCCTCACTTTGGACAAGGTGATCGTCTTTGGTGGGGATTTCCGTGTCTCCTCGTTGCCAGGTGTCGTCTTTTTGGGAGTGTGGAACATACCGGAGGTGTGTGTCAATGTGTAAATAATTAATATTAAAGTATAAAATACAGATTGTATAAGTCAGTAAAAATAAAATGTCAATGATACTTATTATCCAGATTTAAGTAAGTAAAAGTAAAAATGTAGAGTGATAAGGATGCCTACAGCAAACAATTGTCGGACTAAAAGGAAAAATTTTTTAAAAAATAAATTTATAAATGGCGTCAAAAATTTTTTGAAAAAATTTAAAGCTATCCTGTCTAACAGGTAGAGTGTTCTCCGCTTGACACACCAGAAAAAACCGCAGCCCTGTGCGACTCCTAGAAGCAGAGATATTTAACTTTTAAATTTAGCAAGATGGCCGCCAAGATGGTTGTCAATTTACTAAAATGTGGATTTCTCTGGTTCCAGGAACCCCACAGCGACGTGCGATAGCTCCAGGATCTTGTCTCAGCGGTTTCTACCCACCTATGGTGTCAGCTCTACACGTTCCGCGCGAAAATTTTGGATGACAAGGAGCCGTCCGGATCGTGAGGGGGATCGAGGTAAGGGTAACGCTGAAAACCCCAGCTCTGTAACACGTAGGAAAACAAAGTTATTACACTTTTAGTTTTTCAAGATGGCGGATAGCAGGTACCAGTATAAGTGTAACTTTTGTTAGGAGTGCCCGATTTTAATCGTGTTTGGACTCTATTTATAGGGAATTTTAAAATAAACTTAATTTTAACTAGTCTAGATTTTTAGAATCATCCCCCGAATTAATATTAACAAAAAGTGATTTAGGAACCAAAAATTTAGTTAAAAAAAATATAAATAAAATTTTTAAAAATCTGAAAAAATTTGAGCTTAACACTTATAATAGGATACAATTTTCTAGATTCGCACTTTTGCTCTAAGTAGGCTAGGACTACCCCCACGTGTCAACCCTTATTTTTCAAAAATTTGTAACTTCGCGACCGTTTGTCCAAAAATTTTGAAATTTTGCAGAAATGTAGTTTATCCTATTTGCTAAATACTACACTAATAAAAAAGTGGTGTTACAGATCTATTTTTTGAGTTGTGAATTTTTGAAAATTTGGTAAAATTTGAAAATGCTGTATCTTCAGTTATAGTGAGTATTTTTTCAAGCTTGAAACGGCGTGATACTCGTCAAAAATTCTTGAAAATAGCGTTGTCAGTTGGAGTCGTGCACACCGGGAAGTCAAAAAACGTGGCCACGTGCGACTTGTTTTTTTTTGCCTTTTTGAAGGTCAAAAAGACGTCTAAAAATTCCAATCAGGGTGTCAAATTGTAGGGCTTGGCGAGCACTTTAAGGGGATTTTATAAAAAATATAGGTCCCCGATCTTAATCGCGCAGCGTTTAATTTTTAAAGTTTGAAATTTTCAAAAATCACAGTTTTTGCGTCACAGTTTTTTCAGTTTATGTCTAATCACAAAACTAGTTTCACAGGCGTGTGCGCCTCAGTTTGCGCAACTTTTGATGTATAGCACTTGATATTTCACAAACTTTTTACCACTGTTTTGAATTTTTTAAACTTTTTGCAGGTTGTCAGCGTGCGGAGCAAAAGTGTTCCTGACCGTTCCGGACGGCGTCTGTGGTTAGGTTAGGTTAGGTTAGGTTAGGTTAGGTTGGGGGAGTCCCCAAGTGCTATCAGATACGTCCTCGTCGTCTCCCCTGGACCCCATCCTGACCCCGGTAACGCAGGTGGCAGGTGGGTGACCGAACTCTGATTGCGATACTTGGGTGATTGTTGTGATTACGTATTCTTCGCCGTTATGCTTTCTTCGGCTAACAGCCAAGGAGCATCCTCCAAAGGCCCTTCTCAGGGCCAACCAAAAGGCCCTTCTCAGGGCCAACCAAAAGGCCCTTCTCAGGGCCAACCAAAAGGCCCTTCTCAGGGCCAACCAAAAGGCCCTTCTCAGGGCCAACCCCAAGGCCCTTCTCAGGGCCACCTCAAAGGCCCTTCTCAGGGCCAACCCCAAGGCCCTTCTCAGGGCCACCTCAAAGGCCCTTCTCAGGGCCAACCAAAAGGCTCTTTTCAGGGCCAAACAATCGTCGTGGACAGCGACGACGAGTCCGAGTTGGACTTCGACGTGGGCTGTGTGGGTGAAGGCCTTTCTCAGGGCCAGTCGGAGGTTTCAGACGTTGACGACGTCAACGTCTGTCGGAAGCGTCCTCTTTCGGGGAGCGCTTATTTTGGAAGCGAGGCATCAGAGGTTGAGTCGGACGGCGCTGTGCTGACAAAGTACAGCACCGCTAGCCGAGGACGATCTTCTGCTGCTTCTTCTTCGAAGAGGGGAGGTTGTGGGCTCGCGCGGGCTAAGGCCAGCTTGCGAGCTCTTACCCGCGAGGCCGAGGAGGCCGATTTCGAGAGGGAGCTCGGGGCAAAGGCGTTCCGTAAGCCTAAGCCTGTTCCGACCCCTGTCGATACGGCAGACTCGGATGGTGGTTTATCCATCTCGCTGCTGCCTCAAGCGACGGACTTGGAGGTTCTTGGGGCGGAAGAGCTCCGAGCAGCGGCCGGACGCTGTTCGGCCTCTATTTTAGAGGTTGCGCGAAAATCAGGGCACCTTCAGGGGTCTATGGTGAAGCGTTTGAAGGAGGCGTCGCGCCAGTTGTTAGAAGTCGTGGACACGTTGGCTGGACGCAATCAAAGCGACGAGACGCGTCGCTTAAGAGCCGACAACGGGCGGCTCTCGCGAGAGGTCCAGAACCTCAGGGCCGAATTGCAGGCCCACAAGCGGGAGTTCGCTGATCTGAGGGCGTCAGCGAAGGTGGCCGCGTCTGGAAAGCCCTCTTTGGAAGGCGACCCCCTGGATGAGCTCAGGCGGTCGCTAATTGAGTCAGTGGGCACTATGGTAAATGCCCGCTTGGCGGGCATTGAGGACCGCTTACTGCCCGCTAAAAGTTACCGCCTCCCTCTGACTGCCGATCGAAGGAAGACAGCGGCGGTGACTGAAGTGCCGAGGCCGGCCCGGTCAGCCAGGCCACCGCCGCCTCCGCCAGCTGCGGCATCAGTGCCACCCTCTTCAGGGACGGCTTTGGAGAAAAGCCGGAAAAGGTCTTCCCACAAGGCCAGTCCCACCGTCGCTCCTGCTCCGCCCTCGCTTGAGGTTGCCACGAGCGAAGGCTGGTCGACGGTGGTGAAGCGAGGGAAGAAGAAGAGGGCCCCACAGTCTTCGAAGGTAGCCAAAGCGGCCCAGCCAGCAGCCTGTTCTTCCAGGGACGCGGTAGCTGGGGCCCAAACGGGCCAAAAGAGCAAGAAAAAGAAGAAGAAGCAGGGTGGAGACCGTCAGAAGAAGGGAGTCAAGCTACCGTCTCCAAAAGCTCCTGCGGTGCTAATTACACTGCAGGAAGAGGCGGCGGCCAAGGGCATCACTTACGCCCATGTCCTAGCCAGCGCGGCCGAGAAGATCGATCTCGGCCAAATGGGACTTGATGGCGGGCTCAAGATTAGGCGCTCGGCTACTGGCGCCCGGGTGCTAGAGTTGCCAAAAGCAGCGGGGGCGGAGAAAGCGGAGCAGCTTGCGGTAGGCCTGCGTGCTGCTTTGGACGGGGTGGCTAAGGTCGTCCGGCCCGTTAAGAGGGTGGTGTTAAAAGTGAAAGGGCTGGACGACTCGGCCACCTCCGATAAGGTGACTGCAGCCATCTGCCGCCTCACGAACTGTCCCACGGAGTCAATCCACGTTGGCGAGATTCTGTGGGGCAGGGGGGACCGTATGGGTATCGCATTCATACGGATCCCTGTCGAGGCGGCAAAAGTGGTGGTAGAAGCGGGCAGACTGCTCGTAGGCTGGAGCTCGGCTGCGGTCGAGCTGCTCGAAGACCGGCCTATGAGGTGTTTTGGGTGCCAAGCACCCGGACACACCAGGCCGGTCTGCCCTTCTGGGGTGGATAGGGGGGTCTTATGTTTCCGGTGCGGTCTGGCTGGGCATCTCCAAGCCAACTGCACCGGAGTCTTGCGATGTGCCCTGTGCGTGGACCTCGGTCTACCCGCAGGGCATCAAATGGGGAGCCGAGCCTGCAAGGCTCCCCAAACGAAAGGCAAGGCAGCTGGTCCCTCTCCAGCTGCCGCACCAGTGGCGCGCCGTCAGGCGCCAGTTGAAGCCATGTCACTATGTTAAGTACAAAGCGACATGGCTTCCTACAGGCGAATGTCAACCACTCTGCCAGGGCCCAGGATCTCTTTATCCAGGCTATGGCGGAGTGGGACATTAAAGTTGCGGTGGTCTGTGAGCCCTACTTTGTCCCCCCGAATTCCAGTTGGTCGGGGGACATAAACGGCTCCGTGGCAGTGGTCGTGGGATCTAGTCCCGGTCCCCCTCTCTCCACCTTGGAGACTGGCCCGGGTTTGGTAGTGGCGCGGTGGGGGGAGTACGTTGTCGTAGGCACGTACTTCTCCCCCAATCGTAGCCTGGCGGAGTTCGAGGTTTTTCTCGACTCCGTCGGTGCTGCGATTAGCAGACAGGCGTCGGGGAACGTTATCGTCCTCGGCGACCTGAACGCCAAATCCGCGGCCTGGGGGAACCACGCCACGGACGCTAGGGGTAAGGCCGTCCAGATCTGGTCGCTCCTCTCCGGTCTGTCCCTCCTCAACAGAGGGACCGAACCGACCTGTGTGCGGCAGCAAGGGAGTTCCGTGGTGGACGTTTCGTTCGCCACCCCAGCTGTCGCGCGACGGGTCGTCGACTGGAGAGTGGAGAAGGAGGTGGAGACTCTATCGGACCATTTATACGTCCGATTTGAGATCTCCGCCTCCCGGCCGGATCTGGCCAGACCACCGCGGGGGGGAAGTCGGTTTCCTCGTTGGGCAGTC